>OX438796.1:0-1300961 GCA_949316475.1 Hypomecis punctinalis
CCTAACCTAACCTAACCTAACCTAACCTAACCTAACCTAACCTAACCTAACCTAACCTAACCTAACCTAACCTAACCTAACCTAACCTAACCTAACCTAACCTAACCTAACCTAACCTAACCTAACCTAACCTAACCTAACCTAACCTAACCTAACCTAACCTAACCTAACCTAACCTAACCTAACCTAACCTAACCTAACCTAACCTAACCTAACCTAACCTAACCTAACCTAACCTAACCTAACCTAACCTAACCTAACCTAACCTAACCTAACCTAACCTAACCTAACCTAACCTAACCTAACCTAACCTAACCTAACCTAACCTAACCTAACCTAACCTAACCTAACCTAACCTAACCTAACCTAACCTAACCTAACCTAACCTAACCTAACCTAACCTAACCTAACCTAACCTAACCTAACCTAACCTAACCTAACCTAACCTAACCTAACCTAACCTAACCTAACCTAACCTAACCTAACCTAACCTAACCTAACCTAACCTAACCTAACCTAACCTAACCTAACCTAACCTAACCTAACCTAACCTAACCTAACCTAACCTAACCTAACCTAACCTAACCTAACCTAACCTAACCTAACCTAACCTAACCTAACCTAACCTAACCTAACCTAACCTAACCTAACCTAACCTAACCTAACCTAACCTAACCTAACCTAACCTAACCTAACCTAACCTAACCTAACCTAACCTAACCTAACCTAACCTAACCTAACCTAACCTAACCTAACCTAACCTAACCTAACCTAACCTAACCTAACCTAACCTAACCTAACCTAACCTAACCTAACCTAACCTAACCTAACCTAACCTAACCTAACCTAACCTAACCTAACCTAACCTAACCTAACCTAACCTAACCTAACCTAACCTAACCTAACCTAACCTAACCTAACCTAACCTAACCTAACCTAACCTAACCTAACCTAACCTAACCTAACCTAACCTAACCTAACCTAACCTAACCTAACCTAACCTAACCTAACCTAACCTAACCTAACCTAACCTAACCTAACCTAACCTAACCTAACCTAACCTAACCTAACCTAACCTAACCTAACCTAACCTAACCTAACCTAACCTAACCTAACCTAACCTAACCTAACCTAACCTAACCTAACCTAACCTAACCTAACCTAACCTAACCTAACCTAACCTAACCTAACCTAACCTAACCTAACCTAACCTAACCTAACCTAACCTAACCTAACCTAACCTAACCTAACCTAACCTAACCTAACCTAACCTAACCTAACCTAACCTAACCTAACCTAACCTAACCTAACCTAACCTAACCTAACCTAACCTAACCTAACCTAACCTAACCTAACCTAACCTAACCTAACCTAACCTAACCTAACCTAACCTAACCTAACCTAACCTAACCTAACCTAACCTAACCTAACCTAACCTAACCTAACCTAACCTAACCTAACCTAACCTAACCTAACCTAACCTAACCTAACCTAACCTAACCTAACCTAACCTAACCTAACCTAACCTAACCTAACCTAACCTAACCTAACCTAACCTAACCTAACCTAACCTAACCTAACCTAACCTAACCTAACCTAACCTAACCTAACCTAACCTAACCTAACCTAACCTAACCTAACCTAACCTAACCTAACCTAACCTAACCTAACCTAACCTAACCTAACCTAACCTAACCTAACCTAACCTAACCTAACCTAACCTAACCTAACCTAACCTAACCTAACCTAACCTAACCTAACCTAACCTAACCTAACCTAACCTAACCTAACCTAACCTAACCTAACCTAACCTAACCTAACCTAACCTAACCTAACCTAACCTAACCTAACCTAACCTAACCTAACCTAACCTAACCTAACCTAACCTAACCTAACCTAACCTAACCTAACCTAACCTAACCTAACCTAACCTAACCTAACCTAACCTAACCTAACCTAACCTAACCTAACCTAACCTAACCTAACCTAACCTAACCTAACCTAACCTAACCTAACCTAACCTAACCTAACCTAACCTAACCTAACCTAACCTAACCTAACCTAACCTAACCTAACCTAACCTAACCTAACCTAACCTAACCTAACCTAACCTAACCTAACCTAACCTAACCTAACCTAACCTAACCTAACCTAACCTAACCTAACCTAACCTAACCTAACCTAACCTAACCTAACCTAACCTAACCTAACCTAACCTAACCTAACCTAACCTAACCTAACCTAACCTAACCTAACCTAACCTAACCTAACCTAACCTAACCTAACCTAACCTAACCTAACCTAACCTAACCTAACCTAACCTAACCTAACCTAACCTAACCTAACCTAACCTAACCTAACCTAACCTAACCTAACCTAACCTAACCTAACCTAACCTAACCTAACCTAACCTAACCTAACCTAACCTAACCTAACCTAACCTAACCTAACCTAACCTAACCTAACCTAACCTAACCTAACCTAACCTAACCTAACCTAACCTAACCTAACCTAACCTAACCTAACCTAACCTAACCTAACCTAACCTAACCTAACCTAACCTAACCTAACCTAACCTAACCTAACCTAACCTAACCTAACCTAACCTAACCTAACCTAACCTAACCTAACCTAACCTAACCTAACCTAACCTAACCTAACCTAACCTAACCTAACCTAACCTAACCTAACCTAACCTAACCTAACCTAACCTAACCTAACCTAACCTAACCTAACCTAACCTAACCTAACCTAACCTAACCTAACCTAACCTAACCTAACCTAACCTAACCTAACCTAACCTAACCTAACCTAACCTAACCTAACCTAACCTAACCTAACCTAACCTAACCTAACCTAACCTAACCTAACCTAACCTAACCTAACCTAACCTAACCTAACCTAACCTAACCTAACCTAACCTAACCTAACCTAACCTAACCTAACCTAACCTAACCTAACCTAACCTAACCTAACCTAACCTAACCTAACCTAACCTAACCTAACCTAACCTAACCTAACCTAACCTAACCTAACCTAACCTAACCTAACCTAACCTAACCTAACCTAACCTAACCTAACCTAACCTAACCTAACCTAACCTAACCTAACCTAACCTAACCTAACCTAACCTAACCTAACCTAACCTAACCTAACCTAACCTAACCTAACCTAACCTAACCTAACCTAACCTAACCTAACCTAACCTAACCTAACCTAACCTAACCTAACCTAACCTAACCTAACCTAACCTAACCTAACCTAACCTAACCTAACCTAACCTAACCTAACCTAACCTAACCTAACCTAACCTAACCTAACCTAACCTAACCTAACCTAACCTAACCTAACCTAACCTAACCTAACCTAACCTAACCTAACCTAACCTAACCTAACCTAACCTAACCTAACCTAACCTAACCTAACCTAACCTAACCTAACCTAACCTAACCTAACCTAACCTAACCTAACCTAACCTAACCTAACCTAACCTAACCTAACCTAACCTAACCTAACCTAACCTAACCTAACCTAACCTAACCTAACCTAACCTAACCTAACCTAACCTAACCTAACCTAACCTAACCTAACCTAACCTAACCTAACCTAACCTAACCTAACCTAACCTAACCTAACCTAACCTAACCTAACCTAACCTAACCTAACCTAACCTAACCTAACCTAACCTAACCTAACCTAACCTAACCTAACCTAACCTAACCTAACCTAACCTAACCTAACCTAACCTAACCTAACCTAACCTAACCTAACCTAACCTAACCTAACCTAACCTAACCTAACCTAACCTAACCTAACCTAACCTAACCTAACCTAACCTAACCTAACCTAACCTAACCTAACCTAACCTAACCTAACCTAACCTAACCTAACCTAACCTAACCTAACCTAACCTAACCTAACCTAACCTAACCTAACCTAACCTAACCTAACCTAACCTAACCTAACCTAACCTAACCTAACCTAACCTAACCTAACCTAACCTAACCTAACCTAACCTAACCTAACCTAACCTAACCTAACCTAACCTAACCTAACCTAACCTAACCTAACCTAACCTAACCTAACCTAACCTAACCTAACCTAACCTAACCTAACCTAACCTAACCTAACCTAACCTAACCTAACCTAACCTAACCTAACCTAACCTAACCTAACCTAACCTAACCTAACCTAACCTAACCTAACCTAACCTAACCTAACCTAACCTAACCTAACCTAACCTAACCTAACCTAACCTAACCTAACCTAACCTAACCTAACCTAACCTAACCTAACCTAACCTAACCTAACCTAACCTAACCTAACCTAACCTAACCTAACCTAACCTAACCTAACCTAACCTAACCTAACCTAACCTAACCTAACCTAACCTAACCTAACCTAACCTAACCTAACCTAACCTAACCTAACCTAACCTAACCTAACCTAACCTAACCTAACCTAACCTAACCTAACCTAACCTAACCTAACCTAACCTAACCTAACCTAACCTAACCTAACCTAACCTAACCTAACCTAACCTAACCTAACCTAACCTAACCTAACCTAACCTAACCTAACCTAACCTAACCTAACCTAACCTAACCTAACCTAACCTAACCTAACCTAACCTAACCTAACCTAACCTAACCTAACCTAACCTAACCTAACCTAACCTAACCTAACCTAACCTAACCTAACCTAACCTAACCTAACCTAACCTAACCTAACCTAACCTAACCTAACCTAACCTAACCTTTTTTTTTTTTTTTTTTTTTTTACCAGGGGAAATCCTTTATGGATACCACCACACCTCGTGGGCAGGCGGGTGGTTATGTGGGAGTCCCGCCACTGGTCGGTATACCCACCAAAACCCCTGGGTGTTCCTCCACTGCGCCTGGTGTCGGGGCTACGGGCACGCTTCCGCACTCCTCCGCGGCACCCGACAGCGCTGGCCTTACTGAGGCCCCACCTCGGAGCTTGCGCTCCCTCCAGTTGACGACGTGCCGAACACCAGACACGTCGTCATCCACCACCTGGGACCAACCAGCACTGGGCGTCAGACAGCACCCGTGTCCGACAGCCCTGGTCCCGATGCAACGGGTCAATTTAAGTGGCCCCGCGCCTGCCACTACGGCTGCAGGGGATAGGGAGAGCGGCCATCGCGATACCGACACGCCTCTTCCCCTGCAGCCCCACCGCCTCCGCCAACACGTTGGCGGCACCCGTTAGGGCCGCTGGCAGGACGGATAGGCAGCGGCCTTCTCGCCGCCCGTCCATCCCGTCGCCGCCCCCGCCTCGATGGGCTCGGCCGCGGCATCGCGATGAACGCGACACCGCAGTCCTCCTCAGTCGGCAAGCCGACCTACTGGCCAGCCTCTACAGGGGTTTGGGGAAAAACCCGGAGAGGCGGCCCCACCTCGGGTTCCTCTTCGTTCACCAGGTTGGGACAGACCTGGCTACTAAGCCCCCCCGCCACGACAAGGCGGGAACCCATCGGGGGGGAACCTAACCTAACCTAACCTAACCTAACCTAACCTAACCTAACCTAACCTAACCTAACCTAACCTAACCTAACCTAACCTAACCTAACCTAACCTAACCTAACCTTTTTTTTTTTTTTTTTTTTTTTTTTTTTTTTTTTTTTTTTTTTTTTTTTTTTTTTTACCAGGGGAAATCCTTTATGGATACCACCACACCTCGTGGGCAGGCGGGTGGTTATGTGGGAGTCCCGCCACTGGTCGGTATACCCACCAAAACCCCTGGGTGTTCCTCCACTGCGCCTGGTGTCGGGGCTACGGGCACGCTTCCGCACTCATCCGCGGCACCCGACAGCGCTGGCCCAAACCGGGCCCCACCTCGGAGCGTAGGCTCCCTCTACAATGACGACGTGCCGAACACCAGACACGTCGTCATCCACCACCTGGGACCAACCAGCACTGGGCGTCGGACAGCACCCGTATCCGACAGCCCTGGTCCCGATGCAACGGGTCAATTAAAGTGGCCCCGCGCCTGCCACTACGGCTGCAGAGGATAGGGAGAGCGGCCATCGCGATACCGACACGCCTCTTCCCCTGCAGCCCCACCGCCTCCGCCAACACGTTGGCGGCACCCGTTAGGGCCGCTGGCAGGATGGATAGGCAGCGGCTTCCTCGCCGCCCGTCCATCCCGTCGCCGCCCCCGCCTCGATGGGCTCGGCCGCGGCATCGCGATGAACGCGACACCGCAGTCCTCCTCAGTCGACTAGCGACCTACTGGCCAGCCTCTACAGGGGTTTGGGGAAAAACCCGGAGAGGCGGCCCCACCTCGGGTTCCTCTTCGTTCACCAGGTTGGGACAGACCTGGCTACTAAGCCCCCCCGCCACGACAAGGCGGGAACCCACTCGGGGGGGAACCTAACCTAACCTAACCTAACCTAACCTAACCTAACCTAACCTAACCTAACCTAACCTAACCTAACCTAACCTAACCTAACCTAACCTAACCTAACCTTTTTTTTTTTTTTTTTTTTTTTTTTTTTTACCAGGGGAAATCCTTTATGGATACCACCACACCTCGTGGGCAGGCGGGTGGTTATGTGGGAGTCCCGCCGACTGGTCGGTATACCCACCAAAACCCCTGGGTGTTCCTCCACTGCGCCTGGTGTCGGGGCTACGGGCACGCTTTCGCACTCCTCCGCGGCACCCGACAGCGCTGGCCTTCGTCAGGCCCCACCTCGGAGCTTGCGCTCCCTCCAGATTGACGACGTGCCGAACACCAGACACGTCGTCATCCACCACCTGAGACCAACCAGCACTGGGCGTCGGACAGCACCCGTATCCGACAGCCCTGGTCCCAATGCAACGGGTCAATTAAAGTGGCCCCGCGCCTGCCACTACGGCTGCAGAGGATAGGGAGAGCGGCCATCGCCATACCGACACGCCTCTTCCCCTGCAGCCCCACCGCCTCCGCCAACACGTTGGCGGCACCCGTTAGGGCCGCTGGCAGGATGGATAGGCAGCGGCCTTCTCGCCGCCCGTCCATCCCGTCGCCGCCCCCGCCTCGATGGGCTCGGCCGCGGTATCGCGACGAGCGCGACACCGCAGTCCACCTCAGTCGGCAAGCCAACCTACTGGCCAGCCTCTACATGGGTTTGGGGAAAAAACCCAGAGAGGCGGCCCCACCTCGGGTTCCTCTTAGCTTCACTGCGGCCGCCCATAAGCCACAGCTACTAAGCCCCCCCGCCACGACAAGGCGGGAACCCACTCGGGGGGGAACCTAACCTAACCTTTTTTTTTTTTTTTTTTTTTTTTTTTGTCCAGGGGAAATCTTTTAAAGATACCACCGCACCTCGGGACAGGCGGGTGGTTATGTGGGAGTCTCCGCCCATTGCTGGGCGGCATACCCACCAAAACCCCTGGGTGTTCCGCCACTGCGCTTGGTGTCGGGGCTACGGGCACGCTTTCGCACTCTTCCGCGGCACCCGACAGCGCTGGCCCAAACCGGGCCCCACCTCGGAGCTTGCGCTCCCTCCAGAATGACGACGTGCCGAACACCAGACACGTCGTCATCCCCCACCTGGGACCAACCAGCACTGGGCGTCGGACAGTACCCGTGTCCGACAGCCCTGGTCCCAATGCAACGGGTCGGTTGAAGTGGCCCCGCGCCTGCCACTACGGCTGCAGAGGATAGGGAGAGCGGCCGACGACATACCGACACTCCTCTTCCCCTGCAGCCCCACCGCGTTCGCCATCACAACGGTGGCGACCCCGTCTAGGCCGCGAAAGGTAGGGTGGGCAGTAGGCCACACACCGCCAGACCCATCCAGCCGCGGCCCCCGCCCCAAAAAGGGGCACGGCCGCAGTGTCGCAAGAGCGATACTGCAGTCCACCTCAGTCGGATATGGTGCCCACCTCAGCAGGGTGCAGAGCGTACCTATGGGGGATGCAGAGGAGGTATGCAGAGCCCACCATGGAGGGTGCAGAGCGGGCTAGGGGGCAGGCACCACTAACAACGACCTACCTACTCGATGGCCGGCCTCCGAACGGACTTGGGGAAAAAGTCCGGAGAGGCGGCCCCACCTCGGGTTCCGCTTAGCTTCACCAGGCTGGCAAGACCTGGCTACTAAGCCCCCCCGCCACGACAAGGCGGGAACCCACGGGGGGGAACCTAACCTAACCTTTTTTTTTTTTTTTTTTTTTGTCCAGGGGAAATCCTTTATGGATACCACCGCACCTCGTGGGCAGGCGGGTGGTTATGTGGGAGTCCCGCCAACTGGTCGGTATACCCACCAAAACCCCTGGGTGTTCCTCCACTGCGCCTGGTGTCGGGGCTACGGGCACGCTTCCGCACTCATCCGCGGCACCCGACAGCGCTGGCCCAAACCGGGCCCCACCTCGGAGCGTAGGCTCCCTCTACAATGACGACGTGCCGAACACCAGACACGTCGTCATCCACCACCTGGGACCAACCAGCACTGGGCGTCGGACAGCACCCGTATCCGACAGCCCTGGTCCCGATGCAACGGGTCAATTAAAGTGGCCCCGCGCCTGCCACTACGGCTGCAGAGGATAGGGAGAGCGGCCATCGCGATACCGACACGCCTCTTCCCCTGCAGCCCCACCGCCTCCGCCAACACGTTGGCGGCACCCGTTAGGGCCGCTGGCAGGATGGATAGGCAGCGGCTTCCTCGCCGCCCGTCCATCCCGTCGCCGCCCCCGCCTCGATGGGCTCGGCCGCGGCATCGCGATGAACGCGACACCGCAGTCCTCCTCAGTCGGCAAGCCGACCTACTGGCCAGCCTCTACAGGGGTTTGGGGAAAAACCCGGAGAGGCGGCCCCACCTCGGGTTCCTCTTCGTTCACCAGGTTGGGACAGACCTGGCTACTAAGCCCCCCCGCCACGACAAGGCGGGAACCCACTCGGGGGGGAACCTAACCTAACCTTTTTTTTTTTTTTTTTTTTTTTTTTTTAGCCAGGGGAAATCCTTTATGGATACCACCACACCTCGTGGGCAGGCGGGTGGTTATGTGGGAGTCCCGCCACTGGTCGGTATACCCACCAAAACCCCTGGGTGTTCCTCCACTGCGCCTGGTGTCGGGGCTACGGGCACGCTTCCGCACTCATCCGCGGCACCCGACAGCGCTGGCCCAAACAGGACCCCACCTCGGAGCTTGCGCTCCCTCCAGATTGACGACGTGCCGAACACCAGACACGTCGTCATCCACCACCTGGGACCAACCAGCACTGGGCGTCGGACAGCACCCGTATCCGACAGCCCTGGTCCCGATGCAACGGGTCAATTTAAGTGGCCCCGCGCCTGCCACTACGGCTGCAGAGGATAGGGAGAGCGGCCATCGCGATACCGACACGCCTCTTCCCCTGCAGCCCCACCGCCTCCGCCAACACGTTGGCGGCGCCCGTCAGGGCCGCTGGCAGGATGGGTAGGCAGCGGCTTCCTCGCCGCCCGTCCATCCCGTCGCCGCCCCCGCCTCGATGGGCTCGGCCGCGGTATCGCGATGAACGCGACACCGCAGTCCTCCTCAGTCGGCGAACCAACCTACTGGCCAGCCTCTACATGGGTTTGGGGAAAAAACCCGGAGAGGCGGCCCCACCTCGGGTTCCTCTTCGTTCACCAGGTTGGGACAGACCTGGCTACTAAGCCCCCCCGCCACGACAAGGCGGGAACCCACTCGGGGGGGAACCTAACCTAACCTTTTTTTTTTTTTTTTTTTTTTTTTTTTTTTTTTTTTTTTTTTTTTTTTGTCCAGGGGAAATCTTTTAAAGATACCACCGCACCTCGGGACAGGCGGGTGGTTATGTGGGAGTCTCCGCCCATTGCTGGGCGGCATACCCACCAAAACCCCTGGGTGTTCCGCCACTGCGCTTGGTGTCGGGGCTACGGGCACGCTTTCGCACTCCTCCGCGGCACCCGACAGCGCTGGCCCAAACCGGGCCCCACCTCGGAGCTTGCGCTCCCTCCTGAATGACGATGTGCCGAACACCAGACACATCGTCATCCCTCACCTGGGACCAACCAGCACTGGGCGTCAGACAGTACCCGTGTCCGACAGCCCTGGTCCCAATGCAACGGGTCAATTAAAGTGGCCCCGCGCCTGCCACTACGGCTGCCGAGGATAGGGAGAGCGGCCATCGCGATACCGACACTCCTCTTCCCCTGCAGCCCCACCGCCTCCGCCAACACGTTGGCGGCACCCGGTTAGGGCCGCTGGCAGGATGGATAGGCAGCGGCTTCCTCGCCGCCCGTCCATCCCGCCGCCGCCCCCCGCCTCGATGGGCTCGGCCGCGGTATCGCGACGAGCGCGACATCGCAGTCCACCTCAGTCGGCAAGCCGACCTACTGGCCAGCCTCTACATGGGTTTGGGGAAAAAACCCGGAGAGGCGGCCCCACCACGGGTTCCTCTTAGCTTCACTGTGGCCGCCCATAAGCCACAGCTACTAAGCCCCCCCGCCACGACAAGGCGGGAACCCACTCGGGGGGGAACCTAACCTAACCTTTTTTTTTTTTTTTTTTTTTTTTGTCCAGGGGAAATCTTTTAAAGATACCACCGCACCTCGGGACAGGCGGGTGGTTATGTGGGAGTCTCCGCCCATTGCTGGACGGCATACCCACCAAAACCCCTGGGTGTTCCGCCACTGCGCTTGGCGTCGGGGCTACGGGCACGCTTGCGCACTCCTCCGCGGCACCCGACAGCGCTGGCCCAAACCGGGCCCCACCTCAGAGCGTAAGCTCCCTCCAGAATGACGATGTGCCGAACACCAGACACATCGTCATCCCCCACCTGGGACCAACCAGCACTGGGTGTCAGACAGTACCCGTGTCCGACAGCCCTGGTCCCGATGCTACGGGTCAATTTAAGTGGCCCCGCGCCTGCCACTACGGCTGCAGAGGATAGGGAGAGCGGCCGACGACATACCGACACTCCTCTTCCCCTGCAGCCCCACCGCGTCCGCCATCAAAACGGTGGCGACCCCGTCGAGGCCGCGGAAGGCAGGGAAAGTGGCAACGACACACCAGCAGTCCTCTCCCGCCGCGGCCTCCAATCCTCAGCCGCAGTGCCTCCCATACGACACTGCAGCCCCCCTCAGTTGCGGTGCCCCCCATAAGGCACGCAACCTACTTTGGCCAGCCTCCGCACGGGCTTGTCGAGGCCCAAGACCCGGAGAGGCGGCCCCACCACGGGTTCCTCTTGGTTCACCAGGTTGGCCCTACCTGGCTACTAAGCCCCCCCGCCACGACAAGGCGGGAACCCACTCGGGGGGGAACCTAACCTAACCTTTTTTTTTTTTTTTTTTTGACCCAGGAAAATCCTTTATGGATACCACCAAACCTGGGGAGGCCGGTGGTTATGTGGGAGTCTCCACCGCTAGTCGGTGGCATACCCACTAAAAACCTGGGGTGTTTCCGCCACTGCGCCGTTATGTCGGGGCTACGGGCACGCTTCCGCACTCTTCCGCGGCCCCGACAACGCTGTCCGCACCCGGACCCACCTCGGGGAGCTCAACCCTCAGGGAGCTTCACCCGGCATAGCGACGATGTGCCGAAACACGGGGCACATCGTGCAGTCACGGGGAACTCTCGAACGGGTGGAGGGCTTCCCCAAGCCCAGCCACCCAGAGTTCCCCTTATGGAGGCAGGCGGTCGTGTGCTAGACGCCTTCCTCTGGGGCGCCTTCTGCGCATAGGGAGGCTCGCAATGTCGTCCTCCCTCATGCGCTCGTCGGCTTCTTTGCGTTCCAGGACTTCTTCGCAGAAGTCCCGGACCGCATTCCAGGATCTTTCGCTACCAACCATGGCCGCAGCAACGGTTGGCAGCGAGAGATCCGCCCCCACTATGGCCACGAGCTGGGCCCGCTGGGTTGTCCACGCCGGACACACCTCCAGCGTATGCTGCGCCGTGTCGGTCTGGTCGCCACACTGGTGACAAACCGGTGTGGGTTCTCTCCCGGCGACTCGATGCAGGTACTCGCCAAAGCAACCATGCCCTGTGAGCACCTGCACGAGCCTGAACGAGAGAACCCCATCCTCACGAGTGACCCAATCCCGGAGGATCGGTCGGAAAGCCTCGACAGTGCGGCGACCAGCAGACGGCTCCTCGAGCCTGCGCGCCCACCGCTCCATGGCCAATTCTCGGCCCCTTCTCCGCCAACGTCTGACAACTTCAGGGGGAGCAAAATCACCCCTGGACCGTGCACAGGACAATTGGCGGTAGATGCTCGCCAACATCTCTGCGTCCAAGTCCCATGGACATGTCCCGGCCAAAATGCACGCCGCCTCAAATGATACTGTGCGGTACGCACGTATCACTCTGAGCGCCATACACCGCTGCGGTTTTCGCAGCAGTTGGGTGTTATGGGCGCTCAGAGCGTCCGCCCAGATCGGCGCTCCGTAGAGTGCCATTGATCTGACCACCCCCGTGTAGAGGCGGCGGCATGCAGCGTTCGGACCTCCCACATTTGGGAGCAGGCTACCCAGAGCCGACGCTGCTCCGACGAGCCGCGGAGCTAGTTGTCGGAAGTGTTCCCGGAAGTTCCATCGGCTGTCTAGGACAAGACCGAGGTATTTCATCGTCTTGCCGACGACGATGGGAACACCACTAACAACCAGCTCCGCTCCGGCTGGTGGCGCGTTCCGAGGACCGTGAAAACACACGGCCTCCGACTTACTCAGGGCCACTTCTAGCCCCAAGCGCCGGATGCGGCTCACCATCTGAGCCGTGCCCGCCGTGGCCAGGATCGACGCGTCCCTGTACGTCGCCCCGCGAGCCAACACCAGCGTGTCATCGGCGTAGCACACGACGTCGATGCCACGCAGGTGGCCACCACGAAGCGCCCAGTTGTATCCGAAGTTCCACATGACTGGTCCCAGGACCGAGCCCTGTGGAACTCCGCGAGACATCTCCCGCCTGCCCCATCCCTCTCTCGTGGGGTAGACTACCTCTCTCTCCGAGAAGTAGTCGTCGAGGGTCCGGCACAGGTAGGGGGGCGCTTCATGACTGCGCAGTGCCTCCTTGATGCAGTCCCACGGGAGGGTGTTAAAGGCGTTGGCTATGTCTAATGACACTGCCAAGACGACCTCTCCCCGGGACACGGCCGCTTCCGCAAAGGCCCTCACCCTCGATATCGCATCGATGGTGGATCTGCCTCTGCGGAACCCGAATTGCAATTCGGCCAGGTTTGGCCCGACCTGCTCCAAGTGCCTGTTGAGATGGGCGGCAATAACACGCTCTAAGAGCTTGCCAGCCTCGTCCAACAGCACGATCGGGCGGTAAGCCCCCGGCGAGTCGGCGGGTCTGCCTTCCTTGCGCAGCAGTACGAGCTTACCGCTCTTGTACCGGCGCGGAAAGCGACCCTGCCTCAGGCAGTTCGTGAGGAAGTCACGAAAGCGAGGCTCGAGAGCTTCCAATGCCAGCACCCAGGCGCGTCCGGGTATTCCGTCCGGACCTGGGGCTGTGTTTTTGGCCCTGAGCCTCAGCACCGCCGCTGCGAGTTCCCCCTGGGAAACTGGCGGGACTTCCTCGGCCTCTGCATCGACCTCAACGCGACGCCTAGGGAAGGCCATCACTGGGGTCACGTAGTCACCCGCCTGTGGGAACAGGGTGGCGACCACGCTCTCCAAGAAGTTCGGCTGCATGGTCTGCGTCAGTGGTGGCGCCCATGCGCGGAGCTTCTTGCGGACCACCTTGTATGGTCTTCCCCAGGGGTCACGGTTGAGGTCCTCGAGCAAACTCGCTCGGGCACCGTCTATGGCTCGCGCGATTTCCACTTGCAGCGAGGTGACCTGCTGACGGTATGAGGCGTAAAGTTCTGCCTCCCGGACCGGGTTCCGCTGCCGCCGTCGGCGCTCCCTGGTGTAGGCACGTCTGGCCCGCCACACACTCCTCGCGGAGGTGGGCTAGCTCAGGCGTCCACCAATACACGCTCCGACGTGGCGGCAGTGCTCCCACGCGGGGCATGGAGGCATCGCAGACCTTGGTCAGCGCCTCCCAGAACCATTCCGCCTCGGCGTCTACCTCGACTGCGTCCATGGACCTGGTACCCACGCTTGGACGATGGCAGCCTCAGCGAGGAGCTCCTTATCCATGCGGCGCAGGGCCCATCGTGGCGACTTCTCTGTCGGAGGGCGGCTCGGGGCCACTGGGGGGGAGACGGTCATCCGGATGTACCGGTGATCGGACAACGTCTCCACACCCTCCAGTACCTCCCAGTCCTGCACACGGCGTGCCAGGGTGGGGCTTGCGAAAGTGAGGTCCACTATCGACCCCCCCTGTTGCCGCACGCACGTGTGCATTGACCCCCGGTTCAAGAGCAGCAGCCCTAGTGCCATTGCCCACTCCTCCACCGGCTCACCTCTCTCGTTGGCAACGGGCGATCCCCACAGGGTTGACTTGGCGTTGAAATCGCCAGCAATCAACACCTGGTGGGGACGACACTGGTGAACGAGAGACTCCACCTCTCCAGCCAGGCTTCGAAGTCGGCAAGGCTTCTGTTCGGGGAGAAGTAAAACACCTATGAAGGCGATACCCCCCGCCAGAACAGCCACGCAGCCGCGGCCAGCCATCACCCTCTCCACCGGAGGAAAACCGGCAGCCGCCTGCGTCACTAGGACCACTGAGCCCTGGCTATCACCCATCCAGTTATCCCTGGAGGGGATGCGGTATGGCTCCGCCACAATCGCAATTGGAATCAACCACTCCGCCATGCTCTGGAGCAAGAGATCCTGAGCTCTGGCGGAGTGGTTGATGTTCGCCTGGAGGACTCTGAGTGCCATGTTAATCCGCCTCCATTTGCGCCTGCGCTTCCCGAGTAGATGGGAGGGATGGGTGCTGCTGGGACTTGGCCACGGCAGCTACCTTTCCTTTCTTCTTCTTGGAAGCCTGGGCGCACGCCCCGCTCCCCACGCGGTGTCCCGCAGGCTTATTCGCAGCCGCACAAACTGTGCAGTGCGGCTCGCCGGAGCACCCGCCCGCCTTATGGCCCACTTGACCGCATCTGTAGCATTGCTCGCTACGATCCGTGGTCGCCTTGCACTGCTCCCGAACATGTCCAACCTCTAGACACCGGAAGCAGTGCATGGGTCTCGAGGCCAACACCTTGACCTGCACCGAGACCCACCCAATCAATAGCCGACCATTGCTGGTCACCTTCTTGGCGACCGCCACTGGACATCGGACGAAAACTGATCCGATGCCCGCGGGGTTGGACCGAATGTCACCAACCTTGACAAGGTTGGCTTCACATTGTGCTGCCCTGGCGATGGCTACTGCAACCTCCTCCTTTGAGACAGAGTCATCCAGGCCGGTGATGCGCAAGTCAGCACTCTTGGTCGGCCTGGAGACTCTGACGTCATCCTGGCTAAAGATTTCTCTCAGCTTTGCAGCGAGGGAGTCTGCTTTCTCTCCGGTGGTGGAGCCGGGGATCTCCAGCATCCGACCACCAGTAGCCGCCCTGCGGAATTTGAGGGACGTGATACCAATTTGGCTCAGGTCCACTCTCCGCTTTGCCTCTGACAACGCATCCGCGTACGTGATGCCCTTCTTCAGGGCCTCCGGCTGTAGAGTTATAACCACAGCCGAAGAACGTGGCACGCGGAGCTTTGGCTTTGGCGCCTCTGTGCTGCGCTGAGCAGTGCGTTTCGGCGGCTGAGCCGTGGCCTGCTGTTTTGGAGCAGTCCCTTTGCCACTCGCCTTTTTCGGAGCCTTCCTCTTGGTCACCTCCACCCAACTGTTGCTCGTTGAGGGAGGTGACTGCACCTCCGCCGCTGGGCGGCTGGCTGGCCCCGCACTCGGGGGCTCAGCCGAGCTGCCCTTGGTCACGGCCTGTTTGCCCTTTCCCTTGCCTTTGCCCTTAGCCTTAGAGGCTTTGGCAGGGGGGAGGTCAACGGCCGGCAGGTCCGTTAGGCCCGAAGAGCCTGGCTCCTCTGATGCGTTGGCGGACTTCAGGAACTCTTTCCTTCTGTCCGCAACCGCAGTAGCGTTCGCAGCCAACTTGCGATCAGCTGCGAGTGGCGGGCGTATGCGCTTTTCGGGGAGAAGGCGATCTTGAATCGCCTCCATCCGAGCACTCACTAACCCACCGACCTGTCGCATGATGGACTGCGTCAGGTCGTCGGGATCCGCGGGCCTGATTTCCTTCGCCCAAAATTGTCCCGAGGGCGGGGAAACAGGAGGAGCACGCGTCTCCATCATTCGACGGAGCTCCGCTATCTCCTTTCGAAGATCTGACACCTCTGACTGCAGACGCTCGTTGGCAGCCTGCAACTTACGGGTCTCATCCGTTGAGGACCTTGTGTGGAGATCCTCGACAATGTCCTTAATAGTGGACGCCGCCTCCTTAAGGGCCTTGGTAAAGGTCCCTTTAAGTTTGCCGGATTTGGTGGCCACAAGGTTGATCGTAGCCACGCAGTCCAGCGCCCTCTTGTTTAATACTGAGGCGGGTTCTGCGCCCAACTCAGTCGCCGCAGCAGAAAGAAGGCATGGGGCTGACCCTGCCGACCGGAGCTTTTGGGTCATCTGAGCAACCTCCTGCTCGACCCTTAGCTCCATCTCCTCTCTTTGAGCAGCATTAAGAGCCGCTTTAGCTTTGGCAAGACCGACATACTCACCCGTAGTGGGTGGCCGGCCTCTGCCCCGTCTCGGCGCGATGACAACCTTGAGAGCTGGGGCGTCCGATTCGCCGCCAGAGCTCAAGTTGCCCTCGTCGCCACTTCCTCCCATGCGCTGGTTGCGCCTGCGCTTAGAAGCGCCCGTCCTCTGTGATGACTCTGATGCCACAGTCACCAAACTCATAATAGAGGAGTCAGACTCCTCTGCCGGACTATGAAATAGTCCACTACCTTCATCGTCAGTTTTGTTGTTTAATTTATTTGAACAGTCCATAATTGTTCCCACGAGTGTGGGGGAAGTAAACCGTCCACCAAGGTAGTGCCCCCTGTACCAAGGTAAGCCTAGATACGCCAAGAGTGTCGGCCGGTACTCTGGCGAGGTACGCACTCGCGACCAACCTACCCAGTGGCCATGCATCCCCTCACGGTGCGCCGCCGCTTGGGATTTGGGGTGATTTTTTATAGAGGTTTTCTTCCTCGCGGTCCGGGCAACCAAGCCAAGACCCTCGGTCCTGCCGCAAGCCACGAGACGTGACCGCAGCCGCAAGCAGGGCTCCGATTTACGACGCTGGCTCGTAAAGAGCCTGCTCGGCAGTAGTGTAAGTACATACCGAGCACGTCCCTCCCGACAGCTGCGAGAGCTCACATCAACTGGATCCTCTGCCAATCAGAAGCATCCGTGGTGAGCTCACATCGCCAACCGCCTGAGACCACAGAAGGCCTCCAACCCCTGTTTGGGACTTATGATTTATCAGTAGAAACTAAAGGTGTAACTACTGATCCATCATAATCCCAAACGAGCTCAGGACAGAACCGAGCTGATCCCACCAATGTCTTCTGCACGCGCTCCTCAGGGTAGAGAGAGGGGCGCGCAGAGAAGACCCCCGACCGGATATCTGCAATCAACTGGCAAGATCCCGCGAAGGAAGTTACCAAGTGATTCCCAGGGTGCACCACGGGGAGGTTTCCGGCCACAGCACCCCAACCTAACCTAACCTTTTTTTTTTTTTTTTTTTTTTTTGACCCAGGAAAATCCTTTATGGATACCACCAAACCCGGGGAGGCCGGTGGTTATGTGGGAGTCTCCACCGCTAGTCGGTGGCATACCCACTAAAAACCTGGGGTGTTTCCAACACTGCGCCGTTATGTCGGGGCTGCGGGCACGCTTCCGCACTCTTCCGCGGCCCCGACAGCGCTGTCCGTATTCGGACCCTCCTCGGGGAGCTCACACTCAGGGAGCTCTACCCGGCTTTGCGACGATGTGCCGAAACACAGGACACATCGTGCAGTCTCGGGGAACTCTCGAACGGATGGCGGGCTTCCCCAAGCCCAACCACCCGGAGTTCCCCTTATGGAGGCAGGCGGTCATGTGCTAGACGCCTGCCTCGGGGGCGCCTTCTGCGCATGGGGAGGCTCGCAATGTCGTCCTCCCTCACGCGCTCATCGGCCTCTTTGCGTTCCAGGACTTCTTCGCAGAAGTCCCGGACCGCATTCCAGGATCTTTCGCTGCCAACCATGGCCGCGGCAACGGTTGGCAGCGATAGATCCGCCCCCACTATGGCCACGAGCTGGGCCCGCTGGGTTGTCCACGCAGGACACACCTCCAGCGTATGCTGTGCCGTATCTGTCTGGTCGCCACACTGGTGGCAAACCGGTGTGGGTTCTCTCCCGGCAACAACCTAACCTAACCTTTTTTTTTTTTTTTTTTTTTTTTTTTTTTTTTTTTTTTTGACCCAGGAAAATCCTTTATGGATACCACCAAACCTGGGGAGGCCGGTGGTTATGTGGGAGTCTCCACCGCTAGTCGGTGGCATACCCACTAAAAACCTGGGGTGTTTCCAACACTGCGCCGTTATGTCGGGGCTGCGGGCACGCTTCCGCACTCTTCCGCGGCCCCGACAGCGCTGTCCGCATCCGGACCCTCCTCGGGGAGCTCACACTCAGGGAGCTCTACCCGGCATTGCGACGATGTGCCGAAACACATCCACACATCGTGCAGTCTCGGGGAACTCTCGAACGGATGGCGGGCTTCCCCAAGCCCAGCCACCCAGAGTTCCCCTTATGGAGGCAGGCGGTCATGTGCTAGACGCCTGCCTCGGGGGCGCCTTCTACGCATGGGGAGGCTCGCAATGTCGTCCTCCCTCGTGCGCTCGTCCGCCTCTTTGCGCCCGAGGACTTCTTCGCAGAAGTCCCGAACCGCGCTCCAGGCGGTCTCGCTCCGCACCATCGCGCGTGCAATGGCCGGCAGCGAGAGGTCGACCCCCACTACAGCAGCGAGCTGTGCACGCTGGGTGTCCCAAGCTGGGCACACCTCAAGCGTGTGCTGCGCCGTGTCCTCGCGGTTGCCACACTGGTGGCACTCCGGTGTGGGCTCCCTCCCGGCAACTCTGTGTAGGTACTCCCCAAAGCAACCATGCCCTGTGAGCACCTGCACGAGCCTGAAGGAGAGGATCCCCCCCTCCCGAGCCAACCATACCCGGAGGATAGGTCGGAGCGCCTCAACAGTGCGGCGACCAGCAGACGGCTCTTCCAGCCTGCGCTGCCACCGCTCCACGGCCAGAAGCCGTTCTCGCCTTCGCCAGCGTCTTATCACCTCAGGGGGAGCGAAATCACCCCTGGACCGCGCATCAGACTGCCGGCGGTGTATGCTGGCCAGCCCCTTGGCATCCAATTCCCAAGGCGTGGTGCCGGCCAACAAGCACGCCGCCTCATACGACACGGTGCGGTACGCCCGTATCACTCTGAGCGCCATGAACCGTTGCGGTCTCCGCAAGAGCGCAACGTTGTGGGCGCTCAGAGCATCCGCCCAGATCGGCGCTCCGTAGAGCGCCATTGATCGCACCACCCCTGTGTAGAGGCGGCGGCATGCGAGATTCGGCCCTCCCACGTTCGGGAGAAGACTTCCCAGCGCTGAGGCCGCTCCGATGAGCCTTGGAGCCAGTCGCTTAAAGTGCTCCTGGAACCTCCATCGGCTGTCGAGGACGAGACCGAGATATCTCATCGTCGCCCCGACGCCGATAGGAACACCTCCCACGACCAGCTCTGCCCCGGCCGGTGGCGCGTCACGAGGCCCGTGAAAACAAATGGCCTCGGACTTGTTAAGGGCCACCTCCAGCCCCAAGCGCCGGATTCGGCTCACGACCTGAGCCGTGCCCGCTGTGGCCAGGATTGCCGCATCCCTATATGTCCCCCCGCGAGCCAGGACCAAGGTGTCGTCGGCGTAGCACACGACGTCGACGCCACCTAAGCGGCCGCCTCGGAGCACCCAATTGTACCCGAAGTTCCACAGGACTGGTCCCAAGACCGATCCCTGTGGAACTCCACGTGACATGGCCCACCTGCCCCATCCCTCGCTCGTCGGATAGACTACCTCTCTAACTGAGAAGTAGTCGTCGAGGGTCCGGCATAGGTAGGCGGGTGCCTCGTGGCAGCGCAGTGACTCCTTGATGCAGTCCCAGGGGAGGGTGTTGAAGGCGTTCGCGATGTCAAGAGACACCGCAACGACAACCTCTCCCCTGGACACAGCCGCTTCCGCAAAGGCCCTCACCCTCGATATGGCATCGATGGTGGACCTGCCCCTGCGGAAGCCGAACTGCGACTCAGCCAGATCTGGCCCAACCCGCTCCAGGTGCTTATTTAGACGGGCGGCAATGACATGCTCCAAGAGCTTCCCGGCCTCGTCTAACAGCACTATCGGGCGATAGGCCCCCGGCGAGTCTGCAGGTCTGCCCGCTTTTTGCAGCAACACAAGTTTGCCGCTCTTGTACTGCCGCGGAAAGAGGCCCTGCCTCAAGCAGTTCGAGAGGAAGTCCCTGAATCGGGGCTCAAGGGCTTCCAACGCCAGCATCCAAGCCCGTCCGGGTATTCCGTCCGGGCCAGGAGCCGTGTTCTTGGCCCTGAGCCTCAGGACTGCCGCCGCAAGTTCCCCCTGCGAAACGGGCGGCACTTCCTCGGCCTCTGCACCCTCGACCCTCCCACGATTCGAAGGGAAACCCATCCTTGGGGCCACGTGGTCACCCGCCTGTGGAAACAGGGTGGCCACCACGTTCTCCAACAAGTCCGGCCTCATGGTCTGCGTCAAAGGTGGCGCCCATGGGCGGATCTTATTCCGGACCCACTTATATGGCCTTCCCCACGGATCGAGGTCCAAGGCGTCGAGCATCCTCTCTCGGGCACTGTCCTTGGCTCGTGCTATGTCGGTCTGCAAGGAGGTGACCACTTCCCTGTACGAGGCGTACAGTTCTTCCTCCCGGTCCGGGTCCCAATGCCGGCGCCTGCGCTGTCTGGTGTATTCACGCCTAGCTGCTACACACTCCTCGCGGAGGTGAGCTAGCTCGGGCGTCCACCAGTGCACGCTGCGGCGCGGCGGCAGGGAGCCCACTCGGGGCATGGAGGCGTCACAGATCTCTGTTAACGCCCCCCGGAACCACTCCGCCTCGGCGTCAACCTCCATTGCATCCGACGTCGGGATCCACGCTTGGACGATGGCCGCCTCCAGCAGGACCTCGCTGTCCAGGCGTTTGAGGGCCCATCTCAGTGACCGCTCTGTTCGAGGGCGGCTTGGACTACCCGGGACTTCTGGAGGGGAGACGGTCATCCGGATGTACCGGTGATCGGACAACGTCTCCACTCCCTCCAGTACTTCCCAGTCCTGCACACGGCGCGCCAGGGTAGGGCTAGCAAACGTGAGGTCCACTATCGACCCTCCCTGCTGACGCACGCACGTGTGCACCGACCCTCTGTTGAGCAGCAGCAGACCAAGGGCTGCTGCCCATTCCTCCAATGGCTGGCCTCTCTCGTTCGCAACAGGCGAACCCCACATTGCCGATTTGGCGTTGAAGTCGCCAGCAATCAGCACCTGGTGGGGACGACACTGTAGGACGAGAGATTCCACTTCGGAAAGCCAGCCCTCGAAATCGGCGAGGCTTCTGTTGGGGGAGAAGTAAGTGCCTATATAGGCGACACCCCCCGCCACAACAGCTACACAGCCTCGCCTCTTCACCACCTTTTCGATTGGAGGAAAGCCCGCCGCTGCTTGGGTCACGATCACCACAAGACCCTCATTGTCACCCGACCAATTGTCCCGTGGTGGGACACGATAAGGCTCAGCCACAATTGCAATGGGTATCAACCACTCCGCCATGCTCTGGACCAGGAGGTCTTGAGCCCTGGCGGAGTGGTTGATATTCGCCTGTAGTACCCTTAGGGCCATATTAATCGGCATCCATTGACGCCGTCACGCCCTGTGTCGAGGGTGGGGATGGTCGCTGCTGGGACTTGGCCGCAGCAGCCGCCTTCCGGCCTTGCTTTTTGGAGGGCAAGGCGCATGCCTTTGCCCCAACGCGATGCCCTGGTGGTTTACCCGCGGCCGCGCAAACTGCGCAGTGTGGCACACCAGAGCACTCGCTCGCCTTGTGGCCGGGCTGGCCACATCGGTAGCAAATGCCACTCCTATCCACGTCCGAGGTGCATTGCTCCCGGACGTGCCCCACTTCAAGGCACCGGAAACAGCGCATCGGTCGGGCCGCCAGCAGTTTAACTTGGGCTGACACCCAACCAACCTTCAGGCGACCATTTCCCACGACCTTCTTCGCCGCAGCTACTGGGCAGCTTACGAAGGTCGTTCCCACTCCTGCCGCATTTCTGCGGATGTCACCAGCCTTTATAAGGTCGGCTTGGCAGCCCCCAGCACTGGCGATCGCTGCCACCAACTCCTCCTTGGTGACCGAGTCATCCAAACCACTGACGCGCAGCTCTGCGCGCTTCATTGGTCTGGAGACCCGGATTTCCTCGGAGTTATAGATCTCCCTCAGCTTAGCAGCGAGGGAGTCCGCCTTATCTCCGCTGGTGGTGCCGGGGATCTCCAGCATCCGACCACCTGTCGCCGCCCTCCGAAATTGGAGGGATGTGATGCCAAGGAGGCTTAGGTCCACCCTCCTCTTGGCTTCCGTCAAAGCGTCCGCGTACGTGATACCCTTTGTTAAGGCATCCGGCTGTATTGTAATAATAACAGCCGAGGACTTAGGTACGCGGAGTTTTGGCTTCGGCGCCTCTGTGACGCGCTGAGCAGGGCGTTTCGGTGGCTGAGCCTTGGCCTGCTGTTTCGGAGCTGCCCCACCGCCGCTCGTTTTCTTCGAGGCCTTCCTCTTGGTCACTTCCACCCAACCGTTGCTGGTTGAGGGAAGTGGCTGCGCCTCCGTCGCTGGGTGACTGACTGGCCCCGCATTCAGGGGTCCAGATTGGCTGGCCTTTGCCGCGGCCTGTTTGCCCTTCCCCTTGCTTTTGCCCTTACCCTTAGGGACTTTGGCAGAAAGGAGGTCAACAGCCGGCAATTCCGCTGAGCCGGAAGGGCCCGGCTCCTGCAAAGCGGACTTCAGGAACTCTTTCCTTCTGTCCGCAGTCGCAGAAGTCCCAGCGTTCGCAGCCAACTTGCGATCGGCCGCAAGTGGCGGGCGTGTGCGCTTTTCAGGGAGGAGACGGTCTTGAATCGCCTCCATCCGCGCATTCACCAACCCACCGACCTGCCGCATGATGGACTGCGTCAGGTCTTCTGGGTCTGCAGGCCTAGTTTCATTTGCCCAGAACTGTCCCAAGGGCGGGGAAACGGTAGCTGCACGCGTCTCCATCATGCGACGGAGCTCCGCTATCTCCTTTCGGAGATCTGAGACCTCAGTCTGGAGGCGCTCGTTGGCGGCCTGCAATTTGCGGGTCTCGTCTGTTGAGGACCTTGTGTGGAGGTCCTCGACGATGTCCTTGATCGTGGACGCCGCCTCCTTAAGGGCCTTAGTGAAGGTCCCTTTCAACTTGCCGGACTTAGTGGCCACAAGGTTAATCGTGGCCACGCAGTCCAGCACCCTCTTGTTAAGGACTGAAGCGGGCTCTGCACCCAACTCAGTTTCCACTGCAGAGAGGAGGCATGGGGCTGACCCTGCTGATCGGAGCCTTTGGGTCATCTGAGCAACCTCCTGCTCGACCCTTAACTCCATCTCCTCTCTTTGCGCGGCATTAAGAGCCGCTTTGGCTTTGGCAAGACCGACATACTCACCCGTTGTGGGTGGCCGGCCTCTGCCCCGTCTTGGCGCGACAACAATCTTTACTGCTGGGGCGTCCGATTCGCCACCAGAGCTCAGGTTGCCCTCGTCGCCACTTCCTTTTTTGCGTGAGCTACGCTTGCGCTTAGTAGCGCCCATCTTCTCTGATGACTGTGAGTTCACAGACATCAGACTCAACACTGAGGAGTCAGACTCCTCAGCAGGACTCAAAAAGAGCCCGCACCTATCTTCATCATTAAAAGTTTTATTTGTTGAACGTTCCATAACTGTTCCCACGAGTATGGGGGAAATAAAAAGTCCACCAAGGTAGTGCCCCCTGTACCAAGGTAAGCCTAGATACGCCAAGAGTGTCGGCCGGTACTCTGGCGAGGTACGCACTCGCGACCAACCTACCCAGTGGCCATGCATCCCCTCACGGTGCGCCGCCGCTTGGGATTTGGGGTGATTTTTTATAGAGGTTTTCTTCCTCGCGGTCCGGGGCAACCAAGCCAAGACCCTCGGTCCTGCCGCAAGCCACGAGACGTGACCGTAACCGCAAGCAGGGCTCCGATATACGACGCTGGCTCGCGAAGAGCCTGCTCGGCAGTAGTGTGAGTACATACCGAGCACGTCCCTCCCGGCAGCGGCGAGAGCTCACATCCACTGGCCCCTCTGCTAATCAGAGGGATCCCTGGAGAGCACACATCGCCAACTGCCTGAGACCACAGAAGGCCTCCAACCCCTGTTCGGGACTTATGATTTATCAGTAGAAACTAAAGATGTAACTACTGATCCATCATAATCCCTAACGAGCTCAGGACAGAACTGAGCTGTTCCCCCCCAATGTCTTCTGCACGCGCTCCTCATGGTAGGTAGAGGGGCGCGCAGAGAAGACCCCCGACCGGATATCTGCAATCAACTGGCAAGATCCCGCGAAGGAAGTTACCAAGTGATTCCCAGGGTGCACCACGGGGAGGTTTCCGGCCACAGCACCCCAACCTAACCTAACCTTTTTTTTTTTTTTTTTTTTTTTTTTTTTTTTTTGACCCAGGAAAATCCTTTATGGATACCGCCAAACCTGGGGAGGCCGGTGGTTATGTGGGAGTCTCCACCGCTAGTCGGTGGCATACCCACTAAAAACCTGGGGTGTTTCCGCCACTGCGCCGTTATGTCGGGGCTACGGGCACGCTTCCGCACTCCTCCGCGGCCCCGACAACGCTGTCCGCACCCGGACCCACCTCGGGGAGCTCAACCCTCAGGGAGCTTCACCCGGCATAGCGACGATGTGCCGAAACACGGGGCACATCGTGCAGTCTCGGGGAACTCTCGAACGGGTGGAGGGCTTCCCCAAGCCCAGCCACCCAGAGTTCCCCTTATGGAGGCAGTCGGTCATGAGCTAACCGCCTGCCTCGAGGTCGCCTTCTGCGCATGGGGAGGCTCGCTATGTCGTCCTCCCTCGTGCGCTCGTCCGCCTCTTTGCGCCCGAGGACTTCTTCGCAGAAGTCCCGAACCGCGCTCCAGGCGGTCTCGCTCCGCACCATCGCCCTGACAATGGCCGGCAGCGAGAGGTCGACCCCCACAGTGGCCACAAGCTGGGCACGCTGGGTGTTCCACTCTGGACACACCTCCAGCGTGTGCTGCGCCGTGTCCTCGCGGTCGCCACACTGGTGGCACTCCGGTGTGGGCTCTCTCCCGGCGACTCTGTGCAAGTACTCGCCGAAGCAACCGTGCCCCGTAAGCACCTGCACGAGCCTAAAGGAGAGGACCCCATCCTCACGAGCCAACCAGTCCCGGAGGATTGGTCGGAATGCCTCAACGGTGCGGCGACCAGCAGACGGCTCTTCCAGCCTGCGGCACCATTGCTCCAAGGACGCTTGCCGGCCACGTCTCCGCCAACGCCTTATCACCTCGGGGGGAGGGAACTCACCCCCGGACCGTGCATCGGCCATTTGGCGATACACGCCGGCCAGCATCTCGGCGTCCAAGTCCCATGGAGCAGTCCTGGCCAGGACGCACGCCGCCTCATACGATACGGTGCGGTATGCCCGTATCACTCGGAGCGCCATAACTCGTTGCGGCCTCCGTAGAAGTGCAACGTTATGGGCGCTCAGAGCATCCGCCCAGATCGGGGCGCCGTACAGCGCCATCGACCTTACCACCCCCGTGTAGAGGCGGCGGCATGCGGCGTTCGGCCCACCCACGTTTGGGAGAAGGCTTCCCAAGGCCGAAGCCGCTCCGACGAGCCGCGGAGCCAATCGCTTGAAGTGCTCGCGGAAATTCCATCGACTGTCGAGGACGAGACCGAGATACCTCATCGTCGTCCCGACAGCGATAGGAACACCCCCAACGATTAGCTCCGCTCCGGCTGGTGGCGCGCGCCGAGGTCCGTGGAAGCAGACGGCCTCGGACTTCTCTAGGGCCACTTCTAGCCCTAGGCGCCGGATTCGGCTCACAATCTGAGCCGTGCCCGCCGTGGCCAGGATAGACGCATCCCGATACGTCGCCCCGCGAGCCAACACCAGCGTGTCATCGGCGTAGCAGACAACGTCGATGCCACGCAGGCGGCCACCTCGTAGCACCCAGTTGTACCCGAAGTTCCACATGACTGGTCCCAGGACCGAGCCCTGTGGAACTCCGCGGGACATAGCCCACCGGCCCCATCCCTCCCTCGTCGGATAGACTACATCTCTATCCGAGAAGTAGTCGTCGAGGGTCCGGCATAGGTAGGCGGGTGCCTCGTGGCAGCGCAGTGCCGTCTTGATGCAGCCCCAGGGGAGGGTATTGAAGGCGTTTGCGATGTCGAGCGACACCGCAACGACGACCTCTCCCCGGGATACGGCCGCTTCCGCGAAGGCCCTCACCCTCGATATGGCATCGATGGTGGACCTGCCCCTGCGGAAGCCGAACTGCGACTCAGCCAGGTTTGGCCCGACCTGCTCCAGGTGCTTGTTGAGACGGGCGGCAATGACACGCTCCAAGAGCTTGCCAGCCTCGTCCAACAACACAATCGGGCGGTAGGCCCCCGGCGAGTCAGCAGGTCTACCCGCTTTGCGCAGCAGCACAAGTTTACCGCTCTTGTACCGCCGCGGAAAGCGGCCCTGCCTCAAGCAGTCCGTGAGGAAGTCCCTGAACCGCGGCTCCAGAACCTCCAACGACAGCACCCAAGCCCGTCCGGGGATACCGTCCGGGCCAGGAGCCGTGTTTTTGGCCCTGAGCCTCAGGATTGCCGCCGCGAGCTCCCCTTCGGAAACGGGCGGCACTTCCTCAGCCTCTGCATCTTCGACCCTCCCACGATTAGAGGGGAATGCCATCACTGGGGCCACGTGGTCGCCCGCCTGTGGAAACAGGGTGGCAACTACGTTCTCCAACAAGTCCGGCTGCATGGTCTGCGTCAAGGGTGGCGCCCATGCGCGGATCTTGTTCCGGACCCACTTGTACGGCCTTCCCCACGGATCGCGGTCTAAGGCGTCGAGCATGCTTTCACGGCCACTGTCTTTGGCTCGCGCTATCTCCGTCTGCAGGGAGGTGACCTCTTGCCTGTACAAGGCGTACAGCTCCGCTTCCCGGTCCGGGTCCCAGTGCCGGCGCCGGCGCTGTCTGGCGTATTCACGCCGAGCGGCCACACACTCCTCGCGGAGGTGCGCCAGCTCAGGCGTCCACCAGGACACGCTGCGACGCGGCGGCAGGGAACCCACTCGGGGCATGGAGGCGTCACACACCTGTGTCAACGCCTCGCAGAACCAATCCGCCTCGGCGTCTACCTCCACTGCATCGGATCTCGGGATCCACGCCTTCACGATAGCCGCCTCCAAGAGGACCTCGCTATCCAAGCGCTTGAGGGCCCATCGTGGTGACCGCTCCGTTCGGGGGCGGCTCGGACCTCCCGGGACTCCTGGGGGGGAGACGGTCATCCGGATATACCGGTGATCGGACAGCGTCTCCACTCCCTCCAGTACTTCCCAGTCCTGCACACGGCGCGCCAGGGTAGGAGTCGCGAACGCGAGGTCCACAATGGACCCTCCCTGTTGCCGCACACACGTGTGCACCGTCCCCGTGTTGAGCAGCAGCAAGCCAAGGGCAGCTGCCCATTCCTCCAATGGCTGGCCTCTCTCATTCGCAACAGGCGATCCCCACAATGCTGATTTGGCGTTGAAGTCGCCAGCAATCAGCACGTGGTTTGGACGACACTGTTGGACAAGAGATTCCAACTCGGAAAGCCAGCCCTCGAACTCGGCGAGGCTCCTGTTGGGGGAGAAGTAAGTGCCTATAAAGGCGACACCCCCCGCCACAACAGCTACACAGCCTCGCCCCCTCACTACCTTCTCGAGTGGAGGAAAGCCCGCCGCTGCTTGGGTGACGATCACCACTCGTCCCTCGTTATCGCCCGACCAGTTGTCCCTTGGTGGCACATAATAGGGCTCCGCCACGATTGATATGGGTATCAACCACTCCGCCATACTCTGGACCAAGAGGTCCTGAGCCCTGGCGGAGTGGTTGATATTAGCCTGAAGAACAGTCAGGGCCATATCAATCTGCTTCCATGTGCGAAGCCTCTCCCTGTCTCTGGGGTGGGGAAGGTCGCTGCTGGGACTTGGCCGCGGCAGCTACCCTCCTTCCTCTCTTCGTAGGCATGGCACAGGCCTTGCTTCCCACGCGGTGTCCGGGTGGCTTTCCGGCCGCGGCGCAAACTGCGCAATGCGGCGCACCCGTGCACGCGTTCGCCTTGTGGCCTGGCTGACCGCACCGGTAGCACAGCTCGCTCCGGTCCACCTCTGAAGAGCACTGCTCCCGGACGTGCCCCACTTCAAGGCACCGGAAACAGCGCATCGGCCGTGCGGTCAGCAGCTTTACCTGGGCTGATACCCACCCCACTTTCAGGCGGCCACCACTGAGCACCTTCTTCGCCACCCCCACTGGGCAGCTGATGAAGGTGGCGCCTATGCCAGCCGGATTGCGACGGATGTCGCCGACCTTTATCAGGTCTACCTGGCACTCCCCTACCCTGGAGACGGCTGCCACTATTTCTTCTTTGGTGACCGAGTCATCCAAACCGCTCACGCGCAAGTCCGCGCACTTGGTCGGTCTGGAGACTCGGATCTCCTCCGAATTATAGATCTCCCTCAGCTTGTTGGCGAGGGAGTCCGCCTTCTCTCCAGTGGTGGTGCCAGGAATCTCCAAGACCCGACCACCAGTTGCCGCCTTCCGGAATTGGAGGGTCCCGATCCCAAGCTGTGTGAGATCAACCCTCCTCTTCGCTTCGCCCAAGGCATCCGCGTATGTTACGCCCTTCTTCAAGGCCTCTGGCTGGATCGTGATGATCACAGCCGAGGACCGGGGCACGCGAAGCTTGGGCGCCTCCGTGGTGCGCTGAGTTGCGCGTTTGGGCGGCTGCGGTTGAGCACGCCTCTGCGGTGCAGCCGGAGCTGGAGCCACCTTGGTGGTCGCCTTCCTCTGCTGGGGGGCCTTCCTAGCCACCACTACCCAGTTTTGGCCCGTCGACGTCGAGGGAGTCGCCGGTTGCGCCACCACTGCGGGCACTTCGGGCACCACCGGCGTGGCCCCGCCCTTGCCCTTGCCCTTCCCCTTGCCTTTGCCTTTACTCTTTAGGCTTTGGGCAGAGGGGAGAGCTACGGCTGGCAAGTCTGCCATGCTTGATTGGCCCGTCTCCTGCGGTGCAGCCGCGGACTTGAGGAACTCTTTCCTCCTGTTCGCGGGGGCAACCGCAGAGCTGACCGTGGCTGCCGCCTTTCCATCGGCGGCAAGCGGCGGACGGACTCGCTTCTCTGGAAGAAGGCGATCCTCCAGAGCCTCGAACCGCGCGCTCAACATTCCGCCGACTTGTCGCATGATAGACTGCGACAAGTCCTCGGAGTCCGCATTCATCCGGACCGGCTGCCCAGAAGACACGGACACAGGAGCCGCTCGTGTCTCTATCAACGAGCGGAGCTCTGCGATCTCCTTGCGGAGATCTGCCACCTCGGTCTGCAGGCGCTTGTTAGCGGCCTGCAAGTTCCGCGTCTCGTCGGTGGAGGTCCTCTTATGGAGGTCTTCCACCACCACCTGTATGGTGGACGCCGCCTCTTTGAGGGCCTTCGTAAAGGTCCCCTTTAATTTACCGGATTTTGTGGCCACGAGATTAATCATGGCCACACAGTCCTGCACCCTCTTATTGAGATCGGAGGCCAACTGTCCGCTCGTCTCTGAAGACAGAGTCAGCAGGCATGGCGCCGATCCAGACGAGCGGAGCCTTTGGGACATCCGAGCGACCTCTTGCTCGACCCTCAGCTCCAACTCGTCGCGCTCTGCGGCCACAAGTGCCGCCTTGGCCTTAGCGAGACCTACGTACTCGCCCGTTGTGGGCGGTCGGCCTCTGCCTCGTTTTGGCGTGATGACAACCTTGAGAGCTGGGGCGTCAGATTCGCCACCAGAGCTCAAGTTGCCCTCATCGCTTCCTCCTTTGCGCTGTTTGCGCGTGCGCTTAGTAGCGCCCGTCTTCTCTGATGACTGTGATGTCACAGTCATCATGCTCGTAACTGAGGAGTCAGACTCCTCAGCTGGACTCAAAAAGAGCCCACAACCCTCTTCGTCAAGATTTTGTTTTTTATTAGCGTTATCCATATTGATCCCACGAGTATGGGGGAAATAAAAAGTCCACCAAGGTAGTGCCCCCTGTACCAAGGTAAGCCTAAATACACCAAGAGTGTCGGCCGGTACTCTGGCGAGGTACGCACTCGCGACCAACCTACCCAGTGGCCATGCATCCCCTCACGGTGCGCCGCCGCTTGGGATTTGGGGTGATTTTTTATAGAGGTTTTCTTCCTCGCGGTCCGGGCAACCAAGCCAAGACCCTCGGTCCTGCCGCAAGCCACGAGACGTGACCGTAGCCGCAAGCAGGGCTCCGATATACGACGCTGGCTCGCGAAGAGCCTGCTCGGCAGTAGTGTGAGTACATACCGAGCACGTCCCTCCCGGCAGCGGCGAGAGCTCACATCCACTGGCCCCTCTGCTAAACAGAGGGATCCCTGGAGAGCACACATCGCCAACTGCCTGAGACCACAGAAGGCCTCCAACCCCAGTTCGGGACTTATGATTTATCAGTAGAAACTAAAGGTGTAACTACTGATCCATCATAATCCCAAACGAGCTCGGGACAGAACCGAGCTCATCCCCCCAATGTCTTCTGCACGCGCTCCTCAAGGTAGACAGAGGGGCGCGCAGAGAAGACCCCCGACCGGATATCTGCAATCAAGTGGCAAGATCCCGCGAGGGAAGTTACCAAGTGATTCCCAGGGTGCACCACGGGGAGGTTTCCGGCCATAGCACCCCAACCTAACCTAACCTTTTTTTTTTTTTTTTTTTGACCCAGGAAAATCCTTTATGGATACCACCAAACCTGGGGAGGCCGGTGGTTATGTGGGAGTCTCCACCGCTAGTCGGTGGCATACCCACTAAAAACCTGGGGTGTTTCCGCCACTGCGCCGTTATGTCGGGGCTACGGGCACGCTTCCGCACTCCTCCGCGGCCCCGACAACGCTGTCCGCACCCGGACCCACCTCGGGGAGCTCAACCCTCAGGGAGCTTCACCCGGCATAGCGACGATGTGCCGAAACACGGGGCACATCGTGCAGTCTCGGGGAACTCTCGAACGGGTGGAGGGCTTCCCCAAGCCCAGCCACCCAGAGTTCCCCTTATGGAGGCAGTCGGTCATGAGCTAACCGCCTGCCTCGAGGTCGCCTTCTGCGCATGGGGAGGCTCGCTATGTCGTCCTCCCTCGTGCGCTCGTCCGCCTCTTTGCGCCCGAGGACTTCTTCGCAGAAGTCCCGAACCGCGCTCCAGGCGGTCTCGCTCCGCACCATCGCGCGTGCAATGGCCGGCAGCGAGAGGTCGACCCCCACAGTGGCCACAAGCTGGGCACGCTGGGTGTTCCACTCTGGACACACCTCCAGCGTGTGCTGCGCCGTGTCCTCGCGGTCACCACACTGGTGGCACTCCGGTGTGGGCTCTCTCCCGGCGACTCTGTGCAAGTACTCGCCGAAGCAACCGTGCCCCGTAAGCACCTGCACGAGCCTAAAGGAGAGGACCCCATCCTCACGAGCCAACCAGTCCCGGAGGATTGGTCGGAATGCCTCAACGGTGCGGCGACCAGCAGTCGGCTCTTCCAGCCTGTGGTCCCATCGCTCCAAGGACGCTTGCCGGCCACGTCTCCGCCAACGCCTTATCACCTCGGGGGGAGGGAACTCACCCCCGGACCGTGCATCGGCCATTTGGCGGTACACGCCGGCCAGCATCTCGGCGTCCAAGTCCCATGGAGCAGTCCTGGCCAGGACGCACGCCGCCTCATACGATACGGTGCGGTATGCCCGTATCACTCGGAGCGCCATAACTCGTTGCGGCCTCCGTAGAAGTGCAACGTTATGGGCGCTCAGAGCATCCGCCCAGATCGGGGCGCCGTACAGCGCCATCGACCTTACCACCCCCGTGTAGAGGCGGCGGCATGCGGCGTTCGGCCCACCCACGTTTGGGAGAAGGCTTCCCAAGGCCGAAGCCGCTCCGACGAGCCGCGGAGCCAATCGCTTGAAGTGCTCGCGGAAATTCCATCGACTGTCGAGGACGAGACCGAGATACCTCATCGTCGTCCCGACAGCGATAGGAACACCCCCAACGATTAGCTCCGCTCCGGCTGGTGGCGCGCGCCGAGGTCCGTGGAAGCAGACGGCCTCGGACTTCTCTAGGGCCACTTCTAGCCCTAGGCGCCGGATTCGGCTCACAATCTGAGCCGTGCCCGCCGTGGCCAGGATCGACGCATCCCGATACGTCGCCCCGCGAGCCAACACCAGCGTGTCATCGGCGTAGCAGACAACGTCGATGCCACGCAGGCGGCCACCTCGAAGCACCCAGTTGTACCCGAAGTTCCACATGACTGGTCCCAGGACCGAGCCCTGTGGAACTCCGCGGGACATAGCCCACCGGCCCCATCCCTCCCTCGTCGGATAGACTACATCTCTATCCGAGAAGTAGTCGTCGAGGGTCCGGCATAGGTAGGCGGGTGCCTCGTGGCAGCGCAGTGCCGTCTTGATGCAGCCCCAGGGGAGGGTATTGAAGGCGTTTGCGATGTCGAGCGACACCGCAACGACGACCTCTCCCCGGGATACGGCCGCTTCCGCGAAGGCCCTCACCCTCGATATGGCATCGATGGTGGACCTGCCCCTGCGGAAGCCGAACTGCGACTCAGCCAGGTTTGGCCCGACCTGCTCCAGGTGCTTGTTGAGACGGGCGGCAATGACACGCTCCAAGAGCTTGCCAGCCTCGTCCAACAACACAATCGGGCGGTAGGCCCCCGGCGAGTCAGCAGGTCTACCCGCTTTGCGCAGCAGCACAAGTTTACCGCTCTTGTACCGCCGCGGAAAGCGGCCCTGCCTCAAGCAGTCCGTGAGGAAGTCCCTGAACCGCGGCTCCAGAACCTCCAACGACAGCACCCAAGCCCGTCCGGGGATACCGTCCGGGCCAGGAGCCGTGTTTTTGGCCCTGAGCCTCAGGATTGCCGCCGCGAGCTCCCCTTCGGAAACGGGCGGCACTTCCTCAGCCTCTGCATCTTCGACCCTCCCACGATTAGAGGGGAATGCCATCACTGGGGCCACGTGGTCGCCCGCCTGTGGAAACAGGGTGGCAACTACGTTCTCCAACAAGTCCGGCTGCATGGTCTGCGTCAAGGGTGGCGCCCATGCGCGGATCTTGTTCCGGACCCACTTGTACGGCCTTCCCCACGGATCGCGGTCTAAGGCGTCGAGCATGCTTTCACGGCCACTGTCTTTGGCTCGCGCTATCTCCGTCTGCAGGGAGGTGACCTCTTGCCTGTACAAGGCGTACAGCTCCGCTTCCCGGTCCGGGTCCCAGTGCCGCCGCCGGCGCTGTCTGGCGTATTCACGCCGAGCGGCCACACACTCCTCGCGGAGGTGCGCCAGCTCAGGCGTCCACCAGGACACGCTGCGACGCGGCGGCAGGGAACCCACTCGGGGCATGGAGGCGTCACACACCTGTGTCAACGCCTCGCAGAACCAATCCGCCTCGGCGTCTACCTCCACTGCATCGGATCTCGGGATCCACGCCTTCACGATAGCCGCCTCCAAGAGGACCTCGCTATCCAAGCGCTTGAGGGCCCATCGTGGTGACCGCTCCGTTCTGGGGCGGCTCGGACCTCCCGGGACTCCTGGGGGGGAGACGGTCATCCGGATATACCGGTGATCGGACAGCGTCTCCACTCCCTCCAGTACTTCCCAGTCCTGCACACGGCGCGCCAGGGTAGGGGTCGCGAACGCGAGGTCCACAATGGACCCTCCCTGTTGCCGCACACACGTGTGCACCGTCCCCGTGTTGAGCAGCAGCAAACCAAGAGCAGATGCCCATTCCTCCAATGGCTGGCCTCTCTCATTCGCAACAGGCGATCCCCACAATGCTGACTTGGCGTTGAAGTCGCCAGCAATCAGCACGTGGTTTGGACGACACTGTTGGACGAGAGATTCCAACTCGGAAAGCCAGCCCTCGAACTCGGCGAGGCTCCTGTTGGGGGAGAAGTAAGTGCCTATAAAGGCGACACCCCCCGCCACAACAGCCACACAGCCTCGCCCCCTCACTACCTTCTCGAGTGGAGGAAAGCCCGCCGCTGCTTGGGTGACGATCACCACTCGTCCCTCGTTATCGCCCGACCAATTGTCCCTTGGTGGCACATAATAAGGCTCCGCCACGATTGATATGGGTATCAACCACTCCGCCATGCTCTGGACCAAGAGGTCCTGAGCCCTGGCGGAGTGGTTGATATTGGCCTGAAGGACAGTCAGGGCCATATCAATCTGCTTCCATGTGCGAAGCCTCTCCCTGTCTCTGGGGTGGGGAAAGTCGCTGCTGGGACCTGGCCGCGGCAGCTACTCTCCTTCTTTTCTTCGAGGGCATGGCACAGGCCTTGCTCCCCACACGGTGTCCGGGTGGCTTCCCAGCCGCGGCGCAAACTGCGCAATGCGGCGCACCCGTGCACACACCCGCTTTATGGCCAGGCTGACCGCACCGGTAGCAGATGTCGCTCCGGTCCACCTCTGAAGTGCACTGCTCCCGGACGTGCCCCACTTCGAGGCACCGGAAGCAGCGCATCGGCCGTGCGGTCAGCAGCTTGACCTGGGCTGACACCCACCCCACTTTCAGGCGGCCACCACTCACCACCTTCTTTGCTACCCCCACTGGGCAGCTGATGAAGGTGGCGCCAATGCCGGCCGGGTTGCGACGAATGTCGCCGACCTTTATCAGGTCCACCTGACACTCACCGACTCTGGAGACGGCTGCCACTACCTCCTCTTTGGTGACCGAGTCATCCAAGCCGCTAACGCGCAAGTCCGCGCACTTAGTCGGCCTGGAGACCCGGATCTCCTCCGAGTTGTAGATCTCCCTCAGCTTGTTTGCGAGGGAGTCCGCCTTCTCTCCAGTGGTGGTGCCGGGTATCTCAAGAACCCGACCACCAGTGACCGCCTTACGAAATTGGAGGGTCGTGATCCCAAGCTGCGCAAGGTCGACCCTCCTCTTTGCTTCGCCCAAAGCATCCGCATATGTGATACCCTTTCTCAGGGCCTCGGGCTGGATCGTGATGACCACAGCCGAGGACCGGGGCACACGAAGCTTGGGCGCCTCCATGGTGCGCTGAGTGGCGCGTTTGGGCGGCTGCGGTTTAGCACGCCTCTGCGGTGCAGGTGGAGCTGGAGCCGCGGTCACCTTCTTCTGCTGGGGGGCCTTCCGTGCGACCACTACCCAGTTTTGGCTCGTCGACGTCGAGGGAGCCGGTTGCGCCACCACTGCGGGCACTTCGGGCAACACAGGTGGAGCCTTGCCTTTGCCTTTGCCCTTCCCTTTGCCCTTGCCTTTACTCTTAAGGCTTTGGGCAGATAGGACGGGCACGGCTGGCAAGTCCGCCACGCTCGATGGTCCCGGCTTCTGCGATGCCGCCGACGACTTGAGGAATTCTTTCCTCCTGTTTGCAGGGGCAATCGCAGGGGCCGCAGTCTTTGAGGCTAGCTTCTGGTCGGCGGCTAGCGGTGGGCGAACGCGCTTTTCCGGAAGGAGACGATCCTCTAACGCCTCAAACCGCGCGCTCACCAGGCCGCCGACTTGCCGCATTATCGCTTGCGACAAGTCTTCCGTATCCACCCTCTGGACTGATTGTCCGAGAGACGCGGAAACAGGAGCTGCACGTGTTTCCATAAACGTGCGGAGCTCCGCGATCTCCTTGCGGAGATCAGCCACCTCAGTCTGCAGGCGCTTGTTAGCGGCCTGCAAGTTCCGCGTCTCATCGGTGGAGGTCCTCTTGTGGAGGTCCTCCACCACCTCCTGTATGGTGGATGCCGCCTCTTTGAGGGCCTTCGTAAAGGTCCCCTTTAATTTTCCAGATTTTGTGGCCACGAGGTTAATCATGGCCACGCAATCCTGCACCCTCCGATTAAGGTCGGAAGCCAGCTCCCCGCTCGTCTCCGAAGATAAAGACAGGAGGCATGGCGCCGATCCGGACGAGCGGAGCCTTTGGGACATCCGAGCGACCTCTTGCTCGACCCTCAGCTCCAACTCGTCACGCTCCGCGGCCACAAGTGCCGCCTTGGCCTTAGCGAGGCCTACGTACTCGCCCGTTGTGGGCGGACGGCCTCTTCCCCGTCTTGGCGTGATGACAACCTTGACAGCTGGGGCTTCCGATTCGCCGCCAGAGCTGAGGTTGCCCTCATCGCCACTTTCTCCTTTGCGCTGGTTGCGCCTGCGCTTGGTAGCGCCCGCCTTCTCTGATGACTGTGATGTCACAGTCACCATACTCATCACTGAGGAGTCGGAATCCTCAGCTGGACTCATGAAGAGCCCCGAACCCTCTTCGTCACAATTGTTTTTGTTTTTATTATTAGAACTATCCATATTGTTCCCACGAGTATGGGGGAAATAACAAGTCCACCAAGGTAGTGCCCCCTGTACCAAGGTAAGCCTAAATACACCAAGAGTGTCGGCCGGTACTCTGGCGAGGTACGCACTCGCGACCAACCTGCCCAGTGGCCATGCATCCCCTCACGGTGCGCCGCCGCTTGGGATTTGGGGTGATTTTTTATAGAGGTTTTCTTCCTCGCGGTCCGGGCAACCAAGCCAAGACCCTCGGTCCTGCCGCAAGCCACGAGACGTGACCGTAGCCGCAAGCAGGGCTCCGATATACGACGCTGGCTCGCGAAGAGCCTGCTCGGCAGTAGTGTGAGTACATACCCAGCACGTCCCTCCCGGCAGCGGCGAGAGCTCACATCCACTGGCCCCTCTGCTAATCAGAGGGATCCTTGGAGAGCACACATCGCCAACTGCCTGAGACCACAGAAGGCCTCCAACCCCAGTTCGGGACTTATGATTTATCAGTAGAAACTAAAGATGTAACTACTGATCCATCATAATCCCAAACGAGCTCAGGACAGAACTGAGCTGTTCCCCCCCAATGTCTTCTGCACGCGCTCCTCAGGGTAGAGAGAGGGGCGCGCAGAGAAGACCCCCGACCGGATATCTGCAATCAACTGGCAAGATCCCGCGAAGGAAGTTACCAAGTGATTCCCAGGGTGCACCACGGGGAGGTTTCCGGCCATAGCACCCCAACCTAACCTAACCTTTTTTTTTTTTTTTTTTTTTTTTTTTTTTTTTTTTTTTAGCCAGGGGAAATCCTTTATGGATACCACCACACCTCGTGGGCAGGCGGGTGGTTATGTGGGAGTCCCGCCACTGGTCGGTATACCCACCAAAACCCCTGGGTGTTCCTCCACTGCGCCTGGTGTCGGGGCTACGGGCACGCTTCCGCACTCATCCGCGGCACCCGACAGCGCTGGCCCAAACCGGGCCCCACCTCGGAGCGTAGGCTCCCTCTACAATGACGACGTGCCGAACACCAGACACGTCGTCATCCACCACCTGGGACCAACCAGCACTGGGCGTCGGACAGCACCCGTGTCCGACAGCCCTGGTCCCGATGCAACGGGTCAATTAAAGTGGCCCCGCGCCTGCCACTACGGCTGCAGAGGATAGGGAGAGCGGCCATCGCGATACCGACACGCCTCTTCCCCTGCAGCCCCACCGCCTCCGCCAACACGTTGGCGGCACCCGTTAGGGCCGCTGGCAGGATGGATAGGCAGCGGCTTCCTCGCCGCCCGTCCATCCCGCCGCCGCCCCCGCCTCGATGGGCTCGGCCGCGGCATCGCGATGAACGCGACACCGCAGTCCTCCTCAGTCGGCAAGCCGACCTACTGGCCAGCCTCTACAGGGGTTTGGGGAAAAACCCGGAGAGGCGGCCCCACCTCGGGTTCCTCTTCGTTCACCAGGTTGGGACAGACCTGGCTACTAAGCCCCCCCGCCACGACAAGGCGGGAACCCACTCGGGGGGGAACCTAACCTAACCTTTTTTTTTTTTTTTTTTGTCCAGGGGAAATCTTTTAAAGATACCACCGCACCTCGGGACAGGCGGGTGGTTATGTGGGAGTCTCCGCCCATTGCTGGGCGGCATACCCACCAAAACCCCTGGGTGTTCCGCCACTGCGCTTGGTGTCGGGGCTACGGGCACGCTTTCGCACTCTTCCGCGGCACCCGACAGCGCTGGCCCAAACCGGGCCCCACCTCGGAGCTTGCGCTCCCTCCAGAATGACGACGTGCCGAACACCAGGCACATCGTCATCCCCCACCTGGGACCAACCAGCACTGGGCGTCGGACAGTACCCGTGTCCGACAGCCCTGGTCCCAATGCAACGGGTCGGTTGAAGTGGCCCCGCGCCTGCCACTACGGCTGCAGAGGATAGGGAGAGCGGCCGACGACATACCGACACTCCTCTTCCCCTGCAGCCCCACCGCGTCCGCCATCACAACGTTGGCGACCCCGTCTAGGCCGCGGAAGGTAGGGTGGGCAGTAGGCCACACACCGCCAGACCCATACAGCCGCGGCCCCCGCCCCAAAAGGGGCACGGCCGCAGTGTCGCAAGAGCGATACTGCAGTCCACCTCAGTCGGATATGGTGCCCACCTCAGCAGGGTGCAGAGCGTACCTATGGGGGATGCAGAGGAGGTATGCAGAGCCCACCATGGAGGGTGCAGAGCGGGCTAGGGGGCAGGCACCACTAACAACGACCTACCTACTCGATGGCCGGCCTCCGAACGGACTTGGGGAAAAAGTCCGGAGAGGCGGCCCCACCTCGGATTCCGCTTAGCTTCACCAGGCTGGCTAGACCTGGCTACTAAGCCCCCCCGCCACGACAAGGCGGGAACCCACGGGGGGGAACCTAACCTAACCTTTTTTTTTTTTTTTTTTTTTTTTGTCCAGGGGAAATCTTTTAAAGATACCACCGCACCTCGGGACAGGCGGGTGGTTATGTGGGAGTCTCCGCCCATTGCTGGGCGGCATACCCACCAAAACCCCTGGGTGTTCCGCCACTGCGCTTGGTGTCGGGGCTACGGGCACGCTTTCGCACTCCTCCGCGACACCCGACAGCGCTGGCCCAAACCGGGCCCCACCTCGGAGCTTGCGCTCCCTCCAGAATGACGACGTGCCGAACACCAGGCACATCGTCATCCCCCACCTGGGACCAACCAGCACTGGGCGTCGGACAGTACCCGTGTCCGACAGCCCTGGTCCCAATGCAACGGGTCGGTTGAAGTGGCCCCGCGCCTGCCACTACGGCTGCAGAGGATAGGGAGAGCGGCCGACGACATACCGACACTCCTCTTCCCCTGCAGCCCCACCGCGTTCGCCATCACAACGGTGGCGACCCCGTCTAGGCCGCGGAAGGTAGGGTGGGCAGTAGGCCACACACCGCCAGACCCATCCAGCCGCGGCCCCCGCCCCAAAAGGGGCACGGCCGCAGTGTCGCAAGAGCGATACTGCAGTCCACCTCGGTCGGATATGGTGCCCACCTCAGCAGGGTGCAGAGCGTACCTATGGGGGATGCAGAGGAGGTATGCAGAGCCCACCATGGAGGGTGCAGAGCGGGCTAGGGGGCAGGCACCACTAACAACGACCTACCTACTCGATGGCCGGCCTCCGAACGGACTTGGGGAAAAAGTCCGGAGAGGCGGCCCCACCTCGGGTTCCGCTTAGCTTCACCAGGCTGGCAAGACCTGGCTACTAAGCCCCCCCGCCACGACAAGGCGGGAACCCACGGGGGGGAACCTAACCTAACCTAACCTAACCTAACCTAACCCAGTCGCAACCCAGCGCCCGTCCGGAGCGCTCACTTCCAACCGGCCTTAAACCGTTCCGCGACGCAAATAATTATTTGTAAATTTTATTCAATCTTTTCGACATAGTTGGATTCAGACGAGTTCTGACGCGCAGTGTGGTGCAAAGCTGTAAAGTGCTGTATACTGTTGGATTCGCACTGAAGCGCCCTTTCCAACGGCACCGGTCCTGGGCTCGAGTGTTGAGCGGTTCCTGAGATATCCTCCGGGAAACCGCAGACAACCTCGCCCGGGCCACTTTGAAGCCGTGCGCTGCCGGAAAACGATCTTCGACACCCCGGTTTGACACCACCAAAAGAAGCGCTTGGACAAGAGAAACCTAATTTGAATTTTCTGGATTTTTCCGAGAACATCCCCCATACAAGACACCTACGAATTCCGCTGAAATTCGCCGGCACGTGGCCACGTGCAACCCCCTCCAGTCGTTCCCCCCAGGATCTGACTGTTGAGCAAGGAAGAAGACGTCAGCCGCTGCCGGGAGACATTTTTCCGGAGAAGATTGGAAGTCTGGGACGGAAGTTACAAAATAGTTAAATTTTAAGGTACATTGTGACAGCCCTATCTCAAAATTTAAATCGCTAACCCCTATTTTTTAAAATCTCAATAAATCAGACAATTTAGTTAGAATTAGTATACCAAATTTTAGAATTTTACCAGCAACAGTTTTTTAGATATTAAGACAAACACAATTTTAGGTTATTTACGTGGAGGGTGGAAACAACCCCCAACCACACTAAAAATTATTTAGCGGGATAGACCAAAAAGTTTTGAGATAGGAGCAAATTTTTTCGGAATTTTTAGAGCAATAGTAGTGTAATAATCGTGTAGGCTAGATTCAGGACTTAATCGTTAGATTCTTGACTTCGAGGACCTGGATTCAGTGTCCGATATAGGAAATCGGTAGATAGTAATCTAGGCAGTGATAGCCGACTTAGGTGGCTTCCCAATCCAATAAATTTTAAAAGTCTAGGCTCAATAACCAGGCTACACTGGGAAGGACTAAATAGACCTAAATCACGAAAATCATTCCAGGTCTTATAACTCAAGAACGCTGGGCCCAAATTTTGAGCTGACGCTACAGAAGCTATTTTTATTTGCAGACGAAGCGATTGAGACCAAAAAATTGTTCCTAGGTTAATTTTTGGGGGACCTCATTTCGGGTTTGTAATTACGTAAACGGAAATAAATTACCCCCAAAAATTCTGAAATTAAAACTGTAGATAACCCGGGACTGCACATATACTGTGCAAAAATTTCGGATTTTTTGGAGCACCGGGAAGCCCGAAAACGGGATTTTGATTTCTACGTCGGTGAAAAACCCAGTTTTAGATTTGAGGGGAGTCCCAGAGGGTCCCTGGTGTCCCGAAAAATCTGGAATTTAGCTCAGAGGGTGGAGCGCTTCAATACCTAACGACCCCTGAAATCAGAATCCACGCGACTCAATTCGCTTCGCGCCAGGAGCTTTTCCCGTGACGCACTGCTCACCGAATTGTGCTGCGGGAGCGAACGGGCATTATTGTAGGAAGGCCGAACAACCAACGGACATAGGTTTCAGTAGTTTTTAGACAATATCTCCGAGGCGGGTGAAGATATCGGAATTGTTTTTTCACTTTTGTGCTCCGGGGAACGGCCCGCATCCATCACCAACCCCCTACCCCCCCTCCTCCCCCTTTAAAGTCTTTCACCCCATTTATCTCGAGAACGGAGCGTCGGAGGAGAATTCTGACAGCCCCCCAGCCGGAATACCCCCCCCCCCCCCCCCCCCCCAAACCATACCCCCCCCACATTTCAATAAGAAGAAAATTAAATTAATACCGACAGACGAACAGACGTAGCACCCACTACGGGACCAACCTCCAATAGCCCCCCGCTCCTCAGACCCCAGCCCCAGTACTCCAGGAACGCCACAAACAGACAAAATTGATATCCGACACGGTCCCAACTTGGCTCCTCCCACAATTACCGCGGCTCCTCCCACAAATCCCGCGGCCCCACCCACTAAGGCGGGCGGGACATACAACCGTAGGCGGGCGGGACAACCCGATACTAGGGCTCCAGGGCTCCGCACCCGGCCTAAATTTAAAATTGGCATAACTTCGTCGTCTGACATCCCACAGCGACGCGGTTTTTTGCATTGAAGAGAGCGAAGAACACACTATCTGGCCTGACCCCTCACTTCCTCTCTCCCCGCTTCCCCTTAAAATTTGAATTACAACCAAACCGACATACGGACAAACTTGACCCCATCTGTCACTCTTCTCGCAACCCGACTGCTGGCTGACTGGAACGCGCGACCTGAAATAGAAACAGCATTGTTATTATTATTGTTATTGTTATTATTGTTAGTAAGTAAGTAAGTATAGTATAAAATTGACATTGCTTACTATTGTTTTGAGATCGTAAATTGCGTTTTTTTGACCCGTTTACTTAGTTATAATATCAGTTTTTGTAATTGTTGAACTGTACCGTTTTACAACGGTATTTTATTTTGTTGACGTGCGTGTGACTACGTTTATTGACTAGCACACTTATTTGATAGGACGACTATATACCTAGACTGACTATTTATTGACCGATATCGTTCTTTTGACGTATCGACTTATTCATTATTACTAGACAGGAGCACTTTACTTACACCTAGGTAGACTATATACAGACCGATATCGTTTTATTGACGTATCGACTTTATAACCACTGACGTAGCTCCCCCCGACCATGCCTCTCGCGCATACACCCGTCAAGAAGAACTCCAACAGGAGTGTGCCGACATCACCGATCGACCTGGAAAGGGCAGGACCCTCTCCTGACCGCACGATGCAGCCTCCCAACGTACGACGGAGCGTCGGAGAGTGGGAAAGCGGCATGGTTGAACCCAAGCCGTGCAGCTCGACGTCGCACGGGCACTCGCAGCGCAAACTGACACCAGAATCGGCCGTGCCCGGCCCGGCCCCGGCCCCGGCTCCGGCCTCGGCCCCGATCCCGGCCCCGGCCCCGGCTCCGGCCCGCCCGAAGAAGGCGGCGCCACTTACTAACAAGCCGGCGGTGCGAACATCCGTAGGGAGTGCGAGCGTGTCCCCGAAGCCGGCCAGCGCCCCCAAGCCCGCCAACAGAGTCGCAGAATGCAGAAGCTGGCTCGTGAAGGCAAAGTCGTTCTTGAGCGAATCTCGGAACCTAAAGGGGGAAATAAAAATCGGCATCGCGGAGGCGCTGGACAAAATGTTCCAGCTAATGAAAGATGAGGCTGCAGCGGCATCTGAAACAAATAAGCAGAATATTATTAGTGAAAATGTGGGAAAGAAGGCTATAAGCGGGAAGGGTAATTTGGAAATAGGGATTATGGAAAAAGAAAGACTGGATTTAGTTAAAATAATGAAAGAGCAAGGAGAAAAAATCGATAAAACAAATTTGGAAATTGAAAAGTTGAAAGATACCATCGCGTTACACCACGTGACTGTGCAGCAGCAGGCCACCTACGCGAACATCGCGGCCGCCGCGCCCGCGAGATCGGCGCCGGACCGCAGCGCTCTGCACTCCATTGTCATCTCGTCTAAAGACGAAGCGCACACTGGGGACGAAGTGATGGGTGAGGTGCGTAAAGTGGTGAACGCGAAGGACGGGTGGGTAACCGTAGAGAGGGTCCGAAAGATCAGAAACAGGAAGGTTATCATAGGATGCAAGACGGAAGAGGAAAGGAAAAAGATTAAGGAGCGACTCAAGAGCGCAGGCGATCGCCTTGTTGTCGAGGAAATGAAGAACCACGACCCGATGGTGGTACTCAGGGATGTGCTCACGTACATCAGCGACGAGGACGTGTTGGTCGCGCTGAGACGCCAGAATGGGGACGTTTTTCAGGGCCTCGACAAGAAGGACGATCGAGTGGACGTCAAGTTCAAGAGACGTGCCAGAAACCCGCTCACGAACCATATAGCGCTGAAGGTGTCCCCGCAAGTTTACAGCCGACTGATGGCTAAAGGGGCGGTCCACATAGACATGCAGAAGGTTTGGGTCGCGGACCAATCCCCCCTTGTGCAATGCTCTATGTGTTTAGCCTATGGCCACGGTCGGAGGTTTTGCAAGGACACCATTCCGAAGTGCAGCCATTGTGGCGGCCCGCATATGCGAAGCAAATGCGCCGACTTTCTCGCATCCGCAGCGCCGACCTGCTGCAACTGCGTGGCCGCCAAGATGGAGAATGCTGAGCACAACGCTTTTAGCTCCGAGTGCCCGGTGCGTAGGAGGTGGGAGGCACTGGCGAGGGCTAAAGTAGCGTATTGCTAAGGTGGTTCCAGGGCGCTCCAGGGTAGGCAATCACCCCACCAGAAGTTATGCAGTAGCCCAGGCGAACCTCCAGAGGAAGGAGCTAGCTACCACGGAGCTCATGATACACTCCAGTAACCGAAAGATCGCGTTCGCTCTAGTCCAGGAGCCGTATGTGGGCGGGGTTAGGAGGATGAAGGACTACCGTGGGGCGAGAGTCTTCCAGTGCGCAGCAGTAGGAGAAGGGACTGTGAAGGCGGCAATCGTCGTTTTTGACCACGACCTTGACGTCGTCCAGTGCCCGAAACTCACGACCAACAATATTGTTGTAGTGAAGATCCGAACTTGCGCCTGGGAAATCGCGGCGGTGTCCTTCTACTTCGAACCGGATCAGCCCATTGAGCCATACCTGGAACAGATGAGAGCGATTAGAGAGGAGCTGGGCTCAAGAAGACTGCTGATCGGAGGCGATAGCAACGCCAAGAGTACCTGGTGGGGCAGCACCATAGAAGACCACAGGGGCGTAGAGATGTCCGGGACCCTGGAAGAGTCTGGATTACATGTACTCAACAGAGGTGATACACCCACGTTCGACACCGTGAGAGGTAATCGAGTGTACACCAGCTATGTTGATATAACAGCCTGCACGGAGGATCTACTTGAACTAGTAGAAAACTGGAGGGTAGACCAGGAGATGACGAGCTCTGACCACAATGCCATAACATTCGAAATTAAACTCCGCAAAAGTAGAGGCCTAAGAGTCCAGAGAACGACAAGGCTCTACAATACTAAACATGCAGACTGGGATATTTTTAATGCATCATTTCTGGAATCAAAATTTAACGAGAATATTACAGTAGAGACAATTAACAACATTCAGTCGAAACAAAATTTGGAAAACACGATAATTAAATTTACAGATGCTGTTACGAAAGCATGCCAAGACAGCATGCCACTTAAAAAGAGTACGGAAATACTCAATATCCCATGGTGGAATGACGAGCTCGAAAGGCTGTTTAAAGTTGCCACTACCTTCAGGCGTAAGATTAAAAACGCGGCACCGTACCGCAGAGATATAGTGGCAGCTGAGTACATGAAGAAAAAAGAAGAATATGAGTGCGAAGCCATGAAAGCCCAAACAGAAAGTTGGAAGGAGTTCTGTAGAAGACAGGACAGGGAAGGAGTATGGGACGGTATTTACCGTGTTATCCGTCGGACCACCAGGAGACAAGAAGACTTGACCCTAACCAAAGAAGGTGCATACCTAAACCCAAAAGAGTCGGTAAACTTACTTGCGGAGACATTCTACCCACAAGACCTGGAGGAAACTGACAATGAAGATCATCGCCGCGCTAGAGAAGCGGCAAGGCGGGTAAACGAGTGGAAGCATGGTGAGCTCCATGACCCACCGTTTACACTGCTGGAGCTGAAGACCGCGGTGGGGAGTTTCAACCCTAAGAAGGCCCCAGGAGCGGATGGCTTCACTGCGGACATCTGCAGCAGAGCTATCTACCAGGATCTGGACGCATCCCTTGCCCTCTTCAACAAGTGCCTAGAGATAGGCCACTTCCCGGACATCTGGAAGCAGGCAACCGTGGTAGTCCTGAGAAAACCGGGCAAGGATGATTACACGAACCCCAAGGCTTACAGACCCATTGGTCTATTGCCGGTCCTGGGGAAGATCCTGGAGAAGATGACAGTAGCAAGGATTAAATGGCAGTTAGCACCGCGGATTAGTACTCGCCAGTTCGGATTCATGCCCCAGAGGAGCACCGAAGACGCCCTCTATACGCTAATACACCGCATCAAGGGTAAGATTGAGCTGAAAAAGCTGGTAACCCTAGTGTCATTGGATATAGAGGGGGCCTTCGATAGCGCGTGGTGGCCGATCATCAGAATACGTCTGGCTGAGGAAGAGTGCCGGGTCAATACCAGGAGGCTACTGGATAGCTATATGGACTGCAGAAAAGTCAGTGTAAGATTTGCCGGGGAGGAATGCACCAGGAGCACCAACAAAGGATGTGTGCAAGGGTCAATAGGTGGTCCCATCCTGTGGAACCTTCTTCTGGACCCTCTGCTGCGGGAACTGGAGGGGATGGGGGTGTATGCGCAGGCTTTTGCTGACGACGTCGTGTTACTTTTTGACGGAGACTCGGGACTTGACGTCTCGATACAGGCCAACGCGGCGCTGGCTCATGTGCGGCAGTGGGGCATTCGGAACAAGCTGAAGTTTGCGCCGCACAAAACTTGCGCAATGGTCTTGACCAAGAAGCTCAAGTACGATAACCCACTGCTGACCATGGGAGGAGTGAGCGTCGGTATGTCTCGGGAGGTCAAGATCCTAGGACTGACTATAGATGACAAATTGACTTTTAACACGCACGTCGCGCTACAGTGTAGGAAGGCGCTGGACATCTACAAACAGCTCTCGAAGGCAGCGAAGGTAGACTGGGGCTTGCATCCGGAGGTGATTAGGTCGATCTACGTAGCCACTGTCGAACCCATCATCATGTACGCCTCGCCAGTATGGGCGTCCGCAGCGAAAAAGATCGGGGTGCGTAAGTTGCTCGATACGGTCCAGAGGGGATTCGCGCAGAAGCTCTGTAAATCTTACAGGACTGTCTCTTTACACTCAGCACTGGTCTTGGCGGGGATACTGCCTCTCGACCTCAGGATACAGGAAGCAGCCGCACTGTATGAGGCAAAGAGAGGGTCGCCCCTGCCGGACCTGGGAGATAGAGAGACCGAGCGTCCGGTGAGATTTGCGGAGACGTCTCACCCAGCAGAGCATATGGATCTGGAATTTACCCGACTGGTGGACCAAAGCCTTGTGGACAGGTACAATGTGCAGCAGGTGCGGATATTCACCGACGGCAGTAAGATTCAGGGGAAGGTCGGAGCCGCGCTGTCCCTGTGGAACGGCGAGGCCGAGACCAAAAACCTCAAGCTTAGTCTGTCCGCGTACTGCACTGTCTACCAGGCGGAGCTCCTAGCCATATGCAAAGCTTCGGGATTAATCCTCAGCAGGAGGGAGGTGAGTTATGGTCTATACAGCGATTCGACAGCCGCACTGGAGACGATCGTTAACCATAGCTCCCTCCACCCACTGGCCGTCGAGACGCGGAGAAATCTGCGAACGGCTAAGGCTCAGGGCAAGGAGGTATCCTTGTTCTGGGTCAAGGCCCATGCAGGTCTGCCGGGCAACGAACGCGCTGACGATCTAGCAAAAGAGGCTGCGTTGATGTCGAAGAAAAAGCCAGAGTACGACCGGTGTCCGATTTCGTTTTTGAAACGGCAAATACGGGGGACATTTTTGGAAAAATGGGACGATAGGTATAAGGCCGGTGATACCGCGTCTATTACGAAGCTTTTTCTTCCAAATGTGGTGAGAGCTTACAGGTTCGTGCGAGTCGCCAAGCCAGAGGGATTGCTCACCCAAATTCTTACGGGGCATGGTGGATTCTCCCAGTACCTGAATCGGTTCAAGTGCAAGGAGAATCCATCATGCATCTGCGATGATGAAACCGCCGAGGATGTCCCACACCTCCTGCTCCACTGTCCCATCCACGAAAGCCTAAGATACAGCTTTGAACAGGAATTAGGAGTTAAATTAGAGAAGGAGACTTTAAGCGATCTCCTCACCAGTAAGACTAGTAGCCTAGGATTTGTAGACTACTGCACAACAATTTGTAAAATTGTAAACAAGCGAAACGCAACAAGAGATACATAAGTTTGCTAGCGTATATATTGTTACATATATATAAATAGCAATTAAATACCAATAGATAATAATAATAAATAGATATTAGTGTATAAGTTTATATAAGAGCGAAAACAAGCGATGCGTCGGTGTACATGCGCGCGACCGGCCGGCCGTGTCTGTATGTTCACATAGAGTATGTGAGAGTACAGACGTGGAGCGCCCGTGTGCGTGCGTGTGGGCATGGACGCGTAGCTGGTGGGAGATATGTAAAAGTTAATAAGATATAAAATAATATAAGGTATTAGAATTAAGAGATTATAATGTTACTAGCTGCCCGCCCCGGCTTCGCCCGGATATGATTGGCAAAAGGCAGACATTATAAGTATTGTGCATTTATATACCTACCACGTAATGTTGCTAAAGGTCATACACATGAACACCAACCAGATCTTCGATTCACGCGAAGACCTTCTCTAGACTTGCAAAGTTGCCAATACATTGTCTACATTCGAGAACTTTAAAGCCCCATCGATCATTCGTTTTACGAACTATGTGTGTAACTACACATACCTATTCACTATCACTACAACATAAATTATAAATCGTCTGTATGTCGGTTCGCCTAACTAAGGTTTTCCAAATCTGTAGGTCCTACTACATAAATCGTCGCTTAAATAGAGGTGGTATATCCGTATATAGCCGTGGTAATCTAGTGGTAGTAACATCTATCTTATAATCCTGAAGTGGTAGTTTAAAATCCTGATCCCATATCAATGAGTTTCTTTGGAACTTATCTACGCAATTTCACACCACTGGCTTTCCCGTGGAGGAACATATCGTGTGGCAATCTGCATCCTTACGTCTGTAGAAAAAACTGGATGACATATAGGAATCCACCAACCCGCACTGGGTCAGCGTGGTGGATATTATTTTGAAAAGGATTAATACCAAGATATAAATTAAGAGCCCTTTATTGCAGTGGCATTTCTATGTAATTTTTCAAATAAAAGAATACTTATTGTGGCTTAACTATAACAGTTAGACATATGTCACTAATTTTTTTGTACTTAAATGATTCGATAGTTTTCGCAGCGTACGCGATGCAAAGAATATTTTAGGTATTTTTTTACACCTTGGGATACATTATGGGAGTTATAGTAAGGATCTTTTTAGGGTTTTTTTTAGGGTTCCGTACCTCAAACGCCAAAAAAAGAACCCTTATAGGATCACTTTGTTGTCCGTCTGTACGCCTGTCCGTCTGTCTGTCTGTCCGTCTGTGTATGTCAAGACTCTTTATCTCGGGAACGCGTAAAAATATCGAGTTGAAATTTAAACGTATATACGTATTTCTATGGTCTGTTGCATTTGTGTAAAAAAAAACTTCTCAGTTATCTTTTTAAAAAGTTAGAGCCGTTTATGTCGTAAAAAACCGCATATTTAGCACTCACAAAAATCAAAACCTACAGGTTACTTCCCGTTGACATAGAACTATGAAATTTGGTGAGAAGCATTGTCTCAGAGTACACATAAAGGAATAAGTCTGAAAACTGTACATTTTTAGTTAAATCACTAAAAATAGGGCCTATGCATATAAAACTGTACATTTTAGTTAAATCACTAAAAATAGGGCCTATCACATAAAATATGGGCTTAAAAATTCAAAGTGAGTAAATCGTATCATGTAAGAAATCATATATATTAACTTTATTAGCACATCCTAAACAGGTAATTATTTTAATAACGGTTTGTACGGAACCCTCGATGTGCGAGCCTGACTCGCACTTGTCCAGTTTTTTTTAAATATTATATTATGTATCTTTCTATCAGTGAAAGAATTTTTCAAATCGGTTCAGAATTTTTGAGCCTATTCCATGATTGTTTAATCAAATATTTCCTCTTTATAATATTGATATAGATTCGATTCGAGGTATAGATCGATAAACACGTCCGATAGCTGCTAATCATAGAGTCCTGGGGAGAAGCGCGGCCTCCGACGCGTTATTTGTAGGCACGCGCCGCCGGCCGGCCGGTAGGTACCTCCGCACCGCTATGTCCCTGCATTTTAAATCTGTAATATCTTCGGAAATATTAATTTAAATTACATGCTGTAAAGAACCATATTAATTTATATTGAATGGACAATGTATTGAAGGTACTTAATTGGATAAGGATTAATGTTCTGTTGCTTAAAATAACCTCCTAAATTATCCATTTTTTTTTCGTAAAATTTAAAGGATAAAAATGGTTATTGTGGGTTATCCTTAAGAGATAGACATATACCATCGCGGACTTTTTTGTTGACCTTTTAAAGGTGTACAATACTGTAGTACATTATTTTGATTTATCTCGTGGGGTTCAGTCAGCGTTTGCAATGTAAGCGCAAAAAAATGTGTTTATTTACGACATCACATTAGAAACCTGTAAATTCATCAGTGTTTCTCTGCAATATTATGCATGTATTATACATATAAACCATCCTCTTGAATCACTCTATCTACTAAAAGAAAGCGCTTCAAAATCCGTTGCGTAGTTTTGAAGATTTAAGGAAACATAGGGACGGACAGACAGCGACAGCGACTTTGTTTTATACTATGTAGTGATAAGTGGAATAAACAAACACGGTTTCCAAATTTGTAATAATTAGAAATAGGAAAAATAAGTATACCGTAGAAAGATTAACCATAACATAGAAATAGAAATAAATAAAATAAAAATAAATAAATATGTAATGTAAGATGAAAACATAAGATAATGTAAAGTATAGATTAAGCAATAAATGTATGAGGATAGAAATAAAATAGAAATATAAGAAATAAAGTACTACAATCCTGGACAAATACCCGGGGAACAGGAGCTGAAAGAAAAAAAAAAAAAAAAAAAAAAAAAAACCTAACCTAACCTTTTTTTATTTTTTTTTTTTTTTTTTATTTTTTTTTTTTTTTTTTTTAGCCAGGGGAAATCCTTTATGGATACCACCACACCTCGTGGGCAGGCGGGTGGTTATGTGGGAGTCCCGCCACTGGTCGGTATACCCACCAAAACCCCTGGGTGTTCCTCCACTGCGCCTGGTGTCGGGGCTACGGGCACGCTTCCGCACTCATCCGCGGCACCCGACAGCGCTGGCCCAAACCGGGCCCCACCTCGGAGCGTAGGCTCCCTCTACAATGACGACGTGCCGAACACCAGACACGTCGTCATCCACCACCTGGGACCAACCAGCACTGGGCGTCGGACAGCACCCGTGTCCGACAGCCCTGGTCCCGATGCAACGGGTCAATTAAAGTGGCCCCGCGCCTGCCACTACGGCTGCAGAGGATAGGGAGAGCGGCCATCGCGATACCGACACGCCTCTTCCCCTGCAGCCCCACCGCCTCCGCCAACACGTTGGCGGCACCCGTTAGGGCCGCTGGCAGGATGGATAGGCAGCGGTTTCCTCGCCGCCCGTCCATCCCGTCGCCGCCCCCGCCTCGATGGGCTCGGCCGCGGCATCGCGATGAACGCGACACCGCAGTCCTCCTCAGTCGGCAAGCCGACCTACTGGCCAGCCTCTACAGGGGTTTGGGGAAAAACCCGGAGAGGCGGCCCCACCTCGGGTTCCTCTTCGTTCACCAGGTTGGGACAGACCTGGCTACTAAGCCCCCCCGCCACGACAAGGCGGGAACCCACTCGGGGGGGAACCTAACCTAACCTAACCTAACCTAACCTAACCTAACCTAACCTAACCTAACCTAACCTTTTTTTTTTTTTTTTTTTTTGACCCAGGAAAATCCTTTATGGATACCACCAAACCTGGGGAGGCCGGTGGTTATGTGGGAGTCTCCACCGCTAGTCGGTGGCATACCCACTAAAAACCTGGGGTGTTTCCGCCACTGCGCCATTATGTCGGGGCTACGGGCACGCTTCCGCACTCTTCCGCGGCCCCGACAGCGCTGTCCGCACCCGGACCCACCTCGGGGAGCTCACACTCAGGGAGCTCTACCCGGCATTGCGACGATGTGCCGAAACACAGGACACATCGTGCAGTCTCGGGGAACTCTCGAACGGATGGCGGGCTTCCCCAAGCCCAACCACCCAGAGTTCTCCTTATGGAGGCAGGCGGTCATGTGCTAGACGCCTGCCTCGGGGGCGCCTTCTGCGCATGGGGAGGCTCGCAATGTCGTCCTCCCTCACGCGCTCATCGGCCTCTTTGCGTTCCAGGACTTCTTCGCAGAAGTCCCGGACCGCATTCCAGGATCTTTCGCTGCCAACCATGGCCGCGGCAACGGTTGGCAGCGAGAGATCCGCCCCCACTATGGCCACGAGCTGGGCCCGCTGGGTTGTCCACGTAGGACACACCTCCAGCGTATGCTGCGCCGTGTCCGACTGGTCGCCACACTGGTGGCAGACCGGTGTGGGTTCTCTCCCGGCGACTCGATGCAGGTACTCGCCAAAGCAACCATGCCCTGTGAGCACCTGCACGAGTCTAAACGAGAGAACCCCATCCTCGCGAGTGACCCAATCTCGGAGGATCGGTCGGAAAGCCTCGACAGTGCGGCGACCACTAGACGGCTCCTCGAGCCTGCGCGCCCACCGCTCCATGACCGTTTCTCGGCCCCGCCTCCGCCAACGTCTGACCACCTCTGGGGGAGCAAACTCACCCCTGGCCCGTGTACAAGACAGTTGGCGGTAGATGCTTGCCAACATCTCGGCGTCCAGATCCCATGGACTCGTCCCGGCCAGAACGCACGCCGCCTCATAGGATACGGAGCGGTACGCCCGTATCACTCTGAGCGCCATAAACCGCTGCGGTCTGCGCAGCAGTTTGATGTTATGGGCGCTCAGAGCGTCCGCCCATATGGGCGCTCCGTAGAGCGCCATAGACCTTACCACGCCCATGTAGAGGCGGCGGCATGCGGCGTTCGGCCCTCCCATGTTTGGGAGAAGGCTGCCTAGGGCTGAAGCCGCTCCGACGAGCCGCGGGGCTAGTTGTCGGAAATGTTCCCGGAAATCCCATCGGCTGTCTAGGACAAGACCGAGGTACCTCATCGTTCTTCCGACGACGATGGGAACACCACCGACACCGACAGGTCACCAGCACCACACCACACCAGCTCCGCTCCGACAGGTGGTGCCTTCCGAGGACCGTGGAAACACACGGCCTCGGACTTACTCAGGGCCACCTCTAGCCCCAAGCGCCGGATTCGGCTTACGATTTGGGCCGTGCCCGCCGTGGCCAGGATCGACGCATCCCTATACGTCTCTCCGCGAGCTAACACCAGCGTGTCATCGGCGTAACACACGACGTCGATGCCACGCAGGTGGCCACCACGAAGCGCCCAGTTGTATCCGAAGTTCCACATGACTGGTCCCAAGACCGAGCCCTGTGGAACTCCGCGAGACATCTCCCACCTGCCCCAACCCTCTCTCGTAGGGTAGACTACTTCTCTCTCCGAGAAGTAGTCATCGAGAGTCCGGCGCAGGTAGGAGGGCGCCTCATGGCAGCGCAGTGCCTCCTTTATGCAGTTCCAGGGGAGGGTATTGAAGGCATTGGCTATGTCCAATGACACCGCCAAGACGACCTCTCCCCGGGACACGGCCGCTTCCGCAAAGGCCCTCACCCTCGATATCGCATCGATGGTGGACCTGCCTCTGCGGAATCCGAACTGCGATTCGGCCAGGTTTGGCCCGACCTGCTCCAAGTGTCTGTTGAGACGGGCGGCAATGACACGCTCTAAGAGCTTGCCAGCCTCGTCCAACAGCACGATTGGGCGGTAGGCCCCCGGCGAGTCGGCGGGTCTGCCTTCCTTGCGCAGCAGTACGAGCTTACCGCTCTTGTACCGGCGCGGAAAGCGACCCTGCCTCAGGCAGTTCGTGAGGAAGTCACGAAAGCGAGGCTCGAGAGCTTCCAATGCCAGCACCCAGGCGCGTCCGGGTATTCCGTCCGGACCTGGGGCTGTGTTTTTGGCCCTGAGCCTCAGCACCGCCGCTGCGAGTTCCCCCTGGGAAACTGGCGGGACTTCCTCGGCCTCTGCATCGACCTCAACACGACGCCTAGGGAAGGCCATCGCTGGGGTCACGTAGTCGCCCGCCTGTGGGAACAGGGTGGCGACCACGCTCTGCAAGAAGTCCGGCTGCATGGTCTGCGTCAGTGGTGGCGCCCATGCCCGGAGCTTCTTGCGGACCATCTTGTATGGCCTTCCCCAGGGGTCACGATTGAGGTCCTCGAGCAAACTCGCTCGGGCGCCGTCAATAGCTCGCGCAATCTCCACTTGCAGCGAGGTGACCTGTAGCCGATATGAGGCGTAGAGTTCCTCCTCCCGGACCGGGTTCCGCTGCCGCCGTCGGCGCTCTCTGGTGTATGCACGTCTGGCTGCCACACACTCCTCGCGGAGGTGGGCCAGCTCAGGCGTCCACCAGTACACACTCCGACGCGGTGGCAGTGCTCCCACTCGGGGCATAGAGGCGTCGCAGACCTCGGTCAGTGCCTCTCGGAACCATTCCGCCTCATTGTCTACCTCGACTGCATCCGTGGGATGTGGTACCCACGCCTGGACGATGGCTGCCTCGACGAGGAGCTCCTTGTCCATGCGGCGCAGGGCCCACCGCGGCGACCTCTCTGACGGAGGGCGTCTCGGACCACTCGGGAGTCCTGGGGGGGAGACGGTAAACCGGATGTACCGGTGATCGGATAACGTCTCCACACCCTCCAGAACCTCCCAGTCTTGCACACGGCGCGCCAGGGTGGGGCTTGCGAAAGTGAGGTCCACTATCGACCCCCCCTGTTGCCGCACGCACGTGTGTACCGACCCCCGGTTCAAGAGCAGCAGCCCTAGTGCCATTGCCCACTCCTCCACCGGCTCACCTCTCTCGTTTGCAACAGGCGATCCCCACAGGGCTGACTTGGCGTTGAAATCGCCAGCAATCAACACCTGGTGGGGACGGCACTGGTGCACGAGAGACTCCACCTCTCCCAGCCAGGCTTCAAAGTCGGCAAGGCTTCTGTTCGGGGAGAAGTAAACACCTATGAAGGCGATACCCCCCGCCAGAACAGCCACGCAGCCGCGGCCAGCCATCACCCTCTCCACTGGAGGAAAACCGGCTGCCGCCTGCGTCACTAGGACCACTGAGCCCTCGCTGTCACCCATCCAGTTGTCCCTGGAGGGGATACGGTATGGTTCCGCCACTACCGCAATTGGGATCAACCACTCCGCCATGCTCTGGAGCAAGAGATCCTGAGCTCTGGCGGAGTGGTTGATGTTCGCCTGGAGGACTTTTAAGGCCATTTTATTCCGCCTCCATTTGCGCCGTCACGCCCTGTGTCGAGGGTGGGGGTGGTTGCTGCCGGGACTTGGCCGCCGCAGTAACCTTCCTGCCTTTTCTCTTGGAAGGCAGAGCACACGCCTTGCTTCCTATACGATGTCCAGGTGGCTTGCCCGCTTCCGCGCATACTGCACAATGCGGCACACCTGAGCAGTCGCTCGCTTTGTGGCCGGTCTGGCCACAGCGGTAGCAAAGGCTACTGCGATCCGTCTCCGAGGTGCATTGTTCCCGGACGTGCCCTATCTCTAGGCACCGGAAACAACGCATCGGCCTTGGAGTCAGCAACTTGATTTGGGCCGATATCCACCCCACTTTCAAGCGGCCCCCGCTTACGACCTTCTTTGCTACCGCCACTGGGCAGCTAATGAAGGCCGAGCCTATGCCGGCTGCGTTTCGGCGGATTTCTCCGGCCTTGACCACTTCGACCGGGCATTCTCCGACTCTGGAAATGGCAGTGACTACCTCTTCCTTGGTCACTGAGTCATCTAGGCCGCTGATGCGCAAATCAGCGCACTTGGAGGGCCTGGAGACACGGATCGTCTCGGCATCATAGATCTCCCTCAGCTTTGCAGCGAGGGAGTCCGCCTTGTCTCCAGAGGTCGTACCAGGTATTTCCAACACCCGGCCGCCAGTGGCTGCCTTGCGGAACTGGAGGGACGTAATCCCGAGCTGGGACAGGTCGACCCTCCTCTTCGCCTCCGCTAGGGCGTCAGCGTATGTTGTGCCCCTGCTCAGGGCCTCCGGCTGTATCGTAATGATGACAGCCGAAGAGCGGGGCACCCGAAGTTTGGGCGCAGGTGCAGCCGTGGGACGTTGTGGCCCACTATTTGGTGGCTGAGCCTTGCTCTTCTGCGGAGCAGCCGCCGCCACCTTGCTGGTCGCCTTCTTGCTGCTCTTCTTGGTGACTTTCACCCAGCTGCTGCTCGTAGAAGGGGCCGGCTGCACTTCTGCTTCCGCCACAGTTGCGACGGACACAGCTTGTCCGCTTTTGGTTGCGACCTGCTTGTTGCCCTTGCCCTTGCCTTTACCCTTAGGGGTTTTGGCAGAGGGTAGGCTTACGGCTGGCAGGTCTGCCACGCCCGAAGTGCCCGGTCCCTGCGACGCGCTCGCGGACTTAAGGAATTCTTTCCTTCGGTTCGCAGGCGCAACCGCGGGGCTGGCCTTTGCAGCCATCTTTTTGTCCGCAGCAAGCGGCGGGCGGATATGCTTCTCTGGAAGAAGGCGATCTTCCAAAGCCTCAAGCCGCGCACTCACCAAACCGCCAACCTGCCGCATGATGGACTGCGTCAGGTCATCGTCATCCGCCGTGGGCCTGGTCTCCCTCGCCCAGAATTGTCCGGACGGCGCAGAGACAGGGGCCGCACGAGACTCCATCATCCCACGGAGCTCCGCAATCTCCTTTCGGAGGTTGGCTACCTCAGTCTGCAGGCGCTTGTTGGCGGCCTGTAGATTTCGAGTCTCCTCGTTGGAGGTCCTCTTGTGGAGGTCCTCCACCACCACCTGAATGGTGGAGGCAGCTTCCTTCAGGGCCTTGGTGAAGGTACCCTTCAGTTTGCCAGATTTGGTAGCCACGAGATTGATGGTGGCAACGCAGTCCTGGACCCGCTGGTTTAGATCAGACGCCAGCTCCGAGCTCGTCTCTGAAGACAAAGCGGATAAGAGGCATGGCGCCGATCCGGACTGACGGAGTTTTTGGGTCATTCGAGCAACCTCTTGCTCGACCCGTAACTCCATCTCTTCGCGCTCAGCGGCGACGAGTGCCGCTTTAGCTTTCGCAAGGCCGACATATTCACCCGTTGAGGGTGGTCGACCTCTGCCCCGTCTAGGCGCGATAACAACCTTGAGAGCTGGGGCGTCAGATTCGCCACCAGAGCTCAAGTTGCCCTCATCGCATTCTCCCTTACGCTGGTTGCGTGTGCGCTTGGTAGCGCCCTTCTCCTTCTCTGATGACTGTGATGTCACAGTCACCATGCTCATAATCGAGGAGTCCGAATCCTCTGCTGGACTCATGAAAAGTCCACTTCCCTCTTCATCATTTGTAAGTTTAGATTTAGAATGTTCCATACTAGTCCCACGAGTATGGGGGAAATAAAAAGTCCACCAAGGTAGTGCCCCCTGTACCAAGGTAAGCCTAAATACGCCAAGAGTGTCGGCCGGTACTCTGGCGAGGTACGCACTCGCGACCAACCTACCCAGTGGCCATGCATCCCCTCACGGTGCGCCGCCGCTTGGGATTTGGGGTGATTTTTTATAGAGGTTTTCTTCCTCGCGGTCCGGGCAACCAAGCCAAGACCCTCGGTCCTGCCGCAAGCCACGAGACGTGACCGCAGCCGCAAGCAGGGCTCCGATTTACGACGCTGGCTCGTAAAGAGCCTGCTCGGCAGTAGTGTAAGTACATACCGAGCACGTCCCTCCCGACAGCGGCGAGAGCTCACATCAACTGGATCCTCTGCCAACAGAGGCATCCGTGGAGAGCTCACATCGCCAACTGCCTGAGACCACAGAAGGCCTCCAACCCCTGTTTGGGACTTATGATTTATCAGTAGAAACTAAAGGTGTAACTACTGATCCATCATAATCCCAAACGAGCTCAGGACAGAACCGAGCTGATCCCCCCAATATCTTCTGCACGCGCTCCTCAGGGTAGAGAGAGGGGCGCGCAGAGAAGACCCCCGACCGGATATCTGCAATCAACTGGCAAGATCCCGCGAAGGAAGTTACCAAGTGATTCCCAGGGTGCACCACGGGGAGGTTTCCGGCCACAGCACCCCAACCTAACCTAACCTTTTTTTTTTTTTTTTTTTTTTTTTTTTTTTTTTTTTTTTTTTGTGACCCCACCTCGGAGCTTGCGCTCCCTCCAGATTGACGACGTGCCGAACACCAGACACGTCGTCATCCACCACCTGGGACCAACCAGCACTGGGCGTCGGACAGCACCCGTATCCGACAGCCCTGGTCCCGATGCAACGGGTCAATTAAAGTGGCCCCGCGCCTGCCACTACGGCTGCAGAGGATAGGGAGAGCGGCCATCGCGATACCGACACGCCTCTTCCCCTGCAGCCCCACCGCCTCCGCCAACACGTTGGCGGCACCCGTTAGGGCCGCTGGCAGGATGGATAGGCAGCGGCTTCCTCACCGCCCGTCCATCCCGTCGCCGCCCCCGCCTCGATGGGCTCGGCCACGGCATCGCGATGAACGCGACACCGCAGTCCACCTCAGTCGACTAGCGACCTACTGGCCAGCCTCTACGCGGGTTTGGGGAAAAACCCGGAGAGGCGGCCCCACCTCGGGTTCCTCTTCGTTCACCATGGCCCCGTGTCAACCATGGCTACTAAGCCCCCCCGCCACGACAAGGCGGGAACCCACTCGGGGGGGAACCTAACCTAACCTTTTTTTTTTTTTTTTTTTTTTTTTTAGCCAGGGGAAATCCTTTATGGATACCACCACACCTCGTGGGCAGGCGGGTGGTTATGTGGGAGTCCCGCCACTGGTCGGTATACCCACCAAAACCCCTGGGTGTTCCTCCACTGCGCCTGGTGTCGGGGCTACGGGCACGCTTCCGCACTCATCCGCGGCACCCGACAGCGCTGGCCCAAACCGGGCCCCACCTCGGAGCGTAGGCTCCCTCTACAATGACGACGTGCCGAACACCAGACACGTCGTCATCCACCACCTGGGACCAACCAGCACTGGGCGTCGGACAGCACCCGTGTCCGACAGCCCTGGTCCCAATGCAACGGGTCAATTAAAGTGGCCCCGCGCCTGCCACTACGGCTGCAGAGGATAGGGAGAGCGGCCATCGCGATACCGACACGCCTCTTCCCCTGCAGCCCCACCGCCTCCGCCAACACGTTGGCGGCACCCGTTAGGGCCGCTGGCAGGATGGATAGGCAGCGGCTTCCTCGCCGCCCGTCCATCCCGTCGCCGCCCCCGCCTCGATGGGCTCGGCCGCGGCATCGCGATGAACGCGACACCGCAGTCCTCCTCAGTCGGCAAGCCGACCTACTGGCCAGCCTCTACAGGGGTTTGGGGAAAAACCCGGAGAGGCGGCCCCACCTCGGGTTCCTCTTCGTTCACCAGGTTGGGACAGACCTGGCTACTAAGCCCCCCCGCCACGACAAGGCGGGAACCCACTCGGGGGGGGAACCTAACCTAACCTTTTTTTTTTTTTTTTTTTTTTTTTTTTTTGTCCAGGGGAAATCCTTTATGGATACCACCACACCTCGTGGGCAGGCGGGTGGTTATGTGGGAGTCCCGCCACTGGTCGGTATACCCACCAAAACCCCTGGGTGTTCCTCCACTGCGCCTGGTGTCGGGGCTACGGGCACGCTTCCGCACTCATCCGCGGCACCCGACAGCGCTGGCCCAAACTGGACCCCACCTCGGAGCTTGCGCTCCCTCCAGATTGACGACGTGCCGAACACCAGACACGTCGTCATCCACCACCTGGGACCAACCAGCACTGGGCGTCAGACAGCACCCGTGTCCGACAGCCCTGGTCCCGATGCAACGGGTCAATTAAAGTGGCCCCGCGCCTGCCACTACAACTGCAGAGGATAGGGAGAGCGGCCATCGCGATACCGACACGCCTCTTCCCCTGCAGCCCCACCGCCTCCGCCAACACGTTGGCGGCGCCCGTTAGGGCCGCTGGCAGGATGGATAGGCAGCGGCTTCCTCGCCGCCCGTCCATCCCGTCGCCGCCCCCGCCTCGATGGGCTCGGCCGCGGCATCGCGATGAACGCGACACCGCAGTCCTCCTCAGTCGACTAGCGACCTACTGGCCAGCCTCTACAGGGGTTTGGGGAAAAACCCGGAGAGGCGGCCCCACCTCGGGTTCCTCTTCGTTCACCAGGTTGGGACAGACCTGGCTACTAAGCCCCCCCGCCACGACAAGGCGGGAACCCACTCGGGGGGGAACCTAACCTAACCTTTTTTTTTTTTTTTTGTCCAGGGGAAATCCTTTATGGATACCACCACACCTCGTGGGCAGGCGGGTGGTTATGTGGGAGTCCCGCCACTGGTCGGTATACCCACCAAAACCCCTGGGTGTTCCTCCACTGCGCCTGGTGTCGGGGCTACGGGCACGCTTCCGCACTCATCCGCGGCACCCGACAGCGCTGGCCCAAACTGGACCCCACCTCGGAGCTTGCGCTCCCTCCAGATTGACGACGTGCCGAACACCAGACACGTCGTCATCCACCACCTGGGACCAACCAGCACTGGGCGTCAGACAGCACCCGTGTCCGACAGCCCTGGTCCCGATGCAACGGGTCAATTAAAGTGGCCCCGCGCCTGCCACTACGGCTGCAGAGGATAGGGAGAGCGGCCATCGCGATACCGACACGCCTCGTCCCCTGCAGCCCCACCGCCTCCGCCAACACGTTGGCGGCGCCCGTTAGGGCCGCTGGCAGGATGGATAGGCAGCGGCTTCCTCGCCGCCCGTCCATCCCGTCGCCGCCCCCGCCTCGATGGGCTCGGCCGCGGCATCGCGATGAACGCGACACCGCAGTCCTCCTCAGTCGACTAGCGACCTACTGGCCAGCCTCTACAGGGGTTTGGGGAAAAACCCGGAGAGGCGGCCCCACCTCGGGTTCCTCTTCGTTCACCAGGTTGGGACAGACCTGGCTACTAAGCCCCCCCGCCACGACAAGGCGGGAACCCACTCGGGGGGGAACCTAACCTAACCTTTTTTTTTTTTTTTTTTTTTTTTTTACCAGGGGAAATCCTTTATGGATACCACCACACCTCGTGGGCAGGCGGGTGGTTATGTGGGAGTCCCGCCGACTGGTCGGTATACCCACCAAAACCCCTGGGTGTTCCTCCACTGCGCCTGGTGTCGGGGCTACGGGCACGCTTTCGCACTCCTCCGCGGCACCCGACAGCGCTGGCCTTCGTCAGGCCCCACCTCGGAGCTTGCGCTCCCTCCAGATTGACGACGTGCCGAACACCAGACACGTCGTCATCCACCACCTGAGACCAACCAGCACTGGGCGTCGGACAGCACCCGTATCCGACAGCCCTGGTCCCAATGCAACGGGTCAATTAAAGTGGCCCCGCGCCTGCCACTACGGCTGCAGAGGATAGGGAGAGCGGCCATCGCCATACCGACACGCCTCTTCCCCTGCAGCCCCACCGCCTCCGCCAACACGTTGGCGGCACCCGTTAGGGCCGCTGGCAGGATGGATAGGCAGCGGCCTTCTCGCCGCCCGTCCATCCCGCCGCCGCCCCCGCCTCGATGGGCTCGGCCGCGGTATCGCGACGAGCGCGACACCGCAGTCCACCTCAGTCGGCAAGCCAACCTACTGGCCAGCCTCTACATGGGTTTGGGGAAAAAACCCAGAGAGGCGGCCACACCTCGGGTTCCTCTTAGCTTCACTGCGGCCGCCCATAAGCCACAGCTACTAAGCCCCCCCGCCACGACAAGGCGGGAACCCACTCGGGGGGGAACCTAACCTAACCTTTTTTTTTTTTTTTTTTTTTTTTTTTTGTCCAGGGGAAATCTTTTAAAGATACCACCGCACCTCGGGACAGGCGGGTGGTTATGTGGGAGTCTCCCCCCATTGCTGGGCGGCATACCCACCAAAACCCCTGGGTGTTCCGCCACTGCGCTTGGTGTCGGGGCTACGGGCACGCTTTCGCACTCTTCCGCGGCACCCGACAGCGCTGGCCCAATCCGGGCCCCACCTCGGAGCTTGCGCTCCCTCCAGAATGACGACGTGCCGAACACCAGACACGTCGTCATCCCCCACCTGGGACCAACCAGCACTGGGCGTCGGACAGTACCCGTGTCCGACAGCCCTGGTCCCAATGCAACGGGTCGGTTGAAGTGGCCCCGCGCCTGCCACTACGGCTGCAGAGGATAGGGAGAGCGGCCGACGACATACCAACACTCCTCTTCCCCTGCAGCCCCACCGCGTTCGCCATCACAACGGTGGCGACCCCGTCTAGGCCGCGGAAGGTAGGGTGGGCAGTAGGCCACACACCGCCAGACCCATCCAGCCGCGGCCCCCGCCCCAAATGGGGCACGGCCGCAGTGTCGCAAGAGCGATACTGCAGTCCACCTCAGTCGGATATGGTGCCCACCTCAGCAGGGTGCAGAGCGTACCTATGGGGGATGCAGAGGAGGTATGCAGAGCCCACCATGGAGGGTGCAGAGCGGGCTAGGGGGCAGGCACCACTAACAACGACCTACCTACTCGATGGCCGGCCTCCGAACGGACTTGGGGAAAAAGTCCGGAGAGGCGGCCCCACCTCGGGTTCCGCTTAGCTTCACCAGGCTGGCAAGACCTGGCTACTAAGCCCCCCCGCCACGACAAGGCGGGAACCCACGGGGGGGACTAAGCCCCCCCGCCACGACAAGGCGGGAACCCACGGGGGGGAACCTAACCTAACCTAACCTAACCTTTTTTTTTTTTTTTTTTTTTTGTCCAGGGGAAATCCTTTATGGATACCACCGCACCTCGTGGGCAGGCGGGTGGTTATGTGGGAGTCCCGCCGACTGGTCGGTATACCCACCAAAACCCCTGGGTGTTCCTCCACTGCGCCTGGTGTCGGGGCTACGGGCACGCTTTCGCACTCCTCCGCGGCACCCGACAGCGCTGGCCTTCGTCAGGCCCCACCTCGGAGCTTGCGCTCCCTCCAGATTGACGACGTGCCGAACACCAGACACGTCGTCATCCACCACCTGAGACCAACCAGCACTGGGCGTCGGACAGCACCCGTATCCGACAGCCCTGGTCCCAATGCAACGGGTCAATTAAAGTGGCCCCGCGCCTGCCACTACGGCTGCAGAGGATAGGGAGAGCGGCCATCGCCATACCGACACGCCTCTTCCCCTGCAGCCCCACCGCCTCCGCCAACACGTTGGCGGCACCCGTTAGGGCCGCTGGCAGGATGGATAGGCAGCGGCCTTCTCGCCGCCCGTCCATCCCGCCGCCGCCCCCGCCTCGATGGGCTCGGCCGCGGTATCGCGACGAGCGCGACACCGCAGTCCACCTCAGTCGGCAAGCCAACCTACTGGCCAGCCTCTACATGGGTTTGGGGAAAAAACCCAGAGAGGCGGCCACACCTCGGGTTCCTCTTAGCTTCACTGCGGCCGCCCATAAGCCACAGCTACTAAGCCCCCCCGCCACGACAAGGCGGGAACCCACTCGGGGGGGAACCTAACTTAACCTTTTTTTTTTTTTTTTTTTTTTTTTTTTGTCCAGGGGAAATCTTTTAAAGATACCACCGCACCTCGGGACAGGCGGGTGGTTATGTGGGAGTCTCCCCCCATTGCTGGGCGGCATACCCACCAAAACCCCTGGGTGTTCCGCCACTGCGCTTGGTGTCGGGGCTACGGGCACGCTTTCGCACTCTTCCGCGGCACCCGACAGCGCTGGCCCAATCCGGGCCCCACCTCGGAGCTTGCGCTCCCTCCAGAATGACGACGTGCCGAACACCAGACACGTCGTCATCCCCCACCTGGGACCAACCAGCACTGGGCGTCGGACAGTACCCGTGTCCGACAGCCCTGGTCCCAATGCAACGGGTCGGTTGAAGTGGCCCCGCGCCTGCCACTACGGCTGCAGAGGATAGGGAGAGCGGCCGACGACATACCAACACTCCTCTTCCCCTGCAGCCCCACCGCGTTCGCCATCACAACGGTGGCGACCCCGTCTAGGCCGCGGAAGGTAGGGTGGGCAGTAGGCCACACACCGCCAGACCCATCCAGCCGCGGCCCCCGCCCCAAATGGGGCACGGCCGCAGTGTCGCAAGAGCGATACTGCAGTCCACCTCAGTCGGATATGGTGCCCACCTCAGCAGGGTGCAGAGCGTACCTATGGGGGATGCAGAGGAGGTATGCAGAGCCCACCATGGAGGGTGCAGAGCGGGCTAGGGGGCAGGCACCACTAACAACGACCTACCTACTCGATGGCCGGCCTCCGAACGGACTTGGGGAAAAAGTCCGGAGAGGCGGCCCCACCTCGGGTTCCGCTTAGCTTCACCAGGCTGGCAAGACCTGGCTACTAAGCCCCCCCGCCACGACAAGGCGGGAACCCACGGGGGGGACTAAGCCCCCCCGCCACGACAAGGCGGGAACCCACGGGGGGGAACCTAACCTAACCTAACCTAACCTTTTTTTTTTTTTTTTTTTTTTTTTTTTGTCCAGGGGAAATCCTTTATGGATACCACCGCACCTCGTGGGCAGGCGGGTGGTTATGTGGGAGTCCCGCCGACTGGTCGGTATACCCACCAAAACCCCTGGGTGTTCCTCCACTGCGCCTGGTGTCGGGGCTACGGGCACGCTTTCGCACTCCTCCGCGGCACCCGACAGCGCTGGCCTTCCTCAGGCCCCACCTCGGAGCTTGCGCTCCCTCCAGATTGACGACGTGCCGAACACCAGACACGTCGTCATCCACCACCTGGGACCAACCAGCACTGGGCGTCGGACAGCACCCGTATCCGACAGCCCTGGTCCCGATGCAACGGGTCAATTAAAGTGGCCCCGCGCCTGCCACTACGGCTGCAGAGGATAGGGAGAGCGGCCATCGCGATACCGACACGCCTCTTCCCCTGCAGCCCCACCGCCTCCGCCAACACGTTGGCGGCACCCGTTAGGGCCGCTGGCAGGATGGATAGGCAGCGGCTTCCTCGCCGCCCGTCCATCCCGTCGCCGCCCCCGCCTCGATGGGCTCGGCCGCGGTATCGCGATGAACGCGACACCGCAGTCCTCCTCAGTCGGCAAGCCGACCTACTGGCCAGCCTCTACAGGGGTTTGGGGAAAAACCCGGAGAGGCGGCCCCACCTCGGGTTCCTCTTTGTTCACCAGGTTGGGACAGACCTGGCTACTAAGCCCCCCCGCCACGACAAGGCGGGAACCCACTCGGGGGGGAACCTAACCTAACCTTTTTTTTTTTTTTTTTTTTTTGACCCAGGAAAATCCTTTATGGATACCACCAAACCTGGGGAGGCCGGTGGTTATGTGGGAGTCTCCACCGCTAGTCGGTGGCATACCCACTAAAAACCTGGGGTGTTTCCGCCACTGCGCCATTATGTCGGGGCTGCGGGCACGCTTCCGCACTCTTCCGCGGCCCCGACAGCGCTGTCCGCATCCGGACCCTCCTCGGGTAGCTCACCCTCAGGGAGCTCTACCCGGCATTGCGACGATGTGCCGAAACACAGGACACATCGTGCAGTCTCGGGGAACTCTCGAACGGATGGCGGGCTTCCCCAAGCCCAACCACCCAGAGTTCCCCTTATGGAGGCAGGCGGTCATGTGCTAGACGCCTGCCTCGGGGGCGCCTTCTGCGCAAGGGGAGGCTCGCAATGTCGTCCTCCCTCACGCGCTCATCGGCCTCTTTGCGTTCCAGGACTTCTTCGCAGAAGTCCCGGATCGCATTCCAGGATCTTTCGCTGCCAACCATGGCCGCGGCAACGGTTGGCAGCGAGAGATCCGCCCCCACTATGGCCACGAGCTGGGCCCGCTGGTTTGTCCACGCAGGACACACTTCCAGCGTATGCTGTGCCGTATCTGTCTGGTCGCCACACTGGTGGCAAACCGGTGTGGGTTCTCTCCCGGCAACTCGATGCAGGTACTCGCCAAAGCAACCATGCCCTGTGAGCACCTGCACGAGCCTAAACGAGAGAACCCCATCCTCACGGGTGACCCAATCCCGGAGGATCGGTCGGAAAGCCTCGACAGTGCGGCGACCAGCAGACGGCTCCTCAAGCCTACGCGCCCACCGCTCCATGGCCAATTCTCGGCCCCTTCTCCGCCATCGCCTGACCACCTCAGGGGGAGCAAAATCTCCCCTGGACCGTGCACAAGACAGTTGGCGGTAGATGCTCGCCAACATCTCGGCGTCCAGATCCCACGGACTCGTCCCGGCCAGGACGCACGCCGCCTCATAGGATACGGTGCGGTACGCCCGAATCACTCTGAGCGCCATAAACCGCTGCGGTCTGCGCAGCAGTTTGGTGTTATGGGCGCTCAGAGCGTCCGCCCATATGGGCGCTCCGTAGAGCGCCATCGATCTTACCACCCCCATGTAGAGGCGGCGGCATGCGGCGTTCGGCCCTCCCACGTTTGGGAGAAGGCTGCCAAGGGCCGAAGCCGCTCCGACGAGCCGCGGAGCTAGCTGTCGGAAATGTTCCCGGAAGTCCCATCGGCTGTCTAGAACAAGACCGAGGTACCTCATCGTCCTTCCGACGACGATGGGAACACCACCGACAACCAGCTCCGCTCCGACTGGTGGCGCTTTCCGAGGACCATGGAAACACACGGCCTCGGACTTATTCAGGGCCACCTCCAGCCCCAAGCGCCGGATTCGGCTTACAATTTGGGCCGTGCCCGCCGTGGCCAGGATTGACGCATCTCTATACGTCTCCCCGCGAGCCAATACCAGCGTGTCATCGGCGTAACACACGACGTTGATGCCACGCAGGTGGCCACCACGAAGCGCCCAGTTGTATCCGAAGTTCCACATGACTGGTCCCAAGACCGAGCCCTGTGGAACTCCGCGAGACATCTCCCACCTGTTCCAACCCTCTCTCGTGGGGTAGACTACCTCTCTCTCCGTGAAGTAGTCATCAAGGGTCCGGCACAGGTAGGGCGGCGCTTCATGGCAGCGCAGTGCCTCCTTGATGCAGTCCCAAGGGAGGGTGTTAAAGGCGTTGGCTATGTCCAACGACACCGCCAAGACGACCTCTCCCCGGGACACGGCCGCTTCCGCAAAGGCCCTCACCCTCGATATCGCATCGATGGTGGACCTGCCTCTGCGGAACCCGAACTGCGATTCGGCCAGGTTTGGCCCGACCTGCTCCAAGTGCCTGTTGAGACGGGCGGCAATGACACGCTCTAAGAGCTTGCCAGCCTCGTCCAACAGCACGATCGGGCGGTAGGCCCCCGGCGAATCGGCGGGTCTGCCTTCCTTGCGCAGCAGTACGAGCTTACCGCTCTTGTACCGGCGCGGAAAGCGACCCTGCCTCAGGCAGTTCGTGAGGAAGTCACGAAAACGAGGCTCGAGAGCTTCCAACGCCAGCACCCAGGCGCGTCCGGGTATTCCGTCCGGACCTGGGGCTGTGTTCTTGGCCCTGAGCCTCAGCACCGCCGCTGCAAGTTCCCCCTGGGAAACTGGCGGGACTTCCTCGGCCTCTGCATCGACCTCAACGCGACGCCTAGGGAAGGCCATCGCTGGGGTCACGTAGTCGCCCCTCCGTGGGAACAGGGTGGCGACCACGCTCTGCAAGAACTCCGGCTGCATGGTCTGCGTCAGTGGTGGCGCCCATGCCCGGAGCTTCTTGCGGACCATCTTGTATGGCCTTCCCCAGGGGTCACGATTGAGGTCCTCGAGCAAGCTGGCCCTGGCACCGTCAATGGCTCGCGCAATCTCCACTTGCAGCGAGGTGACCTTTAGCCGGTATGAGGCGTAAAGTTCCTCCTCCCGAACCGGGTTCCGCTGCCGCCGTCGGCGCTCTCTGGTGTATGCACGCCTGGCTGCCACACACTCCTCGCGGAGGTGGGCCAGCTCAGCCGTCCACCAGTACACGCTTCGACGCGGCGGCAGTGCACCTACGCGGGGCATGGAGGCATCGCAGACCTCGGTCAGCGCCTCCCGGAACCATTCCGCCTCGGCGTCTACCTCGACTGCATCCGTGCGACCTGGTACCCACGCCTGGACGATGGCTGCCTCGACGAGGAGCTCCTTGTCCATGCGGCGCAGGGCCCATCGTGGCGACCTCTCTGTCGGAGGGCGACTCGGACTACTCGGGGCAACTGGAGAGGAGACGGTCATCCGGATGTACCGGTGATCGGACAACGTCTCTACACCCTCCAGTACCTCCCAGTCCTGCACACGGCGCGCCAGGGTGGGGCTTGCGAAAGTGAGGTCTACTATCGACCCCCCCTGTTGCCGCACGCACGTGTGCACCGACCCCCGGTTCAAGAGCAGCAGCCCTAATGCCATTGCCCACTCCTCCACCGGCTCACCTCTCTCGTTTGCAGCAGGCGATCCCCACAGGGTTGACTTGGCGTTGAAATCGCCAGCAATCAACACCTGGTGGGGACGACACTGGTGCACGAGAGACTCCACCTCTCCCAGCCAGGCTTCGAAGTCGGCAAGGCTTCTGTTCGGCGAGAAGTAAACACCTATGAAGGCGATACCCCCCGCCAGAACAGCCACGCAGCCGCGGCCAGCCATCACCCTCTCTACCGGAGGAAAACCGGCTGCCGCCTGCGTCACTAGGACCACTGAGCCCTCGCTATCACCCACCCAGTTGTCCCTGGAGGGGATGCGGTATGGCTCCGCCACAATTGCAATAGGAATCAACCACTCCGCCATGCTCTGGAGCAAAAGATCCTGAGCTCTGGCGGAGTGGTTGATGTTCGCCTGGAGAACTTTGAGGGCCATAATCAGTCCGCCTCCATTTGCGCCGCCGCGGCCCTTGTGAGCGGGGGAGTCGGTTGCAGCTGGGTTTTCGCCCTGGCTGCTCTCGTCTTGCCATTCTTCTTAGAAGGCAATGCACATGCTTTGCCCCCTATGCGGTGTGCGGCAGACTTGCCCGCCGCTGCACATACTGTGCAGTGCGGTTCGGCCGTACACTCACCCGCCTTGTGACCTGGCTGACCACAGCGGTAGCACTGGCTGCTGCGGTCTGTGTCAGCTTTGCACTGCTCCCTAACATGCCCAACCTCTAGGCACCGGAAGCAGCGCATTGGCCTCGGGGTCAGTAGTTTGACCTGCGCCGAGACCCATCCAATCAACAGACGGCCATTGCCGATCACCTTTTTCGCAGCCGCCACCGGGCATCGTACGAAAGTTGTTCCGATGCCGGCGGGGTTACGGCGGATGTCATTGACCTTGATGAGGTCAGCTTGACACTCCGCCTTCCTAGCAATGGCCGCTGCCACTTCCTCCTTCGTGGCAGAGTCATCAAGGCCGGAGATGCGCAGATCTGCGCTTTTGACCGGCCTGGAGACTTTGATGGCCTCTGCGTCAAAAATCTCCCTTAACTTTGTGGCGAGGGAGTCAGCCTTATCACCACTAGTTGTGCCCGGAACCTCCAGGACACGGCCCCCAGTGGCAGCCTTGCGGAATTGGAGGGCGGTAATCCCGAGCTGTGACAAATCCACTCTCCTTTTGGCCTCCGCCAAGGCGTCGGCGTAAGTCACGCCTTTCTCCGCTGCTCCTGGCTGTATCGTGATGACAACAGCCTGGGAGCGCGGGGCGCGGAGCTTCGGCTTGGTAGCCTGATTTGCTTGTTTAGGCGCAGCACTTTGCTGCTGCCTATTTACCTGAAGCTGGCCCTGTTTAGGTGGAAGAACCTTTTTAGGACCCTTTTTTGCGCCTTTTTTCGCAACAGTTACCCACTCATTGTTGAGTGGAAGCCTGGGCGTGGCTTGAGGCTTAGATGGGCCAGCAGTAGGCTGTACCTCCACTATAGGTACTACAGGGGCAGCGGCAGCAGCTTTGCTCTTCCCCTTGCCTTTTCCCTTGCCTTTACCCTTCGAGGTTTTGGCGGAGGGCAGACTTACTGATGGCAGTTCCTCTATATCCGATGGGTCCGGCTCCTGAGACATAGCCGTGGACTTGAGGAACTCTCTCCTTCGGTTTGCGGACGTAACCGCAGGGGCCTCGGCATTCTCGGCCTTCCTGTCAGCGGCAAGCGGTGGGCGCACGCGCTTCTCGGGGAGGAGGCGGTCTTGGAGCGCCTCAAATCGCGCATTTACCAGTCCCCCGACCTGACGCATAATAGACTGCGTCAGTTCGTCGTCGGAGGTCAGGGTCCCCGAATTCCTCGCCCTCAAATCAGAAAGCGTGGGCGTGGGCGCTGCGCGAGCCCCCATCAACTCCTTGAGCTCCGCAATTTCTCTGCGGAGGTCCGCCACCTCGGACTCCAGGCGCTTATTAGCAGCCTGCAGACTTCGCGTTTCATCGGTAGAGGTCCTTTTGTGAAGGTCCTCCACCACCACCTGTATGGTGGATGCCGCCTCTTTGAGAGCCTTAGTGAAAGTGCCCTTTAACTTTCCTGACTTCGTAGCAACCAGGTTAATGGTAGCCACGCAGTCCTGGACCCGCTGGTTAAGATCAGACGCCAGCTCCGAGCTTGTCTCTGAAGACAGAGCGGATACGAGGCATGGCGCCGATCCCGACGAACGGAGTCTCTGGGTCATTTGAGCGACCTCTTGCTCGACCCTTAATTCCATCTCTGCCCGCTCGGCAGCCACTAGCTCCGCTTTGGCCTTAGCGAGGCCAACATACTCGCCCGTTGTGGGCGGGCGGCCTCTGCCTCGTCTTGGCGCGATGACCACCTTGACAGCTGGGGCGTCTGATTCCCCGCCAGAGCTCAAGTTGCCCTCGTCGCCACTTCTTCCCTTGCGCTGGTTGCGCCTGCGCTTAGAAGCGCCCGTCCTCTGTGATGACTCAGATGCCACAGTCACCAAACTCATAATAGAGGAGTCTGACTCCTCCGCTGGACTCATGAATAGTCCACTTTCCTCTCCATTGTTTGTAAAGTTAGATTGAGAATTTTCCATACTAATCCCACGAGTATGGGGGAAATAAAAAGTCCACCAAGGTAGTGCCCCCTGTACCAAGGTAAGCCTAGATACACCAAGAGTGTCGGCCGGTACTCTGGCGAGGTACGCACTCGCGACCAACCTACCCAGTGGCCATGCATCCCCTCACGGTGCGCCGCCGCTTAGGATTTGGGGTGATTTTTTATAGAGGTTTTCTTCCTCGCGGTCCGGGCAACCAAGCCAAGACCCTCGGTCCTGCCGCAAGCCACGAGACGTGACCGTAGCCGCAAGCAGGGCTCCGATATACGACGCTGGCTCGCGAAGAGCCTGCTCGGCAGTAGTGTGAGTACATACCGAGCACGTCCCTCCCGGCAGCGGCGAGAGCTCACATCCACTGGCCCCTCTGCTAATCAGAGGGATCCGTGGAGAGCCACAACGCCAACTGCCTGAGACCACAGAAGGCCTCCAACCCCTGTTCGGGACTTATGATTTATCAGTAGAAACTAAAGATGTAACTACTGATCCATCATAATCCCAAACGAGCTCGGGACAGAACCGAGCTCATCCCTCCCAATGTCTTCTGCACGCGCTCCTCAAGGTAGACAGAGGGGCGCGCAGAGAAGACCCCCGACCGGATATCTGCAATCAAGTGGCAAGATCCCGCGAGGGAAGTTACCAAGTGATTCCCAGGGTGCACCACGGGGAGGTTTCCGGCCATAGCACCCCAACCTAACCTAACCTTTTTTTTTTTTTTTTTTTAACCAGGGGAAATCCTTTATGGATACCACCGCACCTCGTGGGCAGGCGGGTGGTTATGTGGGAGTCCCGCCACTGGTCGGTATACCCACCAAAACCCCTGGGTGTTCCTCCTCTGCGCCTGGTGTCGGGGCTACGGGCACGCTTCCGCACTCCTCCGCGGCACCCGACAGCGCTGGCCCAAACCGGGCCCCACCTCGGAGCGTAGGCTCCCTCCAGATTGACGACGTGCCGAACACCAGACACGTCGCCATCCACCACCTGGGACCAACCAGAACTGGGCGTCGGACAGCACCCGTGTCCGACAGCCCTGGTCCCGGTGCAACGGGTCAATTAAAGTGGCCCCGCGCCTGCCACTACGGCTGCAGAGGATAGGGAGAGCGGCCATCGCGATACCGACACGCCTCTTCCCCTGCAGCCCCACCGCCTCCGCCAACACGTTGGCGGCACCCGTTAGGGCCGCTGGCAGGATGGATAGGCAGCGGCTTCCTCGCCGCCCGTCCATCCCGTCGCCGCCCCCGCCTCGATGGGCTCGGCCGCGGCATCGCGATGAACGCGACACCGCAGTCCTCCTCAGTCGGCAAGCCGACCTACTGGCCAGCCTCTACAGGGGTTTGGGGAAAAACCCGGAGAGGCGGCCCCACCTCGGGTTCCTCTTCGTTCACCAGGTTGGGACAGACCTGGCTACTAAGCCCCCCCGCCACGACAAGGCGGGAACCCACTCGGGGGGGAACCTAACCTAACCTTTTTTTTTTTTTTTTTTTTTTTGACCCAGGAAAATCCTTTATGGATACCACCAAACCTGGGGAGGCCGGTGGTTATGTGGGAGTCTCCACCGCTAGTCGGTGGCATACCCACTAAAAACCTGGGGTGTTTCCAACACTGCGCCGTTATGTCGGGGCTGCGGGCACGCTTCCGCACTCTTCCGCGGCCCCGACAGCGCTGTCCGCATCCGGACCCTCCTCGGGGAGCTCACACTCAGGGAGCTCTACCCGGCATTGCGACGATGTGCCGAAACACAGGGCACATCGTGCAGTCTCGGGGAACTCTCGAACGGGTGGTGGGTTATCCCCAAACCCAGCCACCCAGAGTTCCCCTTATGGAGGCAGGCGATCATGTGCTAGACGCCTGCCTCGGGGGCGCCTTCTGCGCATGGGGAGGCTCGCAATGTCGTCCTCCCTCACGCGCTCATCGGCCTCTTTGCGTTCCAGGACTTCTTCGCAGAAGTCCCGGACCGCATTCCAGGATCTTTCGCTGCCAACCATGGCCGCGGCAACGGTTTGCAGCGAGAGATCCGCCCCCACTATGGCCACGAGCTGGGCCCGCTGGGTTGTCCACGCCGGACATACCTCCAGCATATGCTGCGCCGTATCTGTCTGGTCGCCACACTGGTGGCAAACCGGTGTGGGTTCTCTCCCGGCGACTCGATGCAGGTACTCACCAAAGCAACCATGCCCTGTGAGCACCTGCACGAGCCTAAACGAGAGAACCCCATCCTCACGAGAGACCCAATCCCGGAGGATCGGTCGGAAAGCCTCGACAGTGCGGCGACCAGCAGATGGCTCCTCGAGCCTGCGCGCCCACCGCTCCATGGCCATTTCTCGGCCCCGCCTCCGCCAACGTCTAACCACCTCAGGGGGAGCAAACTCACCCCTGGCCCGTGTACAAGACAGTTGGCGGTAGATGCTCGCCAACATCTCGGCGTCCAGATCCCACGGACTCGTCCCGGCCAGAACGCACGCCGCCTCGTAGGATACGGTACGGTACGCCCGTATTACTCTGAGCGCCATAAACCGCTGTGGTCTGCGCAGCAGTTTGGTGTTATGGGCGCTCAGAGTATCCGCCCATATGGGCGCTCCGTAGAGCGCCATCGATCTTACCACGCCCATATAAAGGCGGCGGCATGCGGCATTCGGCCCTCCCACGTTAGGGAGAAGGCTACCAAGGGCAGAAGCCGCTCCGACGAGCCGCGGAGCTAGTTGCTCGAAGTGTGCCCGAAAGTTCCATCGGCTGTCTAGGACAAGACCGAGGTACTTCATCGTGTTCCCCACGACGATGGGGACACCACTAACAACCAGCTCCGCTCCGGCTGGTGGCGCATTCCGAGGGCCGTGGAAACACACGGCTTCGGACTTACTAAGGGCCACTTCTAGCCCCAAGCGCCGGATCCGGCTCACAATTTGAGCCGTGCCCGCCGTGGCCAGGATCGACGCGTCTCTGTACGTCGCCCCGCGAGCCAACACCAGCGTGTCATCGGCGTAGCACACGACGTCGATGCCACGCAGGTGGCCACCACGAAGCGCCCAGTTGTATCCGAAGTTCCACATGACTGGTCCCAAGACCGAGCCCTGTGGAACTCCGCGAGACATCTCCCACCTGCCCCATCCCTCTCTCTTGGGGTAGACTACTTCTCTCTCCGAGAAGTAGTCGTCGAGGGTCCGGCACAGGTAGGGCGGCACTTCGTGGCAGCGCAGTGCCTCTTTGATGCAGTCCCAGGGGAGGGTGTTAAAGGCGTTGGCTATGTCCAATGACACCGCCAAGACGACCTCTCCCCGGGACACGGCCGCCTCCGCAAAGGCCCTCACCCTCGATATCGCATCGATGGTGGACCTGCCTCTGCGGAACCCGAACTGCGATTCGGCCAGGTTTGGCCCGACCAACTCCAAGTGCCTGTTGAGACGGGCGGCAATGACACGCTCTAAGAGCTTGCCAGCCTCGTCCAACAGCACGATCGGGCGGTAGGCCCCCGGCGAATCGGCGGGTCTGCCTTCCTTGCGCAGCAGTACGAGTTTACCGCTCTTGTACCGGCGCGGAAAGCGACCCTGCCCCAGGCAGTTCGTGAGGAAGTCACGAAAGCGAGGCTCGAGAACTTCCAACGCTAGCACCCAGGCGCGTCCGGGTATTCCGTCCGGACCTGGGGCTGTGTTTTTAGCCCTGAGCCTCAGCACCGCCGCTGCGAGTTCCCCCTGGGAAACTGGCGGGACTTCCTCGGCCTCTGCATCAACCTCAACGCGACGCCTCGGGAAGGCCATCGCTGGGGTCACGTAGTCGCCCGCCTGTGGGAACAGGGTGGCGACCACGCTCTCCAAGAAGTCCGGCTGCATGGTCTGCGTCAATGGTGGCGCCCATGCCCGGAGCTTCTTGCGGACCATCTTGTATGGCCTTCCCCAGGGATCACGGTTGAGGTCCTCGAGCAAACTCGCTCGGGCACCGTCAATGGCTCGCGCGATCTGAACCTGCAGCGAGGTGACCGCTTGTCTATACGAGGCGTATAGTTCCTCCTCCCGGACCTGGTTCCGCTGCCGCCGTCGGCGCTCTCTGGTATATGCACGTCTGGCCGCCACACACTCCTCGCGGAGGCGGGCCAGCTCAGCCGTCCACCAGTACACGCTCCGACGCGGCGGCAGTGCTCCCACGCGGGGCATGGAGGCGTCGCAGACCTCGGTCAGCGCCTCCTGGAACCATTCCGCCTCGGCGTCTACCTCAACAGCATCCGTGGGACCTGGTACCCATGCCTGCACAATGGCTGCCTCGACGAGGAGCTCTCTGTCCATGCGACGCAGGGCCCATCGCGGTGACCTCTCTGTCGGAGGACGGCGTGGACTACTCTGGACTCCTAGGGGGGAGACGGTCATCCGGATGTACCGGTGATCAGACAACGTCTCCACACCCTCCAGGACCTCCCAGTCCTGCACACGCCGCGCCAGGGTAGGGCTTGCGAAAGTGAGATCCACTATCGACCCTCCCTGTTGACGCACGCACGTGTGCACCGCCCCCCGGTTAAGGAGCAGCAGCCCTAGTGCTGTTGCCCACTCCTCCACCGGCTTGCCTCTCTCGTTCGCAACGGGCGATCCCCACAAGGCTGACTTGGCATTGAAATCGCCAGCAATCAGCACTTGATGGGGACGACACCGGTGCACGAGAGACTCCACCTCTCCCAGCCAGGCTTCGAAGTTGGCAAGGCTTCTGTTCGGCGAGAAATAGACTCCAATGAAGCTAATGCCCCCCGCCAGAATAGCCACGCAACCACGGCCAGCCATCACCTTCTCCACCGGAGGAAAACCAGCTGCCGCCTGCGTTACCAGGACCACTGAGCCTTCAGTGTCGCCTATCCAGTTATCCCTGGAGGGGATGCGGTATGGCTCCGCCACAATCGCAATTGGAATCAACCACTCCGCCATGCTTTGGAGCAAGAGGTCCTGAGCTCTGGCGGAGTGGTTGATGTTCGCCTGGAGGACTCTGAGGGCCATATTAATCCGCCTCCATTTGCCCCTGCGCTTCCCGAGTAGATGGGAGGGATGGGTTCTGCTGGGACTTGGCCACGGCAGCTACCTTTCCTTTCTTCTTCTTGGAAGCCTGGGCGCAAGCCCCGCTCCCCACGCGGTGTCCCGCCGGCTTGTTCGCAGCTGCGCAAACTGTGCAGTGCGGCACGTCCGAGCACTCGCCCGCCTTGTGACCTGGTTGGCCGCAGCGGTAGCACTGGCTGCTGCGGTCTGTGTCTGCTTTGCACTGCTCCCGAACATGCCCAACCTCTAGGCATCGGAAGCAGCGCATGGGTCTCGGGGTCAATAATTTGACCTGCGCCGAGACCCATCCAATCAACAGACGGCTATTGCCGATCACCTTTTTAGCGACCGCCACCGGGCATCGAACGAAAGTCGTTCCGATGCCAGCGGGGTTACGGCGGATGTCATTGACTTTAATAAGGTCAACTTGACAATCCGCCTTCGTTGCAATGGCTGTGGCGACCTCCTCCTTGGTGGCGGAGTCATCTAGGCCGGAGATGCGCAGGTCTGCGCATTTTGTCGGCCTGGAGACTTTTATATCCTCCGCGTTGAAGATTTCCCTCAACTTTGTGGCGAGGGAATCCGCTTTGTCACCACTGGTTGTGCCTGGCACCTCCAAAACACGACCTCCAGTGGCGGCTTTCCGAAATTGGAGGGCGGAGATACCGAGCTGGGACAAATCCACCCTCCGTTTAGCTTCCGCCAAGGCGTCAGCGTATGTAACGCCTTTTTGTTCTGCTCCAGGCTGTATTGTTATTACAACGGCCTGGGACCGCGGGACTCGAATCTTCGGCTTAGTAGCCTGCTGAGGCGCGGTACTCCGTTGCTGCCCGGTAACACGGGGCTGGCTGGGCGCAGCTTGAGCCGCTTTGCCCTTTCCCTTCTTCGAGCCTTTCCTAATAACATCCACCCACTTGTGGTTTGTCGAAGGGAGAGGCTGCGTCTCCACTACTGGACGGATGGCCGGCTCCTCGATCGATGGAGCCTGACTGCCCTTGGTGGCAGCCTGCTTGCCTTTCCCCTTGCCCTTGCCCTTACCCTTACGGGTCTTGGCATTGGGCAGGTTGACGGCTGGCAGGTCCGCTAGACCCGACGGACCCGGCTCCTGCGATGAGGGTTTGAGAAACTCCCTCCTCCTGTTTGCAACCGCCGGGGCCCCAGAGCTTGCCGCATTTTTGCGGTCAGCGGCAAGTGGTGGCCGCACGCGTTTCTCTGGTAGGAGGCGATCTTCCAACGCCTCAAACCGTGCATTCACAATGCCGCCAACTTGTCGCAGAATCGACTGCTCAAAGTCAGCAGAGCCTTGAACCTGCCCCTCGGGTGAAATTCGCGTCGGGGCGTTACAGGCCCGCATCTCCTTGCGGAGCTCCTCTATCTCCTTGCGGAGACACGACACCTCCGCCTGGAGGCGCTTGTTGGCTGCCTCCAGGTTTCTGGTTTCCTCTGTAGAGGACCTGTTATGAAGGTCCTCGACCACCTGCTGGACGGTGGAAGCCGCTTCCTTCAGGGCTTTCACGAATGGGCCCTTTAAGTGTTTGGACTTGGTGGCCACTGCATTGATGGTGGCCACACAGTCCAAGGCCCTCTGGTTGAGGTTGGCCGCAGGCTCTGCTGCAGACTCTATGGAAGAGTCCGAGAGAACGCTCATAGTTGAACGCACAGGACGGAGCTTACGGGCAAGTTGAGCAACCTCCTGCTCAGCCCGGAGCTCCTCCTCCTCTCTCTCTGCGGCTACAAGGGCCGCCTTGGCCGCAGCTAGGCCGACGTACTCACCCGTAGTGGGTGGTCGGCCCCTGCCCCGCTTCACAGTTTCCACCGGAGCGTCCGACTCGTTGCCGGAGCTCAGGACTCCCTCGTCACCGCTTTTCTTGTCGCGCCTAGTCGCGCGCTTGCGTTTTGAAGCGGCTGCCCTCTCTGATGACCGAGATGTGACAGACACCAAACTCATCACTGAGGAGTCAGACTCCTCAGCTGGACTCAAAAAGAGCCCACAACCCTCATCATCGACATTTTTATTTTTGTTTTTAGAACGTACCATAATTGTTCCCACGAGCATGGGGGAAATAAGAAGTCCACCCAGGCAGTGCCCCCTGTGCCTAGGTAAGCCTACATACGCCAAGAGTGTCGGCCGGTACTCTGGCGAGGTACGCACTCGCGACCAACCTACCCAGTGGCCATGCATCCCCTCACGGTGCGCCGCCGCTTGGGATTTGGGGTGATTTTTTATAGAGGTTTTCTTCCTCGCGGTCCGGGCAATCAAGCCAAGACCCTCGGTCCTGCCGCAAGCCACGAGACGTGACCGCAGCCGCAAACAGGGCTCCGATTTACGACGCTGGCTCGCGAAGAGCCTGCTCGGCAGTAGTGTGAGTACATACCAAGCACGTCCCTCCCGACAGCGGCGAGAGCTCGCATCCACTGGATCCTCTGCCAATCAGAGGCATCCGTGGGGAGCTCACATCGCCAACTGCCCGAGACCACAGAAGGCCTCCAACCCCTGTTTGGGACTTATGATTTATCAGTAGAAACTAAAAGTGTAACTACTGATCCATCATAATCCCAAACGTGCTCAGGTCAGAACTGAGCAAACCCCCCAATGTCTTCTGCACGCGCTCCTCAGGGTAGAGAGAGGGGCGCGCAGAGAAGACCCCCGACCGGATATCTGCAATCACTTGGCAAGAACCCGCGAAGGAAGTTACCAAGTGATTCCCAGGGTGCACCACGGGGAGGTTTCCGGCCACAGCACCCCAACCTAACCTAACCTTTTTTTTTTTTTTTTTGACCCAGGAAAATCCTTTATGGATACCACCAAACCTGGGGAGGCCGGTGGTTATGTGGGAGTCTCCACCGCTAGTCGGTGGCATACCCACTAAAAACCTGGGGTGTTTCCGCCACTGCGCCATTATGTCGGGGCTACGGGCACGCTTCCGCACTCTTCCGCGGCCCCGACAACGCTGTCCGCACCCGGACCCTCCTCGGTGAGCTCAACCCTCAGGGAGCTCTACCCGGCATTGCGACGATGTGCCGAAACACGGGACACATCGTGCAGTCTCGGGGAACTCTCGAAACGGGTGGAGGGCTTCCCCAAGCCCAGCCACCCAGAGTTCCCCTTATGGAGGCAGGCGGTCATGTGCTAGACGCCTGCCTCGGGGGCGCCTTCTGCGCATGGGGAGGCTCGCGATGTCGTCCTCCCTCATGCGCTCATCCGCCTCTTTGCGCCCGAGGACTTCCTCACAGAAGTCCCGAACTGCGCTCCAGGCGGTCTCGCTCCGAACCATCGCCCTAGCAATGGCCGGCAGCGAGAGGTCGACCCCCACTATAGCAGCGAGCTGTGCACGCTGGGTGTCCCAAGCTGGGCACACCTCAAGCGTGTGCTGCGCCGTGTCCTCGCGGTTGCCACACTGGTGGCACTCCGGTGTGGGCTCCCTCCCGGCAACTCTGTGTAGGTACTCACCAAAGCAACCATGCCCTGTGAGCACCTGCACGAGCCTGAAGGAGAGGATCCCCCCCTCCCGAGCCAACCATACCCGGAGGATAGGTCGGAGCGCCTCAACAGTGCGGCGACCAGCAGACGGCTCTTCCAGCCGGCGCTGCCACCGCTCCACGGCCAGAAGCCGTTCTCGCCTTCGCCAGCGTCTTATCACCTCAGGGGGAGCAAAATCACCCCTGGACCGCGCATCAGACTGCCGGCGGTATATGCTGGCTAGCCCCTTGGCATCCAAGTCCCAAGGCGTGGTGCCAGCCAACAAGCACGCCGCCTCATACGACACGGTGCGGTATGCCCGTATCACTCGGAGCGCCATAACTCGTTGCGGCCTCCGTAGAAGTGCAACGTTATGGGCGCTCAGAGCATCCGCCCAGATCGGGGCGCCGTACAGCGCCATCGACCTCACCACCCCCGTGTAGAGGCGGCGGCATGCAGCGTTCGGCCCACCCACGTTTGGGAGAAGGCTTCCCAAGGCCGAAGCCGCTCCGACGAGCCGCGGAGCCAATCGCTTGAAGTGCTCGCGGAAATTCCATCGACTGTCGAGGACAAGACCGAGATACCTCATCGTCGTCCCGACAGCGATAGGAACACCCCCAACGACAAGCTCCGCTCCGGCTGGCGGCGCGCGCCGAGGTCCGTGGAAGCAGACAGCCTCGGACTTCTCTAGGGCCACTTCTAGCCCTAGGCGCCGGATTCGGCTCACAATCTGAGCCGTGCCCGCCGTGGCCAGGATCGACGCATCCCGATACGTCGCCCCGCGAGCCAACACCAGCGTGTCATCGGCGTAACAGACAACGTCGATGCCACGCAGGCGGCCACCTCGAAGCACCCAGTTGTACCCGAAGTTCCACATGACTGGTCCCAGGACCGAGCCCTGTGGAACTCCGCGGGACATAGCCCACCGGCCCCATCCCTCCCTCGTCGGATAGACTACATCTCTATCCGAGAAGTAGTCGTCGAGGGTCCGGCATAGGTAGGCGGGTGCCTCGTGGCAGCGCAGTGCCGTCTTGATGCAGCCCCAGGGGAGGGTATTGAAGGCGTTTGCAATGTCGAGCGACACCGCAACGACGACCTCTCCCCGGGATACGGCCGCTTCCGCGAAGGCCCTCACCCTCGATATGGCATCGATGGTGGACCTGCCCCTGCGGAAGCCGAACTGCGACTCAGCCAGGTTTGGCCCGACCTGCTCCAGGTGTTTGTTGAGACGGGCGGCAATGACACGCTCCAAGAGCTTGCCAGCCTCGTCCAACAACACGATCGGGCGGTAGGCCCCCGGCGAGTCAGCAGGTCTACCCGCTTTGCGCAGCAGCACAAGCTTCCCACTCTTGTACCGCCGCGGAAAGCGGCCCTGCCTCAAGCAGTCCGTGAGGAAGTCCCTGAACCGCGGCTCCAGAACCTCCAACGCCAGCACCCAAGCCCGTCCGGGGATACCGTCCGGGCCAGGAGCCGTGTTTTTGGCCCTGAGCCTCAGGATTGCCGCCGCGAGCTCCCCTTCGGAAACGGGCGGCACTTCCTCAGCCTCTGCATCTTCGACCCTCCCACGATTAGAGGGGAATGCCATCACTGGGGCCACGTGGTCGCCCGCCCGTGGAAACAGGGTGGCAACCACGTTCTCCAACAAGTCCGGCTGCATGGTCTGCGTCAAGGGTGGCGCCCATGCGCGGATCTTGTTCCGGACCCACTTGTACGGCCTTCCCCACGGATCGCGGTCTAAGGCGTCGAGCATGCTCTCACGGCCACTGTCTTTGGCTCGCGCTATCTCCGTCTGCAGGGAGGTGACCACTTGCCTGTACAAGGCGTACAGCTCCGCTTCCCGGTCCGGGTCCCAGTGCCGGCGCCGGCGCTGTCTGGCGTATTCACGCCGAGCGGCCACACACTCCTCGCGGAGGTGCGCCAGCTCAGGCGTCCACCAGGACACGCTGCGACGCGGCGGCAGGGAACCCACTCGGGGCATGGAGGCGTCACACACCTGTGTCAACGCCTCGCAGAACCAATCCGCCTCGGCGTCTACCTCCACTGCATCGGATCTCGGGATCCACGCCTTCACGATAGCCGCCTCCAAAAGGACCTCGCTATCCAAGCGCTTGAGGGCCCATCGTGGTGACCGCTCCGTTCGGGGGCGGCTCGGACCTCCCGGGACTCCTGGGAGGGAGACGGTCATCCGGATATACCGGTGATCGGACAGCGTCTCCACTCCCTCCAGTACTTCCCAGTCCTGCACACGGCGCGCCAGGGTAGGGGTCGCGAACGCGAGGTCCACAATGGACCCTCCCTGTTGCCGCACACACGTGTGCACCGTCCCCGTGTTGAGCAGCAGCAAACCAAGAGCAGATGCCCATTCCTCCAATGGCTGGCCTCTCTCATTCGCAACAGGCGATCCCCACAATGCTGACTTGGCGTTGAAGTCGCCAGCAATCAGCACGTGGTTTGGACGACACTGTTGGACGAGAGATTCCAACTCGGAAAGCCAGCCCTCGAACTCGGCAAGGCTCCTGTTGGGGGAGAAGTAAGTGCCTATAAAGGCGACACCCCCCGCCACAACAGCCACACAGCCTCGCCCCCTCACTACCTTCTCGAGTGGAGGAAAGCCCGCCGCTGCTTGGGTGACGATCACCACTCGTCCCTCGTTATCGCCCGACCAATTGTCCCTTGGTGGCACATAATAAGGCTCCGCCACGATTGATATGGGTATCAACCACTCCGCCATGCTCTGGACCAAGAGGTCCTGAGCCCTGGCGGAGTGGTTGATATTAGCCTGAAGAACAGTCAGGGCCATATCAATCTGCTTCCATGTGCGAAGCCTCTCCCTGTCTCTGGGGTGGGGAAGGTCGCTGCTGGGACCTGGCCGCGGCAGCTACCCTCCTTCCTCTCTTCGTGGGCATGGCACAAGCCTTGCTCCCCACGCGGTGACCAGTTGGCTTCCCAGCCGCGGCGCAAACTGCGCAATGCGGCGCAACGGTGCACGCGCCCGCTTTATGGCCAGGCTGACCGCACCGGTAGCAAAGGTCGCTCCGGTCCACCTCTGAAGAGCACTGCTCCCGGACGTGCCCCACTTCGAGGCACCGGAAGCAGCGCATCGGCCGTGCGGTCAGCAGCTTGACCTGGGCTGACACCCACCCCACTTTCAGGCGGCCACCACTCAGCACCTTCTTCGCTACCCCCACTGGGCAGCTGATGAAGGTGGCGCCAATGCCGGCCGGGTTGCGACGAATGTCGCCGACCTTTATCAGGTCCACCTGACACTCACCGACTCTGGAGACGGCTGCCACTACTTCCTCTTTGGTGACCGAGTCATCCAAGCCGCTAACGCGCAAGTCCGCGCACTTAGTCGGCCTGGAGACCCGGATCTCCTCCGAGTTGTAGATCTCCCTCAGCTTGTTTGCGAGGGAGTCCGCCTTCTCTCCAGTGGTGGTGCCGGGTATCTCCAAGACCCGACCACCCGTTGCCGCCTTGCGAAATTGGAGGTTCGTGATCCCAATCTGGGCAAGATCGACCCTCCTCTTCGCTTCGCCCAAGGCATCCGCGTATGTAACGCCCTTCTTCAAGGCCTCCGGCTGGATCGTGATGATCACAGCCGAGGACCGGGGCACGCGAAGCTTGGGCGCCTCCATGGTGCGCTGAGTCGCGCGTTTGGGCGGCTGCTGAGCAGGCCTCTGCGGTGCAGCCGGAGCTGGAGCCACCCTGGCGGTCGCCTTCTTCTGCTGGCGGGCCTTCCTTGCCACCACAGACCAGCTTTGGCTCGTCGATGACGAGGGAGTCGGCTGAGCTACCACTGCGGGCACCTCGGGCACCACGGGCACCACAGGCGTGACCTTGCCCTTGCCCTTGCCCTTCCCCTTGCCTTTGCCCTTATCCTTACGGCTTTGGGCAGAGGGGAGAGCTACGGCTGGCAACTCTTCCATGCTTGTTGGGCCCGGCTCCTGCGGTGCAGCCGCGGACTTGAGGAACTCTTTCCTCCTGTTCGCGGGGGCAACCGCAGGGCCGGCCGTGACTGCCGCCTTTTTATCGGCGGCAAGCGGCGGACGGACTCGCTTCTCCGGAAGAAGACGATCCTCCAGAGCCTCGAACCGCGCGCTCAACATTCCGCCGACTTGTCGCATGATAGACTGCGACAAGTCCTCGGAGTCCGCATTCATCCGGACCGGCTGCCCAGAAGACACGGACACAGGAGCCGCTCGTGTCTCTATTAACGAGCGGAGCTCTGCGATCTCCCTGCGGAGATCCGCCACCTCGGTCTGCAGGCGCTTGTTAGCGGCCTGCAGGTTCCGCGTCTCGTCGGTGGAGGTCCTCTTGTGGAGGTCCTCCACCACCACCTGTATGGTGGACGCCGCCTCTTTTAGGGCCTTGGTGTAGGTGCCCTTTAACTTTCCGGATTTTGTGGCCACGAAGTTGATCATGGCCACGCAGTCCTGCACCCTCTTGTTGAGATCGGATGCCAACTCTCCGCTCGTCTCTGAAGACAGAGACACTAGGCATGGCGCCGACCCAGACGAGCGGAGCCTTTGGGACATCCGAGCGACCTCTTGCTCGACCCTCAGCTCCAACTCGTCGCGCTCTGCGGCCACAAGTGCCGCCTTAGCCTTAGCGAGGCCTACGTATTCGCCCGTTGTGGGCGGACGGCCTCTGCCTCGTCTTGGCTCGATGAGGACCTTAACAGCTGGGGCGTCCGATTCGCCGCCAGAGCTGAGGTTGCCCTCATCGCCACTTCCTCCATGGCGCTGGTTGCGCCTGCGCTTGGTAGCGCCCGTCTTCTGTGACGACTGTGATGTCACAGTCATCGTACTCATTACTGAGGAGTCAGACTCCTCAGCCGGACTCAAAAAGAGCCCACAACCCTCTTCATCAATTTTGTTTTTGTTTTTATTTGATCTTTCCATACTGATCCCACGAGAATGGGGGAAATAAAACGTCCACCAAGGTAGTGCCCCCTGTACCAAGGTAAGCCTAAATACACCAAGAGTGTCGGCCGGTACTCTGGCGAGGTACGCACTCGCGACCAACCTACCCAGTGGCCATGCATCCCCTCACGGTGCGCCGCCGCTTGGGATTTGGGGTGATTTTTTATAGAGGTTTTCTTCCTCGCGGTCCGGGCAACCAAGCCAAGACCCTCGGTCCTGCCGCAAGCCACGAGACGTGACCGTAGCCGCAAGCAGGGCTCCGATATACGACGCTGGCTCGCGAAGAGCCTGCTCGGCAGTAGTGTGAGTACATACCGAGCACGTCCCTCCCGGCAGCGGCAAGAGCTCACATCCACTGGCCCCTCTGCTAATCAGAGGGATCCCTGGAGAGCACACATCGCCAACTGCCTGAGACCACAGAAGGCCTCCAACCCCTGTTCGGGACTTATGATTTATCAGTAGAAACTAAGGATGTAACTACTGATCCATCATAATCCCAAACGAGCTCAGGACAGAACTGAGCTGTTCCCCCCCAATGTCTTCTGCACGCGCTCCTCAAGGTAGACAGAGGGGCGCGCAGAGAAGACCCCCGACCGGATATCTGCAATCAAGTGGCAAGATCCCGCGAGGGAAGTTACCAAGTGATTCCCAGGGTGCACCACGGGGAGGTTTCCGGCCACAGCACCCCAACCTAACCTTTTTTTTTTTTTTTTTTTTTTTTTTTTTTTTTTTTTTTTTTTTTTTAGCCAGGGGAAATCCTTTATGGATACCACCACACCTCGTGGGCAGGCGGGTGGTTATGTGGGAGTCCCGCCACTGGTCGGTATACCCACCAAAACCCCTGGGTGTTCCTCCACTGCGCCTGGTGTCGGGGCTACGGGCACGCTTCCGCACTCATCCGCGGCACCCGACAGCGCTGGCCCAAACCGGGCCCCACCTCGGAGCGTAAGCTCCCTCTACAATGACGACGTGCCGAACACCAGACACGTCGTCATCCACCACCTGGGACCAACCAGCACTGGGCGTCAGACAGCACCCGTGTCCGACAGCCCTGGTCCCGATGCAACGGGTCAATTAAAGTGGCCCCGCGCCTGCCACTACGGCTGCAGAGGATAGGGAGAGCGGCCATCGCGATACCGACACGCCTCTTCCCCTGCAGCCCCACCGCCTCCGCCAACACGTTGGCGGCGCCCGTTAGGGCCGCTGGCAGGATGGATAGGCAGCGGCTTCCTCGCCGCCCGTCCATCCCGTCGCCGCCCCCGCCTCGATGGGCTCGGCCGCGGCATCGCGATGAACGCGACACCGCAGTCCTCCTCAGTCGACTAGCGACCTACTGGCCAGCCTCTACAGGGGTTTGGGGAAAAACCCGGAGAGGCGGCCCCACCTCGGGTTCCTCTTCGTTCACCAGGTTGGGACAGACCTGGCTACTAAGCCCCCCCGCCACGACAAGGCGGGAACCCACTCGGGGGGGACCCCAACCTAACCTTTTTTTTTTTTTTTTTTTTTTTTTGTCCAGAGGAAATCCTTTATGGATACCACCGCACCTCGTGGGCAGGCGGGTGGTTATGTGGGAGTCCCGCCAACTGGTCGGTATACCCACCAAAACCCCTGGGTGTTCCTCCACTGCGCCTGGTGTCGGGGCTACGGGCACGCTTCCGCACTCCTCCGCGGCACCCGACAGCGCTGGCCCAAACCGGGCCCCACCTCGGAGCGTAGGCTCCCTCCAGATTGACGACGTGCCGAACACCAGACACGTCGTCATCCACCACCTGGGACCAACCAGCACTGGGCGTCAGACAGCACCCGTGTCCAACAGCCCTGGTCCCGATGCAACGGGTCAATTAAAGTGGCCCCGCGCCTGCCACTACGGCTGCAGAGGATAGGGAGAGCGGCCATCGCGATACCGACACGCCTCTTCCCCTGCAGCCCCACCGCCTCCGCCAACACGTTGGCGGCACCCGTTAGGGCCGCTGGCAGGATGGATAGGCAGCGGCTTCCTCGCCGCCCGTCCATCCCGTCGCCGCCCCCGCCTCGATGGGCTCGGCCGCGGTATCGCGACGAGCGCGACACCGCAGTCCACCTCAGTCGGCAAGCCGACCTACTGGCCAGCCTCTACATGGGTTTGGGGAAAAAACCCAGAGAGGCGGCCCCACCTCGGGTTCCTCTTCGTTCACCATGGCCCCGTGTCAACCATGGCTACTAAGCCCCCCCGCCACGACAAGGCGGGAACCCACTCGGGGGGGACCCCAACCTAACCTTTTTTTTTTTTTTTTTTTTTTTTTTTTTTTTTTTTTTTTTTTTTTTAGCCAGGGGAAATCCTTTATGGATACCACCACACCTCGTGGGCAGGCGGGTGGTTATGTGGGAGTCCCGCCGACTGGTCGGTATACCCACCAAAACCCCTGGGTGTTCCTCCACTGCGCCTGGTGTCGGGGCTACGGGCACGCTTTCGCACTCCTCCGCGGCACCCGACAGCGCTGGCCTTCCTCAGGCCCCACCTCGGAGCGTAGGCTCCCTCCAGATTGACGACGTGCCGAACACCAGACACGTCGTCATCCACCACCTGGAACCAACCAGCACTGGGCGTCGGACAGCACCCGCATCCGACAGCCCTGGTCCCGATGCAACGGGTCAATTAAAGTGGCCCCGCGCCTACCACTACGGCTGCAGAGGATAGGGAGAGCGGCCATCGCGATACCGACACGCCTCTTCCCCTGCAGCCCCACCGCCTCCGCCAACACGTTGGCGGCGCCCGTTAGGGCCGCTGGCAGGATGGATAGGCAGCGGCTTCCTCGCCGCCCGTCCATCCCGTCGCCGCCCCCGCCTCGATGGGCTCGGCCGCGGCATCGCGATGAACGCGACACCGCAGTCCTCCTCAGTCGGCAAGCCGACCTACTGGCCAGCCTCTACAGGGGTTTGGGGAAAAACCCGGAGAGGCGGCCCCACCTCGGGTTCCTCTTCGTTCACCAGGTTGGGACAGACCTGGCTACTAAGCCCCCCCGCCACGACAAGGCGGGAACCCACTCGGGGGGGACCCCAACCTAACCTTTTTTTTTTTTTTTTGACCCAGGAAAATCCTTTATGGATACCACCAAACCTGGGGAGGCCGGTGGTTATGTGGGAGTCTCCACCGCTAGTCGGTGGCATACCCACTAAAAACCTGGGGTGTTTCCAACACTGCGCCGTTATGTCGGGGCTGCGGGCACGCTTCCGCACTCTTCCGTGGCCCCGACAGCGCTGTCCGCATCCGGACCCTCCTCGGGGAGCTCACACTCAGCGAGCTCTACCCGGCATTGCGACGATGTGCCGAAACACAGGACACATCGTGCAGTCTCGGGGAACTCTCGAACGGATGGCGGGCTTCCCCAAGCCCAACCACCCAGAGTTCCCCTTATGGAGGCAGGCGGTCATGTGCTAGACGCCTGCCTCGGGGGCGCCTTCTGCGCATGGGGAGGCTCGCAATGTCGTCCTCCCTCACGCGCTCATCGGCCTCTTTGCGTTCCAGGACTTCTTCGCAGAAGTCCCGTATCGCATTCCAGGATCTTTCGCTGCCAACCATGGCCGCGGCAACGGTTGGCAGCGAGAGATCCGCCCCCACTATGGCCGCGAGCTGGGCTCGCTGGGTCGTCCACGCAGGACACACTTCCAGCGTATGCTGTGCCGTATCTGTCTGGTCGCCACACTGGTGGCAAACCGGTGTAGGTTCTCTCCCGGCAACTCGATGCAGGTACTCGCCAAAGCAACCATGCCCTGTGAGCACCTGCACGAGCCTAAACGAGAGAACCCCATCCTCACGGGTGACCCAATCCCGGAGGATCGGTCGGAAAGCCTCGACAGTGCGGCGACCAGCAGATGGCTCCTCGAGCCTACGCGCCCACCGCTCCATGGCCAATTCTCGGCCCCTTCTCCGCCAACGCCTGACCACCTCAGGGGTAGCAAACTCACCCCTGGCCCGTGTACAAGACAGTTGGCGGTAGATGCTTGCCAACATCTCGGCGTCCAGGTCCCATGGACTCGTCCCGGCCAGAACGCACGCCGCCTCATAGGATACGGAGCGGTACGCCCGTATCACTCTGAGCGCCATAAACCGCTGCGGTCTGCGCAGCAGTTTGATGTTATGGGCGCTCAGAGCGTCCGCCCATATGGGCGCTCCGTAGAGCGCCATAGACCTTACAACGCCCATGTAGAGGCGGCGGCATGCGGCGTTCGGCCCTCCCATGTTTGGGAGAAGGCTGCCTAGGGCTGAAGCCGCTCCGACGAGCCGCGGGGCTAGTTGTCGGAAATGTTCCCGGAAGTCCCATCGGCTGTCTAGGACAAGACCGAGGTACCTCATCGTTCTTCCGACGACGATGGGAACACCACCGACAACCAGCTCCGCTCCGACAGGTGGCGCCTTCCGAGGACCGTGGAAACACACGGCCTCGGACTTACTCAGGGCCACCTCCAGCCCCAAGCGCCGGATTCGGCTTACGATTTGGGCCGTGCCCGCCGTGGCCAGGATCGACGCATCCCTATACGTCTCTCCGCGAGCCAACACCAGCGTGTCATCGGCGTAACACACGACGTCGATGCCACGCAGGTGGCCACCACGAAGCGCCCAGTTGTATCCGAAGTTCCACATGACTGGTCCCAAGACCGAGCCCTGTGGAACTCCGCGAGACATCTCCCACCTGCCCCAACCCTCTCTCGTAGGGTAGACTACTTCTCTCTCCGAGAAGTAGTCATCGAGAGTCCGGCGCAGGTAGGAGGGCGCCTCATGGCAGCGCAGTGCCTCCTTTATGCAGTTCCAGGGGAGGGTATTGAAGGCATTGGCTATGTCCAATGACACCGCCAAGACGACCTCTCCCCGGGACACGGCCGCTTCCGCAAAGGCCCTCACCCTCGATATCGCATCGATGGTGGACCTGCCTCTGCGGAATCCGAACTGCGATTCGGCCAGGTTTGGCCCGACCTGCTCCAAGTGTCTGTTGAGACGGGCGGCAATGATACGCTCTAAGAGCTTGCCAGCCTCGTCCAACAGCACGATTGGGCGGTAGGCCCCCGGCGAGTCGGCGGGTCTGCCTTCCTTGCGCAGCAGTACGAGCTTACCGCTCTTGTACCGGCGCGGAAAGCGACCCTGCCTCAGGCAGTTCGTGAGGAAGTCACGAAAGCGAGGCTCGAGAGCTTCCAATGCCAGCACCCAGGCGCGTCCGGGTATTCCGTCCGGACCTGGGGCTGTGTTTTTGGCCCTGAGCCTCAGCACCGCCGCTGCAAGTTCCCCCTGGGAAACTGGCGGGACTTCCTCGGCCTCTGCATCGACCTCAACACGACGCCTAGGGAAGGCCATCGCTGGGGTCACGTAGTCGCCCGCCTGTGGGAACAGGGTGGCGACCACGCTCTGCAAGAAGTCCGGCTGCATGGTCTGCGTCAGTGGTGGCGCCCATGCCCGGAGCTTCTTGCGGACCATCTTGTATGGCCTTCCCCAGGGGTCACGATTGAGGTCCTCAAGCAAACTCGCTCGGGCGCCGTCAATAGCTCGCGCAATCTCCACTTGCAGCGAGGTGACCTGTAGCCGGTATGAGGCGTAGAGTTCCTCCTCCCGGACCGGGTTCCGCTGCCGCCGTCGGCGCTCTCTGGTGTATGCACGTCTGGCTGCCACACACTCCTCACGGAGGTGGGCCAGCTCAGGCGTCCACCAGTACACACTCCGACGCGGTGGCAGTGCTCCCACTCGGGGCATAGAGGCGTCGCAGACCTCGGTCAGCGCCTCTCGGAACCATTCCGCCTCATTGTCTACCTCGACTGCATCCGTGGGATGTGGTACCCACGCCTGGACGATGGCTGCCTCGACGAGCAGCTCCTTGTCCATGCGGCGCAGGGCCCACCGCGGCGACCTCTCTGACGGAGGGCGTCTCGGACCTCTCGGGAGTCCTGGAGGGGAGACGGTAAACCGGATGTACCGGTGATCGGATAACGTCTCCACACCCTCCAGAACCTCCCAGTCTTGCACACGCCGCGCCAGGGTGGGGCTTGCGAAAGTGAGGTCCACTATCGACCCCCCCTGTTGCCGCACGCACGTGTGTACCGACCCCCGGTTCAAGAGCAGCAGCCCTAGTGCCATTGCCCACTCCTCCACCGGCTCACCTCTCTCGTTTGCAACAGGCGATCCCCACAGGGCTGACTTGGCGTTGAAATCGCCAGCAATCAACACCTGGTGGGGACGACACTGGTGCACGAGAGACTCCACCTCTCCCAGCCAGGCTTCGAAGTCGGCAAGGCTTCTGTTCGGGGAGAAGTAAACACCTATGAAGGCGATACCCCCCGCCAGAACAGCCACGCAGCCGCGGCCAGCCATCACCTTCTCCACTGGAGGAAAACCGGCTGCCGCCTGCGTCACTAGGACCACTGAGCCCTCGCTGTCACCCATCCAGTTGTCCCTGGAGGGGATACGGTATGGTTCCGCCACTACCGCAATTGGGATCAACCACTCCGCCATGCTCTGGAGCAAGAGATCCTGAGCTCTGGCGGAGTGGTTGATGTTCGCCTGGAGGACTTTTAAGGCCATTTTATTCCGCCTCCATTTGCGCCGTCACGCCCTGTGTCGAGGGTGGGGGTGGTCGCTGCCGGGACTTGGCCGCCGCAGTAACCTTCCTGCCTTTTCTCTTGGAAGGCATAGCACACGCCTTGCTTCCTATACGATGTCCAGGTGGCTTGCCCGCTTCCGCGCATACTGCACAATGCGGCACACCTGAACAGTCGCTCGCTTTGTGGCCGGTCTGGCCACAGCGGTAGCAAAGGCTACTGCGATCCGTCTCCGAGGTGCATTGTTCCCGGACGTGCCCTATCTCTAGGCACCGGAAACAACGCATCGGCCTTGGAGTCAGCAACTTGACTTGGGCCGATATCCACCCCACTTTCAAGCGGCCCCCGCTTACGACCTTCTTTGCTACCGCCACTGGGCAGCTAATGAAGGCCGAGCCTATGCCGGCTGCGTTTCGGCGGATTTCTCCGGCCTTGACCACTTCGACCGGGCATTCTCCGACTCTGGAAATGGCAGTGACTACCTCTTCCTTGGTCACTGAGTCATCTAGGCCGCTGATGCGCAAATCGGCGCACTTGGAGGGCCTGGAGACACGGATCGTCTCGGCATCATAGATCTCCCTCAGCTTTGCAGCGAGGGAGTCCGCCTTGTCTCCAGAGGTCGTACCAGGTATTTCCAACACCCGGCCGCCAGTGGCTGCCTTGCGGAACTGGAGGGACGTAATCCCGAGCTGGGACAGGTCGACCCTCCTCTTCGCCTCCGCTAGGGCGTCAGCGTATGTTGTGCCCCTGCTCAGGGCCTCCGGCTGTATCGTTATGATGACAGCCGAAGAGCGGGGCACCCGAAGTTTGGGCGCAGGTGCAGCCGTGGGACGTTGTGGCCCACTTTTTGGTGGCTGAGCCTTGCTCTTCTGCGGAGCAGCCGCCGCTACCTTGCTGGTCGCCTTCTTGTTGCTCTTCTTGGTGACTTTCACCCAGCTGCTGCTCGTAGAAGAGGCCGGCTGCACTTCTGCTTCCGCCACAGTTGCGACGGACACAGTTTGTCCGCTTTTGGTTGCGACCTGCTTGTTGCCCTTGCCCTTGCCTTTACCCTTAGGGGTTTTGGCAGAGGGTAGGCTTACGGCTGGCAGGTCTGCCACGCCCGAAGTGCCCGGTCCCTGCGACGCGCTCGCGGACTTAAGGAATTCTTTCCTTCGGTTCGCAGGCGCAACCGCGGGGCTTGCCTTTGCAGCCATCTTTTTGTCCGCAGCAAGCGGCGGGCGGGTATGCTTCTCTGGAAGAAGGCGATCTTCCAGAGCCTCAAGCCGCGCACTCACCAAACCGCCAACCTGCCGCATGATGGACTGCGTCAGGTCATCGTCATCCGCCGTGGGCCTGGTCTCCCTCGCCCAAAATTGTCCGGACGGCGCAGAGACAGGGGCCGCACGAGACTCCATCATCCCACGGAGCTCCGCAATCTCCTTTCGGAGGTTGGCTACCTCAGTCTGCAGGCGCTTGTTGGCGGCCTGTAGATTTCTAGTCTCCTCGTTGGAGGTCCTCTTGTGGAGGTCCTCCACCACCACCTGAATGGTGGAAGCAGCTTCCTTCAGGGCCTTGGTGAAGGTACCCTTCAGTTTGCCAGATTTAGTAGCCACGAGATTGATGGTGGCAACGCAGTCCTGGACCCGCTGGTTTAGATCAGACGCCAGCTCCGAGCTCGTCTCTGAAGACAAAGCGGATAAGAGGCATGGCGCCGATCCTCCGGACTGACGGAGTTTTTGGGTCATTCGAGCAACCTCTTGCTCGACCCGTAACTCCATCTCTTCGCGCTCAGCGGCGACGAGTGCCGCTTTAGCTTTCGCAAGGCCGACATATTCACCCGTTGAGGGTGGTCGACCTCTGCCCCGTCTAGGCGCGATAACAACCTTGAGAGCTGGCGCGTCAGATTCGCCACCAGAGCTCAAGTTGCCCTCATCGCATTCTCCCTTACGCTGGTTGCGCGTGCGCTTGGTAGCGCCCTTCTCCTTCTCTGATGACTGTGATGTCACAGTCACCATGCTCATAATCGAGGAGTCCGAATCCTCTGCTGGACTCATGAAAAGTCCACTTCCCTCTTCATCATTTGTAAGTTTAGATTTAGAATGTTCCATACTAATCCCACGAGTATGGGGGAAATAAACGGTCCACCCAGGTAGTGCCCCCTGTACCTAGGTAAGCCTAGGGTGTAACCCATCAGGAGTGTCGGCCGGTATTCCTGTGGGGAACGCACTCGCGACCAACCTGCCCAGTGGCCATGCATCCTCTCACGGTGCGCCGCCGCTTAGGATTTGGGGTGATTTTTTACAGAGGTTTTCTTCCTCGCGGTCCGGGCGACTAAGCCAAGACCCTCGGTCCTGCCGCAAGCCACGAGACGTGACCGTAGCCGCAAGCAGGGCTCCGATGTACGACGCTGGCTCCGAAGAGCCTGCTCGGCAGTAGTGTGAGTACATACCGAGCACGTCCCTCCCGCAGCGGCGAGAGCTCACATCCATCGGATCCTCTGCCACTCAGAGGCAACCGTGGAGAACCCATATCGCCAACTGCCATGAGACCACACGAGGTCTCCAACCCCTGTTTAGGACTTATGATTTATCAGTAGAATCTATAAGTGAAACTACTGATCCATCATAATCCCAAACGAGCTCAGGTCAGAACTGAGCACAACCCCCCAAATGTCTTCTGCACGCGCTCCTCAGGGTAGCGAGAGGGGCGCGCATAGAAGACCCCCGACCGGATATCTGCAATCACCTGGCAAGATCCCGCGAAGGAAGTTACCAAGTGATTCCCAGGGTGCACCACGGGGAGGTTTCCGGCCACAGCACCCCACCCCAACCTAACCTTTTTTTTTTTTTTTTTGTCCAGGGGAAATCTTTTAAAGATACCACCGCACCTCGGGACAGGCGGGTGGTTATGTGGGAGTCTCCGCCCATTGCTGGGCGGCATACCCACCAAAACCCCTGGGTGTTCCGCCACTGCGCTTGGTGTCGAGGCTACGGGCACGCTTTCGCACTCCTCCGCGGCACCCGACAGCGCTGGCCCAAACCGGGCCCCACCTCGGAGCTTGCGCTCCCTCCTGAATGACGATGTGCCGAACACCAGACACATCGCCATCCCCCACCTGGGACCAACCAGCACTGGGCGTCAGACAGTACCCGTGTCCGACAGCCCTGGTCCCAATGCAACGGGTCGGTTGAAGTGGCCCCGCGCCTGCCACTACGGCTGCAGAGGATAGGGAGAGCGGCCGACGACATACCGACACTCCTCCTCCCCTGCAGCCCCACCGCGTCCGCCATCAAAACGGTGGCGACCCCGTCAAGGCCGCGGAAGGCAGGGAAAGTGGCAACGACACACCAGCAGTCCTCTCCCGCCGCGGCCTCCAATCCTCAGCCGCAGTGCCTCCCATACGACACTGCAGCCCCCCTCAGTTGCGGTGCCCCCCATAAGGCACGCAACCTACTTTGGCCAGCTTCTACTCAGGCTTGGAGGCAAAAGCCCGGAGAAGCGGCCCCACCACGGGTTCCTCTTGGTTCACCAGGTTGGCCCTACCTGGCTACTAAGCCCCCCCGCCACGACAAGGCGGGAACCCACTCGGGGGGGACCCCAACCTAACCTTTTTTTTTTTTTTTTTTTTTTTTTTTTTTTTTTTTTTTTTTTTACCAGGGGAAATCCTTTATGGATACCACCACACCTCGTGGGCAGGCGGGTGGTTATGTGGGAGTCCCGCCACTGGTCGGTATACCCACCAAAACCCCTGGGTGTTCCTCCACTGCGCCTGATGTCGGGGCTACGGGCACGCTTCCGCACTCATCCGCGGCACCCGACAGCGCTGGCCCAAACCGGGCCCCACCTCGGAGCGTAGGCTCCCTCTACAATGACGACGTGCCGAACACCAGACACGTCGTCATCCACCACCTGGGACCAACCAGCACTGGGCGTCGGACAGCACCCGTGTCCGACAGCCCTGGTCCCGATGCAACGGGTCAATTAAAGTGGCCCCGCGCCTGCCACTACGGCTGCAGAGGATAGGGAGAGCGGCCATCGCGATACCGACACGCCTCTTCCCCTGCAGCCCCACCGCCTCCGCCAACACGTTGGCGGCACCCGTTAGGGCCGCTGGCAGGATGGATAGGCAGCGGCTTCCTCGCCGCCCGTACATCCTGTCGCCGCCCCCGCCTCGATGGGCTCGGCCGCGGCATCGCGATGAACGCGACACCGCAGTCCTCCTCAGTCGACTAGCGACCTACTGGCCAGCCTCTACAGGGGTTTGGGGAAAAACCCGGAGAGGCGGCCCCACCTCGGGTTCCTCTTCGTTCACCAGGTTGGGACAGACCTGGCTACTAAGCCCCCCCGCCACGACAAGGCGGGAACCCACTCGGGGGGGACCCCAACCTAACCTTTTTTTTTTTTTTTTTTTTTTACCAGGGGAAATCTTTTAAAGATACCACCGCACCTCGGGACAGGCGGGTGGTTATGTGGGAGTCTCCGCCCATTGCTGGGCGGCATACCCACCAAAACCCCTGGGTGTTCCGCCACTGCGCTTGGTGTCGGGGCTACGGGCACGCTTTCGCACTCCTCCGCGGCACCCGACAGCGCTGGCCCAAACCGGGCCCCACCTCGGAGCTTGCGCTCCCTCCTAAATGACGATGTGCCGAACACCAGACACGTCGTCATCCCCCACCCGGGACCAACCAGCACTGGGCGTCAGACAGTACCCGTGTCCGACAGCCCTGGTCCCGATGCAACGGGTCAATTAAAGTGGCCCCGCGCCTGCCACTACGGCTGCAGAGGATAGGGAGAGCGGCCGACGACATACCGACACTCCTCTTCCCCTGCAGCCCCACCGCGTCCGCCATCAAACGGTGGCGACCCCGTCGAGGCCGCGGAAGGCAGGGAAAGTGGCAACGACACACCAGCAGTCCTCTCCCGCCGCGGCCTCCAATCCTCAGCCGCAGTGCCTCCCATACGACACTGCAGCCCCCCTCAGTTGCGGTGCCCCCCATAAGGCACGCAACCTACTTTGGCCAGCTTCTACTCAGGCTTGGAGGCAAAAGCCCGGAGAAGCGGCCCCACCACGGGTTCCTCTTGGTTCACCAGGTTGGCCCTACCTGGCTACTAAGCCCCCCCGCCACGACAAGGCGGGAACCCACTCGGGGGGGGGGAACCCACTCGGGGGGGGGGAACCCACTCGGGGGGGGTCGCTCTGCTGCTCTCCGCACACGATGGCGCGAGAGAACACGACAGAGGACGTGGTGGTAGTTAGGTACGGATACCGCGTACCACCCGTCGCACGCGTGTTGTCAGTGTGTGACGACCTGCCCTCGGCCGGACCGTGAGAGGTGCCGGAGCCGAGGTGTGTCGCCCCAACCTAACCTTTTTTTTTTTTTTTTTTTTTAGCCAGGGGAAATCCTTTATGGATACCACCACACCTCGTGGGCAGGCGGGTGGTTATGTGGGAGTCCCGCCACTGGTCGGTATACCCACCAAAACCCCTGGGTGTTCCTCCACTGCGCCTGGTGTCGGGGCTACGGGCACGCTTCCGCACTCTTCCGCGGCACCCGACAGCGCTGGCCTTACTGAGGCCCCACCTCGGAGCGTAGGCTCCCTCTACAATGACGACGTGCCGAACACCAGACACGTCGTCATCCACCACCTGGGACCAACCAGCACTGGGCGTCGGACAGCACCCGTGTCCGACAGCCCTGGTCCCGATGCAACGGGTCAATTAAAGTGGCCCCGCGCCTGCCACTACGGCTGCAGAGGATAGGGAGAGCGGCCATCGCGATACCGACACGCCTCTTCCCCTGCAGCCCCACCGCCTCCGCCAACACGTTGGCGGCACCCGTTAGGGCCGCTGGCAGGATGGATAGGCAGCGGCTTCCTCGCCGCCCGTCCATCCCGTCGCCGCCCCCGCCTCGATGGGCTCGGCCGCGGCATCGCGATGAACGCGACACCGCAGTCCTCCTCAGTCGGCAAGCCGACCTACTGGCCAGCCTCTACAGGGGTTTGGGGAAAAACCCGGAGAGGCGGCCCCACCTCGGGTTCCTCTTCGTTCACCAGGTTGGGACAGACCTGGCTACTAAGCCCCCCCGCCACGACAAGGCGGGAACCCACTCGGGGGGGACCTAACCTAACCTAACCAGTCGCAACCCAGCGCCCGTCCGGAGCGCTCACTTCCAACCGGCCTTAAACCGTTCCGCGACACAAATAATTATTTGGAATTTTTTCATTCGAGATAGACGAGTTTTGACGCGCAGTGTGGTGCAAACCCGTGAAGTGTTGTATACTGCTGGATTCGCATTGAAGCGCCCTTTCCAACGGCACCGGTCCTGGGCTCGAGAGTTGAGCGGTTCCTGAGATATTCCTCGGGAAACTGCAGACAACCTCGCCCGGACCACTTTGAAGCCGTGCGCTGCCGAAAAGCGATCGATGACACCCCGGTTTGAAACCATCATCAGAAGCGCCTAGACGAGGAGTACCTTCCCCGAAATTTTCGGATTTTTCGGAGAGTGTCCGCCATACAAAATCCTGCGAAGTCCGCCGGCACGTGGCCACGTGCAACCCCTTCCAGGCAGATCCCCCGGGATCTAAGAAATAGGGAAGAAAGAAGACATCGGCCGCAGCCGGGCGCAGTTTTTCCCGTCAAGATAGGACGCTCCGTACGGAAGATACGGGATTTTTAGATTTAAGGTATTTTGTGACAGCCCTTGTTCAAAAATTAGAGAGGCAACCCTAAATTATTATATCTTTAAAAATTTGGTTAAATTAGAGGAACAGCTGTACCAAAATTCAGATTTTTTGGATAAGTAGTTTTTAAGATATAGATTAAAATATAAAAATTTGTGAAAGCACCGCCCCCCCGACCCCCCCATTTTTTGACTTCCAAAATTCGACCTCCTTCTGAGGACCCGGATGGTGAAAACCGTATGCCAATCGGATGAGCCGTTCCCGATATATCGACCTTTTTGTCCGAGGTGAATAAGTCGCATTGGTGGCGCCTAAATTCCAAGCGCCCGAGCGACCGTGGGAAAAAATACTGTGGCGTGGGAAAAAAGGCAGGAGCCGGCGCTCACCATCACACCAGCGGACCGCGACCTCACATCTATACATAGTACATGTATAAGTTTTGACCGCCATCCTCAGAAACCCCCCGTAAAACCTCTAACTCAATTTCGTCCAACCGCCGGACATAGGCCTCACTAGTCTCGGGCAAATAACTTGAGAACGGAGGCAGCTAGCTGAACTCTGTTTTTAGATTCACGGACGGTGCCCGGCCCCGCTCCTACCGGTAATACTTCCCTCGCCCTAAGGCCCCTCTTTAACGTTTTCACTACCCCCACCCCTGACCCCCCCAAAAATCATTAACAACAGCAACAGACGGACAGGACATACACCAAAGACCCACTTTTGTCAAGAAATTTTTTAAACACATTTTTTTTTACATTTTTATAAATTCAATCAACCGATTCACTCTTGACCGCATTCTTGACCTACATAAATTTGACCTAGTTTCATAGTACCCTGACACCAGGACTGGTCACCTGGTTTTGCGAAATAATTTATTTTAAAACAGCTATAACTTTTGACTGGTACGTCCTACGGCAACGCGGTTTTTTGCGCTAATTAGTGCAAAGAACGCGCTTTTTGGTCTGATCCCTCCTTCCCCTCTCCCCGCTTCCCCTTAAACTTTGAGTCCCTATATCTTGAGAACGGTGCGACATAAAAATATTCTGTTAACGGGGTAGTAGTATAGACCCAATATCCTGTTCGACACTTACCCCCCCCCCCTCTACCCCTCTTTTTTCGATTTCCCCTCTTTTGCAAAAACGCACCAAACGAACATACGGACATACTTAACATCACTTGGCCCTCTTTTCACAAGCCCCCCCACCCCCTCACCCGTAACTTACCGACGTACAGACACTCAGTAGCCCGGTGAGCGCCTGTGGGCTGGCTGGAACGCGCGACCTGAAACATAAAATTATTAGTAAGTAAGTAAGTATTGCATAAAAATTGACGTTGTTTGTTAATTGTTCATTGCTTAAAATTGTTTCTGAGACTGTAAACTGCGTCTTTTGACCGGTTTACTTAGGATTAATATATTTGTTTGATTTAACTGTTAACTGTATCGTTTTACAACGGTATTTTATTTAGTTGACGTGCGTGTGACTACGTTTATTGACTAGCACACTTACTCGATAGAACGACGATATACCTAGATTGACTATACCTTGACCGATATCGTTCTTTTGACGTATCGACTTATACACATTTACTAGATAGGACCGACTTATACCTAGGTAGACTTATACAGACCGATATTGTTCTATTGACATATCGACTTTACAACTACTGACGAAGCTCCCCCCGACCATGCCTCTTGCGCATACACCCGTCAAGAAGAACTCCAACAGGAGTGTGCCGACATCCCCGATCGACTTGGAAAGGGCAGGACCCTCTCCCGACCGCATGATGCAGCCTCTCAACGTGCGGCGGAGCGTCGGAGAGTGGGAAAGCGGCATGATTGAACCCAAGCCGTGCAGCTCGACGTCGCACGGGCACTCGCAGCGCAAACTGACACCAGAATCGGCCGCGCCCGGCTCAGCCCCGGCCCCGGCTCCAGCCCCGGCCTCGATCCCGGCCCCGGCCCCGGCTCCGGCCCGCCCGAAGAAGGCGGCGCCCCTCACTAACAAGCCGACGGTGCGAACATCCGTAGGGAGTGCGAGCGTGTCCCCGAAGCCGGCCAGCGCCCCCAAGCCCGCCAACAGAGTCGCAGAATGCAGAAGCTGGCTCGTGAAGGCAAAGTCGTTCTTGAGCGAATCTCGGAACTTAAAGGGCGAAATAAAAATCGGCATCGCGGAGGCGCTGGACAAAATGTTCCAGCTGATGAAAGACGAGGCTGCAGCGGCATCTGAAACGAAAAAACCGAACATTAGTATTGAAAATGTGGGGAAAAAAGTTGTAAGCGTTCAGGGTAATTTAGAAAGCGGGATATTAGAAAGAGAAAAGTTAGATTTGGTAAAAATAATAAAAGAGCAGGGGGTAAAAATAGATAAAACTAATTTGGAAATTGAAAAACTGAAGGATTCCATCGCGTTACACCACGTGACTGTGCAGCAGCAGGCCACCTACGCGAACATCGCGGCCGCCGCGCCCGCGAGATCGGCGCCGGACCGCAGCGCTCTGCACTCCATAGTCATCTCGTCTAAGGACGAAGCGCACACTGGGGACGAAGTGATGGGTGAGGTGCGTAAAGTGGTGAATGCGAAGGACGGGTGGGTTACGGTGGAGAGAGTCCGAAAGATAAGAAATAAGAAGGTAATCATAGGATGCAGGACGGAAGAGGAAAGGAAGAAGATAAAGGAGCGACTCAAGAGCGCAGGCGATCGCCTTGTTGTCGAGGAGATGAAGAACCACGACCCGATGGTGGTGCTCAGAGATGTTCTCACGTACATCAGCGACGAGGACGTGCTGGTCGCGCTGAGACGCCAGAATGGGGACGTTTTTCAGGGCCTCGACAAGAAGGACGATCGAGTGGACGTCAAGTTCAAAAGACGTGCCAGAAACCCGCTCACAAACCACATAGCGTTGAAGGTGTCCCCGCTAGTTTACAGCCGACTGATGGCCAAAGAGGCGGTCCATATAGACATGCAGAAGGTTAGGGTCGCGGACCAATCCCCCCTTGTGCAGTGCTCTATGTGCTTAGCCTATGGTCACGGTCGGAGGTTCTGCAAGGACACCATTCCAAAGTGCAGCCATTGCGGCGGTCCGCATATGCGAAGCAAATGCGCCGACTTCCTCGCATCCGCAGCGCCGACCTGCTGCAACTGCGTGGCCGCCAAGATGGAGAATGCTGAGCACAACGCTTTTAGCTCCGAGTGCCCGGTGCGTAGGAGGTGGGAGGCACTGGCGAGGGCTAAAGTAGCGTATTGCTAAGGTGGTTCCAGAGCGCTCCAGGGTAGGCAATCACCCCACCAGAAGTTATGCAGTAGCCCAGGCGAACCTCCAGAGGAAGGAGCTAGCTACCACGGAGCTCATGATACACTCCAGCAACCGAAAGGTCGCGTTCGCTCTAGTCCAGGAGCCGTATGTGGGCGGGGTTAGGAGGATGAAGGACTACCGTGGGGCGAGAGTCTTCCAGTGCGCAGCAGTAGGAGAAGGGACTGTGAAGGCGGCAATCGTCGTCTTTGACCACGACCTTGACGTCGTCCAGTGCCCGAAACTCACGACCAACAATATTGTTGTTGTGAAGATCCGAACTTGCGCCTGGGAAATCGCGGCGGTGTCCTTCTACTTCGAACCGGATCAGCCCATTGAGCCATACCTGGAACAGATGAGAGCGATTAGAGAGGAGCTGGGCTCAAGAAGACTGCTGATCGGAGGCGATAGCAACGCCAAGAGTACCTGGTGGGGCAGCACCATAGAAGACCACAGGGGCGTAGAGATGTCCGGGACCCTGGAAGAGTCTGGATTACATGTACTCAACAGAGGTGATACACCCACGTTCGACACCGTGAGAGGTAACAGAGCGTACACCAGCTTTGTCGACATAACAGCCTGCACGGAGGATCTACTTGAACTAGTAGACAACTGGAGGGTAGACCAGGAGATGACGAGCTCTGACCACAATGCTATAATATTCGACATTAATCTCCGCAAAAGTAGAGGCCTAAGAGTCCACAGAACGACGAGGCTCTACAACACCAAGCACGCAGATTGGGACACATTTAACGCATCACTTTCGGAATCAAAATTGAATGAAAATATCAGAGTAGAGACCATTCGAAATATTCGGACTAAACAAAATTTAGAAAATATGATAATTAAATTTACGGATGCTGTTACGAAAGCATGCCAAGACAGCATGCCACTTAAAAAGAGTACGGAAATACTCAAGATCCCATGGTGGAATGACGAGCTCGAAAGGCTGTTTAAAGTTGCCACTACCTTCAGGCGCAAGATCAAAAACGCGGCACCGTACCGCAGAGATATAGTGGCAGCTGAGTACATGAAGAAAAAAGAAGAATATGAGTGCGAAGCCATGAAAGCCCAAACAGAAAGTTGGAAGGAGTTCTGTAGAAGACAGGACAGGGAAGGAGTATGGGACGGTATTTACCGTGTTATCCGTCGGACCACCAGGAGACAAGAAGACTTGACCCTAACCAAAGAAGGTGCATATCTAAACCCAAAAGAGTCGGTGAACTTACTAGCGGAGACATTCTACCCACAAGACCTGGAGGAAACTGACAATGGAGATCATCGCCGCGCTAGAGAAGCGGCAAGGCGGGTAAACGAGTGGAAGCATGGTGAGCTCCATGATCCACCGTTTACACTGCTGGAGCTGAAGACCGCGGTGGGGAGTTTCAACCCTAAGAAGGCCCCAGGAGCGGATGGCTTCACTGCGGACATCTGCAGCAGAGCTATCTACCAGGATCTGGACGCATCCCTTGCCCTCTTCAACAAGTGCCTAGAGATAGGCCACTTCCCGGACATCTGGAAGCAGGCAACCGTGGTAGTCCTGAGAAAACCGGGCAAGGACGATTACACGAACCCCAAGGCTTACAGACCCATTGGTCTATTGCCGGTCCTGGGGAAGATCCTGGAGAAGATGACAGTAGCAAGGATTAAATGGCAGTTAGCACCGCGGATTAGTACTCGCCAGTTCGGATTCATGCCCCAGAGGAGCACCGAGGACGCCCTCTATACGCTAATACACCGCATCAAGGGTAAGATTGAGCTGAAAAAGCTGGTAACCCTAGTGTCATTGGATATAGAGGGGGCCTTCGATAGCGCGTGGTGGCCGATCATCAGAATACGTCTGGCTGAGGAAGAGTGCCGGGTCAATACCAGGAGGCTACTGGATAGCTACATGGACTGCAGAAAAGTCAGTGTAAGATTCGCCGGGGAAGAATGCACCAGGAGCACTAACAAAGGATGTGTGCAGGGGTCAATAGGTGGTCCCATCCTGTGGAACCTTCTTCTGGACTCTCTGCTACGGGAACTGGAGGGGATGGGGGTGTATGCGCAGGCATTTGCTGACGACGTCGTGTTACTTTTTGACGGAGACTCTGGACTTGACGTCTCGATACAGGCCAACGCGGCGCTGGCTCATGTGCGGCAGTGGGGCATTCGGAACAAGCTGAAGTTTGCGCCGCACAAAACTTGCGCAATGGTCTTGACCAAGAAGCTTAAGTACGATAACCCACTGCTGACCATGGGAGGAGTGAGCGTCGGTATGTCTCGGGAGGTCAAGATCCTAGGACTGACTATTGACGACAAATTGACCTTTAACACGCACGTCGCATTGCAATGTAGGAAGGCTCTGGATATCTATAAGCAGCTTGCTAAGGCCGCCAAAGTGGACTGGGGCTTGCATCCAGACGTTATCCGCTCGATTTATACGGCGGCAGTCGAGCCCGTTATAATGTACGCTGCGCCTGTGTGGGCCTCCGCAGCAAAAAAGATCGGGGTGCGTAAGTTGCTCGATACGGTCCAGAGAGGATTCGCACAGAAGCTCTGCAAATCGTATCGAACTGTCTCCTTGCACTCGGCTCTGGTTTTGGCGGGGATACTACCTCTCGACCTCAGAATACAGGAAGCAGCCGCACTGTACCAGGCGAAGAGAGGGTCGCCCCCTCCATACCTAGGAGACAGAGAGACCGAACGTCCGGTAAGATTTGCAGAAACTCCTCACCCAGCTGAGCATATGGATCTGGAATTCACCCGACTGGTGGACCAAAGCCTTGTAGACAGGTACAACGTGCAGCAGGTGCGAATATTCACCGACGGCAGCAAGATTGAGGGCAAAGTTGGAGCCGCGTTGTCCTTTTGGAACGGCGAGGCCGAGACCAAGCACCTCAAGCTTTGTCTGTCCGCGTACTGCACAGTCTACCAGGCGGAGCTCCTAGCCATATGTAAAGCCTCGGGATTGATCCTCAGCAGGAGGGAGGTGAGCTATGGTCTATACAGCGATTCGAGAGCCGCACTGGAGACGATCGTTAACCATGGCTCCCTCCACCCACTGGCCGTTGAGACGCGGAGAAATCTGCGAATGGCCAAGACTCAGGGCAAGGAGGTATCTTTGTTCTGGGTTAAGGCTCACGCGGGTCTGCCGGGCAACGAACGCGCTGACGATCTGGCGAAGGAGGCTGCACTGACGCTTAAGAGGAAGCCGGATTACGACCAGTGTCCAATCTCGTTCATGAGAAGGTTGATCCGAGGCTCATTCCTGGAGGAATGGGACGCAAGATATAAAACCGGGGACACCGCGTCCACCACTAAACTGTTCCTTCCGAGCGTAGCGAGCGCGTACAGGTTCGTTCGTGAAGCCAAGCCGACGGGTATGCTCACCCAGATCCTCACGGGGCATGGTGGATTCTCCCAATACTTGAATCGATTCAAGTGCAAGGAGAATCCATCATGCATCTGTGACAATAACACTGTAGAGGATGTCCCCCATATCCTGATCCACTGTCCCATCCATGCAGAAGATAGGTTCAACCTCGAGCAAGCGCTAGGAGTGAAAATTGAGAAAGATACACTCGGTGATCTCCTTACCGGCAAATCGAGCAGCTCTGAATTTGTAAATTTCTGCACAAAAATATGTAAAATTGTTAATAAGCGTAACGCTACCCAAGATATATAACTTTGTTAGAATATATATTGTTATATATATATGTATAGCAAATAACGTGTAATAGATGTATAACTAAGATAAGCTAAGTATAGAAGTTTATATAAGAGTTAGAAATAAGAAGCTGGTAAAAGAGATGTACGAAACATATATTAGATAGATATAGGATATAGATATATATATAGATAGTCTAGACTAGATGTATGACAGATAGTATATAGTATGAAGTAAATAGATAAGCAGTGTTAAGTAAATTAATTCCAAATTGGTAGTATGGTAGTACAGTTTTAGGATAATATTTTTAAAAGATTAAATGTAACCGATAGATATAGCTATTAATGTAAGAGATAAAGAAATGTATTAGAATAATAAATAAAAACAGTATTACAATCCTGGGAAATATAACCGGGGAAAGGAGCTGAAAAAAAAAAAAAAAAAAAAAAAAAAAAAAAAAAAAAAAAACCTAACCTAACCTAACCTTTTTTTTTTTTTTTTTTTTTTTTTTAGCCAGGGGAAATCCTTTATGGATACCACCACACCTCGTGGGGTGGTTATGTGGGAGTCCCGCCACTGGTCGGTATACCCACCAAAACCCCTGGGTGTTCCTCCACTGCGCCTGGTGTCGGGGCTACGGGCACGCTTCCGCACTCCTCCGCGGCACCCGACAGCGCTGGCCCAAACTGGACCCCACCACGGAGCTTGCGCTCCCTCCGGATTGACGACGTGCCGAACACCAGACACGTCGTCATCCACCACCTGGGACCAACCAGCACTGGGCGTCGGACAGCACCCGTATCCGACAGCCCTGGTCCCGATGCAACGGGTCAATTAAAGTGGCCCCGCGCCTGCCACTACGGCTGCAGAGGATAGGGAGAGCGGCCATCGCGATACCGACACGCCTCTTCCCCTGCAGCCCCACCGCCTCCGCCAACACGTTGGCGGCGCCCGTTAGGGCCGCTGGCAGGATGGATAGGCAGCGGCTTCCTCGCCGCCCGTCCATCCCGTCGCCGCTCCCGCCTCGATGGGCTCGGCCGCGGTATCGCGACGAGCGCGACACCGCAGTCCACCTCAGTCGGCAAGCCGACCTACTGGCCAGCCTCTACATGGGTTTGGGGAAAAAACCCAGAGAGGCGGCCCCACCTCGGGTTCCTCTTCGTTCACCATGGCCCCGTGTCAACCATGGCTACTAAGCCCCCCCGCCACGACAAGGCGGGAACCCACTCGGGGGGGAACCTAACCTTTTTTTTTTTTTTTTTTTTTTTTTTTTTTTTTTTACCCAGGAAAATCCTTTATGGATACCACCAAACCTGGGGAGGCCGGTGGTTATGTGGGAGTCTCCACCGCTAGTCGGTGGCATACCCACTAAAAACCTGGGGTGTTTCCGCCACTGCGCCATTATGTCGGGGCTGCGGGCACGCTTCCGCACTCTTCCGCGGCCCCGACAGCGCTGTCCGCATCCGGACCCTCCTCGGGGAGCTTACCCTCAGGAAACTCTGCCCGGCATTGCAACGATGTGCCGAAACACAGGACACATCGTGCAGTCTCGGGGAACTCTCGAACGGGTGGCGGGCTTCCCCAAGCCCAGCCACCCAGAGTTCCCCTTATGGAGGCAGGCGGTCATGTGCTAGACGCCTGCCTCGGGGGCGCCTTTTGCGCATGGGGAGGCTCGCAATGTCGTCCTCCCTCACGCGCTCATCGGCCTCTTTGCGTTCCAGGACTTCTTCGCAGAAGTCCCGGACCGCATTCCAGGATCTTTCGCTGCCAACCATGGCCGCGGCAATGGTTGGCAGCGAGAGATCCGCCCCCACTATGGCCACGAGCTGGGCCCGCTGGGTTGTCCAAGCCGGACACACCTCCAGCGTATGCTGCGCCGTATCTGTCTGGTCGCCACACTGGTGGCAGACCGGTGTGGGTTCTCTCCCGGCGACTCGATGCAGGTACTCACCAAAGCAACCATGCCCTGTGAGCACCTGAACGAGCCTAAACGAGAGAACCCCATCCTCGCGGGTGACCCAATCCCGGAGGATCGGTCGGAAAGCCTCGACAGTGCGGTGACCAGCAGACGGCTCCTCGAGCCTGCGCGCCCAACGCTCCATGGTCATTTCTCGGCCCCGCCTCCGCCAACGTCTCACCACCTCAGAGGGAGCAGAATCACCCCTGGACCGTGTAAGAGACAGTTGGCGGTAAATGTTCGCCAGCATCTCTGCGTCTAGGTCCCATGGACTTGTCCCTGCCAGGACGCACGCCGCCTCATAGGATACGGTGCGGTACGCCCGTATCACTCTGAGCGCCATAAACCGCTGCGGTCTGCGCAGCAGTTTGGTGTTATGGGCGCTCAGAGCGTCCGCCCATATTGGCGCTCTACGGAGCGCCAATATGGGCGGACGCCGATGACGACGACGATAGATCTTACCACCCCCATGTAGAGGCGGCGGCATGCGGCGTTCGGCCCTCCCACGTTTGGGAGAAGGCTGCCAAGGGCCGAAGCCGCTCCGACGAGCCGCGGAGCTAGCTGTCGGAAATGTTCTCGGAAGTCCCATCGGCTGTCTAGGACAAGACCGAGGTACCTCATCGTCCTTCCGACGACGATGGGAACACCACCGACAACCAGCTCCGCTCCGACAGGTGGCGCTTTCCGAGGACCATGGAAACACACGGCCTCGGACTTATTCAGGGCCACCTCCAGCCCCAAGCGCCGGATTCGGCTTACGATTTGGGCCGTGCCCGCCGTGGCCAGGATTGACGCATCTCTATACGTCTCCCCGCGAGCCAATACCAGCGTGTCGTCGGCGTAACACACGACGTCGATGCCACGCAGGTGGCCACCACGAAGCGCCCAGTTGTATCCGAAGTTCCACATGACTGGTCCCAAGACCGAGCCCTGTGGAACTCCGCGAGACATCTCCCATCTGCTCCAACCCTCTCTCGTGGGGTAGACTACTTCCCTCTCCGAGAAGTAGTCATCAAGGGTCCGGCACAGGTAGGGTGGCGCTTCATGGCAGCGCAGTGCCTCCTTGATGCAGTCCCAGGGGAGGGTGTTAAAGGCGTTGGCTATGTCCAACGACACCGCCAAGACGACCTCTCCCCGGGACACGGCCGCTTCCGCAAAGGCCCTCACCCTCGATATCGCATCGATGGTGGACCTGCCTCTGCGGAACCCGAACTGCGATTCGGCCAGGTTTGGCCCGACCTGCTCCAAGTGCCTGTTGAGACGGGCGGCAATGACACGCTCTAAGAGCTTGCCAGCCTCGTCTAACAGCACGATCGGGCGGTAGGCCCCCGGCGAATCGGCGGGTCTGCCTTCCTTGCGCAGCAGTACGAGCTTACCGCTCTTGTACCGCCGCGGAAAGCGACCCTGCCTCAGGCAGTTCGTGAGGAAGTCACGAAAGCGAGGCTCGAGAGCTTCCAACGCCAGCACCCAGGCGCGTCCGGGTATTCCGTCCGGGCCTGGGGCTGTGTTTTTAGCCCTGAGCCTCAGCACCGCCGCTGCGAGTTCCCCCTGGGAAACTGGCGGGACTTCCTCGGCCTCATCATCAACCTCAACGCGACGCCTTGGGAAGGCCATCGCTGGGGTCACGTAGTCGCCCGCTTGTGGGAACAGGGTGGCGACCACGCTCTCCAAGAAGTCCGGCTGCATGGTCTGCGTCAATGGTGGCGCCCATGCCCGGAGCTTCTTGCGGACCATCTTGTATGGCCTTCCCCAGGGGTCACGGTTGAGGTCCTCGAGCAAACTCGCTCGGGCACCGTCAATGGCTCGCGCGATCTGGACCTGCAGCGAGGTGACCGCTTGTCTATACGAGGCGTATAGTTCCTCCTCCCGGACCTGGTTCCGCTGCCGCCGTCGGCGCTCTCTGGTGTATGCACGTCTGGCCGCCACACACTCCTCGCGGAGGTGGGCCAGCTCAGCCGTCCACCAGTACACGCTCCGACGCGGCGGCAGTACTCCCACGCGGGGCATGGAGGCGTCGCAGACCTCGGTCAGCGCCTCTCGGAACCAATCCGCCTCGGCGTCGACCTCGACTGCATCCATGGGACCTGGAACCCACGCCTGCACAATGGCCGCCTCAACAAGGAGCTCTCTGTCCATGCGACGCAGGGCCCATCGCGGCCCTGTCGGAGGACGGCACGGACTACTCGGGACTCCTGGGGGGGAGACGGTCAGCCGGATGTACCGGTGATCGGATAACGTCTCCACACCCACCAGTACCTCCCAGTCCTGCACACGGCGCGCCAGGGTAGGGCTTGCGAAAGTGAGGTCCACTATCGACCCTCCCTGTTGACGCACGCACGTGTGCACCGCTCCTCGGTTGAGGAGCAGCAGCCCTAGTGCTGTTGCCCACTCCTCCACCGGCTGGCCTCTCTCGTTTGCAACGGGTGATCCCCATAAGGCTGACTTGGCATTGAAATCGCCAGCAATCAGCACCTGATGGGGACGACACTGGTGCACGAGAGACTCCACCTCGGTCAGCCAGGCTTCGAAGTCGGCAAGGCTTTTGTTTGGCGAGAAGTAGACACCTATGAAGGCGATACCCCCCGCCAGAACAGCCACGCAGCCGCGGCCAGCCATCACCCTCTCTACCGGAGGAAAACCGGCTGCCGCCTGCGTCACTAGGACCACTGAGCCCTCGCTATCACCCATCCAGTTGTCCCTGGAGGGGATGCGGTATGGTTCCGCCACAATTGCAATAGGAATCAACCACTCCGCCATGCTCTGGAGCAAGAGATCCTGGGCTCTGGCGGAGTGGTTGATATTCGCCTGGAGAACTTTGAAGGCCATTATCAATCCGCCTCCATTTGCGCCGGCGCGGCCCTTGTGAGCGGGGGAGTCGGTTGCAGCTGGGATTTCGCCCTGGCTGCTCTCGTCTTGCCATTCTTCTTAGAAGGCAAAGCACATGCTTTGCCCCCTATGCGGTGTGCGGCAGACTTGCCCGCCGCTGCACATATTGTGCAGTGCGGCTCGGCCGTACACTCGCCCGCCTTATGACCTGTTTGACCGCAGCGGTAGCACTGGCTGCTGCGGTCTGTATCCGCTTTGCACTGCTCCCTCACATGCCCAACCTCTAGGCATCGGAAGCAGCGCATTGGCCTCGGGGTCAGTAGTTTGACCTGCGCCGAGACCCATCCAATCAGCAGACGGCCATTGCCGATCACCTTTTTGGCAACCGCCGCCGGGCATCGTACGAAAGTTGTTCCGATGCCGGCGGGGTTGTGGCGGATGTCATTGACCTTGATGAGGTCAGCTTGACACTCCGCCTTCCTAGCAATGGCCGCTGCCACTTCCTCCTTCGTGGCAGAGTCATCAAGGCCAGAGATGCGCAGATCTGCGCTCTTGACCGGCCTGGAGACTTTGATGGCCTCCGCGTCAAAAATTTCCCTTAACTTTGTGGCGAGGGAGTCAGCCTTATCACCACTAGTTGTGCCCGGAACCTCCAGGACACGGCCCCCAGTGGCAGCCTTGCGGAATTGGAGGGCGGTAATCCCAAGCTGGGACAAATCCACCCTCCTTTTGGCCTCCGCCAAGGCATCGGCGTAAGTCACGCCTTTCTCCGCTGCTCCTGGCTGTATCGTGATGACAACAGCCTGGGAGCGCGGGATGCGGAGCTTTGGCTTAGCCGCCTGCTTAGCCTGCTGGGGCGTAGCACTTTGCTGCTGCCTAGCAACCTGGGGCTGGCTCTGTTTGGCCGGAGCGGCCCTCTTGGGAGCCTTTTTGGCGCTTTGCTTCACCACAGTCACCCACTCGTTGACTGGGGGTCTGGTCGCAGCTTGAGGCTTGGATGGGCCAGCAGTAGCAGCTGCGACTGGCTCTGTGACCTGCACAGGCGTTTTCCCCTTGCCTTTGCCCTTGCCTTTACCCTTAGGGGTTTTGGCAGCGGGCAGGCTAACTGCCGGTAGGTCCGCCATGCCAGACAGGCCCGGTTCCTGTGATGTGCTAACGGACTTCAGGAATTCCTTTCTTCGGTTTGCCAATCCAGTCGTAGGTGCCCCAGCATTCGCGGCTGATCTCCTGTCAGCGGCGAGAGGCGGGCGCTGGCGCTTTTCGGGAAGAAGGCGATCTTCGAGTGCCTCGAACCTTGCGCTCACCATTCCTCCGACCTGCCGCATAATAGATTGCGTAAGGTCATCAGACTCGGCAGTATTCGTTTCCCTCGCCCAGAACTGACCAGTGGGCTGGGAAGCGGGAGTAGCCTCCATCATCTTACGGAGCTCCGCAATTTCTTTACGGAGGTCCGCTACCTCGGACTGCAGGCGCTTGTTAGCGGCCTGCAGATTCCGCGTCTCTTCTGTGGAGGTCCTCTTGTGGAGGTCCTCCACCGCCACCTTTATGGTAGACGCTGCCTCCTTAAGGGCCTTGGTGAACGTGCCCTTTAGCTGGCCAGACTTTGTAGCCACATGATAAATGGCCGACAAGCTGTCTTGCACCCTCTGGTGTAGATCAGAGGCCAGCGCTTCGCTCGCCGTCTCCGAAGATACGGCGGAGACGAGACATGGCGCCGATCCAGCTGGACGGAGCCGTTGGGTCAAACGAGCTGCCTCCTGCTCAGCCCTCAGCTTCATCTCTTCACGCTCTGCAGCCACAAGTGCCGCTTTGGCCTTAGCAAGGCCGACGTATTCACCCGTTGTGGGTGGTCGGCCTCTGCCCCGTCTTGGCGCGATAACAACCTTTACTGCTGGGGCGTTTGATTCGCCGCCAGAGCTCAGGTGGCCCTCATCGCCACTTTCTCCCTTGCGCTGGTCGCGCCTGCGCTTGGAAGCGCTGGTTCTTTGCGACGATTCAGACGCCACAGTTACCAGACTCATAATTGAGGAGTCCGACTCCTCCGCTGGACTTAAGAAAAGTCCACATCCCTCTTCATCGTTTTTAGGTTTAGTTTTATTCAATTCCATACTAGTCCCACGAGTATGGGGGAAATAAAAAGTCCACCAAGGTAGTGCCCCCTGTACCAAGGTAAGCCTAGATACGCCAAGAGTGTCGGCCGGTACTCTGGCGAGGTACGCACTCGCGACCAACCTACCCAGTGGCCATGCATCCCCTCACGGTGCGCCGCCGCTTGGGATTTGGGGTGATTTTTTATAGAGGTTTTCTTCCTCGCGGTCCGGGCAACCAAGCCAAGACCCTCGGTCCTGCCGCAAGCCACGAAACGTGACCGCAGCCGCAAGCAGGGCTCCGATTTACGACGCTGGCTCGTAAAGAGCCTGCTCGGCAGTAGTGTAAGTACATACCGAGCACGTCCCTCCCGACAGCGGCGAGAGCTCACATCCACTGGATCCTCTGCCAACAGAGGCATCCGTGGAGAGCCCACATCGCCAACTGCCTGAGACCACAGAAGGCCTCCAACCCCTGTTTGGGACTTATGATTTATCAGTAGAAACTAAAGGTGTAACTACTGATCCATCATAATCCCAAACGAGCTCAGGACAGAACTGAGCTGTTCCCCCCCAATGTCTTCTGCACGCGCTCCTCAGGGTAGAGAGAGGGGCGCGCAGAGAAGACCCCCGACCGGATATCTGCAATCAACTGGCAAGATCCCGCGAAGGAAGTTACCAAGTGATTCCCAGGGTGCACCACGGGGAGGTTTCCGGCCACAGCACCCCGGGGGAACCTTTTTTTTTTTTTTTTTTTTTTTTTTTTTGTCCAGGGGAAATCTTTTAAAGATACCACCGCACCTCGGGACAGGCGGGTGGTTATGTGGGAGTCTCCGCCCATTGCTGGGCGGCATACCCACCAAAACCCCTGGGTGTTCCGCCACTGCGCTTGGTGTCGGGGCTACGGGCACGCTTTCGCACTCTTCCGCGGCACCCGACAGCGCTGGCCCAATCCGGGCCCCACCTCGGAGCTTGCGCTCCCTCCAGAATGACGACGTGCCGAACACCAGACACGTCGTCATCCCCCACCTGGGACCAACCAGCACTGGGCGTCGGACAGTACCCGTGTCCGACAGCCCTGGTCCCAATGCAACGGGTCGGTTGAAGTGGCCCCGCGCCTGCCACTACGGCTGCAGAGGATAGGGAGAGCGGCCGACGACATACCGACACTCCTCTTCCCCTGCAGCCCCACCGCGTTCGCCATCACAACGGTGGCGACCCCGTCTAGGCCGCGGAGGGTAGGGTGGGCAGTAGGCCACACACCGCCAGACCCATCCAGCCGCGGCCCCCGCCCCAAAAGGGGCACGGCCGCAGTGTCGCAAGAGCGATACTGCAGTCCACCTCGGTCGGATATGGTGCCCACCTCAGCAGGGTGCAGAGCGTACCTATGGGGGATGCAGAGGAGGTATGCAGAGCCCACCATGGAGGGTGCAGAGCGGGCTAGGGGGCAGGCACCACTAACAACGACCTACCTACTCGATGGCCGGCCTCCGAACGGACTTGGGGAAAAAGTCCGGAGAGGCGGCCCCACCTCGGGTTCCGCTTAGCTTCACCAGGCTGGCAAGACCTGGCTACTAAGCCCCCCCGCCACGACAAGGCGGGAACCCACGGGGGGGACCCCGGGGGAACCTAACCTAACCTAACCTAACCTAACCTAACCTAACCTAACCTAACCTTTTTTTTTTTTTTTTTTTTTTTACCAGGGGAAATCTTTTAAAGATACCACCGCACCTCGGGACAGGCGGGTGGTTATGTGGGAGTCTCCGCCCATTGCTGGGCGGCATACCCACCAAAACCCCTGGGTGTTCCGCCACTGCGCTTGGTGTCGGGGCTACGGGCACGCTTTCGCACTCCTCCGCGGCACCCGACAGCGCTGGCCCAAACCGGGCCCCACCTCGGAGCTTGCGCTCCCTCCTGAATGACGATGTGCCGAACACCAGACACATCGTCATCCCCCACCCGGGACCAACCAGCACTGGGCGTCAGACAGTACCCGTGTCCGACAGCCCTGGTCCCGATGCAACGGGTCAATTAAAGTGGCCCCGCGCCTGCCACTACGGCTGCAGAGGATAGGGAGAGCGGCCGACGACATACCGACACTCCTCTTCCCCTGCAGCCCCACCGCGTCCGCCATCAAACGGTGGCGACCCCGTCGAGGCCGCGGAAGGCAGGGAAAGTGGCAACGACACACCAGCAGTCCTCTCCCGCCGCGGCCTCCAATCCTCAGCCGCAGTGCCTCCCATACGACACTGCAGCCCCCCTCAGTTGCGGTGCCCCCCATAAGGCACGCAACCTACTTTGGCCAGCTTCTACTCAGGCTTGGAGGCAAAAGCCCGGAGAAGCGGCCCCACCACGGGTTCCTCTTGGTTCACCAGGTTGGCCCTACCTGGCTACTAAGCCCCCCCGCCACGACAAGGCGGGAACCCACTCGGGGGGGAACCTAACCTAACCTAACCTTTTTTTTTTTTTTTTTTTTTTTTGACCCAGGAAAATCCTTTATGGATACCACCAAACCTGGGGAGGCCGGTGGTTATGTGGGAGTCTCCACCGCTAGTCGGTGGCATACCCACTAAAAACCTGGGGTGTTTCCGCCACTGCGCCATTATGTCGGGGCTACGGGCACGCTTCCGCACTCTTCCGCGGCCCCGACAGCGCTGTCCGCACCCGGACCCACCTCGGGGAGCTCACTCCTCAGGGAGCTCTACCCGGCATTGCGACGATGTGCCGAAACAGGGGCACATCGTGCAGTCTCGGGGAACTCTCGAACGGATGGCGGGCTTCCCCAAGCCCAACCACCCAGAGTTCCCCTTATGGAGGCAGTCGATCATGAGCTAACCGCCTGCCTCGGGGGCGCCTTCTGCGCATGGGGAGGCTCGCAATGTCGTCCTCCCTCACGCGCTCATCGGCCTCTTTGCGTTCCAGGACTTCTTCGCAGAAGTCCCGGATCGCATTCCAGGATCTTTCGCTGCCAACCATGGCCGCGGCAACGGTTGGCAGCGAGAGATCCGCCCCCACTATGGCCACGAGCTGGGCCCGCTGGGTCGTCCACGCAGGACACACTTCCAGCGTATGCTGTGCCGTATCTGTCTGGTCGCCACACTGGTGGCAAACCGGTGTGGGTTCTCTCCCGGCAACTCGATGCAGGTACTCGCCAAAGCAACCATGCCCTGTGAGCACCTGCACGAGCCTAAACGAGAGAACCCCATCCTCACGGGTGACCCAATCCCGGAGGATCGGTCGGAAAGCCTCGACAGTGCGGCGACCAGCAGACGGCTCCTCAAGCCTACGCCCCCACCGCTCCATGGCCAATTCTCGGCCCCTTCTCCGCCAACGCCTGACCACCTCAGGGGGACCAAAATCTCCCCTGGACCGTGCACAAGACAGTTGGCGGTAGATGTTTGCCAACATCTCGGCGTCCAGATCCCATGGGCTCGTCCCGGCCAGAACGCACGCCGCCTCATAGGATACGGTGCGGTACGCCCGTATCACTCTGAGCGCCATAAACCGCTGTGGTCTGCGCAGCAGTTTGATGTTATGGGCGCTCAGAGCGTCCGCCCATATGGGCGCTCCGTAGAGCGCCATGGACCTTACCACGCCCATGTAGAGGCGGCGGCATGCGGCATTCGGCCCTCCCACGTTAGGGAGAAGGCTGCCAAGGGCCGAAGCCGCTCCGACGAGCCGCGGAGCTAGTTGCTCGAAGTGCGCCCGGAAGTTCCATCGGCTGTCTAGGACCAGACCGAGGTACTTCATCGTCTTCCCCACGACGATGGGGACACCACTAACAACCAGCTCCGCTCCGGCTGGTGGCGCGTTCCGAGGGCCGTGGAAACACACGGCCTCAGACTTACTTAGGGCCACTTCTAGCCCCAAGCGCCGGATCCGGCTCACTATCTGAGCCGTGCCCGCCGTGGCCAGGATTGACGCGTCCCTGTACGTCGCCCCGCGAGCCAACACCAGCGTGTCATCGGCGTAGCACACGACGTCGATGCCACGCAGGTGGCCACCACGAAGCGCCCAGTTGTATCCGAAGTTCCACATGACTGGTCCCAAGACCGAGCCTTGTGGAACTCCGCGAGACATCTCCCACCTGCCCCATCCCTCCCTCTTGGGGTAGACTACTTCTCGCTCTGAGAAGTAGTCATCGAGGGTCCGGCACAGGTAGGTGGGCGCTTCATGGCAGCGCAGTGCCTCTTTGATGCAGTCCCAGGGGAGGGTGTTAAAGGCGTTGGCTATGTCCAGCGACACTGCCAAGACGACCTCTCCCCGGGACACGGCCGCTTCCGCAAAGGCCCTCACCCTCGATATCGCATCGATGGTGGATCTGCCTCTGCGGAACCCGAACTGCGATTCGGCCAAGTTTGGCCCGACCTGCTCCAAGTGCCTGTTGAGACGGGCGGCAATGACGCGCTCTAAGAGCTTGCCAGCCTCGTCCAACAGCACGATCGGGCGGTAAGCCCCCGGCGAATCGGCGGGTCTGCCTTCCTTGCGCAGCAGTACGAGCTTACCGCTCTTGTACCGGCGAGGAAAGCGACCCTGCCTCAGGCAGTTCGTGAGGAAGTCCCGAAAGCGAGGCTCGAGAACTTCCAACGCCAGCACCCAGGCGCGTCCGGGTATTCCGTCCGGACCTGGTGCTGTGTTTTTGGCCCTGAGCCTTAGCACCGCCGCTGCGAGTTCCCCCTGGGAAACTGGCGGGACCTCCTCGGCCTCTGCATCAACCTCAACGCGACGCCTTGGGAAGGCCATCGCTGGGGTCACGTAGTCGCCCGCCTGTGGGAACAGGGTGGCGACCACGCTCTCCAAGAAGTCCGGCTGCATGGTCTGCGTCAATGGTGGCGCCCATGCCCGGAGCTTCTTGCGGACCATCTTGTATGGCCTTCCCCAGGGATCACGATTGAGGTCCTCGAGCAAACTCGCTCGGGCACCGTCAATGGCTCGCGCAATCTGGACCTGCAGCGAGGTGACCGCTTGTCTATACGAGGCGTATAGTTCCTCCTCCCGGACCTGGTTCCGTTGCCGCCGTCGGCGCTCCCTGGTGTATGCACGTCTGGCTGCCACACACTCCTCGCGGAGGTGGGCCAGCTCAGCCGTCCACCAGTAAACACTTCGACGCGGCGGCAGTGCCCCCACTCGGGGCATGGAGGCGTCGCAGACCTCAGTCAGCGCCTCCCTGAACCAATCCGCCTCGGCGTCAACCTCGACTGCAGCCATGGGACCTGGGACCCACGCCTGCACAATGGCCGCCTCAACAAGGAGCTCTCTGTCCATGCGACGCAGGGCCCATCGCGGCCCTGTCGGAGGACGGCACGGACTACTCGGGACTCCTGGGGGGGAGACGGTCAGCCGGATGTACCGGTGATCGGATAACGTCTCCACACCCTCCAGTACCTCCCAGTCCTGCACACGGCGCGCCAGGGTAGGGCTTGCGAAAGTGAGGTCCACTATCGACCCTCCCTGTTGACGCACGCACGTGTGCACCGCTCCCCGGTTGAGGAGCAGCAGCCCTAGTGCTGTTGCCCACTCCTCCACCGGCTGGCCTCTCTCGTTTGCAACGGGTGATCCCCATAAGGCTGACTTAGCATTGAAATCGCCAGCAATCAGCACCTGATGGGGACGACACCGGTGCACGAGAGACTCCACCTCGGTCAGCCAGGCTTCGAAGTCGGCAAGGCTTTTGTTTGGCGAGAAGTAGACACCTATGAAGGCGATACCCCCCGCCAGAACAGCCACGCAGCCGCGGCCAGCCATCACCCTCTCTACCGGGGGAAAACCGGCTGCCGCCTGCGTCACTAGGACCACTGAGCCCTCGCTATCACCCACCCAGTTGTCCCTGGAGGGGATGCGGTATGGTTCCGCCACAATTGCAATAGGAATCAACCACTCCGCCATGCTCTGGAGCAAGAGATCCTGGGCTCTGGCGGAGTGGTTGATATTCGCCTGGAGAACTTTGAGGGCCATTATCAATCCGCCTCCATTTGCGCCGCCGCGGCCCTTGTAAGCGGGGGAGTCGGTTGCAGCTGGGATTTCGCCCTGGCTGCTCTCGTCTTGCCATTCTTCTTAGGAGGCAAAGCACATGCTTTGCCCCCTATGCGGTGTGCGGCAGACTTGCCCGCCGCTGCACATATTGTGCAGTGCGGCTCGGCCGTACACTCGCCCGCCTTATGACCTGTTTGACCGCAGCGGTAGCACTGGCTGCTGCGGTCTGTTTCCGCTTTGCACTGCTCCCTCACATGCCCAACTTCTAGGCATCGGAAGCAGCGCATTGGCCTCGGGGTCAGTAGTTTGACCTGCGCCGAGACCCATCCAATCAGCAGACGGCCATTGCCGATCACCTTTTTGGCAACCGCCGCCGGGCATCGAACGAAGGTCGTTCCGACGCCAGCGGGGTTACGGCGGATGTCATTGACTTTGACAAGGTCAACTTGACAATCCGCCTTAGAAGCAATGGCCGCGGCGACCTCCTCTTTGGTGGTGGAGTCATCTAGGCCGGAGATGCGTAGGTCTGCGCATTTTGTTGGCCTGGAGACTTTTATGTCCTCCGCGTTGAAGATTTCCCTCAATTTTGTTGCGAGGGAATCCGCTTTGTCGCCGCTGGTTGTGCCCGGCACCTCCAGGACGCGGCCTCCAGTGGCAGCCTTCCGAAATTGGAGGGCGGAGATTCCGAGCTGGGACAAATCCACCCTCCGTTTAGCCTCCGTCAATGCATCAGCGTATGTAACGCCTTTTTGCGCTGCTCCAGGCTGTATTGTGATAACAACAGCCTGGGACCGCGGGACCCGAATCTTTGGCTTATTAGCCTGCTGAGGTGCTGCACTTCGTTGCTGCCCGGTCACACGGGGCTGGCTGGCCGCAGCTGGGGCCGCTTTGCCTTTTCCCTTCTTCGAGCCTTTCCTTGCAACATCCACCCAACTGTGGCTTGTCGAAGGGAGAGGCTGCGTCTCCGCTGCTGGGCGAGTGGCCGGCTCCTCGGTTGATGGGGCCTGACTGTCCTTGGTGGCGGCCTGCTTGCCTTTTCCCTTACCCTTCGGGCTTTTGGCAGGGGGGAGGCTTACGGCCGGCAGATCCGCCATGCCTGATGGGCCCGACTCCTGTGGTGCGACCGCGGACTTGAGGAACTCTTTCCTCCTGTTCGCGGGGGCGACCGCAGGGTTGGCCTTGGCTGCCACCTTTCTATCGGCAGCAAGCGGCGGGCGAGCTCGTTTCTCTGGAAGAAGGCGATCTTCCAGAGCCTCGAACCGCGCGCTCATCATGCCACCAACTTGCCGCATTATCGTCTGCGACAAGTCTTCGGGGTCCAAGACCCTCTGGACTGATTGTCCGGGAGACGTGGAGGCAGGAGCCGCACGTGTCTCCATCAGCGAGCGGAGATCGGCGATCTCTTTGCGGAGATCGGCTACCTCGGTCTGCAGGCGCTTGTTAGCGGCCTGCAGGTTCCGCGTCTCATCATTCGAGGTCCTCTTGTGGAGGTCCTCCACCACCATCTGTATGGTGGATGCCGCCTCTTTGAGGGCTTTCGTGAAGGTACCCTTCAATTTTCCTGACTTTGTAGCCACTAGGTTGATAGTGGCTACGCAGTCCTGGACCCGCTGGTTTAGGTCGGACGCTAGCTCTGCGCTCATCTCAGAAGACTGAGCAGACAGAAGGCATGGCGCCGATCCAGATGAGCGAAGCCTCTGGGTCATCCGAGCTACCTCCTGCTCGACCCTTAGCTCTAACTCGTCGCGCTCTGCAGCAACAAGTGCCGCCTTGGCTTTAGCGAGGCCTACGTACTCGCCCGTTGTGGGCGGGCGGCCTCTGCCCCGTCTCGGGACAATTTTTACTGCCGGGGCGTCTGATTCGCCGCCGGAGCTTAATTGGCCTTCGTCACCGCTTCCTCTATTGCGTGCGGCACGCGTGCGCTTAGAAGCGCCCATCTTTTGTGATGACTCCGAAGCAACGGTCATCAAACTTACAACTGAGGAGTCCGACTCCTCCGCTGGGCTCAAAAAGAGTCCGCAATCCATCTCATCATTATTTTTATTTTTGTTTGTGAAACTTTCCATAATTGTTCCCACGAGTATGGGGGAAATAAGAAGTCCACCCAGGCAGTGCCCCCTGTGCCTAGGTAAGCCTACATACGCCAAGAGTGTCGGCCGGTACTCTGGCGAGGTACGCACTCGCGACCAACCTACCCAGTGGCCATGCATCCCCTCACGGTGCGCCGCCGCTTGGGATTTGGGGTGATTTTTTTATAGAGGTTTTCTTCCTCGCGGTCCGGGCAACCAAGCCAAGACCCTCGGTCCTGCCGCAAGCCACGAGACGTGACCGCAGCCGCAAGCAGGGCTCCGATTTACGACGCTGGCTCGCAAAGAGCCTGCTCGGCAGTAGTGTGAGTACATACCGAGCACGTCCCTCCCAACAGTGGCGAGAGCCCACATCCACTGGATCCTCTGCCAATCAGAGGCATCCGTGGGGAGCTCACATCACCAACTGCCCGAGACCACAGAAGGCCTCCAACCCCTGTTTGGGACTTATGATTTATCAGTAGAAACTAAAGATGTAACTACTGATCCATCATAATCCCAAACGAGCTCGGGACAGAACCGAGCTCATCCCCCCAATGTCTTCTGCACGCGCTCCTCAAGGTAGACAGAGGGGCGCGCAGAGAAGACCCCCGACCGGATATCTGCAATCAAGTGGCAAGATCCCGCGAGGGAAGTTACCAAGTGATTCCCAGGGTGCACCACGGGGAGGTTTCCGGCCACAGCACCCCAACCTAACCTAACCTTTTTTTTTTTTTTTTTTTTTTTTTTTGTCCAGGGGAAATCTTTTAAAGATACCACCGCACCTCGGGACAGGCGGGTGGTTATGTGGGAGTCTCCGCACATTGTTGGACGGCATACCCACCAAAACCCCTGGGTGTTCCGCCACTGCGCTTGGTGTCGGGGCTACGGGCACGCTTTCGCACTCCTCCGCGGCACCCGACAGCGCTGGCCCGAACCGGGCCCCACCTCGGAGCGTAGGCTCCCTCCAGAATGACGATGTGCCGAACACCAGACACATCGTCATCCCCCACCTGGGACCAACCAGCACTGGGCGTCGGACAGTACCCGTGTCCGACAGCCCTGGTCCCAATGCAACGGGTCGGTTGAAGTGGCCCCGCGCCTGCCACTACGGCTGCAGAGGACAGGGAGAGCGGCCGACGACATACCGACACTCCTCTTCCCCTGCAGCCCCACCGCGTCCGCCATCATAACGGTGGCGACCCCGTCTAGGCCGCGGAAGGTAGAGCGGGCAGTAGGCCACACACCGCCAGACCCATCCAGCCGCGGCCCCCGCCCCAAAAGGGGCACGGCCGCAGTGTCGCAAGAGCGATACTGCAGTCCACCTCAGTCGGATATGGTGCCCACCTCAGCAGGGTGCAGAGCGTACCTATGGGGGATGCAGAGGAGGTATGCAGAGCCCACCATGGAGGGTGCAGAGCGGGCTAGGGGGCAGGCACCACTAACGACGACCTACCTACTCGATGGCCGGCCTCCGATCGGACTTGGGGAAAAAGTCCGGAGAGGCGGCCCCACCTCGGATTCCGCTTAGCTTCACCAGGCTGGCTAGACCTGGCTACTAAGCCCCCCCGCCACGACAAGGCGGGAACCCACAGGGGGGAACCTAACCTAACCTTTTTTTTTTTTTTTTTTTTTTTTTATTTTATTTTTTTTTTTTTTTTATCCAGGGGAAATCCTTTATGGATACCACCACACCTCGTGGGCAGGCGGGTGGTTATGTGGGAGTCCCGCCACTGGTCGGTATACCCACCAAAACCCCTGGGTGTTCCTCCACTGCGCCTGGTGTCGGGGCTACGGGCACGCTTCCGCACTCCTCCGCGGCACCCGACAGCGCTGGCCCAAACCGGACCCCACCTCGGAGCGTAGGCTCCCTCCAGATTGACGACGTGCCGAACACCAGACACGTCGTCATCCACCACCTGGGACCAACCAGCACTGGGCGTCGGACAGCACCCGTGTCCGACAGCCCTGGTCCCGATGCAACGGGTCAATTAAAGTGGCCCCACGCCTGCCACTACGGCTGCAGAGGATAGGGAGAGCGGCCATCGCGATACCGACACGCCTCTTCCCCTGCAGCCCCACCGCCTCCGCCAACACGTTGGCGGCACCCGTTAGGGCCGCTGGCAGGATGGATAGGCAACGGCTTCCTCGCCGCCCGTCCATCCCGCCGCCGCCCCCGCCTCGATGGGCTCGGCCGCGGTATCGCGATGAACGCGACACCGCAGTCCTCCTCAGTCGGCGAACCAACCTACTGGCCAGCCTCTACATGGGTTTGGGGAAAAAACCCGGAGAGGCGGCCCCACCTCGGGTTCCTCTTCGTTCACCAGGTTGGAGCAGACCTGGCTACTAAGCCCCCCCGCCACGACAAGGCGGGAACCCACTCGGGGGGGAACCTAACCTAACCTTTTTTTTTTTTTTTTTTTGTCCAGGGGAAATCTTTAAAAGATACCACCGCACCTCGGGACAGGCGGGTGGTTATGTGGGAGTCTCCGCCCATTGCTGGGCGGCATACCCACCAAAACCCCTGGGTGTTCCGCCACTGCGCTTGGTGTCGGGGCTACGGGCACGCTTTCGCACTCCTCCGCGGCACCCGACAGCGCTGGCCCGAACCGGGCCCCACCTCGGAGCGTAGGCTCCCTCCAGAATGACGATGTGCCGAACACCAGACACATCGTCATCCCCCACCTGGGACCAACCAGCACTGGGCGTCGGACAGTACCCGTGTCCGACAGCCCTGGTCCCAATGCAACGGGTCGGTTGAAGTGGCCCCGCGCCTGCCACTACGGCTGCAGAGGACAGGGAGAGCGGCCGACGACATACCGACATTCCTCTTCCCCTGCAGCCCCACCGCGTCCGCCATCATAACGGTGGCGACCCCGTCTAGTACGAGCTTACCGCTCTTGTACTGGCGCGGAAAGCGACCCTGCCTCAGGCAGTTCGTGAGGAAGTCACGAAAGCGAGGCTCGAGGGATTCCAACGCCAGCACCCAGGCGCGTCCGGGTATTCCGTCCGGACCTGGGGCTGTGTTCTTGGCCCTGAGCCTCAGCACCGCCGCTGCGAGTTCCCCCTGGGAAACTGGCGTGACTTCCTCGGCCTCTGCATCGACCTCAACGCGACGCCTAGGGAAGGCCATCGCTGGGGTTACGTAGTCGCCCGCTTGTGGGAACAGGGTGGCGACCACGCTCTGCAAAAAGTCCGGCTGCATGGTCTGCGTCAGTGGTGGCGCCCATGCCCGGAGCTTCTTGCGGACCATCTTGTATGGTCTTCCCCAGGGGTCACGATTGAGGTCTTCGAGCAAAGTGGCTCGGGCACCGTCAATGGCTCGCGCAATCTCAACCTGCAGCGAGGTGACCTGTAGCCTGTATGAGGCGTAAAGTTCCTCCTCCCGGACCGGGTTCCGCTGCCGCCGTCGGCGCTCTCTGGTGTATGCACGTCTGGCCGCCACACACTCCTCGCGGAGGTGGGCCAGCTCAGCCGTCCACCAGTACACGCTCCGACGTGGCGGCAGTGCTCCCACGCGGGGCATGGAGGCGTCGCAGACCTCGGTCAGCGCCTCCCGGAACCAATCCGCCTCGGCGTCTACCTCAGCTGCATCCGTGGGACCTGGTACCCATGCCTGGACGATGGCTGCCTCGACGAGGAGCTCCTTATCCATGCGGCGCAGGGCCCATCGTTGCGACCTCTCTGTCGGAGGGCGGCTCGGGGCCACTGGGGGGGAGACGGTCATCCGGATGTACCGGTGATCGGACAACGTCTCCACACCCTCCAGTACCTCCCAGTCCTGCACACGGCGCGCCAGAGTGGGGCTTGCGAAAGTGAGGTCCACTATCGACCCGCCCTGTTGCCGCACGCACGTGTGCGTCGACCCTCTGTTCAAGAGCAGCAGCCCTAGTGCCATTGCCCACTCCTCAACCGGCTCACCTCTCTCGTTTGCAACAGGCGATCCCCACAGGGTTGACTTGGCGTTGAAATCGCCAGCAATCAACACCTGGTGGGGACGACACTGGTGCCCCCCCGTGCGGGCGACCTCTGCTCAGCCTGATTTAAAAACTTACCGGTCGAAAGTCAAGGCGGCTTCGGCGTCGGCGGCTCCGGCTCCGGCCCCGGCGGCCTCGGCGGCATCCGACAGCAAGACCGGGCAGTTGAAGGGGAGGGCGGCGGCGTCGGCAGCCGCGGTGTCCTCCGGCGATAGAGCTGGCCAGCAAAAGGGGAAGGCTGAGGCATCGACGTCGGCCGCGGCATCGCCGTCGGCGACGGTGGGGGGCTCTCCAGTCGCCTTCAAAAGTAGGACGAGCGAAGCGAGAGGCTGCCACACAAAAGCGAGAATGCACCTGGCCGCTAGCAAAAACCTTAAAACCGAAATAAAAGTGGCAATACAGGAGGCTCTAAATAGGCTCTTCCAGCTTGTAAAAGAGCTGGAAGAGGAGCACAAGGGAGGTAAAAAGGGACCGGCTAGTGAAAGGACGGAAACAGTAGAGATCATAGGGATCGGAAAAGGGAACTACGAACTACACAGTTCGGACATGTTAAGGAAAATAGAGGAACATGGTATGATGTTAAAGGAAAACAGAGAAGAAATGGAAAGGCTTACGGAGACACTGAAAAAACAGCAGGAGATCTACGAAAGGAGGGACAGCTATGCGAGTGTGGTGGCCGGCTCTCCGAGAAAGGGCCCCGTGGAGACGGCCTCTATGCACTCCATAGTCATAACATCGAAAAATGAGAAAGAGACCGGGGCGAAGTTTTCGAGAAGATAAGGAAAGTGGTCAATGCGAGAGAGGAAGGGCTGAGAATTGACAAAGTTAGGAAGGCAAGGGACAGAAAGGTGGTAGTGGGATGTCGGAATCAAGAGGAAATAAAGAAAGTCAGGGACAGGATTAGACAGACAGACAGCCAACTCAATGTTGAGGAGGTAAAAAACAAAGATCCCCTCATCATACTCTACGGAGTATTGAATAGCAACACTGACGATGATATAGTCAGGGCTATTCAAAACCAGAATAAACATATTCTGGGGGAGGTGGGGGCTCAAGACGACCAAATAGAAGTCCGCTTCAGACGAAAAGCGAGAAACCCTCTCACCTCACACGTGGTGGCCAGAGTGTCGCCGCGCATCTGGCAGTGTCTCACCGGCGCGGGGGCTGTACACGTTGACCTGCAGAGGGTCAGAGTCGCCGACCAGTCCCCCCTCATACAGTGCTCGCGCTGTCTGGGGTACGGACATGGGAAGCGTTTCTGTCACGAGACGGTCGACGTGTGCAGCCACTGCGGGGGAGAGCACTTAAAAACCGACTGCGCGGATTGGCTGGCGGAGGTTCCGCCGAGTTGCATAAATTGCAGGAAGGCAAAACTAGACAGAGCCGAGCATAACGCCTTTAGCAGCGAATGCCCGGTGAGGCGCAAGTGGGACTCAATTGCGAGATCCACCATATCGTACTGCTAAGGGCGTCCCATACAAGTTCGTGCAAGCCAACCTCCAAAGAAAACAGCTGGCGACCGAGGAGGCTCTCCTCGAGGCGTCCGGACGCGGTTTTGCCGCTGCTCTACTTCAGGAGCCATATGTTGGCGGTGTGCGCCGGATGAGGGGATACCGGGGGGTTAGGGTCTTCCAAAGCGCTGATCAAGGAGAAGGGACGGTTAAAACTGCTATCGCCGTCTTTGACTCCACCTTAGACGTAACGCCGTACCCACAACTCACCACCAATAACATCACCGTGGTGGGGATCCAGACTAGCGCTTGGAAGATCACCCTGGTATCCATATATTTCGAAAAGGATGAGCCTGTCGCTCCCTATCTGGAACATCTGTCCAGGATCGTAGAGGTCCTGGGACCGTCGAAGCTAGTGATAGGGGGGGACGTGAACGCCTGGAGTATTTGGTGGGGCAGCCAGACGACGAACCACCGGGGGGAAGAAGTGCGTAGCGCCCTTGACGAGTTGGATCTGCAGGTGTTAAACACAGGTTTAGTGCCCACGTTTGACACGATTAGAGGAAACAAAAGGTATTCGAGCTTCGTCGACGTGACGGCCTGCTCTGCGGACCTCCTGGACCTGGTGAAAGATTGGAGGGTTGATGATAGCTTCATGAGTTCGGACCACAACGGCATCACATTCAGCATTCAGTTACACAAATCAAAAGGCACACAAATTGTTAGGACTACACGACTTTACAACACAAGAAAAGCAAATTGGGCCCAGTTTCATGAGAAACTGGACCAATTTAAACAGGAGAACAATATCACACTTACAGTCATAGAACAAACACACACTACAGAACAAATAGATACACTGGTACACAAATACACACAGTCAATCACATACGCATGCACACATTCAATACCAAAAAAGAAAAATACACAAACACTTACCTTGCCGTGGTTGTCCGAGGAGCTCACCAAGATGAAAAAGGAGGTCTTCACCAGGAAGAGGAGAATCCGCTGCGCCGCGCCCGACCGGATCCAAAGGGTATACGACGAATACCTGAAAAAGAAGGAAGAATATGAGACAGAAGCTAGGAAAGCCAGAGTTGAGAGTTGGAAGGAGTTTTGCGGGAAACAGGATCGGGAGGGGGTCTGGGACGGGATCTATAGGGTGATAGGTAGGACGCAAAATAGAGAGGAAGACCTACCTCTAGAAATAGGCGGCACAGTGCTGAGCGCAAAGGACTCCGCCAAGCTCATGGCGGAGACCTTTTATCCGAGAGACTCAGAGAGTAGCGACAACGCCGAACACCGCAGAACTAGAGCCACAGCGAATACTGTGAATATCGAGAAACATAATGAGCAATGCGACCCGGCATTCACAATGGCTGAGCTCTTATCTGCGGTACGCGATTTCAACCCGAAAAAAGCTCCTGGCGGTGATGGATTCACGTCGGATATTTGTCAGGCAGCCATAGAAAACGACCCGGATCTGTTTCTTGGGATCTTGAATAAAAGCCTCGAACTCGGATACTTCCCTAAGACCTGGAAGGAGGCTACGGTGGTAGTGTTGAGGAAGCCGGGGAAGTCGACCTACACGACTCCGAAATCGTATCGGCCTATAGGACTCCTGCCTGTACTCGGTAAAATCTACGAAAAAATGTTGGTCACCCGACTCAAATATCACCTGCTGCCAGGGATGAGTCCTCGCCAATTTGGATTCGTGCCCCAAAAAAGCACCGAGGACTCCCTCTATGTCCTAATGCAACATATTCGCGAAAAAGTCAAACAGAAAAAACTTGTAACAGTCGTCTCATTGGACATAGAGGGAGCCTTCGATAGCGCGTGGTGGCCTGCAATCAGAGTCCGATTGGCAGAGGAAAACTGCCCCGTGAATTTGAGGAGGGTGTTCGACAGTTACATGAGCTGTCGCAGGGTCCAGGTACGATACGCGGGTGAAGAGGTGTGTAGGAATACCGAGAAGGGGTGCGTTCAGGGCTCTATTGGGGGCCCGATCCTGTGGGACCTGCTGCTGGACCCTCTGTTAAAGCAGCTCGAGAATAGGGGGGTGTATGCGCAGGCGTTCGCAGACGACGTCGTGCTCGTCTTCGATGGTGAGACTGCGCTGGAGGTTCAGGGGCATGCCAACGCCACGCTGGAAGACGTCAGGGCTTGGGGTGTCATGAATAAGCTCAACTTCGCGCCGCACAAGACTGCGGCGATGGTGGTGACGCGAAAGCTTAAGCATGACACTCCGCACCTGACGATGGGAGGCGTTGACGTTGGTATGGCCAATGAAATAAAACTGCTGGGTCTCACCATCGACAGCAAGCTGACCTTTAACGCCCACGTCTCGAACGTCTGTCGCAAAGCGCTAAACTTCTATAAGCAACTGTCGAGGGCGGCTAAGGTTACCTGGGGGCTCGACCCGGAAATCATACGCACGATTTACACGGCAGTGGTAGAGCCTACAATAATGTACGCCGCGAGTGCGTGGGCTTCCGCGACTGAAAAAATAGGTGTACGCAACCAGCTAGAGGCAGTACAGCGCGGGTTTGTGCAAAAGATAGTGAAGTCGCATCGCACGGTATCTCTCCACTCGGCGCTATTGCTCGCTGGGCTGCTTCCCTTGGACATTAGAGTCCGGGAAGCAGCCTCGCTTTTTGAGGTAAAGAAGGGCTACTCCCAGCGAGTAATAGGAGATCGGGAGGTAGAGATGCCAGTGCCCTACACACAAAAACCGCATCCTGCAGATCAGACTCGGATACATTTCGAACTCTTGGGGGACGAAACAGCAATCGAGCATAGTAATGACGAGGTAAACATCTACACTGATGGGAGCAAAATAGAGGGAAAGGTCGGTGCAGCGCTCTCCGTTTGGGAGGGTGCTGTAGAGACCGGTACGAAGAAGCTCAAGCTCCACGATTGCTGTTCCGTCTACCAAGCCGAGCTGCTGGCGCTGGCTGAGGCGACCGGGAGAGCCACGAAAAATGCCAAACAAAAATACAAAATATATTGTGACTCCAGATCCGCCCTCCAATCAGTAACTAACAACGGAGCCCTCCATCCCCTAGCCGTGAAAATAAGAACCAATTTAAAAACGTTACGCGAGCAAAACAAAACCGTAAACCTGTACTGGATAAAAGCTCACGCGGGGATGGAGGGCAACGAGAGAGCGGATCAGTTGGCAAAGGACGCAGCACTGCGCATTAAAACGAAGCCAGACTACGACAGATGTCCGATCTCATTCGTAAAGCGACAAATCCGAAAGGAGTCGCTGGACGAGTGGGATCGGCGCTATCGCGACGGTCCAACTGCGTCAATAACTAAAGTGTTCTTCCCGGAAGCCTTAAAGGCCTACCAAATTGTCAAAACTCTGAGGCCGGTCGGAATACTCACGCAAATTATGACGGGTCATGGAGGGTTCTCCCAATATCTCCACAGATTCAAGTTAAGGGAGAGTCCTTCATGCATCTGCGAACCTAGTAAGGAGCAAACTCCTGTGCACGTGATTGCTGAATGTCCAGTGTTTGGAAGGCAAAGATTTGACATTGAACAAGAACTTGATGTAGATATAGAGATAAGCAATATTCATAGAATAATAAATAATAAGTATATAAGAGATAGATTTTTAGAGTATTGTATAAGTATATGTAAATTAGTAATAAGAAAAAACGGATAGATAAGCACTAGGTTAAACTTTTACATTGATAATGTATTATGTATTAACCTAATTTAAGGCAAAATTGTATAGATTTAAGTTTTTGAATATTAAAGAATCAGCTTGTTGTCAATACCCCTGACCCATACTAGTTAGGGAAATAGCTCGCGGGCCCGGCCTATGCGCCGGGACAGGATAAAAAAAAAAAAAAAAAAAACCTAACCTAACCTAACCTAACCTTTTTTTTTTTTTTTTTTTTGTCCAGGGGAAATCTTTTAAAGATACCACCGCACCTCGGGACAGGCGGGTGGTTATGTGGGAGTCTCCGCCCATTGCTGGACGGCATACCCACCAAAACCCCTGGGTGTTTCGCCACTGCGCTTGGCGTCGGGGCTACGGGCACGCTTGCGCACTCCTCCGCGGCACCCGACAGCGCTGGCCCAAACCGGGCCCCACCTCAGAGCGTAAGCTCCCTCCAGAATGTCGATGTGCCGAACACCAGACACATCGTCATCCCCCACCTGGGACCAACCAGCACTGGGCGTCAGACAGTACCCGTGTCCGACAGCCCTGGTCCCGGTGCTACGGGTCAATTAAAGTGGCCCCGCGCCTGCCACTACGGCTGCAGAGGATAGGGAGAGCGGCCGACGACATACCGACACTCCTCTTCCCCTGCAGCCCCGCCGCGTCCGCCATCAAACGGTGGCGACCCCGTCGAGGCCGCGGAAGGCAGGGAAAGTGGCAACGACACACCAGCAGTCCTCTCCCGCCGCGGCCTCCAATCCTCAGCCGCAGTGCCTCCCATACGACACAGCCCCCCTCAGTTGCGGTGCCCCCCATAAGGCACGCAACCTACTTTGGCCAGCTTCTACTCAGGCTTGGAGGCAAAAGCCCGGAGAAGCGGCCCCACCACCTCTTGGTTCCTCTTGGTTCACCAGGTTGGCCCTACCTGGCTACTAAGCCCCCCCGCCACGACAAGGCGGGAACCCACTCGGGGGGGAACCTAAGCTAACCTTTTTTTTTTTTTTTTTTTTTTTTTTTTTTTTTAGCCAGGGGAAATCCTTTATGGATACCACCACACCTCGTGGGCAGGCGGGTGGTTATGTGGGAGTCCCGCCACTGGTCGGTATACCCACCAAAACCCCTGGGTGTTCCTCCACTGCGCCTGGTGTCGGGGCTACGGGCACGCTTCCGCACTCATCCGCGGCACCCGACAGCGCTGTCCGCACCCGGACCCACCTCGGGGAGCTCAGCCCTCAGGGAGCTCTACCCGGCATTGCGACGATGTGCCGAAACACAAGGCACATCGTGCAGTCTCGGGGAACTCTCGAACGGATGGCGGGCTTCCCCAAGCCCAGCCACCCAGAGTTCCCCTTATGGAGGCAGGCGATCATGTGCTAGACGCCTGCCTCGGGGGCGCCTTCTGCGCATGGGGAGGCTCGCGATGTCGTCCTCCCTCATGCGCTCATCCGCCTCTTTTCGCCCGAGGACTTCCTCACAGAAGTCCCGAACTGCGCTCCAGGCGGTCTCGCTCCGAACCATCGCCCTAGCAATGGCCGGCAGCGAGAAGTCGACCCCCACTATAGCAGCGAGCTGTGCGCGCTGGGTGTCCCAAGCTGGGCACACCTCAAGCGTGTGCTGCGCCGTGTCCTCGCGGTTGCCACACTGGTGGCACTCCGGTGTGGGCTCCCTCCCCGCAACTCTGTGCAGGTACTCACCAAAGCAACCATGCCCTGTGAGCACCTGCACAAGCCTGAAGGAGAGGATCCCCCCCTCCCGAGCCAACCATACCCGGAGGATAGGTCGGAGCGCCTCAACAGTGCGGCGACCAGCAGACGGCTCTTCCAGCCTTCGCTGCCACCGCTCCACGGCCAGAAGCCGTTCTCGCCTTCGCCAGCGTCTTGTCACTTCAGGGGGAGCGAAATCACCCCTGGACCGCGCATCAGACTGCCGGCGGTATATGCTGGCCAGCCCCTTGGCATCCAAGTCCCAAGGCGTGGTGCCGGCCAACAAGCACGCCGCCTCATACGACACGGTGCGGTACGCCCGTATCACTCTGAGCGCCATGAACCGTTGCGGTCTCCGCAAGAGCGCAACGTTGTGGGCGCTCAGAGCATCCGCCCAGATCGGCGCTCCGTAGAGCGCCATTGATCGCACCACCCCTGTGTAGAGGCGGCGGCATGCGAGATTCGGCCCTCCCACGTTCGGGAGAAGACTTCCCAGCGCTGAGGCCGCTCCGATGAGCCTTGGAGCCAGTCGCTTAAAGTGCTCCTGGAACCTCCATCGGCTGTCAAGGACGAGACCGAGATATCTCATCGTCGCCCCGACTCCGATAGGAACACCTCCCACGACCAGCTCTGCCCCGGCCGGTGGCGCGTCACGAGGCCCGTGAAAACAAATGGCCTCGGACTTGTTAAGGGCCACCTCCAGCCCCAAGCGCCGGATTCGGCTCACGACCTGAGCCGTGCCTGCTGTGGCCAGGATCGACGCATCCCTGTATGTCCCCCCGCGAGCTAGGACCAGAGTGTCGTCGGCGTAGCACACGACGTCGACGCCACTTAAGCGGCCGCCTCGAAGCACCCAATTGTACCCGAAGTTCCACAGGACTGGTCCCAGGACCGATCCCTGTGGAACTCCACGCGACATGGCCCACCTGCCCCATCCCTCGCTCGTCGGATAGACTACCTCTCTAACTGAGAAGTAGTCGTCGAGGGTCCGGCATAGGTAGGCGGGTGCCTCGTGGCAGCGCAGTGCCTCCTTGATGCAGTCCCAGGGGAGGGTGTTGAAGGCGTTCGCGATGTCAAGAGACACCGCAACGACAACCTCTCCCCTGGACACGGCCGCTTCCGCGAAGGCCCTCACCCTCGATATGGCATCGATGGTGGACCTGCCTCTGCGGAAGCCGAACTGCGACTCAGCCAGGTTTGGCCCAACCTGCTCCAGGTGCCTGTTGAGAAGGGCAGCAATGACACGCTCCAAGAGCTTGCCGGCCTCGTCTAACAGCACTATCGGGCGATAGGCCCCCGGCGAATCTGCAGGTCTGCCCGCTTTTTGCAGCAGCACAAGTTTGCCGCTCTTGTACTGCCGCGGAAAGCGGCCCTGCCTCAAGCAGTTCGAGAGGAAGTCCCTGAATCGGAGCTCAAGGGCTTCCAACGCCAGCACCCAAGCTCGTCCGGGTATTCCGTCCGGGCCAGGAGCCGTGTTCTTGGCCCTGAGCCTCAGGACTGCCGCCGCGAGTTCCCCCTGCGAAACGGGCGGCACTTCCTCGGCCTCTGCACCCTCGACCCTTCCACGATTCGAAGGGAAAGCCATCCTTGGAGCCACGTGGTCACCCGCCCGTGGAAACAGGGTGGCCACCACGTTCTCTAACAAGTCCGGCCTCATGGTCTGCGTCAAAGGTGGCGCCCATGGGCGGATCTTGTTCCGGACCCACTTATATGGCCTTCCCCACGGATCGAGATCCAAGGCGTCGAGCATCCTCTCTCGGGCACTGTCCTTTGCTCGCGCTATGTCGGTCTGCAAGGAGGTGACCATTTGCCTGTACGAGGCGTACAGTTCTTCCTCCCGGTCCGGGTCCCAATGCCGGCGCCTGCGCTGCCTGGTGTATTCACGCCTAGCCGCTACACACTCCTCGCGGAGGTGACCTAGCTCGGGCGTCCACCAGTGCACGCTGCGGCGCGGCGGCAGGGAGCCCACTCGGGGCATGGAGGCGTCACAGATCTCTGTTAACGCCCCCCGGAACCACTCCGCCTCGGCGTCAACCTCCATTGCATCCGACGTCGGGATCCACGCTTGGACGATGGCCGCCTCCAGCAGGACCTCGCTGTCCAAGCGTTTGAGGGCCCATCTTGGTGACCGCTCTGTTCGAGGGCGGCTTGGACCTCCCGGGACTCCTGGAGGGGAGACGGTCATCCGGATGTACCGGTGATCGGACAACGTCTCCACTCCCTCCAGTACTTCCCAGTCCTGCACACGGCGCGCCAGGGTAGGGCTAGCAAACGTGAGGTCCACTATCGACCCTCCCTGCTGACGCATGCACGTGTGCACCGACCCTCTGTTGAGCAGCAGCAGACCAAGGGCTGCTGCCCATTCCTCCAATGGCTGGCCTCTCTCGTTCGCAACAGGCGAACCCCACATTGCCGATTTGGCGTTGAAGTCGCCAGCGATCAGCACCTGGTGGGGACGACACTGTAGGACGAGAGATTCCACTTCGGAAAGCCAGCCCTCGAAATCGGCGAGGCTTCTGTTGGGGGAGAAGTAAGTGCCTATATAGGCGACACCCCCCGCCACAACAGCTACACAGCCTCGCCTCTTCACCACCTTTTCGATTGGAGGAAAGCCCGCCGCTGCTTGGGTCACGATCACCACAAGACCCTCATTGTCACCCGACCAATTATCCCGTGGGGGGACACGGTAGGGCTCAGCCACAATTGCAATTGGTATCAACCACTCCGCCATGCTCTGGACCAGGAGGTCTTGAGCCCTGGCGGAGTGGTTGATATTCGCCTGGAGTACCCTTAGGGCCATATTAATCGGCGTCCATTGACGCCGTCACGCCCTGTGTCGAGGGTGGGGATGGTCGCTGCTGGGACTTGGCCATAGCAGCCGCCTTCCGGCCTTTCTTTTTGGAGGGCAAGGCACATGCCTTGGCTCCAACGCGATGCCCTGGTGGTTTACCCGCGGCCGCGCAAACTGCGCAGTGCGGCACGCCAGAGCACTCGCTCGCCTTGTGGCCGGGCTGGCCACACCGGTAGCAGATGCCACTCCTGTCCACATCCGAGGTGCACTGCTCCCGGACGTGCCCCACTTCGAGGCACCGGAAACAGCGCAATGGCCTGGCAGCTAGAAGCTTCACCTGCGCCGAGACCCATCCGACTTTCAGGCGGCTATTGCCGACGACTTTTTTCGCCACAGCAACCGGGCAGCTGACGAAGATCGTCCCCAATCCGGCCGCGTTCCAGCGAATGTCGCCGGCCTTAACAGCGTTGGAATGACAATCCCCAGCACTGGAGATGGCTGCCACCACTTCTTCTTTGGAGACCGAATCATCCAGCCCGCTAATACGCAGATCTGCGCACTTAGTAGGCCTGGTGACTCGGATCTCCTCCGAGTTGTAGATTTCCCTCAGCTTTGCAGCGAGGGAATCCGCCTTTTCTCCTGTGGTGGTGCCGGGGATCTCCAACATCCGACCACCCGTAGCCGCTCTGCGGAACTGAAGGGACGTGATGCCGATCTGGCTCAGGTCCACCCTCCGCTTTGCCTCCGACAACGCTTCCGCATACGTAACGCCCTTCTTCAGAGCATCCGGCTTTATGGTAATAACCACAGCCGAAGAACGCGGTACGCGGAGCTTTGGCTTGGCCCCCGCTATGGCGCGCTGTGTTGCGCCTTTCGGTGGTTTAGCCTTGGGCTGCTGTTTGGAAGCAGCCCCTCCACCGCTTGTCTTCTTCGGAGCCTTCTTCCTAGCTACCACTACCCAGCTGTTACTGGTTGATGGAAGTGGCTGCGCTTCCAACGCTACTGGTCGGCTGGCTGGCCCCACAGTCGGGGGCTCAGGCTGGCTGCCCTTGGTCGTGGCCTGTTTGCCCTTCCCCTTGCCTTTGCCTTTACCCTTAGGGACTTTGGCAGAAGGGAGGTCAACAGCCGGCAGGTCCGCAGAGCCCGAAAGGCCCGGCTCCTGCGAAGCGGACTTTAGGAACTCTTTCCTTCTGTCCGCAGTCGCAGTAGTACCAGCGTTCGCAGCCAACTTGCGATCGGCCGCAAGCGGCGGGCGTATGCGCTTTTCCGGAAGGAGGCGGTCTTGAATAGCCTCCATCCGCGCATTTACCAATCCACCGACCTGCCGCATGATGGATTGCGTCAGGTCTTCGGGATCTGAAGGCCTGGTTTCATTCGCCCAGAACTGTCCCGAGGGCGGGGAAACGGGAGCCGCGCGCGTCTCCATCATGCGACGGAGCTCCGCTATCTCCTTTCGGAGATCTGAGACCTCAGTCTGGAGGCGCTCGTTGGCGGCCTGCAATTTGCGGGTCTCGTCTGTTGAGGACCTCGTATGGAGATCTTCGACGATGTCCTTAATTGTGGACGCCGCCTCCTTAAGAGCCTTAGTGAAGGTCCCTTTCAACTTGCCAGACTTAGTGGCCACAAGGATAATCGTGGCCACGCAGTCCAGCACCCTCTTGTTAAACCTAACCTAACCTTTTTTTTTTTTTTTTTTTTTAGCCAGGGGAAATCCTTTATGGATACCACACCTCGTGGGCAGGCGGGTGGTTATGTGGGAGTCCCGCCACTGGTCGGTATACCCACCAAAACCCCTGGGTGTTCCTCCACTGCGCCTGGTGTCGGGGCTACGGGCACGCTTCCGCACTCCTCCGCGGCACCCGACAGCGCTGGCCCAAACCAGGCCCCACCTCGGAGCGTAGGCTCCCTCCAGATTGACGACGTGCCGAACACCAGACACGTCGTCCCGATGCAACGGGTCAATTAAAGTGGCCCCGCGCCTGCCACTACGGCTGCAGAGGATAGGGAGAGCGGCCATCGCGATACCGACACGCCTCTTCCCCTGCAGCCCCACCGCCTCCGCCAACACGTTGGCGGCGCCCGTTAGGGCCGCTGGCAGGATGGATAGGCAGCGGCTTCCTCGCCACCCGTCCATCCCGTCGCCGCCCCCGCCTCGATGGGCTCGGCCGCGGTATCGCGACGAGCGCGAGACCGCAGTCCACCTCAGTCGGCAAGCCGACCTACTGGCCAGCCTCTACATGGGTTTGGGGAAAAAACCCGGAGAGGCGGCCCCACCTCGGGTTCCTCTTCGTTCACCAGGTTGAAGCAGACCTGGCTACTAAGCCCCCCCGCCACGACAAGGCGGGAACCCACTCGGGGGGGAAACCTAACCTAACCTTTTGTGGGCAGGCGGGTGGTTATGTGGGAGTCCCGCCACTGGTCGGTATACCCACCAAAACCCCTGGGTGTTCCTCCACTGCGCCTGGTGTCGGGGCTACGGGCACGCTTCCGCATTCTTCCGCGGCACCCGACAGCGCTGGCCTTCCTCAGGCCCCACCTCGGAGCTTGCGCTCCCTCCAGATTGACGACGTGCCGCACACCAGACACGTCGTCATCCACCACCTGGGACCAACCAGCACTGGGCGTCGGACAGCACCCGTGTCCGACAGCCCTGGTCCCGATGCAACGGGTCAATTAAAAGTGGCCCCGTGCCTGCCACTACGGCTGCAGAGGATAGGGAGAGCGGCCGACGACATACCGACACTCCTCCTCCCCTGCAGCCCCACCGCCTCCGCCAACACGTTGGCGGCACCCGTTAGGACCGCTGGCAGGATGGATAGGCAGCGGCTTCCTCGCCGCCCGTCCATCCCGTCGCCGCCCCCGCCTCGATGGGCTCGGCCGCGGCATCGCGATGAACGCGACACCGCAGTCCCCCTCAGTCGGCGAACCGACCTACTGGCCAGCCTCTACACGGGTTTGGGGAAAAACCCGGAGAGGCGGCCCCACCTCGGGTTCCTCTTCGTTTACCATGGCCCCGTGTCAACCATGGCTACTAAGCCCCCCCGCCACGACAAGGCGGGAACCCACTCGGGGGGGAACCTAACCTAACCTTTTTTTTTTTTTTTTTTTGTTTTTTTTTTTTTTTTTTTTTTTTTTTTTTGACCCAGGAAAATCCTTTATGGATACCACCAAACCTGGGGAGGCCGGTGGTTATGTGGGAGTCTCCACCGCTAGTCGGTGGCATACCCACTAAAAACCTGGGGTGTTTCCGCCACTGCGCCATTATGTCGGGGCTACGGGCACGCTTCCGCACTCTTCCGCGGCCCCGACAACGCTGTCCGCACCCGGACCCACCTCGGGGAGCTCAACTCTCAAGGAGCTCTACCCGGCATTGCGACGATGTGCCGAAACACAAGGCACATCGTGCAGTCTCGGGGAACTCTCGAACGGATGGCGGGCTTCCCCAAGCCCAGCCACCCAGAGTTCCCCTTATGGAGGCAGTCGGTCATGAGCTAACCGCCTGCCTCGGGGGCGCCTTCTGCGCATGGGGAGGCTCGCAATGTCGTCCTCCCTCATGCGCTCGTCGGCCTCTTTACGTTCCAGGACCTCTTCGCAGAAGTCCCGGACCGCATTCCAGGATCTTTCGCTACCAACCATGGCCACAGCAACGGTTGGCAGCGAGAGATCCGCCCCCACTATGGCCACGAGCTGGGCCCGCTGGGTTGTCCACGCAGGACACACCTCCAGCGTATGCTGCGCCGTGTCTATCTGATCGCCACACTGGTGGCAAACCGGTGTGGGTTCTCTCCCGGCGACTCGATGCAGGTACTCGCCAAAGCAACCATGCCCTGTGAGCACCTGCACGAGCCTGAACGAGAGAACCCCATAACCTAACCTAACCTAACCTAACCTAACCTTTTTTTTTTTTTTTTTTTTTTTGACCCAGGAAAATCCTTTATGGATACCACCGAACCTGGGGAGGCCGGTGGTTATGTGGGAGTCTCCACCGCTAGTCGGTGGCATACCCACTAAAAACCTGGGGTGTTTCCAACACTGCGCCGTTATGTCGGGGCTGCGGGCACGCTTCCGCACTCTTCCGCGGCCCCGACAGCGCTGTCGCACGCATCCGGACCCTCCTCGGGGAGCTCACATTCAGGGAGCTCTACCCGGCATTGCGACGATGTGCCGAAACACAGGACACATCGTGCAGTCTCGGGGAACTCTCGAAAGGATGGCGGGCTTCCCCAAGCCCAGCCACCCAGAGTTCCCCTTATGGAGGCAGGCGATCATGTGCTAGACGCCTGCCTCGGGGGCGCCTTCTGCGCATGGGGAGGCTCGCGATGTCGTCCTCCCTCATGCGCTCATCCGCCTCTTTGCGCCCGAGGACTTCCTCACAGAAGTCCCGAACTGCGCTCCAGGCGGTCTCGCTCCGAACCATCGCCCTAGCAATGGCCGGCAGCGAGAGGTCGACCCCCACTACAGCAGCGAGCTGTGCACGCTGGGTGTCCCAAGCTGGGCACACCTCAAGCGTGTGCTGCGCCGTGTCCTCGCGGTTGCCACACTGGTGGCACTCCGGTGTGGGCTCCCTCCCGGCAACTCTGTGTAGGTACTCACCAAAGCAACCATGCCCTGTGAGCACCTGCACGAGCCTGAAGGAGAGGATCCCCCCCTCCCGAGCCAACCATACCCGGAGGATAGGTTAGGTTAGGTTAGGTTAGGTTACCAGCAGACGGCTCTTCCAGCCTGCGCTGCCACCGCTCCACGGCCAGAAGCCGTTCTCGCCTTCGCCAGCGTCTTACCATCTCAGGGGGAGCGAAATCACCCCTGGACCGCGCATCAGACTGCCGTCGGTATATGCTGGCCAGCCCCTTGGCATCCAAGTCCCAAGGCGTGGTGCCGGCCAACAAGCACGCCGCCTCATACGACACGGTGCGATATGCCCGTATCACTCTGAGCGCCATGAACCGTTGCGGTCTCCGCAAGAGCGCAACGTTGTGGGCGCTCAGAGCATCCGCCCAGATCGGCGCTCCGTAGAGCGCCATTGATCGCACCACCCCTGTGTAGAGGCGGCGGCATGCGACATTCGGCCCTCCCACATTCGGGAGAAGGCTTCCCAGCGCTGAGGCCGCTCCGATGAGCCTTGGAGCCAGTCGCTTAAAGTGCTCCTGGAACCTCCATCGGCTGTCGAGGACGAGACCGAGATATCTCATCGTCGCCCCGACGCCGATAGGAACACCTCCCACGACCAGCTCTGCCCCGGCCGGTGGCGCGTCACGAGGCCCGTGAAAACAAATGGCCTCGGACTTGTTAAGGGCCACCTCCAGCCCCAAGCGCCGGATTCGGCTCACGACCTGAGCCGTGCCCGCTGTGGCCAGGATCGACGCATCCCTGTATGTCCCCCCGCGAGCTAGGACCAGAGTGTCGTCGGCGTAGCACACGACGTCGACTCCACTTAAGCGGCCACCTCGAAGCACCCAATTGTACCCGAAGTTCCACAGGACTGGTCCCAGGACCGATCCCTGTGGAACTCCACGCGACATGGCCCACCTGCCCCATCCCTCACTCGTCGGATAGACTACCTCTCTAACTGAGAAGTAGTCGTCGAGGGTCCGGCATAGGTAGGCGGGTGCCTCGTGGCAGCGCAGTGCCTCCTTGATGCAGTCCCAGGGGAGGGTGTTGAAGGCGTTCGCGATGTCAAGAGACACCGCAACGACAACCTCTCCCCTGGACACGGCCGCTTCCGCGAAGGCCCTCACCCTCGATATGGCATCGATGGTGGACCTGCCCCTGCGGAAGCCGAACTGCGACTCAGCCAGGTTTGGCCCAACCTGCTCCAGGTGCCTGTTGAGACGGGCAGCAATGACACGCTCCAAGAGCTTGCCGGCCTCGTCTAACAGCACTATCGGGCGATAGGCCCCCGGCGAATCTGCAGGTCTGCCCGCTTTTTGCAGCAGCACAAGTTTGCCGCTCTTGTACTGCCGCGGAAAGCGGCCCTGCCTCAAGCAGTTCGAGAGAAAGTCCCTGAATCGGGGCTCAAGGGCTTTTAACGCCAGCACCCAAGCCCGTCCGGGTATTCCGTCCGGGCCAGGAGCCGTGTTTTTGGCCCTGAGCCTCAGGACTGCCGCCGCAAGTTCCCCCTGCGAAACGGGCGGCACTTCCTCGGCCTCTGCATCCTCGACCCTCCCACGATTCGAAGGGAAAGCCATCCTTGGGGCCACGTGGTCACCCGCCTGTGGAAACAGGGTGGCCACCACGTTCTCCAACAAGTCCGGCCTCATGGTCTGCGTCAAAGGTGGCGCCCATGGGCGGATCTTGTTCCGGACCCACTTATATGGCCTTCCCCACGGATCGAGGTCCAAGGCGTCGAGCATCCTCTCTCGGGCACTGTCCTTTGCTCGCGCTATGTCGGTTTGCAAGGAGGTGACCACTTGCCTGTACGAGGCGTACAAATCTTCCTCCCGGTCCGGGTCCCAATGCCGGCGCCTGCGCTGTCTGGTGTATTCACGCCTAGCCACTACACACTCCTCGCGGAGGTGAGCTAGCTCGGGCGTCCACCAATGCACGCTGCGGCGCGGCGGCAGGGAGCCCACTCGGGGCATGGAGGCGTCACAGATCTCTGTTAACGCCCCTCGGAACCACTCCGCCTCGGCGTCAACCTCCATTGCTTCCGACGTCAGGATCCACGCCTGGACGATGGCCGCCTCCAGCAGGACAAAAAAAAAAAAAAAAAAAAAAAAAAAAAAAAAAAAAAAAAAACCCTAACCTAGCCTAACCTAACCTAACCTAACCCCACCCCAACCTAACCTAACCTAACCTAACCTAACCGAATTTTTCGTACGACGAAAGTCTGTCCGATTTTGGTTTGTGGGTCGCTATTTGAACTCGTCTGTGCTCCTGGATCACGCTCCCGCATCCCTGTAACAAAAAGAACACAAATTAATAGCAAAATTATTGTTATTTTGACAAAACAAGTAAAATTGAGTAAACTAGTTCAACATTTTTTAGAAAATACTCCAAATTCCGCTTTTTGGTTCGTTTATTCTGTAATTTTGTGTCTCTGGTAGATCGGGGGTGCTGAATGAATGGGGGAATCTATCAGAATCTTGAATGAATTTAGACACGCTCCCGCGTGTATAGATTCATTCAAGGAATTTGCTTACCTAACTGGGATCCTACAGCGTGTCTAAAATCTTAAAGTAGATACTAGACAATGACAACAAGAGTTCCTACGCGACCTAGAGTTACTCTACTAGCGCGCAAGTCTGTACAAACCACATGGATTCATGTCTGACTAGTGTCAGTTAAGTGTGTAGGTTCCGTAACCAATGGCTGATAATTAACGCACGATACAAAAAGTTTAATTGTTGAACTGTTACTAATATTTAGTATTAGTTCTCTGAAGAGTAGACCTCGCGTCACATCTCTAAAACTGAATCTTTATAAGCCTAGATAAGGTGACAGCGAGGGCTCGGACTGGTTGTATCCGTCTTCAGAAGAAGAAGAAGAGAAGGTGGCAGCTGGTTGTATCCGTAATAGCATCTAAAAGTAAATCTGCGTCTGTCCAATGCGGCCTACGTGCAGTACCGATCAGAAGCCTCTTTCCATTGATGGTCCGAGTGAGCCACGTCTGTTCAACTGCTGCCGTGGGTCCACCGGGTAGCGTCAGGGGCGCGCCGTGACTCCCCGTCCAACTCACATATATATAGAACCCACTCAGATCCCAAGGGGATAATGTCGATCGGGGTAATCTGATATTGATAATAATTAGATATTTTTCGCAAAATACTCGAATTTGAATAGTTCGCACACTTTGCACGGATCGATGAAGTCATTTTCACGTTATTGTTGATTTATTTAAAACTAGCTTTTGCACGCGGTTCCGCCCGCATGGACTTTTGTGCTATTCCACAGGAGTCTCTTACTTTTTCGGGATAAAAAGTAGCCTATGTCACTTTCAGCCCCTGAACTATATCCATGCCAAAAATCAAGTCAATCCGTTGCTCCGTTGCTGCGTGAAAGAGGAACAAACCAACAAACTTTTTGATTTTTGGATTTATAATATTAGTATGATTGTCAACTGATTTCGCTAAAATTTAAATGGGACCTTTGAAGGGTGATCTACCAAACAAAAAATAATTCTCGAAATCGAATTACTCTGTAAAAAGTTGTGCGTGGTCATACGTACGTACGTCAGTAAATAAAAAATATACGCGTCGAATAAGAACCTTCTCCGTTTTTTCGTCGGCTAAAAATACAGCACGAGTTAGAACAAATTACGAAAGATAATGCGGTAGAATAGATCCGGCGGCTGTTGCCAGATTGTGTGTCTAAGATCGTGTCAATACGTATTTGTCAACCTTAACAGCTGTAAGCCAAAAATTCCATAATTTTTGTGTTGAAACATCCCTAAAGTGGCACTCGCATTAGGACTATAGTAGTTTTTATTTTGTGATAGAAGCTCCCCCACTAGCAGCGCAGGCAGCCGGGAGTCTCGAAGGCGGACGTGTGTTCCATCTGGTGCCCGGGGGGTACCTTCTATTCCGGCGCACGGCATGTTTTTCACCTGGTACCCGGAATTATACGCACGGCGTTTGTTTATCTTGGGATCACGGGAGCGCCCTCTTCTTCGGCGCAAAGCCACGCTTATTCAGCGCCAGAACTTCTACATCACTCCAAGCTGCTGACGCCATCATGTTGTCATGTTTTGTGTCAAAGGACCCGGAATTAGGGAATACCGGGTTATCCAGAACTAGTGTAGGTGATTTTTGACATTTTAGATCTTATCTTGAAAGTTGATTTAGACATTTTAGATCTATTATTAAAATTACATCATTATGAAAAGTCTTTACTATGGGCCCAACACAAAATTCGAGAAACAACCACTTTATTTGTCGATTTTTCACAATTTTGACGATTCCAAGTTGCAATTTTGTATGGAACAGGTGTTTTTTTCACAAATTCCGGGTTGGCCCCATATTAAAAGTTGTTCATAAAGATGGTCTTCATCACGGCCTCTCGGCCGAGTACAGGGCGAGCAGTATATTGGCAGTATACTCAATTCATCATCATCCAATCATCAGTCATAGGACATCCACTGCTGAACATAGGTCTCCCGTAAAGATATCCAATAAGCGGTCTTAATGAGGTCATCCGTCTACGTTGTGGGTGGATATTTTACGCTGCGCTTACCGGTACGTGGTCTCCACTTGAGAACTTTTCAACTTGCTAATCCGCTGGGCTTCATCGGTAACTTTAGTAAGTAGTTCTACGGATCCCCTATTCCTGATTCGATATGGCAGATAGACTTCGAGCTTAGCCCGACAATAATATGAATGACAATACAATAATAGGTATGTACTTACATATGGACATGCTGTCTTAAACTCGCCAGACAATTCTATGTTTTTAGAAACCGTAAGCCAAAAAGACACGATTAAGATTATTAAAAGCTTAAAAAACAAACATAGCTGCGGCATTGGTGACATACCATCAATATTATTAAAACAATGCGCAGAAGAACTTTGTATCCCATTAACATACCTAATCAATCAAAGCTTTTCAGACGGTCAATTTCCAGATTTACTCAAAACATCAATAGTAAAACCAGTTCATAAAAAAGGAGATACAAAAATTTCCAGTAACTATAGACCAATATCCTTATTACCTACATTCTCAAAAGTCTTCGAAAGAGCAATGTATAATCAACTATATACATTCTTAGAAGTACAAAATTTTAGATGATAGTCAAAATGGTTTTCGAAAATCGAAATCAACAACAACCGCTGTATTCAAATATATTCAAACCGCTCTTCAACACATTAATGATAAATATGTATCTTTAGGGCTCCTTTTGAATATGACTAAAGCATATGACAGAGTGTCACACAAAATATTGCTCTCGAAAATATACGGATCCGGCATTCGTGGACCAGCGTATTCCTGGCTCAAATCCTTTTTAAGCAATAGAAAACAAATAGTCCAAATTGACCACTTCAACTTCAGTAGTAAACATATTCAAATAATAAGATCCAAAGAAATAAGCTTGTCTTGCTCTATCCCACAAGGCAGTGTATTAGGATGTATTTTATTTTTAATATACATAAACGATCTACCCAAAGCGTTCGATAAAAACGAGCTGCCTATATTGTTTGCCGATGATGTATCTATTTTAGTAAAATGTGAAGCAAACGAAAATCCGAGCCAAAAACTACAACAAACATTAGAAAAAGTTTCCGATTGGCTTTACCAACATAATCTTCAAATAAACTACGATAAAACCAAAATAATGCAGTTCAGTTCATATCAAAATACGTCCCCGCTTAATTTAAAATTAAACTTCCAAAACCATTCACTAGAAAAAGTGGATTCGCTCAGTTTACTAGGAATAAGCATAGACTCTCACATAAATTGGAAAACACACATAGATAACATTAAAACTAAAATATCCAAATTTACTTATGCGCTATTTGAAATTAAATACAGCACCAATACAAAAACAGCAATATCAGCATACTATGGATACGCATATTCGTGGCTAAAATATGGGGTTATGTTATGGGGAAACAGCGTCAATGCCGATCAATTATTTTTCATGCAGAAAAAATGTTTAAGAATCATAGCACAAATAGATAACACTGTCAGTTGTAGATCATACTTCATTAAATATAACATACTTAAACTACCTTCTTTGTACATACAAGAACTTTGCATGTTTATATACAAAAACAATGACATGTTTTCTAAAACTAAAGACACCCATAATGTGAACACTCGGTATAAAGATAATCTGAGACTACCATACTCAAGAATTAAAATGTTAAATGAAAGCCCTTACTATATGGCAATAAAAGTATTTAATAAACTACCAACAAATATTAAAAACGAACCTAAATTTGCTTCATTTAATACAAAATTAAGAAACTTCTTGTCAGTAAATTGCTTTTATTCTCTAAATGAATACATAGAAGCTACCAGTTACAAAAAATATTACCTACCTAAATAAAAAATAAAAAAAATATTTAGTTGATTGTAATGTATATTATAAAAATACGTTTGTACTTGTTCTCAATGTATAAATATTTTCGTTTATTTTATTTCTTACTAATAATAGATAACTTACCAATAAAGTGTTTAGTCGTAAATAAATTTATCTTAAGCTAGTATTATTAAGGTTATTTTAAGAGATGCCTACTTTAAATTATATAAGATTTTTATATGAGATAATTATTATCTATGTTGTACTACAGTGAGCGCCCTGTATTTGCAATGCCCGACAAGGGCAACTAAGTCTTAAGAACTTTAAAATAATTATAAGATCTAATTGTAAAACACTTAGTAGCAAATAAAGTATATGAATATGAATGAATATGAATACTATGGAGCTGATCTGATGATGGAGTCGGAAGGTGGCCTTAGTTAGACCCGCCATGTTTGGGCTCGTTTTACTTGTCTTGGCTAGCACTCTTCTACTACATGATATCCAGGATCTCAAAAGCTTGTATTTAAAAAGTCATCACTATCCCTACATATTATAAAGCAAAGTCGCTATTTCAGTGTGTCTGTCTGTGTATTTTCTTAAATCTTCCAAACTGCCCAACGGATTTGGATGTGTTTTTTTTAATAGATAGAGTAATTCAAGAGAAAGTTTTATAAGTATAATACACCTGTGCGAAGTCGGGGTGGGTCGCTAGTATTTTTATGATAATTTATCATTTTGTAAATGAAACAAAAAACGGTGAAGATAGCGCGTTGATATCGGAGTAACGTCAATGGCCCGACTTCTGAACTTTGATGGGCTTTATCTTTATCGTTTCTCGTTTTGTTGACAAAACAAATTTTTTATTGGATACTGTATTTTTTATTTCAATCTTCCGATAATCTATCAGACCAATTATATATAATGATATCTAGACACGCATCTAACTACTAAAATTGATATGAAAGCTCATTGTTATAAAGTTAGAAGCCTGGCTCTACAAAGGATCTGACAACTTTTTGAAAGTGCGAACTGTGGTCTGGGAACTGGAACTGTATTTTTACATGGAAATGTTTTTGTAGGATTTATTTTTCTCAGCCTATTTGTGCAATAAATTAATATTTTCATAGATATAGGCAATGATGTTTATTGAATATACTCGTAGGTACTACAATATTAGTATCATTCGATAAGATTATTCTGTTAGGTACGTAGTTCAACTGTTACATAAATCTGTGTAACCATCTACCTACCGTGAAAACCGAAGAAAACCTGGGCCGTGGTCGTCGCCGAACGTCTACCCACCAGGTGAACAGGTGAATTCATTAAGATTGCAGGATCCCAAGCCACTTGCAAGCGATTTTATTTCAAATATTTATAGGGTAGGCCTGTGTCCAGCAGTTAATACCCTAGGGTCGATGGATAAATGAATTGTACTCATCATTATCTCCTAGTTGTAGGTATTATGGCACCAACTTGAGATTTAGATTGGGCGGCGAGCCAGGAGGCTGATTGATAACGACACCTTAACTAAGTCGCAGCTGCAAAGTCTTGAGCATCGTCGCAAGGTAGCGTGTTTGTCGGCCTTTTACCGGATACACTTCGGAGAGTGCGCCCAGGAGTTGCACAATCTGGTCCCCCCTGCCTCTTTCTTCTATATTGCGGCTAAGCAGACGCGACCAAAGCGCCACTCTTTTATGGTGGACATTCTGCGCGTTAGAACCAAGCGTTTCGAATCCTCATTCCTCATACGAACAGCCAGAATGTGGAACGCTTTGTCTGGGTCTGTCTTACCTCTAGAGTATAACGTGGGTGTCTTCAAATCCCGAGTAACTATTTACTAGGTATCTTCTAGGTAAGCGTGCTACACCCTAGACCGCACATCTGCTCAACATCAGGCAGTATGTAGTCAAACGCAAACCTAAACGGAATAAAAAAAACCGGACAAGTGCGAGTCAGGCTCGCTCACCGAAAGTTCCGTACAAATCCTGAAAATCGGGAACTAAGTTTAGTTGGAACCTTAGGGCGAAGCTGGTCATCGATTGTTAACGCGAAAGTATACTACATGGCGTTAGTCCTTTAAAACGCATCAAAAGGTCAAAATTAATGATTATTTTTACAATTTTCATTATAAATGGAAAGTCAGATATCGTAAAAATAATTAAAACTTGTTTTATTCTCGTGCTAATAAAGTTATTTCATATGATAGGTACATGATACGGTTAACTCCCTTTAAAACTTGGACCCTTTATTATTACTTTGTAGGTTTTGATTCCCTTGTGATTGTCGAAATATTCGGTTTTTATGACTTAAACGGCTCTAACTTTTTTCATGATAACCGAGAAGCTCGATATTTCACAACTGTAAGAAACCATAGATTTGCGTATATAGTTTTAATTTCAACTCAATATATTTACGCGTTCTCGAGATGGAAGGTGACACACAGAAGGACGGACAGACAGACAAACCAGTGTTTCTATCGAGAGAACATATTGAAGTATTGTATAGATTTATTATCAGTTTGATAAAGTTCACTATTGAGTATCGAGCCACACAATTTTTGCGCTATACCTACCCTTACTCCGCTGTACTGTCTGTGGGAGCACTATTTTGTACCTTATTAAAATACACACATGACAGGTGTATTCCTTAATTATGATCTGGGTATAGGCCGAATTAAACTTAATGGCGTCAGTGAACACGAAGAGAGTAGCTAATTCATAAGTCAGCGATGATGACAAGTGGGGATTGGCGCAGCTTGTCATTCACTTTACAGACGTCGCATCGGTTTTATTTTGCGATTTCGTAGTTGGTTGCCACAGTATACTAAGCGCCACACAAATCGACGGATGAGAAGTTAGACACTTCACCGTGATTAGCTGATTATTGCGCATGTGTGCACAATGCCTATACAAATGGCGAAGTAGTGAGCTCGGGCGTAGGGAGCGCGCGGGATGCATGATGTTGGCGGGAGGGTGTGCCTGCGCAAACCTACGAGTATATTTCGGCTTTTGCGCAGAATGCTGTGTATAACTTCCCATCCGCCGATTTGTGTGGCGCTTAGTATAAAAGTTGTTCATTATTAGTTCATCATCACAGAACAAAAGTTGTTAGTTTTTATGTACAGAATAAGTCCCTAAAAGGATGCTAATTAAGTACTTAGAAATAACCTTGTATCCATCTGAAAAATTCTGCACTTTTCAAAGAAACATCTTAATTTATGATGTTACATTATAAAATTAATGCATCCAGTTCTAAGCCCTGTTAAATAGATATATTGTATATCTAGTTTCAAAATTTGATATAATATATTATGTAAGTAGTTTCGATACGATATTTTGATATAGATAGGTATGTATATGTAATTATTTTTCGCTAAAAATAGCACCACCGACTTCCCCCAACCAACCCTTAAAACTGGAGGATGAAAGTTGGTACGAGGCTTTCCTAAATTTTGATGCTAGATGTCTGAAAATTGATAAAATTACTATGTTTTAAATAATAAAACACGTCCTTCAGGATTTTTAGTAAATCACCTCCCAACCCTTAAAGCTGGGGGATAAAAGTTGGTATAAGACTTCGGCAAGTTTTGAAGCAACGAATCTAAAAATCGATTAAAGTACTTATTGTAATAAATAATCCACAAAAAGAAGTGAAATCCAACAAAAACATTTTCATGTGAAATACCTATAGACCAAGACCACAGCTCGCACTTACAAAAAATTTACAGATCCTATGTAAAGCCAAGTCACTCACTCTACTTCACTCTACACCTTAGTCAATATATGCGGCTTGGCTGTTTCGCTTACTGCTTAATTATTAAGTGTTCACGAATTTCGATAAACTTATTGAATTTAGCTAAAAACATTGACTAAGCTGTAGAGTTTGTGAAGTAAATATTGAAGATCTGACAAATTTTTCTAAGTGTGAGCTGTGGTCTTGGCTATATTTCACATGAAAATGTTTTTGTTGCAAAATGTGACCTTCGAGGAGGTATTTCTGTGTTGCTATGTTAGTATGACCAGGGGGATGCAAACCGCTTCTAGTGGTCGGTTTTATTCAAGGTCTAATAAGGGAGCCCTATGTTCAGCAGTGGATGTTTTATGGCTGAAATGTTTATCCTGTATATGCCACTGTAAAAAATAATATCAGACACGTGCACGGGCGGAGTCGAGACGGCAGCAGGGCTCACTAAAATAACAAGTTTTAATACAATTAATTATTTATTAGAATATTAAATAGTTATTTTTGCATACATTATAATAATTTTGTAAGTTTAGTTAAATTAATAAAAATAAACATTTAACGTATAAAAAATGTAAGTGAATAAAACCCGTGATTTATAACATAAAAATGTGTGAAAACCGCGTTAGTTTCCATAATAAAACGTAAGTGAACAAAAAATGTTTCGTATGAGCAGGTCAGTGGGTGTTGCTAGGTATGTCGGCACCGCCGCGCGCCGGGGGCCGCGGGCGGACATGTCAGCCTTTCTTCTTCTTTTTACTGACCTGAAACAACCTGGAACAAGGGAATCAAAACCAACAAATCTAGTTCCTGATTTTCGTAGCCATCTCTTCTATTTACCTTTTTTAAAAGGGGCAAAAGTGCCTTTATTAACTACAATAATATACAATACTACTTTATACGCTAAAGCTACCTACACTACTACTACATAGAAATCAATCGGATCATCCACAGACCCTAGAAGGTCTAAAGATAATCCAATCCTTGTAGGTTCTAATTCTAATTCTAATTCGAAGTGGGGGCGATAAGTCCTGCACTGACGTCCCGCATGGGGTGTTTTGTGCATTTCCCCCTCCAGCGTCTACCCGAGCCAGCCCAGCTCCTTAAAATAACGGAGCGTGGCTCTGGGCCGCTGGCATAACTGCTCCAGTGGCTTGGATGGTACATTAGATGGCGATGACGATGAAGATATCGATGCCGACGACAAATCAATATTAGCGTCATGGAACCCGTAAGCGATTCTAGTTTCTGCCGTGGCCTTGCAGTGCCACAAAACATGCTCTACCGTTTCATTTTCCTGCAGGCAACCACGACAGAGTGGGCTGTCGGTGGCTCCCAGTTTATACATGTGACTATTCAAGTTGCAGTGACCAGTGATGAGCCCTACCAATAGTCGGAGGTCTTGTCGCTGCAACCTCAACAGATCGTTAGTAATGTTTCTGCTCAGGGCTGGGAAAGCAGCTTTGGCATGCCTGCAATCCTCCCTCTTATCCCACAAATTTTGTTGTTCTTTTTCAGTATGACGGCGCAGTAGATCACGCACTTCCACCGCTGTCGGCTTGCAGTGTCTAGCTGCTTTGTCCTCCACCTGTTTTCTCGTGCCCTCTTTGGCAAGGGTGTCTGCTATGTTGTTACCCGGACACAAGTCGTGACTTTTTGTCCAACGTACGATGGTTCTGTGTTTGTTTGAAATACTTTGGAGTGCTGCATGACACTCAGCTATTACTCTGGACCTAGTTATAGGTCTCCTGAGCGCATAGATTGTGGCAGCACTGTCAACCGTGAACATAATCGCTTCCTTGGACTCTCCGATTCCAGGAGATATCAGAAGCTCCTTCAGTGGCTCCAGTGCTTTTGCGGCCAGTAATAAGCCCATGGCTTCCGCCTGCAAGGTCGTTGTAGTTTTGCTCAGGGCAAAGGACTCCTTGAGCCCAAGCTCCGGTGAGTAATAGCCGCAGCCTGTCCCTTGCTTATTTTTTGCACCATCCGTGTATATGTTCCAAGACGGCGTTACACTGTCTGATATGTCATCATCTATGATCAGAACATACTTTTTGCTGTCCAGGTGTGTTTTGGCTATTCGGTCCGTGCCACTATTAGCTTCAGGGATTATTCCTATCGCCCGATCGATTATTCTACAGTGGTTAGTGGTCGCACCTATACTCTTCCACTGATTTGTAGATTTTATTCGTAGGGCTGAAGCCATCGCTTCCTGCTGAATGTGCAGGTGCAGTGGTGTGAGCCCAAGAATAATTTCAAGAGCAGCTGAAGGTGTATTTTTCATACATCCGCTGATTAACGAGCACGCAAGTCTTTGCGTTTGTTGTAGTTTTGCTTTTACAGTAGCTAGGTTCGTACGTGTCCACCACACTACGCAACCGTAAGTGAAGACCGGTCGTACTATAACAGTATATAGCCAGTGACAGAGCTTTGGCTTTAGACCCCAGTCCTTTCCCACTGCCCTGGTGCACTGCCATAGAATGTTTGTTGCCTTCGTGGTGACATACTCAAGTTGTTTTCCCCACAGAAGTTTACTGTCTAGCCATATTCCTAGATATTTGACTTCCTTGCTTAATGTTAATTTGGTACCGAATAGCGAAGGAGTTTTCAAGTCGGTTTTCTTTGTTTTTCGTGTGAATAGCACTAACTCTGTTTTTTGTGGATTAACAGAGAGGCCGTGTCGTTCACACCATTTTTCAACTACTTTGAGCGCTTTCTGCATCTTCTCACACAGGGTCGACTCAAAGAGTCCAGATACCATTATTACCAGATCATCAGCATATGCTACAGTGACAATGCCTTCTTTATTAAGGAGTACAATAAGCTCGTCTACCACTACTACCCAAAGTAAAGGTGACATGACTCCTCCTTGTGGACAGCCCTTAGTGACCCGACAGCGCGTGGCGCCTGCCGTTTCAATATTGGCTGTTCTATTTGCGAGCATTGTGGTTATCCAACCATTTACTCTGTTGTCTACTCCCTGCTTTTTCAGACCTTCTTCAATGCTGGGGAAAGTAGTCTTATCAAATGCCCCTTCAATGTCAATGAAGGTAGCCAAACAGGATTGCTTGCTCTCCAGAGCGGATTCTATTTTATACACCACTTGATGGAGAGCAGTCTCCGTCGATTTGCCCGACTGATAGGCATGTTGATTATTGTGGACTGGATTGTCTGTCAGTGGTCCACATCTAATGTGCTTATCACAGAGTCTTTCCAGTGTTTTCAATAGGAAAGAGCTGAGGCTTATTGGTCTGAACGACTTTGGGTTTGTGTAGTCGGTTTTTCCTGGTTTCGGTAAAAACACCACTTTTACTTCTCTCCAGGCTTTAGGTATATACCTCCACGCCATGCAAGATCTAAATATGGCGATGAGGTGTATTTTAATCGTGCTTAGGCCCCATTGGAGGAGAGCTGGAAATATGTCATCCAGTCCGGGGGCCTTGTGCGGCTGAAAAGTGCTTATTGCCCAAAGAAGGTTTTCTTCCGTGACAATAGAGTCGGCAAAATCCCAATCTTCCTTTTCAGGCTTTTGCGGTATGTGTGGTACCCATCCGTCTATGTCGTTTAGTTGACAGTCTGGAAAGTGAGTCTGTAGTAGCAATTCAAATTGCTCTTGCTCTGAAGCTGTGTAGGTGCCATCAGCCTTTTTCAGAGTACCTAGCTTTATTTGTGAGTCACTAGTTATAATTTTTCTTAAACGCGCAGTTTCACTCTCAGATTGTATAGAGTTACTATACTTTTTCCAAGAGTTGTTTTGGCTCTTTCTGACCTCCACCTTGAACCGGTGGCGCATTTTTCTGTAAACTTGCCAGTCTGCTGGTGCATCGGTGTTCATGGCTCTATTGAAATGGTGTCTGACCCTTTTTCTGAGCTTGGTCAGGTCTTTGTTCCACCATCTGTCTTTTTTAGGAATTGAACTATAGTTTTCCTTTCTTAAAGGGCAAGCTTTTTCATAGCTTTCTTTCAAAGCGTGTACCAAGGCTTTCGTCGTGGTCTCTATTTCCTGCGGCGATAGTTCCGCTTTTGGATCAACTTTTTGTGTCTCTGACATAGCCTTTTCAAGTGCATCTCTAAAGGCTGGTATGTCGGTCTTTTTTGGATTTCTGTAAGATCGTGGTTCGTGTTTGCCAGTGGCTAAACTATATCTGATCCATCTGTGGTCCGAACCAGAATATTCATCAGTCGCTACGCGCCAATCGTTTATTTTTTTAGAGATATCATTTGTAACCAAAGTGATATCTATTATTGTCCTGGCCCAAGATGTTACGAATGTGGGCTCAGTGCCATTGTTTAAAAGGTTCAAATTGTGCCTGAGGATGAAGTCGAGCACATCGTTTCCTCTCTCATTGGTGTCGGTGCAACCCCAAATAGTGCAGTGTGCGTTAGCATCGCATCCTACTATACATTCTAGGTTATTAGCCGTGCAAAAATGCATCAGCTCTTCGAGCGCCGGATGTGGTGCATCTTCTGTTATGTCCAGGTATGCCGAGGCCACAATAACAGTGCTGAGATGGCCTTGGAGACCTGTGTCTACTTTAACTACAGTGAGGTCATCGGTGCACAAGTGTGTCACCAAGGACGCTTTATATGGCTGCGGGATATAAATAAGAGTACGCATTTTGTTTTGCACAGTAGGAGTAAATACATTACCTCTGAGACCATTTAAGCCGCTTACCTTGCCACGGATTAAATACGGTTCCTGGACCAGTGCTATTGTGTTCTGACGCTTCTCCAGAGCTTCGCGTAGAGCAGCGGAGCCTGAGACGCTATGATGAATATTACCCTGAATAATATCGAGATTAGTACAGGTGTTTAGTGTGCTATGTGATCCTCCGGCTGCCGCGGCAGTAGGAGTGTGTGTGTTTTTATGACTATTATCTTTTTGGGAATCCATTATTATTAATTGATAAAAATAAATAAATATATATGTGTGGACCCCTACCTCAAAAAATTAGGCATCATGGTCGGCGCGGGGGCGGGCAGTTCGGTCCATGTCCATGGGCGACGCAGGCGAAAAGATGTTGAGCCCATACAGGTCCAGCATCCCGTCACCCCCGTCGGCCGCGTCCAGCAACCTTTCCTCCTCCTCCCGCGTCCACCCGATGCTCCCAGCGAGCGGCGTGTCGTCGTCGACCTCGGAGAGCGCGGAAGTGGTTTGAATGCACGAAGCAGCGCCCCCGACATCCCCACCCACCGTTGCCGCCGACGAATCCCCTCCTCTGTCAGCCCTGAAGCCCCTCACCCTTACGAAGACCTTCGCGCATATATAATATAGCCGAAAGTCCACGCGTCTGAGCGGCTCTATATCTTCCGGCGCGATGCCCATCACCAGAGTATGATTACGAGCGCTACCCACGAGACGCATCTCGTGGGTAAACACCCGCCATCGCTCCACACCTACCTCCGGGTTCATCGCCACCAGGTACTGCACGAGGGGTTCCGGCCCGTCTCCGCATAGCGCCGGCACTCCTCTCCCGAAGTCCGGAAAGTTTATGACAGCGGTGTGGTACCGCGGCACCTCGCTCTCCGGGACGACCACGCACTCGCCGAATCCCTCCCACAGGGCGGGCGACCGTTCTATTATGAGTTTGAGCCACTCGAGTGCGTAGTCGTCCGCGGGTATGTACCTTAGCCCACCGCGGAACGTCGTCGCCAGCTTCTCGAACCGCGGTAGGTGACCGTTTGCCTGCCGGTTACCGCTGACATGGCACTCTTGCTGCGCCTGTTCAACGGTCATCCTCACATGCATGGCCCGCAGCTCGTCCATCGGCATGCGACTGCGCTCCATGACCAGCACCGCGGGGCGCCAAGTCTTAGCGGCCTCGGCGTAAGACGAGGGTCCCGCAGCGTGTGTTCGTGCCACCGCGAGCACGCCACCGCCGGGCGGTAGCGGGCCCGCGGGTGTATCGGGTGTGCCGCGAGTGTGGGGTGTCGCGTGTGTAAGTGTCACGTCAGCGCTAACGATATTCGCGCGCTGGCATAGTTTTTTGTCAGCTGTTACGTTCGACGTGGGCGACACAAAGTCCGAACTCCGCTGTCTCTTCGCTCCTCGGGTCGTCCCCTCCCCTACCCCCGAGTGTATAGTCTCCGTGTCGGACGCGACGATTCCGGCAACCCCCCTCTCTATTCCCCCCGTCCCCGTGCTCACCTCCTTACCCTTTTCCCTCCTAGTGCCGTTAGACGGGCATAGGCCGGTTTTCGTTCCAGGTCGGAGAGCACCAATAGAGACGATTGTTGCCGGGTCGCGCGCCACGTGTTGTGCGTTCAGCGGCAGGGCTTTCGGGGGAGGCGGCGGCCCTCGGGCGCGCGCCGCGCCAACCGGGTTCGTCGAGGGCCCGGCGCTCGGGCCCGGACGTTGCGCGGCCACGCGGCCAAGGCTCGCCGCCCGTGGCAGGTCACGTGTCATGCATGCCACGATAGGGGGCGCAAGCGCCGCCATACCGGGCAGAGGCATGACGCCCTCCTGACGCAGCTGGCTCCACTGCTCCTTCAGCTCATCCCCGAAAGCCCTGCGCTGCCTCAGAAAAGCTCGTCGGCTGACGCCGCGATATAAGCCGGGGGACGGCCAGCCGCCCTCCCGGCGCCCACCTGACCCTACTCCTGCGTCGTGCTCCGCCGCTGTCTCCCGGCGCCGCCCGCGTCGCTCCGCTCCGGCTCCAGGCTTCTGCACTGGTCCAGGTGCTGCTGGCTGCTGGGTGGCTGTCGTATTCGTTGTCGGTCCAGTAGCATCTGCGGCTGGCGAGGCCTGGGACTCCACCCCGCCGTCGCCTTCGGTAGCCCATTTCTCACCCTCTGGCCCGGAAACCAGAGAGCGCCGGGTGCTAGCCGGGTCGTAGGGCATACTTAAATCCTTAAATTCGCTCATCATTTATGCTTAGCAGGAAACTGTGGAGCAAGCTGACAGTTAGTGGGCGCTCAATATGAAGGGTAGAAGCAGTTGCCCAAGCTACTTCCCCCCGATATTTTGCGTGCTAGATGGTGAGCGGGTCGTCCCGAGAAACACAAGGGAGGCCACGCCCCTCCACCACACACGCCCGGCCACGGGCTGCCGCGAGGGGGGATGGAGTGCTCGGCATACCAAAGGATTAGTTGAAATACCGTTCACCCCACTCCCCCTAGTGCCCTCACTCTTCATCCGGGCTTGGGACCGGCATCGCACTGAAGCTATTGTGCTGAAAGCGAAGCAAAAAGCAAAAGCTAAGCAGCGGGTGGAAAGCAATAACTAAAGTGAAATGGCGAGTTTAAGTGTGAGCTGTGGTCTTGGCTATATTTCACATGAAAATGTTTTTGTTGCAAAATGTGACCTTCGAGGAGGTATTTCTGTGTTGCTATGTTAGTATGACCAGGGGGATGCAAACCGCTTCTAGTGGTCGGTTTTATTCAAGGTCTAATAAGGGAGCCCTATGTTCAGCAGTGGATGTTTTATGGCTGAAATGTTTATCCTGTATATGCCACTGTAAAAAATAATATCAGACACGTGCACGGGCGGAGTCGAGACGGCAGCAGGGCTCACTAAAATAACAAGTTTTAATACAATTAATTATTTATTAGAATATTAAATAGTTATTTTTGCATACATTATAATAATTTTGTAAGTTTAGTTAAATTAATAAAAATAAACATTTAACGTATAAAAAATGTAAGTGAATAAAACCCGTGATTTATAACATAAAAATGTGTGAAAACCGCGTTAGTTTCCATAATAAAACGTAAGTGAACAAAAAATGTTTCGTATGAGCAGGTCAGTGGGTGTTGCTAGGTATGTCGGCACCGCCGCGCGCCGGGGGCCGCGGGCGGACATGTCAGCCTTTCTTCTTCTTTTTACTGACCTGAAACAACCTGGAACAAGGGAATCAAAAGCAACAAATCTAGTTCCTGATTTTCGTAGCCATCTCTTCTATTTACCTTTTTTAAAAGGGGCAAAAGTGCCTTTATTAACTACAATAATATACAATACTACTTTATACGCTAAAGCTACCTACACTACTACTACATAGAAATCAATTGGATCATCCACAGACCCTAGAAGGTCTAAAGATAATCCAATCCTTGTAGGTTTGCGTTTGACTTCATACTGCCTGATGTTGAGCAGATATGCGGTCTAGGATGTAGCACGCTTACCTAGAATATACCTATTTACTCGGAATTTAAAGACACCTACGTTGTACTTAAGCGGGAAGACAGACCCAGGCAAAGCGTTCCACATTCTGGCTGTTCGAATGAGGAACGAGGATTCGAAACGCTTTGTTCTAACGCGCGGAATGTCCACCATAAAAGGGTGGCGCTTTGGCCACTGCCAGTTGGCAGCATGCCCAGCATGCTGGCAGCATTGCCACGCTGAATGGCAATGCTTATACGTTGAGCCAAATACAGCAGCATTTTGGTCACACGTCATTTTCATTTTTTCTATTTACCTACAATAGCAATAAAATGTGTTCGTTATTACTTCTAGATCAAGAATCCAACGGTCGTCAAGCGATAACTTTACTGGTACACTTTAAAAGTTATGACGTCACAAAGATAGCCGCACTTTCTTAGGTAAATAAATGCTCACTATTAAACCAATTATTTTCGCAGTACCTACGTAATAAGTATTAATTTACGAAAGAAATATGGGAACATATTATAATAAAGAAAGTGAGAGCGTAAAAGTAACAAAATAACTGTGGTCGCCTCCTCTATTTTCTTAAATCATTGGTTTTAAACAATCTGGATTCCAAACATGTCAAGATGTCATTTTGACAAAATAATTATTTGTCAAAATGAGTTGAAAATGAGTTTCAATTCTGACGTCGAAATCATTCGTCCCAAAAATAGCTTTGTTCCCGTTTTTAATGCTGATAGGCGATACAATTCAGAAGAATACGAAACACGTTGTCAATTAATTTTGTTTAATGCTGGTATAATAATAATAGACCAGAGTAGAACCTTTAAAAATAATAAAGAGTGAAAAAAAATAATAGTAGGATGAAACCCATTAGAAAAGGAAGGGAATATTATAAAAATAAAAGGAAAAATAATTTACGGGCGATCTGAGGTCGGGAAGGGGATGGGGGGGGGGGGGGGGGGGGGGGGGTTTAAGGGGGAAAAACGGTTTTTCTCGATTTCCGGCAAAACTAAAAGTCTTATCGAAAAAAGTCAGATGGCAAAGTTGTAGGTAATAAAAAGATCTAAAACTTTTGTGTTAACACTTTTTTCACATAACCTCAAAATTTATGTGAAAAATCCAAAAAACCGAGTTTTTGGTTTTTTATTTTTATCTCTTACAAAAATATATTTTTTTTAACAAAATTTGGTGAAAACTTACCTTTTTATGTCCCAAATACGCTGTAATTTATTTGATTAAAAATATTAATTTTTTTCACCTTATTTTGAATTAATATCGAAAAAACACCCTAATTTTCAATCGAAAATTCAACCTTTGACGGTAATAATTTATTTTAAAATAGTTATAAATAGGCATCTACGCATATAATTTAAAGAAGATTCGACAACTTTCTCCAAATATTGTAGATGTCTTATTAAATATTAATTTTATTAACTTATTTGTTTGTGAATTATAGTAGTTTATTTTTATTTGCAATTTTTTTGTTATCAATGGAACATGTAATTTAACGTTTTTCGAGTAATTAAAGTGTAAATTTTAATAAATAGCTCAAAATTATTTATAACTAGCTTTTACCCGCGGCTTCGCCCGCGATATAATTTAATTTATGTTTATCTTGTCATAAAAATATGGTAACTAAGACAGTAAGTGCGCCACAAAATATTAGCCCCAATTCAATGTGAAACGGTACACAAATATTGTAGCAAATAATCATTTCAAACCCAAAAAACAGCCAATCTCAACTAATTTGTTTCGTCATCGTTATCATCCGCAGCTTTCTTTGACTCACTGTTGGGTATAGGCCTCTCTCTTGCAGTGCCATCTGCCTCGGCTCTTTGCCGGTCGTGACCAGGCTCGACCGGCGGTATTGATGATATCGTCGAGATAGTCGACCCACCTTGCTGCCGCGCCGCACATAGCTGAGCGCTCTCACCTATTCAAGTACCCTAGTTGACCAGCTTGGTCACCACCGTCTTTCTTGGTCAAGAAGCGCTGGTCGAATTAGTTGCCACGCCATTGTGAACGATGTCATACGCAGGGCTTTTGCGACCGCTAATATCGCAGCCGTACTCTAACCGAATGGGTTTGCGCGTAGTGATGGCAAAAGGCCTGACGGTATGAAGCTGGTCCCATGGAAGTGTAGACGGCCCTTAGTATGGGACGCGACTTGCGTCGATACTTTGGAGCCGTCAGCGGAGCAGCACAAACGGCGCAAATATGCTAACCTCGGTAGTGGTTACATATTTGAGCCGTTTGAAATTGAGACATTGTGCGCGTGTTGGCCGGGAGCTCGTCTTGTTTTCAAAAGTCTTTCTGAGCGTCTCGTGTACCCGCCGCGTGACCAAAATGCTGGTGTTTATTTGGCTCAACGTATAAGCAGCATTGCCAAGCTGATTGGCAATGCTGCCAGCATGTTGGGCACGCTGCTAACTGGCAGTGGGCTTGAGCATTTAGAATATCTTTAGACCTTCAAGGGTCTGTGGATGATCCAATTGCTTGTTATGTAGTAGTAGTTTAAGAAGTTTTACATTATGAGTCTGTATTTAGTGGTAGTTAATAAAGGCACTTGCTCTGTAAAAAAATCAAGTACCTTGCACCTTGTTGTCACTGTTCAGACCTATCCCGATATCAAAATACCTTATAATTATAAATGCTTCTGTTGATTAAGATAAGGTTAGAGTGTACCCGCCCATAGGTTTCCGCCTTGTCGTGGCAGGAGAACTTAGTAGCCGAGGCCTATGGGCGGCGCGGGAATCCCAGGTAGAGCCGCTTCTCTGGGTTTTTTCTGAGACAGCTGAGAAGGCGGCGCTCGAGGTCTCCCGATTCTTTTTGGTCTTTTCCCCCTAGGCAGTTTAGAAGTTTGCACTCGAGGTTGGGCCGATTTTCTGGGGTTTTTAAATATAGCAGCTTAGAGGCTGACCGGCAAGTTGCGTGCCTCATGAGGAGTGCCGCAACTGAGCCGGGCTGCACTTTTATCACTGTTCATTCCTAACCAACCCAACAGAAATTTAAGTTCGTGTCAAGGTCACAACTCAGAATCAAGGTTAATAACCTTAGTGTCAAGATATTCATACTCATGCCATACTACTTTTAAAAATCAAGTCGATCCGTTTCTTCGTATATTAGCATGGATTCTCTACCATAAAGGTAGAATAAAGAAATATGTTTAACCTCTAATGGTGGTATATTTAAAAATATTTTTAATGTTAGACGAAATGACGGCCCAGTATTAAACGTCATTGTAATATGTAGCATGGTAAAGGGAAAACTATTTTGTCCAATTTTAATGTCAGTTATCATTGTCAATTCATACTTTATTTCCTCTTCGAGGAGCTATAATGGTGGAAAGACAATTTGTCCCTTTGCTATGCTAAGCGAGACATTTATAAAAGTCTGCAGTCAATGTATGTCACCTGTCATCTAATTACGTTTTGTGAATCCATGTTAGGCCCAATCAACCCAATTATGAATGCGCCATCGTAAATTTAATAGCAACGTAAAAAGTGTTCTCTCTATCGAATTCCGAAAGTGAAAAAGAAACAGAAATAGTCTAATTAACTGTTATAATTACGATAGTGTATTCAAAATTGGGCCTTTTAGCGTCGTTGTGATAGGTGACAGTTTTGCTAACGCAAGATTTTGTCCTATCCAACGGGAATTATGCAATTTTCGGGATAAAATGTAGCCTATGTCCTTTCTCAGGCTCTAGACTATCTGTGTACCAAATTTCATTGAGATCGGTTCATTAGTTTTGGCGTGAAAGCGCGACAGACAGACGGACAGACAGATAGACAGACAGACAGAGTTACTTTCGCATTTATAATATTAAAATAGTAAGGATAATATATTATCAGTATGATGATATCCAAGGACTGCTCGTCGATTGATTTGACAGATATTCGATTGACAGTTGTTTATTTTGACATTCTTGCAGCGCACGCTCAGTAGCTCGCAGATGGCAGAATTTTCCTACTTACTCAACATTTATCGTTATATTTTGGACAATTCACAAAATATCTTTATAAATTGTAGCCTATGTGTTATTCTGATGTATAAGCTATATTATTACAAAGTTTCATCTCAATCCGATCAGTAGTTTTTGCGTGAAAGAGTAACAAACATCCATACATCCATCCATCCATCCATCCATCCATCCTCACAAACTTTCGCGTTTATAATATTAGTAGGATAGTAGGATATCGTAATATAAAAAAAACTTTCGAATTCGAGTTTTTATCGATTTTTTGAATTATCTGAGAAGATTTACTATAGTAACATATATATTTTTTTTCACCATCGGAAAGTAGAGATTTCAACAAACAGAAAACATACCAACTTTTTGAAAAAAGCTGATATTTTGACGGTTGAATTTTCGATTGAAAATTAGGGTGTTTTTTCGATATTAATTCAAAATAAGGTGAAAAAAATTAATATTTTTAATCAAATAAATTACAGCGTATTTGGGACATAAAAAGGTAAGTTTTCACCAAATTTCGTTAAAAAAAAATATTTTTGCAAGAGATAAAAATAAAAAACCAAAAACTCGGTTTTTTGGATTTTTCACATAAATTTTGAGGTTATGTGAAAAAAGTGTCAATACAAAAGTTTTAGATCTTTTTATTACCTACAACTTTGCCATTTAACTTTTTTCGATAGGACTTATAGTTTTGCCGGAAATCGAGAAAAACCGTTTTTCCCCCTTAAACCCCCCCCCCCCCCATCCCCTTCCCGACCTCAGATCGCCCGTAAATTATTTTTCCTTTTATTTTTATATTATTCCCCTCCTTTTCTAATGGGTTTTATCCTACTATTATTTTTTTTGGTTGTATAAATTATCGACACTGGTGTATAATCAAAAATTCTAACCACAACACTCGTTACATTTCGAAAAAGTTCATATTCTTCTGAGTCTATTGCATCAGCTAAAAACAAAAAAGAGCCCTCCGTTTTTTTTTAGAACTAATTTTTAATTTCTTAGGATAAATAAATATATTTTGCTCAATAGGTAGTTTATCTCTAGCAACCCTGATTAAGTTTACCTCCGAATAGTTAAATAGAAGCATTTTTATCAATAAAATTAAATTTTTAAGAGTTTTTTTGTCACATTGTACCTAGGTACTAACTGGTCACACTGGTAGGTTATAATTTGTAATTTTAGCAAATTAAGAAATTAATGTGGAAGAATCAGCTACGAATGCAAGTAAAATAACGATAGAAGCAATTTATTATTGCTAAACTAGAAAAAATACAAAGCTGTATTATTATTTTTCATACAAATTATTTTTCACATTTAAAAAAAAATGGAGGGATAAAAAAGTCTAAATTAAATATTTTTGAGAAGCCTATAAATGAAGCTTTCAAATGATGTATATATCATCTTTTATTTTATTTAAATGACAATACTACACTACTACTACATAGTAAGCAATTGGATCATCCACAGACCCTTGAAGGTCTAAAGATAATCCAAGTGCTCAAGCCCTCTGCCACTATATCATCTTGGTTCGATTTTTCTCTGAATAATATACCACTTGTGGACGTCACCTTTGAAGTCAATCGGCCCAAGGAATCGTGTCCTCCCATACTAAGTTTGCCTCGCTATTTCACCCACTTCGGGCTGGAATTTCGCAAAATCTGTTCTTAGTGAGCACCTACGAGTATATCCTAAAAAGAACCCCCATGTAAAATTAGAGACTCCTAGTACTTGTGAGTCAGTGAATTACGATTTTATATATAGATAGATGTAATATTTTATGTCGCAGTATGTATACACCACCGACCGTATTCCTATTTTTTTATTTAATCTCCAGTCTATCCAAAGGTTGCCTGGTAGAAATCGCTAAAGGCGATAAGGCTGCCCTTGTACAACATATTTAAACATCTACTCTAATGTATTTTTATCATTTGGTGTACAATACAATTGTTATATAGGAATAAATCTGAAAACTGCATATTTTCAAAAAAAACAGGGCGTAAAATAATTATAATATTGATAATCTGTTAAAAATTGGGAGAAGCCACTGGCTTTAGAAATACAGTCGCAACTAGTTCGGAGCCGGTGGATTCATTACAGTTGTTGTCACCTGTTTGTTATCAATAAATAAACTTTTGATTTGATTTTGATTTCATTTCCGCAAATTAAAACAAGTTATTGATTAATTTTACGATATGCTTTTTTTGGTACATGAGGAGACATGTATAAAAAGAACATTTGTCAATGACTGGGTTTTGTAAGTATTTTCCTTCTTCTTTAATGTTTTAACATCTTAGTTCCCGATACCTTACAATTTTTGGGATTTGTACGGAACCCTCGGTGCGCGAGTCCATCTCGCACTTGACCGATTATTATTCAAACCCTCTCAACCACATAATAATAAATTTGTCGAGGTTTAATGGGGTAAGACAGGGTGGAATTACATCTCCGAGGCTATTCAACTTTTACATGAATCAGCTGATTGGTGAACTCAGTAGTATGCATACAGGATGCTCAATTGGTGGTCTTAAAGTCAATAATATTAGCTATGCCGATGATATGGTACTACTGAGTTCATCAATTAGAGGACTAAGGAAACTGGTAAAAGTTTGCGAGACATATGCCACGAAACACGGTCTTGTATATAATACTAAGAAAAGTGAAGTAAAGATTTTTACAGCTGGAAACAAAAAACTTGATAATATACCACCAATATGGATGAATGGAAATGCGCTTGGGATTGATAATCAATTCAAGTACCTAGGTCACATTATTACACATGATCTGAAAGATGACAATGACATTGAGCGGGAGCGTAGAGCGCTGGCGGTTAGAGGGTAATATGATCATCCGTAGGTTTAGGCATTTTGTCAATGTTTTTATACCAGCAACCTATGGGTGAAATATACCCAGAAATCGATAAGTGCTCTACGTGTGCAATATAATAACATCTTTAGGATGTTGTTGGGGCTGCCTCCATACTGTAGTGCATCTGGTATGTTTGCGGATGCCAGAACAGATGGATTTGCTGCAATTATTCGCAAAAAAATGATCTCCTTTCTGAAGAAGGTGAGAGGCAGCCAAAATAGCATTTTAAATAATATTAGCGAGAAATACGATTGTTCAATTCTAAAACATTGTGTAAAAACTATAATACCAGGTACAAATAAAGCGTATCAAATTAAGTAAATGTGCCATTAGTCTAGTTAATTTTAAATAATTGTTGATTTCGTTAAAATAAAAACTAAAAAATTGATCTCTTTAATGTTTAATAATTACTGTAATTTTAAAAGATGCGATTGTTACCTGTTCATTCATATTATAATACTTTTTTTGTTTCATTTAAGTGCTAAAATTTTGTATAATGTACCTTAGTTTTAAGTTCTATGGCTATGTAACATTGTACTATATGGATCTGTGTTATCTATTATATAAAAGGCTTCCCTGAGTGACTGACTGACAGACAACCTGCAGCCCAAACCGCTTAAGATATAAACTTGAAATTTGGACCATAGGTACATTGTACAACGCAATGGAGCACTAAGGAAGAAAATATTGAAAAATCGATCTCTAACGGGGTAAAACGGGCCCTTTTCGTTTGTATGTAACTTTTTATTCCCTGTACCGATTGACTTGAAACTTCGTATAAATGTTTTTCAATCAAAATAAAAGTTATGTTTTTTCCTGTTTTTCCAAATTTCCCTTATCTAAGGGGTCAAATAACGTCCCAAAGTTGGTGAAAAAAGCGTCAATTACATCCAACCAGCTGAATGGTTTTGGTTGAGATTTGGTATGAAGGAAGCACACAATATGTTTCAATACAGGAACCAATAATATCCAGGATAATCTATAGGGTTCCTTAGGGATAGCCAAAATTAATCAGTTTAGACCACAGCCCAAACCGCTGAAGATATAAACTCGAAATTTGGAATATACGTACATCGTACGACATAATGAAGCACTAAGGATGAAAAACGTACCCAACTTTAGCTTACGGGGTAAAACGGGCCCTTGTTGTTTGCATGTAACTTTTTATTCTCTGTACCGATTGATATGAAACTTTGTATAGATGCTTTTGAGACTAAATAAAAAATATGGCTGTACCTGTTTTTATGAATTTTCTTTAAAAATTCCTTGGGGGTCATATACGTCCTAAAACTTCAATGCGCTTTTTTTAAATAATTTAGTATCTAGAATAGGATTAAGATAATGATTTATCGTTAAATGGGGCAAAATGGGTCCCCAATAGTTTACAATTTTTTTTGTGAGCCAATAGATTAAAACTTAGCGCACATACGGATCAATATACGTAATTTTTACTATGGAATCAACCCTGACAAGCGAAAATTACCTACATTTTCCATACATTTTGTCGCGGGTCGATGAACTTTTTGTGCTGAACAGCTAATTTTATTCACGTGATTTTGGGGTTGATACCATTGTAAAAGTTAATCAAATTATGAGTATAATAGCATCCTAGCACATGCCTGACAAGTGACGTCTAGATACACTGTGTGTTTCTCAAATAAAATAAGATATAAGTACCTACTTGTGTGCCATTTTTTCATTTGCCTGGAAAATTAAATTTCTAATGACTTAATGAAACATGTCGAATACCTGTACCGGCCTTAATTAATAGTGCACTACTGAACATAGGCTTACCCGCGAAGAGTGATTGGGCCATATACATCACGCCGACCGAGCGCGGGTTGCTGAATCCACAAACGACATTGATTTTTTCTCTACGGACATACCTATACAGGTTGCCTCAATGTTTTCTATCAATGACAAGCCAGTAGTGTGAAATTCCTTACATAGTTACTTATACAATTATTATTATTGGCTCCCTCGGTGGCTCAGTGGTTTATGACCCTGAGTCCTGGGTCAAATAGGCGTGGGTTCGATTCCCACCCAGGGCAAATATTTATGTGATGATCATATGTGTTTGCTCTGTGTCTGGGTGTTATTAATGTATTTTTATTTATTTAACACTTCTTGCACAAGAATTATCTGCCAGTCAACCTACAGGTACATGTATAAGTAGTACATCAGTCCCTGCCAGCCAAATCACAAGCTTTGCTTAGTTTGGGGTCAGAGACCATGTGTGAGATGTCCCCCAATATTTATTTTATATATTTATTTATTATTGAGTTAATTTCAGAAATTCGGCAATTTATCATCCAAAAATTCACGTAGGTACTCTGTAATCAGCTTTAGATACAAGTAATCAAATTAAATAACCAAATACTGAGACAATGCAGGCCAATCCGTGGGCTATTATAAATTTAGGCAAATACTGATACAATTCAGGCTAAACTGTAGGCATTATCCTTGCAAGTAATACGATAATAGGGTCAATTATGAAGGCGCCATGGTAAATATAATAGCAACACAAAAGATGTTCTCTATTGAATGCTTAAAGTGAAAAAGAAACAGAAATAATTATGCTAATTAACTATTATAATTACGATAGCGCCTTCATAATCGAGCCTAATGCGGGCTTAACCAAGAGCTACTATTATTTTCACTTTCACTCCGTATCAAGAACTGAACCATGTCAACACGAGAGGGCTATACATATATCTTGGCTATTGCACTTAGGTACCATAAAACTGCACCATTCACTATGTCAGATCCATTGCAGCTCTCACGCCCGCGCCGTCGGGCCTAGAAACTGCCAATGATAAGAAGCCAGTTTGCAGAACGTTCATTTGCGTTTAGGGGCCCTTACGTTTACCAAGACCTTGACAAAAAACTGAATATTTTAAGTGATTCCAGGTATGTGTGCAAGCTAAAAATATCCAACTACTTGAAATCCATGGGTTACAATGATATAGAAAATCTAATCAAACCAGTAAGCTAACTGGAGACCTTCCGGGCCTTTATTTTGTCTCTGATTCCGTTCTGCCGCTATAAATCCAAACGCGTCATATTTGAGCATAACTATGAAGGTGAAGCCAAAAGCAAGAAATTTCATTAGAAGCCAAACATGAATACGATCTCGCTCACACTCGGTGATGTATTTGCGAGCCCAACTCTCATGAGGCTGACGCTACGCAGTTACGTCACTCGTCTTACATCAAATACACACACACACACACACATACACACACACACACACGCACACACCCCCCCACACACACACATATACACACACATATACTACATTCACTACATACCTATATTATACATGTCAGTTGCCACCGGTAGTTCGGTTATAATTTTCTTGTGTTATATGTAAGTATTATATATGTACTGTCTATTAGAATCTTTATCTATTCAAAGTTTTTCATTCATTCATTCATACCTAAATTTACAAAAACGAAAGACACTGGATTTCGCGACACAGGCTAGCCTAGTGCGAAATCCAGGGTGCATAAAATTACATTGTTATACTTACATTAAAATTTACCTGTTTTGTTAAAGTTAAGTACTATTATAAGAATGTTCTGCACATGTGTTATTTGGAAATAAATATGTTTATGTTTATGTTATTTTAAGTAAGTGTCAAGAAAACGCGGGCCAAACTGTGGGTTTTTATCATTTTAAGCAATTACAAAAATAACGCGGGCCAGACCGTGGGCTATTATCATTGCAAGTAATGCAAAAGCGCAGGCTAACGGCATGCTAAATATAATTTTAAGGATTTATTAAAACAACGCGGGCCAGACCGCGAACTATTAGATATCATTATTATTATAAGCAAATGCCAAGATAACGCGGGTTGAACCGCGGACTGTTATTTTAATCAAGTAAATACTAAAACAACGTGGGCCAAACTGTGGGTTATTATCATTTTGAGTACCTAATTATTAACACAACCCGGGCCTAACCGCGGGCTATTATTATTTTGAGCAAGTACTAAGATAACACGGGCCAAACCATGGGCTATTATTATTGTAAGTTATACGACAATGCAGGCCAAACGGCAAGCTTTTATAATTTTAAGCAAGTATTAAGACATCCCAGTCCATGCTGCGTGCTATAAATAACCATCTTAAGCAAGTACTAATAATACGCAGGCCAAACCGTGACCTATTATCATTATAGGCAAATGCTGTTACAATTTTGGCCAAACCGTGGGCATAATCCATAAAAGTAATTTTTTGCAAGGATTAAGACAACGCGGGCTAAATCGCACACTATTAGATATTATTATAAGCAAGTACAAAGACAACGTAGATCAAACCGCGGGCTATTTTCATTTTAAGTAAGTACCTATGTACTAAGACAACGCGGGCGAAGCCGCGGGTTTTAAGCTAGTCTGAAATAAAGTTTATATTATTATTATTATATTAATGAACTTATTGTTGAGAACTGTATTTTTTAAGAAATTCCAGGTTGGCCTCATAGCAAAAGTTGGTCATAATGATGGGTATTGAGTACTTAATGTGGTTTAATTTGTAAATAACTGTAAATTACTTCAAGTGCTTATATCCATATAAGTCAAAACATTTTTTTTTATTGACAAAAACAAAAGTACAATAAAAAAGTACAATTAAGTACTTACCAACAATAATATTCTAGAACATGTACGCCGTCTTTGATAATTTACTTGTCTAGATATATAGTAACGCACCAAAAGCGCCCAAAAAATAGCATATAACTGTTATACGCTAACTCATCAGTGACGCCACAGACACCGCGCTGATAACACGTCTTATTATTCTCAGTTTTGCGGCGAAAATATGGCGTGCTGTGCTATAAATCTGTGCCGCAACTACAAGAGACGTTTGAAAACACTTGAAATCACTGGTAAGTACATTTCAAACAACTATTATCTTTTATAACTAGAGAGAATTAGTGATAGAACTATCGCTAAACATACTACTGTGTATCTGTGTCATTAGTTGCCAGCTTTCAAATTGAATTTTACCCAAATTTTGTAGACATATTTTGTACCATATTTTTAAGAAGATTTAGAGGTGTGAAATGTATGTGTATTTTTTCGATATATTTTTAGGGTTCCGTGAAAAATCCGTATCGTATATTTGTATATATGCCCTGGATCATTGTGTTCCTGTGCCCGAGGTGGTGGCAGAACGAACTCAAATGAAGAATGAACTCGCAGAATACGTTTCGCAGTCGGGTTTTTGTTTAATTTTAACCGACTTCAAAAAAACGAGGTTATCAGTTCTTCTGACAGATTTTTTGTTGGTATTTTAAGCTATTTATGAACCGATTTTAATTTTTTTTTACTAGATAGGTCATGTTTCAAGGGTGGTCCCATATACCTATATAGATGCAGCTGAGACATGCGTAATATTAAGTAGTAACTTTATATAATATTTTGTTTGCAGAATACCTACAGATCCAATTTTAAGGAGTAAGTGGCTAAAATAATAAGAAAAAGCCGTAGCGAAGATCTCTGGCAACCGGTTGCATCTATTGTCATCTGTTCGTATCATTTTCGTTCCAAGGATTTGTATTTAGCTAACAACCAAGGTCGTCGTAGATTAAAAAAAGAATCGATTCCATGCAAGGTGCGTGATTTTTTTTTATCGAATTTCACCCAACTTTACTGACAAAAAAGGAGCAGTTTATCAGGTTTCCCAGTTTTGTTGGTTATAAATACCGTAGTGTCATAATATTTGTCTCATCAGTATTGTATAAATATGTAACTGTTACATAAAACTAAATCATTTGTAAAAAAATATGTAAATAAAAAATTTTTAACAAAATATGTTTTATTTTATACATTATATACCCTATAACCAGTTTAAATCTATTTATAACCAATCAAAGCGCGGATAAAGCGCTTTTCGGTACGGAAGTTTACGGAACCCTTCATGCGCGAGTCTGTCTCGCACTTGGCCGGTTATTCAAATTATTTCACATCACAGCATATTTTGTCAACTCTGTGGAAATTCTTTAAAAGCTGGCAACATTACGCACACAAACACGGTACTCAGCGCGCTAGTAATTACAGTGTAAGGCAATTCTCTGTGTGCGTGAACACTCCTACATGCATGCCCAGCCTGGCCACCTATTTTTATTACCGTTGCAGCACCACACTCTATCTAGACAAGTAAATAATCTAAGTACGCCGTATAGAGACATTCAGTGTGAGATTATCAAACTTCTTAGGATTCAAGGTTTGTATTGAAAAAAACTGAACTTGACCTCAGCAATCAGTTCACTGAGTGATAAACAGCCTCGTGTCCGACGCCGGTGCTTATCGCTCGCGCTGACTGTAACACTCACAGTTATATTCAAAATAATTGTTGAATACGGCGCTATGGCGTCGTGCACGAAGGCGCCGTTTCCGTTGTGCGAATCGGGAGTGGGCCGAGGAAACGGGAGTCCTCGGGCGCTGGTACCAATTCGCCCTTGTTGTGACAGCACAAACGGGAGTGCCACGGACTGCTGTTCCGAAGACTTTGACTTATCAACGTTTACTTTGAAAACAAAAGGCAAAACTCGTTCGATCTTTTATTTGTGAGAACCTTCCAATACAGAATCTGGTCTTATAATAATCTTAATTCTAACTTATCCTACCAAGTGCGCTCGCGCAGGCTGGCGCCACGCCTCGCTCCGCGGGAGCATAACGAAAGGCACGATTTTAAAATTAATCTTTACTAGGGACAGTAACGAGTGCGACTGAAATAGCGACAGCCGGCCGCTACTGTGCCCTTCACTCTAGGTCTTTCTTTACCTGGGAGTGTAACGAGTGCGACCGAGAGGGCGTGAGTTTGGCCCTCGGACCGCTCTGTCACTCCCGGTTTTTTGTGCCTAACGTTAGCCACACCCAGAGCAATGGCCGCGATTTTTACTGTCATGGCCGCAATTTTTTGTGCCAAATTTTGGCTACACCCACTCTAATGGCGGCATTTTTTGGCCCAAGGAGGAGGAGCAATCGGAATAATGACGAATCCGCACCACCAACGCCAAATCTAATATTTTAATAACTTTTACAATATTCTATAGGTATACACAACACATCTCGATTAACGATTAAGAAATTAAAAGATAACATTAATAAATTAATTAAAAGATTAATATTTCGAAGTGGTGTGTGCGGATCCATCGCTAACAATAATACCGTTTAAGAAGACCGCTACAACCGACTTCATACAATCACACGTTTTCTTCCAATTTTGAGACTATTTTGACAATCCTTCTAACTCGGGAACGCGAGGAGCTATCGACTTGAAATCACCATGTATCTTATACAGAGTTATTTGAAATCACTATGTATACATACAGGGTTGTTTGAGATCACCATGTATCTATACAGCATTATTTGAAATCACCATGTATCTATACAGCATTATTTGAAATCACCATGTATCTATACAGGGTTATTTGAAATCACCATGTATCTATACAGGGTTGTTTGAAATCACCATGTATCTATACAGGGTTGTTTGAAATCACCATGTATCTATACAGCATTATTTGAAATCACCATGTATCTATACAGGAAAAGAACCACTAGCCTACTAATATTTATTAAAAACCAGTTGTTTCATACATTTTGTCGATTCCGAGTTGCAATTTTGTACGAAACTGCTTTTTTCTTTAATTTTGTGTTGGCCCTGTTCGTAATGATGGCCCTTTCGGCTTATAACAGGGTAAACAAATAACCCTGTATAAGTACGTAGATCTATATTTCCAACTTTATTTTTTTATCTTTTTTATTTCTTTACTAAATCTACAGCCCTTAAAAAACAATAAATTCACTTATAAATTAAACTTAAGGCCAATTAAAGATTTATACTATGTTACTTAACTTAAAATCACAGTTTTAGATTACATGTACATTTTAATGTTTGTAAATTTACATATGAGTATGATTATGTATACAGTTGCACAATTTCTAATGTGTGTGTGAGAGAGAGAGTTCTATTTACCTACGTTCCAACTGAGTCATGCAACATTTAAACACCTCATTTTTCAAAGTCTCATTTCAGTCTCATTCAAGTTCTATGCAGGCGATAAACTATTGAGTTTTGTGCATAGTTTGTGCGAGATTGAGAAACAGCAAACAACTTGGTATGTCTAGTGCGAGTCATAGGAATATAAAAACTCAGCACATTCATAGTTAGGTCCGGATTATCCATGTATCCATTACACATGCCATGTAAAAATGTCGTATCCAAAACTGTGCGTCTGTTCTCAAGGCTAGTTAAGTGGTGGTACTTACAAGCGTCTTCATAGTTATAACAATATTTATGAACTCTATAGTTAAGGTACTTTTTTGTGTTTTTAAGGTGTTTGTTTAATTTGTGTTGAATATTCTCTATGTCTCTAATATATGTGATGTACGATGGACTCCAAATAACACTACAGTATTCCAAAATACTACGGACATAAGAGAAATACAGTAATTTAATGTAATTTATATCTGAGAAACGCTTACAGACATCCAAAATAAAGCCTAGACTTCTTTATGATTTATTGATAATATATTCAATGTGCTCCGAGAATGTTAGTTTGGAGTCTAGCGAAATTCCTAGGTCACGTACTACGTACAATCTAGATATGTTAACGTTGATTAATTGATAGTTGAACTTAAAGGAATCCTTACGCGTAAATGAGACATAATGACATATATCCACATTTACACTCATACGATTAATTTTGTAGCAATCAGCAAGACGATTAAGATCAGCTTGTAATATGACAAATCATTTATTTTCATATATATTTTCATGTCGTCAGCATACACAAGAAACTTTGCATGCTGAATACTTTTACCTGCATCGTACAAATAGCACGCATAGAGGAACGGGCCCTGGGGGACGCCTGAAGTTATATTTATATAGTTATAAAAATCAATTTTCGTAGTGATCGTGAAAAGACGTCACAACCGTTTATGTCGTAAAACCGCCTACCGTAAAGGAATCAAACTACCATCCATTGTTGCTCGGGTACGTCCCGTTGACCTGGAATTATGAAATTTGGGAAAAGCAAAGCATTTAAAGTACGCATGAATGACAGGAGTTTCTCTGCGAGATGAAATCAGAAATGAGGAGATCCGTAGAAGAACCAAGGTTACCGACAGCCCAGCGGATTGGCAGGTTGAAGTGGCAATGGGCAGGGCACATAGCGCGGAGGACTGATGACCGATGTCGAAAAGTTCTCGAGTGGAGACCACGTCTCGGCAAGCGCAGCGTAGGAAGTCCACCCACAAGGTGGACGGATGACCTCATTAGGACCGCAGGATCGCGCTGGATGCAAGCCGCTACCAACCGGTCTTATTAGAAATCATTAGGGGAGGCCTATGTCCAGCGATGAACGTCCTATGGCTAAAAGGAACGAACGAACACATGAGTGAAAAAATCCGTAAACTATTCATTTTTGATCAAATCATAAAAATAGGGTACGTAATGCATGAATGAGGGTCCATATTTGAAAGTGAGCTAACCGTATCATCTATATGAAAGAGCTTGTATATGCACAAACATAATGTTTATAATTAGTTTTTCGATGTGTTATTTTTTATTTAAGACGAAAATTGTAAAAAAAATATATAATTTCCCAGTTTATTGTAGTTCACCCTGCGTTGCTTGCTCGGGAGTTGCCTTTCGATGCACAATTTGACTAATACGAAGCCAAGACAAGTTCAGAACTAATGTCTTTCTTTTACATCGTAACGGACAAACAGACGGACGAACACAACGATTGTTTATATTAACGTGGATACTTTTAAATAATATTTTGAAATCTTTATCTAGCTCGTTACGTTCCCCGAACTAGCCTCTATGTTTATACTGCGACCACCCACGCGATATCACGCCACTGCATTCCGCAGTGTCAGCATAGATAAGCCCGAGCTTTCATTAGAACTTAAGGTGTAGGTTTAAACAAGTTTAAGATCAGCTTCACTAGGGTTAAGACGTGCCTAGCATCGGTACAATTAAAATAAGTTTAGAATTAATTAAATTGTAATTTTTAAAAAGATTATTAAACGCTCTCGAAAGTTAACTGGCGCAGCCGGTAGGATAGCTGGCTGTTGTCATCGCGGAGTATATTTCTCAAATAGTGAATTCTCTAGTGAGTGGCAGCGAAAAGTTTTAACGGCCTACCTAGAAAAACCTAGAGTCAGTGCACCCGTTAACCAGCTATCCTCGAACCAAAGAAATACGTTACTTCGAGCAGTACAGAGAAACATGGCGATTGGACTGTGAGTACAAGTAAAATCCTTCTACTTCCTTTCTTTCCCATCATTTCCCTGACTTTTGTAAATTAATTAAGTAATTGCAACGAAAACTGCGCATAGTTAAGTATTTTGTGACGAAAACTGCACATTAATTAAGTAATTGCGACGAAAACTGCGCATAGTTAAGTAATTAAGTATTTTGTGACGAAAACTGCACATTAATTAAGTAATTGCGACGAAAACTGCGCATAGTTAAGTAATTAAGTATTTTGTGACGAGAATTGCACAGAATTAAGTAAACTACTTTACATTTATATAGTTTACTAATTTCCAAAAAATTATTACAATATATAATCTATTGTTTTAATTTGGAAATTTTTGTAGATTAAGTGAATTAATTAATTAATTAAGTATATAATAATAAGGTAAACACATAATTTACTAAAATGGCTCAAGAAAACAGAGGCCCTTTGCCTTTACCCGTTCTACCACAAGCTCAGATTCCTAAAGAAGTACTATCATTGATTCCCGAGTTCAATGGCGAGACAAAATTGCTAAATTTATTTTTGAGAAAATGCGAATATGTATTGCGTCAGCTCCAAGGCACACAGCCCCGTAATGAATTTTTGATGCAATACATCACAAGTAAATTAACCGGAAAAGCCGCCGCTGTTATCAGTGAGCGTAGCGATTTTGAAAATTACGATAACCTGCGAGAAGTCCTTGTGCAACACTTTGGAGACCCTCGTAGCGAAGGTTGTGTCGCAATCGAACTCGAGTCATTAAAAATACGAAGTAATGAGACCTACCTAGATTTTTGTAGCCGAATTCAAGATGTTCGCGCTATCTTGTTTTCCAAAGTTTTTCAAACCAACACTCCAGAAATGAGAATCGCAAAGAAAATAATTTATGACAACACCGCGCTTAACATATTTTTATATAATTTACCGGAAAATATGGTACGAATTGTCAGACTCAAAAACCCTGTGACTCTTGAGGACGCTTTGAAAATTGTTTTAGAAGAGGTTAATTTCCACGAACAGTATAACCTCCGTTCGAAATTACTGAATAGGCCCCAAAATTCAATGCCGCTTCAAACCCAAAATAACTTCAAACCGACAATTCCCACACAATTTAAATTTGGAATTCCCGGAAACCAAAATTTATATGTGCCGCCAGCGCCTAGACAGCCTGTACAAAACCAAGCAGTAAGCAGACCGCAGTTTGGATTCAAACCCAACTTCGGGTCACAGGTAAGTCCACAGGGCTTCCGCCCTCAGCCTGGACAGTTCGGATTCAGACCCCAGCAGCCTGCACAATTTGGATTCCGCCCTCAGCCTGGTCAATTTGGGTACCGCCCACTACCAGCTCAATTTGGTTACCGCCTACCACAGCCTCAAGCACCAAAGCTAGGGAGCAATGACGTCACAATGCGCACTGCCCTTGCACACCCGCCTAGACATCCAGTTAATGAGATGTACACTACAGACGCGCAGGACTACAACGCTGAATACGGTGAGTATGCACAATACTACGACCCTTACCCCTATGAAGAATACCCTACATATGATTTCCCGGAACCCGAGGAAATCCCGGAAAATGCAGCGGAAAACGCCGACGAAGGTATTGAAAGCGAAAATTTTTATATGACGGCCTCCCCAAACAACCCGAAATAATTCAGTTAAACTATGACACCACCTTAAAATTACCATATATATACGTACCAGACATAGACGGAAAATTCATGCTAGATTCAGGGAGTACTAGATCGTTTATAAGCCCCACAAAGGCTAACGAGTATTACAGTGAATTAAAGCAATACGAACCTTTTACAGTAACTAGTACGCATGCTACCAGCACCCACAACGAAGTCGTGAAAATTCCGAATTTTCAAATTTTTAACAAAACCGGTTTTCATAAATTTTTCATATATGACGTAGACAGAAAATATGATGGTGTGATTGGATTAGACCTTATGTCGAAATTAAAAGCGAACATGGATTTAGGCAGGAAAATTCTGAAAACTGAAGAAACCGTTATACCTATAATTTACGACCGCGAGTACATAATCAATTTAGAAGCACGCTCTGAGCACCGAGTTAAATTACCCGTGAATTTGGAAAATGGCGACGCTATTATAAATTTTACCCAACTTTCCGAAAACATACGAATGCCCTCAGCTTTAGTTAGGTGTGAGAACTATTTCGCGACAACCGTAATTCAAAACGCATCAGACAGAAACATGACTATGACAGTGACAAAACCGTTCAAAGTGACTAAAATTAGTAAGGAAAATCAAATCTGTGACGTAAATTACAATAACGACATGACCAACGTAGACGTAGATGACTTACTGAAAGAAAACTTGAAAAAATTACGACTTGACCATTTAAATGATGAAGAAAATAAAGCAATTCTAACTTATGTGAGGAATACAAAGATATATTTTACTGTGAAAACTTACCACTGACATTTACCAATCAAGTTAAACATCATATTAGGACAGTCAACGAGGACCCTATCTATATAAAACCGTATAGACAGGCTCCAGCCCAAGCCCAGGAAATTAAAGAACAAGTTGATAAACTACTCAGGGACAATGTGGTCCAGGAGTCACATTCACCCTGGAGCGCCCCCGTTCACCTAGTTCCAAAAAAAAATGGATGCTTCCGGACAGCCTAAATACAGAATGGTTATTGACTACCGCAGACTTAACGAAATTACGACTGACGATAGATACCCACTTCCCAACATTTGCGACTTATTTGACAAATTAGGTAAAAGTAGCTATTTTACAACTCTTGACTTAGCTTCCGGATACCACCAAATTGAAATTTCAGAACAAGACAGACAAAAAACCGCATTTTCTACCCAAAATGGACATTACGAATTCCTTAGAATGCCCTTTGGTTTAAAGACCGCACCAGCGACGTTCCAACGCGCTATGGATAATGTGTTGAGAGGTCTACAAGGAATACACTGCCTTGTCTACTTAGACGACATATTAATCTATTCAAGTGGTCTAGTAGAACACCTAGAAAAACTACGAAAAGTATTTGACAGACTCCGACAAACCAACCTAAAGGTACAACTAGACAAATCCGAATTCCTCCGAAAAGAAGTACAATATCTAGGACATACTTTGACTAAAGACGGACTCAAACCAAATAAGGACAAGATAAAAGTAGTACTGAACTATCCTATCCCAGAGACTCAGACAGAAATAAAGCGATTCCTAGGTTTTATAGGATATTACCGTAGATTTATAAAAGACTTTTCCAAAATAACGCAACCCCTAACCGCCTGCTTGAAAAAGGGTAAAAAGGTAGAAATTACTGAAAAATACAAAGAAGCTTTCCAAAAATGTAAAGAATTATTAGTAAATGCCCCAATTTTACAGTACCCAGACATGACGAAATCTTTCATCCTCACAACAGACGCCTCAGAAGTAGCCATCGGCGCTGTTCTCTCTCAGGGTACCATAGGCTCAGATAAACCTGTAGCTTACGCCAGCCGAACGCTTACAGAAACCGAGAGGAAATATAGCGCAATAGAAAGAGAACTATTGGCTATAGTTTGGGCGACCAAACATTTCCGCCCCTACCTCTACGGGCACAAATTCGACATAGTAACAGATCATAGACCTTTACTTTGGCTTTACCAACTTAAAGAACCAGGAAGTAAATTAACGCGCTGGAGATTACGCCTCCAGGAATACGATTTTGATATAAAATACAAAAATGGCCGCAAAAATACAAATGCCGACGCTTTATCTAGACTTAAGGTAAATGCCCTGGAATCCGACGAAAACGACGACCGCTCTATGATAGTTAACTTAGATAGACCAACAGAACAAACGACTAACAGATCGAACGACAGTGACTCTGGCACTATTATACTTTCCGACTCGAATCGAACCGCTACAGCTAGCCCTATAAGCTTATCCGACGACGAAGATGTAAACGAAGAGCTATTACGAAAAGAATCCCATTGGCAAGTTAGGTCCGAAACCGAATCTAGCCACAGCCAAACTATTCATTCAGGTAAAGATTTAGATTCACCCGGTATTCCCATTTTGCAAGAAGCCGTAAACACGAAACCAAACCAAATATTAGTTTTTCAGAAATTTGGAAACGATATGCAAGTAACCGATTTATCCACGAAACACCAGAAAATTCTGGAAGTATTTCTCCCAATAAATAACTTGGAAATAATTAAAGAATTTTTGAAGAAATACGTAAAACCAAAAGTTAAATATTTTATTTATTTTGAAAAATTCGAACATAGGCGCGATTTCGGAAAAACGATAATTACTCTATTTAAGAAAGGCACTGTTAACTTTTATGAATGCACCGAACGCGTAGTAAATGTATCCGATGAGACCGAGCAAAAGCAGCTAATAGAAAAAATACACGACGGTAAAACATGTCATAGAGGCATATCAGAAACGGTTAAAAGAATCAAACGAAACTACTACTGGCCGAACATGCAGGAAACAGTAGCAGCAGTTATAAATTCTTGCGAAAAATGTAAAACTACCAAATATGACCGTAAACCCATTAAACCGGTACTACGGAAACTCAAGAATCCCCATTTCAGGAAATATTCATCGATATTTTCTCAATAGAGTCGAAACATTATCTCACAATTATTGACGCCTTCAGCAAATTAGGACAAGCCTTAGAAGTACCGTCCCGATCTACCCCGGAAATAGTTAGAGCATTATTAAAATATTTCAGTTTTTACGGAATCCCCAGAAAAATCAGTTGTGACCCCGGAACTGAATTTAATAACGAATTAATGAAGGAATTAACAGATTTACATAAAATTCAACTACATATCGGAACACCCAATAACTCGAACTCTATGGGAATGGTAGAGCGCTTCCATTCCACCCTTATAGAAATCTACCGCATAGCTAAATATGAGAGAAAATACACAGATGCCGCTTCCGTAATGACTTATGCTATACTAGCCTACAATAACGCTATACATAGCGCTACCGATTTAACTCCGTTTGAAATTGTATTTGGGCACACCTCAGTAAACTCTGCCTTCGATACAGACTTCAATAAAGCCTATAAACAACAATTAATAAAAGACCACAGAAAAAGGATTAATGAGTTATACAAACATATTTCCCTAAAAATGAGCAAAGAAAAAGAAAATGTAATTAGGAAAAGAGGTGGAGAAATAGGACCGAATTTGGAAACAGGAAAAGTAATTTTCGCAAAAGCTGTAAATAAAAGACAGGCAAAAGATAAACCTAAATACCAAAAAGCAGTTGTTACAGGAGAAGTAGTTAGGAACATAGTCCCCGTGGAAGTCAGAAATAGGAAGACCAAGGTTCCCCTTAAAAATGTTAAACGTCCTCCACAGGTGGTGCTGCCTACTCCTGATGTTATGGACATCGACCCAGGCCCTTCTGGATCGATACAGTCACCAAGACCAGGACCTTCAACTGCAAAGGATTAAAGATAATCCGGGTCTTCTACCCGTGAAGTTAGGAAAAGCATTTTTAGAGCGAAACGAATGGTCTATTGTTAAAACAATTAAGTTAGAAGGACTAGCCTCCGACTTAGAGCTTAACTCAAAACACTTTTCCGATTTTTGTACAAATTTAGAAACTTTTCAAAATATTTCCCAAGTAAGTGGTATAAATGAAAGTAAAATTCAAGTACAATACGTAAGGGATGAAGCCATTGAAAAGTTACAGCAATTAATCCCTCAGAAAAGAGTCAAACGTGGACTTATTGACCCGTTAGGCTCACTGATTAAAGTTATAACTGGCAATTTAGACCATGACGACGCCGTTCATTTTAATACACTTATAGCAGATCTAGATAGCCGCGAATCCGCGACATCTAATAAAATAACAATCATTTCTGAAATGTTAGACCATATAGTTAATTCCACTAAGGTTATTGATGAAAACACTAAGATGCTAAGCGATAAGATTATGAACCTAGAACAATTTTATAAGAATAACGTAAAAAGACAAAGCACGGAATTACTCCAGTCTCATATAATAAATGTATTTAACCTATTTACTATTAATTTCAGAACCATCTCTATGAAACTCAGTGACATAGAGACGGCGATAGCATTCAGTAAGGTTTCAGTTCTCCATAAAGTTGTTCTAAACTCCGACGAATTATTAATGTTATTAACGGAAATAAGTAAGGTTGAACAATTAATGTATCCAGTAAACGAGCAAAATTTAGTAAACTTAGAAGAGACATTTACGGTAAAGACATATGCTAGAGATACTGATGTTATATTTATAATTAATGTACCTTTAGTTGATAACACTACATATAGTTATTTCAAATTGTACCCACTCCCTGTGTTCCATGATCCTAGCGAAGAAGTTTACGCCATTATCCCTGAATTCCCTTACCTAATAGTAGAAGATAATAAGTACCACCCAATAGTCCAGGAATGCAGAGAGATAACAGCTAGAGAATTTTTATGCCCAGAGAAAGCCTTAGCCATGCATTCAGCGGAAACCTGTGAGGAGCAGCTAATGCAGTTTCAACAGAATGCTACGAAATGCTACCCCCCTAGTCCAAGAACCGTATGTAGGCAACAAGGGTGTTATGAAGCAGTACCCTGGAACCCGGATTATTCAGTGCAGTGTGAGTAGGCAAAAGCCAGTAAAGGCAGCAGTAATTGTTTTTGGTGACAGACTGGAGGTAATTCATGACCCCCAGCTTGTTACCGAAACTGAAGCAGCTGTCTTGCTGACCAGCGCTGATCTGAAACTGGGAGTGATTTCGGTTTACTTGGAGGGAGACAAAGATGTTGATCCGTACCTAAACAGGATAAAGGTTTTTAGCGAAAAACTAGCGACCAAAAACTTGATAGTAGCTGGTGACGTTAATGCCTGGTCCCATTGGTGGGGAAGTACATCGGAGAACAGCAGAGGAGAGGCTGTCCACTCTTTCTTCGACGATTTGGGCCTACACATACTCAACACAGGTGACACACCAACCTTCGAAGTCGTCAGAAGAGGCAAACTCTGCACAAGTATAGTAGATGTCACCACGTGCAGCTTGCCACTTCTAGGGAAAATAGACGGCTGGCAGGTAGACAGGAATCTCACAACGTCAGACCACAATGCAATAACGTTTACCTTGCGTCTAGATAAGGCCCTTGAATATATAAAGCCAGTCACTACACGCAAGTACAACACCAAAAAAGCAAAATGGTCAGATTTCATGTCATGCCTAAGAACTTCACTCGAGGATAGGAAAATATCACCTAAGTCAGTAAGAGAATGTAGAAACCCAAATGAACTGGAGTCAATGATCACGAGTTACACTGAATGTATCCACGAAGCCTGTACACACACTATCCCACTTATAGGCCCACGCAAAGGGAACCCAACTCCCCCGTGGTATACAAAAACACTCGATGATTTGAAGAAAGAAGTTCTCAGAAGAAAAAGACGGATCAAGAATGCCGCCCCCCACAGAGTCCAGTATGTAGTCGACCAATATCAAATTGCTCGTCAAAACTACAAGGAACAAGCCGAAAAAGCTATTGTGGAGGACTGGAAAGAGCTCTGCACGAATCAGGAGAAAGAGAGCATGTGGGACAAGATCTACAGGGTGATCCGAAAAACCTCGGTGAGACACGATGACCTGCTTCTGCGTGACACCGAAGGCAACACCCTGTCCCCGCAGCACTCTGCAGAACTACTAGCCAGAACTTTCTATCCCGACGATTCTGTAAGCACAGATCTACCGTGCCATGCAGAACTGCGGGGACGGACAACAGAAACACCAAAGGACCTATCAGAAAATGACCCCCCATTCACGTTAGCAGAATTGGAATCTGTGTTACGTACACTAAATCCGAAAAAAGCACCTGGAATAGATGGGCTTACTGCTGACATTTGCGCTGCAGCTATAAGGGCCGAAAGGGAAATATTCCTAGCCATCGCAAATAAGTGCTTATCGCTGGGATATTTCCCCAAGCAGTGGAAAATAGCTCATGTGGTCATTTTACGCAAGCCCGGTAAGACAGATTACACACACCCGAAATCTTATCGTCCTATAGGTCTCTTGCCCGTCGCCGGTAAAATCGTCGAAAAGCTTTTGGTGGCCCGATTCCAATGGCATCTCCTCCCAACCATCAGTCAGAGACAGTACGGCTTCATGCCCCAACGGGGAACTGAAGATGCCCTTTATGACCTGGTAGAGCACATAAAAACAGGAGTGAACAACAAAAATTTAGTACTCCTAGTCTCCCTGGACATAGAGGGCGCTTTTGATAATGCATGGTGGCCCGCCTTAAAAGATCAATTAGCGAAAAAGAGGTGTCCAACTAACCTCTATGAGATAGGAAACTCATACCTCCTAGACCGGAAGGTCGTAGTCAACTATGCTAGAGCAGCATACGAGAGGGAAACAACCAAAGGATGTGTCCAAGGCTCAATCAGTGGACCCACCTTTTGGAATCTAATTCTAGACTCATTGCTGCAACTGCTGGAGGCTGAGGGAGTTTACTGTCAAGCATTCGCGGACGACGTCGTCCTCGTGTTTACAAGCCAGTCATCATCCATCATCGAACAACAGGCCAATCACACATTAGATATGATTGTGGAATGGGGAATACGAAATAAACTCAACTTTGCAGCGCAAAAAACCAACGCGATGCTGTTTACAAGAAAGTTGAAGTATGAACCCCCACACTTAATCATGTCAGGGGTTCAGCTTAATCTTGTTGAAGAAATCAAGCTATTAGGCCTGTTGATCGACCGAAGGCTCAATTTCAAAGCGCACATAAACGCACAGTGTAAAAAAGTGGCGAGCATTTACAAACAGCTCGCGCGCGCAGCGAAAGTGACCTGGGGACTGAACAGCGAAATCACGAGGACCATCTACGTCGCAGTGGTGGAACCCATCATCATGTATGCCTCAAACGTATGGGCGCAAGCGGCAGATCTCGAGGAAAACAAGTCTCACTTGAACGCACTCCAAAGAGGTTTTGCCCAGAAAATCTGTAAGTCATATCGTACTGTCTCTCTCAAGTCAGCACTCGCCCTCTCAGGTCTACTCCCCATCGACCTACGAATCCAGGAAGCGGCAAGCCTGTACAGAGCGAAGAAAAACTTCTCCCAAGAATATCTCCCACCGGAAGTGGAGCTCGAACGCAATGTCAGTTACCTGGACCAGCCACACCCGTCCACCCAGATATCTGTGGACTTCGAGCTTCTAGAAAACACCTCAAGCCTGCCCGATGGACCCCAAATCTACACAGATGGTAGCAAAATCAAGGGTCAAGTTGGTGCAGCTCTAACCTGGTGGGAAAACGGCAGGGAAGTGAAGTACTCAAAATTCAAGCTACACCCCGAATGCACAGTCTTCCAGTCGGAACTTTATGCTCTTTACCGAGCGACTCAAATGGTGGCAACAAGCGGAAACTCTGAAGTCAACATTTTAAGTGATTCACGATCATCACTCGAACTGCTTAGGAACCCCAAAACGAGTCATCCTTTGGCAAAGAGGATAAAGGAGAACATTGGAACGATCTCTGCAGAAGGGAGATCTCTTCGTCTTTTCTGGCTGAAAGCGCACGTGGGCACCGCTGGCAATGAGAGAGCTGATGAGCTCGCAAAATCAGCGGCACTCACTGAAGCTTCGCGGGACTATGAGGGGATCCCCCTGTCCTACGTCAAAGGCAGAATTCGCGAGGAGTCAGTTAAGAAGTGGCAGGACCGATACGAAACATCAGATAAAGGTAAAGTCACTCAGACGTTCTTCCCGGATATCGCAAATGCTTATCGGGTGACACGCGCTACGAAACTGACTCCTTTTCAGGTTCAAGCTGTGACGGGACATGGAGGAATAGCTGAATATCTGTACAGGTTCAAGATCAAGAACAGCCCTGGATGCGAGTGCGACCCCGATGTCTCCGAGACGGTCTGGCACATACTCATTGATTGCCCTAGATTCTCGGCCGCACGACACGACCTAGAAATAATGATAGACAGAAATTTAGTGGTCTCAGATCTCCATAACATCTTAGCAGATCCTAAAACCAGACAATTTCTTCTGTCTTTCATGGAGAGGTCGTTCAGAATTGCGGCCAAAAGAAATTCTACTCTCCGCTCCAACCAACAACACATTCCCACCCCAACACCCTCCACTACCTTACCATCCCGCTCTACCCTAACACTTCAACCCATTCTACCTAACATTAACATACTGCCATCCACTCTAACACTTGATCCCATTCCAACACACTTAACACACACACAGTCCACAGAAGCTACACAGAGTTCAATCCCCGCCCAAGAATTACTACCCTCAAAAAGCGTAGCCATCGATGAAATTCTGCAGAACGCGGAAGAGGGAGTTCCAGGGATTCGTATTCGAGGTGTGGCTCTCTTTATGGACAATAACAAAGAAAGATTCGGAATAAGCTTTTGCCTAGTTAGGAACCAGAAACGCGTCCGCTTGTCACCTGGTCTAGCATGTCTACTTAACGGGAGCACCGCCAAAGTAACAATGAAGCGGAAATCCTATGACGCTATGCCAGTGTGCGACGCAGGCGGCCACCGATTCCGACTGGTGAGATCGAAAAACAAAACGATCGCACTAGTCGAGTGGGCTGCCCAGTCACCTTTTGCACAGGCTAGCGCATTGCTTGATCATCTTATCAGGATAGTGGACAGCACTCCCCGGGTGATAAGCGTGGACGCTATGGTGGTTGAACGGTCGAAGGCGGAAGCCGCAGACCGGCTGGGTTGCATTAAAGCCTCGGAACACCATGAGGTTATCGTTTATGAGGACAGAGGAGAAAATCTGAGTTTTCTGAAGTCTCCAAGTAACGATCTTGATAATGCAACAGATAGCTGGGGCTACCCCATTCCAAATTCAGCCATCCAATCTGGTTCTGAAAGAGCAGAACTAATAGCAGCTTCTGAGAGACCCGTTCTCCGCCCAAGTGGTAATGATGGTGCCATGTCGGGTCTCCTCAGTGCTGCAATGCAGAGCTTGTTCCGATTCACGCCTAAAACACCACCTCCACAGACAACAGCGACCTCGAGGAAGGCTTCACCACCTCAGGCAACCCGCACGAGAGCCGACATGGGACAGGTCGATTCGCCCCGTTATATCTTGGCTTCAGCGCCACGAGACCACGCTAGAAATGCCCTGATCGAATACCTAGCCTTATTGAGAGCGACAAAAAATGTCAATCTCAAGAACTGCGACAACATTCTGGAGTTCTTTAGGCTGGGTGGTCCAGTAAGTGAGAGTCTACTAAAATCAAGACTCGAGGAGGCAGAAGCAGCCATATACAATAACGTCACTTCTCAAGTCATCAGAGGGAACATGAAAGGACAGCATATGGCAGCTTACAGCGCAGAAAGTGGTTTTGTGGAGTTGAGTGAGGGAGAGACAAAGCGAATAGGAAGACCGAAATACGCGATACCATCAAACGACCCAATTGTAGTCACCGCCAAGTGCACAAAGATAATGCTAGACGATAGAATCCTCGAGATGGCTAAAACCATCGAACGGAGCTCGGACGTCGAGAAAAGCTGGCAAAACTGGGCGGTACCAAAGATACAATGGGTCAACGGGGTACCAGGATGTGGCAAGACAACATGGGTGATTAGACACTTTGATGTGGACAGGGACGCTATCATCACAACAACAACAGAAGCAGCAAAAGACCTGAGAGAGAAGCTATCGCACCGAATAGGAGATCTAGCAAAATCAAGAGTGCGAACCATGGCTTCATCCCTCGTAAATGGTTTTGGAAAAGAGAGCTTCAGGCGCCTTCTGGTGGATGAAGCTCTAATGAACCATTTCGGAGCTATAATAATGGCTGCACGACTGTCTGGTGCTAGCGAACTTGTCCTCATTGGGGACGTCAATCAGCTGCCTTATATCGACAGAGAAAATCTCTTCGAGATGAGGTACCATCGCCCTACCCTGGTTGCAAACATCACCCAGGAGTTGCTCTGCACACATAGAAACCCAATGGATGTCGCGTATGCGTTGAGGGAAATATACTCAGGTATATATTCCTCAGTTCCCCGTATTAGGTCTCTTGAGCAGAAAAGGTTCAAGGGGGCTCAAATATCCAAAACCCTCCCCAACACCCTTTTCTTAGTGCATACGCAGGAAGAAAAGGAGACCCTAATAAACCAGGGTTATGGAGGTGGCTCAGGATCGCGCACCCTTACCATCCACGAAGCTCAGGGACTGACGTACGAGTCGGTAATCGCCATTAAAACTAAGCCTAGAATAAAGCTACACGAAAGCGTCTCACACGCTGTCGTTGCATTGTCTCGGCACACTGGAACTTTCATCTACTACGCTGACGACATCGAAGGTGATGCCATCAGTCGATTCGTGCGGCGTGCAACCTCTGCGTCTTTGAGGGCTATCAAGGACTATAACCTGCAGATGGCCATCAGAGACCGGAACGCGGCGGTGATGGAGGCTCTGGGCCGGGAGGAGGCAAAAGAGTTGTAATAGAAGGACATGGGAGCGATCACAAGCAGAGTAGATACCACCGAGTAACACACGGAAACGTAGCCTTGGACTCTGCTGGTGATCGCTTTCACAAAATAAATCAGAATAAGTGTGCATTAAATAGAAATTAGCATTGCGTGCATGCCTTGAGCATTCACGCTCGCCATCGAAGGCTCCTTCTTGCGGCGGCGTCGTGTGTCGGGTCGTTCTCTTCCCTTAAATATGGTCGAGGAGAGTGATGGCTGATACATGCGTCATACTCGTGATCGGGTGCTGCATGCGGGTCGCCGGTTTGCTCGTGGCATTCACGCAATGCAATGAAACCACTAACTTAGACTAAGATTTAATCTAACCCCTCTCTATTGTACAGTCGCATTCTTTCAATTGGAACTAACTTAACAAAAGGCACAGACCCTGGAGTCTGTGGGCCTATAATTTAAATAAAAAAAAAAAAAATGCTACCCCCACCGAGTCGAGCTGGAAAACGTGAAAATCCAGAAAATTAGCCGAAACATGTGGATAATATTTGTGAAAATTGAGAAAACCATAGCCCAGAGATGTGGAGATGACGTAACACAGGAACGAATCCGAGGAACATATATATTAACTATACAGAAGCCGTGCGACGTCTTCATCGATAACTTATTGATCTACGGACACCGTTTTCATTCATTAGATATGCCGCATTATAAGCAGGTACCTATAGTTAACCTGCCCAATTTACCCGACAACAAGAAAATCGTCGAAGCGAATGCCGATCCGGTAAGTCTTAAGAGTGTGGACCTGGACGCCATTCAACGCCTCAACGAATTAGTGAAGAAAAGCCCCAGCCGCGGAAACAGCGAAATTAGTGTGAAAAGTGTTAGTGTTGCCACCATAGTGTTATATATGGTGATTATGGTCATTTTAGTGTACGCCATTTGGTGGAAATATAAGTGTTTCATGCGAAGAGACAATATGGAGCAGAACATTGAAGAAAATGTTAATGGGGTACCAATTCCCCTTTTAGTAGCATAAGAAAATGTCGGGAAATTGTAAAGAGCAAAGTTCTCGGAAAAACTGCATTTTTCCGATAACTTCGGTCTAAGGGGGAAGGCGTTACGTTCCCCGAACTAGCCTCTATGTTTATACTGCGACCACCCACGCGATATCACGCCACTGCATTCCGCAGCCCAGACGCAGTGTCAGCATAGATAAGCCCGAGCTTTCATTAGAACTTAAGGTGTAGGTTTAAACAAGTTTAAGATCAGCTTCACTAGGGTTAAGACGTGCCTAGCATCGGTACAATTAAAATAAGTTTAGAATTAATTAAATTGTAATTTTTAAAAAGATTATTAAACGCTCTCGAAAGTTAACTAGCTTGAAAACATTCTCAGTATTCGATGAGGAAAAAACAGAACTGATATCAAAATGTTACTGTACAAAAAACCAACCAGATTTACCCGTGAACTGCGGGCTATCACTGAGTTCCCAGTATAGTACTTACTTAGTAGCGCTCACAGCGTAGTTAGCCTAGGTGTTCTTTAGCGATCATCGAAGTTAAGCAACGTTCAGCACGGCCAGTCTTCAGATGGGTGACCGCGGGTGGCATTTACAACTGGCTCGGATGACACGTTAAATTGTAGGTCCCGATTGTTTGAAGCGTTTATCCATTTCAAAGGCCTTCAAGCGGCTTAAACACTCTGACACCAGGGCCGGCCACCCGGCCTGCACGAACTTACTTAATACCTAGTAACATTCTGAGAGTAACGCCAAATTTACACCAGCTAAAACAGATTTTTAATTATTTTAATAATGTTTAATGTATGCCGAGAAAAGTGAAAAAAATTAACACTTTTTTGTCGATTATATAGTATAGAAATTTTAAAAACTTACTTCCCAATTTCTTGAACTTTTCTGGATTTGTTCGGAACCCTCAGTGTGCGAGCCTGACTCGCACTTGTCCGGTTTTTTACAGATGATGTATTTCTGTTGCCGCTATAAAAAAAAATACTAAGAACAGAAAAAAAATAAGGGCAGTTCCGTACAACAAACCTGCTTTTTTGCCGTTTTTCGCTCGATATTAATAACGGCAACAGGAAGATGCTTGAAATGTTCATAAATAAATAATTAAATTAAAATATATATGAGGGGCTTCCATATTGTACGGAACCCTATGTGCGCGAGTCTGACTTGCACTTGGCCGATTATTATTTGATTATCGAATTTCAGTGAGTATACCCAGAGAGACCGAAACCTTTCCAGCTCAACTAGGGTTCGGCCATAAACTCTGATCAAGGCTGGATTTGCTGATACCTACCGCACGCTGCTCCCCTACCATCGGACTTATATAAGCTTGTCGAACAGAATCAGTGCTCAACGACTAGGAACAAATACTACCTAATACTAAACTACCAAACAAATAGTTTTATGACTACTTCGGATCGTGATTTCACGGATTCATTTCGGACAAAAGCGAAACACTCATATTGCCCCACAGACTTCCCAGACAGAGTTCCCGAACACGCATGTGACGCCAAGTTCAGTAATACTAAACGCTAGAGTAATACGTTTCCACTATCAGTTCGCTTTCAAGCAACAGCCGGGTCGTACACCTTCTTGGTAATATTTTGCAGCGTGGTTTTCATATAATTATGCCGTATTGCGTCCTTCGGGATTGCAAAAATAGTTCCCAAAAACAAGAGTCACGATGGAATATTTTTTCACAGGTGAGTTTATTTTTTATCCTTATTATTCATTAAATTATTTTGGACAGGCGGCTTGGAACACAAAACCTACACAAACTCAGGCACATTAGTCAGTGTGACAAGTATGAATCCAATTATTTTTTTCCGAATTCTGGGGTAATTTTCCTAATATGGTTTTTCGAATTGTTCGCAATATTACAAAGTGTTTTATTTTTGACCGACGAACCACCGGAAGAGGTACATTATATATATATATCGGGACAATAGCTTTAAGTTTATTTTTAAATAGTGCCACTTAGTATAATTTCGAAGGACTAGGAATGGTAGTGGCAACATTCCTGGGGTAACGCTTGTGACGAACGCTGCTGATTGGTTCCAAGGAGGTTTCAAGTGCATCGCATGACTGGCCGATGGGCGGGAAAATGCGATGATGACTTGACAGAATATGTCACTTGTAAGTTGAAAGGAGAGCTGGTTCGGGGAGGTTATGGTGAACTGTGTTTAGAACGGCTCGAGTTGTGATTCTTGATAAAATGGTGGCAGCGTGCGTTACGCTGCGGAACCCCATGTCCTTCGCTTAAAGTTTAAAATATTTCAAAATGGATTCACTTGAAAACCGTAGATTGTTGCTAGATCTTTTATTTCTTTTTAAACTTGCCAATGGAATTTCTAACACTCCGGACTTACTATCTGATCAATCGTTGACAAATCCGTGAACGTTGCCAAGGATATCTCGCTTCAACATTTTTTCTACCAAAAGTGCTCGTTCTAACTTGGGATTAAATTCACCTATAGCAAGAATCACGCGACAATATAATGCGTTGTCGAAGTTAGCGGATTTAGACATATTTGGTGACAACTTTAATGTATTTAAGAATACTTTGAAGTCTCTGACAATCTGAATTTTAATTATTCTTAATTTTAATGTAATATCTGTATGATTTCCAATTCATTTTAATTTGTTGACTGACGCCAACTTTATTTGGACTACGCTTATAGGATTTTTATTGTTGTTTCTGTCTTTTAATTTTGACTGCATAGTTTTGTTTTCTTCAATATTTGATTTTTAAATTTTGACTGTAATTTATTTTCTCAATTAATTAATGTAATGTAATAATGTTTTGCTCGATATTAATGCATGTTGTCTTCACCTATAATTATTGTGACATTTAGCTCCTATTTTTAATGTTTAATCTTTTGACAATGTATTGATGTACACAATGTTGGTGAACTTAAAAAAAAAAAAAAAAGTATTCTCTATAATTGTAATCATACGTAATCTTCTGTGAAATAAACTGATTGTTCGTGACGTCGCAATTTATCTCCTCGCCCACTTAACCCACGCCACGCCACACTGAAGTATTGTTGGGTCAGATGGTATAAAATCATTATATATATATATATATATATATATATATATTATATATATATATATAATGATTTTATACCATCTCCGACATATATATATATATATATATATATATATATATATATGTCGGAGAAACATTGATCCCGCTGACATCGTCATTAGTGGTTGCGGGCTTAGTGGGCGTCATCAGGGTAAAATGCGAGCACAAAACACTATATCACAAGTTCACACCATTTATTTTATGTTTTACAGTTAAGTTCTGGCAAATTCACTATAGTACAGGTAGGAAATTAATAGTTAACACCGAGCAGCGAGTTCGGGGCACCGATCTTACTTATTCACTCAACAACGATCCAACTCGATCGCTAGCTCACCCGCCAATGAATGCGCAAAAACTGTCGACTCAAGAAAACCAAGCCAAGATGGCGCCTCGACCTCGCTCGAGGCACGTGCTCTGCTCTGATTGGTCGTTACGTACAAAGTGTACTACAATAATCATAACTTTTATTAAATTATTAAGATTTCAAGTTTGAAAATAATGTAACAAATCAATAGGAATTAAAATAAGAATTTTCAAAGTAATTACAATGTAAACAAACAATATTATGCTTTACGAATGCAAACAACAATCAACTCGACTCGTAGCTTCCTCCGACACGGCCGTCCTGACCTATTACACGCCCTCGTGTGATGTTGAAGGCAGCGCATCATCTGCAGAAAAGAAAGGAATTCTTGTACCGTTCGGCTACTCCTGACCAAGGAAACATATTTGTTGATCGTTTTGCGCTTCACACTTCGTTTTGCAGTAAACAATATCGAAATGGCCGCCCCGCCTTTTATTAATGGCCACCTCGCCTTATGATAAATTTTTTTTTGGTTACATCTCCCTTTCGTTTTTGGCCACCTCGCCCTTTTTTTTTTGTTTTGGCCACCTCGCCCTTATTTTTTGTTTTGGCCACCTCGCCCTTTTTTTTGTTTTTGGCCACCTCGCCCTTTTTTTTGTTTTTGGCCACCTCGCCCTTTTTTTTGTTTTGGCCACCTCGCCCTTTTTTGTTGTTGTGGCCACCTCGCCTTTTTTTTGTTTTGGCCACCTCGCCCTACACAAATCTTAACTAGTCCTTAACAACCACTACGCGCTGCGCCACCATCCACCTATAGGATATCACAACTAACGATTTTAAACAAATAAGTGTAGTATAAAAAAAACTTACCATCATTCTCATCCGACAGGCATGGATCCAGCTCAGTTGGGACATAGGATTGGGGGAGTGGACGTAAGCGGTCTCTCGCATAATTGTATGTACGATTACAGGTTAAGCTCTTGAGATGATACCTGTCACCGTCTAATATTTCAATGACCTCAAATGGTCCCTTATATTTAGGATCCAATTTTGTTTGATTCCTTTCGTGATTTTCAATCAAAACGTAATCTCCAACAGAAAATGAAGTGACTTTTGCCTTACTCTTATCAAAACGTGCTTTATCAAGGCATGCATTATTTTTAATTAACTTGTTAGCCTGCTCTCTAATTTCTTCTATGTTTACCTCAACCTCGTGATCGTCTACGGTTAGTAAATTTAACGGTCTAGCTACTCTACCAACTAACAATTCTAAGGGGCTGGCTTTAGTTACTCTATGGATTGTACTATTCATGGAGAGTTGGACGTCATCTAATGCATCTTGCCAAGATCTATTAGGGCTTGTTTCTACGACAGTCAACATGTTTTTGAGTGTACTCATTATGCGCTCTACTTGGCCATTAGCACGACAAGAGCCGGTCGCTATTAAATGTAGCTCGATATTGTGTTTGGAACAAAAATCTTTGAAATCTTTGTTCGCGAAACATCTACCCTGATCTGCAATGATACGCACCGGGGTCCCAAAAAGAGCTAAGGACGCTTTGAGAGCGTTGATAGCACTATCGGTGTTAATTCTCGTGGAATGCCTCAGTAACACATATTTGGTAAAAGCGTCTACAAGCACAAAAACGTATTCTTTTTGATCATTTTTGCCACTGAGCTTACCAGTGGCGTCGATGTGGATTGTATGCCAAGGAATATTAGTTTTCGGTATGGGGTGTAGCTCTATTTGTTGTTTACCACTTCGCGACTTAGCTACCTTACATGTTATGCAATTTTCAACGAATTTCCTGACGTATTTTGACATATTAGGAAACCAATAATGTTGGTATGCTTTTTCTAAAGTTTTGTCCCATCCCAAATGGAGAATTGATTCGTGAATATGATTTATAACCGACCAACGAAAAGCCCGAGGTACAATTGGCAGCCAAATGTTGCGATTGTTTCTTTGAATTTTTCTGTAAAGTACATTAGACCGCAATTCATAAATTCCACAACTCTCTACGTCCAGGTCGTCGCTTTCAAGTTTACTAATAATTTCATTTAATTCGGGATCTCGCCGTTGTTCCGCTTGTAACCAGTTCGAAGATAACTCCGCTATATTGACGCGTTTTTCTGCCACGTAATTTTCCCTACCCAAACCGTGGTTATTGCTAACGGTAGTGCTGTTTTCTTCAGACAAATGATTTCTCGATAAGAAATCAACATGGGCCATTTTCCTACCCTCCCTGTACTGTATATCGAAATCGAAAGCTTGGAGGAAGGCCCACCACCGGTGTACTCTAGGTGTCAAGTCTATTTTAGTTCTAGAGGCTTTTAAGGAATTGCAGTCAGTAACGACTGTGAAAGTCCTACCGTACAAATAATGGCGGAAATGCTTAACTGAATTAACAACTGCCAGCGTCTCCAACTCATAAGAGTGGTATCGAGACTCTGCTTGTGTAGTACGTTTACTGTAGTACTCCACTGGATGTAATTTTGTACCAGCTCTTTGGAAGAGAATTGCGCCATAACCTTCGCTACTGGCATCCGTATGTAACTCTATAGGTAATTCCGGGTCAAATAGCATCAACACCGGAGATGAAGTCAATACCGATATTATGTCTTGTCTGATTGCTTCGTATTCAGCGGTCCAAGTTATTTTGAAATTATTGTTAGCTAACAGGCGGTAAAGCGGTGCCATTTTAAGCGAGAAGTTATTGATAAACTGCCTAAAGTAGGACGCTAAACCCAAAAATTGTCTGAGCTGAGTCACGGTCTGTGGTGGTTGGGAACTAGTCAATGCAGTTATTTTACGGGGATTAGGCCTGATTTCACCCTCCGATATTTCATACCCCAAAAACTGAACCTGCTTCTTTAGAAACGGACATTTTTTCATATTGAACGAAAATCCAGCATCACTCAGAGTTTTAAGTACAACTCGTAAACGTTCGAGCCCTTGTTCTACAGAATTTGCAGGTATGACGAGATCATCCATGTAGACAATCGCATAAGAGTGCGCTAAATCACCTAAAGCCGTATTAATAGCTCTCTGATATACAGAGGGGGCATTTCGGAGGCCAAATGGCATGGCAGTAAACTCATAATGAGCATCCGGGGTAACAAAGGCGGTTTTCTCCATAGAGTTCGAGTCTACATTTATAGGAACTTGATAAAATCCGCTAGCCATGTCAAGACAGGTGTAAAACCGTGCGCCTGATAACCTCTGAACTTGGTCGCCGATTAGAGGTAAGGGATACCGGTCAGGAACTGTATTAGAATTTAATTCTCTGTAGTCTATGCACATTCGATCCGTGCCATCGCGCTTCTTGACTAAGAGTATTGGGCTGGAGAAGGGTGATTTACTCGGTCTAATAACCCCAGCAGATAATAGTTCACTACATTTATTCCGTACTGTCTCCCGCTCTTCAGGGCTCAAGTGATATGGTCGCCGTTGCACGATTTTGCTAGGATCCACTAAATTAATTTCCAATTCACCTGTTTTTACTCTAGTAGTAGGTGTGCCTTCAACGAATGAGTTCTTAAACAAGTTAAGAAGTTCTGTTAGTTGTGGCTTAAGGTCATCAGGTATATCGGTATCCACGTCATGAAAGTCAGCCATCGTGTTACCTACATCGCAAATATTAATCATAGAGGGCTTCTCAACTATAGAAAGTTGATCGCTCGATATGTGTACTGACAACCCTAAGGCTAGTAAGTCGCGCCCGATGAGAATATCGTTATTTAAGTAATCGTCAGGTATAATGTGAAACAAAATTTCTACGTCGTGACCACTAAGAAAGACTCTAGACAAAATTTGTGAATCACACAAAACAGTAGATTTTCCTACCCCCGTCAAAGTAACGATTGCGCGCTGCAATGTGCCAACAAGCTTGCGAGAGACGCTCTCTTTAATTAAGGAACAATCAGCACCGGAATCAAAACAAAATGAGAACTGCTCACCAAATTGCGTTATTGTTCCGGTGACAGGTTTCAGGCCGCATACGTCCACTCGCTTTACGACGCTGGGTGCAGCAGCAGCGGGATGTGCGCTGCCCACTGGCCATGTTTTTGTGCACCGCGATGCGATGTGGCCCTCAGAACCACACTTGTAGCAAATCACAGGGGGTCGCGTAGAAACGGCCGTGTTGGGGCGCTCAGAGGTCAGAGTTGGTTGCTGCTTGTCATGCGATCGGCTGAAACATTCAAAAGATTTATGTCCTAACTTTCCACAATTGTAACATTTTGTTGACACAGAAGTAAGCTTGGAACGTTTACTATCTTGTGTAGTACTTGCGACGGTCTTTGCAATCTCTTGATAACTGCGCTTGCGATAAGAGAAAGCCATTAGTTCACGTTGCATTTTACTGCGGGTAGTTATTTCTTCAGAAAAGATATTGCGCTGCAACCGTGGCTCTATTTGTCCCATGTGAGCAAGTATTAAAGATACCACCATTTCTTCTTTGTCCAAACTACCCCATCGTGACATCAGTAAAGTGAATAAACGGCTTGCATATGCAGCAAGAGATTCATTTTCTTGTGGCTTGCCACTAATCATCTTTAATATTGTCGCTGCACATGTTTCCAACGTATCAAAGCGAGAAAGAAAAATTTCTTTAAATTCTACCCACTTCATATTCGGAAAAGCTATCTGAGAAAACCATGTTGCAGCCGAACCTGTCATGGCCTTACTAAGCATGAGAATTAATTTACTTCCCTGTATATCACGATCCGATAAGCAGATATCCGCTGTTGCTAGCCAGGCCCGGGCATCAGTATCAGCATCTTCCGGTTGAAATTTGGGCAGCGTGATGCTCTTATCCTCAATATTCGGTGGGTTGGTTAGCGCCTCCACCAATAGCTTCATGCTGGTTTGTTGAGCTTCGAATAACGCACGCCATCCTTCATTAGGCGCCGTCTGTCCGCTCACGTTTTGTGCCTGCACCGATCCCATGGCTTCTGATGTCGGAGAAACATTGATCCCGCTGACATCGTCATTAGTGGTTGCGGGCTTAGTGGGCGTCATCAGGGTAAAATGCGAGCACAAAACACTATATCACAAGTTCACACCATTTATTTTATGTTTTACAGTTAAGTTCTGGCAAATTCACTATAGTACAGGTAGGAAATTAATAGTTAACACCGAGCAGCGAGTTCGGGGCACCGATCTTACTTATTCACTCAACAACGATCCAACTCGATCGCTAGCTCACCCGCCAATGAATGCGCAAAAACTGTCGACTCAAGAAAACCAAGCCAAGATGGCGCCTCGACCTCGCTCGAGGCACGTGCTCTGCTCTGATTGGTCGTTACGTACAAAGTGTACTACAATAATCATAACTTTTATTAAATTATTAAGATTTCAAGTTTGAAAATAATGTAACAAATCAATAGGAATTAAAATAAGAATTTTTAAAGTAATTACAATGTAAACAAACAATATTATGCTTTACGAATGCAAACAACAATCAACTCGACTCGTAGCTTCCTCCGACATACGTGTAACAGAACGGTTCAACAATACTGAACGGCATGTATGTATATCCAGTCACGAATCACCTGTATGAATTTTAGACTTCTAAAGTCATCTTATTTTTTCCATACAAAACTAAAAAATATTTTTTTCAAATTATTTTGGACAACCCTAAAGTAGTGAGGTCGGTGACCGGGCGCGGCCTCGCCTCGAAAGGTTTGATGAAGTCGCCCGCGCCGCACGCCAACAACAAACGAACGCGAACGCGCCGTGGCGTCTTATTTTTTAGTTTTAGGTTCAAAATCTACAAGGAAATGCTAGTTAGGCTACGTAATGCTGTTGAAGGAAGCTACTTACCTACAAATTCTTAGACCTAGTCCCTAGACCTAGTCGAGACCTAATTCACGTTTAAACACAGCTAAAAATTCGTGGCCTACTTGTAGGTATCTAGTTCCATAATTACCTACTCAATGTTTTATTTTAATGCGTAACTTAAATATGTAAGTACCTAGGAATTTTCAGAGTATAACCAATTTAGGTATCCTATTTTTGACAAATACCTATTTAATTACCCTAATTGTAAGGTTTCTTGACACTCTTGAAAGTAAACAAATGTTATAGGCCGCGCCACACAAGTTGGCCGACGATGTGAAGTTAGCTAAAAGCCAATCAACGTGCGGCTTTATGTGAGCTTCTGTCAGGATGGGATATTGTGCAGCTTGTAGCTGTTGGCTTCATATCCGCCAACTTGTGTGGCGCAGCCTAGGTACATGTGGGTACTTACCCTATCTTTGGCATATAAAATTACTTACCTAGGTAATTAGATCCTATGGGCACTCAGAAGTGATAGAAAAAAAAACAAATTGATAGATATTTTAAATTCACTATTTTTATTTGCCTACTACAAATAACAACTAGGTACCTACCTATACAGTTAACACACACAGTGGCGTCCACAAAAACTTAATAAAAGTCGAAGGAAAGGCTCGAAATCCTGACCTCCTCGCTCGCAGCACAACCGAGTACGTAGGCACGACGAGCCATAGATTTTCTCACGTTCACCACCTCAAAATTCCGTGTACGATACGAGGGATCATCTCTCCTGGACTGGAGTCGCACGGCACAGAATAAACAATATTTTTAATGTACCACCACAAAAAGTCTAATCACGTTAAGTCCGGAGACCTTGGTGGCCAGCACACCACGCCCCTGGGTCTTATTCACCGTCCTGGAAACCGCACGTTCAGGTGGTCGCTGACGCGGCGCGCATAATGCGCGGGCGCTATTAAATGTCCTCCAGACCTCCATCTGGTTAATGTAGAACGCCGCTTCTGCCCGATGCGTGCTGGTCCTTGGGCTATCTTCAAAATGCTGCAGACTGCGCGTCTCGAGATTTGAACCAACTCGAGCACCGGGTCATCCTTCGTGAAAGTTCCCAGTAGGTACTGAGCAGACGTACACATCCGTCTAAGAAGTCCGTTAGTTAGAAAAGAACGCCAAATTCGTGCGCCGCGTCGGTTAGATTAGAAAGCGGCCTGCCTTCTTCAAAATGTCAGCTCGTGCGCGGCACCGTAGTTGCCATTTGTATAATATTATTAGGTATCCTAGACTTCCGAGACATCGCGATGGTAGAAAGAGTTGATAGACGTCTTCATTTCCGCAAGGTCAGAGGGCGACTGACTAAAAATTCCTATTATTTCTATTAAAATTGGAATCAAAATTTTAGGGTTCAGTGTTCATATTTTGAATTTCGTTTTTAGTGAAAGTTTTTTTTTGATGCGCACATAGTTCGAAGAACGGATGGCCGTTGGGGCCGTAAAGTTCTCGAATGGAGACCACGGACCAGCAAGCGCAGCGTAGGATGTCCACTGACCAGGTGGACTAACGATATAATTAAGATCGGAGGAACGCGCTGGATACAGGCCGCTTCCAACTGGCCTTATTGGAAATCCAAAGGGAGGCCTATGTCCCGCAGTGGAGTCTTTCGGCTGGTGGATGGATAGATGGCCGATGATACCGTAAAGTTCGGGTGGACTGAAGCTATTATAACCATATTTTTTACGTTATTTCAAAATTGATTCGACATTTTAAATAAGCAAAAGAAAAGAAATCATTTCGAGAAAGCGCGAGCGGAGCGAGCTAGCGAGGCCTATGTCCAGCAGTGGACGTCCTATGTCTGATAAATGGGTGGATGGATGTAGTAGAAACTAAATAACAAAGCTTCAGACAACATTTTACCATAATAAAAAAATAGTAGAACAAAATATTGTACGGAACCCATATTGTGAAAAACATATTTTTGGGGGGCGGAGCTAATTTTGCTAAAAGAGCCGCCATAGTGGCGGCTGATTCGTGATTTGCTGGCGATGTTTGTTTATGCTCTTTGTCGGCTCGTGTGTGCTCGTGTGTGCAAACGCCGCCAGTCCACGTGGACTATCGCCGATCATAAAGATAAAAATACAGATGCGTAGTTGAAATGCTCTAACTTTGGTTTGGAAACTATTGTTACGCGTGATTTCTATTTTGAATGTAGTATTTTACTGTACCAGCCTTTTTTTCAAATAGTCCACTGCAGGACGTATGCCTACCCACGAAGGGTGATTGGGCCATATTCACCACGCTGGCCCAGTGCGGGTTGGTGGATTCACATACGCCATCGAATTTCTACTACGGCCGTATGCAGGTTGCCTCACGATGTTTTCCTTCACAGCAAAGCCAGAGGTGTGAAATTCCGTACATAAATTCCAAAGAACTCATTGGTACGGGACCGGGGATTGGAACCCACGACCTCACGATCGTAAGGCGGCTGTCACTACCTCTTGACCACCACGGCTTTTTTTAATGACATTAAATAATAATTTTAATGTATGTATCTGGGAGAGAACCTAGCAAAAGCTAGGTATAAAACATTCTGAACTTTCATATTACTTTGACTTTCGTCTCGCTCTTTTTACAGTTAAAATAACATCTAGGTATTTTCGTGTCGTGTCCAGAATATTTGATGTATTTTTTAAAGCTAAGCTAACAACAAATTATTTTATCTTGTAATGTAGGTAAATAGGTACGTATTTTTTATTTTGACATGACTTGGAGCTGGTAGAATATGCCGAGTGCTAAGACCTATTCTCAGGTTTTACGCCACTTAAAATATCACGGCCAATGACTGATGTCACACGACTATATGCAAATAGGTATGAGTGACAAAAAAAAATATCTTTGTGAATCTTTTTTTACAGTCCTGCTTCATCAGAAAGGTTGTTACATAGACGATGTAATCATTTTATGCAACAGGTAGTACTTACAACATGTTCTAGTCTAGGGAGTTTAGATGAGTTAGGTAAATCAATCTATGACCTTGTAACTTGTACCTATGACCACGTACCTACTTACAATGTTTGTGTGTAAAAGCCCGTCCACGATTTTGTAGGCAAAAATAAAATATTTCTGTACACTTATTAGTCTTTATTTACACTTATTATTAGTCCGTCAGCTGATAAGTTTAGGGTTGACATCAGGTTGTTTTACGCAAAACTTTAACTTGGTTTATCTCGTAATCTAACATACTGAGGATTGTGAGACCTTATGGGGTAAGTTTTAAATATGTCTGAGCATGCGTGGTTTAAGTATTGTTGAACCGTTCTGTTACACGTTGTATATATATATATAATGTATAACCACGCATAACTTTTTTCATACCTAGTAGTCTGATTTCAATATTTCTTAATTTATTGGAAAGAGTACACTTTGAAATTGGTCTCATTTAAATTTTATCGAAACCGGCTAAGCCATTTTTGATAAATCAACAATAATGTGAAAAATGCTACATCAATCCGTGCGAAATATTCGCGAATTTCGTACACGGGTGAAATCAGTTATGCTATTTTTTGCAAAAAAATAATTATGTTATTAATAATAAATATTGACAATAGGCTATTTGACTAGTTTTTGGAAATCGTTTTAAAATATTCGTTAGTACATAATAGGGACACTACATTTATATTTCCGAGAGATCTACTGTTTTAAAAATGAAAATCAAGTGTTAAAAAATAGATATTCAAGATCCCGCCAAAACGGAAGAAAGAAACAAAATAAAGTATTTTTCATTTTCCATTTTACTTTACATATTATGTTTAAATTAAAAAAGTTATCGTTAAAGGACATGTCCACAAAATGTATGGAGGCTGGTATAATAATAATAATCAAAAATTCTAACCCCGACACTCGTTTCATTTCGAGAAAGTTCATATTTTTCTAAATCTATTACAACAGTTAAAAACAAAAAAGAACCCTCCGATTTTTTTTAATTGATTTTGAATTTATTAGGATAAATAAATATATTTGGCTCGATAGATAGTTTATCTCTAGCAACCCTGATTAAGTAACCTCCAAATTGTTAAATTAAAGCATTTTTACCAATTAGACACACTTTTAAAGTGTTTTTTTTTGTCACATTGTACCTACTAACTGGTCACACTGGTAGGTTAATTTTTAATTTTAGCAAATTAAGAGATGCACGAGTATGTGAAAGAATCAGCTACGAATGCAACTAAAATAACGATAGAAGCACTTTATCATTGCTAAACTAGAAAAAGTAATAAGCTGTATTGTTATTTTTCATACAATTTATTTTTCACATTCAAAAAAAATGGAGGGGTGAAAACATCTAAATTAAATATTTTTGGGAAGCCCATAAAACAAGCTTTCAAATGATGTATTTATCATCTTGGTTCGATTTTTCGCTAAATAATATACCACTTGTGGACGTCACCTTTTGGGATATTATTTTCTTTTACTAGCAACATTACACTGTTACTGCAGCACCTATCGGTAAAGTGTAAAAAGTACGTGTCTATGTGTGTCACGCACACAAGCATAGCCGACTTTGCCTTTTTTATGGAAATCTGTGTATTGCCCACGTCATGCTCTCGACACTTTCGCCAAACATCAATCAAGTGCGTGCCTATTACACCGGGCGGCATTTCGAGCCATGCGACCTACGCGTGTATTTTTAATGAATTTGAACCAGAGATAAATTTTGTTTACTTAACACCAAAAAAAACCACGTCGATAAGCAATAAATATAAAATTCAAATGAAAACATAGTATTAAGATAAGGTTTTTATTTTTCACAACAATTATGCTCCATTATCTGAACCGTATAAGTATATAAACCTTAATTTGAGAAGCATCTCAGTCATTCGGTGGCGCGGGCAGGAGGCAACTTTAAATTGTGTCGTTATATTCATTGGGCAACATGGAAGTAAAAATTCAGTTGTATTCTTTGTCGCTGCTTTTATTACTTGTTAGCTGCACCGTTGACGGCGGAGACAACTCAGTGATAAATGGTACGTGTTTCATATTTCTTATACCTAGATCTTTCATAATGTTTATTCTATTTCCTATGGAATTCAAATACGGCTAGTTAGATCCAGTTTATATCCAGCGTGTTCCTGCGGTCCTGACCAGATCTTCAGTCCACCTTGACTGGACGTTTTTGCTGCGATTGCTGGTCCGCAGTTTCTATTCGAGAACTTGATGACTCTATCGACTATCCGTTCTTCAAACTATGGTGCTCTGTTTATTGTCATTTCAACTAACGAATCCACTGAGTTTATATTTTTATATATAACCAGCGTGTGCCCGCGGCTTCGCCCGCGTGTATTTTAATTTTCATGCTATCACATGAGAACATTTTATTTTTCTGGGATAAAAGTAGCCTACTACGTCACTCAGATATTTTAACATCCAGGGTTATCTGCTTGCCCCGTGCTAAGCTGGAAGGGGGATTCAGACCATTATTAAGTACAACCCGGAAATGGAGAACAAAATATCAGCTGTTCCATACAACATTGCAACTGTCAGGCGACAAGATGCTTGAAACAGCTGTTTTTTTCTCGAATTTGGAGTTGGCCAATAGTTATAGTTGTTCGTAAAGATGGTCGGATTAACCCCCTTTCGGCTAATACACTATTTCTGGATAACCTTGTTTATCCAAGCCAAAAATCTAGTCGATCCGTTGTTTTGTTGCTGCGTGAAAGAGTAACAAACCAACAATTAATATACTTTTGGATATATAATACTACAAATAACAATTGAAATGATTTTATTTCATTTTATTATATATTTTATACTAAAAACATCTAGTATATGTAGTCCATTTATTTACTGTACTGCCCGTCTTGCCCTGAACTAAGCCGGAAGGGGGCGATCAAAACCATCATTACGAAAAACAATTACTACGAGACCAACCCGACATTCGAGAGAAAAAGTCAGTTGTTCCATACAAAATTACAACTCCGTAATTGATGAAATGTATGAAACAGTTTGACATTTTGCTCTTTGGTCCTTGCGAGCTTCGGACATTTTTGTTTCCCAGTCATTGTGCGCCCTGGACTGACGCACCATGACTGGAGCGCAATAAATGCTCTTTGAACTATTTGTCACTGTTTGTCAGTTTGCTCAATTTCTTTTTTGTATTATCTTACATTACATTTGGCCACCAACTCGCCTGATGATAAGCGAAGTTGTAGCCGAGATGGGCTCTGTAGGCCTAGAACATACTATTCACTCTTGGCTTGAAGATATCCATATTGTAATTGTCAGGAAACGATGACGGAGACATTCCAATCCCTGGCGATCCGCATTATGAAGGAAGAAGCGAAGCGCTTAGTACGAGCAGGTGGTACGGCGACTATGTAGGGAAGGTCTAAGCGATTTCCGGCTTGTCCTGTTGTGGAAAGGAGATCATCTTTTGCGACTAAACCTTTTTAGGGTTCTGAACCCAAAGGGTAAAAACGGGAGCACTCTCCGCTGTCCGTCCGTCCGTCTGTCTGTCTGTTACCAGACTATATCTTATGAAGTTGATAACTAGAAAATTGAAATTTTCACAAATTATGTATTTCTGTTATTGCCATTATAATAGAATAAAATAAATATTTAAGAGGGGCTCCCAAAGATCATTCCTGAAGTAATGAATAATGGTAACAGGGAGACGTTTCAAATATTCATAGAATATTAATAGTTACATTCACTTCAACAGTAAATAATTAAATTAAAATAAAATAAATATTTAAGAGGGACTTCCATACAAGCAACCTTATTTTTTATCGATATTAATAACGGCAACAGGTATATTATGATTGAATTATTCACAGAATATTTAGTTGTATATTCAATTATTCACTTCAATTAAAATATATTGAGGGCTCTCATACGGTACGGAACCATTCGTGCACGAGTCCGGTTCAAACTTGGCCGATTATTTATTATTACCTAATAAAACTCGTAAGAAGTCTCGTTGGATCCAGTTTGTATCCAGCGCGCTCCTACGGTTTTGACCAGATCGTCAGGCCAACATGACGGCGGACGTCCTGCGCTGCGATGGCCGGTACGTGGTCTCCATTCGAGATCTTTACAACCCCATCGGCTATGCGCTCTACGAACTACTTGTTCTGCTTAACTGTAGACTTAGAATTAAACTTAATTCGCTCTGTTTAAACTTTTTGGTATAATTATGTAGATACCTTTATAACTAGTAGTTGTTTCGATCAGACCTCGCATTTGTTTCACTGAATCTTCATAGCATTTTTCGAATTAGCGTATCAGCAAATTACTTCCATTTTTGAGAGAAATAACCCCTCCTCCCCTCCCAAATACAATGAATAAAAAAGTCAATTAATTTCTGTATTTTTACAACACAGATGATCTCGGAGGAATACAATATAAAACTGATGACTATGAGGTGACTGAAAACTATCAGAACAAGCATCAGAACAAGCATCAGAACTACAACGCGTGTACATACAAAAACAGAAAAGATCCCAACATACGCAAAAACATAGAAGAAATCATAAAAGTGCTTGTAAAGGACTATCTACAGCCTGCGATGGAGACCCCGACTGAGCAGGATCATGACGTTGCCAGAGATATCCAAGACGCTGCTAACAAAATAATTATTCAACTTGCATTACACGCTTCAAACATAACTCGAAAAATATTACAATCTATGGAAAAGCCAAATGACTCACTGGCTGCAATAGATACTGTTATACAACATTGTGCATTGATTGAAAATCAAAATCAAATTAAAAAAATAGCAGAATTAGAAGACAAAATATCTTTACTTTCTAATAAGACTAATCAACAAAGTGAATCGATGGCAAGCATGAACAAGAAAATAGCTACATTAGAAAACTTAACATCCTCCGACAGTCATGACATTAGAGATATGATTGCTACTATTGAAAAAAATCAAAAATCTCTTATGAATCATTCCGAACTACAAACAAACCAAAAAGAAGAAAATGTTACTAAGGTTACTTCACTATGTGATTTAAAAGTGCCGGCTTCAATAATACCTAACCCCAACATATGGGAGTACCTGCAGATTCCTGAACAGGATGACCTGGACACCTATATGATTAACAAAACAGGTAAGCGATATTTTTTCTATACTAAAACCTTAATTTTGTGCCAATATGAACTCTAATTTATTGTCAGTATGAATCCAAATTGTCTTGGGTTTTTTGTCATTTACAGCTGAATAGGTACTCAGTATGAGTTAACGAAAACTAGTTTCGCGACCATACAGGGTTATCCAGAACTGGTGCACTGAGCCGGAGAGGAGTGAATAAGACCAATTTTACGAACAACTTCACTTGGGGCCAACTCAAAATTAGAGAAAAAAAATCAGCTGTTTCATATATTTTGTCGATTCCGAGTTGCAACTTTATAAATATTATTGAATTGGATAATTTTGTTCTAAAATAAATATTATATTATTATAATTATAAGGAATAGCCGATATTTTTCTCGAATTTTGAGTTGGCCCCATAGTAGAAGTTGTTCGTAATGATGGTCTTAATCATCCCTTTTTGACTTAGTACAGTGGTAAGTATGTAATCCTGTATATGTAGTGCTAACAATTTTCAATTGACGATATACGTGGAAAGATGTTTTTAAGTCTACGGTTTTTTTAATTCACGAATGATACCGTGTTTCCATACGTTTTACTTAACATTCGTGAACGCACAGTAGCGGTGTGTTACCAATTCTCGGTAACAGTCGTGAATTCCACTTACAATTTTTGGCGACCTCTGCACTACTGCAAGTGTGGGAGTAGTAAGAGCAGAACGTATATATTATATTATACTATGGAACCAAAATCTACCGAAAAGAAATCGGCTGTTCTATAGAAAAAGCTAATTTTATAAAGAAAGTAGCGACCCGCCCCGGCCTAGCACTGGTGTATTATACATGTAAACCTTCCTCTTGAATCACTATCTATTAAAACAACCGCATCAAATTCCGTTGCGTAGTTTTAAAGATATAATATAAGCATACATAGGCACAGACAGACAGCAGGAAGCGACGTAGTTTTATGCTATGTAGTGATATATGAATGTTTTTTTTATTGACGGGTGACAAAATGTATGGAGCAGCTGATGAACAACACCTATGTAGTTTTGACCGCGAGTTCGAGTAGGTGCCAGAGCACACTACGTGCTATAACTATGAAGTACTGACTCAGTCATTAATTTTTCGCCAAAAATGGTACAACTGACTTCTATCGTGTACAAAATTTGAACAGTTCGCTCGAATCGATTTAACCAATTTTTGATAATTGTCGATTTTTTCAAAAATGGCTTAGCCAATTTCGATGAAATGTAAATGGGCCCATTTCTGAATTATGATCTACCAAACAAAAAAGAAATCAAAATCGGTTCATCATTGGAGAAGTTCCTAATCGCGTAAAATACGTACAAAATATTCAGTCGAATTGATAATCTCTTTCTTGAAGTCGGTTAAACGTGACGGGAGTGAGTTCCCGTTACCATGGCGACGCGAGGGCGGCGGGCTCGGGCTCTGGGAGGACGAGGATGCTATTATTAAATACGTTTTACTATATTACTATTCTTTATAGTGTGAGGACAACCGAGGACTCGATGCAGTAGAAACACCATTATTTCAACAACTTTTTGTAGATTTATTTCTTCCGATAGGTACATTGTTCCTTAAGCTTTAAAAATAACTCTAGACTTGTTCTTCGCTCCGACGGCTCGACACGAATGGTCTTCAAAATTTCTGTCAGTCCCTGACCATGATTCTTAGTAAATTTATTTATTATTTTTACGACTTCCTCTGCAATAGCCAACCACAGCTCGTTTCTGTAATGTATTGAATAAAAGACGGTCGATCGCAGAATGGTCTTTATTATTATCACACGGAACTATATATATATCTAGTGGGTAGTTTGCTAAACATTATCTACCTTCAACTATCTAATACATCACAGTTTCCTGTTGAATTTACTTTTAAAAGTCTGTGGTTGACTACCACCCTCGAACTATCGTGTCCGTTCAAAAACCGCACATTATTCAAAACATGCATTTTTTGCCCAAAACCCATCAATAGATGAGATATTATTGTCCATTTTTACCGACTTCCGAAAAGGAGGAGGTACTATGTTCGTCTGTGTGTTATTTTTGTGTATGTTTATCGATATTTTCGCCAATTGTTTTGTTTCGAAAGGATTTAATCTCGAAGTGGTCCCATTTAAATTTTATCGAAATTAGCTGAACCGTTTTCGATAAAAAATAATGTACATGGATGTCTCATCGATTCGTGCAAACTACTCGAATTCTGTACACGGCGGAAGTCGGTGTTGCTATTTTTTGCGAAAAATTATAATTGTTTTATTCTGAATTAATGAAATAAAAGTTTATTTTCTAACCAGCTGAGCCGTCGAACTTCGCTTCACGCAATGTCTTTATAAATTATGGCCGATGTGTTATTCTGATTTATAGGTAAGTATTACTATTAGATACAAAGTTTCATCTCAATCCGTTCAGTAGTTTTTGCGTGAAAGAGGAACAAACATCCATACATACAAACTTTTGCGTTTATAATTTTAGTAGGAAGGAATTACTCATTTTTAAATATTATGCAGTTAATAATATTTCAATTTCAGAACTTATTTTGTTTCAGATTATTCATATTCAATATGAATTCCGATTTAACATTACTATTGTATTTGAAGTTGAGTAGGACCCTAATACTTCTCGAGCTTGTATCACTGTACTGAACTGTACCGACTTTTTGATGTTTAAAATGTTTTATGCCAGTGCGGGTTGGTGGATTCACATACCTACGCCATCGAATTTCTTCCACGGACGTAAACAGGTTGCCTCACGATGTTTTCCTTCACCGAAAAGCCAGTGGTGTGAAATTCCGTATATAAATTCTAAAGAACACATTAGTATGGGACCGGGATTTGAACCCACGACCTTACGATTGATATCACTACTGAGCGAAAATACCTGCATATAAAATTTATTTAAAACAAAACTTTGAAGATGTTAGTTTTGATGTACAGAATAAGCCCCTGAAAGAATGCTAATTGATTAGAAATAACCCTGTATAGAACCTGGTACCAAGTTTTTTTGATTCGTTGAAAAATGCGACCTGTAGACTAACATCCAGACCGACGAAAGCAAAATTGCCGTGTCCGTAGTCCGAAGATCTTCGCTCCGCTTCGGTCAATAAAGCAAAATGTGCAAAAACCACGTTAGTTTGTATAAATGTTTGCAGGCTGCTCGTACCTGGCTCTCGCGTCCCACAACGAGCACGTGCTCGCGGCCGGCGCCTTCCCCGGGCAGCTGGAGTGGCGCGTGGCGGCGCGCACGCGGTACAATGTGGACATGGCGCTGGCCTGGGGTTCGGGTCCCAAATATGTCTTCGGTGAGTTACACTTTTCTTCTAACGGCCAATGTTACGCCAAATACGGTCGCGCATTTCACATTTAATAAAATAAAAATAAATATTAGGGGACATCTTATACACGGCCTCTGGCCCCAAACTAAGCAAAACTTGTGATGTGGCTGCCGGAGACTGATATCGTGTACTACATATATTTTTAAACACATGATATGTATACAGGGTTATCTGCTTGTCCTGTACAAAGCCGGAAGGAGATGATTAACGCCATCATTGTGAACAACTTTTACATAACAGGCCGCGCCACACAAGTTGGCGGGTGTGAAGTTAGCTACAAGCTGCGCAGTAGCCAATCACCGCGCGGCGCCATGTGGGCTCCAGTCAGGAAATATCCATTGCGCAACTTGTAGCTAACTTCACATCCGCCAACTTGTGTGGCGCGGCCTGTGGGGAACTCGGACGTCGCGAAAATAAAATCAGCTGTTCCATACAACATTGGAACTCGGAAACTATCAAAGTTATGAAACAAATGATATTTATTCTCTAATTTCGTGTTGGCTCCATAGGAGAAGTTGTTCATAATAATGATCCGAATCACCTCCTCTCGGCTTGGTTCTGGATAACCCTGTATATAGAAAATAATTAATAACATCCAGACACAGAGCAAACCTATGTTCATCACGTAAAATATGTTCGCCCTGGGTGGGAATTGAACCCACGCCTCTTTGGCCCAGGAGTCGGGGTCATTAACCACTGAGCCACCGAGGCAGACATAATATTATGTGAATCTAATATTTAGTTTTCGCCAAAAATGGCGCCGCTGACTTCCACCGAGTACAGAATTTGAAGAGTTCTCATGAGTCGATATGTCATCCATGTAGAAATTTTTACATCACTATAGATTTTTCAAAAACGGTTTAGCCGATTTCAATAAAATTTAATAACCTCGGGAGTAAACTGTTTTGAAATAAAAAGATTTATATCAATCGGTTCAGAATTGGCGAAACTATCGGTAAGCATACATAAAAATAACAAACAAACAAACATATTATTATGATAGCACCTCCTCCTTTTTGGAAGTCGGTAAAACATGAAACACTTAATTTGTTATTTTGGATCTACTGCTATGTATTTTCTATTTTCTACAAATTAAGTGAATTAAAAAAAAAAAACTACAACACGTGTATAATTTTACCCGACTTCAAAAAAGGAGGAGGTTCTCTATTCAACTGTATTTTTTATGTTTGTTAGCTCAGAACTTTCGACTGAGTGGACTGATTTTGATGAATCTTTTTTATTTGAAAGCCGGTTGCTACCGTGTAGTCCCGTTTCAATTTTATCAATATCGGCTGAGCCATTTTTGATAAATCAACAATAATGCGAATATTACTACATCAATCCGAGCGAACTTTTCGAATTCTGTCCACGGTTGGAGTCGGGTATTCTATTTTTTGCGAAAAATAATTACATCATTAGATAATTGTTTATTCAGGGTTATTCGGAACTGGCGTACTGTCGTAAGAAGAAGGTTTACACCGTCATTATGAACTAATTTTATTTTAGTGCTTCTTCATCTACTTACTACTGCTCATACCGCATATAGACTAGGTGTTCTACAGCGATCATCGAAGTTAAGCAACGTTCGGCACGGTCAGTCTTCGGATGAGTGACCGCGGCTGGCATTTACAACTGAGCGCTACCGTGGCTCGGATGACACTTTAAATTGTAGGCTCCGGTTGTTCTAACCGTTTATCCATGTCAGAGGCCTTTAGGCGGCTTAAAAGCTCTGACACCAGGGCTGGCCACCCGGCCGACACGAACTTACTCTTTATGGACCAGCTGATTTTATTTCTCAAACTCCGAGTTGGTCCATAGTAAGAGTTGTTCATACTTATAGGGTTAATCCGCTTAGTACAGCAGTCCTGGGTAACCCTGTATCACTAGACAGTATTGTAGTAACACTGGACGTTATCTTGACGAAATGCAATAACTTGGTGTTTATAGGGGTAGGATACGACGGGACGTCGCTGTTGCATGATGATGTACACCATCAGTACCCGCAGCGGGACATGCCGGGGCTGGCGGAGGACCGCTACGTGCCGCTCTACATGAGAATAAAAAACGGTAAGCAAAATCAGTATTCTTCGACAAGTACCCACATACAGGCCAAATCACACAAGTTGGCGGCTGTAATGTTAGCCGTGAAGTGAGCTTCAGGCCGAGGTTGGCTATCCGCCGCTTGTAGCTGACGTCACAGCCGCCAACTTGTATGATTTGGCCTTTAACAAATAATTTTTTTTATGACGATTCGTGTGGTGTTGCCCGTTGTATGTGTTGTCTACTATTAAATATAATATCCTTACCGAAAATAAATGATATTTAATTAAATGATTTGTTTTGTAATTTATTAAGGTAATTTTGCTATTAAACAAGTACTGACGTGACGTTCGGCGCTGAAAGCTCTATAGTCGGCACTGGACTTTTCATTATTTTTGGGATTGCTACATAATCCCTGATCAATAGTAAATCAAATTATTCCAGGCTGTCGCGATGTTCCTCTAGAGATAGTTAACTAAACTCGAGAATCGGCGCACAAACACCGGAGTATGAGCTCTCATATTATATTATTTCCCTTGTTTTGTGGCCTCCTCTCTTGTAACCGACTTTAAAAATGAGGTTATCTATTCGTCTGTATGTTTTTAGGGTCCGCAATTACCCAAAGGCTAAAAAGGGGCCCTATTACTAAGACTCCGATGTCCGTCTGTCTGTCTGTCTGTCACCAGGCAGTATCTCATGAACCGTAATAGCTAGACATGGAATGATTTATGTTGCCACTATAACAACAAAATATACTAAAAGCATAATATAAATATTCAAGAGGGGCTCCCATACAACAAACGTGATTTTTCAGGAGTTTTTTGCTCGCTATTTTAATATCGGCAAGAGGAATGGGGCTAAGGGGCTCCGACACGGTACGGAACCCTTCGTGCGCGAGTCCGACTCGCACTTGGCTGATATTTTGTTTATATGTTACGCGAGTACTCCGCCGATATTGATGATTCTTTTTTCGTTTGCCATATCATACTTCAGAGGTGGTCTCATATAAATTTTATTGAAATTGGCTGAACCGTTTTTGATAAATCAACAATAGTCAAAAAATTGTATACATCGATTCCAGTGAACTATGAGAAATTTTCCAAGTAAAAAGGTATCTTCTAGGTAAGCGTGCTGCACTCTAGACCGCATATCTGCTCAACAGCAGGCAATATGTAGCCAAACGCTAACCTATACGGAAAAACATTGTACACGATTGTGTCTTCTATCAATAATACTATAATTTTTAAAATTCGGTTAAAAAAATTGTCCATGATTGTTTCCAGGCAAGCTGACAGCAGGCGCCGAATGCGAGCCCGAGCCGTGGTTCACGGCGGACTTCACCGAGGAGAAGGGACAGCAAATAGAAAGGACCGTGATCACGGGGTCGGCCTACGGAGTTAAATTCCTATACAACTGTCCCGCCAGCTTCACAGGTATCTCCACTCAATCGTTTACTGCTGCCTGGGACGGCTTATCTCTTTAGCTCAATCTTCCAGGATTGCAACACATGTAATATCGAGGTACATGCAAAAATTGGCACAAAGTAAGCTTGTACAGGCCGGGTGGTTAGCCCTGGTGTCAGAGTTTCTTAGCCGCCTGAATGCCTCTGACATAGCTGAACGATTAAATCAACCGAGACCTACAATTTATCGTATCATTCGAGCCTCGGTAGCATCATCATCATCATCATATCAGCCATAGAACATCCACTGCTGGACATAGGCCTCCCCTAATGATTTCCAATAATACCGGTTGATAGCGGTTTGCATCCAGCGCAATCCTGCGGTCCTAATAAGGTCATCCGTCCACCTTGTGGGTGGACGTCCTACGCTGCGCTTGCCGGTACGTGGTCTCCACTCGAGAAATTTTCGACCCCATCGGTCATCAGTTCTCCGCGCTATGTGCCCTGCATATTGCCACTTCAACTTGCCAATCAGCTGGGCTATGTCGGTAACCTTGGTTCTTCTACGGATCTACGGAGGAATGAGGATTCCTGATTCGATCTCGCAGAGAAACTCCGAGCATAGCCCTTTCCATGGCTCTTTGGGCTACTTGGAGCTTACTAATAAGGCCCATAGTGAGAGACCACGTTTTTGTGCCATAAGTCATCACTGGCAACACACACTGGTCGAAAACTTTCGAATTGAGGCACTGAGGTATGTCGGACGAGAAGACGTTACGCAATTTTCCAAACGCTGCCCAACCGAGTTGGATTCGGCGATTGGCCTCTTTCTTGAAGTCGGACCTACCTAACTGGACTACTTGTCCCAGGTAGACGTACGAGTCAACGACTTCAAGAACCGAGTTCCCAAGTGAAATAGGGGTGGGTACAACATGAGAATTACACATGACCTTTGTCTTATCCATGTTCATTTTAAGACCCACCTGTTGAGAGACTTGATTAAGGCCTTCGAGCATCGTGCTGAGTTCTTCCATCGACTTTGCCATGATCACGATATCGTCGGCAAATTGAAGGTGAGTGATGTATTCGCCATTGATGTTGATGCCGAGTCCTTTCCATTCCAGGAGCTTAAAGGCGTTCTCCAGAGTAGTAGTAAATAGTTTCGGAGATATTACGTCTCCCTGTCTTACGCCTCTCTTCAAAGGGATCGCCTTGGAGCTATCTTCCTGCACTCGAACCGACATAGTGGCGTTATATACAAACACTTCAGCACTTCAATGTACCGATAGTCAATACGGCATCGTTGAAGAGACTCAAGCACAGCCCATGTCTCAACCGAATCAAAGGCTTTCTCATAGTCCACAAACGCCAAGCAAAGTAGCAGGTTATACTCCTCGGTCTTCTGTATAACCTGCCGCAGCGTATGTATGTGGTCCATGGTGCCAAAGCCCTTCCGGAAACCGGCTTGTTCGGGAGGCTGGAAGTCAGCAAGCCTGCGTTCGAGACGATTCGTAATGACCCTTGAAAACAACTTATAAACATGGCTCAGAAGCGAGATGGGTCTGTATTTTTTCAATAAGGTGTTGTCACCTTTTTTGAAGAATAACACCACCACGCTTCTGTTCCACGCTTCTGGCGTTATGCCCTCGAGGACGACGGTGTTAAATAGCTTCTGAAGGACTTTTAGTACCGGCGTTCCACCCGCTTTCAGAAGCTCTGAAGTGATTCCGTCGTCACCCGGCGCCTTATTGTTCTTAAGTTGGTTCAGGGACATCCTAATCTCGTACAGGCTAATGTCCGGGATGTCTTCGGTGAAGTGTCGGGTTAGCTTGGCTCTTGGGTCTTTGGCCGCGCTGTTTACAAGCTTTGCTACCGAGGCGTATAACTGTCCGTAAAACCTTTCGATCTCCTGCAATACCTCTGCCTTGGTTGACGCTATACTGCCATCTTCTCTCTTCAGCTTTGTCAACTGGCTTTGCCCAATAGAAAAATGCCTCGCGAACACTTTGGAGCCTTTGTTCCGCTCTATTGTCTCTTTAACATGTTTAGTATTAAAGAGACAAATGTCGCACCGCACCGATTTTGAAATCTGTCTATTGAGCCGCCTGTATGACTTTGCATCATCGGAAGACTGCTCTCTTAGCGAGCGTCGTTCGGCCATGAGATTTAGAGTATGATCGGAGAATTTCTGAGGTCTATCTGAACGGCGGGGTCTAAAGAACTTAGAACCCACCGTTTGGACAGTTTCTACGAGCCCGTTATTGATCTCGTCCACCGACGCAAGGTTCTCCAGGCAAGCAAAGCGATCTGAGAGCTCGAGCTGAAATTTCTCGGGGTTTTGTATGTGGGCACGAGTAGGTCGGAGCGTAGACTTCATCAGGCGGGACCTTTCGAGTTTAACGTTGATATTCAGTTTGCCTCACACGATTCTGTGATCACTGCCGGTTTTTACCCTGTGGATCACGGAAACGTCGTTGAATATCCGTTTCTCGCTAGTCATGATGAAGTCTATCTCATTTCTCGTGGTACCATCGGGACTCATCCAGGTCCATTTCCTGCGAGGTGGCTTCTGGAAGAAAGAGTTCATCATGAAGAGTTCCTCTTTCTCCAGAAAGTCTGCCAGCATGTGGCCCCTGGGGTTCCGTTGCCCATATCCAAATTGCCCCACTCTCAACTCATCATCGCTTTTCTTGCCCAACTTCGCGTTGAAGTCTCCCATAACAACCGTGAAGCGGGTCTTAGACGTATGTATAGCCCGACTTACGTCCTCATACATAGCCTCCACTTCATCATCGGGGTGTGACGAGGTCGGTGCGTATACCTGGATGACCTTCAACGAATATCGTTTGGATATTCTGAGTATCAGGTATACAACCCTGCTCGACACACTTTCGATGGTAATGATGTTGTTAACGAGAGACCTGTGAACGAGAAAGCCGATACCACCTTGGGACCGTTGGTCACCTTCCCGGTAGTACAGTAGGTTGCCGGTTTTCAGGGTTATCGTGTCCTCGCCCTCTCTACGGACTTCAGATAACCCCATAATATCCCATCGCAACCTACCCAACTCTTCTTCCAGTTCCGCAATCTTCTCATCAGTCCTCATAGTGCGCACGTTATATGTTGCCAGGGCCAGTCGTCGTCGGTTGGGGTGGCAGCCGGATCTCTGCCGGGGATTCTTAGCACCCCTTGCTCTGCCGTTACCGTGGTCGCTGCCGGAACCAGGACTAGCGGAGCTGCCGGGGACTGGGGGCCTGGTTCTATTTTGTACAATCATAAAGGGGGGGGGGGTTTGCCCATAATTGCCGCGCTGGGCAAGCGTGTTGGCAATCGCAGGACGTAGCTCTCGCGACGGGGATGCTGCTGCCCATCCCCGCCCTGTTGCACTTGAGCTACGCTGTTCTGGATGGGTATACCGCCAACAGTCGGTTCCGTAGTACCTCAGTCGGCTCTTACGACACCTGGTACAAGAGGGTAGCGGTAGAGGGTAGCGGTAGAGGTAGAGGTGTTTACGACACATGGCCTCGGTAGCTCTCAGTTGTAAATGCCACCCGCGGTCACCCATCCGAAGGCTGACCACGCTGAACGTTGCTTAACTTCAATGATCGCTAACGAACACCTAGTCAAACTACGCTACAGTTCGCTCGAATCAATGTATAGAATTTTTACATTATTGTTGATTTTTCAAAAACGGCTAGGCCGATTTCAATAAAATTGAAATAGAACCACCTCGGACTAAATATATTTTTAGGGTTCCGTACCTCAAAAGGAAAAAAACGGAACCCTTATAAGATCACTTTGTTGTCCGTCTGTTCGTCTGTCCGTCTGTGTGTATGTCAAAACTCTTTATCTCGGGAACGCGTAAAGCTATCGCGTTGAAATTTAAATTGTATACGTATATCTATAGTCTCTTGCAGTTGTGTAAAAGAAAAACTTCTCAGTTATCGTTTAAAAAAGTTAGAGCCATTTATGTCGCAAAAAATCGCATTGTTCGACACTCACAAAAATCAAAACCTACAGGGTACTTTGACCCTACCCGTTGACATAGAACTATGAAAGTAGGCAAAAAGCATTGTCTCAGAGTACACATATGAGAATAAATCTGAAAACTGTATTTTTGTTTAAATTACAAAAAAATAGGGCCTCAAAATTCACAAAATATGGGTTCAAAATTCAAAGTGAGTAAATCATATCATGTAAGGTATCATATAAAATAACTTCATTAGCACATGCTAAAACATGTTATTAATTATTTTAACAATGTCTAGTTTTCGATGAATGACGAGAAAAGTGAATAAAAAATAAACTTTTTTGTCGATGGTTATTAGTACCTATATAGATTTTAACAACTTACTTCCCAATTTTGTGAAATTTTCTGTATTTGTACGGAACCCTCGATGTGCGAGCCTGACTCGAACCTGTCCGGTTTTTATTTTAAATCGGTTCACAACTGGCGAAAATATCGATGAACATACACAAAGGAAAATAAAATACAGACAAACATAGAATCTCCTCCTTTTTCTATGTCGGTTGAAAAGCATAACGTTTTCTTCATAGACGTTCCAAACACATTGCGAGATTTTCTGTACATAGTTCATTGTCAGACATATTGTCCGATCTGACAACATTTATTTATTTCGTCCTCCTTCACTATGTACATAGGTAGTAGGTACATCATAACAAAGATATTAATAAATATTAAACTATTGTTTTATGTATTGTAGATCCTCAAACCAAATATGAGTGTAGAGCGTCCAAGGTGTGAACCGCGTAGAATGGTAGAGATCGCATCAAACTTTATCGCGGCTCTAAAGTGCGCTCTAAGCCAGCCCTCACCCCGCCGACACATAAAGTGCTACTGCGCAGCGACTGGCCTCGTGTTCCGAGCTACCAATTAGTTTGAATCGTACTATACTACAGCAGGGTGTTGGATGATTACTTACCTGTGAAAATACGCGCGTGACGTGCCAAGTTTAGATTTGTTTTAGGAATTTCGGGTGAAATATATTTTTAACCGACTTCCGAAAAGGAAGAGGTTCTATGTGTGTAAGTTATTCGATATTTCCGCCAATGGTGAACCGAATCAAAAAAATCAGTTTCAATTCAAAATAGTACACTCCCGAGGTGGTCCCATTCAAATTATATCGAAATCGGCTGAGCCGTTTTTTGAAAAATCAACAATAATGAAAAAATAGTATACACCAATTCGAGCAAACTATTCGAATGTTGTCCAAGATGGAGGTCGGTTTTGCCATATTTTAGGAAAAATAATTAATAACAAAGTAGTTTATGTAGTTTTAGATGATGTAAGTCTTGTATCTTTAGTGGTACTTAATAAAAGCACTTGCCCTTTTAAATCAAATTAGTAACTTTGATATTATAAACTAAATTCAGCTTTAATTTAATTCTAACTCGTCACTTTTGCTTTTTTCTTCGGTCGCATTGTTCAATAAATCTCGACAAAACTCGGTACACAGGTTCTATACTATAAGAATTTAATTTTATTATCGTCAGCGATTTTTAATCAATGGGGGGGGGGGGGATTTCTCTCCAAAAGGGGGAAAATTTGGTGTCGCGCTATTTATTAACCGATTACGATTATATTTGGCAAGATTGTTTAGCATCTAACTAAACCCTGACAAGATTTGAGAGTATGAACCAAACCGGTCAAGAGCGAGTCGAGATGCTTAAAGAGGCTTATGAGCATTCAGTTAAAGAGATGTGTCGCGAGGTCTACTGTCCGAGAACTTCTAGTATATACCTAGCACAAATATCTATTTTTATAAACACTTAGGTATACAGGGTGATTGGTAAACAATTTGCATCCTTTTAGGGGCTTATTCTGTACATCAAAACTAACAACTTTTGTTCTCCAACTTTTGTCAAAACTCAAAAAAATATGGTTTTTTCCATAGAAAAATGTCGTTCACTCACGACAAAATGTATGGGACAGCTGTTTCTTTTTCGATTTTTGACAAAATTCGCAGAACAAATGTTGTTAGTTTTGGCCACTTTACCGCCGAGCCCGTCATTCCTATCAATCTGACATGAACAACAATACACTCCGCACCCCAACTGCCAAAGAATTGGAACTAAATTTGGAAATTGGAACTTACTTCCAGGTTTATTATTTTATTTATTTGACGACTTATCCAATTACATCGGCTGCAAACAAAGTCGGCAGCTGTGCGTAAATTATACAAAATTTTAAAAATATTTCTGGACGACTGCGGACGAAGCGCCTCGTCTTACAGACTTCGGTGGTGGCGCGAAGCAATAAATAAAAAATATTTGGCAAATTACGTCATAGACTAGAGGCGGACGACCCATTTCATAATTTTTCGTAGCCATCTCTTCTATTTACCTACAATCATTATCATGGGTTCGTTATTGCTTCTAGACCAATGATCCAGCGGTCGTCAAGCGATAACTGGTAGACTTTAGAAGTAATGACGTCACAAAGATGGCCGCCGACCGTTGTATGTATTTGCGTATATCTCGAGTTATATTTCATCAAATAGCTCGTGATGGTATCGTTTGATAGGTCTTTTAATGAGATATTTTATGAAATAGAACCGAGCATTAAAGCCGACCTGCATCGGTCGGCGGCTATCTTTGTGACGTCATAACTTCTAAAGTCTACCAGTAAAGTTATCGCTTGACGACTGTTGGATTCTTGATCTAGAAGTAATAACGAACACATTTTATTGCTATTGTAGGTAAATAGAAAAAATGAAAATGACGCGTGACCAAAATGCTGCTGTATTTGGCTCAACGTATAAGCATTGCCATTCAGCGTGGCAATGCTGCCAGCATGCTGGGCACACTGCTAACTGGCAGTGGGCATGAGCATTTGGATTATCTTTAGACCTTCAAGGGTCTGTAGATGATCCAATTGATTTCTATGTAGTAGTAGTGTAGGTAGTTTTAGCGTATAAAGTAGTATTGTAATTAATAAAGGCACTTTTGCCCCTTTTAAAAAAGGTAAATAGAAGAGATGTCTAAGAAAATCAGGAACTAGAGGACTTAGGCTCGTTTCGCCGCTCTACCATCACGTGTTCTCTTGATAACTCAATTGTTGTTTCAGGTCTGTAAAAAGAAGAAGAAAGGCTGACATGTCCGCCCGCGGCCCCGGCGCGCGGCGGTGCCGACATACCTAGCAACACCCACTGACCTACTCATGCGAAACATTTTTTGTTCACTTACGTTTTATTATGGAAATTAACGCGGTTTTCACACATTTCTATGTTTTAAATCACGGGTTTTATTCACTAACAATTTTCATATTTTAAATATTTTCATTAATTTAAGAAAACTTTCATAATGTTTTACTCGACTTATAATTATTATAATGTATGAAAAAATAACTATTTAATATTCCAATAAATAATTAATTGTAATAAAACTTGTCATGTTAATGAACCCTGATGCCCGTCTCGACTCCGCCCGTGCACGTGTCTGATATTATTTTTACATGAACAGTTATTTTTACAGTGGCATATATAGGATAAACATTTCAGCCATAAAACATCCACTGCTGAACATAGGGCTCCCTTATTAGACCTTGAATAAAACCGACCACTAGAAGCGGTTTGCATCCCCCTGGCCATACCAACATAGCAACACTGAAACACCTCCTCGAAGGTCACATTTTGCAGTGGTGTTCTTGTATCCTTTAGATTACAATATATTTTTATCAGTCCTGAGCGAATCTTCACAAATAGTGGAAATATCTAGAAATATATCAACAAAACCATACCTACACCAGATTAAGAGAACTTCATCCTTTTTGTAAACGGTTAAAATTATAAAAGCATAATCGTGTCTTATTTTATGTTTATTGATAAGAGCTTTACAACTTAGTTTGAGGTAATAACTAATAATACAGGATGTTTCTCTAGACGATGGACATATTTATTCTGGGATATAATTGTACCAATATGACCAACTTTCACTATGGGCCAACTTTGAAAAACAAACATTACATAGGTAGGTATAGCGATAGTCGGTGAACTGTTTGTATGGAACATCTGATTTTTATCGCAATCTCAAAGTTGGTCCCATAATATTAGTTGATCGTAATGTCGTCGAGAATAAAAAATCGGCCAAGTACGAATCGGACCCGCGCATGAAGGGTTCCGTACCGTATTGAAGCCCCTCGGCAAAATAATCACGTTTTTTGTATGGGAGCCCCCCTTAGATATTTATATTATTCTGTTTTAAGTATTTGTTGTTACAGCGGCAATCGAAATACAAAATATTCTGTGAAAATTTTTATTCTGTATATAGGTCCCGGCACGTAAGTTGAACAAAAAAATATCGCTCTCTCCCTTTCGTTAGTAGAGAAAACAATAGGAGGTAGCTATGGTTTAACGTTCAAGTTGTTTGCCAGCTACTATAGCTACGACGATTCATGAGATATAGCTTGGTGATAGACAGACGGACAGCGGGGTCTTAGTAATATGGTCCCGTTTTTACCCTTTGGGTTTAGGGTTCCGTACCCAAAGGGTGGAATCAACCACTCCGCCATGCTCTGGAGCAAGAGATCCTGAGCTCTGGCGGTGTGGTTGATGTTCGCCTGGAGGACTTTGAGGGCCATTTTATTCCGCCTCCATTTGCGCCTGCGCGTCCAAAGTGACTGGAGGCGGTGGGCGTGGCTGGGTCTTGCCCTGGGCCACAACCCTTCTGCTCTTCTTCGTAGAAGCCTGGGCACATACCCCGCTTCCAACGCGGTGTCCCGCCGGCTTATTCACAGCCGCACAAACTGTGCAGTGCGGCACGCCGGAGCACCCGCCCGCCTTGTGGCCCACTTGACCGCATCTGTAGCACTGCTCGCTACGATCCGTGGTCGCTTTGCACTGCTCCCGAGTGTGTCCAACTTCTAGACATCGGAAGCAGCGCATGTGTCTCGTGGCCAGCAGCTTGACCTGCGCCGAGACCCACCCAACCAGTAGTCGACCATTGCTGGTCACCTTCTTGGCAACCGCTACTGGGCATCGAACGAAGGTCGTTCCGATGCCTGCAGGGTTGCAACGAATGTCACCGACCTTGACAAGATCGGCCTGACACTCTGTTGCTCTGGCAATGGCTGCCGCGACCTCCTCCTTTGTGACGGAGTCGTCCAAGCCGCTTATGCGCAAGTCAGCACTCTTAGTCGGCCTGGAGACTTTGATGTCCTCCTGGCTGAAGATCTCCCTCAGTTTTTCAGCGAGGGAGTCCGCCTTGTCACCGCTAGTGACACCAGGCACCTCCAAGACGCGACCGCCTGTGGCGGCCTTACGAAACTGGAGAGCGGTAATCCCGAGTTGGGAAAGATCCACCCTCCTTTTAGCCTCCGCCAAGGCGTCGGCGTATGTTACGCCTTTTTCCGCTGCTCCAGGTTGGATGGTTATCACAACTGAGCTAATCCGTGTGTACGCATACAACCACATACACAGCTTCTTGGAGGTGTACCGCATCGTGTGTGTACACCTCGGCAATGCCGCCGGATGGATGGAGTTTGCTTGGGAGGGCAACCCCCTGGGAGCGGGGAACTTGGAGACCTTCTCCAACCCGGAGCCGCAGCCATCTACCTCTCAGGCCTACAGACCCGCATCACCTGCGATCCTTGCCACCGTCGACGACCCCATCGCGACCGGGGAACCCCACCAGGGGGAGATCAGCCCACCCACGCTACCCCTAGTCACCACCACAACCCCATACTTCATGGATAATGACCACGCTGCTGTCAACCTTGATGATACTGACGTTGACGCTGACGCAAACGTTGACCTCGACCACCCCTCCCCATCACTTCCATCAACATCATTCATCACAATCGCGCAAGCTCTGGCAGCTCCAGAATCCACCACCCAGCAAACCCTCCCCCCCCCCACCAGTCGCCACCAGACTCCCCGTGGTTCCCGACATCATCTATGTCATCGTCGTCGTCGTCACCCTCTACCACCACTCCTACATCTCCCCCCTACATACCCCCCGCTACTACACCCCTCTCACCCCTGTCATCCTTACCAGAGGTCAATCCCGCTGCTCTAGCAGGCACCCTACCGCCCACACACTTCACCATCCTCGCAACAAGCGGGCGAACGGGCATGCAAAATAAAACACTGACCAATCCAAACGACATCGCAGGAGCATTTAATGAGTTTTATACAAACCAAGCTACTTTCGATATTCAAAACAATGGAAATACAACTAAACCTGTAAAGTGGATAGGTCAAATTCAATGTTTATGCCCCCTTGAACTCCAAAAGATATTTTTAAAATAATTTCATCTTTAAGAAACACGCCTAGTACAGGTTATGATGAGATTACCACAAAAGCGATCAAGCATGTAAGTATTACAATAGCTCCATTATTAAGTCATATAAACAATAATTGCATAGAACGAGGTATTTACCCTGATAAGTTAAAATTAACAATCATTAGGCCGATGTTTAAAAAGCAAGATAGAAATGTTATAAGTAACTATAGACCCGTAGCATTGATTTCAGTATTTTCAAAAATATTTGAGAAATGTATCAATAATAATCTGCACACATATAAAATAAATAAAATAAAATAGCCTTTTATTTCTTGCGTTTTACAAAGCGATTGTAAAAAATGCTTACAAACTAGAAATTAGAACTTGATACACTTAAAAAATTTAATACCTACTTACTAATTATCTAATTTATTTTTTGTTATTACCTACTTATTAGTTATCTATTATATATGTAGAGCCATATGCTCTACATAACTATCTATATAATTGTGTTACTTTTTTTTACTTTTTACGCATTTTATAAGTATCTATTGTAAAGAAGGTCTATGTAGGGGCGAGGAATGCGAGCGTCAGCGAAACGTGCGCCCGAGTTGCAATAGCGCCCTCCGCCGCTTCCTCGCGACTGTACCTCTGCAATGTCGCTCCTCATATTCTCTGTAATTTTGTCGGCCATCTTTGCCAAGTTTTCACATTCCTGATCCTGACTCACAGTAAGGACCGCTCGAACCGCAGATGGTAGCCGTCCCATCCACAGTGTTTTCACTCCCACTAGTTTTTGAAATTGCCTTTCGGCGCTTTCTTCGTATACTTGCAGCAGCCTATCCTTAATGGCTTTGTACTTATCTTTCTCCGGTGGAGAAAACACTAGATCGCATACCTGTTGTAGGGCTTCCCTGTTCAGTTTTGATATAACTAGGTTGAACTTCACCTCGTCCCCCTGTTTTTGCGCACTCATTATACTTTCCATTTGCGCGAACCACAGCCTTGGCATTTCTGCCCAAAACTCTGGTATCCTGGAGCTGATGGTTATCGTGGCAAGTTCCGTTGCACTGCCTTCTGGCTTAACTTCCGCCATAGTCGAGGTATTTTTGTCACTGCTCATCGCCATTTTTCTAAATACAACACACAATGTTCACTTAACTGGCATTAATGTTCTTCTCGGAATCGCCGTTTTCCGAGAAGGAGTCATCCGTTTTAACACTTTTCCAACACCGCCGACACGTGTTTTGCACGGGGTCACCACTTGCCGGTGCGTAGGGCACCGGTTATATATAGTCTTGCCTAACCGGGGAAACTCTTGGGGAAATCAACTCCAAACTCCGTAATACCATTTCATTATTTAATATCCATACATTTACGAGTACAAGGGCCGGCGGCGAGCGGATGACTGAGGAGGCGAGGAAGCGGCGGAGGGCGCTATTGCAACTCGGGCGCACGTTTCGCTGACGCTCGCATTCCTCGCCCCTACATAGTCGCAAGGAAGCAGCACCATGGTGTCGGGAGAGCTGGCAGCGCAGATGAGAATGTTGCACATGGAAGTGGCAGCCCTGAAAGAAGAGGTCAAACAGAACCATCAGTACAGACGCAGCGCGTACAGAGGTCGCGGTAACGGACGCGGTCGAGGATGGGGACGCCGCAGGAGTGCGTCGAGATCGGCGTCACGACCCAGAAGGACGGAGAAGGACCCAGATTGGCTCTGTAGACAACACTTTAGGTATGGAAGTCGCGCATGGAGTTGTAAGGAGCCGTGCGCATGGAAGAGATCACCTACGCAGAAAAACAGGTCACCGCCACATCCGGAAAACTAGCGGCGGTGGAGTCCCAGCAGGCAGACTTCATACCAGGAGTGAACCATCGCCTGTGCGTATATGATAGGGAACTAGCGTTAAATTTTCTGATAGATACCGGTGCGAACGTTTCAGTGATCCCCGTGTCGAGTGTAGAAAGAAAGCAACGTCGCGAGTGTCATTATAAGCTGTACGCAGCAAACAACACGGAAATTAAAACGTACGGTACTAAAGTGTTAAAGTTAAATTTAGGCTTACGACGCTCGTATACGTGGACATTCATAATAAGTGACGTAAAGCAAGCTATAATAGGTGCGGATTTCCTAAGGACTCATAAGTTAGCAGTAGATTTAGCAAATAGAAAATTAGTAGATAATGTAACAAACTTGAAAACATGTGGAACCGTGCGTAATTGCGATGAGGCATCGATTTCAAGCATACAGGCGGACAACCCATATCATGACATCTTATGTAGATTCCCAGAAATAACTAAACCTTTCAGCTACAAGGAGAAGCCTACTCATTCTGTATATCATCACATCGAGACGACGGGACCACCCACCTACGCAAAGGCTAGGCCTTTGCCCCCGGAAAGGTATAAAAAGGTCAAGGCCGAATTTAGTTTGATGCAGGAACTCGGAATATGCCGTCCATCGAAGAGCCCGTGGGCGAGTCCATTGCACGTCGTGCCGAAAAAGGATGGATCGTTACGACCTTGTGGAGACTACAGGAGGCTGAACGCGGTAACCAAACCGGACCGATACCCAGTACCGCGGATTCAAGACTTCACGTACGGATTAGCAGGTAAGAAGCATTTTAGTAGGGTTGACATTAATCGAGCTTACCATTTAATTAGCGTACATCCTGATGACGTACCCAAAACTGCAATAATATGCCCTTTTGGATTATTCGAATTTGAACGATTAAATTTTGGACTGAGAAATGCAGCGCAAACTTTCAAGCGATTTATGAGTCATACGGTGTTAAAAGGTTTAGATTGCATAAAAGAGGACGATAAAGAGTCGTACCTATTCTGTTATATCGATAACGTAATCATAGCATCAGATTCGGAGGAACTTAACAAAAAACATGTTGCTAAAATGTTCGAAAAATTTGAAGAAGTAGGCATAACAATAAATACCAGCAAAAGTGTGTTTGGTCAAGCTGAGATCGATTTTTTGGGTTACAAGGTAACAGCGGAAGGAATTCGACCGTTAGAAGATAAGGTAAAGGCGATTACAGACTACCCTAAACCGAAGACCGTAGAGCAGTTACGAAGATTTATGGGTATGTGTAATTTCTATAGATCTCACTTAGAAGGAGCAGCAGAACAACAGGCAGAGTTGAATAAGTATTTCCATAACTCGAAAAAACGAGACAAAACTATAATTCAATGGACGACAAAGGCGGAAGAAGCGTTTGAACAGTGTAAACTTAGCCTTAAAAGCGCAGTTACACTGTCGCATCCAGTTGCAGAAGCACATTTAGGTCTGATGACGGACGCCAGTGGCACATCAGCTGGTGGGGTACTGCAGCAAAAGGTAGGTGGAAAATGGACACCTTTAGGTTATTTTTCAAAAAGATTTTCGGAAGCGCAAAAGAAGAACAGCACATACGATAGAGAGTTGTTAGCTATCTACTTGGCGATAGTACATTTTCGTAATATGATAGAAGGAAAAAGCTTAACAGTGTACACGGACCATAAACCATTGTGTTTTGCATTCACGAAAGTAGGTTCAGATAAAGAAACACCACGGAGAACAAGGCAATTGTTGTACATCAGCGAGTTTACGAGCGACATACAACACGTAAAAGGTGACGATAACCGAGTTGCTGACGCATTATCACGGGTAGAGTTCATAGAATGCCCAACGGTGGTCGATTACGATGAATTAGCAGAAGCGCAAGAATCCGATACGACGTTGACCGAGTTGCGAAACGATAACAACGGTAAGTTGCAGTTTAAGCGAATGTTATTGCCACACAGCAACAGGACGGTATATTGCGAAATTTCTACGAACAATGCCAGACCCTATTTAACCGAAAAGTTTAGAAAGATAGCGTACAAATCGGTACATAATATAAGTCACCCAGGTATACGAACATCTAGAAAAATGGTGACTCAAAGATTTTTTTGGCCAGGAATGAATAAAGACGTTAGTAATTGGGCTAAATCATGTATGTCTTGCCAAAAAGTAAAAATAAACCGACATACAGTTTCAAGGACGCAGAGTTTCCCACCTTCAGAAAAACTAGCCCACGTACATATTGATATTGTAGGAAAATTAGAACCAAGTAGAGAAGGTTATAGTTACTGTTTAACGATGATAGACAGGTACACACGCTGGCCGGAAGCAGTGCCTATTATGGATATGTCAGCAGACACGGTAGCTAAAACTTTTTACGAGCACTGGATATGTAGATTCGGATGCCCAACTTATTTAACCAGCGACCGAGGAAAATGTTTCGAATCAGAGTTATTTAATAGTTTAATGAAAATATTAGGAATTAGTAAATTAAGAACAACAGCGTACCACCCGGCGAGTAACGGAAAAATAGAGAGATGGCATCGTTCAATGAAAAGTGCAATAACATGTCGTTTAACGCAAAATAGATCTTGGACCGACGAGTTACCTACCGTATTATTAGGTTTGAGAACCGCAGGCAGGAGCGATAGTGGTATCAGTCCCGCAGAGATAACCTTGGGACATACACTACGGCTACCGGGAGATTTCTACAACAGCGTAAGTAACAAGCAGTTAGAAACATACACTTATGTCAACAAGGTAAGGGATATTATAAAGAATTTGAAACCACAGACTAGGACTGACAATAATGGCAAAAAATTTTTGTCCATAAAGATTTAGAGACTTGTACACACGTGTTTATAAGAAACGATATGCTTAAGAAATCTCTGACTCCGAATTACCACGGTCCATATCAGGTATTAAGTAGAAATAAGAAGGTATTCGAAGTACAGCTTCCAAATAGAAAAACTTATGTAACAATAGATAGGATCAAACCAGCCTATTTATTACAAGAGTTGGAAAGCGAGGATAGTGGTCATATAGCCGATAAAAAGCAGCCAAGCAACGATTTCACCAAAAACAGTCGGGAAAATAATGATGATGATGATGATATTGTAATAAGTTCCAATGTAAGAAAAACACGGTCAGGGCGAACAATTAAGCCACCCGTGCGATTTTTAGAACAGTAAGCAATCTAAGTATGTATTAAGTAGGACTGTTAGGATGTGTCATACTGCACGAAGTGAAGCGCGCATTGTAATGCGATTAAAGAACAAGGCAAGGGAAATAAGTAAGGCAAGTATAGCATCGCGCGACGTAGCACACAGTATGACATAGCCTTTAACAATTTGTGTTTATGTAAGAGTATTTGCTGAATTTAAGAGATGTAGAATAAGAAAACTTTAACATTATAATTATACGCTTCGGTGTAAACGTGTTATAATTTCATCGAGGAAATAATTTTTATAAAATACGCAATCAGTCATGGGGAATCCTTATACCAAGGAAGAGAAAAAGGAGGAAATTATCATCGCTCAGAACGGAGCTAATAACGCCAGTCAATCCCACACGGAGCAGAAATTGGAGATATATGGAATTACTGTAGTTTCACTAACAGTAATAATTTTAGTAATTGGTCTGTGCATCATGTATAAGAGGTGCAATAAAAGCGTGAAAAAGTGGGCGAGGAGAGAATTGAGTGGAGTGGTGATATCCGGTGACAAATCTGGATCACCACCATCAGCAGGCCCAGGTGTTATTATAACATGAAATTATAACGCGGAAAATGTAGGGATAGTAATATTATGTACTTATGATAAAAAAATTCTCAAATTGAATTAGTGCTTACGTATAGTGATAAATTGGATTAGTGCTTGGAATGAGATAACGAAGTAGTGCTTATAGTTTAAAGGTAGATATTTAGAGATAAATAAAACAAGTTTGATAGAATTTTAAAATTTTATTTTGTGTTTAAAAACTACCAATGTTTTTATTTTGTGGTACATTTTTTTTTTTCTTCTTGGTGTTGATAAAATACCAAGGTGTATTGTATTGTGTGATTTTATTTTTTTGGTATTTGTGTTTAATATTTCAGCGTTATTTTTTGTAAGGGGGGGGGATGTATGTAGGGGCGAGGAATGCGAGCGTCAGCGAAACGTGCGCCCGAGTTGCAATAGCGCCCTCCGCCGCTTCCTCGCCTCCTCAGTCATCCGCTCGCCGCCGGCCCTTGTACTCGTAAATGTATGGATATTAAATAATGAAATGGTATTACGGAGTTTGGAGTTGATTTCCCCAAGAGTTTCCCCGGTTAGGCAAGACTATATATAACCGGTGCCCTACGCACCGGCAGTCTATGTATACTTGTGCATCTAAAGTTATGTTCTAAGTTTTTGAATAATTCTTTTTCTAAGTATTTATTTCCTTAAATCTATTTATCTCTATTAAGATATTTGTCTCTAAGTATTATGTTGTTTATTTTGCAAGAACCCCCTATGGGTGAAGGCCTCCTCCAAAGAAGCCCACATGTCTCTATCTATGGCCACTTGCTGCCAGTTTTTGCCTGCTGTCTTAATAATGTCGTCTTGCCATTTCGCATAAGGTCTTCCTCTATGGCGTTTGCCGCTTGGTCCTTTCCATGATGTTATTTTCTTTGTCCATCTCTTGTCTTGCAGCCGCGCAATATGTCCCGCCCATTTCCATTTTTGTTTCTCAGCATAGTTTAGGGCGTCCGTGGCTTTAGAAATATTTCTTATTTTTGTGTGTTTGATTTTTTGGATTTTTTTGATGTTAAGCATGCTACACTCTAATCCACGTTGACAGCTGATGATTTTATTTTTTACCTTTTTGGTATATTTCCAAGTTTGACAGGCATAAGTTAAGCTTGGCAGGAGACATGTATTCATCATTTTGGTTTTTATCTCTACTGCCATGTTGCTTTTAAATATCTCCTTCATACTCCAGTATTTGTTTCAAGTATTTTATATCCTACGTTCTACTTCTAGGTCGTTGCTTTTTCTGTCAAAGCTTATTTGTTTTCCCAGGTAGATGTATTTGCCGGTGTAAGCGAGTACTTCGTTGTCAACGAATATCTTGGTTTCTGTGCTGTTTGTCATTATCATTGTTTTTGTAAGATTCATTTCTAATCCGACTTTTTTGCTAACTTCATTTAGAGAATGTATCATAGTTTGTATTTGTTTTTCTGATTCTGACAAAAGCACCAAATCATCAGCAAACCGTAGGTGGTTCAGATATTTTCCGTCAATATTTACTCCGCATTGTTTCCAGTCCAATTTCCTTAGTAATGATTAATATACTATAAATATTATCGAACTTATTGAATCGCCCTGTCTTACCCCTCTGTTTATGGGAAAGCTTGGGCCAATTTTGTCCAATTTGACTCTACCTGAGTTGCTGTTGTAAATGTTTTTAATTGCCTGTATATATATATCTTTGACTCCATGTTCTTTCAGCGTTTCCCAGATGTGATACCGTGTCGAATGCTTTTTTATAATCTATGAAAGCGATGTAAAGGTTCCTCTGTCGTTCTTGGTATTTTTCAATGACAACTTCTAAAACGTGTATGTGGTCCGTAGTCGAGAATCCTTTTCTAAAGCCGGCTTGTTCTACGGGCTGTTCTTTTTCCAGTGGAATGCTTATTCTTTGATTTATAAGCGAAGAAAATAATTTATATAAGCATGGTACGAAGCTTATCGGCCTGTAATTGCTTATATCATGTGGATCGCCTTTCTTGTAAATCAATATAATATTTGATTCAGACCACTGAGAGGGTGTTTCAATGGTTTCTAATATACGATTGAACAGTAAGGTTAATGGTAGAGTCAGTTGATTGCTGTAAAGGTTTCTGTAAAATTCTGTTGCAACTTCTATAATGTTATTGCGGCTGTTTGTTGTTTTATTATCTTTAGTTAGTCCGTCAATCCATGTTTTATATGCTTGAAGTTCTTTTTGAGCTGCCCGCTTGTAATAAATGTTTTTCAATAGTATTCTGTCTATGTCTTGTGTAGTCTTGTTTTATAAGTTTGCTGATTAGTAAGTGATCAGTTGTATTACGAATGTGTTGTGTAATGAACTAATGTTCATTATCAACCGTAAAATACCCACTGCTGGACATAGGCATCCCATATGGATTTCCAATAAGTCCGATTGGTAGCGACTGATGTCAAAATAATTATTTATTAAATTTATTACATAGTCAATCACTATTCAGTCAAGTCAATAACTATGGTCAGATATACTTACATAGTTACGTAAATTGATTTTTAGTATTTTAAAAGAATCCGAAAGTAATCGACCCGCCAACACGCAATGGACCAGCGCGGCGGGCTACGGTCCAAACCCCCCATTTAAGGAAAAGTATGGAAAGTAAAAACAAAACAAGGCCCCAAGTGCCCGGCGGTGCCATCAGCAATGATGGAGCCAGGGGTGCGAAGAATCTCCGGGCGGGATCGACCACTTGTCAAACGACCATGGCTTACGATGTAAAGGATACCGATTTGCTCAACGTCTTAACTTATAATGTCCAAACTCTCATGAACGACGATCGTCTAATTGAATTAGAAAATGCTTTAAAAGATATCAGCTGGGATATTATTGGCCTTTCAGAGGTACGCAGATTAGGAGAAGAAACGGTAGAACGAGATGATTTAATATTTTACTACTGCGGCGAAACCCAGGGACTCTACGGAGTGGGATTCTTAGTAGCGAAAAGATGGAAGAACAACATAATTGAGTTTGTAGGTCACTCCGAAAGAATAGCATCTCTAAAATTCCAACTAACATCAAACAAAACTCTAACCATAATTCAAAGTTACGCACCAACAGCATCAAAAAACAACGACGCCGAAGTTGAACATTTCTACGATCAACTCAACAAAATTTGCGACGAAACTAGAGGCTCATGGACTATGGTCATCGGCGATTTCAATGCCAAAGTAGGAACAAAACAGGACTCAGATAACAACGAGATTGTAGGAAAACACGGACTAGGAAACCGCAACGAGCGTGGAACTTCTCTAATGCAATTTGCTTTTGGACAAAATCTGAAAATTGCTAACAGCTACTTTTTCAAAAAATCTCAACGGAGATGGACTTGGATAGCCCCCAATAGAACCACAAGAAACGAAATTGACTACATCTTATCCCCTAACATGCAGATAATAAAAGACGTAGGTACCATTAGCAAGATTAAATTTAGTTCCGATCACAGGCCACTCAGAGCAAGAGTTAGATTTGACTTCAAAATTCAAAGAGCAGCGCTTTTCAAGAACAGATTGAAAAAAGTCAACAAAGACACACTTTTCAACAATGCAGACCAATACAATCTAGAACTCTCAAACTACTTCAGCTTACTTAGTTTAGAAGAACCGGACAACGTAGAAATACAATATGACAACATCGTAAGAGCAGTACACAGCAGCAGCAAAAAGCTAAAACAAAACAAACAAAAGAAAAATAAACTATCTCACCAAACAATTCAACTAATAGAAAAAAGATTGCAACTGGAAATAGGAACAAACGAACATCGAAAATTGGATAAAATAGTAAAGCGTAGCATCAGGCAAGACATACGAAATTTCAACACATTTTCTGTAAAGATAGCTCTAGAAAACTACTCATCACTCAGAACTGCTAAAAAAGGACAGACAAGAGGAAAAACCTGGATAAATCGCCTACAAGATAACACAGGCATAAAACATGGAAGCCGACAAAAAGTATTAGAAATATGCACGGCTTTCTATAAATCTCTATATTCGGACCCATCCAAAGCTGCTCATCAAATCGAATACTCGCATCCCGACTCCATCCCTTACATAACTGGTCACGAAACACAAAAAGTGCTCAAAAGTATGAAATACGATAATAGCCCTGGTGAAGACGGCGTTACAACGGAAGCTTTGAAAGTAGGATCACCGGTTTTGCTACCACACATTACCAACCTTTTCAATACTATTCTTACAACTGGCATTATACCAGAAAAAATGTGTCACTCGAACATAGTACTTCTCCACAAGAAAGGAGACAAAAGCGACATAAATAACTACAGACCCATCAGTTTAGTGTCACATCTGTATAAAGCATTTATAAAAATTATTCAAAACCGCATAGAAGGTAAATTAGATAGCCACCAACCACCAGAGCAAGCCGGATTTCGACCGGGTTTCTCAACCATAGACCATCTACACACTTTAAATCAAATTATCGAAAAGCACAATGAGTTCAACAAACCACTTTATCTAGCGTTTGTAGATTATACAAAGGCTTTTGGTAGTATCACCCACGAAGCAATATACTCAGCACTACAAGAACAAGAAATAGACAATGCCTATCTAGATCTTATAAAAACTATATACAATAACAGCACAGCAGACATCAAGCTTAATATCCACGGACCGAAATTCTCCATAGAAAAGGGCGTCAAACAAGGCGATCCACTCTCTCCTAAACTATTTACTAGTACACTAGAAGAAATATTCAAGATATTGGCAAGCTCGTGGCTTACAAGAGGTATCGATGTTGGCGACAAAAAGCTCAGTAACCTCAGATTTGCAGACGACATCGTACTTTTTGCGTCATCTGCCCCTGAATTACAAAGTATGCTTCAAGAACTGAGCGCAGCAAGCCTCAATGTTGGACTAATGATGAATCGGTCAAAGACAAAGATCATGACCAACAACAAAAAACATATGGTAGTAATAGACGGGCAAGCACTAGATTTTGTCGAAGAATACGTATACTTAGGCCAGATAGTTTCCTTCCAGAACCGCCAAGACAAGGAAATAGAACGTCGCGTCGAAAATGCTTGGAAAAGCTACTGGTCAATGAAGGAGTACATGAAAGGCACCTTGCCTATATCACTAAAACGCAAATTAATCGACATGTGCATCTTGCCCGTCCTAACCTATGGTGCCCAGACTTGGTCACTGACTGATTCACAAAGGTCCAAACTTGGGGTTTGCCAAAGAGCAATGGAACGCAGCGTGCTTGGTATCAAAAGAACTGATAGAGTCCGCAACAGCACAATGCGCTCTATGACAGGGGTAGTTGATGTCGGCCGAAAAGCCGCCAAGCTAAAGTGGGACTGGGCGGGACATGTGTCGCGGATGCACCCCGATCGATGGGCCAGGATCGTCACGGAGTGGGTGCCTGACGGACGACGCAGCCAGGGAAGACCCAAGAAGCGCTGGCGTGACGATCTTGACTCATTCGAGAGGGGTTGGCAAGAAATTGCGATGGACCGAGACTCGTGGAAGGAAATGGGGGAGACCTTTGCCCAGGAGTGGGACAGTATAGGTTAATAAAAAAAAAAAAAAAAAAAAAAAGTAATCCAAATCTAACATTATAATATTAGGTACTACTGATCTACATAAACTACTATAAAACTACTATAATTTAATCTTAATTTATAAGGTTAAGTTGGTAACATAATTATTAATAAAGAAATATAACCGACATTGGAATATAAATTAGCATTGCAATACGTAATGAAGCCCTTCGTCACTATCACACACACAACGCTCGCCAATACGTAAACAAATAGGTAGGTACTCTCGATCAGCTACCACGCCACCTACCCACTAACTATATAATAATTGCCTACAACTTCTGAAAAAAATATGGATAGATAATATTACTCATAAGAAATTAAATTAATTTGTAGAAGAAATATAAATGTTAAACCAGATGTGTTCAAGTCTGGTAGGTATATACTTTTAACTTGCACTATTGTTATTTAAAATTAATTAGATATGACTTATTTACGTGCAGGGCTTTCGCAATGTATTCTTACTGAATACACCAACCATACATCATCAACAAACATTAAAACTAAGACGCAGTGACATTATTATCTATTAACTTATTTACTATGTATGTATAATGTTTTACAACACCTGTCTACTACAACTACTTAATATTTATTTTACCTACTACTTTCTTTTTTATTGTAATGTAGGTACTTAGCTACATTACAATAAAAAAGAAAGAACTTCGGTAAAACACACATAAATTGAACCAACATCTACCTGACATTTTATATGTTAATCTACCTTTGAAAAGTCTGCATATTTATCTGTTATTTATTTATATAAATCACATCGGTGCGGAGACAGACCTTTCTTGCCTAATGAGTACACAAAGTACCTATCAGTTAGTAAACTACACCACACATGAAAGTTTATTTGCTTATCTTAGTTCTTAGTAGGTATCTACTTCAGTTACATTAATTGCTTTAAGTAGGTACCTATTCCTGTATAAAATATTATTGTTAAGTCGGTACTTTGACGTTTAGTGAGTCCTTATTTTTGTAACGAGATAAATAGTTTAGCCTTTAGTTTTGTATAATAATAAGTTGAGTTCACACCTGCTATTTAATCTAGCACTAATCTAGTTTGTATTTTCTCTCATAAGTGAATTTTATGTAATTCTTTGAGAAAATAAATATCTTAAACCATATTAGTTTGTAGAGTGCTGACAGTTCATTTTTCATACATCGTGTTTTGTTTGTAGTTTTTTGAAGTTCTTGTCTTCTTTTCAGAAGTGTTAAAGTACGATCCGATAGTATTGACTGTCTTTTCTGCGTGTTTTCCTTTGTTAGTCGAGCATTTTGAAGACTTTGAGAGATGGTAGTTATTATTTTATCGTGGTATTGTTGTACAGTTGCGGTAGAGTATTCTTATAACTCTGGGAGATAGGATACAATATGCTCTATGTATCGAGATATTTCTTCCTCTTTCTTCAACGTAGAGTATTGACAGTGATTATAGCTGGTCCTGTTTTTTTTTTTACTTTTTTTAGTGATAATGTTGCTCTAATCGGTCTATGGTCTGAAGAAAAATTGACATTCAATACTTCAATGTTTTCCACTAGTTTTGGTTGATTTGACAAAATAAAGTCGATTTCATTCTTGTGTTTTCCATTTGGCGAACGCCATGTCCATCTTGAGCTTGGCTTTTTTTTGAAAAATGTATTTAATATAGCAACTTTATTTTCAAGTGCGAACTCTATTAGTCTTTGGCCTCTTTTATTTCTTTTTCCGTATCCGTTAGTTTTCATTATCAAGTAATCTTCTTTTTTAGGATGGCCAATTTTTGCGTTTAAGTCGCCCATTATTATAAAAACTAGCTTAAAACCCGCGGCTTCGCCCGCGTTGTCTTAGTACATAGGTACTTACTTAAAATGAAAAGAGCCTTATAATAATATCTTAACTTACATCTATATTAATAATTTCGTCAAGGGGTACGGTAGACTCGATTGAAACTTTATCTGAATGATAAAACATAAAAAAATAATGATTTCGAGTCGACAACATATATCCGGAAAATTCGGATTATCGAGTATTTTAATAAATTATAACGGTGCTGACAAACAAAAACACGGTGTCCATATTGACACCGGATGACGGATGACATAAATTGAGAAGTGTTGCCAACACCACAAATAAAGAATCTGCTAAAATGGTGTTAAAATTGTGACAAAATAATGCTATATAAACATGCTAAAAATTGTGATAACATTTTTCAATATGAAATGAAACGTAACCTAATTATAAAATTATTATTAATTAAAAAATATGTGTTTTAATCGACTATGACCTATTATTATGTTATCAAATAAAATGTAAGTATCTTGGTCTTGGATCTTGCCTACAGAGCGTAGTGCGTTCTCTGGAACTGCGTAAGACTAGCAGCATTTCCTTGGCCTTTTTAAGTCGAATCTTATAAGTATAAAATAGCATTTAAAGTTTTTACCGACAAACAATTGCGTAGCATAATTTTTAATACTGAATGTATTAAAACTAAAAGAAACCCGTTCAATTTCGTCATTTGAAAGTGGTATAGCGTTGAAAAACGATATTGCTGACATAAATCTGCAATTCTGCATGTAATTATTTTACATGCTAAAAATATGACGTATGCTAAATTGCAAAAATAAATATGCTAAACAAGATGAAAATATGCTAAATTTAGCGTAAAAATACTGAATTGGCATCACTGATCTTGAGCAGTCAAATTTTTTATGTTTTGGCGTCGCATTTTGGTGCATTTGCCAGTGTCAAGTATTAAGTTTTAATAATTTTTGATAATATTGTATCAAAATAGTCACTGTCGTAGTCACGTTAAGGTCCAACCTTTGGTTAGTACCACAGATATCTAATATACTAGGTTAGTACCTAACCGAAGGTTAGGTACCTACTTAATGTTTTCAATGATCCGAAACATAAAATAGGACAGGAGTGTAGGCTATTAATTTTGTGTATGTAGTAATCAGACTACACTGGAGAAGCAAAGGATACAGGCTACATAAAGTACATCATAATATATCACCAACCGGCCTTTTTGGAAATCTATGAGCCTTATGTCCAGCTGTGGACGTCCTACGGCTGATAGATAGATAATCATAGAAAATATAATACTTGCCATACCTAATCTTTAAAGTTGACGTTACCTTTCTTTTCGTTTTATCAAATGTATAGATACATTTTCAGTACTTAAGTATTCGTTTAGTTTTGAGCAATTACTTTGGGATATTGTTTACACCCATCATTCCGAAATTACCTATTTTTTAATATATGTCTTTCATAATTGTTTTGCTTGACCTTCATCATTTTGTTATCAGCCTAATCTCCTTGCCATAGATGAAGGATAAGTTTTCGCTCAGAGCAAAGCAATCCTTCCTTCATCTATGCTCCTTGCATTTGGTAATCATTGTCATGATTGTAAAAAATTGATGCAGCGAAGAGCTCTTCGTAAAGATGGTGATCAAGTAAAATTATGATGAGTGTGTCTGTATTATAAGTCATATTTCACCCGAGCGAAGCCGGGTTGTCATCTAGTACTTATAATAATATCTTAACTTGCTTAAAATTACTTGCAAGGATAATGCCCACGGTTTGGTCAAAATTGTAGCAGTATTTGCCTATAATGATAATAGATCACGGTTTGGCCCGCGTATTGTTAGTACTTGCTTAAGATGGTTATTTATAGCACGCAGCATGGACTGCGATGTCTTAATACTTGCTTAAAATTATAAAAGCTCACCGTTTGGTCTGCATTGTCGTATTACTTACAATGATAATAGCCCATGGTCTGGCCCGTATTGTCTTAGTACTTGCTCAAAATGATAAAAGCCCGCGGTTTAGCTCGCGTTGTGTTAATAATTAGGTACTTACAAAGATAATAACCCACAGTTTGGCCCACGTTGTTTTAATACTTACTTAATTAAAATAACAGCCCGCGGTTCAACCCGCGTTATCTTGGCATTTGCTTATAATAATATCTAATAGTTCGCGGTCTGGCCCGTGTTGTCTTAATAAATCCTTAAAATTATAATAGCATGCCGTAAGCCTGCGTTTTGTATTGCTTGTAATTTGAATTGTCTCAGTATTTGGTTATTCAATTTACTTGTATCTAAAGCTTATTACAGAGTACATACGTGAATTTTTGGATGATAAATTGCCGAATTTCTGAAATTAACTCAATCCTACTAATATTATAAACGCGAAAGTTTGTGAGGATGGATGGATGGATGGATGGATGTATGGATGTTTGTTACTCTTTCACGCAAAAACTACTGAACGGATTGAGACGAAACTTTGTTATAATATAGCTTATATATCAGAATAACACATAGGCTATAAATTATAATGATATAGCGTAAATTTTTCATAATATAACGATAAGTGTTAAGTAAGATCTGAGAACTCTGAGAAGCTATTATAGAGTGCGCTTCAAGAAATGTCAAAAAAATCAACTGTCGAATCGAACAACCGTCAAATCGTTTTTTGTTTTATTTTTTGGATTTACCACTTCCTTTATTAAGGGTGGCAAGGTAGGGCCTGGGGTATGAAAGACGGAACGTGACATAGTCTACTTTTTATCCCAGATAAATAAAGGGTTCCCGTAGGATAGCACAAAAATCAAAATATCATGCGGGCGAAGCCGCGGGTAAAAACTAGTAATAAATAAATATATAAAATAAATATTGGACGACATCTCACACACGGTCTCTGATCCCAAACTAAGCAAAGTTTGTGTTTTGGCTGGCAGAGACTGATATACTACATAAACATGTATTTCAATGTATGTACTGTATTGTATACACCACCGACCATACTCCTATTTTTAGAATAATTCCAGTCCACCCAAAGGTTGCCTGGTAGAAATCGCCAAAGGCGATAAGGCCGCCATTGTACAGCATATTGTATAGTTTCTGTACTGTGTTTCTGTGTACAATAAAGATATATTTATTTATTTATTTATACATGTAGGTTGACTGGCAGATAATGCTGTTTAGCGTTAAGTCCTCCTTTTGTACAAATAGTGTGCAATAAAGTGTAAAATAAATAAATAAAAATACATTAATAACACTCAGACACAGAGCAAACACATATGAACATCACATAAATATTTGCCCTGGGAATCAAACCCACGCCTCTCTGACCCAGGAGTCAGGGTCAACCACTGAGCCACCGAGGGAGCCAATAATAATAATTGTATGAGTAACTATGTAAGAAATTTCACTTTTCTTTGCTGGAAAACATTGAGGCAACCTGTACGTACGTAGAAAAAATCAATGTCGTATGTGAATTCAGCAACCCATGCTTGGCCGGCGTGATGGATATGGCCCAATTACCCTTCGCGGATAGGCCTATTTTCAGTCATCCATCAGCCGCAGGACGTCCACTGCTGGACATAGGCCTTCCCTATGGATCTCCAATAAGACCGGTTGGAAGCGGCTTGTATCCAGCGCGATCCTGCGGTCTTAATGAGGTCATCCGTCCACCTTGTGGGTGGACGTCCTACGCTGCGCTTGCCGGTACATGGTCTCCACTCGAGAACTTTTCGACCCCAACGGTCATCAGCCCTCCGCGCTATGTGCCCTGCCCATTGCCATTTCAACTTGCCAATCCGTTGGGCTATGTCGGTAATTTTGGTTCTTCTACGGATCTCCTCATTAATGATTCGATCTCGCAGAGAGACTCCAAGCATAGCCCTCTTCATACTCGTAGCTCGTTGGGCTACTTGGAGCTTACTAATAAGGCCCATAGTGAGAGACCACGTTTCTGTGCCATAAGTCATCACTGGCAACACACACTGGTCGAAAACTTACGACTTGAGGCACTGAGGTATGTCGGACGAGAAGACACTACGCACTTTTCCGAACGCTGCCCAGCCGAGTTGAATTCGTCGATTGGCCTCTTTGTTGAAGTCGGACCTACCTAACTGGACTACTTGTCCTAGGTAGACGTACGAGTCAACGACTTCAAGAACCGAGTTTCCAACAGAAATCGGGGTAGGTAAAACATGGGAATTACACATGACTTTCGTCTTGTCCATGTTCATCTTACGACCCACCTATTTCTATTATCCGTAGTGCTATCCGTAGTACCTATTTTCAGTAGTGCACTATTAATTAAGGCCGGTACAGGTATTCGACATGTTTCATTAAGTCATTAGAAATTTAATTTTCCAGGCAAATGAAAAAATGGCACACAAGTCGTAATTCTAGTCAGGCATATTCTAGGATGCTATTATACTCATAATTTGATTAACTTTTACAATGGTGCCAACCCCAAAAGCACGTGAATAAAATCAGCTGTTCAACACAAAAAGTTCATCGACCCGCGACAAAATGTATGGAAAATGTAGGTAATTTTCGCTTGTCAGGGTTGATCCCATAGTAAAATACCTATATTATCCATATGTGCGCTAAGCTTAAGACTATTGGCTCACAAAATAAAAAAAAATCGTAAACTTTTGGGGACCCATTTTGCCCCATTTAAAGATAAACTATCATTATCATAATCCTATTCTAGATACTACATTATTTAAAAAAGCGCATTGAAGTTTTGGGACGTATCTGACCACTAAGGATTTTTTTAAGGAAAATTCAGAAAAACAGGTACAGCCATATTTTTTATTTAGTCTCAAAAGCATCTATACAAAGTTTCATGTCAATCGGTACAGGGAATAAGAAGTTACATGCAAACAAAAAGGGCCCGTTTTACCCCGTAAGTTAGAGTTGGGTACGTTTTTCATCCTTAGTGCTTCATTATGTTGTACGATGTACGTATGTTCCAAATTTCAAGCTCATATCTTCAGCGGTTTGGGCTGTAGCTTAAACTTATTAATTTTGCGTATCCCTAAGGAACCTTATAGATTTTCCTAAATTTTATTAGTTAGTCTATTAAAACATGCTGAGTGCTTCCTTCATACCAATTTTCAACTATAACTGTTCAGCTGGTTCGATGTAATTGACGCTTTTTTCACCAACTTTGGAACCTTATTTGACCCCTTAGATGAGGAAAATTCGGAAAAACAGGAAAAAACGTGACTTTTACTTTGTTTGGAAAGCATGTATACAAAGTTTCAAGTCAATCGGTACAGGGAATAAAAAGTTACATACAAACGAAAAGAGCCCATTTTACCCCCTTAGAGGTCGAAAGTTCAAAATTTTTGTCCTTAGTGCTCCATTACGTCGTTCAATATACCTATATCCCAAATTTCAAGCTCATATCTTCATCGGTTTTGGCTGTAGCCTAAATTTATTAATTTTGCGTATCCCTAAGGAACCTAATAGATTTTCCTGGATTTTATTAGTTCCTGTATTAAAACATGCTGAGTGCTTCCTTCATACCAATTTTCAACCATAACCGTTCAGCTGGTTCAATGTAATTGACGCTTTTTTCACCAACTTTGGGACCTTATTTGACCCCTTAGATGAAGAAAATTCGGAAAAACAGGAAAAAACGTAACTTTTATTTTGTTTGAAAAGCATGTATACAAAGTTTTAAGTCAATCGGTACAGGGAATAAAAAGTTACATACAAACGAAAAGGGCCCGTTTTACCCCTTTAGAGGTCGAAAGTTCAAAATTTTCGTCCTTAGTGCTCCATTACGTCGTTCAATGTACCTATATTCCAAATTTCAAGCTCATATCTTAAGCGGTTTGGGCTGTAGGCTGTCTGTCAGTCAGTCACTCAGGGAAGCCTTTTATATAATAGATATCGTGAGCTTGGCTTATAGCTGTATTTAAATTAATATAAAAACTGGTTATTTCTTCTTCTGCGGCTGCTTCAGTAGGTGCATATACTTGTATGAGCGATAATCGGTTTCCTTGTATGTTTAAATTCAGTAGTGCTACTCTGTCGGTGATTCCTGTGAAACTTTCTACGTTGCTTTTGTGTTTTTTATGTAATAAAAAACTGACACCATATTTTCCAGCTATAAGTCCTGTGTAACATAGCAAGAAGTTTTTATATTCCTCGATGTTCGTTCCTTGACGTCTTATTTCGCAGAGTCCAATTATGTCGAATTTTATATCTTTTATTGCCTCGTTCAATTCTATTAAGCGTTCGTAAGAAGACAGTGTTCTTACGTTGTATGTTATTATGTAGAGCTTGATTGGTATACTAGTAGAGATTTTTGTATTTTTCTTTGGAGGGTTATGGTCGTGATCTTCCACGGTGACCGGCCGGCTTGGAAGATGTCTGCACACATATATGGAGAAATATAACATCCTCAGTTCCTCACTGAGGAACAGGTTGGTTTCCGAAAACAAGCCAATAAATATAGCTATTTATAAATTGTTAAAGTCAGTGCTCACTGCGCGCGATAAAAAACTTCCAGTGTATGCTTTGTTTATGGGTTTAACTAAGGCTTTTGACCATGTCGATCATCAAATCCTGACAGATAAAATAGAAAAATATGGAGTGAGAGATAACGCGCTATATTTGAACAAGTCGTGTTTATCGAATCGTTTCCAGCAGACTCAAATAGTACAAGTATGTCCAAAAACAAAAACTGAAAAGATTTATTTGTCAACTACTAAGCCAGTAAGTTGTGAGGTTCCGCAGGGGAGCATAGTAGGACCAGTTTATTTTATTTCATACATAAATGACTTTCCAAAAGCTGTCAGTCATCCAATGGTTCTCTTTGCTGACGATAGCACAGGTATCTTTGTAGGTGATGGGCATACACCAATAGAAACAGAAATAAACTCAGCTTTAAATGACATAATTGAATGGTTGACATGTAATAAATTATCTATTAATCTTGACAAAACTGTTCTAATGACATTTAATAAATATAAAAAATTGACATCACGTATTAGTTATTCAAATATTGACATTCAAGAGGTAGCAACAACAAAGTTTCTAGGATTAATAATTGTCTCTGACCTAAATTGGGAAAAGCAAGCCGAATCAATTTGCTCTAAGCTAGGAAGCTACTCGTACGCCTTATACATGCTCAGAAAAGTAGTAAATCAAGCGGCAGTGCTCACGTCTTATCATGCGCAAGTAACCTCTACTTGGCGGTACGGAATTATATTCTGGGGAAACTGCACGCAAAGAGAAACCATTTTCAAAGCTCAAAAAAAATGTTTAAGGGCTGTGTGTCATTTAAAGAGAACTGATTCTTGCAAGCCATATTTTGAAAAGTTGAAGATATTAACATTTCCTTGTCTGTACATGTATGAAATGGCGTTGTTCATAAGAAATAATTTACAGGTGTTTCCGCGCATGATATCCAAGCGTAATGAACATAAAATCAGCATGCCTTCTCATACTACCACACTCTTTAATAAAAGCGTATTAGGAATGGGTCCTATAATTTAAATAACATGCCTAAATCAGTGCTGGAATCGAAATGCATATCTTCTTACAAAAGGAAATTGTTTGACTTTCTGGTGGTGAAGAGTTATTACACAGTAAGCGAATTTTCGAACGATAAAGTAAAACATATGAGTAGGTTATGTGATATTTCGACTGAAAAATCTAAAATTATTAATTTAAGTTGTTTGAGTTTTATAATTATTTTGTCCGATCTGAATTTTATATTGCTAGTAATTTTGGATGCTGTTTTATTGACATTTATGGATTATTATTGACAAAATGTAATATTATTATTTTAAAGTTCTTGGTACATAATATTATATTGTATGTCCATGATGGACGAAGCTGTTGAGACTGTATTATCTTTGTAACATCTATAACAACACAGTTTGACAAGAATGACAATAAACGATTCTGATTCTAATTCTGCAATGCTCCCTGTGCGGCATTGTCATAATTGGAAAAAACCTGGCCAGACATATGCAGCGCCGTCATCGCTCGCTTGGCAGACGCCTGCCGTACTCCAACAGATATATTAAGCTAGAGCGCGCGGACAGGCCGTACGCCACCTGCCCCCACCAACACAGGCCTGCACCAGAAGACCTAGCAGGAGTGGAGGGCATCAACATGGCGTTCCTGGGCCGCCTGTAATCCCGTAATATACTCCCTACCTCCCTCCCACCATAACCACTACTTCCCCCCATCGGGCTGGCACATGTGCCGGCACATCCCCCAGGCGAACGCATCTCACTACTCAAAACTGTACGCCAATACTACGATATGGCGCCGGGAATGTGCCGGCGCACGTCGCTTTGGGTCTGCACCACCTAATATACCCCATGCCTGTACCACTTACTTAGTTTAATATTGAATACCTTGACTGTACGCGCGGCTGATTGTTTCCAAATTGGGGGCGGTAGCCGAATTGCGGCCTGTACCCGTGTCGTGCGTCTTATGATGTAACTAACAATATCCCGCCTAGGTTATTGTCACCGTCGTTTGCACGACAAATATAGCCTGGGGATGGAACAATGAGTCGACCGCAGTCACTGCGTGGTAAGTTAGAGCTGTACAAGTAGGCTTAGCCTTTCCTGGGGTCTGGCTACGCCCAGACCCCTGCGACCGGCTACAGGGTTCCAGATACCGCTGGACATGGGGCTTTTGCCCCACGGGGACCTCCACCTGTTCCCCATAGTCCCACCCAAACCTCCAACTGTAGCCGATCGCCGCGTGGCGATCCCAGCCTCGTACCAGCAACGCCTGGTATCTGTCCGTGGGATGTCTGCGCACGCTGTTCACAGTGCCGGATGCCTGCTAGAGCGTGCGCACACGAATCGCCCTACAGTAGCCTATCATCGATCCCAGCCTTGTATCAGCAACGCCTGATATATGTCCGTGGCCCCACACCTGTACCGCCGTTCGGGTATACTACTTGGGGAGTATGCGCACGTTGTCAACAGTGCCGGCCGACTGCTGGAACGGGCGCACACCGATCGTCCTAACTACTGCCTGTCCAATGTCCAGTACAAGGTACATAAAATTGGACTATTTAGTCACGTCTTTACGACACCATCCCATACATTGCCACGGTCTTCCCGTTGTTCCATCCCATAATCCGCGCATACAGGATACATAAATATCTCAATAAGCACTCACCAGACTTCGTAGTCTCACCAAGGTCTTCTCCTCAGACCGTACCGGAGTCACCATCACGCTCTTGTTCCCGTGCTTACCCTCCGCCGCGCCGTTGTGTCTGTCGCCCACACATTTTTTTTCTTCTGTCCAACCTACCGACATTGCCATTGTCAAAAGCTACCCTCTATGTTGCCACAGTGTAAGCCAAGCTTTATCTATAATGACAGTGACACTTACCAAATTGTTCACGGTGACTCGCGTGAAACGCGACATTCACAACAGCCAAGAGGTGACTACTTCAGGAGAACTAATAAATGGTGCGTCCACTCCAAGGATCTTCTCTCGAGCTTTGATGGCTGCATATCGTTTGGCTCTAGTTGATCCTTGGTCTCTGTCAGCATCAGCATCAACCGTCTCGTCCACAACAGGATCGGCTGATATCTCTAGTTGCATCTCTTCGGTACTTGTCTCCCTACTGGGACTAGGACTGCCACTAGGCTCTTCCGCCATGCCGTCAGGCTGGATTTCAGTTTGGGGAGGCTGCCAAACTGTATCTTCTTGTGACGGAATACTAGGAATACTATCTCTCGTTCCATCTGTACCAGTGATCGGGTCTAAACTCGGTACTTTCTCCTGTTGTGTAATCGGTTCAGGTAACAAGGTTGAGTCATGTAATATTTCATTGATGTCCCTCTCAAGTGGGTAGAGATGTGATATAGAACGTGTTTATATATACCCATCAACATTTACCCTTGCCACTCTGCAATACCCATCTGTTCCTTTTAATAGAGTGACTATCTTACCAACCTTCCAGTTGATTCGGTTCTTAGAGTCTGCTTTAATTTGAACAAGATCACCTACTTGTGGTTCCCTATCTGACCTTATGCGAGGCTCTTTGGGAGTATGTTTCGACCTTTCTCGAAGACTCAGCAAGTATTGGCTAATGAACATTTTCTTAAATTCATCGAGAATCATGAGTCCTCTTTTCCAGCTATCGATCAGATCGGTTTTTTTCCTCATCCCTGAACATGGCATTTCAACTGCAGCCTTTCTTGTTGTCAAACATTTTCCAAGAGTAAGGAAGTCTGCAGGTCGTAGTATATGTTCTATTTCTGTGCCTACTTGAGTCAAGGGCCTTGTGTTTACTACCGCTTCAACTTCCTTCATCACAGTAAGCAGCTGACTGTCGTTAAGTAAGTGTTTGCCCAAAGTGCGCTTAAGGCAGTGTTTAACAAGTCCTACCAATCGTTCATAAAATCCACCATGCCATGGTGCTAATTCAGGGATGAATTTCCAGTCAATTTTATTGTCAATGCAGTACGGGTTTGTCATGACTTCTGAGGTTAGCTTGAAACAGGCAGCATTATCTGCATAAATCCGTATTGGTATGCCCCTTGATGCAGTCAATCTTCGTAATGCGAGGAGGCATTCTGCTGCCGATAAGTTTTTAACAACCTCTAGGGAAATCGCTCGAATTGTTAAGCATGTGTAGAGCGCTACCCACCTCTTTTCTTTCCCATTGATTGTATCTACAAATACAGGTCCAAAATAGTCCAGTCCGCAGAATGAAAATGGTTCATGGTAGTTAACTCTTTCAGGTGGTAAAGGAGGAGCATTAGGAAGCTTGTATGGCCCTCCTCCGTGTTTAATACATTGTTTACATGTCTTCAGTACTTTAACGACTTTGGCCTTTCCTTGTGGTATCCAGTATTTCCCTCTTATTAGGTTTAATGTATGCGATGCTCCAACATGATAGTTGCTCTCGTGAGTCTTGATAATAAGTTCATCTGTAAACTCAGAATCTCTTGGCAATAATATTGGATATTTCATGTCGTAACTCCACATTGTGTTTGCCATCCTACCTCCGCACCTTAAAAGACTATCTTCATCAAGGAAGAGGTCTAAGTTCCTTGTCAGGTGGGTTTTCTTGCCAGATTGTTCATCAGGAAAATATTTGTTTTTTAATTTCTTGATCTCCAGCACATCATCGTTTTGTGAGGTACTGCAGGAGTCATCTAATTTGTCCTTTAACATATCTGGATCGTCCAATTCCATCAGGTTGTTGCTGTTCCTTTCTATGTCTGACCAGTTGTGTAGCTCTGATTCATTGCCATTCCCTTCAGAGGCCTCCCCAGAAGAAAGAAGTGTTGTATGTGTCATGTAGTGACGACTGTCAGGCCAGGAGGAATCATCTTCTTTAAGGAAGGCTGGTCCTCCAAACCAGGACTCTTTTCGTTCCTCCCAAGTTTCGGGCTCAGGTCTGGTGGCTATGTCAGCAGGATTTGACTTGGTGTGTATGTAGTACATTTCAGTTCCTTGCTGGTCACGTTTGATTTCGTTTACTCTGTTCGATACAAATGGTGGTAGGAGTTTAGTTGAATTTATCCAGCCAAGTACAACTAAACTGTCTGTCCATAGGTACTGTCTTTGTATAGGTATATCCAAGTTATTATTGATATACTTTAGCAACCTGCTTCCAATTAGAAGGCCAAGTAATTCTAATTTCGGTATTTTCAGATCGTCTTTGTCTTGTATTTGTGCTACGCGCGATTTTGCCATTACAAATGATACCTTTGCTGCCGATTGTCCATTTTTCTCTTGACATCTTAGGTATACAACGGCTGCATAACATTTGCTTGACGCGTCCGAGAAGCAGTGGAGTTCATGGGTGGCACTTTCAGCTGTGGCATTAGTACCTATGTACCTGGGTAGTTGTACTTGCACTACAGTTCTCAGGTTCTCGAGTGTTGAAGACAATTGTTGCAATAGGTGTTCAGGTAATAGCTCATCCCATTTCACCTTTTCCTGGCAAATTTTCTGAAAGAGAAGCCTTATTGGGAGCGTTAAAACACAGACATATCCACATGGATCATAAATTCGGGCCAGGGTGCGTAGGACGTCTCTCTTTGTTTTGATTGGGGTACTAGGGTTGAAGTTGTCAACTGAGGCGTTTAAGGTCAGTATATCCTTTTGTGTATCCCACTTCAACCCCAAGACTTTAACTGTTGTGGCCTGCACTGTCCTATGTTTTTCCGGAATTGTCTCAGTGAACTCGCCGCTGTTGGAGACCCAATCTCGGATATTCATTGACAAAGATTCAAATGCCGATCTTGTTTGTTCATACATCCTGCGTGCTTCCTCTACTGTGTTTGCTCCCGTCACCAGATTGTCCACGTAACACCTTTCGGCTACCGTTTTCAACATTTCATTTCCAGATAATGACATATGATGTTTTACCGTAGCGGTCAGCAGGAAAGGACTGGAAATAACTCCAAATGGGACTCTGCAGAAACGGAGATGGAGCAAGTTATCTATCGTAGCTTCTTTGTGGGGGTCTTTCAGCCATAGGAACCTTGTCACGTCTCGATCTTCTTGCTGTAGCCCAAGTTGTAGGAACGCTTTCTCCACGTCAGCTGTCATAGCGATCTTCTTGGTTCTAAACTTGAGAAGTAGCCCAGTTAAGTCTTCTAGCATTGATGGGCCACTGTATAAACATTCGTTAAGGCTCCTTTGTCCAGTTACTTTCCCTGAGCCATCATACACAATTCTTCCTCGCTTATCCTTCTGCTTCACCATGTGGTGGGGAAGATAGTGGACAGGATGTTCTGCTTGACTAGGATCAGTATCGGCTTCTTCGATTATTCCAAGATCTAACTGGTCTTTCAAGATGACTCCATATTCATCTAGGGAGTTCGCGTCTAATCTTTTAATTAGGCTACGCAGCCGTCCTAATGCAAGCCCAAAGTTGGATGGTAGTTCAGGAGGGTACTGGATCCAAGGCCATTTGACTTCATAACGTCCATTCCGATATCGAACAGATTCATCGAAGTGGCTGACAGCCTGCTCCTGCCGTGTAGCCTTTGGTGAGTCGGTTATGCCAATACTTTCCAATGACCACAAGAATTTCATATCAATGTTTCGCAAAGGCAGATCCGGTTCGGTGAAATATGGGCAGCTTGGGGTGTGACATTGACAGTAAGTTGTCACAGACAAAACGTCATTTTCTCGTTGATTGATGCTACCAGATAATATCCAGCCAAAGTCTGTATCAAACAGGTACAGGTTGTTATTAATTTTAATCCTATCATCGCGTAGAAATGAACAGTATAGATCATTACCTATGAGTATATCTATACCTCCACCAACAGACTCGTCATCAGCTAGTATGTCTATTCTATCATCTCGCCACTTTGCAATAGGTATGCAGTTTGTTATACGAGGTACTATGTTGATAATTACCTCTCTTTTAATTCCTCGCTTTGTCTCAATGATTATTTCTGAAGTAGGACTTTTCATCTCTATGGGTGATTTAGCACCAAATGTATATACTAACAGTGAATCTTCTTCTATTGTAGAGAGTCCAAGTGATCTGGCTGCTTTGACCGTCATATAGCTCCGTTGGCTTCCACAATCTAGGAGCAGGCGGCATCCTTTCTGGTTGTTATTTAGAGGGTTGTATATCTTGGCCACTGCAGTCTGTAAAAAAGTATTTTCATTAGACGTGCTGCATGTGATCACACCGTCTGAATCCTTTGAAATTTTAACTCGTTTACCCTCTAGTTTAGGACACAATATCTTTAGGTGGCTCCCCTTGCAGTGAAAGCATGCTATCTTCCTAGTGCACTGATCCGTACTATGATCTCGCCTGAGACATGTCAAACACCTCCCCTTCAGTTTCTCCTTACGAGCTTCAATTGATCCAACTTTCTTACAACTGGTGCTCAAGTGGTTTCTCATATTACAGAAGAGACAAGGACGGTAGCTGGGCTTCTTGCTAGATGATCCAGCTGAGGTATCGTCATGTTGTCGCTTTCGGTTAATTCCTGGCAAATTTTCTACCCTAGTCTGTAGCACTTCTGTTGTCGCTAATGGAGGTGATGCCGCACCAGAAGAGCCTTGTTCGATAGAGGATCGTTCCATGGCCGCTATAACTCTGCCCAAATTGAGCCTCAGCGTGGGGACCGTTGGGCTATCCGAAGAGAGTAAGTTGACTTGGTACATGACTCGCTCAGGAAATTTACTCGCAATGGTGACCCGCAAGTGCTTACTCTCTATGTTTTCTCCAAGTGTTTGCAGCACCCTAAGGTGTTTCTCAATTTGGTCCAGAGTTCTCCTGCACTCCTGATGGTCCTCTGTTGCTTTCTTGGTGCCATTAATTGAGCTATGATGAGCATCTATTACCAAGTCCTTGGAGCCATATTTCTGTTTCAGGGCATCGACGGCAATAGAGTAGTTAGCGTTGGTTATTGCTAACCCACCAACAGTCTCTAATGCGGGACCTACCAAGGACCCGAGTAAGTATGACAATTTCTCTACATCTCGAAGATCTCGTGAGTCTACATTGGCCTCAAACCTGTCCCAAAACTAGCTGAACTTCAGGACATCTCCGCTGAACTTGTCCCACTCCAGTTTAGGGAGCTTTGCTGAGGTTGAGGTCCGTGGACGAGAGCTGAGGTAGGTTTCGTGCGCGGAGTCGAGCTGGATCAGCAATTCCTCGGCCTTGAACTGTTCTTCCATGTACTTGTTGAACAGGTCTGGTTCAAGCTCGGGAGTGGCCCGGAATTCCTGGTCGAATGAGCCGATCGTATGCTTCAGAATGTTCCGGTGGTTTATCAGATCGACCTCCGTAATGCCAGTCTGAGCCTTGTCTATGGATTTGCGGACAGACTCTACTGCCAACAAGAGTTTATCGTGGCGAAATCTGAGCCGCAAAGCCATTGTATCGCGTAAATGCGTAGAGACTCTCAACGTAGCCCAAATCTCTCAGATCCGTACGTGACGTTGACTGCAAGACAATAAATTTCACACTTAGCATTCTACTTGCAATGTTAATTACGATAATCTATCGCCGGCCGGCGTTTATTAACACGACATCTTACCTCGAGTTTTTTCAACGAATTGCTCCTTTTGTTTTCCCTGAGATGGATTGTTTTATGCTGTGATGCGATTACTTATAATTGCACTAAGTTCTCTGACGTAATATTTGCTTTATATGCTCACAGTTTACGTTAAATTATTACACGATAGGCTGGAATTGCAAATGGCACAAGAATTTAGAGCGTCCCTTTTAGTGTTGGGCCATCACAATCGATTGGATCGTTTTAATTCGTTCCGATTCGATTTCAATTCGAGCGGACTAGAGCGGTTCAATCATGGATCCTGTTCGGGTAAGACCGCTTACAAGTCACAGGTTAAAATTCATCGAGTTGAGTCAAACTGGGTACCGCTGGCCTTTTGTGTGTCTTTATCGTAATAATTTAAAACTTAAATTTCAAATAACACAGATCCCTAGACAATGTTTCATAGCCACTCTTATAAACTTAAAAGTAATGTACAATAATTATAGCTACGCTATTTCTAGTGTTTGCACCCAATAAAGAACTACTCGGAGTAACGAAGTTTTCTCACAAATGTTAGTGCTGTTATGAAACAATCTCAAATAATATGAACCACAATTGCATATTTTAATATAACAGTTATTACACCATAGGGGTCAATTATATAATTTTTTTTGTATGCTGATCAAACTTAACTTATATGTAAGTACTTAATCTAAGACGCATTAACGTATGTTTCACCCAGTGAATAAGAATAGTTCCTGTGACTCACGTACAACGTGATCGATTATAATCGCATCGTTTCAGTCTAATCGCTGCAGTGCTCGAAAGCTACGATCGGATTCGGCGCAACACTAGCTAGTGTTGCCAACTTCGTTAGCCCAAATAACCCTATGGTTGTAACTCGGTATTTTTCTTTGATTCGATTTATATCGATAGAAGTACCCCTTTTTACTGCATAACGTCTCATTAAGTAACGTTAACGCAAACAGACTTAATCAAATGACTTAGAGTACGTAACGTAATAAATAACCACGTTTTCGTGAGATTATGAGCACATTGTGAAGGTATAATCGCGTGTGTTAGTGTCTCGTGGATCGTCTGGAACGTGATCGAATTCGGAACTAACACCGTCGATAAGTACAAGTGTACACCTGGCTCTTCGTTTCTTAGAGGCGTTATGTTTTGGTATTTTCCTTTATATCAGGTGATAGTAGCTCAACTTAGTCTAAATAATCTTAAACTTAACACGACGTAATAAAACACAATAACCTCCTAGATAAGTTCTGATCGGTAATCAAAAACTTTACTTAAGTAGGTAGGTACTAGAAGCCTACTAAAATACTAGGATAGTATTTTGATTCCTTCCTTCGGATTAAAAAAGAAAAAACTCTACGACTAGAAGTTTGTTTACAATCAGTCTCAAATTAAAGTGAATTTGGTATTGCTCAAGTATTATTCTTCCGTGAAATATGATAGTACCTGCTAGAAAAGTCTATGTTATCCCTTTTATTATCACACACATGTTGTGGATCCCAGCATCTCCACCATTTTGTCGTGCGTCTTATGATGTAACTAACAATATCCCGCCTAGGTTATTGTCACCGTCGTTTGCACGACAAATATAGCCTGGGGATGGAACAATGAGTCGACCGCAGTCACTGCGTGGTAAGTTAGAGCTGTACAAGTAGGCTTAGCCTTTCCTGCGACCGGCTACAGGGTTCCAGATACCGCTGGACATGGGGCTTTTGCCCCACGGGGACCTCCACCTGTTCCCCATAGTCCCACCCAAACCTCCAACTGTAGCCGATCGCCGCGTGGCGATCCCAGCCTCGTACCAGCAACGCCTGGTATCTGTCCGTGGGATGTCTGCGCACGCTGTTCACAGTGCCGGATGCCTGCTAGAGCGTGCGCACACGAATCGCCCTACAGTAGCCTATCATCGATCCCAGCCTTGTATCAGCAACGCCTGATATATGTCCGTGGCCCCACACCTGTACCGCCGTTCGGGTATACTACTTGGGGAGTATGCGCACGTTGTCAACAGTGCCGGCCGACTGCTGGAACGGGCGCACACCGATCGTCCTAACTACTGCCTGTCCAATGTCCAGTACAAGGTACATAAAATTGGACTATTTAGTCACGTCTTTACGACACCATCCCATACATTGCCACGGTCTTCCCGTTGTTCCATCCCATAATCCGCGCATACAGGATACATAAATATCTCAATAAGCACTCACCAGACTTCGTAGTCTCACCAAGGTCTTCTCCTCAGACCGTACCGGAGTCACCATCACGCTCCTGTTCCCGTGCTTACCCTCCGCCGCGCCGTTGTGTCTGTCGCCCACACATTTTTTTTCTTCTGTCCAACCTACCGACATTGCCATTGTCAAAAGCTACCCTCTATGTTGCCACAGTGTAAGCCAAGCTTTATCTATAATGACAGTGACACTTACCAAATTGTTCACGGTGACTCGCGTGAAACGCGACAACCCGAACTGTGGTGGATTAATCTGTGGCCGATATCCAAACTGTGGCGTATTGTTGAACTGAGGTGGGCGGTAACCAAGTTGCGGTCGGTAGCCGAAATTTTGTGGGGGAGCTTGCGGCATTCTGAACGGTGCCGGTTGTTGTCCAAAATTAAATTTCGGTGTTAAGGCGTTATTATTATTTGGTAAAAGAGCGGGAGGTCTAAACCCAGTAAGTTGGGGAGGCGCACCAAATTTAAATCCTCCAAGGTTTTGATTTTGGGAATTGGTTTAGGCATTGAAACGGGGGCGTTACTATTAAAGTTATATCTACGTTTCCTCATGCTATATTGGTCATGGAAATTCACTTCTTCCAGTACTGTACTAAGGGCGCCCTCTAAAGTCGTTGGGTTTTTCTATCTAACTATGCGTAGGTACCATATCCTCTGGCAAATTGACAACATTTCAAATTTTTAACATAGTAATATTTATTTATTATCTGAAAGAATATTGCAAAATAACATATACGTATTTTTTATTTTTCCAATACGACTTATATTTTCCGTAAAATTAAGTTTTGAAAAGTAGCTTATTCAAAAAGACGTAACTGCAAAACTTAGGACTCATTAACAATTTAACTGAAGCCACTTAGAAAAAAATAGGTGCTAGCGTTACTGTCACTATGAATGCCAATCAATCCGTCACAATTCACAACAAATAGGCCGGGAGGTCTGCGCAAAAAGTCCACTATGTACCGCGGTATACTATGGGAAGAAAAATATAAAAAAAGTTTAGCAACTGCCAATCACCTGAAATATGTAACAGGGTCTGCCATACAAGCTTTAAATTACCACCACTTAAAAGAAGAAGAATAAGTAGTAAGTACTAGTCCCATGATACTTTTAAAATTCAAACGGATTCTTCCACTAAATGCTAGGGAACCAAGCTGACTGACTCCAGAGTATTGATGTACATCATTTTGATAACTTAATATACCAATAATTCAGCTTTTGGAAAGTATTTGCATTTTTTGCGTTTACCTCTCGGGCTAAAGCAAAATAAGTAATTTGAAAATGACACTGACATTTTATTTTTAAACTACATTTAATGTGTCAATACTGTCGGTGTTGGCTGTCATTTTATATTGCTAGTATTTTTTTTTTATCATTGGCAACTGAACTTTTAGTATAAATCCCGAAACGGCTTGGGTGAGAGTTTTTATCTAATATCTTAGCAGTTACTGCACTAAAAATTTTGGAAAAATAAGCATAATGATCAGCATCCCGATATCTCGAAATGGTTTTGGAACATAGCCTAGTGAAATATGAAAACTTGTCAATTGTAGAGGAATACGTTCAAGGCTGTGTGATTATAGATAACTGTTTTAGGCCGTTTCAGTTCCAGATCGTCAAGCAGATTAACTTTAGAAATCAAGAGTGAACGGGTACTCTGAATGCCATTAGAAAACTCTAAATAACTTTCGCTGGATTTAATTTTCATGCACTCTAGCTCGATGTTAATACATTGTTCGCTACGCGGATCTCCAAAGTGTTGTTTTAGCAAACATTTTAGCTGGCTCCAGGTGCCTACATCCTCGCGTTCCGATAACAACGCAGCTGCCTTATCGGTTAGTCTGCTCGTTATAGAATGGAATGTGTACAAATCCTGAGCTGCACTGCCTCTATACCTATTAATTACATATTCTGCTTTTCTTGTGAATAGATTTAGGTGGCCCGGGACTCCTCCGAAGGTCGGAATGATGGTAATCATTTCCCGGGGTATCGGTACAATTTCTCCGTATTGTGTCATTATTATGGTGTTGGAAGGTAGACGAGAACCAGCCGGCGAATGATATAAAAGGCGGTGCGCAAACGCCGCGCCGACACTTTGCCTCGAGCCACCGTCGTAGAAACATCGTCTGATATTTCATTTCTCTTTAGTTAAATTGTGTCGAATCGCTGTCCGATTGTTTAACTTTTGATTATTTTTGTGGAATTATAATTGTCAGAAGTAATTCGGTGTTTTATTTTTGAAATAAAATCAGTTCAAGTATTCAAAATCAGAAGTGAATAGAATCTACGTTTCACACGTTGTTCTATCTCACTACTCTGCCCACATTTTGTTGCAAAGAAATGTCGGACAATGTGATGGCCATCGAAATAGTAGTTTGCGCAAAATCTACATGAAGGTAGTTGCCTAAAAGCGAAACTAGGCGCGAGTTAATAGTGAAGTGAAGTGTTGGAGCAGTGCTTGAGAGCTCATAGGGTGCGTCGAATTCCCACAACCCCGCAGGCCTCGCCGACTGACCGGTGGGCATGCCGTCCTCAGCAGGCTTTGCACCTGTTCGGTGGGCATTGCCGCCTGTCACCTTTGCGATGCCGGCTATTCGGCGGGAATCACCGTCGTCAGCAAGCCTCGTCACGCTCAGCAGCACTTAGCACCAAGAGAGGCTGGTAAACTGTTTGTGGCAGATAACGTCACGGTAACAGACTGCATTGCTGATGCAGTACTTTTCTTCAGAATGTTGGTGAGAACTATCCATTATATTTTTGATTTGATTTTGATTACTTTTACATTTTGCGTCTGTGCCCATATTTACTAAAGGCAAAATAGACCGTGCTAAGTACTAGACTACCGACTTTTACGAATCGGGTTTTGTTTAAATTATGATTCAGGCCCATGCGTAAATAAATGACGGGTGAGTGATCATTTATTGTAAAGCAAGCCACCACCAGAACTGATGACCAAGACTACTCTGTCAAGAGTGTATACGACTAAGAAGAAGAGTGATCATACATGGGGTTATTTTATTGCAAACACGAGCTATTTTGTCTGCAATAGCTAATCATCACGATTATTTTGTTCGGGTTCAGGAACACAGCTCGAACAAAACTACCCTACATGTAACATTTTTGCTGTGTAGGTTACGCATTAAACATTTTGTGAAAAATAATAATGGAAGCCAAGTATGTGCCTTTAAATAGATGTTGTGAAGTTCAACTCGTAAGACAGACATTGTTTTTTCGTGGTGAATTTATCCGCCTTTCTGCGAAAGTCAACTGACATTATTTGACACTCATTTAAATCCTAAACGTGCTTATAGCCGGGATTCTAATGTAAAAATTGTTTTGGTGATAAAAGATAACGCGTAGCATAAGCAACGTTGAATTTCGATGCAAAATGATCAGCGTCGCAATGCCTTGAAGTGGTTTAGGAATTTCGTAGTCTTGTGAAATAAGAAAACTTGTGAATTGTTTTAGTAAAGAAAAAGCTGGTTTCGATAGATTGTTTTTAGATTTTGAATATGACTTGAGATAGGTACGGGGTTAGTCCCATCAGTTGTTTGTTGGGGAACTGTAAATTCTACTTTGTGTGATTTCGGAATGATTGTTTTCTAGTGAAAGAAACTGAGCCTTTTAAAATAAATGTCAAGGTCAGGTGTGACCGAGCTCTGATAAGATCTATGTTCTACTTATGTAATTTTTCACATGTAGTCGAAGACAAAACTAGCAGGCAAGTAAGGCAATCATTAAAGCCGGCAGCTTTGCAGCTGCAGTTTGTGCGTTCTGATGGGTTTTATTTGAAAGTATGTACTTATGGTTGTTTTTGTCAAAAGTGTTATCTATGTAGTTGCCGTGACAAAGAAGAAAGAGAGAGTAAGCTCAACTCTTTTTAAACGCTTCTTCTCTGTTTGTAGTTGTGACGCTGCAGCGTTTCCGATAAAACGCGGGAGTGCGTCTCATCGAGGTCACTGAATGTGATGGAATGTGGTGGCCCAGTTGTGAGTGCTTAAATGTTTGATTTTGCTCTGGAAAAGGTAAAATGTTTGGTGACCTGTCGACTATAATAAGTCGTAGCCTTGAACGTTTTACACCATCGCCCGGCAGTCGTGAAAGTTTTGGTGACAAGTGGTGTTGTTGATAACTTGTCAGGACTACACCCGATAGACATGGGTAGTAGCTAGATTTCTGAGTTTTGAAAACCCGATCGCAACACTATTTTTTCAAAATAACCGGTTACATTCTTCTTGCCAGGCAAAAATAAATCTTAACTGTGTCGAAATAACGGTGAAATTTATTTATCATGGCGCCATAACCAGAAAAAAAACTGGTTTTCTTAGAGCAAGCTAAATTTAACCTTCTCTAAAGAAAACTAAAGTTGATTCTTCACTAACTGTGTATGTAGCCGCGATTAGTTCTGGACCGTCGCCGCGTAGCCGTCGGTGTCGCGTGGGTTGCAACGAAACAGTTTGGTTTTTAGTAACCAGAAAAGCCAAGACACGAGCGCGACACGGCGTAGCTAGGTTATTATGTGTAGCAGTTTTTCGACATTGCAAAGAGCAGTTTTTCGGCCATGTAGCTAGAAACAGTTTTATAAAGCTGCTACGATACGTAACGCCCAGTCGCCCACTGCTAACACCCGATAAGCGATAACTTACAGATTCAAATAAAGATTTCTAATTTTAAAATGATCTACTGTTCGTACAATATTCATTTACTGGTACAATTTGTAGCGAGTACTGTACACTGATAAACTTGTAATGATCAAATAATGATCAAGTTTGTGCCCGATCAATTGAAGAGTATGAACGTAACCTGCCAAGTGTTTTGTTACGTTTCGGTCTGTCTATAGAAGTACCTACGTTTAACAATGTGTTGCTATGTGAAATGTTTACTTTTTGTAAAAAGATACATCTGATCCTTATCATTTTCATCTGCACTGTGTTAGCCTTTTGATGGTCCACTGCAGGATGACGGGCATACCCACGAAGGTTGATTTAAGGGTGATGTTCATCTATTTGAAGGAAAATGTGCCCCTGAACGATTAACGTAAAAGCTTTGCAATTGTTTCTGAGTTAGATGATTATTGAGAGACCTTGTTAGTCATTGACACGTTTTGTGACCCTAGCAGTGGCTCAGTGGTGATGTTTTACGTTTCATAGTTCTAATTGTGTTTTCTCTGGTTTGTCTCAGATCGATCGGGATACGGCTTCACGCAGTGCCTCTGTCCCTGGGAAACGAGTATTGCTTCACGTCGTGCCTCTTACTCAGTGCGGGATACTGCTTCACGTAGTGCCTCTGTCCCTAGGAAACGAGTAATGCCTCACGTCGTGCCACTTACTCAGTGCGGGATACTGCTTCACGTAGTGCCTCTGTCCCTGGGAAACGAGTAAAGCCTCACGTCGTGCCTCTTACTCAGTGCGGGATACTGCTTCACGTAGTGCCTCTGTCCCTGGGAAACGAGTAGTGCCTCACGTGTGCCTCTTACTCAGTGCGGAATACTGCTTCACGTAGTGCCTCTGTCCCTGGGAAACGAGTATTGTCTCACGTCGTGCTTCTTACTCAGATACTGCTTCTCTCCGTGTTTCTGCCCCTGAGAGCGAGTAAAGCATCAAGTCGTGCTTTTTGCTTGGTCGAGACAGGACTCACGACGGGCTTCTGTCCTTGGGAGCAAGTAAAGCATGAAGTCTTGCTTCTTACTTGCTCGGGACATGCTCTGCGCCGTGCATCTGTCTCTGTGAGCGAGTAAAGCATCCAATCGTGCTTTTACTTGCTCGGGATAGGCTTTGCGCCAAGCATCTGTCTCTGTGAGCGAGTAAAGCATCCAATCGTGCTGCTTACTTGCTCGGGATAGATAGTTTTCACGCCGCCGCGCCGTAGCTCACTAGTTAAGTATACGCCTCTTGACATTTTTCCTGTCTTTTGGCTAAGTAACGATTGTTTATGTTTCTTTTTTAGTCATAACACAGGATACACTTCAAACGTGTTTCTTTCTTGGTTGTTTAGTCATAGTCATGGTTACAAAGTGCCTTTGATGAAATTTTGCTTTGCTGCCCTGATCACCCGGATAATCTAGGAGTGAATTTTAATAAGATTTGACTAATCTGAACTGAGCTTTATCCGTAACCATTACAAGAAATGTTTCTTGACAGACTTTGCAAGGCGATACTTGTAGACTTCAATTTTTATTCGGTTCAGTTCCTTGTTTAACGATTGAATCTTTTTGAGCAAGAAAAACTTCATGTCTGGATAGTTTTTGACTTGCCTTCAAGCCTTTTCTATGGTTTCGTACATATGCAAATCGTTTTCACGTTCTGTACAGATGCTGACCTAGAAAAGGAAGAAACTACTTCAGCTGCGGCTGAGCTACAGCCACAAATTGAAGTCTAGCCGTTTCCGGTACCAGGGCTGTGAAAAGAAAATGAACAGGTTCCGTCTGGGTCTGCACGTCTGGGTTGCATAGAACTACCAAGATACTTCTACTCAAGCGTGAAATATGAACACTTCGAGCCTGAGTACCATCTAAGCTTCGATGCCAATGCTTGAGACTGGCCTGCAGAGCTAAGAGAGACCGAGGACGGTCTCATTTATCAAGAAAGACCGTGTTGGAAGGTAGACGAGAACCAGCCGGCGAATGATATAAAAGGCGGTGCGCAAACGCCGCGCCGACAAAGAGACCTCTCATTTTTGCCCCCGCCGGGGACCTACTCCCCCGGCGCACCTCTCTCTCTCTCTCTCTCTCTCTCTCTCTCTCTCTCCCGTGAGTCATGGCGACCCCGAAGGACTTGAACGACCTCGATGAGGCGCTTAATTTCATCCGGGCTGCCTACGTCTCCCGCGACAATGGCGCCGCCATTGCCGAGTTCCTTCGCGCCACAAAGCGCAATCTCTCAGGCCTAGAGCCTGTAGCCCCGACCGCCCCTCAGGCCCACCCCCGCCCCGCCGTCAAGGCTGCCCCTCCACCCGCGACCCGCCAAGTTTCGCCTAAGAGCAAGGCTGCGGCCGCCCGCCTAACGCCCGACTTCAGAGGGCCCGCTCCACGGGCTCTTGCAACCCCGAGTCCCGACCGCGGTCGGAGCTCTGTCACTGACCGCTCCCACCGCGGGCGGTCTCGGTCCACCGCTCCAGCTAGGGCTAAGCCCTACGACAGGAGCCGCTCCCCCCGCCCACGATACCGTGAGCTGACTCCCTCACCCCTCATTGAGGGCCAACATCTGGTCCCGGCGGTTGCCGATTTCCCAGAGTCCCCCGATCCTCAAATGGAAGAGGGCGAAGTCTGCGACACCGACTTCACCGTAGTGGAGCGGAAGAAGAAGAAGCGGCCCGCCGCTTCCTCATCTCCCCCGCCCCCGCCCAAGGTCCCATGCCCCGCGGCCTCCACCGCCTCCCCGTCTCAGCCCGATCCCTCCAAGAGCCAGAAAGCTCCAAGAGCTTTCACGCTCGTCGAAAAGGACAAATGGCTGTATGTGTCCCGTCGCCTGACCGAACTAGAAATATCCTTCAAGGGTAAGCCAGTTCGCGACGGCATTGAAATTTTCGTTCCGACGCCCGATCACTACAGGGCGGCCACCCGCTTCCTTCGTGAGGAACACCTGCATTTCCACATGCAGGCCCTCGAGGAGGAAAAGGTGTACCGCGCGGTGTTTCGCGGCATCCCCAAAGAGATCCCCACCGAGGACATCTTATCGGATCTCCTCGCTCAGGGACTCCCCGCCCGACAAGTCCACCGCATGACCAGCGGTAGGACCAAGAAGCAGCTAGACATGGTCCTAGCTGTTCTCGACAACAGCCCGGAGGGCAAGAAGATCGAGCTCATTCGCTCGGTCTGCCGGCTCACCGGCTTCAAGATTGAGGCCCCTCACAAACGGGGCGTCCCGGGGCAGTGCCACCGCTGCCAGAGATATGGCCACGCAGCGCGATTCTGCCACGCAGAATACCGCTGCGTGAAATGCGCAGGTGCGCACAGCACGTTAGAGTGCTCGCGCACCAAACAGGACCCCACTCCGCCTAGCTGCGTCCTTTGCGGGACCCAGGGGCACACCGCGAATTACCGCGGCTGCCCCATGGCCCCAAAGGCCGTAAAAGGCCAAAACAAGCCAAAGCCCAAGGGCAGACGCCCGACTCGGCCTAATCCTCCCACACAGTCCAAGCTCCAGCTTGCGACTACCCCTCCCACTTTCGTGGATGCCCCTACCCCGGTAGACAACGCTTGGCAGCGTGCAAAACCCCAACGGGGACCCGCGCCCAAGCCTGAGCTACCGCGCCCACAGACCCAAAACCGCGCCCCGGCGCCCCCCAAAGCCGCCACTAAGGCCGCTAAGCCCGCCCCGTCAGGTGCCGTCGCGAATAGCTCCTCCATGAAGGACTATATCGTCGACTTGGAATTCGCTAACGAATTCCTAACGCACCTCTCCATCGTGGATCCCGCCGAACTCGCCGTATTCACGGCTAAGGTCCGACAACCAACCCAACCCCTTCAACACCACCCAAATCATGGCCGAACACCGCACACTCCTCGACCATCTTAAGGTCCACGGAGCCGGCATGGTTAATCTTCTTAAGACGTACTATGGAAAGTACACCCTTAAGAGAAAAGCCTCACTCCCTATCCTTGGCATGGTTCAATGCCAACGGCCTCTTCAGTGACCACAAGGACCAACGCGCCTTGATTCACCAATTTGTCTCCACCCATCAGGTGGACATAATGCTAGTGAGCGAGACCTTTCTAAAGCCCAGTAGGAGGGATCCCAAGATCGCCAACTACTCGCTGGTTCGTAGTGACAGGACCACCGCTCCGAAGGGCGGTACCCTGATCTACTACAGAAGGTCTCTCCACTGCATCCCAATAGACACCCCACCCCTCATAAGCCTGGAAGCTTCCTGTTGCCGTATCTCGATGACCGGTCATCAACCCATCACCCTTGTTTCTTGTTATCTCTCTGGTAACAAATCATTCGAAAGAAGCGACTTTGAGTCGCTTCTGTCCCTCAGTAGCGCCGTCATTCTGGCAGGCGACTTCAACAGCAAGCACATGATCTGGGGCTGCAATGCGACCAACCCGAAGGGCAACCATCTCTTCTCCCTCTCCGATGAGCTCAATTTTGACATCATCGCACCCAGCACCCCGACATACTTCTCCTATGACGTTGACCGCAGACCCGACATACTGGACTTGGCGCTTCTAAGGAACGTAACTCTCCAGTTGCGCTCACTAGAAGTGATCCACGAACTCGACTCGGACCACAGACCTGTCTTGATGAGACTAGGCCCTGACCCGACTAACAGACCCACCCGAACCAAGTCCGTGGTGAGCTGGGAGCGTCTAGGCTCAGCCCTGGAAGCCATCAGCTCACCCGACCTTGATAGGATCCCTGACAATATAGTCACCCCCGACGACGTTACCCTCTCGGTAGACGCCCTCACTAGCCACCTCCGCACCACTATTCGTGAGTGTTCCAGGCAGATCCCAGTCGAGACCATGGATCGACGCTGAGCCCTGCCGGAGGATGCGAGGGACCTACTGAAGGCCAAACACGCCACCACTAGGGCATACTACTCTCGTCCCTCCGAAGAGAACAGAGCCACTTTGCGGTATTACGAGCGTGCCGTAAAAAACCGCATAAGTGAACTCCGTAATCAGAGGTGGGAGAGCCTGCTTTCGGAGATCCAGCCAACCCACCAGGCATACTGGCGGCTGGCTCGAACTCTGACGTAGTGACAAACATGCCACCCCTCACCCGTCCCAATCTACCTCCTGCCTTCGAGGACGCGGACAAGGCCGAGTGCCTGGCCGACAGCCTCGAAGCGCAGTGTAGCCCCAGCTTAGACTTGGTCGACCCTGCTCACCTCGATACGGTGAACAGAGAAGTCGAAGAAAGATCCTCCGTCCCCCCCACTGATACCCTCGAGCCTGTCACGGCCTCCGAGGTCGAGTCGATCATCAAGGGCCTCCACGCCAAGAAAGCCCCCGGTGCCGACGGCATCAGTAACAAAGTGCTCAAGCACTTCTCCGTCTCACTTGTATGTATTCTAGTCGGCATCTTCAATGCGGCTATGAACCACTGCATGTTCCCCGAAACATGGAAGTCCGCCGACGTCATCGGCATCCATAAGCCCGGCAAGAAGGCTTCTGAGCCCTCTAGCTACCGTCCCATCAGTCTCCTCAGTACCCTGGGGAAGATCTATGAGCGCATCCTTCTGAAGCGCATCTGGTCCCACATAAAGGACAACAATCTCCTTCCCAACGAGCAGTTTGGCTTTAGGGCCAAACACTCTTGTGTTCAACAAGTACACCGCATCACGGAGTACATTCTCGAAGGCTTCAATAAGAAACCCAGTCACAGTTATCTTGTCAAGCCCAAGCCTCAGGGGACCGTAGCGGTCTTCCTGGACGTAGCGAAAGCTTTCGACAAAGTCTGGCACTATGAGGGAAATATACTCAGGTATATATTCCTCAGCTCCCCGTATTAGGTCTCTTGAGCAGAAAAGGTTCAAGGGGGCTCAAATATCCAAAACCCTCTCCAACACCCTTTTCTTAGTGCATACACAGGAAGAAAAGGAGATCCTCACCAGCCAGGGTTATGGAGAGGGCGCAGGATCACGTACCCTTACCATCCACGAAGCTCAGGGACTAACGTACGAGTCGGTAATCGCCATCAAAACTAAGCCTGGAATGAAGCTACACCAGAGCGTGTCACACGCTGTCGTTGCATTATCACGGCACACTGGAACTTTCATTTACTACGCCGACGACATCGAAGATGATGCCATAAGCCGATTCGTGCGGCGAGCATCCTCCGCGTCATTGAGGGCCATCAAAGAGTACAACCTGCAGATGGCCATCAGAGATCGGAACGAGGCGGTAATGGAGGCTCTGGGCCGGGAGGAGGCAACAGAGTTGTTATAGAAGGACATGGGAGTGATCACAAGCAAAATTGAAACCACCGAGTAACACAGAGTCGTAGCCTCGGACTCTGCGAATGATCGCTTTCACAAAATAAATCATAGCAAGTGTGGAATATCTAGAGTTTAGCATTGCGTGCATGCCTTGAGCATTCATTCTCGCCATCGATGGCTCCTTCTTGCGGCGGCGTCGTGTGTCGGGTCGTTCTCTTCCCTAAAATATGGTCGAGGAGAGCGATGGCTGGCACATGCGTCACACTCGTGATCGGGTGCTGCATGCGGGTCGCCGGTCTGCTTGTGGCATTCACGCAATGCACCGAAACTACTAACTTAGGCTAAAATTTAAACTAACCCATTTCTATTGTACGTACTAACTCTTTTTGTACAGTAAAATCGAATAATTGAATATTTTAGTAAACAAAAGGCACAGACCCTGGAGTCTGTGGTTTGTAATTTCCCAATAAAAAAAAAAAAAAAAAAAGTCTGGCACAACGGCTTGGTCTACAAGCTGTTCGCCAAGAAATTCCCCGACCGACTTGTATTTATAATACAAAACTTTCTCTCTTGTCGAAAGTTCTCCTACAAAGTCGAGGGTGCTCGCTCGGCCCCCCGCCCGATCTCTGCTGGAGTCCCTCAAGGCTCAGCAATGGCCCCCGTTCTCTACTCGCTCTATACGAGCGATATTCCTCGTTCTCCCAACGTCGAGCTTGCGCTCTTCGCGGATGACACCGCCCTCTATTCTAGAGGCTGGAAAAGGAACGTTCAGATGCTCGATATCCAAAGAGCTCTCTCTAAGCTCGGTGACTGGTTCAAGAACTGGGCCATCACTGTCAATCCCGACAAAAGTGCAGCCATGTACTTTCATCCCAAACAGCTCAGGAGCAATCCGCGTAAGCAACTCACGCTTAACGGAAAGCCTATCCCTTGGGCCCCTACGGCCAAATACCTTGGCGTGACCCTTGATCGACAACTCAACTTCTCCAAGCACATTCAGATTGTCCGCAACCGTGCGGCCTTCTTCTTAGGACGACTCAGTCCTCTCTTCAATGCGCGCAGTAAAATGTCCCTTAGAAATAAGGTGACAATTTACAAAACGTGCATTCGCCCCGTTATGACCTACGCTTCCGTGGCCTTCGGTCACGCTTCCTCCATCGACCTGAACAAGCTTCAGGTCATCCAGAATAGGTTCATTCGCAAAGCAGTCGGAGCTAGCTGGTTTATGCGAAACTCTGACCTGCATTGCGACCTCGAACTCCCCTCCATTACCCAGTACATCAAGTACACTTCTCGCCGCTACTTTGATAGGGCTCCTCATCACCCCAACCCACTCGTAGTCCAAGCTTCGGACTACACGCCAGACACTACACACCCACCTCCTCTCCGCCGCCGCCCCAAACACCTCCTGGGCGACCCGGATGACCCCATCGCCGTAGTCACCTCTGCGGCGCTGGGGTCACCCGATCCGACAGCTCCCTGCAACAGGAAGTATTCCGTATTTGGTATAGGCGCCGGTTACCAAAGGCACACAGTCAGACACCGACCCCGCCGGCGAGGTCGAGGACCCTCAGGATCTGTTAGAAGATCGGTTAGATTCTCTCCAAATAGTCAATCAGCTCAACCTATTAGGGCCACAGGGCACACCCCTTCTGGGGTGCCCGGGCAAGTCTGATCTCCCCCGCCGGGTGACGGCCCAAGCCGAGGTCCGTACCTTCTCAGGTGCCCTTGCGCTAGTCACCCTATAACCTAATCTTAGGGCTCAGCCGCCTTCTGCGCTCGCCCATGCCCGGTAAGCTGTAGAGGCCTCAGAGGCCAACAGCCCTTAGTCATTCAAAAAAAAAAACGCTGCGCCGACACTTTGCCTCGAGCCACCGTCGTAGAAACATCGTCCGATATTTCATTTCTCTTTATTTAAATTGTGTTGAATCGCTGTCCGATTGTTTAACTTTTGACTATTTTTGTGGAATTATAATTGTCAGAAGTAATTCGGTGTTTTATTTTTGAAATAAAATCTGTTCATGTATCCAAAAATAGAGTAATTAGTAGGTCAGAGGCCTTGTACACAATATTGTTATACAACGTGTAACAGAACGGTTCAACAATACTGAACGGCATGTATGTATATCCAGTCACGAATCACCTGTATGAATTTTAGACTTCTAAAGTCATCTTATTTTTTCCATACAAAACTAAAAAATAATTTTTTCAAATTATTTTGGACAACCCTAAAGTAGTGAGGTCGGTGACCGGGCGCGGCCTCGCCTCGAAAGGTTTGATGAAGTCGCCCGCGCCGCACGCCAACAACAAACGAACGCGAACGCGCCGTGGCGTCAAATTTTTAGTTTTAGGTTCAAAATCTACAAGGAAATGCTAGTTAGGCTACGTAATGCTGTTGAAGGAAGCTACTTACCTACAGATTCTTAGACCTAGTCCCTAGACCTAGTCGAGACCTAATTCACGTTAAAAACAGCTAAAAATTCGTGGCCTACTTGTAGGTATCTAGTTCCATAATTACCTACTCAATGTTTTATTTTAATGCGTAATTTAAATATGTAAGTACCTAGGAATTTTCAGAGTAGATAACCAATTTAGGTATCCTATTTTTGACAAATACCTATTTACTTACCCTAATTGTAAGGTTTCTCGACACTCTTGAAAGTAAACAAATGTTATAGGCCGCGCCACACAAGTTGGCCGACGATGTGAAGTTAGCTAAAAGCCAATCAACGTGCGGCTTTATGTGAGCTTCTGTCAGGATGGGATATTGTGCAGCTTGTAGCTGTTGGCTTCATATCCGCCAACTTGTGTGGCGCAGCCTAGGTACATGTGGGTACTTACCCTATCTTTGGCATATAAAATTACTTACCTAGGTAATTAGATCCTATGGGCACTCAGAAGTGATAGAAAAAAAAAACAAATTGATAGATATTTTAAATTCACTATTTTTATTTGCCTACTACAAATAACAACTAGGTACCTACCTATACAGTTAACACACACAGTGGCGTCCACAAAAACTTAATAAAAGTCGAAGGAAAGGCTCGAAATCCTGACCTCCTCGCTCGCAGCACAACCGAGTACGTAGGCACGACGAGCCATAGATTTTCTCACGTTCACCACCTCAAAGTTCCGTGTACGATACGAGGGATCATCTCTCCTGGACTGGAGTCGCACGGCACAGAATAAACAATATTTTTAATGTACCACCACAAAAAGTCTAATCACGTTAAGTCCGGAGACCTTGGTGGCCAGCACACCACGCCCCTGGGTCTTATTCACCGTCCTGGAAACCGCACGTTCAGGTGGTCGCTGACGCGGCGCGCATAATGCGCGGGCGCTATTAAATGTCCTCCAGACCTCCATCTGGTTAATGTGGAACGCCGCTTCTGCCCGATGCGTGCTGGTCCTTGGGCTATCTTCAAAATGCTGCAGACTGCGCGTCTCGAGATTTGAACCAACTCGAGCACCGGGTCATCCTTCGTGAAAGTTCCCAGTAGGTACTGAGCAGACGTACACATCCGTCTAAGAAGTCCGTAAGTTAGAAAAGAACGCCAAATTCGTGCGCCGCGTCGGTTAGATTAGAAAGCGGCCTGCCTTCTCCAAAATGTCAGCTCGTGCGCGGCACCGTAGTTGCCATTTGTATAATATTATTAGGTATCCTAGACTTCCGAGACATCGCGATGGTAGAAAGAGTTGATAGACGTCTTCATTTCCGAGAGAGAAATGGAGACCACGGACCAGCAAGCGCAGCGTAGGATGTCCACTGACCAGGTGGACTAACGATATAATAAAGATCGGAGGAACGCGCTGGATACAGGCCGCTTCCAACTGGCCTTATTGGAAATCCAAAGGGAGGCCTATGTCCCGCAGTGGAGTCTTTCGGCTGTTGGATGGATAGATGGCCGATGATACCGTAAAGTTCGGGTGGACTGAAGCTATTATAAACATATTTTTTTACGTTATTTCAAAATTGATTCGACATTTTAAATAAGCAAAAGAAAAGAAATCATTTCGAGAAAGCGCGAGCGGAGCGAGCTAGCGAGGCCTATGTCCAGCAGTGGACGTCCTATGTCTGATAAATGGGTGGATGGATGTAGTAGAAACTAAATAACAAAGCTTCAGACAACATTTTACCATAATAAAAAAATAGTAGAACAAAATATTGTACGGAACCCATATTGTGAAAAACATATTTTTGGGGGGCGGAGCTAATTTTGCTAAAAGAGCCGCCATAGTGGCGGCTGATTCGTGATTTGCTGGCGATGTTTGTTTATGCTCTTTGTCAGCTCGTGTGTGCTCGTGTGTGCAAACGCCGCCAGTCCACGTGGACTATCGCCGATCATAAAGATAAAAATACAGATGCGTAGTTGAAATGCTCTAACTTTGGTTTGGAAACTATTGTTACGCGTGATTTCTATTTTGAATGTAGTATTTTACTGTACCAGCCTTTTTTTCAAATAGTCCACTGCAGGACGTATGCCTACCCACGAAGGGTGATTGGGCCATATTCACCACGCTGGCCGAGTGCTGGTTGGTGGATTCACATACGCCATCGAATTTCTACTACGGCCGTATGCAGGTTGCCTCACGATGTTTTCCTTCACAGCAAAGCCAGAGGTGTGAAATTCCGTACATAAATTCCAAAGAACTCATTGGTACGGGACCGGGGATTTGAACCCACGACCTCACGATCGTAAGGCGGCTGTCACTACCTCTTGACCACCACGGCTTTTTTTAATGACATCAAATAATAATTTTAATGTATGTATCTGGGAGAGAACCTAGCAAAAGCTAGGTATAAAACATTCTGAACTTTCATATTACTTTGGCTTTCGTCTCGCTCTTTTTACAGTTAAAATAACATCTAGGTATTTTCGTGTCGTGTCCAGAATATTTGATGTATTTTTTAAAGCTAAGCTAACAACAAATAAATTTATCTTGTAATGTAGGTAAATAGGTACGTATTTTTTTTTGACATGACTTGGAGCTGGTAGAATATGCCGAGTGCTAAGACCTATACTCAGGTTTTACGCCACTTAAAATATCACGGCCAATGACTGATGTCACACGACTAGGGGAGCGTGGGTCACAGTGGATCCTGGGTCACAGTGGATAAATCATTGTAGGTGTGTATTTAAAGCAAACAGACGCGTACGCGTTCGCGACGTTGCCGTTCTTACACTCCCCCCGCAACCGAGCTAGTCGCCATCTTAGTATCGGAGTGGACGCACGCGGTACGGAGCATCCGTTGACAAGTAAGCCACAAACTTTTATTTTACGTGTTTTTGTAAAACGTTTTGCCTTTCCGTATATTAGAATTTTACAAGTGTTGATAATGTGATATGATCTAAAGTTACTGTAGAGAATTTTTGTTACTCTAATATGTTTATTTGACAAATAAATAATTTGGTAGGATTTTTTAATTAAGACTTCTCCAACTGGGGCACAGTGGATCGTTTTGAATTGGGGTACAGTGGATCTTGTATCCACTGTACCCCAAGTGAAAATATTTATCGTAAAATTATTTTGTTTTCAGGGATAATGCCACGAAACAGGAAAAGAAAGACCAATATTGGTCAGCACGCTGAAGAGGAGATGCGGGCAGCTTTGCATAAAATATCGGAGGGCCAAAAAATAAAAACTGTAGCTAAACTAATGAACATTCCATATACAACTCTATACAGGTATAATGAAAAAATTAAAAAATCATTGAATGCCAATCCTATTGATACCAACAGAGTTACACCAAATTACACCGTGCGTAAAATTTTCACGGATTTCACGGACTCAAGAGAAGGATTTAGTCGATTATTTAACAAGATGTAGCAATATGTTTTATGGTCTTACCTTAATAGATACGCGCAAACTTGCCTATGAAATGGCAGTTATAAATAATATCACAGTGCCACAGAAATGGCATGATACGAAAGCAGTACCTATCCACTGTGCCCCTGTTATGGGGCACAGTGGATAATTTATCACTTAAAATAAAAATAATAAAAAAAAAATACTGAGTGCTTTTAGGTCTGTTTTTGTAATACAGGTTCAAATTTAAATATATTTTCTAGGACTCAGTCAACATGATAGAAAATTTGAGGTAAAAAAAGTAAAGTTACAAGTCATTGAAAGAAAATGGATCCACTGTGACCCACGTTCCCCTACATGCAAATAGGTAGGTATGAGTGACAAAAAAAAATATCTTTGTGAATCTTTTTTTACAGTCCTGCTTCATCAGAAAGGTTGTTACATAGACGATGTAATCATTTTATGCAACAGGTAGTACTTACAACATGTTCTAGTCTAGGGAGTTTAGATGAGTTAGGTAAATCAATCTATGACCTTGTAACTTGTACCTATGACCACGTACCTACTTACAATGTTTGTGTGTAAAAGCCCGTCCACGATTTTGTAGGCAAAAATAAAATATTTCTGTACACTTATTAGTCTTTATTTACACTTATTATTAGTCTGTCAGCTGATAAGTTTAGGGTTGACATCAGGTTGTTTTACGCAAAACTTTAACTTGGTTTTATCTCGTAATCTAACATACTGAGGATTGTGAGACCTTATGGGGTAAGTTTTAAATATGTCTGAGCATGCGTGGTTTAAGTATTGTTGAACCGTTCTGTTACACGTTGTATACGCACAATAAATTCGCAAAATGCAATAAAATACAACAATAGCCTAATATTAGCCGTAATATACCAAAACATGCGACATTTTTTTTAATTAATCCGTTTTATTTTAATTCTTGATAAAACGGATATTTTTACTGAAAAGTGTAAATAATTTGTTTATTTTACTCTATCCAGCTATAAATTATAAATTCTATCGGAAATTTCTCAATAGTTGCACTTACTAACTTACTTATTGTAAAGCTACTCGACCCGCTAAATGATTTTAATTCAGCTAGTCTCTTCTAGCTTAGCTTACTCTATGTATTTTCTTATCACTAAAGTACACTGAGTAGAGTATTATACGCAGTCACTAGACAGTTATAATGAGAGAAGTCTTATCTCAAGATAACAATATATCATGGATCAAGGTACTCGTAGGGTCGGAAAGGATGGCGAAAAGTTTTACTCACCAGCCGATCGCTGCCATACAGGCCCCCCTACCGCCTAAGCAATAGCAATCGTAATAGCAATCGTTTATGACTTCATTTTAGTCATTTGGTACCGCCTATGTGACGTTAGCCATCAATTGCTTTGCGCGGATTGCGAAAGCAATCGTTGAATGAACAACTTTGATGGCCAACGTCACATAGGCGGTGCCAAATGACTAAAATGAAGTCATAAACGATTGCTATTGCTTTAGGCGGTAGGGGGGCGGGTGTCCCGCCACTTAACGAATTTATTTAGTTCGAGGATTCACTCACGCCGCGCCGCGATTCCGCGATCAGGCCAAAATAGATGCCTATAACGAAAACTAGCACAGCCTTCAACGAGTGAATCCTACCGGCTGCGCCAGTTAAATTTAGGGAGCACTAAAATATGTTTTTAAAAACTAAAATAAAACTAAGGTGTTGCCGATATAGAGGCTTTAATATTTATTTATTTGTTTATAGGCGAGCAGTGTATACTGATGTGCCTATATCAAGCAATTTTTTTCCTTCTTTATAAAAGGTCTAGTCTATTTTTAAATGTGTTTATAGTTCTTGCTGAGATGACATCCTCATATACTAATGATCTTATTTCTAGTCTATTCTTACTGCTACCGTATCTCTATGTTGGTGGGCCCTTACGCAGCATTCCAACTAACAAGGCGTGAGAACGCTAACTGCTGCGTAAGCTCCCTATCTGTCTCGCTCTATGATAAACAAGATGGTTGAGAGGGGTGCTACCTATTCCTAAGGCCTCATAGGTTTCTCTCAACATTTAATCCTTAGCATGAACTCCTATTCGTAAAGTATTTGATGCACACTTAACTTTATGACTTCCCTCACGTTTTCAACTACCTTTCCTGTATTTTAATGTCCTTTTCGTCTATTTTCTTAATACTTTTGTTTTTCTAACCGCGACACCCTTCCATGTTGTTTTTTTCCTGTTCGTTTTGTAGTGTTGCTGGTCCGTGAAGTGTCAAGTTCCTAACTTAGATTTTCAATTTTTGTGTTAATTAATATGGAATAATCATATAATCTTACACAACTTTCATTTGGGTGAGGTCGACACAGCTTGTGGCATGGAAATAACAACTCCGGTCTCGAGTAATTGGTTTGCTCATTCTGGTTGATCTATGGTGGAAAAGTTCGTTCGGTTCGTTCGGTGGATGCCGGCAGTTTGGATCTGGGACTGGAACGGACACGTGGTTTTGAAAAGGTTGCTGTGTCGAACTTTAAACGTTTCTCTAATCTCTAATTATCATCGTAATCCTTCTGTAAAATTAACTTCACCTGATTGTTATTAAAAATAAACCTGTGAACTACAACGTGCATTGTTGATTTTGGCGTCCCTGACTTGTGGGACCCACATGATGACTGATCCCGGGAGCTCCTCCCGTCATATAGATTATTAGCATCCTACTTAGTTTTAATATTTATGTTTAATTCATGTTATACTCTTTGTTACTATATTTTTGTCACAATAAAAAGATGTCTATGTATAAGTCACTATAACGTTCCCTGATCTCAAGTTTAGAACTTGTCACCGTTGTTTCAAGACATTCAACTTTGATTAAACTATTATTTTCAAGTAAAACACGCAGAGCAACACACATAGGGTGCCTGTCAGTGTTTTGAATTCCATCCATCTATCCATTCTATTTTTAAAACGACTTAATTAGGAAGTTTATAAATTGATCGTAAAACAGTTACCTACCTCCTCCACCAAATGAAACCTCATATTATATAATAACAAACTTTTATTTTCACATAGAATATACTACAACTTAGAATATGCTATTGATGGCAGTATATAAAATTATACATAGTACTTGATTACTAATATTATTAATAAAGTACATAGGTATATTTTATTTCAGTCAAGGTACGAAGCCAATATTATTTAAAACTATAATAGTAAGTACTTACCTATAAAATTCGCAAGAACTTTTAATTTTAAAAATGCTATACCCGGCAACTTTGTCTAAGGCGGTTGTCGCCGGTCAGCGCGCTCGAATGACTGAAGTACGCACTGTGAGCTCAAGTTTGTAAAAGCAATGAGCATTTACAAGTAACATACTTATTTATTTATTTACATTACAACATACAAGAAACTAATACATAGTGATGTTACAAGAATATATCAACCAAAAATTAAAATAAGAACTAGACAAGTGCAAGTCAGGCTCGCACACCGAGGGTTCCGTACAAATCTTGAAAATTTCACAAAATTGTAATAGATAACATCTATAGGACAAATAAATAATCATCGAAAAAAGTTATTAAATCTTTTACTTTCTCGTCATGCATCAAAAAATTACACAATCATTGTAATCCTGTTTTATGGAGCACTTTAATATGATACCCCAAATGATACGATTTACTCACCTTGAATTTTGAATCTATATTTTTTGGATTTAAGTCCTATTTTTTGTGATTTAATTTAAAATGTACAGTTTTCAGATTTATGTTTATAAGAGATGATGCCTCTTGCCCAATTTCATAGTAATTGCACTACACTAAGGCATTATTATTATAAGACACTAAGGCATTATTATTATATATTAAATAGGGCCTCAAAATTCACAAAATATGGGTTCAAAATTTAAAGTGAGTAAATCGTATCATGTAAGATATCATATAAAAGAACTTCATTAGCACATGCTAAACAGGTTTTTTAATTATTTTAATAATGTGTAATTTTCGATGTATGACGAGAAAAGTGAGAAAAGGAAACTTTTTGTCGATGGCTATAGTATAGAGATTTTAACAACTTACTTCCCAATTTTGTGAAATTTTCTGGATTTGAACGGAACCCTCGGTGTGCGAGCCTGACTCGCACTTATCCGTTTTTGTTTCCTGTTACACGTATATGGCAAATGTTGAAAAATCGTACGTTTTATACTGAATACAAAAAATAACATTGTACATATTATCATCAAAATTAAAAGTGTGTCCGAAATATTAATCAATCTGTCAACGGGGAAAGGCAGGGGTAAAACAAATAGTTAATAGGATGTGACCCAAAAACTTCCAAGGTCTAGTTAAATAAAACCGTTTAAAAATGTATTCGTTATTATTAACCAAGTTATAAGCTATCTCTACATATGTACGAGTAGTTACTTAGTAATGATAAAAGGAATTATCATCATCATCATAGTATTCTCACTAATTGGCATTTATACTCACTAAGTAGTGTACGGTCTCAAGCGTACAGTGTATCATTTCCGTATCTACCTCTAAACACGTGTACTACGTGCGTGCTCTAACCACGGAAATAATTTAGTTTTCCTTTTATGTAAAGATTAATCATATATTGAGTGGCTATTAAGTAATATAAGTGTAAAAATACACGCATTATTATAGTGCAGCAGAGTTTCAATCTAATCAAACACCAAGTATCTACTTATCTGCATCCTGCCCAACCATAGCAGCAGTCTGTCCAAGTAGGTTTCATAGCTAAACTAGTAGTCATAGTAGGTCGCGAATCGCAGATCAAACGGCTGGACGGATTTAAATAATTGTAGTCGGTAGATGAAACAAAAATAAAAAAAGCTTACCAACCTAACACTCAAATACTAGAAGATGAATCAGGCAACCTTATTACGGATACACATGAAATAAAGAAAATGTGGAGACAATATTTCAGTGACCTGCTTAACTGCCCACCAATTGCTGAGAAAATCCAGGACAATTTTCAAGAAGCAAATGAAGAAAATGTGGAACCACTGAGTTTTGAAGAAGTGTGGCAAGCTATCATGAAGCTTAAAAACAACAAAGCACCGGGCATTGATGCGCTACCATCTAAATTATTTAAATGCAGTGGAGGAAACGCGCAATCAAAGCTTTTCAAATTACTTTAGCTTATCTAGAATAACGAACAACTACCTCAGCAGTGGAACACTGGAATTGTGTGCCCTATTCACAAAAAGGGATCTAGAAAAAAATTTGCTAATTACCGTGCACTGTTGCCAACTGCATATATAATACTTTCCTACGTTATGCTAAAAAAACTCGAACCCTATGCTGAGACTGTTATAGGTGATTACCAGTGTGGATTTCGACGCAACCGTAGCACGGTTATCAAACTTTCTTGCTAATGCAACTGATGGAGAAAAAATGGGAATATGCAGGAGGCATTCATTCACTTTTTGTAGTTTTTGACAAAAGCTTATAACAGTGTTGACAGAGACTCCTTATATACTATACTTAAAATATTCAAAATACCTACAAATTTCATTAGGATGGTTAAAGTTTGCACACAACACAGTAAATTGTAAGTAAAAGTTAGCTTAGAATTAACGGATGAATTTAAAATGTCGTCTCTGGTCTAAAACAGGGGATGCCCTGCCACCTATACTGTTTAATTTTGCTCTGGAATATGTCATAAGACAAGTACTAGCATTTGACGCTGGAGTACAGATGAATGGTCAGCACAAGGTGATAGGGTATGCTGATGATTTATCTTTGTTAGGGGAGAGAAAGGAAGAAGTGTCAGAGGCTACTAACATTCTGGAAGTAGAAGCAAAGAGGGTCGGCCTACAAATCAACCACGGCAACACCGAGTTCCTGCACATGGGCCGTTTCATGAATTTCACAGTTGGCAATAATACATATTATAAGGGCACAGCTAAATTCAAATACCTTGGCTGCACTGTCACAGACACTAGTACGAGGGAGGATGAAATCGAGACGCTAATTCACAATACCCTACGCTGTAGTGCAGCCCTACATAAGATCTTAGTGTCCAGGCTTCTCAGCAGAAGTACAAAGGTCCGCATTTATAAAACAGTCGTGCGATCTATACTCGTGTACGGCTGTGTAACCTGGACATTTAACTCAAAAGGAGTAAAATAAGCTGTTAGTGGCGGAACACAAGGTATTAAGAAAAATACTAGGACCTACTCGGCGCGAAGATGGCAGTCTGAGGATTCGCAAAAACCAAGAAATAGAAGAGCTGGTGGCGGAGCCCAATATTATTGGTGAGATAAAATCCCATAGGCTCCGCTGGCTCGGCCACTTGGAGATAGGCCGAAGGCCTGTCGGCCGTCCAAAGTAAAGGTGGAAAGATAAAGTGGAAAAATATCTTCGCAAGCTCGGGATTGATGTCTGGCAGGAACTTGTCCAAGACAGAGAAGAGTGCCGACACTTAGATAGATACTCTTTATTGATTCACATTCACACACACACAAAACAGAAAATAGAGAAAAATTGATGCTAAAACATGTGAAGCAACCGGCGGCCTTATCACTGAAAGTGATTTATTCCAGGCTAAAGTGATTTCTTCACTTAGTATCGGAGGCCAGGACACAATTTGGGTCGCTGCGCCAACATAGTAAGTAAGTAAGTAGACGTCCATCACTCATCTGATAAGCAGATGAGACATATTTTCATCGAATATTATTTGAGTTCCTTCATTATTTTGCTGATTTGCTGGTTAAATAGTATCACAAAAAATGTCTTCGCTACTTAGTAAAATAAATATGGTTGATAGCAGTACCTACGCAACGCAACATTGAGATAAAAACTTCACTACGATCTATAAAAAATATTTAAGTCTCTGATTATTTACAGTTATAAGCATTAGCAATGTACAATGTAGATACGTATAAGTTACACACTTTACTATATTATCATTGTAACTTATATACTACGTTTTATACAATCAAGTTAATGTACAAAAAAATTCAATTTTACTTCAGCGTCGATTCCTTTGCTCCGATAAGCAAAGTGGACTTCGGTCGTCGTTTACGCGTGTTTTTGACTTATGTTAGTTGACGACGGTTTGAAACTTCATTGCAGAGAGGGAGATTTTAAATGGTCAGTACCAGAATCGACGCTACTATCATTACGTGGCGGCCACGATGAGTCTTTGCGGACCGCGGGCGCGCGCGCTCGGCTCGGCGCGGTGGACCGGCGCCAGCGGAGTGGCCCGCCGCCTGGAGAGGACCTGACGCGATACAAGCGTCAGGTCCTCTCCAGGCGGCGGGCCGACCCGCGCGGCGAGCGACGCGCCCCGAACCTCCGCCTTCACGTCGCGTACCAGCGCCGTCTCGCGCTCGTCCGCCGCCGCCGGGCACAGCGGCGCGAGCTCCACTTCGTTACTCGATGTCGATTTTGCGGGAATCATCGCAGATGATCGATGAATGTCCGTCAATATAGTCACCCGCGTGTCCTCGGGTGATCGTTTGACCGCAAATTCGCACGCTGTCGAAGATGAGTCGGGATTCGAAGGCGCGTGATTCGCGGCAGCGGCGGCGCCGGGGGAGGGCGGATGATGCGAGGCGGCCGCAGCCTTGCCAGCTGTCGCTGCCTTGCTGACAGTTTCGGCCTTGCCGACAGTTGCGGCTTTTTTGGCTGTCGCGGCTTTGTATTTAGGAGCTTTCGTGGCCGCCTTCGGATGCAGATCGGGCGCAAACGCGTCAAAGGCGGCAGATTCAGCGCGCGGTCGCGGCAGTGCCAGCGCCAGCTTGTCCCAGAGCCAGGGGTCGCCCCAGCGCACGTAGGTGTTGGTGGCGAGATAGCGGCGCAGCTGTGCGTCCAGCCGAAGCGCGGCCGGATCCTCGAGCAGAACGACGACGAGACGCGGCCGGGCCTCGAGCATGGCCGCCGCGTGCGCCTGCCGGAACTCCGCCAGCGCCCAGCCGCTCTCCAGGAAGTGGCGCGATACGAGCGCGATCGTGCGCCGCGAGCCCGCCACAGACTCCGCGATCTGCTCGGTGATGTAGCGGCCTGGCACCCAGTCGCGGTAGTGCACGCACAGGCGGTACGGCGGCTCCAGGCGCGCCACCAGCTCCAGCACGCGCGCCTCATCCTTGTGCGAGAACGTCACGAACGCGTCATACGGCCGGTCGTCGTCCGTTTCCGCGGCCGCCGGCCACCACAAGCCCCAGCGGTGCAGCACGGCCTTGAAGAAGAACCGCCGCTCACGCGACCAGAGGAAGGCGACCGCGCCCAGCGAGAGCGCGAACAGCACCGCGAGCGCGACCGCGAGCCACGTGGCGTTGCGCGGCGCACAGCCCTCGGTGGGCGCATCAAGCGCGTTCGAGCCATCCTCACACTCGGCCGCCGCTAACTCGCCCAGCGAGCGCCGCCGCCACGCGAGCGCGGCCAGCAGCGGAGCCGCAGAGCATGAACAGTCCAGCTGGTTCTCTGCCAACCCCAGAATTCCGGTGAAGTTGTAAAGTTTCGTCGCTGTCGCCTCGCTCACCGTCTTTAAGACGTTGGAGGACAGGTCGAGTTTCTGAAAAGAAAAACCGAATCGGTTAGCATCGACAAACTCGAACCTCGAACTCGAACTCGTTTGGACAACGTCACACGAGTGGAACGATACCGACCACGATGTCGGACCGCAGCGCAGCCGGCGGCAGCTCGGAGATGTTGTTGTGCTGTAGCAGCAGCTCGTAGCGCAGGCGCTCTCGCTCGGGCGTCGGCGGCGGCGGCAGCGGCACGTGGCGCAGGCCGCGGCCCGTGCAGTCTATGCGCACGCGCGTGCGGTTGAAGGCGGGATCGTCGTCGGGGCGCGAGGCGCACGCGCAGGCGGCGGGCGGCGCGGCGCCCCGGCACGGGTGCGAGTACGCGTCGTCGGCGCAGAGCATGTCCTGCGACGGCACGTCCCGCAGCGCGCGGCCGTCAGCGCAGTACATGGCGGAGACGTGCGCGAGAGGGCGGCCGGGCGCGGCCAGCGCACGCCGCGTCCAGTACATGTAGCAGTCGCACGCGAGCGAGTTGTCCCGCCCGAGCTGGACGGAGACGTCGCTCTTGCTGCCGAGGACGGCCCTGTTGTAGTCGCTCCGCGTGAGCACCACCAGCGTGAGCGGCGTGTGCTCGAGGTAAACGATCGCCCGTTTCACGCTCCGAGTGAACTGCAAGTCTTCGAACTGCCGACAAATATGAACGAGGCATGTAACAGAGACTACTACAAACATAATGATAAATATTATAAATAATCAGCATCGTGATCCCATACATCATCAAAACTGTAACTGTATCTTAAAGGAGCTGGGCTGGTCATTCACAAAACCTATCACCTTCTCACCGTATCGTCGCCTCAGTACATGTTTGGGCTATCGACTACGCACCAAATTTTTCCGAAGACGTTATTTTTAGTTTGAAAATCAGACAAGAAATTGTTTTATTTATTTATTATTTATTTTTGGTAACAAACACTTATCGGTATATCGAAGTGCTGAAGTCTTTGTATAATAACGCCACTATGTCGGGCCGAGTACGAGAGATATTAAGACATACTCATTCATTATAATTATTACGGTTTAATACTATTTAATTGTACTACTACTATTAAATTCTACACACTTATGAAGTTGAACCAACGAACTTAGCATAACATCACCTACTGTAAAAATTGCGCTATGCGACATTCACTACAACAGAAAGTTGCATTAAAGTAGGCTGATGCACACATACCTGCTACACGGTTTACTCAATATTAATAAACCTCCTGTTGATACTCACACACACTACAGTACTTGCGGCGATGGTCAATGTGAGTACATATTGACAACATTATTGATTTGTAAAAGTGCCTACATCAACATAATAACGTACCTAACACATAGATATATAAAAACTGGTGTGTAATCTTGCCAGTTTAGTCTTCTGCAAGAACGGTGACCCTCATAACAAATGAGCAACAATCATAACCCTCTTTTGCTTTTTATATGTATAAATTGTATTTTCTCTGTAGGTATATTATGGTATTCATTTGGATTCATTTATGCAAGTTCACTAATTAATAGTGAATTGCTTTATTTGTATAATAACTACATACTTAATAGCTAGAAAATAATATATTTTCCTTATATCTAGATGTATTGTATAATTGTAGGTATAATATAATAAAATATATATATAAAATAAGGAAGAGCCTAAGTCCCACGACACAGCTCGCCCTAGTGTGGGATCTAGTGCACAACTTGTCTGTGAAAACTGTTTTGAGCAATAAACGTTTTATATATTTACTAGCTGCCCGTCCCGGCTTCGCCCAGGTACGATTGTTATACCTTACCTTCTCATTGAAACACTAAGAGACGGTGAAAACCGCGTTCGATTCAGTTGTGTAGTTTGGAAGATTACACATCATAAGTGAATAGACAGACAGATACACAAAAATAGCGACTTTGCTTTACAATTTATTATGTAGTGATAGCCTGCTAAAATCCCGCAATAACGTCACACCTATTGGCAATAAGTTAAGGCGAATGAAGAGTTCACAGTACCTCTCCTGTAGTTGTACACTAGGGCATGCAAAAACCGGGTGGTTTTGAAAAACCGGGTTTTTCGGTTTTTGATTTAAAAAACCGGGTAAACCGGGTTTCTCGAGTTTTTCGGGTTTTTTTGGTAAGTATATGAAAATACTAAAAATAATAGTTTGTTTGTTTGTTTATGACCCTGTACTGTCCCATTGTTGGGCAAAGGCCTCCCCTCGAGATTTCCAGTTGCGTCGGTCTTGTCCTGATGCCTGCCAATTTGGATTAAATGTATTCGCGCTATCTAATAGAGAGTGCAGACTCTCTATTAGATAGGCCTCTACGAGGCCGCACCGAGTAAGGACCCCATTCGGAGGTGATTTTATCCCAGAGGTCTTCTGGCATGCGACTGACTTACTCGGCCCACTGCGACTTCAGTTTAGCGGCAGTGAAAGCCAAATCTTTGATTTGAGTTCTGGAACGCAGTTCGGTGTTTTGTACTCGGTTTATTAGCCGGTCACCGAGAATACTGCGCTCCATCGCTCTTTGGCAAACCTTGAGTTTGGACTTTTAGACTTTAGTTAAAGACACCTGTTTGTCAAAAACAATGTTTGTACACCATAAGTCAAAATGGAAAGATTACATACATCTTGCGCTTTAGTGTGATCGGAAGGTGTCTCTTCATATGCTTTTTCATGGCCCAATAGCTCTTCCAAGCTGTTTTTTTTCTTCTAGGTCTTGTCTCGTCTGGAAGGCGACTATTTGCCCAAGATAGATGTAATCGTGAACGTATATGTCTTCGTCATCGACAGTTACCCGACGTTTGATGCCATTGGTCATCACTTTGGTCTTTAACATGTTCATCCGCAATCCAACCTAGAGGCTTGCAGTGGTTAGATTTTGTAGCATTGATTGCAGCTCTCTGGCTGAGGAAGAGAAGATAACAATATCGTCTACAAAATGAAGATTAGTTAACCTTTTTTTACCGATATCAACACCACTTCCATCCCAGCTTGCCGCCAGCTTTCCGAAAACTTCTTCGAGGATGCCCGTGAATATTTTCGGGGACAGTGGGTCTCCCTGTTTAACATATTTCTCTATTGCAAATGCTGGGCCAGAAGATTGTAATTTTGTTGCAGCGGTACTTTGAGAATAGATGAGGCGGAGAAAATTAACGTGTGTGATGATATCAAATGCTTTTCAACCGAAGAAACAGAGGATCCTCTGTTTCTTCGGTTGAAACCTCGAGGTACTCAACTCGACGCGTATATGTATAAATATGTTGTGTATAACCAAACCAATAACCTATATAACCAATAGCGCGGCCAGATATCCAAGAGCCAGCTTACCTGACAGTTCACCAAAGATATCCCGGACATCAGCCTGTACGAGATTAGAATGGCCCTGAATCAGTTTAAGAATAACAAGGCGCCGGGTGATGACGGTATCACATCAGAGCTGCTGAGAGCGGATGGAACACCGGTACTAAAAGTCTCCCTAAGCTTTTCAACACCGTCGTCCTCGAGCGCATCACGCCAGAAGCATGGAGCAGAAGCGTGGTGGTGTTGTTTTTCAAGAAAGGTGACAACACCTTATTGAAGAACTATAGACCCATCTCACTTCTGAGCCATGTTTATAAGCTGTTTTCAAGGGTCATTACGAACCGTCTCGAGCGTAGGCTTTGTGAGCCTTCCGAACAAGCCGCATTCATACGCTGCGGCAGGTTATACAGAAGGCCGAAGAATACAATTTGCCACTTTGCTTAGCGTTTGCGGACTATGAGAAAGCCTTTGATTCGGTCGAGGCATGGGCTGTGCTCGAGTCTCTCCAACGATGCCGTATTGACTATCGGTACATCGAAGTGTTGCAGTCTTGTATAATAACGCCACTATGTCGGTCTGAGTACAGGAAGAAAGCTCCAAGGCGATCCCTTTAAAAAGAGGCATAAGTCGTAATTTCTTCGAAACTGTTTACGGCTACTTTTGAGAAGCGTTCAAGCTCCTAGAATGGAAAGGATTGCATCAATGTCAATGGCGAATACCTCACTCACATTCGGTTTGCCGACGATGTAGTAGTCATGGCAAAATCGATAGAAGAGCTCAGCACGATTCTGGAAGGCCTCAATCGGGTTTCTCAACAGTCTTAAGATGAACATGGTCAAGTCGAAAGTCAAATGTGATTCCCATGTTGTACCCTCTTCGATTTATATTGGGAACTCGGTTCTTGAAGTCGTTGACTCGTACGTCTACTTAGGACAAGTAGTCCAGTTAGGTAGGTCCGACTTCAAGAAAGAGGTCAATCGCCGAATCCAACTCGGCTGGGCAGCGTTCGGAAAATTGCGTAGCCTCTTCTCATCCGACATACCTCAGTGCCTCAAGTCGAAAGTTTTAGACCAGTGTATGTTGCATGTGATGACTTATGGCACATAAACGTGGTCTCTCACTATGGGCCTTATTAGTAAGCTCCAAGCAGCCCAACGAGCTATGGAGAGGGCTATGTTCGGAGTCTCTCTGCGAGATTGAATCAGAAATGAGGAGATCCGTAGAAGAACCAAAGTTACCGACATAGCCCAACGGATTGGCAAGTTGAAATGGTAATGAGCTGGGCACATAGCGCGGAGGACTGATGACCGATGGGGTCGGAAAGTTCTCGAGTGGAGACCACGTACCGGCAAGCGCAGCGTAGGACGTCCACCCACAAGGTGGGCGGATGACCTTATTAAGACCGCAAGCAAGCCGCTTCCAACCGGTCTTATTGGAGATTCATAGGGGAGGCCTATGTCCAGCAGTGGACTTCTTATGGCTGATGGATGGATGATATTTCTTTTGTTTGTTAATTTCAACAATCGAGCTTTCTTTTATGTATAATTTACAAATATTAGACAAACGTGCAAAATATATCACGCTTAGTTTTACTACTTAGCTTAGCAGAGACTGTCAGACTAATGTAACAATAGAAAAAGGCGGCGGTTGATAGCATTTCGGTCAAGACGAGACAAAACGCGTCCCATTACGCTTATAACGCTACAGCGCACTGCCTATATGACGATACTCACTAATTCACTATGTAAAGCGAGAGAAAGAGAGAATGAGGACTTTCGCACTTGAATTTCATCCTTAGCACGTAGTTATATAATAGTCATTGGTCAATGGTACATTAGGCGTAATTTTATACATGGAAAAAAGTGTTAGAGCAACTAGATGACAATAATGTAATACGAATAATGTATTACGAAGTAGTTAATATGTGAATTTTAAAAAATCGTAGAAAAACCGAAAAACTCGAAAAAACCGGGTTTATAACTAGAAAAAACCGAGTTTCTAATGCGGTCGGTTACCCGGTTTTTTCGGTTTTCGGTTAACCGGGTTGCATGCCCTATTGTACACGTAATGCATTATACCCTGCCTTATCGGGCCAGGCAATGTGGCGCTAAGCTCTTCCGTTTAAAAATATTAATGAAAATTCCTGACTGATTGAACAGTACTTTATTTTAAGAACCTTCCCTACCTTCCGCAGAATTGTCAACGTCACATTAAGCCAGATTAAAGAGGCGCCATCGTAATTATATTAGCTAAATATCATAGTTCTGTTCATGTTTCACTTTAGGCATTCGATATAGAAAGAACGGTTCTTACGTTGCTATAAAATTTACGCTGGCGCCTCTGTAATCAGGCTTGTTTTGCCATTTACAACAGAAACCAAATCAATTTGTTGCTGATAAAAAGTTTTTGCCCTATCATACGGGAACTATGACATTTTTCGAGATAAAATGGAGTTGATGTCACTTTACGCCTTTCAAATTATATTCGTGTACTTATATTCGTGCATTAAATCAAGTCAATCCGTTGTTCCGTTGCTGAGAAACAGTTTTTGTCCTATCCTACAGGAACCACGATTTTTTCGGGATAAAAAGTAGGCTGTTATGTTATATGTCATATGTTATAATAATATAAATGTTATAAATGTTATGTTATATGTCATACTCGTATGTTATATTTTCATATTTTTAATTGTATTTTAAATATTATTGTAAAACCGCTTGTATGCTGACCTTGCGGATCCTGAGGAGCTTTAGTTTTTTTAAGTACCACCACTGTAAAACCAGGTTCACAAGCTAAATAAATGAATGAATGAATGAAAATGAATGAATATGTTACTATTCGTCTCTAAAAGTTTGTATATACCAAAAATCAAGCCAATCCGTTGATCCGTTGCTGAGAACAGTTTTTGTCCTATCCTACAGGAACCATGTCCGTGGCAAAAATCAAGTCAATCCGTTACTCCGTAGGTAGGTGAGAAACAGATTTTCTCCTATCCTGCGGGAACCACGAATATTTTTAGGGATAAAAAGTAGCCTATGTCCTTTCTCAGGCTCTAGACTATCTGTGTACCAAATTCATTGAAATCGGTTTAATAGTTTTGGCGTGAAAGCGCGACAGACAGACCGACAGAGTTACTTTCGCATTTATAACATTAGTAAGGATTATTTTCCTCGCTAGAGTGCTCGCGCCGCCGGCCGGGCCGGTACTGCCGCTGCACCGCTATGTCCCTGCATTTTAAATCTGTAATATCTTCGGAAATTTAAATTTAAATAACATGCCTTGATCTATATTGAATATTAATTTAAGGTACTTAATTGGATAAGGATTAATTCTGTATTGCTTAAAATAACTTCCTATTTAAGCCATTTTTCCCGTAAAATGTAAAGGATAAAAAATGGTTATTGTGGGATATCCTTAAGAGATAGACACACACATACCATTGCGGACTTTTTTGTTGACCTTTTTAAGGTGTACAATACCGTAGTACATTATTTTAATTTATCTCGTGGGGTTTCAGTCAGCATTTGCAATGTAAGCGCAAAAAAAATTGTTTATTTACGACATCTCATTAGAAACCTGTAAATTTATCAGTGTTTCTCTAAAATATTATGCATGTATTATCATATAAACCTTCCTCTTGAATCACTCTATCTATTCAAAAAAAAGCGCTTCAAAATCCGTTGCGTGGTTTTGAAGATTAAAGCATACATAGGGACGGACAGACAGCGACAGCGACTTTGTTTTATACTATGTAGTGATAGTGATTTATTATTATTATTAAAATTAATTTATTTTGCAATTTCTTGTTTCTTGGAGCTACCACAAAATTTTTTACTTAATAGGTAATATCAAAAATCAAATTTTACAAGCAAATATTCACAAAATGAAGTTATTTCACTTGAGATGAAAATTTAAGCTCAATATCTGACTTGGCTAGTTTTTATCAACATGAATTTTTGAAAAGTAGCGTTGGTATGGTGTTATATCTATGTATTATAGTTATTAATAACTAGGGCAGAAACAGAAAACACAATAACTTGTATCCTGCCCGTACGTGAAAACTAACCAAGTCAAACTATGAGCTTAAATTACATATCAATTCCCCAAAAGTAGCTCAAAATGGTTCGTGTAATATTACACAGTTACACACGGCTCGCGTCGCCAGTTCCTTTTTCTTTGAACTTGGCTGGACACGCTGTCGCGTGTCTAGGTTCATGCCACCTTAAGAGAGTTCCGTAAATGCCCATCAATTTGTTTAATAGCAGATTGTGGTCAATTAGATCAATCAAACGCTAGGCTAAAATCAGTGTAAATAGTATGGGTTTCCCCTCCATCGTCTAGCTAAAGTTTCTGTACAAATTCACTACTAGTTAGTAGGCTTCCTCAGGGGACTAGTAATAAGACTCTCAACCCAGTGGTACAAGCTCAATTTAATCGGCCGTTAGCATAAAACACCTCGATTTGTTAAACAACAAACGTTTGCGCGTTTTAACTGTACAGTGGCGCCATCTCTTATCGTTAGTTAAAACTAAAATTGGTTCCCTATACAAATCGCTTGAACAGCTTCTGATATATCACCAACATATCCGATAAGGTGGTACAAGTAGATTTTTTTGGTCTACGGCCGTGTTGATTAATATTTAGTGATTGCGATGTGTGCCAATAAGTTTTTTTGACCACCATGGACTCTTAAAGTTTGCCAATGCCTCAAGGAATTGAGATTGGTCTATAGTTTTCGATACGCGACAAATCACCTACAATCTTACGCTTGCTTGGGCGCTAAGTTGAAGGGAGCCGTGATTCGGCTTAACCCTTTTATTGATTCTGATGGTTTATTGCGGGTCGGAGGCCGCCTTCGAAGGGCTAACATTCCGTATGGGAGAAGTTATCTTGCGAGACAGACACATTCGCAACGTGCATGCAGGGTGCACTGCGTTGCTTGCAATAATACAACGAGAATTTTAGATTTTATCGGCCCGGAGGGTTGTACGGGGTGTTTTATTTCATTGTATCCCTTGTTATAGGGTCAAGGAAGCTACTATGCAGCCACAGATTTATTTATTTATTTAAATTTTGATGCTCGCCACTCTTACAGCTACGCCAATGAGCGAGCCAACAAGATTACAATAATTTAAATTAATTAAAATTTCACTTAATTATATATAACAATAACCACAGACTAATGAAATTACAATTACAAAATTACCAAATAATAATAAGTAAGAAATGTCATAATGTTAAGAAATAAATAATCAAAAAACGAATCAAAAATTAATTTAAATGTCAACTTAAAAAAATAATACACGCTCTAAGCAAAACACACAATTTAATTAGGAAAATGTCAATGTCGGGCTGTTGAGCAAGCAGGGCATTGAGTAGAGAGACGGCTCGGGCCGCCGGAGCGTACATCGAGGTGCATGTGCGCGACCGCGGAGTCGCGAACAGGCGCCGCGTGTGAGGCCGCCGCGCTCGCTCCGGTGGGACGAGCGCCAATCGCGACAAGCTTAGCGATCATCGATCCTATTGTGGAGTAAGAGGTAGAAATGCACCATTACAGAGCATTCCCGCCTGAGCTCCAAGGTGTTAAGGCCCACCACGACGAAAAGAGATGGGTAAAGATACGGATAATATCCATACATCTTTAGACACAAAAATCGAGCAAACCGTCTTTGCACCTTCTCTACCATGGTAGAGCTTGTCTTCGTGGGGGTCCCAGATGAGGGAGTTGTATTCTAGTTTACTCCGTACAAACGCATAGTAGAGGGTTACAATGGTTCTCCTGTCTCGAAACCGTCGGCACTGTCTCATCACAAATCCGAGAGACTTATGAGCGCGGCTGCACACCTCCAATATATACTGATTAAAAGTGAGTTTAGTGTCCAAAGTTAAACCAAGGTCACGTATATGCTGTACTCGTTCCAGAGGGGCACCGTCAATGCTATAGGAGTACAAATTAGGAGCATGCGCTCGAGTGAAAGTTATTGTTCAATCTAATTGAACATATATCCGTTCCAAAATCTGCAAGATGCCAAAATTACCGTCCGCGACCTAGATACACCGGGGGCATCGGCACCTCCGCGGCCATCGCACGTGTGCTGACGGTGCGGTACACCGACACAGCACACAACGATGGGTTTTCTATGTAGATTGTAAGTGTTTTATTATATAAGTTGTTTGTTTTTCAAATAAAAACTAATTACTACCGACGACTGGTTTTAATTCACCACCACCCAGAAGACCCCACCTGGTGCAATAGAGGAGAATCCAGTACCTAGCCAACAGGCTGCGACCAGAGGCTCCACCGTCCGCCCTCCACGAGGCTCCGCCCACTCTACGCCGAGCGCTGCTCCGCCCGCCCGAAGTCGGTAAATTCCTACAGGCTTGGCTAACGAGTCCGCCAAATTGTCCCCACTGGGGAGGTATATTTGAGGCCGCGGTAAAGTCAGCCAAGACGCACCTACGGAGCGGAGAATATTAGGAGAGACGGCTCTCATGTTCGAAGAGCTTGCCACTGTGTTTCTTAAAGTGGAAGCTGTTCTGAATTCTCGTACACTCTGTCCATTGTTTTTCTACCCAAATGACCTAGAGGTTCTCACCCCAGGTTATTTCTTGATTGGGCAGCCACTCGCGGCGTTGCCAGAGTATTCAAGGACGGATGTAAAATACGACATGGTTGTCGCGGTTTCAGATGTTACAACAAATGGGCCAAGACCTGTGGCGTCGATGGTCTTTAGAATATTTACACATTTAGTAACAACGGCTTAAATGGACAGATGGGACGGATCCTCCACGGGAATGAGATTTGGTTTTGTTGAAGGAAGCGAATATGCCTTCATTGTTTTGGCGCAGGGAGCGCATTATAAAGTTAATTATGGGTCCTGATGGGACTCCTCGCGTAGCTGAAGTGCTGGTCTGATGCTCGACTTTACAGCGGCTACAGCGACGATCTCCCGGCTCCCGGAGGACTAGGATTAAAAGGGTGGTTGTTGAGAATAAAACCCGCCCTGCGCGCGAGTGAATCGGCTCACGGCGCAGGTAGTTAGTGGACTTAGAACTCCAGTCCACGAATGACGCTGCGGAGCGAAAGAATTAGCGGTGTAATTCTTATTGCGTTAATTATATTAAGTGGGGCATGGATGCGCCTAATTTTATGATTGACTGTTGAACTGAAGTACAAGTGATTGACGGCGGATGCAATCGAATTCTGAATCCACATCGTCATCCGTGAGTTCGTTCCATTTAGTTTTTTGGTCGACCAAGTGGGTAGGACTAAGGACGTTATTTCCAGGGTGGAATGAACTCGTTGGCTTGCGCCGCAATATTCGCGAATTAGTGGTAATTGATTTTGTTTGTATTAATTATATGGGCCCAGCACGGATTAATAGATTGGTTGGAGTCTAGTCTACATTTATATTTTGCGGAAACATTATTTGTTATTATAGTAGTACAATTTTACGTGCCGTAAGAAATGGTCCGGCGGACACTCACCCACAGCTCCTTGACGCGCGTGTGTTGCAGCTGCAGCATGGCCAGGCGCGTGAGATCGCGGCGCCAGTCCGAGCAGATCTGGCTCACGCTGGTGTTCTTCAAGTTCAGTGTTTGAAGTTCCTTCGATTCTTTGAACGGAGAATTCCCTGGAAGCATACGTCGATATAAAGGCCGGGCTTACTCCGGATGTCGGCCGGAGGCGAGGCGCTGGCTCCACTCACCCTTGTCGTCGCAGCGCACGGGCAGGCGCGGGTTGTCGCGCAGGCGGAGGTCGGTGAGGCGCCGCAGCGGCGCCAGCTCGGCCAGCCCGCCCTCTAGCCGGTTCCGGGACAGGTCGAGCGTGGAGAGGTTGCCGGCGCGCGCGAACATTCCGCTGGAACCACACCGCCGACTCGCTCAGTATCGTCTCGTCTCGCAGGCGGATACGAATTCGCATCAAAAAGTATTATCATCATCGTCATATGGACAGATAAATATGTTATGAAACTTACGAATCTCCACCCGGACCTACTCGCAGTGACAATATTAAGCCCGATTACAGAGGCGCCAGCGTAAATAAATATATAATAAATAGCAGCGTAAATGTTTTTTTTTCGTCTCCTACCCTCGATAAAGCGTGTTATTCTTGTTTATTAACTATTAATTACTCTGTAAACAGTGTAGTTCTTTCAAAATTCAGCTTCAATTAGTCGTAAATACGAGTTGAAATTGCGTCCATTTTTTTTTTCGTTTTTCTTTATAATTTAAATTTGTTTAGTTAAAATGAAGTGTTTCGCGTGCGAAAATGATTTTGCGGATGATTCCGTGGTGCAGTGTGATGGTTGTAAGCGATTCATCTGCATTCAATGCAGTGATCTAACAAGCAGTGAGGTGCGCGTCATGGGTTTGAAGGGCAAACTCACGCTTCTGTATTTGTGTGACCCGTGTAGAGGCGACCCGGCGAGGCCTTGTTTCAAGTGCCCAAGCTCATTAAATCTTACGACGGGCTGAGAAAAGAGCTAGATGAAGTGAAGGAGCTCGTCTCGGACGAATAATGCGGATCGGAATGATGCGCAGCCGCCGGCGGCGGTAGCGGCAGCAACACCCGAACCGTCGCCTCTTAGCACGAATGCAATTGTAGAAGAACTTGTGGAGCGCGAGCGCAGAGCCAACAATGTCATCCTGGTGAGCATCAAGGAAAGCAGTTCCGACACTGGCACGGACCGGAAACGTTACAATGAAAAGGTCGTGAATAAAGTCCTCATGTACATTAACGGTGGCGAGGACTACTCGTCTAAAGTTACGTCGGTGCAGCGTCTTGGTCGCCGAGAACCGGGAAAGCAACGGCCGCTGAAAATTGTTTTCAAAACTAGTGAGGATGCTGTCCGGATTCTCAAGAATAAGAGTAAGGCAAAATCGTATTGAAAAGGCTGAAACCAATCTCACCATAAGGTACATAAAAGGAATTCCTAAGATTGTACCAAAAAACTAGACTCTCGCAGAGACCCTTATAGCGACCTTACTTTCATGTACATAAATCTTTTCTCTATACGATCTAAATTCGACCTTTTTCTGCAATGTGTCAATGCTCGGAATCCCTCTATAGTAGTAATCACGGAAACTTGGTTGAACAGTAGTGACCGTAATAGCACATACAATATTCCTGGCTACTCGCTGTTTAGATTAGACCGAAGTCACAAAAAGAAGAAATCTGAGGGGAAAACTAGAGCTGGAGGAGTAGCAATATATGTCAGGAATCACTTGGATGGTGTGCCGATCATAGCTAAATGTAATCAGAGATATATGTGTGAGGATGTGGAAGCTCTCTATCTGGACATTCAGTTTGGTAGGCATCATTTCTTGGCAGTGGGGGGTATATCGACCTGACGACAAGGAAGAGACGGCATGGAGATCACGTGATACTAAACTGATGGAAAATCTCTTAACAGCATCTGAAAACAACACTATAGTGATGGCTATCACTATACTATGTGATTTCAACTACACTAATTTAAAGTGGCCAGTTACCACTGATCAGCAGCAGTCTGGAGATGCGAATGTGAAACCAGAAAATATGTTTATAAATATGTATATTAACAGCAATTTGCATCAGTTTGTAAACACTCCTACCCGTTACCAATTAAACCAGGCACCTTCCTTATTGGATCTTATTATGATCAATGATGAAACACTAATTACGGAAGTAGTCCATAAACCACCCATAGGAAAAAGTGACCATTGTGTCTTAGAATTTACTATTCAGTGTTTAATGCAAAAGGAAAGGACATCACCCAAATTCAGGCGGAACTACCAGTACATAAATTATGACAGTTACAATTCTGATTTGTTTAAGACCTTACAAGCGGTAAGCGAGACTGATGATCCTGAACAATTATGGGATGGTATCTTGAATGCTATTAATGTTACTACAAACGAACATGCGCCTTTACGGCAAGTAAGATGTAAACCATTAAAGAATAAACCAAGGATTGATGACAGTGTTCTTGAGTTAATTTCGGAAAAGAAAATCTTATGAGACAGGTACAGAATATCTAAGGATGAAGAGGATTATAAAAAGTTTCGTGAGGTAAATAATAGGTGTGTTGCCTTGTCCAGGAAGCAGAGGAGTGCTTATGAGGCCAGGATCCTTGACTATGGTGATAAAGCTTTTTATTCATACCTGTTGCGACGCTGTACTACCTCTACTGTCAGTATTCCACCAGCAATTAGAAACCTCAATGGAGACTTAGTAACTAAACCATGTGATATTGCTGAGGTTTTTGCGGTTGAGTTCGAAAAAGCATATTCAGTAGAACCAGCACTTAATCAAAACATTATGACTATTGCAGCTCCCCGTGTAGAGGAAAGTTTGTGTGACATTTCTTTCACTGAAAGTGATGTAAAGAAAGTAATTGCGAACTTGAATATCCAGTCGTCCCCCGGGCCATATCAACTTCCAGTCTGCATACTTAAAAATTGTGTTAATACTATTGCTCCAGTCTTAGCAGAATTAATGAACACTTCATTTGAAGCTGGATACTTGCCTCAAGACTGGAAGCATGCGATAGTGACTCCAATTTTTAAGAAAGGTGACAAAACTAAACCGGAAAACTTCCGACCCATTAGTCTCACTAGCATTGTGGTGAAGATTATGGAAAGGATCATAAGTGAGAGAGTAGCACAATTTTTAAATAGAAATTGTGTGATCTCAGCAAAGCAACATGGTTTTATTGAAAAAAGGTCAACTGTCACTAACTTATTGACATGTGTTCATGCCTGGAGTGTACAAGTTGACGAGAAAGAACCTGTTGATATAGCATACCTCGATTTTGAACGTGCATTTGACAAAGTACCTCATCAGCGCTTGTTGTTTAAGCTAGAACATCATGGGTTGCGTGGTAAGTTGCTTCAGTGGTACCGGAGCTTCTTATCGGGTAGAACATTTCAGGTTCGAGTGGGAAACTCACTATCGGAACGGAAAATGGTTTCCAGTGGTGTCCCCCAGGGTTCTGTGTCCGCTCCTCAGCTGTTTGGAATGTTCATAACGGATCTGATAGAGCTCATAGAATGTCAGTCAGCTTTTTTCGCAGATGATGGGAAGTTTTTTGCTAATGCATTGATAAAGTCTGGAGAACTTCAAAAAGATCTAGACCGCATTCAGAACTGGACCAGGGACTGGATTATAAAGTTGAATACTAACAAATGTAGTGTGTTACATCTTGGTAGAACCAACCCTAGAGCGACATACACACTTGATGGAGTTGCTTTAGCATCGGTAGGCCAACAGAGGGATTTGGGAGTCATCATTACTGAAGATTTAAAATGGGAAGAGCATATATCTATGATAGTCAAACGGGCTAACTCATTTATTTATATCATACGTAAGTCCTTTCAGACAGTAACAATGGATGTTTTTATTAAGATTTACAAAACCTATATAAGGTTTTGCTAGAGTATGGGTTCCAGGTGTGGAGTCCTTACTTTAAGAAGGATATTGATTTGCTTGAAAGTGCATAAAGAAAAGCCACCAGGATTCCATATGCTCTGCGCCGCAAAACCTATGAAGATAGGCTAAAAGCTCTTCGTCTCACGACCCTCGAAGAACGACGAATGCGTGGAGACCTAATTGAGACCTTCAAGATTCTCAATGGCTTTTATAATCTTCCGCATATTCACGAAATGTACAACTTAAACGAAAATATGCGGGATAGCAGACGCCATAAATTTATCTTGCAGCCTACACCATCACAAACCAACACTGCACACCACATCCTATGCAATAGAGTTGTCTACAACTGGAATAGGTTGCCTGAGAATGTAATCTCAGCAAGAACTATAAACACATTTAAGAATAGACTGGACCTTTGGATAAGGAAGGAAAAAATTTCTTTAACAGATACTAATTTTATTTGATTCTGCTTGATATAGGCACATCAGTATACACTGCTCGCATATAAACAAATAAATAAATAAAAAGCGCTCTCTCTATCGAATGCCTAAAGTGAAAAAGAAACTATTTAGCTAATATAGTTACGCTGGCGCCTCTATAATCGGGCTTAGGCGCCAGCGTAAATTAAATAGCAGCGTAAAAAGCGTTCTCTATATCGAATACCTAAAGTGAAAAAGAAACAGAACTATTTATTTATTTAATTTTACTATGCCATTTAGCTAATATAATTACGCTGGCGTCTCTATAATCGGGCTTATTGTGAGACTTTCGACTGAGACTAATAATACTGCGAGAAGGGAGGTCAAACGCCCACCGATCCATGTTTCACATACCTAGTCAGTTCATAAGTGTTGTCACACATTAAAAACTTTTGTTTTAGAATAAAATAAAAAAGTTTATTGAATTCGAATTGTTCATGAAAATAAAAATGTATGTTTTTTAGAATTTTTCTTATTTTTAAATATGGAGTGGACGCTTAAAGAAGACCGTTTTGCAGTTATTGCGTTGCATCGTTGCGGTTACGCGCCAATTCAATTTTTTGACATACTGAAAAATTTGAATATAACCAAAAGATTCGTTTATCGTACCATAAAACGATACAATGAAGACTCTAGTGTAGATGACAGGTCAAGAAGTGGTCGCCTTCGGTCTGTTAGGACTCCAGTAGTGATAAAAACTGTGAAGGCGCGAATTCAAAGAAATCCCAAACGTAAGCAGAAACTGTTGGCCCTTCAGATGGGGTTAAGCAGAACCACGGTGAAAAGGTGTTAAATAAAGACTTAGGGCTTCGGGCATATCGAAGAAAAATAGGAGGTCGTTTAAATGCTCGTCTAATGGACCTGAGACTGAAGAGATGCTGCGCTTTGTTGAAGCGGTACGCGGAAAAAAATAAAGTTCGGCGCCAGCTCATAGAGCGAAGAGCACACAAGACTGGCTGGCGGCGCGTGAAATCGACTTCATCCGGCACGAAAACTAGCCCTCCTCCAGTCCAGATTTGAGTCCGTTAGATTACAAGATAAGGCAACACTTGGAGGAAAAGGCGTGCTCAAAGCCTCATCCCAATTTGGAGTCACTCAAGAAATCCTTGATTAAGGCAGCCGCCGATATTGACGTGGACCTCGTTCGTGCTGCGATAGACGACTGGCCGCGCAGATTGAAGGCCTGTATTCAAAATCACGGAGGTCATTTTGAATAAACTTTATTGTCATAAGAATATATGTTTTGTTAAATTTATTTTGGTATATAAATGGTTACATAATGAATAACCTTGTTTCAATTATTTTATATTAAACATGTGACAGAATTTATTGTGTACTTCGTTCACCGACAACACAATTTAGGCTTTGGAGATTCGGTTTCAAAATTGAAAGAAGACCAGCAACCATTTTGAAGCACGAAATATAACAGTTTATTCTGCGTTATAAAGCATATTCTAACAGGTAAGTCGGCGAGCCGTCCTTACCTTGGTAGCGTCCGGAGATGATTTTCTATTAGATGTAGCTCCAGCAGCCGAGGAGTGTAGTCCAAGAGATCCTCCGGCAGTGACTCGAGCGAGCAGAACTTGAACGAGAGCACCGTGAGTTCGCTCGCGTTCGCCAGCAGGCCCTTCGGCAGCCGCGTCAGGTTCCGCGCGTACTGAAGTTCCAGCCGCTCCAGCCGCGGGCACGCCGCCAGCCAGCCGGCAGGCAGCTCGCGCACCGCCGGCGAAGACAGCTGTAGCCGCGTGAGGTTGCCGCAGCGCTCGAGCCGCAGCGGCGCCTGCTCCGACCAGTTACTGAGCACGAGCGAGGTGAGCGAGGGCGCCGCGTCCAGGCGCAGCGTGGTGGCCGGCGACCACAGGTCGAGCGTCTCCAGACCGGGCGGCACGGCCACGGCGTCTAGCTCGCGCTCGCTCACTACAGCCAGCGTGCGCAGCTCGCGCGCCGCCAGTAGCCCGGGCGGCACGCGAGCCACGCCCGCGTGCGCCAGGTGCAGGCTGCGCAGGCGCGGCGGCGGCGCGTCCAGCTCGTCGGGCGGCAGCGTCACCCGCTGCAGGCGCAGCACCTCGAGCGCGGCGAGCGGAGCGAGGAAGCCGGCGGCGGGCGCGGCGCGCGAGCCCGGCGCGGCACCGGCGTCCAGGCGCAGCTCGCGCAGGTGCCCGAGCCCGGCGAAGTGCGCGGCACGCAACGCAGGCGCGGGCGGCAGCTCCTTGAGCGCGAGCGAGCCGAGCAGCGCCGCGGACACGTTGAGCGCGGCGAGCAGGTCGGCCAGCGAGCCGTGGGCGGGCGGCGCGCAGCCGGTCAGTACAACGTCAGTGACGCGCAGCACGGCCGCAGCTCGCGGCGCCGCGCCCGACTCCAGCGCGTGCGCTGCGTCGCACGACACGTGGAAGTACGAGCCAGGTTTGTGCTCCACCAGTATCTTATTATCTGAAAAACATAGTCAAAATGTCAAAGAACCGGACAGTTTTGTGAACCTGTAATAAAAAGATTACTTAAAAGTTTTGCAAGTTTAATTCGCAAGCAACACTTAGGCTTGGTTGCACCATATTAGTAGTTATAGTAAGGATATTATTTAAATTATTTCCAATAATATTAACAGTACAAGTACAGTGATTCAAGCAGTGACTGCGAGATGTGTTGCACCAACGTATTCTTTAGAATAGTTAAAGTTCTCAGGGTTATACGCTTTTGACAGATAATTCATTAACGTTAACAATGACATTAACCAGAGAAGCGTGGGCGGTTACAGTTCAGTTATGACGAAATTTTACAAATTTCCAAATGGTACGACACATATTTTCCCTAACCATTAGCTTAACATGTTTGTTATTTCTACAGTAACTCGGTGCAACCAAGCCTTGGTCATGTAGTCCGTTATTCTCGTCTACAGGTCGCAGCTGATTTCGAGGTTCGCTTCGGTCAATAAAATGCGGCCTGTAGAGGAGAATAAACATCCGGAGAGATGATATAAAATAATAATATCAAAACTAACTTTACTCAATTGACTTCGTTGGCTCGGCCTACTATAGTCCGTTCCATAACCGCTGAGATTGGACCAGATGAAAATATATTTATTTATTTATTTATTTAATAGGAGGATCAACAGCATCAATAACAAAATACATACATGTAACAAATACAGAGCGCTAATTATAGATCCTCACGTATAGAACTAATATAGTGACAATGTGGGAAAATAAACTTAAAAACATAAATCGCACAACAAAACATAAAATAAAACTTATGAAACGTGAATAGACTTACAGAGTACTTATAAAAATATAGCTAAAAATAAACTTACAAAACATAGAATAAACTCACGAACTATAAATATAATTACAAATCATACGTATAATAAGCCTTTAAAACACAAAGTGATATGCCATATAATTTTGAAAATGAGAAGTTGTATCTAATTAGTTTTGAAAAAACTCTCTGCTCAAGCGCCACCTAGCCGAATGAATACTTGTGCAGAACAAATCCAGATCAATGTGCCTACACAAATTATTGAAACGGTCGCCAGCTCGCAATAAGAACGAGTTTTGCCTGTAGTTTGTGCTAACAGAAAAAGTGTGAATTATTGGGTTATAACGAATGATCTTACTGGGGGCTCCAAGGGATATTTTACTAAGTAGCTCAGGACAGTCAATTTGATTTGAAGTTATCTTCAACAGAAAAATTAAATCAGCAATTTCACGTCTCGCCGAAAGAGGGAGAAAGTGAAATTTCTTGCAAAGATGATCATAATTAAAGGATTTATAATCGAAATATATATCGAAAAATTTGGCACTAGTTGTAAAAATAATACATTTTTGACCGACGAACCGGAGGTATACAATTCGACGCGTATATTTTTTATTTATTTTATGTATAACCACGCATAACTGACTGGAAAGAGTATACTTCGAAATTGGTTCCATTTAAATATTATCGAAATCGGCTGAGCCATTTTAGATAAATCAATAATAATGTAAAAAATGCTACATCGATCCGTGCATAATATTTGCGTTCTAGCGATGCGCCCCGGCTTCGCACAGGTGTATTATACACATAAACATTTCTCTTGAATTACTCTATCTATTAAAACAAACTGCATCAAAATCCGTTTCGTAGTTTTAAAGATACAAGCGTACATGTACTTAATGATTTTGTACACGGGTGAAGTCGGTCATGCTATTTTTTGCAAAAAATAATTGTTGCTTCATTACGATGATTTTGTTCTCGTTTGTCGATGTTGATTTTTCTCTACAAGTGGCTTTCTCTTCAACAAAACTTGGTACACATCAGGTTCAATATATCAATGGCATTTTTTTACCGTCGGCGATTTTTTTACCCGCGACGGAACGGAGACGTTATATCTCGTTAGGTATATGCATTTGGAGTGAGAGGATGTTGCCATGGTTTCTAGGCCTTTGATATTACTAAACAATGAAAACTAGTGATTTTCCAGTAACTCTCGCGACACGTCTGTTGCACGGAACCTTCTCGACTTGCACTTGGCCGATTTAGTTCATTCTCGCAAATTTTGTTAGAATTTAAATATTAACCAATCCTGTCCCATAATGTCCTGTCCTATCAAAATCGGAAGGTAAGTAAATAATAGCGCGACAACAAACTTCGCCCCTTTATAACCGACTTCCAAAAAGGACGAGGTTCTATGTTCGTCTGAATGATTTTTTTTTTGTTGTGTTTGTGCATCGAAAATATAATTTCACCAATTGTGAAAAATTCTTATTTCGTTCTTAGTCTTCTTAACCTAGTTATTCTTCTAGTTTATTCTTTTTAGTTCCACGAGGTGGTCCTATTTAAATTTCACATAAATCGGCTGAGCAATTAATAATCATCGATCGGTGAGGAATCTTTCAAAAAATTTTTTTTGAGCAATCGTCAAAAAACAGACGAAAGCAAAATTGTCGTGTTGAAGGAGAGAACTTCGGTTCACTTCGGTCAACCATCGTGGCCTATATTGTCCGTGCCTCGGATGTTTTATGATAATATAATAATTATAGGAACTAGCTAATGACAAAGGAAAGACACGAACTTCCTTATTCAGAATGAGTCAGATGTAAGTAACGACAAGTCAAACAAGTGTCTCTGGATATAAAGGATTATATGTCGAATCACACAACTTGTCGGCTGTGACGTTAGCTACGAGCTGCGGATGGCCCAATCGTCGCGCAGCTGTCAAGTGTAAACGCCGTATATTGCGTTTTATGTCCTGTAGGATTACGACTATCAGTAGTGGTTCACTTCAACTCGGTTCTTTTTTTTTAACGGGCAAAAGTGCCTTAATTAACTACAATATGATACAATACTACTTTATATGCTAAAACTTGGATTATCCTTAGACCTTCAAGGGTCTGTGGATGATCCAATTGCTTTCTATGTAGTAGTAGTGTAGTATTGTCATTATATAAAAAAAAAATATTAAAAACTCGGTTCATATATCTACAGCTTTATCAATATTATTATTAAATGCATTATATCTCAATGTTCGAAATTCTTTATAATGTCTTTTAGAGGTCAGTAATTTACATTTAAGAATGTATCATCGTTTGTAAGTACCTACCTTCCACGCTGTACTGGTGCTCTCCGCCTCCGCCGCCAATGTACCGGCAGCGGCGGTCATCCGGCGGGCAGTGCAGCGCCACTTCGGGCGGCTCGGGCGGCCCGGCGCGCAGCGGGGCCGGCCCGGCTGCCTGATCCGGCCCCGGGCCGGCGCCGGCCGCGCCAGCCAGCAGTGCCGCCACCAGCAGCGCCGCGCTCGCGGCGTACATTCCACCGACGCGAACGGGAAAACCGCTCGTTTATTGTTTATTTAGGTACATGAACCACACAGACGAGGAAAACAAGTTGGCGAGTTTATCGCACAAAAAATTGGCTATCCATAATAACATGGATGGATCGCAATAGGCCCTACATGGATTGTAGGGGCCCCGAAAGTGACCTACTGAGAAATGCGTTCGTCGGCGGCTCGGCACTCGGCGGGAGCGCCACGTACGGCGCACGCGCAGGAATGTGTCACGACGGGCGACGCAGCGGCGAGGCGTCCGAGCGTGCGGACAGCGCGATACTCACTGCGCGTGTAGCACATCTCTCGTACGCGCACACGCACGCACACACGCGACTTACTAGCGAGCGACGCGACTCGCCTTATTACGAAACAAGTTCTGGTTCACGACTCCATGATTATCATTTCTGTGTAAAACTTGATAGGTACCTCACATATAATATTATTTTTTAATTGCATCATCAGTAGTGTAGCATAATTCGCAGGTTAAAAACTAAAGTAGCGTAAGGGCAAAAATGGAAAAAAAAATTTTTCAACATTCTCATTTTAAATCTCCATATTTTTATGTGCCATAAAACTTTTGTAAGTATCATGTGTAGATTGCTTAGTACAAAAAGAATGAATTAAAAAATTATGTGATTATACTTACTATAATCTTGCCATTATTTTGTCAAAAATAGGATAACGAAAATGTTTTGAATGCAATCGCTCAAATACCTATAATCGTATCTCGTCATAGCGGTGCACATCATTACGCCTCAGATGGTGTAGCGATGAGTACGAGCCTTTGTTGCATATCTACTGGGTTTTCACAAAAAGTGTGCCTAAGGTGCGTTCGGTTCAAAGAAAATATATAGCCTACTGATGGCAAAATTAACAGTAAAAAACGCCAATAACGATCACATTTAGCGTTTGTTTTGGGAATGTGTGAGCAAAAATTGCATTTTTAACTGTCTTCATTCGGATTGCTTAAAAAACTGACAAGTGCGAGTCAGGCTCGCACATCGAGTGTTCCGTACAAATCCAGAAAATTTTACAAAATTGGGAAGTAAGTTGTTAAAATATCTATACTATAACCATCGACAAAAAAGTTTTTTTTCACTTTTCTCGTAATACATACATCGAAAATTACACTTTGTTAAAATGATTAAAAACCTATTTTAGCATGTGCTAATGAAGTTATTTTATATGATACCTTACATGATACGCTTTACTCACCTTGAATTTTGAACCCCTATTTTGTGAATTTTGAGGCTCTATGTTTTTGTGATTTAAATAAAAATGTACAATTTTCAGATTTATTCCTTATATGTGTATATTTATTATTATTTATATGTGTACTCTGAGACAATGCTTCTCGCCAAATTTCATAGTTCTATATCAACGGAAAGTACCCAGTAGGTTTTGATTTTTGTGAGTATCGAAATATGCGTTTTTTACGACATAAACGGCTGTAACTTTTTTAAACGATAACTGAGAAGCTTTTCTTTTACACAACTGCAAGAATTTATAGGTTTACGTATATAGTTTAAATTTCAACTCGATATCTTTACGCGTTCCCGAGATAAAGAGTCTTGACATACACACAGACGGACAACAAAGTGATCCTATAAGGGTTCCGTTTTTTCCGTTTGAGGTACGGAATCCTAAAAATGAAGTTCTTGATTTTTTGAGCATTGTCTCAGAGTACACATATAGGAATAAATCTGAAAACTATACATTTTTATTTACAGCACAAAAAATATAGGGCCTCAAAATTCACAAAAAATTGTTTCAAAATTCTGTCTAAACTAAAAATATGTTCAAATATAAATTTATATGTAAATGTACAATTGTATAAATATAAAAAACATTAAACTTAATAGCAATCAAATCAAATAAGTTATAAAATCAATTCTTAAATCAACAGTTTAAATCTCAGTATTTACTCATATCGAAACTAGATGGCGTTGGCGTCAAGTTAGCCCGCGTTATTAACTTTCTCCGTCGATGTACGAGCTGTTCCGGAGATGTTTTAACCCTTAATTTGGCAGGAATAGTTTTGGTCAGAAAATTAAAAAAAACCTAGCTATACTATTTATTTCGTATTCAAATAAGCCGAAAAAATTAAAAAAAAAAATCAAGTACTCACCAATTTTTGGAAAAACATATGTGATTTTTTTACAACATTGCCAAGTACTATAGAAATAATGATCTTCTGACTACGCGACTTTTTTACAACATTGCTAAATTAGGGTAAGTAAATAAAAAAAAAAAGAGATTTTTTTTTTTATTTGTCACGTAGGAATCATTAAAACAATTGCGTTTTCGTGATAAGCACAACCACAAGTTGCATTTAATGCACATTATGGTTGAATATACAGGTAAGACAGGGGTCTTACAAAGGTGGCAAGGACCTCTTTCTTCAATACCAAGCAGGTGACCAATTCCATCATATCTGACGTCATGCACAGGTCTTGGTGCCACAGGTTTTCTTATCTCTTATTAGAGGTATTATATCTATCAGTTATTTGAGGTGTATCTATTTCCACCCTAGTTCTCTGTGATAATGCTAGAAATCGAAAATGTTTTAGGAACAGAGTCTTTTTTTACGTAGGCAAATGACTAACTCCAGCAAAGTGTAGTAGTTATCAAAACAGACAACGCAAGGTCTATTAGTGATGGACTTGCGAAAAGTATCTTCTCATGCATACAAAATGAAATCATATATTTGCCCGGACACCCAGGACCTGACAAATGCTTTGAAGCCCCACTTTTTTGGCTTTCGCGCGTTATACTGACGGCGATTACCAGCTTTTTTCCTTTGTAAGGGAGGATCATTTCATCTACGCTGAACTGACATTCTTCATCCGCAGCCCGAAGACAGTTTGACCGGATCTTTTCAAACCACTGGACGAACCTTGTAAAATCTATATAGATTTTATAAGGTTCGTTTCGTTCGGGGTCCTGTCAAACTGTCCGGTCGGGCTTTGTTGAACTATGGAACCCTAAAAACCCAAAGCAATCCTAATTTAGAATAATTATGCGCAAACTCTTGAAAAAAGTTTAAAGTTTTACTTAAAAATATGAAAAACTATTTTTTCATGCTTTTGGCAAAGTGGTTTATTTGCAACAAACACATGATGTACTTATTTGTAGGGTCATTGGCAAAGTGACTAAATTACAACATTCAGGTTAGAAAACTTGTCATGTCTTAGAAAATGTTATTTGTACGCAAATTTTTACTGACATCATTACATTTATTCAATATCAATAGAATTCAATAAAAATATCAACACTGCCACCGATAATTATAAATAAATTCAAAAAACTTACAGCTTTGTTATTCACTCGTCGCGACATGACTGACGTTTGATGAAAATAGTGAAATACAATAGACAAAAATGAACCAGTTTTTGTGTTTTAGTAATGTGCCATAATCTGTCTTTATAATCAAATCAGTAATTTTCGAAAAAAATAATTACATTAAGCAGTAGATTTTTTCAAAGTAGTTGATGACTGTAGGTCTCATAAATAAATTAAGGGTTAACGCATACATATCCATTTATTGATGCGAATTAATTCAAAGTGAGTCAAGTATCGTTATTAAGAACCTTATTTGCCATGCTAAAACAAGTTTATATTTATGATAATGATCACAACGTGTTTGTATGGAAACCTCGATGTGCGAGCCTGACTCGCACTTGTCCGGTTTTGTAAATTTTTTAAATGATTTTTGAGGTTATCTGAAAAAAAAGAACATGCAGAAGTTGTAGATCTATTACCTTCAACTTTGCCGTACGACTTATTTCCAGAATAAGACAAGACTTGTAGTTTTGCCGGAAATCGAGATAAACCGTTTTTTTGACCGACGAACCACCGGAGGAGGTATACAATTCGACGCGTATATTATATATTTTTTATATATAACCACGCATAACTTTTTTATAGTAGTCCGATTTCAATAGTTATTTTTTATTGGAAAGAGTATACTTCGAAATTGGTCCCATTTAAATTTTATCGAAATCGGCTGAGCCATTTTTGATAAATCGACAATAATGTGAAAAATGCTACATCGATCCGTGCATAATATTTGCGTTCTAGCGATGCGCCCCGGCTTCGCACAGAGATCGAGAATTGACATACACACAGACGGACAGACGGACAACAAAGTGATCCTATAAGGGTTCCGTATTTTCTGTTTGAGGTACGGAACCCTAGTAAATAAACCTACATATACAGTAATACACATTATCTACACTAATATTATAAAGAGGAAAGATTTGTATTTTTGTATGTAACGAATAAACTCAAAAAGTACTGGACCGATTTTAATAATTCTTTTTTCATTGGAAAGCTACATTATCACTGAGTAACATAGGCTATTTTAATTGCAAGAAAAAAAAAGGTTCTCTTTTAAAACTGTAATAATGTTACCCAAAGTGTAAAAAAATGCCTAAAATATACTTTACATCGCGTGCGCTGCGAAAACTATTGATGGTGGAATAAAATAATGTACTACGACTTTATAGAACACACTATAATTTACAAAAAATGTCGCAACACCATATATCTAACTATTATAGTTAAGCCGTAATAACTGTTCTTTTATTCTTAAAAATTAATTGAAATACCGTCGCAGGAAAAGGATCTTAATGTGTATCTAATCCTTATCAAAATAATTTGTTTCATATTCAAAACTGTTTCAATAGCTTTATGCAACTTTTTAAATTATTTAATTCAGACATTTTATTACAAAGATATCACGAGTTCAAAAATGTAAGTATTTTAAAAGTTCCGTTTCGCCGCTCTCCCCGCTTGGCAATTCATGTACTTTGTACAATGTACATAATACAAAATTCACTTCGAGCAAATATCTATAGAGTCACAATCGTGAAAAAAAGTGTCCGAGCCAAAATCCTGCCCAAGCTACGTAGTGGGCAGGCTTTTTAGTTAGTCGTAAGGCAATTCCAAGCCGACTACAACGCCGCGCGATGCCAAAGTGCTCGGTTACAGGCACTTATTAGGTGACATAACGTCGAGATTCGAGAAAACGGGTAGGGTGCTTGGGCCATATCCACCACCAGTGCCAGGGCCCAGTGTGGGTTGGTGCAGATTGCCACACAATATTTTCCTTCGCCGAAAAGCCAATGATTTGAAATTCCGTACATAAGTTCCAAAGAAACTCATTGATACAGGATCGGGATTTGAACCCACCACCTCACGATTGTAGGACAGGCGTTTCTACCACTAGACCACCACAGTTATATATCTCCGCCATTAGTGTGTCGATTTATGTTTTATTGGTAGTAAATAGGTATGCAGTGGCGTAGCGTGCCTTGGGGAGTCCTGAATCAAACAGTTGGGGTGCCCAAATCACTCATTTCTCACAAAAGAAACAAAAATGCTTGCATTAAATTGAAATAAATATATACCGCCTTACCGCAAAAGATTTAAACACGCTTTAAACACTGTTTAGCCGTACAATTTGTACTGTCAAACATTGTCTAAAACCTGCGTAAAACTTTTGTGGTAAGACGGTTATTTATAAGTTGTCACTTCCTCCTAGAAATTGAGCTAGCCAAACAATTTAAATGAAATATACACTTTTCTTGCCTTTTTTTCGGGAAATTGATAACTGATAATGAATAGAATATAATTACCAATATCAGCTAAGTAAGTCTAGCTGAAGACGATTTCAGTTGTTAAAAAATTTCTGCCTCTTAGGATAACTTTTGGAAGAATGCTTAACCCGGGAAAAAAAGAGATGATTTATTTTCGGGAAGTACGAGACTAAGTGACATTGTGGATAACATTTTACTAGGTTTTGCTTACACACGTTAAGGCCCCTGTAGCCCAGGAGCCCCGTATTATTGACACGGCTGATACTGCGGTAGCTACGCCCCCATAGTATGTGAAACGAATTGTCGATGGGACCTTAAAGTTCTCGAATGTAGACAATGTATTAGCAAGTGTAGCGAAGGTCTTCACGTGAATCTAAGATCTGGTCGTGACGTCCGGAACACGTTGGATGCCAGCGCTTCGATTACTTCCATCACAGCTCTTTGGGTTGGCAAGTTGAAGAGACCTTAGGTAGGGCACACAATTCGTAGAAGTAGACTGATGTCCAAAGTTTTTCAAAGTTCTCGAGTGAAGACAAGATCAAGAAACTAACTCACATAGGTAGAATGTATATTCATATTCATATTCATTTTATTCATAATAAAAATATTACACGTCAAACAATGTACGTTTTTTAACACAAAAAACAAATACATTCCATATTATAAAATAAAACATTGTTAAATAATTTAAATTTAAAAATGTCAACTATCAAATTACAATAAATTAAGTCAATTATGTCACGGTACGAAAAAATAATAGAACAAGTCTTCAAAAATAAATTAAAATACAACTAAAATTACAACATTGTAAAAATGAAAAACTATACATACCTATATCGTTCATTGTATACATTTAAGCATGTTAAAATCGTAATATGTTTCCTCGATAAGCCAGCGTTTTAGGCGGGCTTTGAAAGATATTAAGCTAGGTGCGTCCGTAACGTTTTCAGGCAACAAATTATAGACTTTTGGTCCCATTACATGTGTAACTTTTGTGGACTTTTCCAGTGTATGAGGTACGGTTTCAAGATACCTCTTGTTGATCAGTTTTCGATCTCGCATAGAGTACAAGGCTAGATTCATCCTCACATATACCGCCACCTGAAATATTACAAGCGACGGCAACGTAAGGATACCCAACCTTCTAAAGTGTGGACGGGCAGATTCGTCCTGGGGGATCTTAACAATTATTCGGACGGCGCGTTTCTGCATCCTAAATGCTCGCAACCAGTCCGCAGCACGGCCCCAGATCTCCGTTCCGTACTGCAGCACTGACTGTACCGTCGCGAAATAGCAACATCGGACCACTTCTGTCGGCACGACCCTTCCGAGTCTATTAAGCGCGAAGCAAGCACTACCCAATTTACTACAAACTTTATTTATTTGGGCTTCCCACTGTAGTCCTCTATCCAGTTCAAAACCAAGGAACGTCGTAGTCGAAACTTGGGCTATTTTAATTCCCTTAACAAATACTGTTAAGGGTCTAGGTGATCGCCCCGTCAAGTGAAAATGCATAAAATGCGTCTTGGAGAGGTTTAGCGCCAGGCCGTTCGCATTAAACCAATCTGCGAGCTGAGAGGTGGAGGTGTTCAGTTTCTCCTCCAAGAGGTCTACCGAGGGCGCCGTCACCACCGCGGCGACGTCATCAGCGTACATAAATATTTCGGCCGCAGTGATGGCGGCTGGTAGATCATTTAGCAGAAGAGAAAACATGATGTTGGACGCTGATGATCCCTGCGCCACTCCAATTTTTGATGTCAACTGATCGGACTTAACACCAACCTCTCCACCCACTACTATTTGTGATCGTTCACTCATTAAATCTGCTATCAGGTCATGAGATGCCCCGTCCACGCCGTAGTGCCGTATTTTCACGTTTAACACGGCGCGGTCGGCGACATCAAACGCCTTCGATAAATCACAGCAGATCAGAGCTACCTGCTGCTTAGGTTTGCTGTCTCTCGCGGCCGTTACTCTCCGAACCACCTCACGAGTCAACGATGTTGTAGATCGGCCTGTGCGGTACGCAAACTGGCGATCTGAGAGGGCATCCGTTTCATTTAAAAAGTTTATTAGGCGAGTGCTTAGGCTGTTTTCTAAAATTTTTGTGACAGCCGGAATTATCGCCACAGGTCTATAATTATCTATGCATTCGCGTTTGCCTTTTCCTTTATATAGCGGAGACAATTTGGCAACCTTCAATGGCGTTGGAAACGTACCTTCCGATATGCAAGAATTCAGCCAGAACTGGTGCAAGCGGTAACACGATACTTCTAAATAATTTCATTGACAGCCCATAAATATCTTTTGATGGTTTTGGTGGGATTCGCTTCGTTATAATATGGCGCACTTCTTTCGCAGTGAACCGTATGAACCTAAGTGAGCGGTCGGCCGGTAGGCGCGCCGAACGAATTACCGAATTAACTGCACATTTTTACCGAATTAACTGCACATTTTTTGGTCGCGAAATTCCCCCCTTGAATAGTCTTTATTACTTCTGTGAAATCTATTTGAGGGAAATTATTTTTTCCTCTCTCTTTGTTGACAATGGTCCACATAGTGCGACAAGAGTTAGAAGCATTCTTGATCATTTTAGAATAGAAGTTAGATTTAGTATTTCGAACTAAATTGTCATAATAAATATTCATGTCATTTATAATGTCACCTACGGCTTCAATATCAGGGAATAATTATCTGATTTTAATTACGTCAAATAATAATGATTTATAATTTTTTACATCCGGTGTAACCCAGGATGAGTCATTCTTTTTTGGGCAAATTTTCTTTAGAGGAAAACACATGTCCGTATAGGTTTGCGTTTTTTAAATATATTATTACTAGGATTTTATAGGTACCCTAGACCCTGCGTTAGGCTCCACAATTTGCTACGTATTATATTGATAATAGCCATAGCTTTATCAGAAGCACATCGATTTCGACACATAATTTCTTCCCAATCGACACTCTCAATTGCCATTATAAAATTAATGCTATTAAAGGTAGTAAATCGGCGCATGTATCTCGATTGTGGTGAGTACTGCGCACGGCACTCAGCGCGTAGCTCAAGCCGCACGGCGCAGTGGTCGCTGAGCGCGGTGCGCACGGGCGCCGCGCTCGCCGCGCCCGCCGGCAATGATGAGTACGCGTGGTCGAGACTGGTAGCACTGGTCGAGGTGATCCGCGTTGGGAAGTCCACAAGATTACACATGCCATGGATTGTCGATAAGTCTGCCAGTCGTTTTGTATTTAAATCAATTGTACCTAAACTATGTACATTAAAATCGCCTATCACAATACATTCAATGGCCAGTTCAGACACCTTATCGAGTAGCCTTTCTAACTTATCGAGGAACGCACTCGTGCTTACTAAATTAGTTCTATATATACATATTATAGAAATGTTGTATTCGATAAGGTCAATGGCAGATACTTCTAAGAACTGTTCTACTGATATCGCAGTAAGGTCTAAATTTTCTACGCATTTTACATCATCTCTAATATATAGACAGGATCCTCCGTGTTGAAAATTTGTCCTACAATAACTGGAGGCAAGTTTAAAACCGGTTATTTCCACACATTTTAAATTATCGTGAGACAACCAGTGTTCAGTAAGTGCAAGTAGGTACATCACATTGCATTTCGTTTTGTAGTAGGACTTCTAATTTTTCTAATTTGCCTTTACTACTAATGCATCTAATATTTTGAAGACACACTACAATTTTATTACGTATTGATGTAATATTTTGATCATTCTGGTGAACTGTGTGTTCGTAGCCCAGCGCGGCGGAGGTCTCGCCCGCGCCTACTGCGAGTGGCCTTCCGAGCCGGCTGACGCTCGCGCCCGAAAAATCCAACTGCTAACACGGACCCCGGCGGGCCACGAAGTCGGCGCGCTGATTCGCTCGTACAGACTCTCAGGAATACCAATTATGAATACTGCATGCCATTTTGATTTAGTTTGTCTCTTTTCGACAAAGTATTTTTCAGACTTTTCAATCTTATTTAAATGATTTAATATATTTTTATCAGTGGTCTCCGGCTTAAACTGCCAAGCTTGAATATATTATATAGACTGTGGATCTCTAATATTTTAACGTCGCTTTCATTCTCATCGTTGTAATTTTCTGAAATCAGGGCTATATATTATGTACAGCCACCCGACACATACGAACTCACTTTTATTTAGATATATGCCAATACCTACTATCTCTTCTTCATAAACTTCGAACAGTTTAAGACTACGGAAACTCTCGCGATTTGGGTAGGTTTAACTCACATAATGGTTCATCCGGTATGTCTAGCATGTGTGTGACGCATACCTACATTACGTGGTAAGTATATGTATAGTCAATCATACCCGGGCAAAGCCGGGACGGGCAGCTAGTACTTAAATAAATATATATTATTAATACCTATTTAGAAAAAAAAAAGAAAAACTAAAATGACAAATAATGCAGTTTGACTTTACTTTTAATAACATTTAGCGATGGGGCACGTCTGATTTCCACCGGAAATTCATTCCACAATCTAACAGCTTCAACTGTAAAAGATGAACCGTAGAAAGTGGTTTTGTGTTGCGCTGCGTTGCGTTGGGCGATACTCCGGGAACTACCTATCACGATCACTTGCGTTTTTGTCGGGTTTACCTTCAGACCAAACGATTTACTCCACCCTGATATTCGACTTAGGTCTTAATTTATAGCTTCTACAGCTTCTGAAAGCCATCCTAGTGGAGCTTGGCAATATAACTGCAGATCGTCTGCGTACAGGTGGTAGGATGACGAAAGGTTGTGAGAAATAGAGTTAATAAAAATAGCAAAGAGAAGAGGAGATAAGACACCACCCTGTGGGACTCCGGCTGACGTATTACACCAAGAGGAGTAAGATTCCTCTAAACGGACCCTCTGCCGTCGACCAAACAGGTAACTCTGAAGCCAGTCAACTGCCGTTGGAGATATGTTAGAAGAGCGAAGTATGGCGAGAAGGATGTCAAGATCAACAGAATTGAAAGCATTGCTGAAGTCCAGGAGCGCCAACACGGTTAAGTCTCCGTTCTCCATCCCAAGACGAATGTCGTCTGTGATTTTAACAATGCGGTAACCGTGCTGTGCCCCTGTCGAAAACCAGATTGAAAGGGATTAAGGAGATTATTGCGAGTAAGGAAAAGGTTTAGTTGATTATGGACTAGACGTTCAAGGACTTTGGATAGGAATGGAAGAATTGATATAGGGCGATATTCAGAAAAGATTACAGGGTTGGCTTTCTTCGGCAGTGGAATAATTTGGGTTTCTTTCCAAAGGGAAGGGAAAACGCCATTGGAGACGGAGAAATTGAAGATATGGGATATAACTGGGAGTAGGTATTCTAAGATAGGTAAAATCATATTACGACTTATCAGGTCGTGTCCAACAGCATTTGAGGAAATAGAGAGAAAACTCTTTCTAACATCACAATCGGAGAATTGACGAAACTCAAAGGGGAGGAAATCAGGAGAGGCAATATTTGAAAGATTATTTAACGTGCCAGCTTTGGTGGCTGCATCCATGATTGGAGACGCGGAAAAATGCTGATTTAGGGCATCGATGTCTAAGTTATGTGGGATAGTTTCTTGTCGAGACTTGCCGACTCCTAATAACTAATAGCCCCGGAGCCAATATTAGAAATAGTTAGACGAGGACCTGAGTATATGACCTACCTAAAGACCTACAAGAAGAAACTAACCCCAAAAAAATCCAAAATAAACTCAAAAAACTTTTAACAAAAAATGCTATTATACCATTGAAGAATACTTAAACGAAAAAGTTTCAAGCTCACAAATCATTATAAAATAACTCTAAATTTTGACATGTACGTTATACTTTGTTTATTATGCTATTTGCGACACCCTAACGACAGGATATAATGTGTACTGTGTTACTATTATATAAGTGTAAATAATTGTAACTAGACAAATAAGGCAATTGTATACCGAAATAAATAAATAATTAAATAATTTACTTGTGAAGCTGATCAACCTTCTTAGAGCAAACATTCTATTCTATATTATTCAATCCAATACAAAAAAGAGAATACATCCATTAAAACAAAACGAATTAATAAAATATAAAAAATAAAAACATTAATTAATATCAATCTGTCTCAATAAATGTTTAAAATTAAATTTGAATGAGGCTAGCGAACCAGACCTGAATATATCGATACTTTTGCGTATGATTTCGTTATCGTAGGAAGAACACATACGTACTAAGGGTGAATGCAATAATATATTTGTACGACACCTTGGTAATTTAAAAGTATTTTTCCAAGGCACTCTTCTAGGAGGCTTTGGTACCTTAAAAGTTATTTTTTCCAGTAGGTCTGGACAATCAACAAGACCATTTAGTAACTTATAAAGCATTACTATGTCAGTCATCTGGCGACGTTTTTGAAGAGACATGACTTTATAATGCTTCAGTCTGGACTTGTATGAATGAAGTGATTTACATTTATGCTCCATGAAAGCCAAGTGATAAAAAAAACGTTTTTGAACTCGCTCCAATCTGTCTGCATGTACTTGGTAACTAGGATTCCACACGACCGAGCATTATTCTAAAATACTTCTGACAAGACTATTATAAAGAAGTAAAGAAAGGTTTCTATTATAGAAAACTTTAGCTTGTCTTGAGACGAACCCACCCATTTTGCTGGCTTTTCTAGATATTGATTCTATGTGCTCACGAAAGTTGAGTTGACTATCTACAATTACACCAAGATCACGAATAGATGAGACCTCTTTCAACGCAGTGTTATTAATAGTATAGTTAGCTGCTAAAGGTTTGTGCTTTCGCGTGAACATTTGGCGGCATTCAAGCTCATATTATTTTTAGCACACCAATTGCTAATACTGTCTTTGTCGGATTGCAGATCTGCCACATCCGTTTCACTACGTATTTGCTTGTACAGCTTAAGATCGTCTGCAAATAATTTAACTTTAGATTTGACTACTTTTGGTAACTCATCTATAAATCCTACAAAAAGAACAGGACCCATATGCGAGCCTTGCGGAACTCCAGAAGGCACCGAAGTTTTAACAGATTTAAAACCCTTGACGACTACAAGTTGAGATCTATTTGTAAGGTAAGATTCGTGCCAGCGTAAGAGAGTTCCGTGAATGCCCAATTTATGTAATTTGTCCAATAGCAGATTGTGGTCAACTAGATCAAACACTTTACTAAAATCTGTGTAATTAGCATGCGTTTTCCCTCCGTCATCTAGAGATTCTAATATATCACTAACATATCCGATAAGGTTCGTATTAGTAGATTTTTTTGGTCTAAAGCCGTGTTGATTAATATTTAGAGATTGGGATATGTGCCAATAAGTTTTTTTGACCACCAAGGCCTCTAAAAGTTTGCCAGTGCCTGAAAGAATTGAGATTGGTCGATAGTTATTGATACGCGACAAATCACCTTTTTATGTATTGGAGTTATAAAGGCTTATTTCCATTTTGAAGGGAAAACCCCAGTACACAACGATTTATTGAATAGATTAAACAAAGGCTTAGCTAACTGTTCTGCGCATCTTTTTAACACAACGGACGGTAAAGAGTCAGGCCCTGCTCCTTTGTTAGGATATGGTTTACAAAGTGCTTCTAGGACTTCTGACTCTTCAATTTGCAAACTACTCAAAGTAGGAGAGGCGTTTATAGTGTTAGCATTTGACTCCGCTATTCACCGCGCGAGCGGCAGCCTGCCCCGCGCGGGTTCTGAGCTGCGTTCAGCCGTTGGCGCTAGGCACAGTGGGGTTAACTCCAGCTCGGCTGTCGATGCCGATAACTCGGATGCACCTGAAGATGATGTGGCATTTCCGGATGCCATAATCACTACACTGTCTGCGGGTGATCGCCTCAGTGCAGGTCTAGATGAGGTTACGACGAGGCTTGAGAGCGTAGAGTTCTCTGTAGATATGTGGCTGCAAGTCCCTGACGACCGCAATACGGCTTCGACCCGGCGTGGAGTCACGGTCGAGCTGCGCGAGGTGTCTGCGACCGGCATAGGATCCGGAGCCTTCGTGGTCATATTCGGGCTCTTGTCGGGCACGGTTGCGTCGGTAGTGGTGGGCGAAGCGCGCGGCCGCGGCAGCGCCAGCGCCAGCTTGTCCCAGAGCCAAGGGTCGCCCCAGCGCACGTAGGTGTTGGTGGCGAGGTAGCGGCGCAGCTGCGCGTCTAGCCGGAGTGCGGCAGGATCCTCGAGTAGTACGACGACGAGGCGCGGCTGGGCCTCGAGCATGGCCGCCGCGTGCGCCTGCCGGAACTCCGCCAGCGCCCAGCCGCTCTCCAGGAAATGCCGCGACACGAGTGCGATCGTGCGACGCGAGCCCGCCACCGACTCCACGATCTGCTCGGTGATGTAGCGGCCCGGCACCCAGTCGCGGTAGTGCACGCACAGGCGGTACGGTGGCTCCAGGCGCGCCACCAGCTCCAGGACGCGCGCCTCGTCCTTGTGCGAGAACGTCACGAACGCGTCGTACGGTCGATCGTCGTCCACTTCCGCGGCCGACGGCCGCCAGCAGCCCCAGCGATACAGCACGGCCTTGAAGAAAAATCGCCGCTCGCGCGACCAGAAGAAGGTCACTGTGGCCATTGCGAGCGCAAACAACACCGCGAGTGCGGCCGCGAGCCACGTGGCGTTGCGCTGCGCACAGCCTGCGGCGGGCGCGCTTAACAGGCTCGAGCCGTCCTCGCACTGGGCCGCGAATCTCAGCAAATCGCGCTGCTCGTTCAGCCTCCTGGCAAGTACAGCTAGCAGCAGCGCGTTCGAGCACGAACAGTCGAGCTTGTTCCCTGTCAACCGCAGCATTCCGGTAAAGTCGTACAGTTTCTTCACCGTCGTCTCGTTCGCCGTCATCAGGCCGTTGAAAGACAGGTCAAGTTCCTGAAAAGAAGAATTGCATCGGTTAGTATTGAAAAACTCGAATCCCGATTGGACAACGTTACACGAGTGGAACGATACTGACCGCGATGTCGGACCGCAGCGCATCCGCCGGCAGCTCAGAGATGTCGTTGTGCTGCAGCAGCAGCTCGTAGCGCCGGATCTCGTTCACGGGCGGCAGCGGCCGGTAGACGGCAGGGCCGTGGTTTGAACAGTTGAGGCGCACGCGCCACGTCCCGGTCTCGGAGTCGGTATTGTTTTCGGGCCGAAAGCCGCACGTGCAATTGTCCGACACTTCTTTACTACACTGTTGGTGATAGTCGTCGTTGCTACAGAGCATATCACCTGGATCCATTTGCTTCAGTGTTTGTTTCTTACTCCAGTTTGTTTCTCCAGTTTTGCATTCCAAGCTGGACAACTGGGGTACATGTTTGAATGGCTTGCTGGAGAGGTCTAGCGCGAGCCGCGTCCAGTACATGTAGCAGTCGCATGCAAGTGATAGGTTGTTGTCGAGTTGCACAGTAATTTTGTTAAACGTTGGTTTGTTGTTCGAAGGTCTTATCGCAATTTTGTAATGTTTCCTGGACATGCGCACACTAGTGATCAAGTTATTTTCCAAGTGAACTATGGGGTCTTTCACGTTCACATCTCTGTCGAACATCAGATCCTCACCCTGCAAAAAAATGGTTGAATCGTGAATTCGTGATGTCATTTTTTACCCAAACAGGTTAAATTGAATAGTTTTAAAATAGTAAAAAAGGAAACTATAGTCAATTACATCATGTAGATGACTTGTACTGTACTGTACCAGACTTTTTGACAGTCCACTGCAGGACGTAGGCCTACCCACGAAGGGTGATTGGACCATATCCACCACGCTGGCCCAGTGCGGGTTGGTGGATTCACATACGCCATCGAATTTCTTCTTTAACGGACGTATGCAGGTTGCCTCACGATGTTTTCCTTCACCGAAAAGCCAGTGGTGTGAAATTCCGTACATAAATTTCAAAGAACTCATTGGTACGGGACCGGGGATTTGAACCCGCCACCTCACGATTGTAAGGCGGATGTCACTACCTCTTGACCACCACGGCTTAATAGTAGATGACTTATTAATTTGTATTACTTATATATTTATTGGAATTGAATTCTGTTGGGAACTCGGTTCTTGACTCATGAACAACCGTACTCATGACTCAGGCGGCTGTAAATTAGGTAGGGTAGAGAGCAGGGTAGGGGGCACGGTGGGGGACAGGGTGAGGACAAGGTAGAGAAGACCAAGACGTTGGTGATAGACCAACACTAACAAAAAGAAGTGATATCTTAACAAAAATATGGCATGTAAAAAGCATAACAACTCGAGCAACAGTTATTTGCATAACATTGGGAGATCAAAATAATACGCAAGTCAATTTATTTACTCAGTAATTGTCTATGGAGACATTATCTGGGATCATCTATCCAACATTGATACTCTCATAGGTAAGCACTAAATTAATAAACCGACTTGTGTTTATATTTTGATGTCAACTTTAACAGATAAACTGTTGCTCAAGTTGTTGGACTTGTTACATGACATGTTTTTGTTGAGATATTTGTATTTATGATATGTATTTTTCAGTCGATCGTTATGAACCCTAGCAGCTCTACACTTTAATGATTTTTTTTTTGTTGTCAACGTTTTTTTACAGCAGAAGGAGTATTTACTTAAAAGGATTATCTCAGATAAGAAATAAAATAAAATTACCGACAGCTCCCGTATGTGCGTGTGCCGCAGGTCGAGGATCGCGAGGCGCGTGAAGTCGAGTCGCCAGTCGGCGCACATACGCGACACCCTGGTGTTGCTCAGGATCAGCCTTTTTAGTTGTGTCAACTTCCCCAACAAGGATTTTTCTAAAAAAAAATCCTCCGTGTTAGAAGGCCACATTTTTCGGATTCGATGCTTTACTCTACGCTGTCACGGCTAAAGCTTTTAGCATCATGCACATAGCACGCAACAGCACTTTTCGATAGTATAATATATGGCTCTCAGGCCATAAGGTCTTACGCTATTGGTACGAGAGCCCACGACCAAAATTTTTGTCTCATAGCAATACAGCCGAAACCGCATCAAATCGATAGATACGATTATCCTGAACTCGAAAATACCAATATCAGACATTTTCCGCGTAGCGTTTGATCTGATCGAATTTTCAAAATTGTCAAATAATTTTACCGAACTGCATCATAGCAATATGTCTGATTTGCAGACTGTAGTTGAATGATAGTTCTGAGATACCGGAAACATATTTTTCAGACGTTAGTGGTGTAGCGCAAACCCGTAAAATCACTTAAAAAAATTAAAAATGAGACAAAAAAAATGTCTCATAGCAATACGTCTGAAAATCTTTTTTATTAGTAAATTTTGGTTATTTGATGCGAACAAACATTGAAGTATAATTATTAAGTATTTTTCAACGTCTTACCGTACTTTAGCAACTAGTGTAACAGGGATAGAGATATGATTCTTTGATTACCTACCAACGATATTCGGGCGGTTAATGTGTCGCCATGCCTAGCAACGCAGTTGTTTGAGTCTGCTTATCTAGACATTAAAAATCATTGCGAACAAAACAATTTTCAGACGGAAATGTGAACGCATTAAATTTTGAGACCGTTTTGAAAATGTTAACAAATTTTACCGATCGGTATCATAGCAATATGTCTGAAAATTGTTGGACATGATAAATTAAGTTGTCCACATGTGCAAAAAATTTATATCAGACAAATTAAGTGTATCCACCTTCTATAAGTGCACCTTCTCTATCAGACAACTTTTCGATACTCAGATATCATTTAAAAATCGTATTGAGGCATCTTGAATTCTCTGTTACAAACCAATGAATACGTTGCGACCCTGAATTTATTAGATGATAATTAACAAAGAATTTACTCGAAACCGTAACATTGAAGTTGAAGGACTGAAATAAATCGCACAAAAGGATCATAATATATGTCATCTGTCAAAGTACATATAACAGCATTGAGGAAGGAATCAGAAGGAGATGGTGTAATGACATTTAGATACTTTGACATGTAATAGTTTAAAAACCGAAATAATAATCATATAGGCGTCTCTTTCAAATGTACGTAATAAGAATAGACCAACATTATACAGCACAGTTTCGCTATAGTGTCTATATTTTTCGTGACGTGTCGCGCGTGCCTGGTCCGCCATATTGAGTCGAACAACAATAGCGATGTACTTATTATATCAAAAAAAACTATCGATATTTTGGTTAGTTTTTATTTGTGTTATTGATTAGCTGAAATTTTGAATTTTTATTTCATTTCACTTTTCATGTCAAATTTGACAACTGTCATTCCAGAATTAATACAAGTAAAATGGCATGACAGGTATGAAAGTAACATCTGTCAAACTAAGAAGTATTATTATCTCCGTAACTATCGAAGCTAGACCATTACTGTCTTAATAGCAGTAATAACACTCAATGAGATCTATTAGATTGTTCTAATGACTGCTGTCAAAGCTTAAAAGTGAATTATCTCCGTAACTATCGAAGTTAGACTACTGCTGACTTCACAAAAGTGACAGAGCGCAATTAGATCTATATTTTAAATGACACTTGTCAAACTTAAAAGTGGATTATCTCCGTAACCATCGAAGTTCGACTATTGCTGTCTTCACAAAAGTGATAGAACTCAACGAGATCTAAATTTCGGATGACAGCTGTCAAACTTAAAAGTGGAATATCTCCATAACTATTAAAGCTAGACTATTGATGTCTTGATACAAGTGATAGAGCTCAACGAGACCTACATTACGGATGACAGCTGTCAAACTTTAAAAGTGGAATATCTCCGTAACTAATAAAGCTAGACTATTGCTGACGTGACACAAGTGATAGAACTCAACGAGACCTACATTTCAGATGACAGCTTTAAAGTGAAAAATCTGTGTAACTATTGACCCTAGACCATTGCTGTGTTTACAAAAGTGATAGAGCCTAAAAAGATCTACATTTGATGTGACAGCTCAAACTTAAAAGTTGATTATTTCCGTAATATTGATAGCTGTCATCTGAAAGATATCATATCTCTCTTTGAGCTTTATCACTTTTGTGAAGACAGCAATGGTCTAGCATCGACAGTAACGGAGATAATCCACTTTTAAGTTTGACAGCTGTCATCCGAAATGTAGATCTCATATCAGTTTAGTGAAGTAAGCAATGGTCTATAATAGATAGTTATGGAGATATTCCACATTTAAGCTTGACAGCTGTCATCCGATATGTAGTTCTTATTAAGTCCTATCACTTAAATTCTAAGTCATACCTCAGTAAAGCAGTAGAGACTTTTCTAGAGGTGTCTATGGAGTTTTGGTAACAACACGGAACGACATGATGCGTCACATTATATCACTTGCCCACACTCATGCACGTAATTCAGCTCATAATCAATGAAATACCACACACAATTTTTCACTAATTATCACTGATAAAAACACAACTTTAACAAAATAATACAATGAGGCGACATGTCTTTTCCGCGTTCCCGCCAAAAAACTCGTCCTACCATTCTAGTGTGGATTCTTGAATGATGATGATGACAGCTGCAATCTTGACATCTGTAATTTTTAGGGTTCTGAACCTCAAAAGGAAAAAACGGAACCCTTATAGGATCACTTTGTTGTCCGTCTGTGTGGATGTCAAGACTCCTTATCTAGAGAACGCGTAAAGATATCGAGTTGAAATTTAAACTGTATACGTATATTAATGAACTCTTGCTGTTGTGAAGAAAAGAAAAACTTCTCAGTTGTCGTTTAAAAAAGTTAGAGTCGTTTATATCGTAAAAAACAGCATATTTCGACACTCACAAAAATCAAAACCTACCGGGTACTTCCCGTTGACATAGAACTATGAAATTTGGCGAAAAGCATTGTCTCAGAATACACATATAGGATTAAATCTGAAAACTGCACATTTTTATTTACATCACAAAAAATAGGGCTTCAAAATCCACAAAATATGGTTAAAATTCAAAGTGAGTAAATCGTATCATGAAAGGTGTCATATAAAAGAACTTCATTAGCACATGCTAAAACAGGTTTTTAATTACTTTAACAATGTGTTTGTACGGAACCCTCGATGTGCAAGTCTGACTCGCACTTGTCCGGTTTTTTAAATAAAAGTTTGCCATTATGTTTGATTCGGCTAAAATTAATTTGTGTCGATAGTTTTATCGATAAGTACGGGGAAATCGATAAGTGTAGTGTGGTAGTAACAACACTAATCCGCCGTATTATGTGCGGTGGGTATGCACGTTTTTCTCGTCGTTAGGGCAACTCCTACAAGGGAGATTCTTGAATATCTATGAAGGCTTTAAATTTAAAAACAACATTTAACAGAGGCGTCGGCCAGGCGACTCCGAAACGTTATTTTCGTTTTTGGGAGTATATGCTACACTTAAAGTGTCTGAAAACAGGTTTTTGGTAATCATGGCAGCAATACGAAAAGATAAAAAAAATATTATCCGTATTGCTATGATACAGGTCGGCTAAATTTGTTGACATTTTCAAAAATGCGCTCAGGCTATGTGCTACGCGCAAAATATCTGATAACAAACTTTTTCGTAATACAATTAAAATCTATGTACATTTTCACTATCAGACGTATTGCTATAATACCGACTGCCTTTTTTTTTGACACAGCAGAAATGGCCTCCCACGCAGTTGCTACACTTTCGACCGCTACTACTAGTCGGGTTCAGAATCATACAATCTAACGATTTTATAGGGTTTTTGCCGTATTGCTATGAGACATGGTTTTGGTCGTGAGCTCTAGTACTATATAGTCAACGCGCTAAATTCAAATTTATTTGGGTTTTTTGCAATTCTTGCTAAACTTAGGGTTAGCATTGGATTTACAAAAACTGATTTTGCTGCAATGATTAAGTAGTATTAAAATGTTTACATACACCAAAAATCCAAAAATATAGATGACCACTCGCATTAATTTTGCGAGGACAAGATTCGCGCATAATTCCAATCGAGCGACCGTAACTAACGTTTTGGTTGGTGCGACTCGCGATTTAGCATTGACCACAGTACGATCAAGCATTGGAAAGTACACGTGAATGTACACCACTCCTCCATAAGCCGCTTCAGAGGTGTCAGCAAACCCTAATCTTTATTTATTATTTGTTATTAGTCGTACCCTAATCTTTATTAGGGTTTGCTGACACCTCTGAAGCGGCTTATGGAGGAGTGGTGTCTCATCTCTTTAGATGACGCAATCATCAGTTACACCAACATGACGCGGTATTTTAACGTAACTCGGACTCAAAACTTTGCCATAGTTTGACGATATCAGAACTAGGCGATTCATCCCAATCCAGGTTTTGATTCCAGAGAGATTTGACTACCAATTTAGCCAGAGCCGTAATCGGTGCTACGTAGCCTGCCAAATCCCACAAACGAGCAATTCGGGAAAGTATATTCCGCTTTGGCGTGGCTCAATATTTACAATAAATGTAAACATATCTTCAGCCGGTAACCAATGCAATCCCAATATTTTTAATTGGTCAGCAGGACTAAACTCCATGACTTAAGTGATGCGATGATCAGCAGGAATACTTTCCATGACAGCTGGCAAGTTACTCGAAAATTCGTCTAAATCGAAACCTCCGGTAGCGAACATTTTTATCAGCTGATCAGATAATTCGATACCGTCTGCTTCCGATAAGCAACTCATGGCTAGGTCGTCCATGTATATCTTTCGTTAGCGAGCGCACTCCTCAATAGCTAACTGACGCTCAGTTCATACTACTAGGAATGGACTACACCATAAGCCGAACGCGTCATTTCAAAAACCTGAATCGAATCATGAGGACTGAATCGATACAGTAACCTTTGAAAGCGCCAGTTGTTGTCACTCATCAATATTCTTAAATACATTTGCCGAATATCGGCACTTATTGCAATAGGCAATAATCGAAACCGCAACAATATTTGAAACAAATCATTTTGCAAATTGGGCCCAGTATGTAAAATGTCATTTAACGACATTCCATTCGTCGTAGCACAACTCGCGTCTCACGACACGTAAACGCGAAGTTCATTTATCTGTCCTTACGACACCATGGTGCGGGATCACATAATGAGGAGTATTAAACTCAGAATCAACGTCATCGATCATATGCAAATAACCCTTATCTAAATATTCATGAAATACATTGTCGTATTCTTTTTTAATCGAAGGATCTTAGATTATTTAGTAAATTAATTTAGTAAATTTAGATCTGCTAATAATTTCCGTTCGAGTTGTAAATACCTATGCTTCGCAGTATGCATGGAAGTACCTAAACACGAAGCATCTTTTTTGAATGGCAGTGATACTACAAAGCGACCTGTATCGTCGCGACGTGTGGTGTTCGCATAAAATTCCTCACAGTGCAATTCGTCCGGAGATAATTTGTTATTAGTCGTAGCTACTTCTTCTAGCTCGAAAAACCTACTCAAGCGGTCGTCGAGCGATTCGTTAATTGCACAATACGCACGCACAACATTGCACTTAATATTTTGCATGGGCGCTTGACCAACAATAAGATAACATAACGACGTATATTTCATGGGAAAAGAAAAGGAAATGAAAGGACTCACGGTTTCTACGACTGGATTCTGGTCTTCCAATGGTGTCTGCTAGTACGGTGTCCAAAAATATCAACAAAACAACACATTCACTGCAAATGTTGGGTTATCACGAAAAAACACCAGCTTCTATCAACGTAAAAACGACGATTCCCGCCATCTTGACTTTGTCCTTATGTTTCAGTCAGATGCAATTTTTGCATCCACTATTTGCGTTAGTGAGAAAAGGATGGACAGAGGTAAAAATGGGTAGGAAGAACTTTAAGCATAAATATCCTATTTCGGCCTTTACATCTTTCATCAATATACTCGAAAACTGTGGACTCAAAATATATAAAAATCCGCAGAAATATCCAGGGTAACAAAAATTTTTTTGAATATTTTTTTTGTAGACCTGTGTTTTCGGAGCAGAGGTCCCCGAGAGGGTTGCTGTCGAGGCTCAGCCAGGTGAGGCTGGTGAGGTCGGCGAGCGCCTGCACCGAGTCGATGCCGAGATCCGAGCCATTGCCGAGCAGGTTCCCGGACAGGTCCAGCCGCTTCAAGCCGCTCACGCCCGAGAACATAGAGCTGCGAACACAACACTCTCATTACCAGAAGTGAATCGCCTTTATAGAAAAGCTGTCGTCGGACAAACGTACTAAATTTCACGTAATAAATTTCAGATAACACTCCATATTTTACTTAATCAAAAAACTACTTAGACTTTTAATACTCTTGTCAAGTGTTAGTGATTGAGCATAGATGACTTTCATAATTGACTTCGACTTGATGCAATAATGGAGAACCCGTTTAGCTGTTAGGTGAGCACTATTATATTATTAGACTAAGGAACACTTCAAAAGGCCTAGGATTTTAAGTATGATATTCCATGTAAGGCAAGGTTTTCAGATTTTTCATATATTTATAGGTGATTCCGGGTACCCACAAAGGCCATGGTTGATGACTCCATATAGTGAGGTGGAACCAGGGACTGCTGCAGAGTCCTATAATAAAGTACACACCATGACTCGTGTCATCATTTAAAACACTTTCGGACGTTTTTAAAAACCGATGGAGATGTGTGTGAGGACAGGGTCTTACACTACAAGCCTGAAAAATGCGCTAAAATTATTCAGGCTTGTTGTGTGTTGCACAATCTTGCACTTAATTTTCATGTGCCTGAGCCTTGTCAGCAAGAAATTGGTAAATACTTATTTTTTACATAACTTTATAACAGGCGCAGAATTATTTATTGCATTTATTTGCATTGGTATAATAATAAAAAAATGCAACTAAAAAAAAAATAGATTTTCCCTGTTAGTGTCCTGCAGACAGCTGTAATTATGACTCGGATCACAGCTACAGTTTGCTGTCTGGGGACCGAGTTTTGTTGGTTAAAAATAAGGGGCTCTATAATTGAATCATTGATAAATGCAAAGCCTACCAACACAAATAATATCCTGCGTTCGCTTCAGATTTTTGAAATGCTTATCACAAAGGTAACTCTTTGAGATAAAATCTAGTCTGAAAAGCACTCAAAAATAAAATCATAACATAAATAATATCAAATAACTATTAATACCTACCCATAAAGGCTAAATAGTTTTCATAGAAATATTATTTTGTAATAGCTTCACTTTGTTTCTATAATTACAGACATGGGATTTCAGCGCCACAAGGTACTTGTAATACAACCAGAAAACCTCATCATGCTATCATTGGGGAGATTGGTGCCTGATCGAGTAGCCAGCATGATTTATGCCACAAATGATGTATAAATATTATGCAACTAAGAGCATAGCACTTAGTGTAAGTATAATTATTTATAATCGACCGAAGCGGAGGTCTATGCTTCACGTCGACGATTTTACTTTCGCCGTTCTAGATGTAGATTATGATTTACAAATCGCATTTTTCAACGAATCTCGACGAAATTGGTACACAGATTTAATATATTCATTCATAGTTAGTAGTTGTTGTTTTAACCGGTCAGCCATGTCAGAGGTCTTCAGGCGGCTTAAAAACTCTGACTTCAGGGCTAGCCACCCAGCCTACACGAACTTAGTACTTAGTTAGTTTACTCTATTTATTTAAAAAGTCAATTTTGTTCAAATTTATCTCACTCTACAAGATTTTTCATCAAACAATCATTGTACATGTTGTCAAAACTACGAACGACGATCGATAAATCGCTCGATTACTTAGATGTCATGGCTCTGGCGAACAGATCTTGCCACTGAGTCTGCAGCTGAAGTTCTTGATCGCGCTGTTGCAGTTCGCGATCTCGCAACCTCAAACATTTAGTGGTAAAATCTGTCGCCAAATTCCTCCATTACGTCACTGGTTAAAGATTGTTGCAACTCAGAGGCAGCGTCAAGACGCTGTTGACGCTGCCTCTGAGTTAGGAAATAGGGGAGGTCTGTGTCCAGTAGTGGCCGTACTTTGGCTGATGATGATAAGAGTCATCAGTCCACCTTGTGGTACCCACCCACATCCTACGGTACGTTTACCGGTACGTAGTTTCCACTCGAGAACCCATCTACTCGAGGTCCTGGTAGTATTAATGATTTTAAATACACTGATTTTTGGTCGACTGCCAAGGCAAGTTACGAGTATTGTTTTTTTCACTAATTTTTGAATTAACATATTTAATAGTGATCTTGTGATATATTTTTAACAGGTCTGTTTTAATTAGTTTTACATGATTTCGCTTACACATCACGGGCTAGTCTCGGTCTTCTGGAGGGCATTAATGGAGCCTTAAACTAACTTTGATTGACTATGTGATAGGGGTGGTAGTATTAAGTAAACTACTGTGATTGATTGTTGGAATATGATACAAAACTAATCTATCTCACTCTAACATGTAATGTATGTGAGTGTTTCTCTTTCCTTCACGACGTTTACATTATATTAAAATACCCCTTTGTTCTACAGGTTTAATGCTTAGCCTACTTATTATGAATTTCTTACCACTGTTCTCATAGAGCTGTGCTAGACCGCACTCGCACCTATCCTACCAAATATCGGTAAATAAATGATTTATATTTTAAACCGATTAACTAAATATTTTATTTCTGGCATCCAAACCCTTTTGGTTATGGGCCCAGTCACTATAAAAATACTTAAAGTTTTAATAAAGTGACTTGATGTGCCATAAAAATAATAAAACTAAAATCGGTGCGGACTTTACTAATATGAACGTTCTGTGTTTGTGAAGTAACGTTTAGTGAATTGATATTCATAGAAAATTCACAATTAAAGTATCACATCAAACTGTTTGATATGTGACAAAATACAGTGCAGTGGAATAACTAAGAACTAATAAATGTGCTTCATGTGATCAAGAGACGCACAGAAAACAAAGAGTCACAAAGGATTTTATTGTGGCTGACTCTCTGCTCGGATTCGCAAGTGAAGTAATAATTGCGAATAATTTCTCAAAATTGGACGCAATTTAAGTTGGATGTAGTATTGATGGCTCTAAGAAAAGGACATCACTCACAGTCCATATATATTTGAGCTAATTATGTGTACGAAGTAAACGTGCTGACCAAAGCGATTAATTGGGAGATGATCTACAAGAAGATGAGCCGCTTCATCAAACATTTCGAAATTTTTCATGAACTAGTTTCGAATACTGCTGCAGCAACTGCAAACTAGACGAAGCAGATAAGTTCACTATCTATGAGGCTACCGGAGAGTAAATTATAATGCTGAGATATATGACAAATGGCAATAACCATTGAGAAGCTAGCTTGAGGACTTAAATAAAATCGTCACTTCTAGATAAAAAATGAATGAGATAAAACGAATGCGGAAAAGACGATGACCAAAGTTTTCTGAAAATCCCGATGAATGTTCTTCAGGATAAGCTGTAAACAAATCATACACACGACGCAGAAACCTAAACCTGTAAATTCTAATTTGCGAACATGGAATATTGATGGAGTACAAAATTAAAGGAAAAAGTGTCTAGCTTGCTATTATTTGCGACGGAAGAGTCAAAGAAAACGAGCCAATGAAGTTTTCTAAAGCAACTGAATGCGCAAGCTTATAAGTACAAATAAACTTTTTGTATCAGGGTTGATGATCGAAAGTGAAAATTACAAATATTCACGGAATGTTGACACAAAACCCGAACAAATGGTTCTATGGCTAAAAATAGACTTTTACAACACAAAAAAGGCGATAATGAAAGTAACACTTTAAGTGATGACGCCCAAGATCGTGCTAAGAGAATGCTACAGGACGTTCTGTTTCGTCCAGAAATCCCACTTAGATGAAATAGACAGCAGCAGACCGGTATGACAATGACAGTCATTTTGGCAAACCTGGCGAGGAACAGGTACATAAAACGCAAAAGGTAAAGCGATGGAAATGGGTGAGTTTTTGAACACGTATTTTGATCGGGCATAACTCAGTTGAGATATTTGCTTTTATACTTTGATAGCTCATTAAATAGAGGCGTAAATGATAAAAATGGCCAAATTGTTGGATATTAATCCACATTGGCAAAGCAAATTATGTTAAAAAGCAAAGTAATGTTCACTGATTGAGAGCGAATACGATAAATTCGACGGAATGATAAACTTTGCAAAGTATATACGTAATAATGGTGAATTAATAATGTAACCGATCAAAGAGGTTTAATATTAAACACCCTCTATTTGACGTGCATATTTGAGTTATGTGATCCATAGTCCTTCCGATATTTGAAATTATTTTGCCAAGCTCAAGCTAAATATAAAGTTAAAAATTGTCAATGATGTAAATAATGGTGTTGAGTTTGTCAAATGAATAATTGATAATGATAATGAGTTCTGTTTGCAATATTATAGCGGTATTTGGCTACCACTAAACAGTGCATCATACTGTCAAGTAAATGGTATGATAAATAGTACGTATTACGTACAGAGAATAAAGAACGTATTGTATGAAACGTTCAGAAGTAAGGTCTCGGAAAATAATCTAGGTGAAGTCAGTGACAACTGCTTCTGAAACCTAAGATATTGAGCCCTACAAAGCACTGAATAACGCATTTTGTGCGTCGCTAACACACCAATAAATTATAAATTTAGTCGCATCTGGCAGCAGTATTATTCGGTTCAAAATTAAAATTTTAACGATGGAACCAAGTTTGATGAAAAATCAGTGAAAGTTATCTTGGCCGATTACTTTGATTTATTGTTAACAATATTGTCGTTACTGTTGATGTTCATTTTATTAGTGGTGCAATGGTACAAAGACTTTATTGGTGTTATTCTATGGTTTATTGGTATCGATTTCGTTGTTGTTATTGTTGATGCTAATTTTATTAGTGGTGCAATGACTTTATTGGTATATGTAACCAGGTATACACAAAAAAAAATGTAATCATAAAATAATGTACTTAAATCTTGACTTCTATTCTATTGAAGACTATTTTTTTTGTTTTAATGACCAACTTATTAAGTTTCATGAATTTATTTTTATTAATTTATTGAAGTCAAGAGATATTGTAAGTAAGTACACTAAATTAGTATGAACCGAATGAATACAAGGTGTGAGATGTGGTAAACGAAAGGTTTATAAAGCCAGTGGTCAATAGAGTGAACTCTATAGAACCAGGAAATGGATGAGAGACAATTAGCTCTTATCTGGTAGATCGCTACGATCTGTAGGAATTTTTGCTGAAAATTCCAGATATATTTCCGCTAGATTAGGTTCACCACCTAATAAATCTGTAAAACTTAAAACAGATGAGCAAACAGAATATTCATTTGAATAATAAATAATATAAATAAATACATTGGACATAATTGACAAGAGCTTGATATAATAAATAAAATTATAGAGTTAAAATGATTAAAGGAAAGGACTGAGAGGAATAAAATGTGTCCTCTGTGTTTTACAAATATATTGAAACACATAATGTGTTTTATTTGAACTGTTGAATGCACAATTGTTGTTATAATACGAGTACATGTATTTCGCTGCTGTGTAATATGTGGGTAAATTAAATAAAAAGGAAATTGTATAATTCCTTAGATAAAAATGAACATGTACGTAATTAAAATGTGCAATGGCATCTTTATGGTGTATTTTACGTTACAATGATGAGTTCAGGAAACTATATTTGTATTTTTATTGCTGCTAGATGTGATCAAGAATATTTAACAATAAATTCTATACGATGATCATATTGATATATGCAGTATTATAGCACATCTAAATTACTGATTCAAAGTTAATTACGATACAATCAGCATCAGAAAAAAATATTTTCATATTTTCCACAGAATATAGATATGTTTTAGAATTGTATTTTCTTTAAACGAAAACAAAACTTTATGCAAAAAGTATGTCTTGGAGCCTCAGTTGCTAAAACTGATATTTTGCTATTGTATTATCTTTTGATAATAACTTTATAAATCGACCTGATTTCCCTTGTCATCTTCAAGGACATAAAAACTAAATAAGAAATTAAATTTTATAGCGAATTATGAAGCAAACTACACATTCACCTGTTTGCGAAACAAAGTAAGAGATATATTATGAAATAATTCGCACGAAGCTTGTTTTTGATTCCTAATGGTCGAAAGTGCTGTATATGATGAATTGATAAAGGCTTTCAGATATAATTGAATACGATTACAAATATATTTTTGTTGTGCTTTACATTGATATTAGTTCGGTATCAAAATAATAAAAGATTAAATTCAGAAATTTTTCACAATTAAAAATAAATACTAGACTCAAATGATGCATTAAACAACATTAATCTATTTTTCTTGAATTTGAAGGTTGAATGGTCTAATAATCAAATCAAATTAGGCCAAAATACATATTATTTAAATTAAAATATTTATTACACTATTTGAAAATTTCAACCATGAATACTATACATAAATGCATTCCAGGTCAGACGCCTACATAAATGAGTGTCGGTGCCGTCGTTGTTGGTATTGATATATCAAAGTTAATTTAATGGGTTTAAGTTCTAACGATAATACAAAAGCCCGTTGTAGAATCAACCGACATAATGGTGTAAACATCCAGCAGATTTGATAACAATAACAATCATGTGATACATTTTAAAAGGGGACCTACGATACTTGAAAGAGTTGAAAGGGACCATAGATTTAATTTAAAAAGTACATTTGAGAACTGAGCCAAATATTTATGTCCCGAGAAGCTATGTTGTTATGATATTTATAGTGGTAGTGTACTAGAACAATCATCAAAGCACACTATTTGTTTGAATTCTTTGAACAATATGAATCAGAGCACAATACTATACCTTATTGAAAAGGTAGTTTCAATTACTGAAGCCTATTATGTAACTCACTGTATGCATAAATAAATAACATTTTGATATTTAAATGGTAGAGTTACTGAAACAGTATATTTAAGATGAATAATTGGTTTGATTGGGTTTTTCTGGGTTTTCCCCAATCCTGCGCAACGAATGTTGAACCAATTTTAATGTATCCCCAGACAAGGTAGAAAGGTGTGTTGTGTTATTTTAATTGTATAAAATTTCGTTATCGAAGTAGGAATTGATTTTTAAAAAGATTAATTTTTGAGGGGGCGTGTTGGAATATGATACAAAACTAATCTATCTCACTCTAACATGTAATGTATGTGAGTGTTTCTCTTTCCTTCACGACGTTTACATTATATTAAAATACCCCTTTGTTCTACAGGTTTAATGCTTAGCCTACTTATTATGAATTTCTTACCACTGTTCTCATAGAGCTGTGCTAGACCGCACTCGCACCTATCCTACCAAATATCGGTAAATAAATGATTTATATTTTAAACCGATTAACTAAATATTTTATTTCTGGCATCCAAACCCTTTTTTGATGAATTAACAAAGTTATGGGCTATTCTGATAAATTGCTGAATTAATTAAAATTTATTATTGTATACTATGATTAATTAACTTGTGGTATTCAAATATAATTGATCAAATTTTGGTATATTTTACTAAACTTATACTTGTTCGAAGTCGGTTACTCAAATCCTATACTTTAATACTCAGCAGTACATAAGATCCTAAGCGCAGTAGGGGGAGTTTTGTAGCGAGAATTGACGTTAAGAGAACGCGCTGTAGAGAAGGGAGTCCACATGAAAGTGGCGCGGCGTGCCGAAAAGCGACGTAATGCAGCGCGCCGTAAGTAGGAATCGACGTCCCTAACCGAGGATCGATGTTTGGGGAATATATCAATAACAATAGAATATGTTGACTTGTAATAAATACACTTATATGATCACGTCGGTATCACCAATTTGTAGCCATGTTATAGAGGCCTTCAGGCGGCATAAAAAACTCTGACACCAGGGCTAGTTACCCAGTCTATAATAATCATAATCGATTTATTAAACTCATAAAAAAGGTAACCTGTAACAATTATCGTAAAATTGCGATTAAAATATGATTAAACGTTGTGTGTATAAATTAAAATATAATTAATGTTGTGGGTATCTGTATGTATAAACGGTAAATTTTCTTTAGCACTACCTACTAGTTGCGCCAAGTAGTAGAGTCAGAAAGGATACTCGGTACTTAACATTGTCTATTGCACTACGTGAGCTCGAGCGCCTCGTCATAGTCCGCTTATACGCTTGGGAGACACACTGAAGCTCGATATCACTCTAATGGAAGATACACACAGATGTTTTAGATGTTACTATGGAATTTACTCGTCCACTGAGGGTTCTGAAAAAAAACCCTGAAACTTGTACGAATTCAGAAACTAAGTTAAGTTAATAACCTTAGGGCAAAGGTGGTCATATATTGTTTACGCAAAAATTAGCTAGATGGCGTTAGTTGTACCTTAAAATGTACGCAAAAGATTTTTTTTATATATCTCGTCATTAATCAAAATGACAAAAAACCTGTTTTAACTTGTTCTAGTAAAAATCCCACACAATACTAATAAATCACTTAAAAATTTTGACCCTCAATTCTAGCATTTAGGCCCTATTTTTTAAAAGTTTTTATTTAACTTGCAATGTATGTGTTTAACTATGTTTGTTCGGGTAGAATCTTGAAGCAGATATCTTCTGAACTCAACTTTGAAGTAGATATCTTCAACCAACTGACCTGAAATTTTGTATATACGTTAACTTTAGATGACAATGCACGATATGTTGTTTGCAGTTGTGTGACATAATTCTAAATCCTATATGGCAGACCATCCAAGATGGCGGTATAGTTATTTTCAATGCATTTCTACAATATGGATATCAAATGAAAGGGCTTGTTGAAAGTAACTCGAAAAATAATTTGGCGTCATTCTAAATCCAATATAGCGGACCATCCAAGGTAGAGGAATAGTTATTTTTAAAGCACTTCTGCAATATGGGTATCAAATGAAGGGCTCATTGGAAGTAAATTGAAAAGTGAGCTCCAAGCTAAAATAAGTTTGACTTGTGTAATTTGGCAAGATGGGAGTAATTAGCATTGGGGTGTTACGCTGGTGATTTTATAAAGAAAACGCGTCGTACAGTTATCCAGTGCAAAGTGCCATATTTAATTTCATAAATCACACAAACACCATTCAAGCTGGTGTTATTAGAATAATAGACTATTTTAGATACAGATACCTACAACAGGTGACGTAATCGTAAATACCATTTGAAAGTTATCAATGTTTGAACCTACATAGCTATTCAATAATTTCGACGCTTGGCGTAACTAGACTGGTGGATCGCCGGTATATCCGTAACCGTGTCATATCGAAGTTCGTGGGTTCGATCCTAATCAGCGGAAAAAAATTAAAAGGTCTCCTTATTGAAAAGCTGGACTGTTCGAAACTAAACGGCAAACGACATTGCAACAATGATGCGTTGAATGAGATGAACAGATTGAGAAACCTAGCCATCGATACCTAAAAAATAAATTAAAAGCAAAAAATTAAACAAAGCTTTTATTTAAACGCTATAAAGAAAATATTTTTTGCTTAAAAATTTTAGTTATCAACTTATAATCTCACTAGTTTCCCGCAGTTTCGCCCGTATGATATTTTGATTTTTGACGCAATATCATTATAATTTATAGCCTATGTGTTATTCTGATATATAAACTATATTATTGCAAAGTTTCATCTCAATCCGTTCAGTAGTTTTTGCGTGAAAGAGTAACAAACATCCATTCATCCATCCATCGTCACAAACTTTCGCGTTTATAATATTAGTAGGATTATAATTATACAATTTATAAGATTATAAAAGCTTGTCGCGAGGTTTAATTACCTATCAGTTTAATTAAATTGAAAATATACTAAACTTAGCAGATCAATTTACTTAATTAAATTGGTAAGTACTAGTTTATTTACAAATCGCGCGACAAGCTACTCGTATTATGATCTTACAAATTGTATGTAATGAGGTTATATGTTGATAGTTAAAAATTTTAAGGAGAAAAATATTTTCTTTTTCTTAGAGCGTTTAAATTAAAGCTTTTTTTGAGATTAAATAAAAAAATTGACAGTTTTCAAATTTATATGTGTACTCTAAGACAACGCTTTATGCCAAATTTCATAGTTATAGGTCAACGAGAAGTTTAGTATCCTATAAGTTTTGATTCCCTTGTGTGTAGAAATATCCAGATTTTTGCTGCATAAATGGATCTACTACCGGTACTACCGCTAACGGTACTGAAAGTTTCTCTGAATGATATACCACTTGTGGATGTCTTTTTTCCACTTTTTAGGGTTCCGTGCCACAAATGGAAAAAAACGGAACCCTTATAGGATCACTTTGTTGTCCGTCTGTGTGTATGTCAAGACTCGTTATCTCGGAAACGCGTCAAGATATCGAGTTGAAATTTAAACTGTCTATGTATATCTATAATCTCATGCAGTGTGAAAGAAAAACTTCTCAGTTATCGCATAAAAAAGTTAGAGCCGTTTATGTCGTAAAAAATCGCATATTTCGACACTCACAAAAACCAAAACCTACAGGGTACTTCCAGTTGACATATAACTGTGAAATTTGGCCAGAAGCATTGTCTTAGAGTACACATATAGGAATAAATTTGAAAATTCTACATTTTTGTTTAAATCACAAAAAATAGGGCCTCAAAATTCACAAAATATGGGTTCAAAATTCAAAGTGAGTAAATTGTATTATGTAAGGTATAGAGATTTTAACAACTTACTTCCTAATTTTGTGAAATTTTCTGGATTTGTACGGAACCTTCGATGTGCAAGCCTGACTCGCACTTGTCCGGTTTTTTTCCAGAAAATCAAACCAACTTAGCTGGGAACGAATAACATAGCATAATCAACCTATACACTCCTACTATTAGTTAGGGATTGCTTAAATTTAACAATGACAATAATCTGATCTACCGGGTCCGGTTTTAAACTTTCTAGTCGTGCATTTTAATTATGTTTTTCTAAACATCTAGAGGGTATAAAAATAATAAATTATTAATATTATAAAAAAATATTTACCTTGGAAGCATTGTTAGTTGATTTCCAGATAGAGTAATATTATCTAGTTTGGTAAGGTTGTTCAGAAGCGTTTTTGGAAACGTCTCGATTCTAGAGTTCTGAAACGTAATACTCGTAATAGCGCTTGAGTCTGCGAACATCGTGTCCGGCAAAGAGGTGAGGTTTTCTTCGCCGCTCACGTTGAGTGTCTCAAGAAGCGAGCAGTTTTTCAGCCAATCTTTTGGTAGCCGATCCACTCCCGTGTATTGGAGACTTAGATTTCGGAGCGTCTTCGCCAGATTATTCAGTTCTTCCGGTTGCAGCGGCACCGATCGTAGCTCTAGTCCTTGGAGTTTGTGCAACGGTCCGAGGAAACCGCTTTTGGATATTACAGTATTGCTCGAGCTCTTTGGCGTTGTGAGTTTCAGTCGAAGCAGATGGTCGAGACCGAGGAAGAGATCCTCGCGGAGAGTGGAGCCGGGCGGCAGGTCCTGGAGCTCGAGGTGTCGGAGAGAGTCCACCGAGACATTGAGCTTGGCGAGCACCTCTTTTAGGGAGCCGCCGGCGGGCGAGCAGTTAATTAAATTAATAGTTGCCGGTTGTGTCGGGCACAACACTGTGCTGTCTTTTGGTGCTTCGAGAGCCTCTAATATTCTGTTTCCTTCACATTTCACATCCACAATATTACCATCTGGACCTGCTCTGATCACTACCTTTTTTTCTGCAAAAGAGTAAAAAATTACATCAATAGACATAAAAAGTAATTTATTAAAAAATATCTCTCAGAATCTTATTTTTCAACAACAAATTATTATTATTATTCCATTTATTTGTTTTACAACTCACGGGTTGCCCCGGATCTTTGAAGGGCATTGATGGGGCCGAAACCAACACCAAGAGGCCCTTTTACAATCATTCAAGTAAAAAAATACAGTTTTTGGGTGATAGGAAGAGGTAAACTATTGTAAAGGCGGGGAATAGGTACTTCTTAAGCTATTATAATGAATTATTACATGATTATAGGCTGGTCTATGGAATGAGGTGCGGCACCCGCCAAGTGATGCCTCATTTCAAAATATTTAGGCGGGTGGTGACTTGCCATCCATTATTATAATTATTAATACATGACAAATTATTATTATATAACGAATTATTAATCAATTATTAATTTATTTATGATTGACTATTTAATTTTTAGTTTTTCATTCTTGATATTTTCTGAAACTTTTCATGATATTTATATTGTGTCAGGTCTTATATCACGTTCATTTAATATTATAGTAAATTCTAATTGCTCTATATTTTTAAAAGTTCTATATTTTTGATTGTATTTTGCTTGTTCTGTTTGATTTTATTTTACTTGCAAAAAAAAAAAAATATTTCGCAAAAAATGGCATAACCGACTTCTATACAAAATTCAAATAGTTCGCTCGAATTTATGTAAACAAATTTTACATTATTGTTGGTTTTTCAAAAGCAGCTCAGCCGATTTCTATAAAATTTTAATGGGACCATCTCGGGAGTCGGAAGTATATCTTTTGGATCCAAAAAAATTTTTTTTTGATTGCATTTGGCGGAAATATCGATGAACATACAAAAAAATACATAAAGACGAACATAGAACATCCTCCTTTTTGGAAGTCGGTTAAAAATCTTTATTTATTCATACACATTTTCAACATGAATTACAGGGATATAAAAGGTTTAAGAAATAGTAAAACAACAGGCGGCCTCGTCACTAATTATAAAAATATTTTTCGCCAAAAATGGCACAACCGACAGTATTTTTTATTATTTTTGAATTTTCAAAAGCAGCTCAGTCGATTTTGATAAAATTTAAATAAAGCCATCTCTGAAGTATGATCTACGAAACACAAGGAGAATCATTAAAATTGATGTCGACAGTACAAATATAAATATAGATAGACATAGATATAGAGATATCTAGAAGATCATTTATTTTGACAAATTGTAAAAAAACTTTTCGTAAACTAAAACTATTAAAATTACCCTACTTAAAATAAAAACTTATACTAAAATAAAACTAATCTAAAAGACCCGGGGCAGAGGGTAGCGTGGCCAGAATGCTGGCGGCGTTGCCTCGCTGGATTGCTATACAAATTTTACTATCTTCTTTATTGTTAGGTATCAAGTAAATACTTTCTTTTGTAGGCATGATTTTGAAAAATTAAAGTCAAATCATGTTAATATTATTTTTTAATAATAAACAACATTGCTTTTAATCCAAAGCAATGATGTTTATCATATTTATTGATTTATTTTGATTATTTTTTGTTCGAGTCAGGAAATAGATTTGCAATAAAACCACATCTCCGGAACGCATAGACAATTTATTTAAACATAAATCAAAACACCTCGTACATCGACGCAGAATGTTAACATCGCGGGCTAACTTGCCGCCAGCGCCATCTAGTTTAGTTAGGAGCAAATGCTGAACTTGAAACTGTTGCTTTATTTAACAATTGATTTTATAACTTATTTAATTGCTATTAATTTTGATGTTATATATTTATACAATACATTTACATATGAATTTATATTTGAATTATTTACAGTTTAGACATACCGCCACCAGAAGGACCAGTAGTCCTTCTCTATACATAAATAATCTTACACATCATTAATCATTATTGACAGGTAGGGGACAAAGTTTGGAAGTCGGGCGTTGAATTACAGAATTTTTATATTTTAAAGACACAACTCTAGTGATGTTGTCCTGGCCCGGGTGAACTGCGACTACACGTCCATAGAGCCACTTAGTTGGAGGTAAGTGATCTTCTTTAACCAAAACAACGTCACCTAGTTTTAATTCCGGAGTTTTGTTCTTCCACTTATACCTTTGGAAGAAATGCGTCAAATATTCGCGGGACCATCTTTGCCAGAAATGTTGCACCATTCGCTGGGTAAGTTGCCAACGTCTCAAGCCAGTCACTTGAACTCCTTCATAGTTCTGATCAGGAGCCAACACCATAGGCTCACCAGTTATAAAATGACCTGGCGTCAACGGCATGGGGTCGTCAGGATCAGTACTGATCAGAGAAAGTGGCCGCGAATTGAGGCACGCCTCAGTTTGCGCCAATACGGTGGCCAATTCTTCGTAGGTCAAGGTCGAATCTCCGATCACTCGTCGAAGATGGTGCTTGGCGCTCTTTATTCCTGCTTCCCAAAGTCCACCAAAGCATTGGAGCATGAGGAGGAATAAAGTGCCATTCAGTACCATTATTGGCTACCGAAGCCGCGACATCTTCATTAAACGAAGACCGCTCGTTAGAAAACAATGTCTTCAATTCCCTCGCAGCACCGACAAAATTTGTACCGTTGTCACTCCAAAGGTGAGAACAGCGACCTCGTCTTGCGACAAACCTCTTAAATGCTGACAGCCTTGAGAGCTGAGATCTGACACAGCATCGATATAAACGGCTCGAGTTGCCATACATATGAATAGGCAAATGTAGCCTTTATAAGACTTATGGCCCCTTCCTTTTGAACTTCGAATATTTATCGGTCCCGCATAGTCTACGCCCGAATGCAAGAACGGTTTGCTAGGAGTCACCCGACATGAAGGCAACTGGCCCATCAATTGTGTCCTGGTTTTCGCGGCATTCCGAATACAACACACGCAATTATGGATGTGGGACCGAACTTGATTCTTCAGTTTAGTGATCCAATACTTGGATCGAATGTAGTTGCAAGTAAGTTGCTGTCCTCCATGTAAAGTTTTTTCGTGCGCATCCGCGATGATGAGTTTAGCTAGAGGAGAATTGCCACAAATGATCATGGGATGCTTGTTACCGTCCGGTAAGTCCGATCTTTCAATTCTACCTCCTACTCTCATGATTCCGTCTTTATCTAGAAATGGGTTAAGCGTTGTCAATTTACTTTTATTACTAATAGGTTTCTGTTTCAGGAGGGAGCTGATTTCATCGTGGAACGAACGCAACTGCTGCTGCCGAACACAACAGATGACCGAATCCTGGATCTCCGAAGCAGTAAGGTAAGTACTTGGTCTATTTTTGTTTGCAGGGTCTTTCAGTCTCAAGAACCTTCTGCAGTAGGCCACTACTCGTACCAGCTTCCTGAATGAAGAAAACTTGGACCAAAACTCTGCTTCCGCACAGGTATTTATAGAAGTAGTATGAGATTTTATCAACTTTGCTTCCAGATCCGTCTTCGTATAAATTGACTGTGGCTTCCCGTATGGAATAACCTCTTCTTGTAGCCAACTTGGGCCGTACTTCCACAACTTATTTTTGATAAGCTCAGAGGGTGAAATCCCACGCGACGCACAGTCAGCGGGGTTCTGTTTGGACTGTACATATGACCATTGAGATGACTCTAAAAGAGTCAGTATTTTTGAAGTACGGTTAGCCACGAACGTTTTCCATCTGCTTGGGTGATCACTCAACCAAGCCAAGACGACAGTTGAGTCCGTCCACGCATGTAAATCCGATTTTTTAACATTTAACACTTCAGAGACTTCCAGGAGCAACTTTGCAGTCAGCACGGCTCCGCATAGCTCCAGCCGGGGGATGGACACTTGATTTATGGGAGCAACTTTAGTTTTTGCAGTGATTAGGTGAGTGTTGATTTTACCATTACCAGAGATGCAACGAACATAAACTACCGCAGCGTAAGCAGCTGAACTTGCATCACTGAACCCATGTAATTCTACCTGCATATCATTAGCCGTTGTCTGCATCCACCTTGGGATGTGAAAATTAACCAACTTAGACAACTCTTCTCGATAAAGTTCCCACTCTCGTAACATGTCTCCCTGTAATTTATCGTCCCAGTCAAGTCCTGCTATCCAAATTTTTTGAATAAAAATCTTTGCATTTATTATGCAAGGGGAAACCCAGCCAAGCGGATCGTACAAGCGACAGATTTCGCTAATAACCTCGCGCTTTGTTTGCGGTACAGATGAATCGGATGATAATTTGATACTGTAATCAAATTCGTCAGTCCGGCGATTCCAAGAAAGACCTAACACTTTAGTTATATCTTCTCCAAATTTTCTGTCCACTCCTGGGTTCTCTTTCAGGTCATCTAGCAAACCTTTCCTATTGCTAGCCCACTTTTGTAACATGAAACCTCCTTTCTCGAGCAATTCGTTCATTTGTTGGTAAACAGTACTTGCTTCAGTCTCGGATTGGCAACCTGTCAGCAGATCATCCATGTAGAAGTCTGTTTTCACTCTATTAGCTGCTAGCGGGTAGTTTTCCCCTTCATCTATGGCAACTTGTTGAAGAACTTTGACTGCCAAGTAAGGGGCGCACGAAGTACCAAAGGTAACCGTTAACAGTCTATAATCTTTAATGTTTTCCTTGGTATCCCCTCTCCACACTAACCTTTGATAGTCGGCGTGTTCTTTGGCGACTCTGACTTGCCGATACATTTTTATGATATCAGCCGTTAAACACACTGGGTGTAGCCTCCAACGCATGATCGTGTGTCGTAAATCTGGTTGAAGAGTAGGGCCTACCATCAACGTCTCATTCAAAGTCACGTTATTTGCGGCACTCCTACTCGATGCGTTAAACACCACTCTGGTCTTGGTTGTCGTTTTATCCGTTCGAATTACTGCGTGATGTGGCAACCATACCTTTCCGACGTCTTGTTCGGGCTCCGAGGCTGGAACTTCTTCCATGTGTTCTAGATCTATATACTCGTTTAGAACTTGAGTATAATCATCTTTCAGCTGTGAATTTTTGGACAATCTTTTTTCCAAACTTATCAGCCTCTTCACCGCCACCGTTCGAGTATTTCCATAATTAGGTTCCACGCTATGACGAAAAGGTAACTGCACCACATAACGACCAACGTCGTTTCTGAATGTCGTTTCTTGAAAGAACTCTTCACAAGCTTGTTCTTCTGGAGTTAAAACTTTAGCTCCCGTTGACGTTGGTTCGGATTCGAGCTCCCAAAACTTCTACAAGAGTTCGTTATCTTCTGATTGGACATGAAGATTTACAATTATGTTGTGACACCTTTGCTCTTTGACACCACAGCCGCCTACTTGACCCGACAATACCCATCCGAGGTATGTATCCTGCGCAATCAAAGACCCATTGGGGTTTCGAATTAAACCCCTTTTCAGGATATTACAATATACCTCGGAACCTAATAAAATGTCGATTTTATTAGGCGAATTGCACTGTGGGTCAGCTAGGCTGATGCGACCTAATTCTGCCCAATTGGGAAGGACAAACTTCCTTTCTGGCAGAACTGAAGTTACAGTATTTAGCACGTAAGCTTTTACTTGCAATCTAAAAGTGGGGTCATGAAGTGACCGAATGTTTACCTTAACCATTGCCTTTGAGGTTAGGTCACTCTGACCTCCACCTAAACCTGATATGCAGCTTTTGGCTGCGATCTTATTCAGCCGTAATAATTGTACGGCTGCTTCAGATATGAACGAAGCTTGGGACCCTTGGTCCAGCAATGCTCTCAATATCTGAGGATACCCATTTTTTGACTCAGCCTTAACCAAGGCTGTGGCTAGTAAAGTCTGATCGTAGACCTCTCCTGTCACAAAATGGGTTGCTATATTGTTGGTCTCATTCGTCTCAGAAGACGGTTCCGGGAGATGAATCTCATTTCCTGATACTTCAGTAGCTAGCGCTACTGTAAGTGGTTTGGATTTGCCGTGGAGGAGGGTATGATGCTTTCCCTTACATATGCGACATTTGGTGGTTAAGCGACAGAATTTTCCTGTGTGACCACTGCCAAGGCAATTATAACACAGATTTAGCGAATTCACTATATCTTGGCGGTTACTCACATCTTCTTTAATAAAGTTGTCACAAGAATACAATCTGTGAGCTTCATTGCAGTGAGGGCAGCGGATGTTTGGATTCGACGTGGCATGCAACACCTTAGGGCCGTTGGTTTGGTTAGGCTTAGATTTATTTTTAGATGGCTCTATAAACTCTAATGCGCGGAAGCGGGACTCAAGAAAATCTTTGAATTGGTCGAATGAAGGTAAGTCTTCACCAGAATTACTAACCTGTAACTCCCACTGCTTCCGAGTTTCAACGTCCAACTTTGAGCTGACAATATAAATTACAATAATGTCCCATGTAGATATATCTATGCCTAAGTTTGACAATTCGTGCATACAATCTGATGTCGTATCGAGTAGATCTTTTAAAGCCCGAGAAGATTCACTATTCAGAATTCGCTGACCGAAAAGGCGTTTAAGTATGCAATGCGACATAAACCGTTTGTTATCATACCTATTTTTTAACAAAACCCAGCATTTTTCATAGTTAGTTTGCGTAATAGGAATATGTTTAATTAGTTGTTCTGCTACGCCTTTCACTTGGGTTTTAAGGTAATGTAACCGTTGTACATCATCCAGTGAAGGGTTATTATGCACTAATGAAACAAATAAGTCTTTGAATGATAACCATTCTGAGTAGTTTCCGCTGAAAACCGGGATCGAAATTTTCGGTAATTTAACCATCGACTCTTTCCTTGTGTCAGGCGAACCAGAAGAACTATTTTTATTCGGTATCATTGATTTAAGAACAACATTCAATTCTCCTTTATACACTAAATACGTTTCATAGCCGACATTGAACACATCATCTTGAATGTAGCTGCTGTCGTCCAAAACTTCTTTGTCGTAGGCCGATACTATTGACTCGTGCTTGCTTGTAAACTTGCTGATTAACACCTCTAAGCCTTGTAATCTTGCAAGAACGTATGGTTCTGAAACCCTCTCTTTAGGTGATTTTTTAAAGTTCACTCTTCCCTTCTCAATCTGGCTTTTCAAATCTTCCATTACCCTGATATCACCTTCCATCTTGTACTGCGATAACCACGTTCTAATTGTCTATCTTTAAACTTGTGAGATTTACTACGTCCAAAAAGTAATGCCAATTTTTCTATGTTTCAATCACGACGTTTCGAATTTTTCTAAGTGTTTGGGAACTCAAATAATTCGCTTAAAAATTGGGCATAGGTTCCCCGTCTCGTCGTTTTTAGCGAAATTATTCTAAGTCCTAATCTACACTTTGAAATTTGACAAGTTCATGCATTACTTTGATTTTTCTAAGCTCCGAATTGTATAAAGTAAATGTACTCACAGTTTATCCGGATACTACCAATTCCAAATTCAGTCCAAAGTATCCCAGCTCCTGTTTGGTTCCAATTCGCTCCACCAGGTGGCGCCACTAGCGTCGAACTTCTTGTGCACCACGTTGTAACAAAGTAATCTTCATCAGCTATCACAGCGTTATGGCTCCAACTCAGCGTCACTTTGCTTTTCCTCCACAATTACAATTTAATTTATTTTCAAACTGCCGGTAATGTGCCGTAGCACCAAAAAACGATCCGGCTCGAAGGACCTTGTTCGAGTCAGGAAATAGATTTGCAATAAAACCACATCTCCGGAACGCATAGACAATTTATTTAAACATAAATCAAAACACCTCGTACATCGACGCAGAATGTTAACATCGCGGGCTAACTTGCCGCCAGCGCCATCTAGTTTAGTTAGGAGCAAATGCTGAACTTGAAACTGTTGCTTTATTTAACAATTGATTTTATAACTTATTTAATTGCTATTAATTTTGATGTTATATATTTATACAATACATTTACATATGAATTTATATTTGAATTATTTACAGTTTAGACATTTTTATTTTAAAAGTTTGTTTATTGGTCCGAAAAATACCTAGCAACAATATATTATACACATGACTTTATCAGGCTAACAGCGCCTCCAAAAGTCTTTCAAAAACATAGTTTATATTTTAAAATGTGTTTCAATCTATAAACTAAAATATTACATTTACATATATGGAAAAGATAAACATACATACATACAAATAAAGAACCTTTTGCGTCAGGCTCATTTTTACAAAAAATCGCTACATATGGTATGGATGTACATATTATGTACAATAAGTCTATTTATTGTCTTATTGTCGCTAGTAAATTTGACCCATTAAATATTAACCTGTGATGAACCCATATTAAACTATATTTTTTATTTTATTTTTGTTTAACATTTGCGCATGTTTTTGTTAAATGTAATATGTTATGAAATATTTTTTTCTTATTTATCTTATGTCGTGCATAAATTGACCATCAATTTGATTTTAAGAGTATGTTACTTGAACACACTACTTACTCATGACCGCTAAATGAGTTTTCGTTAACTTAAAATGAGTTAAATTTATCTGTAGAACGCAATATAATAGAAATAATTACAAATTTCTTTCTTTCTTTCTAATAAAAAAAAAATTGAATTACGCGCGCCGACCGAGTCAATCAGCCTTAAAATTGCATGCAAAGTGTTTGATCATATAATTTATAACAGTCTCTATATATCAATTTTCAGAACTCTAGCATCATTTGTGAGCATAGATTTGTTCTGCTGTTCTGTGTTTGCGAGAGTCTCATAAAAACTTTCGTTTGGTGGTAAAAGTTCTAGATTTTAGAATTTTCTTGTTGTTTGTTTTCCAATGCTAGCCTAGAAACGGAAGCGACGCGGCGACGCATCGAAACTATTCATAACGTTGTATGGAGTGTGAAGCGTGCAGTATTGCAGTTTTGTACCTTTCGTTTGGATCTGGTACTCGTGTTTCCCGTCTGGGCACGTCGGCTTCCGGACTGGACGCGCCTGCTCCCCATCGGCCGGCAGCACTCGCTCTCCACTGGCCGGTGGCGCCTGCTCCTCGCCGGCAGCGCGCGAAAACAGCGCCAACAGCAGGAGCGCCGCGCGCGCCGCCGTCATGGTGCCGACGGGGAAATCACTCATTCGCCGTCTATTTAGTTGTTGGAGACACCTCGTCGGGTCACAGGTTTACAGCACAAACTTGCCATACATAACAATAATCACGTGGAGAGGAATACGATTGTAGGAAGAGTCGCGGTTAGTGTCTCAGGGCACACACACGCGGCTGCGAGCGGCGGCGCCGGCGACCGAGCGGCTCGGGGCGGCGCGCGGGACTACAGCCGACTCCGATTTCGCTATCCAGAGATGATAACGTATATGGTACCTACACACGGTAAATGTATGAAAAATATTATTCAGGGCCGTTGTTTTTACATTCAGGAATAAAATTAAAGTTTAAATTTTTACCAGTAGGTGTGGCTGTATAAATTGACTGAATGTATGCTTTTCTCTCTTTTTTAAGAGCTATTATATTTTTTGTATATCTTAAATTGTTGCCGATTAGACCATTTATCTTCATCTCTATCACAAATCTATACAAGTGGTGAAATTGTTATACAGCTCGTAAATTATTTTTCAAACAATACAAACAAATAATAAATAATCTGCTGGCGACAGCTGATCGATTCGCTGTCTCAGTCAGCACTGACGTGTTATTGTTATTTTATTACTGTACTTATGTTAGTTTTGCCTATTTGGTTAAAATTATCACTGTGTTATCTACTCGGTATTTCATTAGGATTTCCAGCACTAAACAGATACCCGTGACGTCGTTTAGTGGTATGCCAGAGTATCAGTAAATTTGTTGTTTTTAAACTTTAGAGATTTGAACACATTATTATTATACTAGCTGCCCGCCCCGGCTTCGCCCGGGTACGACTGGTTAAAAAAGACATTTTATAAGTATTGTGCTTATATACCTACCATGTAACCAAGTAACGTCACACACATGCGCACAGTTATTTTGGCGCGTTTTCATATTACATTAGCTTACCTATACGCAAATATTTTCACCATAGAATACCCACTACTAAACATAGGGCTCCCTTAGGGCTCTTGAATAACACCGAATAAAACCTTTGCAAGAGGTTTGTATCCAGCTTCCATCAATGTATCCACCAAAAAATGAGGTTCTCAATTAGATTGTGTTTCATATAGTATGTACATATGTTATGCGATCATTCCGTCAATTAAATTTTGACTCTCAATAAAGTGTTGTAGTCTTAAAATGTACCTATCTATACTATATATATATATATATATATATATATATATATATATATATATATATATATATATATATATATATATATATATATATAATATTATAAAGAGGAAAGATTTGTATTTTTGTATTTTTGTATGTAATGAATAAACTCAAAAAGTACTGGACCGATTTTAATAATTCTTTTTTCATTAGAAAGCTACATTATCACTGAGTAACATAGGCTATTTTAATTGCAAGAAAAAAATAAGGATCCCTATTAAAACTATAATAATGTTACCCAAGGTGTAAAAAAATGCCTAAAATATTCTTTACATCGCGTGCGCTGCGAAAACTATTGATGATGGAATAAAATAATGTACTACGACTTTATAGAACACACCATAATTTACAAAAAATGTCGCGACAGCATATATCTAACTATTATAGTTAAGCCGGAAGCAGGAAAAGGATCTTAATTTGTATCTTGGTATTAATCCTTATCATAATAAATTATTTCACGATCAAGACTGTTTCAATAGCTTTATGCAACTTTTTAAATTATTTTATTCAGACATTTTATTACAAAGATATTACGAGTTCAAAAATGTAAGTATTATAAAAGTTCCTTTTCGCCGCTCTCCCCGCTTGGCAATTCATGTACTTTGTTCAATGTACATAATACAAAATTCACTTCGAGCAAATATCTATAGAGTCACAATCGTGAAAAAAGTGTCCGAGCCAAAATCCTGCCCAAGCTACGTAGTGGGCAGGCTTTTTAGTTAGTCGTAAGGCGATTCCAAGCCGACTACAACGCCGCGCGATGCCAGAGTGCTCGGTTACAGGCACTTATTAGGTGACATAACGTCGAGATTCGAGGAAACGGGTCATTGAGAATTGAGAAGGGTGCTTGGGCCATATCCACCACCAGTGCCAGGGCCCAGTGTGGGTTGGTGCAGATTGCCACACAATATTTTCCTTCGCCGAAAAGCCAATGATTTGAAATTCCGTACATAAGTTCCAAAGAAACTCATTGATACAGGATCGGGATTTGAACGCACCACCTCACGATTGTAGGACAGGCGTTACTACCACTAGACCACCATAGTTATATATCTCCGCCATTAGTGTGTCGATTTATGTTTTATTGGTAGTAAATAGGTATGCAGTGGCGGTAGTAAATAGGTATGCAGTGGCATAGCGTGCCTTGGAGGAGCCCTGAATCAAACATAGTTGGGGAGCCCAAATCACTCATTTCTCATAAAAGAAACAAATATGCTTGCATTAAATTGAAATAAATATATACCGCCTTACCGCAAAAGATTTAAACACGCTTTAAACACTGTTTAGCCGTACAATTTGTACTGTTAAACATTGTCTAAAGCATGCGTAAAACTTTTATGGTAAGACGGTTATTTATAAGTTGTCACTTTCTCCTAGAAATTGAGCTAGCCAAACAATTCAAATGAAATATACACTTTTCTTGCCGTTTTTTCAGGAAATTGATAATTGATAATGAATAGAATATAATTACCTATATCAGCTAAGTAAGTCTAGCTGAAGACAATTTAAGTTGTTATAAAATTTCTGTCTCTTAGGACAACTTTTGGAACTTGGAAAAATGCTTAACCCAGAAAAAAAAGAGATGATTTTTTTTCGGGAAGCACGAGATTAAGTAACATTGTGGATAACATTTTACTAGGTTTTGCTTACACACGTTAAGGCCCCTGTAGCCCGGGAGCCCCGTATTATTGACACGGCTGATACTTACTGCGGTATCTACGCCCCTACACATAGTATGTGAAACGAATTGTCGACCTTAAAGTTCTCGAATGTAGACAATGTATTGGCAAGTGTAGCGAAGGTGTTCACGTGAATCTAAGATCTGGTCGTGACGTCCGGAACACGTTGGATGCCAGCGCTTCGATTCCTTCCATCACAGCTCTTTGGGTTAGCAAGTTGAAGAGGCCTTAGGTAGGGCACACAATTCGTAGAAGTAGAACTGATGTCCAATGTTTTTCAAAGTTATCGACTGAAGACAAGATCAAGAAACTAACTTACATGGGTAGAATGTATGTATAGACTGTGGGTCTGTAATATTTTAACGTCGCTTTCATTCTCATCATTGTCATTTTCTGAAATCAGGGCTATATATTATGTACAGCCACCCGACACATACGAACTCACTTTCATTTAGATATGCCAATACCTACTATCTCTTTTTCATAAACTTCGAACAGTTTAAGACTACGGAAACTCTCGCGATTTGGGTAGGTTTTAACTCATCATAATGGTTCATCCGGTATGTCTAGCATGTGTGTGGCGCATACCTACATTACGTGGTAAGTATATGTATAGCCAATCATACCCGGGCAAAGCCGGGACGGGCAGCTAGTCTATTATAATGTCCATTGCTAGACATACCGGACGAACCGATAGGATGGGTTGAAAGCTACTCGTAGGTACTTAAATCGCGGGTGTTCCCGTAGTCTTAATCTGTTCAACTATTAACATAAAATAAAGATAGTATTGGCCATCTAAATAAAAGTAAGTACGTATGGGTCGGCTATACGTTATCTATGGCTCTGGTTTCATTGTTTTTAAACGGTTAGAATATTCAGTCCATCTACATTCTACCTACGTAAGTTAGTTGACGTTTCTACTATATACTTGTATTTGATCTTTTCTTCATTTGATAACTTTGAAAAATATTCGCCATCAGTTCTACTTCTACGAATTGTGTGCCCTATCTAAAGCCTCTACAACTTGCTAACCCAATGAGCAAATTGAACCGATGGAAACGCTGGCATCCAACGTGATCTGGTGGTCTCGACCTGATCTTAGATTCACGTGGAGACCTTTTCTACGCTTGCCAATAGGTACAATGTCTACGTTCATGAACTTTAAACCCTCATCGATCATTCGTTTTACGAACTATGTGTCAGTTCCTATTAACTACCACTACAACAGATATTTGAAATCGTCGGTATGTCGGCTCGCCTTACTTATGGGTAGATTTGGAGAACCAAATCTCAAGGTGTTACATAAATCAGCGCACTAATAGAGGTGGTACCTATATGGAGCCGTGGTGGTCAAGTGGTACTCGTAGTAACACCTATCCTACAATCGAGAGTTGTTGGATTCAAATCCTAATCCCGTATCAATGAGTTTCTTTGGAACATATGTACGGAATTTCACAATGTCGTGTGGCAACCTGTATACCTATGTAGCTATGTACATCCGAAGAAGGGACTTGATGCCGTATATCAACCAACCCGTACTGGGCCACCGTGATGGATATGACCCAATCACCCTTCGTAAACAGACCTACGTTCTGCAGTGGACGATTAAGGTCCAACAATTTGACGGCACGAACTCCTCTATGGGCGTGGCTAAAATGAATGCTATCTCAACTGTCTAGCTCGAGAAAGAGACAGACTCGGTGATGAGCAGTAGAGGTAGCGTGTGCGCACACAATGAAATATCACAATATGCGTATTTCGACACGCACGCCCACGTCTGCCATTTCATTCAACGCGGACACTATAATATTGAATGAGTAATCGTAAATCCAAGCTGCGTGAACACCTGCCTTGTAGAGTTGTCACGTCGCATGTTTATTGAATTGAATCTAATCTAATACAATTATACAATATAATAATACAATACGTCAAGTAGTTATCCAAATAGTAGAGACTTCGCGAGCACATTTTGTAGTAATTTCGAGTATAGGTACTTAGTCAGTTCTCCAACTTGCACATTCATAAATGTTCTCAATAACAAAAGCAGTACGGTTCAATTTCGCAGCAAAATGCTCAGCTCGATCTTGATCGAAATACCTACATTCTTATTTTTTTTAATATCTGTCATTATAAGGATGCATTTACTCATCATTACGAAAAACTTTTACTATGGGACCAACTGCGAAATATCGAAAAAAATAGCTGTTCTATACAAAAAGTTAATTAATTCTCGACAAATTGTACGGATCGGCTCATCATTTTTCGCGTTTTCGCAGTTGGTCCCATAGCAAAAATTCGTGAGGAGTAAAATACGTTCTTAAAATGTTACGTACTAAAAAAGGTTAATACCTACTTACATACTTGTTGGGATTTTGACTATTATTATTTTGCTAAATATTATCAGTCGGTTGATAAATGCCTACTAAAAATGTCGCTGATGACTAAAAACCATTCTAAAAACTAACAACCGGACAGATGAATAAAAATTTTGACAATCCAGATACCTTCGCTTCTCCAATAAAGGACATCATTCACGTTCCATACATTTTTGGGCTAAATCTAAAAGTGCCGGCCAAATTATAACTAATGAGGACATAGTGTTAGTGCATATTATTCTGAGCATTTTATACTATGGGACTAACTCTCATCGATCACTCCCTGGGTAGTTATCGAGTTTTGAATATCGTTTTTGTAATTTTAATTGAGTTGTTATTTTTTTATGATATTTTGCTAGTACTTGTAAACCTACTCTCTAGGATCCCTGGGTAATTATCGAGTATTAAAATCAAGTATTTTATTAGAAGAAAGTCGTGTTAGTTACACCATTTATAACTCAAGAATGGCTGAACCGACTCGGCTGTAAATTGGTGGGGAGGTAGCTTAGAACCAGGAGAAGGACATAGGATACTTTATATCCCGTTCCTTTTTATATTTTTTGACAGTTATTCATCTTCTCTTGTTCATATCATTTTTCCCTTAAAAAATCGTTAGCGAAACTGTCACTTATCACAACGACGCTAATAGGCCCAATTTTCAAGGCACCGTCGTAATTATAACAGCTAATTAGAATATTTCTGTTTCTGTTTCTCTTTAGGGATTCGATAGCGAGAACACATTTTACATTCCTATTAATTTTACGATGGCGCGTTCATAATTGGGCCTATTATGGATTGACGAAACGTAATAAGATGAAAAGTGACATATATTGACTGCAGACTTTTATAAATGTCACGCTTAGCATAGCAAAGGGACAAATTGTCTTTTTACCATTACAGCTCCTCGAAAAGGGAATTTAGTATGGATTGACAGTGACAACTGACATTAAAATTGGACTAAATGGTTTTTCCCTATGCCATGCTACATATTACAATGACGTTTAATACCTACTGGGCCGTAATTTTGTCTGACATTAAAAATATTTTTAAATATACCACCATTAGAGGTTAAACATGTTTCTTTATTCTACCTATATGGTACAGAATCCATACTAATATTCGAAGAAACGAATCGACTTGATTTTTAGGAGTAGTATGGCATGAGTATAAGTATCTTGACTCTAAGGTTATTAACCTTGACTGTGAACTGTGACCTTGACACGAACATACATTTCTGTTGGTTTGGTTAGGATTGAACAGTGATAAAAGTCTCAGTTCGCCTCAGTTGCGGCACTCCTCATGAGGCACGCAACTTACCGGCCAGCCTCTCAGCTGCCATAGTTAAAAAGCCCAGAAAAGCGGCCCAACCACGAGTGCGAACTTCTAAGCTGCCAAGGGAAAAAAAACTCAAAAAATCGGGAGACCTCGAGCGCCGCCTTCTCAGCTGTCTCAGAAGAAACCCAGAGAAGCGGCTCTATCTGGGATTCCCGCGCCGCCCATAAGCCTCGACTACTAAGTTCCCCCGCCACGACAAGGCGGGAACCCGTACACTCTAACCTTACTCGTATCTTAATCAATAGAAGCATTTATAAGTATAAGGTATCATAATACTTTAGGTAGGTAGGTCAGGTTAGGTTTGGACAGTGGCAAGGTGCAAGGGTACTTGACTTTTTTTATAGAGCAAGTGCCTTTATTAACTACCACTAAGTACAAGACTTATAATGTAAAACGTTATAAACTACTACTACATAACAATCAATTGGATCATCCACAGACCCTTGAAGGTCTAAAGATAGTCCAAATACTCAAGCCCACTGCCAGTTAGCAGCGTGCCCAGCATGCTGGCAGCATTGCCACGCTGATTGGCAATGCATATACGTTAGCCAAATAAACACCACACACACACGTCGGGTACACCAGACGCTCAGAAAGACTTATAAAAATAAGACCGGCCACCACGGGCACAATGTCTCTATTTCAAACGGCTGAAATACGAGGGTCATTCAATAAATACTTAGCCTACAAAAAGTAAACGAAAATTTTGGAAAAGTGGCAATTTATTTTTCAACATAGTCTCCTTTTAGTTCGATACACTTAGCCCAGCGATGCTCCAACTTTTTTAACCCGTCCGAAAAATAGTTTTTGTCAAACTCTGCAAAATAGGCCTCCGTGGAGGCGTTGACCTCCTCATTTGATCCATATCTATTCCCGGCGAGAGATTTTTTCAGATTAGGAAACAGAAAGAAGTCACAAGGGGCCAAATCTGGAGAATACGGTGGATGGGGCAGCAATTCGTAGGGTAATTCGACCAATTTGGCCATGGCAACGGCAGACGTGTGAACCGGTGCGTTGTCGTGGTGAAACAGCACTTTTTTCTTCGCCAGATGGGCATAGTAAAGTCCTGTAATTGTTTTACCCTTCTCGAGGTAATCGATGTAGATCACACCTTGTGAATCCCAGAAAACGGTGGCCATAACTTTTCCGGCCGATTTTACAGTTTTCGCCTTCTTTGGAGCACGTTCCCCGGTCTGGATCCATTGTTTTGATTGCTTCTTGGTCTCTGGTGTGTACCAGTGGATTCAGGTTTCATCGACGGTCACAAAACGACGCAAAAACTCCGCTGGATTCCGCTTAAACAGCGCCAAACACGTCTCCGATGTGGTCTCACGGTTGCACTTGTTTTCCGGTGTGAGTAAACGCGGCACCCATCACGCCGACAGCTTTCTCATGCCGAGTTCCTCGTGAAGAATATGATACACTGTTCCTTCTGAAATGCCTACAGTCTCAGCTAGCTCCCGAACCTTCAGTCGGCGATCTGCCAATACGAGATCATGGATTTTTTTAATGTTTTCCTCCGTAGCAGCTGTTTTCGGTGCACCTGGACGTGGTTCATCAAAAACCGACATACGGCCACGTGCAAACTCGTTGAACCAATTCTTGACGGTGGCCATCGATGGAGAAGAGTCACCGTACACAGCATCCAAGCGCTCTTTGATTTCGATTTTCCCTTCCAAAAATAGTAATCTAATCACCGAACGATATTGCTCTTTTTCCATTTTTGTAAAACCGATCGATACGTTCGCTTCCATAAGTTGTCAAATTAAAACAAATAAAGGGATCGGAATGAAAATTTGAAAAAAGAATGAAAAAAGAACGTGCTACCTACACTGTGGTAAAACTCTTTTGAAACTACAGCGCCCTCTGGCGATGAGGCTAGGTACTTATTAGTATGGTTTTTTTTCTGTGTAATAATACCAAACAGAGTAAAATTACTAACTAAAATGTACATAATTATATGTACTAATAGAATATCCTAATTAATTATTAAAAAGCTCTAATGAGAGAAAAAAATATGAAAAATAAACAACTTAAAAATTCGATAACTACTCAGGGAGTGGTCCTAGAGGATTGGTACCATAGTATAATATGCTCAAATTAATATGCACTACTATTATTCTATAATTAATTACTTTGGCCGGCACTTTCGGAATTAGCCCAAAAATGTATGGACTGTGAAAGATCTCCTTTCCTAGGGTTTTTGCAAAAAAAAGGTTTATCAAATTTTACTACGACATATAGAAAAACGTGTTTATTTTCTCGAATTAGGTACGCCCCATAGTAAAAGTTGTTCCTAATGATGATCTTAACCACCACCTTTCAATTGAACAAAATCATACTGTAGGTAAGTAGGTACCTACATATTTTTCGTAATATTATTAGAGTTGTATGAAATGTTCTGACAAATATACCTAACGTAAGTGTATCTAACCTAACGTTCTGAACTCAGAATAATGAAACAGTTCAGACGTTCGGCTTCGCTTTTTATCCTGCTCGCGCCAGTTACTTACGCTACGAGAGCAAGCGGGATGAAAAGCGAAGTCGAACACCAGAACGCGTACGGGGAACGGATAAGTACCTTCTAGAAGACAAAATGAGCCCGGTCCGTTTATAATGCACTGCGAGCGTAAACAAACGCGCTCTACCTACGTTAATCCAGAATTACCCAGTACAATTGTTAATACCTACTACTAATAATAATCACCACCTACCCATAGTTCAATTTGTAGGATAATCAAATAACCGGCAAGAAGTCCAAAGAATATACCTACGTCAATACTTCCGAAGTTGAAAACAATGATCGTCCGATCGTCGAATAATGCGTCCTTATCATATAAGATATTATATGGTCTGGTGAGTTGGTGTCGTTGAACTCTGCGTGATAACACAAAGTTCAACGACACCAACTCACCACGGGCACGGGCTAGTGGAGAATGGCGGCCGGACTCGGCCGAAGCCGCGTAGCGTACGGGGGCCGCGCTGGGAGCACGCGCTACACGTTCCGTCCCGCTCCCCGCGCGGGGTACACAGTCGGGTGAAATAGAACTATAATTTTTACCTAAACACGGCCGCGTAAAAATGCGCGTAAAGGCTTTTGCTCATAGTGAATCCTGTAAAAACTGCTAGATGAATTAGTTCAAATTAAAGTTATTTAACTTTGAGAATATATAAGCTAAGATTATTGCTCAATTACTATGGACTCAGTCTAGTTATTGTGCGATTTATTTAAGCCTAAAGTTTCCTTAAAATCAGTGTTAAAATTCAAATGTTTTGAGGCTTATTTTAGTTGAATGCATAGTTTTGATTACAGTTATTTTTAGCAATAATCATAGATTATGTCACAATAAATTGATTTAAATCTTAGTTTTAGATATTCAACATTAAAAAATCGTGTATTGTACCATGGACGTTTGTATGAAGTGACGACTAACTTGTTCCACCTTAAAGAAGACTGGTATATAAACAGTACTTATAGGAATAGGGGTGATATACTCGTAATACATGCACAACGCGACAGCGTTTATTTTTTTATATTTCTATGACTTAAAAAATTTCTAAGTGTTTCGGAATAGCCAATTTGACGATTCAAAAAACAATTTACTTATACATATAAATTGAAACAGTCTTGAAAACAATATGATTTATTTGGATAAGGATTTAAACAGAAGTATGAATAACATGGTCGAATATTGGTCGGTATTTCTATTAACTTTTAAAAAGTAATAAGTGGTTATTGTGACATAATGATAGTAGTTAGACATTATGGTATTCCAAATTTTTTTTGTAGATATTGATATGTTCTTTAATATTGTAGAACAGACTTTTGTTCTATCATCAATAGTTTCCGCAGCGTATGCAACGAAAGACGTTTTAATTAAGACATTTTTTTTACATGTTGGGTTACGTTACTTAAGTTTTAGTAAGGATTCGTAATCTTTTCTAGGAATAAATATAACTTATGTTACTTAAAGTGAATATAGCTTTCCAACGGTGAAAGAATTTTTAAAATCGGCACAGTAGTTTTCGAGTTTATTCATTACAAACATACCTACACACACACACGTAAATACAAACGTACGCCGCGCGCCGGCCGGGCCGCTACCGCCCGCGCCGCACCGATTTGTCCCTGCATTTTAAATCTGTAATATCTTCGAAAATATTCATTTAAATTACATGCTGTAAAAGGCCATATTGATCTATATTGAATGGACAATGTATTTAAGGTACTTAATTGGATAAGCATTAATTATGTATTGCTTAAAATAACTTTCTAAATAAGCCATTTTATCCCGTAAAATGTAATGGATAAAAAATGGTTATTGTGGGCTATCCTTAAGAGACAGACATATACCATCGCGGACTTTTTTGTTGACCTTTTTAAGGTGTACAATACCGTAGTACATTATTTTGATTTATCTCGTGGGGTTCAGTCAGCGTTTGCAATGTAAGCCCAAAAAAACGTGTTTATTTACGACATTACATTAGAAACCTGTAAATTTATCAGTGTTCCTCTACAATATTATGTATGTATTATACATATAAACCATCCTCTTGAATCACTCTTTCTATTAAAAAAAACCGCTTCAAAATCCGTTGCGTGGTTTTGAAGATTTAGGGAAACATAGGGACGGACAGACAGCGACAGCGACTTTGTTTTATACTATGTAGTGATAGTGATAGTGATAGTGATGCTACGGGACTAATCCCGCACTAAAATCCGGATTGCCGGCCATTAAGGGCCTAAATCTGGAACCAGATGACATGATGAGTTATGGTGAGCTATGACGTTGAATCTTTGTTCACCAAAGTTGCGGTAAAGGAGTGTCTCGAAGTGATCAGAGAATTGTTAAAGGAGAACCACATGCCAGAAAACTTAATGATACCGCTGAGAAACTGCCTTGAAGGTAGTTTCTTACTTTATCGTGGACAACACTACCTCCAGTTTGATGGTGTTGCCATGGGGAGCCCGCTGGCACCGGTGGTGGCAAACATCTGGATGAAACATTTTAAAAAGTCCATTTTACAATCAGCTGCGGTAATGGTTTGGAAGAGGTATGTGGATGACGTATTCTGCGTAATGAAGGCAGACAAAGAAGGGGTTGACCAGTTTGTGGATTATCTCAACTCTATTCATCCTAACATTAAGTTTACTTATCAGATGGAGGTGGAGAAAACTTTGCCATTCTTAGACGTCAAGGTGATGGTGAGGTCCGATGGCTCCTTGGGACACACAGTTTACCTACAGGAAGCCCACGCACACAGACAGGTACCTACACGCAACTTCACACCATCATCCGCGCCATTTGCAGTCGGTGTCCAAAGCGCAGCTGGACAGAGCGGATGCCCTCTGTGACGCTGAACATGTAGCGACTGAGAAAGCGCATGTGCAGGACGTTTTAAAGAGAAATGGCTATAATGTGAAAAAGCGAGACCTAGGTAGACGCAGGTATCGGAAGCACGGTTTCGACGTTGAGAGGCAGCCGGCTTTCATGCCTTATGTTAAAGGAGTGACGGATAAGGTGGGGACTTTGCTAAAGGATTACTCCATCAAGACAGTGTATACTCCCTTATCCAAACTACTGGGCCAAGTCAGAACGGCGAAGGATGTGGTTCCGTTTCAGACTCCTGGTGTATATACAAACAAACAAACAACAAAACTTTATTAGACTACCACATTACATAAAAACAGGATATATAAGATGGATTGCCAATCCAGATCTTTCATCAATACACTCGAAAACAGTGGACTTGAATCACAGAATAGGCCCTATTTGACTTGAATATATAAAAATCCGCAGAAATATACAGGTCTACAAAAAAATGTCTACGTTCTGACAAACACACGCGACTCCTGGTTTTTATTTACAGATTTTATTTTTTAGAAATGCGTTAGATTTACGAAAACTTTGGTTTTCAGCTCTCTCGAGCACCATGACTAGGTAAATAATCAAAGAATAACATAAAATCATAATAATCTCTGACAAATAATAATTAATAACTTTAAAATAACTAATTGTCAGAAATAAATTAATACTATTCTTTCTGACACGAAATAACTCTTTTATTCCATACTCGTAGTTTGACAATTAATATTAGTTCAATGATAGAGTTTCTTTGTTAACTTAGAGTCAAGTCTAATGGAATTTCTTTCTAATCACATACCTAATATTTTCATTATCAAAAATCTGCCTAGCTTTGTAAAACTATTTTATATTTAAAACAAACAAAAAAATATTCTAAATAAACTCCACATAAAATAGAGAAGCTCTAGAATCAGTATTTCTATATAGCTCTAGAGGCATTAATTAGATACTTCAGTTCACTTAGAAATTAGAAAAATACTTTCAGGTTCATAGAACGTCAAAGTAGGTAAAATATACAAACAGGGTTATCGATCTGAACTTAGGTAGGTATTCTATTAGGCAGATAGCTCTTTCGAATCACCTTTACCTAGGGTTTATGTGGTCTATAACGCAGGATCTACCACTAGACGAACACTGGCCAAACTAACGTACAAGTAGGTAAAAAGATCAGATAATTAGGATAGGAATTTCACTGCAGAAAGCTAGTATCAAAATGTAGGATTACTTTTATCAAGTGAACCGGAAGCAGATGGCGCTAGTAGTGCCTGATTATAGAATGAACCTGGGAGGTTCACAGTTAAGTATTGGTATTTCTTACTATTTATCATTACGATTTGTAAGCTGGGATCTTATTGAGTGTCTGTTTCAATATTTAATGCGTTCTTAACATTTTAGGATATTTCTTTCATGAGGTTCATTTTATAATTCCTTCATACTTGTGTGAAAACAGGTTGCACAGCTAGTTTGACATAAAGCTAGGAACAATAGTGAGCAAGTCAGTTTCTAAAATCATTTTATCTGACATTTTATTTTAGGTAAGTTTCTTAAAATAGTTTCTACTCCTCTTAGGTTTATATATGAGGTTAATTAGGCAGGCTAGGCTAAGGTTTGTTACAAATCGTACAGGTTAGGCGGGGCGCTAATTTTATATTTTCCAAATAACCTTTCCGCTACTTCACAAATGAATGTTTCCAACGGTGCGGGCGACGTCGTCATAGCCAACTTGAGTTCGCAACTCATAAATAAGTAAATAATAATAATATAAATTAAATAAATTGATGAGGTCACCTACTCCATACTTACAAACTAAACATTTGTTTGGTTATTGTGTTCGCCATATTTGTGCTCATGCGTATATGCAAAACCTTCGTTCAAGTTGGTACAATACATTTTCGAATCCTGTGTCTCACTCGGCGAGACAGCTCGACAGCGAGTGTGTACGACTGTACGTGGTGCTCTCGTGTACTTTCTCGGGCAAGCGCCTCTCCTCGGTAGATAGCTAGTTGCCGGCCGCTTGTTTCAAAACTTGCGTTGGGTGTCGCGAGTACTTTTCCTTATTGAACGATCTATCGTAGTGAGAGAGGTATCCGAGTAGGGGCAAGGAATGCGAGCGTCAGCGAAATAGTGCGCCTGAGTCGCGATAGCGCCGCCCGCCGCTTCCTCGGCCCGCCTCCTCAGTCATCCGCTCGCCGCCGACTCATGTACGCGTATTAGTGGCCCAATACTGCGGAGTTTCTCATTAATTTTTTTCGAGTGAGGTTTTCTCTACAGTCTCTCGGTGGCATGGTAGTTACGCATGCATCGGCACATGGCGAGTTGCAACCCACTGAAGGACACGTGACGGCGGCATTGTGATTATGTCAAGGATGACTCCTGGGAAAACGGCGGTTTCGGGAAGAATGTAAATGTATGCCAGTATAAGTGAACATTTTGTTGTGTTGTATATAATGGTTATGAACAACGAAACAAATACCGCGACGGTGGCTGGAGTAAAACCAGAAGGCAGCGCAACGGATGTATGTAGTGGCAACACTGGCAAGGAATTTGAGCGGCTTGTCAAATAGTACGCCTGAGTTACTATAGCGCCCGCCGCCGCGTCCTCGCCTCTAAAATTAATCCGTTTTAATTGGACGAGTTTCCTATCGTCTGTCCGGATTTTCCCCAACAGGTCAATTGTTCAACAAACCTCAACGAAACTTGATACACAGGTTTCACACAGGGTGGAGAGCTGACGCTGGCGTTAATTTGAACCACAAGTAGTACTAGTAATAAGTAATCTCACAAAAAAAATCATGTGAAATGTAGCCAATACAAGATTACTGGTTAACAAGGCCAGTCAGTCAGGCTTTAAAGTAGCGCCACTTTATACTCTTTAAATTATTTATCTCCCCGTATACCAATTTGTATCTTTAAGAGTTAATTGCAAGACACTCATTATTTTAAAAAAAAAAAACCAGCTGACTGACTCCAGGCTATTGTTGTACACCATCATGACAACGTAATACCAAAAATTTAGTTTTTAGAAAGTACTCACATTTTTCGTGCTTACCTCCTGGCCTCCTATTATCGATATTGAATCAGTAAACGTGCCGCCGGCATAAATGAGTAGTAGTGGTAGAAGCACGTACCAACTATAGTTGGACAATAGTGCGGTTTAGATTTGACTGACATAAGTCTCTTTGTCGTCTCCCCGACACCCCTGTACCACGCAGGCGAGGACTAAGTTAAGCGGTAGGATTATAACTGCAACGGCAAGCAAACAAACGTCAGCAAGGTCGCTGCAACATGAATGATAGTATTTCTTATACTACGCTAATCACAAACATTACTCACATATTACTATTAAGTGTTAATTTTACAGTTTATTCCTCGTGTGTATCACTAGAAGACCTATCGAAAATCACATTTTTGTTGGAGTTGAGATTTTTGTAATCATTATAATGAGGTGCGGTTTGTCAACATGTATTTCGATTTCCATTATTTTTAGATTTTTTTGGACATAAGTCATTATTTTGTAGCGTTTTTAATGATGAAAAAGTTTAATTGGATAAAATTAAACTTAAAATCAATAAAATATGCAATAATGTAATGATCAAGATTAATCTATCACAACAATAATTGAGTAGAAACACGTAATGCAACATGATTAAGTGTCCATCTGAAGGTATAGTCCAGGCGCCAAAGGTAGTTGAGTATGCAAAATGTGAGGACCGCATTCGGTTTATGGTTTTGAACTCAGAAAAGCATGCAAATTACGATTTCGAATGTTGCCAGGAGTTGTATTGGTCCAATTTTTTTTTACACCCCACCCCCTTAGACAGCTAGTAAATGGACTGAACATATGCTTTGGTATCATTAAAATAATTGTTTTAACGGCAATATCATTTTTTTTTATAATTAAAGATACTTATTGCTAGTCAAGTGGAAAAAGAACAGAAAAATTAATAATAAAAACAAAAATTATTGTTAAAAAAAATTATTTAATACAAAAAATCAAACTTGGCCATATCATAATCATTAGCGCTGATACAGATGTTTTCATTCTCGGAATTTACTTCTGGAACAAGCTTGCACGTCTAGGCTGTTTAGGTCTATGGTTCGACGGTTCCTATAAGAAAAAAATCATTTCAGGATGTCATCTGGCTGCTCAATCCCTTGGAGAAAATATTTGTGGTATTTTGCCAGCATTACACGCTCTGAGTGGTTGCGATTCGACTAGCAGATTCGGCTCGAAAAAAAATGCTTTAAACGCTGCATCGTTGGATTTTGTACAAGAAGCTTTAAAGCATTTGGGAAATCCGTACCTAAGTGTCGAACAGCTAAAAAAATGGAAAACATTTGCACCTATCTTTTTTCAAAAAAAAAATTCAACGGCTGATGAACTTCGGTATAAATTAATTTCCCAAAATATCGGTTTCGGCTTAAATTTATTAAAAGTTATTTGCACATCAGATGCTCTACATTTACATCTATTAAGAGCTTCAGCACAAACATATGTATGGGTGAATGCTGACCAAACTTTACTACAGCCTATTGATTACACCTTCTTAGGCTATGAAAGGAAATATGATAAATGATACCCACGACAAATGACTAAGCAACCACTGCCGGAATTGTTGATTCAACCCTGTAAATGTACATCCAATTGTAAAACAATGGCTTGCTCTTGTAAAAAATTACAGATTGATTGTATTACGTTATGCAAATGCATAAATAACGATTGTCAAAATAAAAAAGATTGATGATTATACTTTTTTTATGTTATGTTTAAATTTGCTTTTTTGTATTAATAATTTTTTTTAACAATCATTTTTGTTTTTATTATTAATTTTTCTGTTCTTTTTCCACTTGACTAGCTATAAGTATCTTTAATTATATAAAAAAAAATTGATATTGCCGTTAAAACAATTATTTACTTATTAAAAAGCTACTTACTTATTTAAACAACGTCAATAAACACTTGCAAAATTCGACAGAAGCAAGAAACAGCTCGGTGGCCGAGTGGTTTACACCGGTAATTCAAAAAGAATGGTCGAGGAAGCGAGTTCGAGCCTCGGGAAGAGCATTCATTTTGCATGTAAAACAAGGTTTTTTTTTTTTTTTTTTTTTTTTTATTAATAATTATAATGACAATACTACACTACTACTACATAGAAAGCAATTGGATCATCCACAGACCCTTGAAGGTCTAAAGATAATCCAAGAAAAAATTTAATTTAAACAAGGTTGGTATTTTGAAATCTTTACTTTGAGAACTCCAGTCTATAAATAAAATTTAATAGTCTTCAGCGATTTTTACGGCGATACAAAAATGACTGAAGAAATATGTGAAAATATCACCTTCAGACAACAAATACGTCGAAGAGCTAATTTATTGGGTGCGGAGGATGATCTCAGAGCATTGAGGAAGGAATCAGAAGTCTCAGAGATATCTCTTCAGTCAATTGCAAAAATAAATATCTCACATACAGACTCAAATTATGCATATAAAGAGAAGAAGAAAAAATTGAATAATTGGAGAAAAAGGTTTTATCTACAGATGCCGAAATCGATAACTTATTAATGGAAAATTCAAGACTCACAGAAGAACTGCAAAAAAAAAAAGACCATATAATTCATGTACTCAAACGAATTGAAAGTAGCGATGTACACTCGACTCCTACGGCAGGGAGTAAAAGAAAAAAACCTTTAACCTTAAACGACACAAATTACATAGCTGCATTGGATATGTCACACACACCGTCGAAACAAATTTTACGCCTAAGTAGACTAGAATTAGAAAGAAAAACACAAGAAGTAACCACTTGGCTAGAAGAAGAAAAGAAGAAATGTCTAGAGCTCACCGAAGAATTAAATAAAATAAACATGATAAAGAAACCTTATAAAAGAGCAGTTAAACCAAAACAGCTGCAATTATTTTGTAAAAAAAATAAAAAAACTAGCAACAAGGACAAAGTATTTACAAAAACAATGTTTAAATCTTACGAAAATTCAGGTGAAAATTAATTCGACAATAGAGCATGAACAGAAAAGATTAAAACTATACGAAAACGTTAAGAAACAAAGCACTGAAGAAATATGCAATATTGAACACAATAATCAAATGAATAGGAACATAGTAAAGAAACAAAATTAAGAGCTCACGGAATTATTTTATCAGATGAAATAGTACGGGACATTATGGAAAATTTAATGAGAAATTTCAATAGATAATTAATTACTGTAGACCAGGAGCGACTATAGAAAACAGGAAAGAGCATTTGGACGACAAAACAAAAAATCTCAAAAAGTAGATATACTAATGATCCTTGCAAGTAGATATCATCCGAAATATCTACATAATAATATGTATATCAAAATTCTACAAAGCATTATTGAAATACAGGATAGAAAATTCAACTTGATGATCACTTGATTACGATATGATGGCTACAATAACAGTAAAATATATGCTCTAAATGCCAAATTGGCTTCCTTATCACAGCTAAGTGAAAATGTTAAATACGTAGACGTAAACATAAGCAATGGCCTTAAATCTATTTACAAAGCTAAATAATCAATTGTTCAACAAATATAAAGAATTCTAGTACACAAATTTCTGGGATCTTCGGCACTTACTTGTATAGAACAGAATGAACCCGACAACGTCAATACAAATTTTCAAATATCGTCTCAATAAATAAACCAAAGATGATTGTCGCAGCAAACGTACAAAGCATTTATATTCATAACAAATATTTGTCATTAGAATATCTACTTAGTTCATTAGATTGTGAGATCCTGTATCTAAATGAAACGTGGGCAAAGGATCATCAAGTTATAGGAATGCAAATTGAAAACTTTGAACTTGCCACAAACTTTAACAGAAAATTATTTGAGCACGGAGGAACTGCCATAATTGTTAAGAATAACATAGACTACAAAATACGGAAAGACCGAAACAACATGTCATTTGAAATGAATTGTGAGATTGCAGCTGTAGAATTATGGGCATTTAAAACAGTAATAATTAGTTTATACAGACCGGACTATGATTTACATATATTTTTTATTCATTTACAAAACTCCTAAGTATGTTAAGTCGCGAAAATAAGCCAGTAATAATAGCTGGTGATTTTAATTTGAATGTACTTGTCGATCACAAGATACGTAAATTTCAAACTGGACAATTTTATTGTAAATGTTGACGATTGTAATGGAACTGTTCTGGATGATAAGATCATAATATAATACTACTAAACGGTTTTTTTGGGCGTGGGTAGTCGCCTAGAACACATTGTTTTTAACTTGCTCCTATTTAAATATTCATAAAAATTATAAATATACAAGTCAGAGCTAAATTCACATGTGTAATCTAATGAATTGAGCACAATACCTGTCCGGGAGTGATTTCCTTTCATAATACACAAAATCATAATATATAGTACACAGCTCATATTTATTTATTGGTTATCTTACTCCAGTGATAAAGCAGTATTTTTTACCGTTCAACAATGGAAGCTATTGTGGAAACCCAGGAGCAGCTTCAGTCACTATTTATGCAGAAGATGGAGGCCTTCCAAGCTGAACTGCAGAGATCACCTTCCACAAGCAAAAATGATTTATTGGCCGACAACTTTTCTTCTTTCCGTTCTTTTGTCTTGGTATCCATGAAATCTCTTCAAGACCAGATTAATCTTGTGGCACGAGGGACTGACAATCTGGAGATGAGGGCTCGTCGGAAGATACTCTTACTGCATGGAGTGCCCGAGGTGAACTGAACGATGAAAACATTACAACAACAGTGGTGAATGTTGCTTTGCAAAAACTCAAGATAACAGAGTTCTCTTCCTCTCACATCGAACGCTGTCATCGCATGGGTCGGTCATCTGGTACCGGCAGACCCAGGCCTATCCTGGTAAAGCTGCAAGACATGTCCATGCGTCAAAAGCTTTGGTTTGTCAAAACTGCGCTAAAGGGGTCAGGGATCACTATGTCGGAATTCTTGACTAAACCGAGGCACGAGACCTTCATGGCAGCCCGTGATCGCTTTGGTGTGACGAAGAGCTGGACGCAGGATGGATTCATCTTTGTGCTAGGACCGGACGGCAAAAAGCATCGCATCAGCAGTCTCGACGAGCTGAACAGAATCGAGGCAGCCGCCCCCTCAAAGATTAAGAAACTTGAGCTGCCAGCGGAGAAGAAACAAGCTAGAGCCGCCCGCAAAGTCCAGTCAAAGCAGTGAATATTCTCCTGAACAATGTATGTTACTGTTGTTGCGTTAATTGAAGGTATAGTCAGGCGTAATCTACTGTACAGGGTAGGTATCGTGCTTTGTCTATATTCTGTCTCTTTACAAATTATGTATTTTTGTAATTATAATATATAATAATTGTAGTTCACCCACATAATTTGTTACTTTTCTAATTTTAAGAAATATTATTTTGACACCTAATTGTCACTGTCATTTGTCGCATCTATTATTCGCAGTGTCATAATTGCTATTTTTTTTATTTTTTCTTCTGTCAAATGTACAACGCTAAGGTCTTTTGCCTTTAAAATAATTTGAATGATATAGCTGCACTTTCATATTTTATGTATACTTGTAAGTACCTATAATACCTACGTTTTTTGTGGCGTGTTACGATTTAGAAGGTTTTTTTTTCCCCTATTGTTTACCAATCTACTTATGTTGTAACATTGTTGCAGTAGTGTACTTCAGTGTTGTTGTTCAAAATTTATTATGATAAGTACGTTATTTTTAACAATATGTATACACCCAACGAATTTTCGTTTATTATTCCTGGTATATTTCTTTCTTTTCTTTCTTTGCGCGGGCTCTACTTTTTGTATGTAGTATAATTAGGTACCTATATAAAAATTACTTTTTTACTTTGTTTTACACACAAGTTTTTGCGATATGTGTCATGTGATATTCGATTGAATTTTATGTTCTATGTTTTTTTTTTCATTTATTTCCTTCTAAAAATTGTTTATTTAGTGCTGTAATATGTTTTTGAGTATGTGCTTATTTTACTTTGTGTTGTTGTATTTTTCCCCGAATCTCTGAGAGGCACAACCGGCAGGTGGTTATTAAAATTTAGTGGTATTTAAATTTATTTTTTATTTAAATAGTTAGGTATTATAAGTACGTTTATTTTTATATTATTTAAGTATGATAAATATTTTTAGTAACAATGACAACAACAGTGATAATGAATATTTTTCTGCATCCTCCTCCGATACAGTGGCTAGCAGTGATGACAGTTTTGAAAGTCTATTACCGCTATCTGATTTCCTAGATTCTACCTTTTCGGGCGTACCTAAAAATTTCAACCTTGTACATATTAATGCCCAGAGCATTCCATCGTGCTATCCCGAAATGATGGCGTCTCTTGACCATCACAATATCCACGCAATATTAGTCTCCGAAACATGGCACCGTCCTTCTCTTCTCACTACTTCTTTTTCTCTTCCTGGTTTTGTTCTTATTAGGAACGACCGTGTATCCAGAGGTGGTGGGGGCGTGGCTATATACTTAAAAGCTAATATCCCTTTCATGATCTTAAGCCAGTCTCCCCAACCACCCCCTGTAAATGCTGGTGAACACCTTTTTATCGAAGTTTTACTTTCCCACACTAAAGTTCTTCTCGGAGTCTACTATTGTCCTTCAAAGAACATTGATTATTTTTCTTCCTTTGAAACTATTCTTCACAATTTTATTCCTTCTTACAATCACTCCATCATAATGGGCGATTTTAATACTTGTCTCCATAAGAATGATCTTAGAACATCTTCACTAGAATCCTTAACCAAATCTTGTAACCTGCATATACTTCCTCTTAATGCGACACATCACTAATCCTAATTGTGTTCCCTCTCTTCTTGACCTTATGATAGTGTCTTCTCCTAACAACGTTGCTAAACATGGTCAATATGCCGCTGACAACTTTTCCTATGATGATTTGATCTTCCTCTCTTATAAAATTCGTCCCCCTAAACCTAAACCTCAAATTATTCTGCAGCGTAACTTTGGTGGCATAGATTGTGAGGCTCTTCTCCGAGATGCTAGTAATATTGACTGGAGTACCGTTACTGACGCTGAGTCTGTCGAAGATCAGATATCTATCTTTAACTCTTTGGTTACGCAATTGTATGATACCCATGCACCTTTGCGTAAGATCAAAATTAAACAACTTCCTGCACCTTGGCTCACTGAGGATATAAAATATTTAATACGCAAAAAAGAAATTGCCAAAACTAAGTGCAAGTCCCGGCCCACAGAGATCAACCATGATAAATATGTACAGGCCCGAAATCGCTGCAATAAAGTGTGTAGGGATGCAATGCGTCGCTATGTTCATGCATCAGTTGATGATGAGTATCCAGCTAAGGTCTGGAAATTTCTCAAGTCAGTGGGAATTGGCAAATCTCGTCCAGACACTTCTAACAATATTGATCTTAATGCCTTAAATTTACATTTCTCATCAGCTTCCATTATGTCGGATGCCGATAAAAGTCATACTCTACGTTATCTTTCTGCCATTACTCCCCCCGACTTTCCTCCATTTGAGTTCAATCGTTTCACTGAATGTGATGTTAGAAAGAGCTTAATGTCGATATCCTCCAACGCGGTTGGCGGTGACAATGTGAGCCGGAACATGCTTTTGCCTATTTTAGACATCATCCTTCCCATCCTGTGTACCATTTTTAATAATTCTATATCTTGTGGAATATTTCCTACAGTCTGGAAAGATGCACAGATCATACCACTACCTAAGAAATCCAATCCTAAATCCTTTTCCGAATATCGACCTATCTCTATCCTTCCGTTCTTATCCAAGGTTCTGGAGCGTCTTGTTCACAGACAGCTGAACAATTACCTTAATAGACATGATCTCCACAATCCTTTCCAATCCGGTTTCCGTCCTGGGCATAGCACTGTGTCTGCGCTTATTAAGATCACCGACGACATACGCTTGGGTATGGATGACGGTAAGCTTACTGTTCTAACCCTGTTAGACTTCAGTAATGTCTTCAATACCGTTGACTACGACATTTTATTAGCATTATTGCGCTCTTCTAACATATCTCCATCAGCTATTGACTGGCTTCACAGTTATCTGTACGGTTCGCCTTGGAGATAATTTTTCTTCCTGGTGTGTCACTACTGCAGGTGTGCCACAAGGCGGCGTGCTATCTCCTCTTCTTTTTGCTTTTTTCATTAATTCTATTTCGCAACGGCTTACTTCTTCCTATCACCTTTATGCAGACGATCTTCGCAAGCTCGGCTAGATAAACTAGATTCAGCGATAGCTGCTATAAACTCTAAGTAACAGAGTGGAGCAGATCTTTTGGCTTAAAGATTAACCCTGCAAAGTCACAAGTCATTATAATTGGCAGTTCTTATAACATTTCAAGAATTGATTGGCCCAAAATTGCTTGCGTAGAGTTCGATGGAATCACTTTGCCATATAATGAATCTGTAAAAAACCTCGGTGTAATGTTTGATCGTACGCTTTGCTGGGATATTCATATTAAAACGATCAGCTGCAAGTTGTTTGCTGCTGGTAGCTCTCTTAGACGGCTCCGAAACTTCCTACCTACTGCTACTAAAGTTGCGCTCGCACAGTCTCTTCTTCTTCCTATTTTAGATTACGCTGACGCCAGCTTTTTAGATCTTACTGAAGCCCAACTTGATAAGCTTGAGCGTCTCCAAAATTATTGCATTAGGTTTATATTTGGGCTACGCAAATATGACCATGTATCTCATTTTCGTACTAAGCTCAAGTGGCTTCCGATTCGTCTTCGTCGGAATGCTCATATCCTTAATCTTCTTTATAACATCCTATTCAATCTTTCTACTCCACGCTATCTTAAAGACTCTTTTTCCTTCTGGCGTGATGCTCATTCCCTTCCCCTCCGATCCAAGGATAACCTTTCCCTTATGACCCCGACCGCACGGTGCGAAACTTTTTATGGCCGTTCATTTGCCTTTCAGGCAGTCCAGTTATGGAATGCCTTGCCCGTTACTGTCAGAAAAGCTCAATCACTAAATGTATTTAAAGATCAGGTTAAATATCATTACCTGCAGAAATAGTCAATTCTTTAACTATGTAAATGTTGTTGTTATTTATGTTGATGTATTTAAGTAGTATATTGTAATTTATTATGTAATAGTTTATTATTTGTCATAGGTTTCTTTTATGATTTTTTTTATGTGTTGTTTTATTTATTTTTAAGTATTTTAAGTATTTATATCAATATTATTAGTATGTATGTTTATGTTGTATAATCTAAATTATATTTTTAACTAATGCACACCCCGTCCATTATTTATACGCTTTCTGTCCTCTCCATCCTAAGGTTGCCTGGCAGAGATCGCTATCAGCGATAAGGCCTCCCATTGTTACACTGTTTATGTATCTTTGTTTCTTCTTTTTGTTTATTTCTTGGTGTGAAATAAAGAGTTAATCTATCTATCTAAACATGCCAACAAATGAAATAGTTCGTAATAATTCTAAGAATGCATTCTAAGATGGCAATGGGCAGGGCACATAGCGCGGAGGACTGATGACCGGTGGAGCCTAAAAGTTCTCAAGTGGAGACCACGTACCGGCAAGCGCAGCGTAGGACGTCCACCCACAAGGTGGACGGATGACTTCATTAAGACCGCAGGATCGCGCTGGATGCAAGCCGCTTCCAACCGGTCTTATTGGAGATCCATAGGGGAGGCCTATGTCCAGCAGTGGACGTCCTTAGGCTGATGGATGGATGAATGGTTGAATTCTAAGAAACCAGTTCATAGAAGAATATTTTCAGGGAATAATTTCAATTATTTTATATCTAAAGAATATCATAAAATATCAGAAGAAATTATAAATACAAAAAACCGGACAAATGCGAGTCAGGCTCGCACATCGTGGATTCCGTGCAAACATATTGTTAAAATAATTAAAAACCTGTTTTAGCATGTGCTAATGAAGTTATTTTATACGATACCTTACATGATATGCTTTACTCTCTTTGAATTTTGAACCCATATTGTGTGTATTTTGAGGCCTTATTTTTATGTGATTTTAATAAAAATATACAGTTTTCAGATTTATTCCTATATGTGTACTCTGAGACAATGCTCTTCGCCAAATTTCATAGGTAGGTTGATAGGTAGGTTGATTTTTGTGAGCGTTGAAATATACGTTTTTTTTACGACATTAACGGCTCTAACTTTTTTATACGGTAACTGAGAAGCTTTTCTTTTACACAACTGCAAGAATTCATAGGTTTACGTATATAGTTTAAATTTCAACTCGGTATCTTTACGCGTTCCCGGGATAAAGAGTCTTGACATACACACAGACGGACAGACGGACAACAAAGTGATCCTATACGGGTTCCGTTTTTTCCTTTTGAGGTACGGAACCCTAAAAAGGATACAAAGTCTTTAGATATATACGAAATGAGCGCAAAAACAGTTAAACAACTCTTTCGTAACAATGACATGCTATTGGAATTAATCCTTGAAACATTTAATGCATGCTTAGATGCAGGTGTTTTTCCTGATTGTCTCAAAAACGGACGTGTTATTCCACTATACAGAAAAGGAAAACATTGTGAATTTAGTAATTATAGGCCAATTCATATACTACCTACCTTATCTAAAATATTGGAAGCAATTTTAAAGAAAAAAATAATTAAACATTTTGAAGACAACAATTTATTTACGCCAGCACAATTTGGTTTTCGGACAAACAGGTCTACCGAATCTGCCATTAAAGAAGTCGTGTATTATATTCTACAGGGTATGGAATAAAAAAATGTGCCAGTATATACTGTGACATCACAGTATATACTGGCACATTTAGACACATGTCTAAAGCTTTTGTCTGTTTGAGGCACTATATTTTGGCGATAAAATTTGAGCACTATGGCTTTGATGGCAAAGAATTTCAAATGATGAAGTCATATCTTTCAGATAGAACACAATGTGTTTACATTAATCAAAATAAATCAATGGCAGGTGAAGTTGATATTGGGGTACCCCAAGGATCAGTTCAGCAATAGTACGCTTTGTTTGACATATGTAGGAACTACCGCAGCTGCAATCCACCTTATATACACCAGGAGTCTGAAACGGAATGACATCCTTCGGCATTCTGAATTGGCCCAGTAGTTTGGATAAGAGAGTATACACTGTCTTGATGGAATAATCCTTTAGCAAAGTCCCCACCTTATCCGTCACTCCTTTAATATAAGGCATGAAAGCCGGCTGCCTCTCGACGTTGAAAGTCGCTACATGTTCAGCATCACAAAGGGGAATCCGCTCTGTCCAACAGCACTTTGGGCACCGACTGCAAATGGCGCGAATGATGGTGTAAATTTGCGTGTAGGTCTGTGTGCGTGGGCTTCCTGTAAACTATGTGTGCCAAAGAGCCATCGGACCTCACCATCACCTTGACGTCTAAGAATGGCAAAGTTTTCTCCACCTCCATCTCATAAGTGAACTTAATGTTAGGATGAATAGAGTTGAGATGATCCACAAACTGGTCAAGCCCTTCTTTGTCTGCCTTCATTACGCAGAATACGTCATCCATATACCTCTTTCAAACCTATATCGCAGCTGATTGTAAATTTAAGGACTTTTCAATATTCATCCAGATGTTTTCCATCATCGGTGCCAGCAGGCTCCCCATGGCAACACCATCAATCTGGAGGTAGTGTTGTCCGCGATAACGAAAGAAACTACCTTCAAGGCAGTTCCTCAGAGAACTGTTATAAGTTACGCAATAAATACCTGGGGCAATGGTGCAAATGTTGAGCAACGTTTAAAATATCAAAAACGGTCTATTAGAATCATAAATGGGATCAGGAAAAGAATTTCGGCCAAAAAATACTTTTAAGAGAACCAAATAATGACAGTAATATCATTATACATCTTTAAATCGTTATTAGATATTCGTATTTGTAGATAAGGTATATAAGGATATTAAAAAACTGGTGTGTTATAGCTGCTTATGAAAATCTTTCTACCAGATAATTACCCTCACAGTGTGAGCAAAGATTATCTACAGTACCAAATATGGGACACAGCACAAGCGTTTTGTAATTCTGTGTCAGGGACACTAGCTACCCAAGAAGTGCTGCCTCCCCATAGCAACAACATTAATCTGGAGGTAGTGTTGTCCGCGATAACGAAAGAAACTACCTTCAAGGCAGTTCCTCAGAGAACTGTTATAAGTTACGCAATAACTACCTGGGGCAATGGTGCAAATGTTGAGCAATGTTTAAAATATCAAAATCGGTCTATTAGAATCATAAATGGGATCAGGAAAAGAATTTCGGCCAAAAAATACTTTTAAGAGAACCAAATAATGACAGTAATATCATTATACATCTTTAAATCGTTATTAGATATTCGTATTTGTAGATAAGGTATATAAGGATATTAAAAAACTAGTGTGTTATAGCTGCTTATGAAAATCTTTCTACTAGATAATTACCCTCACAGTGTGAGCAAAGATTATCTACAGTACCAAATATGGGACACAGCACAAGCGTTTTGTAATTCTGTGTCAGGGAAACTAGTGTTGAAGCAAAGAGTTTTTGTTTCTTATTTAAGATCTCATTACATTGAGTGACCAGTTAGAATTGTTTATGTTTGAATAAAAGGTTGATGACAGAGAAGTGTTACTAAAGAAAATTCTTTTGTGTGAAAAACATCTAATTTGTGTTATAATGTGCTATATTATATTTTGTTAAGTGTTTTCAAAATATAACTATTTTGTGAGCAACTTATGGTTTTTCTATGCTAAAGCTGTGCACATAGGACACTCTGCTACGTATGGAGTTAGTGAAGATTCACCAACTCTATCAGGTTATGGCCGTCAGCATTAAAGGAAAACGCTAAGTCATGGAGAGCTGTGAACAAAATAAGGCTGCGAACACAGTGGCAGGTACCAGTTTTTTACCGTCGATGGAGAAACTCGATGGAAATGCTGATTATAGCACATGGAAGTTCATGATGGAACTTTATCTAAGTCATGAGGATTTATGGGACTTCACAAAAACCACACCAGCAGCGAGTGATCTGCTAGGTTGCAAGAGAGACCAGAAGGCAAGAGCAAAAATATGTCTGATGGTAAAGAGTCATTGTCTAGTTCACATTCGAAATTCGAAAACAGCCAAAGAGGCATGGGATGCTCTGAAGGCTACCTTTGAAGATAAAGGTTTGAATAATCGGTGCAGGTTGCTGTCAAAACTGGTAAACACAAAACTAGAGCAATTTTCCATCGTGAGAGAGTATGTGACGTCTATGATGACGATAGCACAGCAGCTTCGTGATCTTGGAAAAGAGTTTGACGATGAATTACTTGCAACGTTAATGCTACAGGGATTGACGGAGAAATTCCAACCCATGAAACTGGCTATAGAGAATACAAATATTATATTAACCACAGATTATGTGAAAAATAAACTGTTTCAAATGGAGGACACATACCAAGGAGAATCCAGTACTGAGGCAAATGCACTACAAGCTAAAAATAGATGTCAAAAAGATAAGAAATCGCAGAGAAATACGAACAAAACTCGTCCGATCAAATGTTTCAGATGCGATGGACCTCATAAAGCAAAGGACTGTCCACAGAACCCTACCCTGAAAAAGGATGCAATGACTTCGTTTGCAATGGCAACTTCAGGAAGACAAGAAGATTGGATTCTTGATTCTGGCGCATCGAGTCATATGACAAATAGGAAAGAGTGGCTAGTGGACATTAAAATGCTTGATAAAAAAGTGGAGGTATCTTGTGCTAATGGAGAAAAGGTATATGGTGAAGCAGTTGGTGATGTGGTTGATAAGAGAACAGGTATGACAATAAAGGATGTTTTGTATGTACCTGGACTGGCAGCTAGTCTTCTGAGTGTGAGCACAATTGTAAGTAGAAACCTAGTTGTTGTGTTTGATAAGTCTGGCTTTAAGATTATGAAAGCAGATGGATGTAAGGTTACCGGTGAAGTTTGTTATGGTGGAATTGTAAATAATGGAGTTTATAAAATACAACACTGTTCACAGGAAGTGGCTTTAGCTTCAGCAGCTGACGAGCAAATTCTGTGGCACAGGCGAATGGCACACCTAGGTATACGGAACCTTAAATTATTGAAAGATAAGATGGCGCATGGGGTAAGTTTTTCTAATAATACATCTAAACTAGAGTGTGAAGCATGTGTTATGGGGAAACAAACCAAGAAGCCATTTAATAAAATGGGTGCCAATAGGGCAACAGAGATATTGGGATTGGTACACACTGACGTGTGTGGCCCAATGAGTGAGAATTCTTACGGAGGACTTAAATACTTTCTCACTTTTATTGATGACCTTACAAGAAAAACCTTTGTATATTTTTTGAAAACTAAGGGAGAAGTTTTTGAAAAGTTTACTGAATTTGTAAAGATGAGCGAACTTCAAACTGGTCATAAATTAAAAATTATCCGCTCCGATAACGGCACAGAATTCGTAAACAAGAAGATGGATGCGTTCTGCAAACTAAAAGGGATTCTACTATGAAAATTTACGTGGTTTTCACACATTTTAAACTATATATAACGGGACTAAACTCACGTGTAGGGATAGTCGTAACGACTATAGTTTCGGTCGCATTCGGCGACCTTTCTCAAGTTGGCGAGTGCTAGCACGCGGAGCCGTCTCGCAATGCACTGAAACGCGAATGCGACCGAAACTATAGTCGTTACGACTATCCCTACACGTGAGTTTAGTCCCGTTATATATAGTTTAAAAGGGATTCGTCATCAACTGACAGTGGAGTACACCCCCGAACAGAACGGAGTCGCTGAAAGAGCTAATAGAACCATCACAGAGAAAGCTAGAACGATGCTTGAAGAGTCTGGGCTAAGTAAGAAACTGTGGGCCGAGGCAGTAAACACAGCGGTGTATCTAAAAAATCGATCACCGACTGTAGCTGTGAAAAATAAGACGCCCGAAGAGGCGTGGACCGGAAAAAAGGTGAATTTGAGTAACATCCGCGTGTTTGGGTGTAAAGCTTACCTTCACGTGCCGGATCAAAAAAGAACGAAATGGGACAGTAAGAGTAAAGAACTTGTTCTCGTCGGATATTGTGAGGATACAAAAGGATATCGTTTAGTTGATCCAACTACAGGAAAGTTGTTCAAAGGAAGAGACGTTATTTTCTTTGAGAATAGAAAATATGGGCAGAAGGAAGAAGCATCTGTAGATCAACATATCCCATTGACTGAGACTGTCTCAGAACTAGAAGAGAATTTAGAACTAATTCAAGTGGAAAGAGTTCCAGACATGAGTGTCTTACGGGAACCAGATCACCTTGAGGTTGAGCCTAGAGAGGACATTTCTGAAAATGAAATAGTTGACGAGGAAGATGATACTTGGGAAACTTCTGATGAGAGAGATGGATCAGATGCCGAGGAACCAAGGAACAACGAAGTGTCAGAGAGAAGATACCCACTTAGAGACCGGAAACCGAAACAGTTACCCGATTTTATAACTTACAAGGCAGTTTCTGCATCTGAAGAGCCATTGAATATACACGATGCGTTATCCAGAGAGGATAGTGAACAATGGAAGAATGCAATTCAGGAGGAGCTGGATTCATTGAAGAAGAATAATACCTGGACTTTGGTGGAACCACCAGCTAAATGTAATGTCATTGATTCTAAATGGTTATTTAGACTCAAAGAAGAGTCGGGGAATAGAATTCGCTATAAAACTCGGTTAGTCGCACGTGGTTTTAGCCAAAGGAGGGGAGTAGATTATAACGAGACGTTTTTACCGGTCGTGCGACACAGTTCACTGAGAGCATTAATAGCATTAGCTGCTAGAACTGGTCTCAATATTGATCAAATGGATGTGAAAACGGCATTTTTATATGGGATAATTTCAGAAAAGATCTATATGAGGCAACCGGAAGGCTTAGTTGAAAAGGGGAAAGAAAACTACGTCTGCCAGTTGAACAGATCCCTATATGGATTGAAACAAGCTCCACGAGCGTGGAACATGAAGCTTCATTCTGAACTAGTGCGGTTAAAGTTTAAAGTATCTGAAAATGAACCATGTATCTATACTAGGATTCATGATGGTAATATAATTATAATTGCTGTCTATGTAGATGATCTTTTGATATTTTGGAACAATAAGCATGAGATGCTACGAGTTAAGAGAGATTTGAAAGCTAGTTTTGAGATGAAGGACTTGGGCAAAGCTGAATTGATGTTGGGCATCCAAATAGAGCAAAATGCTAAAGAGATCAAGATACATCAAGAGAAATATGTAGAGAAGATTTTAAAAGCATTTAATATGGAAGATTGTAAACCGGTTGCCACACCAACTGTACCCGGTCAAAGGCTGGATAAACCAAAAGGTGAGAGAAAACCAGATGATAAAATACCTTATCGAGCATTAATTGGCTCGCTTATGTATTTGGCAGTATGTACGCGCCCTGATATAGCTCATGCAGTAAACTATCTCTAAGTCAGTTCAATGAATGCTATGAGGAGCAACATTGGATTGCAGCAAAGAGAGTGCTCCGATATCTAAAGGGAACGAAGAGACTTGGCTTAAGCTATTCAAAAGATAAAAACCTTCCAATCATTCAAGGTTTTGCTGACGCTGATTTTGCTGGAGACAGCGATCGTCGTTCCTACTCAGGCTCGGTATTCCTTATTCAAGGAGGAGCAGTTTCGTGGCAAAGCACAAAACAGAGAACAGTTGCTCTTAGTACTGCAGAGGCAGAATACGTCTCACTCTCAGAAGCTGCTAAGGAAGCTGTGTTCCTAAAAAGATTTATAGCAGAGATGACTGGTCTTATAGAGGACTCACTGGAATTAATTATGTTTTCGGATAGCCAGTCAGCAATTGCTATTGCAAACAATCCTGTGCATCACCAGAGAACTAAGCATGTTGACGTCAGGTATCACTTTATAATCATAATCATAATCATAATCATTTTATTCATAACGTTAGTTACAAGTCAACATATAGGTAATTTTACTAATAAGTATCGTACTTAAGTACCAAATAATACATTAAAACATAGTTACATCATTCCAAAAAATTAAAAAGATACGACAAAATAGTATAACAATGTCAATATTCAATTCAATGTCAATTACAAAAATTACAATTACATTTTAATGTCAAAAATTCATCGTAGCTGTAGAACGTGTGTTCGACAAGCCAGCGTTTGAGCCGCGATTTGAAACTGCCCATAGAGGGCGCGGTGGTAATTTGCCCCGGCAACTTATTAAAGACAGCCGGCCCCATTATGTGAGTTGTCTTAGCCGACCTTTCCAGTGTGCGAGGAAGTTCTGCTAACTTGTCCCTGTAGCGAGCACTCTTGCGCAACTTATAAGAGGTCTTGTTTAATCTAACATATACCGCGACTTGGAAGATGACAAGTGCTGGCAATGTCAATACCCCAAGCCTCTTAAAAAACGGGCGCGCGGAAACATCCTGTGGGATTCTGGCAATGGCGCGGACGGCTTATACGCAATACTGTAGAGTCGGGTGTGATAAAGTTAGTGTATCGAGAGACTGAGAAGATGGTAGCGGATGGGCTAACCAAACCTCTTCCCAGAGGCAAATTTGAGTGGTGTGTGAAAGCTATGGGATTGAGTGTATGAAAGAACTTTGAGTTGTAGATAATGTATGACTGTATGTATGAGATGGAGGAGTGTTGAAGCAAAGAGTTTTTGTTTCTTATTTAAGATCTCATTACATTGAGTGACCAGTTAGAATTGTTTATGTTTGAATAAAAGGTTGATGACAGAGAAGTGTTACTAAAGAAAATTCTTTTGTGTGAAAAACATCTAATTTGTGTTATAATGTGCTATATTATATTTTGTTAAGTGTTTTCAAAATATAACTATTTTGTGAGCAACTTATGGTTTTTCTATGCTAAAGCTGTGCACATAGGACACTCTGCTACGTATGGAGTTAGTGAAGATTCACCAACTCTATCAACTAGCTACCCAAGAAGTGCTGCGCGGCGTCGGAGTGGGTGATGAGACTGCGACGGCTCTAACAGTTACTGTCATGTGGGTGTTGAAAGATGGCTGCGACCAAATCGGCAGAATATTGTTCGCCTCTACCCACGGTAAATACCTGGATCAGTACTGCAAGAAGTGGAGGATATTCGCCGACATACTCAACAACGCCGCGATGTGTATAGAAATAGCTCTGCCGTATTTTAAAGTTTAATCTACACTCGCTCTATGTACCAGCACCGTGATGAAAGCAATAGTAGGGGTCGCAGGGGGAGCGACGAGCGTGGCCCTGACGCAACACCACGCTATTAGTGGCAACCTCGCCGACGTCGCAGCCAAGGATGCGTTCTGAGCTGCGGCTCAGGAGCAGGCTATGAACTTGATAGCCTCGCTCACATCTCTTGCTATAATCACGTATTTCGGGAGTTCCCTTCTGATCTTCTTGGTGATGATGGTACTTCATATCACAATTTAACTACTTGGCGGTGCCGGCTGTGTGTCTGAGGACCCTGAATAATCCTCGATTCCTACTGGTTATAGCCAGATTCATCCGGAAGCTAATGGTCGCGACACCCAGTGCCGTTAATAAGATTGAGCCGACCGTATTCTACCAGATGAGACAGTGTAATTTTGATCAGAAGATATGCGGTTTCAGGATAAACCTAGGCCCGTCAGTACTGGACCTTGGAAACTTGGGCGCGGAGTCTGACACCAGGGCTAGCCACCCGGCCTATACGAACTTACTTACTTACTTTACTTATGGGGGATTTCACACGGTTCACGGACCCTTCGTGCTCGAGGCGCACTTGCACTTGGCCGATTATTATATCCCTTTCACATTCACAAATAGTGATTTGTAAGATTTTGTTTAATATTGTAAAAGGGCCTCTTGGCGTTGGCTTTGGCTTTACCATTGCATTTAAAAGTACCCGGTCATTAAACACGTGAGTTGTGATAAAATATATCATAATAAATAATATAAGTTCCGAATCCCTATAATAGGTAAATGTAACTCGGCAGTTTCTTAACCTTTTTCTATTGACTCATTTGTAGTCTCTTAATTCAGAGTAGAATTTATCATTAGCCTATTTTAATAGAGTACGTTTACCTGACACAAATGAATACACAGGAAAATCGTTATGCTGAAACTTTGTACCTTTACAGTATTATTATATCTTCTTTGGCTAAAACCGCACCAGTACCGATGACCTCTAATGTAGTTTTACAAGTAGTTTTAAAATGTACACAAAATAAGTTAGAATAATTATTGTTTAGTTATACTCGTAACTATATGGCCAAGAGGTAGGTGGTCAAGAGGTAGTGTCACCCGCCTTACAATCGTTAGGTCGTGGTTTCAAATTCCCGGTCCCGTACCAATGAGTTCTTTGGAATTAATGTACGGAATTTCACACCACTGGCTTTTCGGTGAAGGAAAACATCGTGAGGCAACCTGCATACGTCCGTCGAAGAAATTCGATGGCGTATGTGAATCCACCAACCCGCACTGGGCTAGCGTGGTGAATATGGCCCAATCACTCTTCGTGGATAGGCCTACGTACTGCAGTGGACTATTAAAAAGGCTGGTACAGTACAGTACGGAACCTCCGATGTGCGAGACTGACTCGTTTTTTTTTACCTAAATACATCGCATCCGTTAATCCTTCGTGGCTCTACTGCTTGGCTCAACTAGTAGAGCGTTCAATATAGTGTAACAAATGATGATTATGAAATGCTACAGCTGTAGTTTCAGTCCAAAAAGAGTTACAAGACATAGAAGTTTGTTTTGATTTATTTGTTTTTAAAGTTATTTTTATCGCCTAGGCGCAAGTTACGAGTTAAATGACATAAATGAAAACTGTTGAATGCTTTCAGAATTGTTAGGAGTGAGATTGCACCTGGAAATATCTCGCTTAATTCCCCCCTTGTTAACTATAGACGTCGACATGCACGCAAGTGGACTGTAAAGTCACGTAAAGTCGGCACTTTACGTGACTTTACAGTCCACTAGCTCATCGTCGATACACTATGTAGGATGGGTGTCCTAGTTAACAGTTATAAAAAGTTTGTTTCGTACTTAATTACTTTATTCACACTTTACACATAAAAGTTCACAATGTTTCAGACTTAAGGTTAAAACACTAATTAATCACTTGTTCCACACTGTTCAGACTTACGGTTACTACGGTACTTACTTAAATTCTGACTTGAGATCACTTCGGAGAACTTTTTCCGATAACGCGTACAAATATTAGACTTATTATAAGACTGATACCTGCGCTAACGCGCAGCCCTTTTGTACTAAAACAAGTACTTATGCGCCTGAGCTCTGATTGGCTAATTGAATCCCCACCCCAGCGCGTTCGACCAATATGAGTTCGTCGGACCCTCTATAACCATCCATTCTTTTCTTGGGGCCCAAGTGACTAAGTAACTAAGTTCAAAGGTCAGCAGGTAGGTTCTAGAACTTCTTTCCAGAATGTTCGATGCATCGAATCTACTAGAATGAAATAAAATTGCTGGAAAACTATTTTAAACTATGTTATGATTTTATTTTGAGTGTTTTCCACACTAGATTTTATCTCAAAGAGTTATCTTTGTGATAAGCATTTCAAAAATCTGAAGTAAACGCAGGATTTGAACCTGCCCCTTCGGATCACTAGCCCGACGCTCTAACCAACTGAGCCAGCCCGCCTCCTACGCAAGCTTCAAATCTTTGAAGTGCTTATATTACACCAACTTATTTTAAACTAATTCTGTAAGTTGATCGATTCTAAATACGAATTAGCGTTGATTGCCCAGATATTTCTTGGATATCCGTTACAGCAATCCGTCGTCTCGCCTGTCCCTAACACCCCTGTCTTACCCCGCATTCTAGCGCACACAATTTATATGTATCAAAACTTGAATAATTTAAACTAATTCTCGAGGTAAGGCTTCATCTAATTTATCCAACACTTCATACGACATTCGATCGAAAGGTTTGGACAAATCTAGAAAACAAGCGTATACATTTTGTGTTTCTGTCAGTGTGGTACTTTACAGTGTGTTTTAAGTCAAAATGGCACTCTCCGTTGATACACCTGCTTTAAAACCAAATAGAGCATCATGTAACTATAAAGTTAATGAATCAATATGAGTATTAATTTTTTTGTGTATGTTCATCAATAAATAATTTCGACAATAATAAAATGAATTAAAAATAATAATTAACAATAATGTAAACGATTCGAGCGAAATATTCGAACTTTTAACCGACTTCCAAAAAGGAGGTTCTATGTTCGCCTGTATGTATTTTTTTGTACTGATAAAAGGCAGTTTTGCCATTTTTCGCTAAATGTAAATATTTTATTTAGAATTAGAACTATCATACTGGTGCGGAAGATTCTGCATAGGACTGTGAGAGTCCCTTCCGCAACAGCAGCGTCCGCAGCTATGCGGAATTTTCCGTCCAAGCGGCAACGATGATGCCTTATCAGGTCTCTTCAGTGTCGCAATGCAGAGCTTATTCAGTTTCTTGCCTAAAACACCACCACCACAGACAACGGTGACCTCGAAAGTAATTTCACCACTTCAGGCAACCCGAACGAAAGCCGACATGGGACTAGTCGATGCGCCCGTTATATCTTGGCCTCGGCGCCACGAGAGCAGGCTAGAAATGCCTTTATCGAACACCTAGCCTTATTGAGAGGGACGAAAAATGTGAATCTTAAGAACTGTGACAACATCCTGGAGTTTTTTAGGCTGGGTGGTCTGGTAAGTGAGAGTCTATTAAAATCAAGGCTCGAGGAGGCAGAAGCAGTCATATACAATAACGTCACCTCCCAAGTCATCAGAAGGACCATGAAAGGACAGTTTATGACAGCTTACAGCGCAGTGAGTGGTTTTGTGGAGCTGAATGAGAGAGAGACGGAGCGAATAGGAAGACCGAAATACACGATACCATCGAACCATGTACGCCATGATAATGCTAGATGATAGAACCCTTGAGACGTCTAAAACCATCAAACGGAGCTCAGATGTCGAGGCAGGCTGGGGAAACTGGGCAGTACCAAAGGTGGAGGCCTATGTAAGGTTTTTTGGGCAGCGTCAGCCACCAAAATTTGTCCTCAGGAAATCCATCCATCCATCCATCAGCCAAAGGGCGTCCACTGCTGGATATAGGCCTCCCCTATAGATCTCCAATAAGAACGGTTGCATCCAGCGCGATCCTGCGGTTATTAGCATATCATGGCTGTGTGAACTCCGTTTTGCGGTATGGTCTACTTCTTTGGGGTAATTCCACCCACATACAGAAAGCTTTTCTAGCCCAGAAAAAATGTATACGTGCTATTGTAGGGATTCGACCATACGAATCTTGTAGGCCTATTTTTAAAAATCTTGGCACATTAACATGCATGTATATTTTTGAAATAGCTATATTTGTTCGTAAACAATTACAATTATTCCGTACAGCTAATAAAACAAATATCCAAGGAGCACAAAATATGGAATAAGACTAGTTTTTGAACGCCCCCCTAGACTGACATTATACCAAAAGACCAGTTATGCTATGTGTATCACCGTGTGTAACCAGTTACCAATAGTAATAAAAGAACTGCCATATGGTAAGTTCCGTAAAAAGCTTAAGATGTGGTTAGCAGAAAAATGTTTTTACAGCTTGAGAGATTTTTTTGTAAAACGTAAATAACAATTGACCTTAACATTGTATAATTGAATATTATGACATTATTGAACATTTTTGATTTATATATTTGAATATACGTCAAATAGCTTGAATGAACACAATGTCACAGTGACACAATGAACATTTTTATTTAAGTTTTTTATTTTTATTTTTTCAATCCGACATTATTAGACACTTGATTTGTATACATATTTCATTATTAGGTATGGCATTGTCGTATATTTCACATGCCAAGGAATGGCAAAATAGATTGGACATATCTTACAAAATTAACACCCTAATTGTACTCTATTTTATGTAAAATAAATATCATTTCATTTCATTTCATTTGCGGTCTTAATGAGGTCATCCGTCCACCTTGTGGGTGGACGTCCTACGCTTCGCTTGCCGGTACGTGGTCTCCACTCGAGAACTTTTCGACTCCGCCGGTCATCAGTCCTTCGCGCTATGTGCCCTGCCCATTGCCATTTCAACTTGCTAATCAGTTGGGCTGAACTTTGGTTCTTCTACGTATTTGTTCATTCCTGATTCGATCCCGCAGAGAGACTCCGAGCATAGCCCTCTCCATAGCTCGTTGGGCTACTTGGAGCTTACTAATAAGGCCCATAGTGAGAGAACACGTGTCTGTGCCATAAATCATCACTGGCAACACACACTGGTCGAAAACTTTCGACTTGAGACACTGAGGTATGTTCGGTGAGACACCGAACGCTGCCCAGCCGAGTTGGATTCGGCGATTGGCCTCTTTATTGAAGTTGGACCTACCAAACTGGACTACTTGTCCTAGATACACAAACGAGTCAACGACTTCAAGAACCGAGTTTCCAACAGAAATCGGGGTGTGTAAAGCATGGGAATTACACATGACTTTCGTCTTGTCCATGTTCATCTTAAGACCCACAAAGTCAAAGTCAAAGTCTCTTTATTTCGTAGACACATTACATGTACTTGAAATCGTCCGATAACATTCAAAAATAACATTAGTAATAGTTATGCATAAATAATTTGTCTTAATAAATAAAAGTACGTAATTTACAAGATTTTAAATTTCAAAATAATATGTAATAACATAAATTTTAAATTATTAGGCAGAGATTAGTCCACAGGACTAATCAGATTAATTAACAAAAGGTGAAATGTCAGTGTCATTCAAAGTAACAATTTCCGGTATAATGGTCATTAAGAAAAGAGAGTACAGATAAAAAATAAGTAACCTGTAGTATAAACGAGTAACAGTTATGTTATTAGCGATAGCATAGTTACATTATCAGCAATAGCATCGTCAAGTTAATATAATTATCAGAAGTTACAAATTAATAAAAAAAAATATGTCAGAAATTAAATATAATGAAAAGGTATCTGCAATAGCATCGTCAAAGGTAATAATTAATATTAGGAACAATTGAAACAACATCATAAATTATAAATAAATATTAAAATAGTTCACGTATTTATGAATATATTGCTATCTGAAATGGCGTCTGTCAATTTATAGTAACTTTTGTCCAAAAGTTGTTCTTTAACATAATTTAGGATGTCAATTTTCGCACTGCTCCTTACAATTTCTGGGATCTTATTATAAAAGTCAATGCCTAGACAGTAGAAACTATTGGCTGTTTTTGATAGTCTTCTGTATGGTGGCACCAACCTATTTTTAAATCTGCAACTACGGCCATAATAATCAGAAGCTTTATTCATGCTATTAAGATTTTCTAAAACATATAATACATTATGGTATACAATTTCCCCAGTCATGGTCATAATTCTCAATTCCTTAAAAACATTCCTACATGAATCAAACTTTTTAGGACCCATGATATAGCGCACGGCTCGCTTTTGTAGGAGAAATACTCTCTTGGTGTGACATTCGGCAGCTGAGCCCCAAAATAGTATGCCATAAGTCAGAAGTGAATGGAAATAGGCAAAATAGACAGATCGTGCCGCACTTGCTCCTGCCAGTTCCTTTATCTTTTTAATTGCATATGTTGCTGAACTGAGTTTTTTAGTCAGTTCCTTAATATGTACAGTCCATTTTAGTTTTCTATCAAGCCACACTCCTAAGAATTTTACATCATTTGAAAGCGACATATTTAGACCGTTCAGTGTTTGTTTAACTACAGAGCTTGATTGTAAGTTGTTATTCGTCCCAAGGTTAAAGTTAATTATATGTGTTTTATCAACATTTAGTATCATATTGTTTGCTGCAAACCAGCGTTTAATGTTTTCAATAATATTGCTTATTTTACTACTGATGCAGTTATAATTTTTGTCTTTAACGACAAGACTGGTGTCATCAGCAAACAAAACCACATCTACCTGATTGGTTACCACTGGTAAGTCATTTACATATATAATAAATAACAGTGGTCCCAGTATGGAACCTTGAAGAACACCCAAGCTACGCGTGCCCATGTCTGACCTACATCCATTCACCTCGGTAACTTGCCGTCTATTACACAAATACGATTTCAATAACTCAGACTCTTTACTACGGACGCCATAATGGTGTAATTTTGCAATTAAGATTTCATGAGAAACGCAGTCAAAGGCTTTTGACAAATCGCAAAAAATTCCAAAAGTCTTTTCTCCTTTTTCGAGACCCATAAGTATATCAGTGATAAGTTGAGTTATTGCATGCTTGCAGGATTTGGCCTTTTGAAAACCAAACTGACGAATGCTTAAAAATTTTTTCTCTATCATATAATCCATGAGCTCCTCAGTAATATATTTTTCAAAAATTTTGCTTAGACTAGGAAGGATAGATACTGGACGGTAGTTATTGCAGTTGGTGACATCGCCCTTTTTGAATAACGGTACAACCTTGGCAACTTTCATATCGTCAGGAAATGACCCCGTACCAATACAATCATTAATTATTGTGGTTATGGGATCGACTATCACATTTTCCAGTTTCTTTAAAAGATATGGAGAGATGTCCCAATAATCATTCGACTTTTTTGGTTTTAGTTGTCTAATTATTTTTATCACACGATTTGTCGTAATCGGCTTCAATACAAAATTGGATTCACGACTAGGGGCAAACTCTTTTAAATATGCTAGTGATTCCTCAGACGAGTGATTAAGATTTTTAGTGAGATTATCAGCTATATTAATAAAGTAATTGTTGAATATATTGCAAATTTCATTCTTATCATACATAATATCACCATTTTCATTTAAGACTATCACAATTTTTATTACAAGTTCCGCCTTTCCCTGTTTCTTCCTTAATGATTTGCCAAACACATTTAATTTTATCGCTAGCATTTTCTATTTTCCGTTTCAGATGTAATTTTTTTGCAGTTTGGCATACCCTTTTAAACATCTTACTATAGTTATTTAAGTAAAGTCTAGAAGTACCGCCATCATTATACATAGAGTATAGATCAAAAAGTCTCTGTCTAGAAATTAGAATGCCTCTTGTGGCCCATTCACAAAATTTTGAAGCATTATTAGATGACTCAGTGACAGGCATAATATTATCTAATTTTTCTAAAAATACTTTAAAAAAGGAGGAGTAATCTTTGCAGCAATTCGAAGATTGCCATGTCTGTTTGAGATTAAGCTTGAGTTCCTCAATTTTTTTATTTGTTGTTTTTCGAAACCTCTTTTTGCTATTATAAATATAGTCTACCTCTAATTCGAAATTGACAATTTGAGCAAAATGATCTGACTTCACCCCCGGGATAACATTGGTGCTTATGTTGCAATAGGAGTCAGTGAATACATTATCCACACAAGTCTTTGAATTGTCAGTGACTCGAGTGTATTCATTAATCAATTTTTTCAGACAAAAGCAATTCAAGATATCGGACAATATGTTCCTTAACTCCATATCTAGTGCAAAATTTACATTAAAATCGCCACACAGTATAATTGTTTTGTTATTATATGCAGTTACCTTATCAAGACATTGTTCTAGTTTAAGGGAGTACATATCTAAATCACCAGAAGGAGATCTATACGTTACTAATATTATACAAGTTGCCACTTCAATGCAACTTACTTCAAAATGTTTTTCTACGGACATTTTATTGATATCTTCCCTTGTTTTGAATTCAATTTCATTCTTCACCAAAATCATGCAACCACCTTGAGTGTGTTTAACCCTGCAATATGATGAAGCTATCTTGTAGCCTTCTACTTTGAATGTAGCAATTTTCGATTCTTTCAAAAAAGTTTCTGTCATGCACATTATATTTATAGATTCTTTCTTTAAGAATAGACTTAACATATCAGTTTTTTTGTATATGCCTTGAACATTCTGATGGAATAATTTTATTTTACACTTTCTTGAGGCTGCGTTTTCGGAAAATTTCTTGGAGAGTTGCAAGATATGTCATTTACTAATACAGTCAGGTTGCTTTTGTTTACACCGTGCTCACAGGCCGTCGCTATATTGCGGGCAGTGGTGTCTTGATAGTTCCTTGACTGATGTTCATTGAGGTCAACGATGTTGATATTATCATGCAGAGACGCCAATATAGGTATACAATTTATTGTTAAGCCTTGATATGTGTTGGTTAACATTACGGTTTTTTTTATAGGCTATTGTGGTAACTATTAGTTTTTTTTCACGCGTCTTGAAGGCTTTTGCTATTCTTTCTATGGTACCCAGAAATTTATTGACTGAATAAATGACATTATTGTACGCACCAATCATAACCACAAGCATTTCATTATCATCCATAATAGTGTTCAAGTTTTGCTCTTTAAGTATCGTATCCCACTGTCCGTCGGGTTTGCAGTCATTTACCAACTTGTAATCATCGGGAAGATATTTATTTATGACACCTGCCATGTTTCTACCGAAGTTGTCTGATACCATTTTTACTTGATTACTACTACTACTAGTCGGGAATTGTTTCTGTTCTTGAGATACTTTTGGTTTTACTACTATATGATTGATATCATCGTGGCCCGTTGTAGCCGACTCAAATTCCAAGCAATTTGCAGTTCCTCTCACTTTATTATTTTGTTCGTTTTGAAGAGTCCCTTTTTCTATGTCTTCTATTATTTTATGAAGTTTTAGTAATTGCGTTTCCACAAATTTAACCCTTTCATGTGCTTGTTCTTCTCTTATGGAGTTTTGGTCATATTCTTTAACTATTTCCAGTAGGTTTTCACTTTCTTCTGCGAATTCTTGGATGGTTTCTTCTCTTTTTTTTATTTCTTGTTCTAATAATTGAATTGTTATTTCCAGATTCTTGATTTTCTTTGAGTAGTCTCTTAGTTGGGTTTTTTCTTTTTTTTCTGTTATGCAAAGTTTTTTTCAAGTGAGAAAAGCCTCTTCTGATTTTAATTGGTTGAGTTGATTTGAGCAATAGATCACTGTATTTGACCTGCAGCTCATTGCATTCCTTTTCTTTTTGTTTAAACTCTCTTTCAAAAGTAGTTCTCTTATATATCATTTCACATGCTCCTTGTTCTTGTAGAAGATTCTTATTATCGGTAAGTAACTTTTCATTTAATTCTCTCAGTTCATCATTTTTATTTTCTTCTTCAGATATTTTCTTTTTCAGTACATTAATTTGTTTGCACATTTTCTCAAATTCTTTTTCGTTGCTTTCTTGTTCTTCTAAGAGAGTATTTTTTAGTTTATTATTTTCGTCAATCTCCTTTCTTAAATTATTTATTACTTTTTCATAGTTTTTTATTATTTCATCTTTATCTTGGTCGCTATTCTCATTTACAATTTTCTTGGCTTTTGCACGGAGAGGACGGGAGGCGAGAGAAGCCATATCGTTCTTTTCCTTTTTGCGTTATTAACTTATTAGTGCATAAATTCTATTTGATATAAATGTTGTCACTTAAAAGAAATAACGTATCATCTGCAGTGGGTACCTTGCCTCTTTGTTTAATGATTCGAAATTGAATATGTAACACTAGTAAAAATAACACTTTCCAAAAATCGATATTTAAAATATTAGTGTTATGTGATAACTGTTTTTCCAGTAACGTTCTTTAATTATATTATCTGTGTCTGGGCTTTGACAACTATCGTACTGTCTGGGCGACAGTACGATAGTTGTCAAAGTCAGATGTCAGTTCGACATGTCTGTCGTGGACTAAAAGTCAATTTTATGTATTTCGCTCCGTCGAAAGATAGTGTGAATCTTGTAGAATTCTTGCCCACCTGTTGAGAAACCCGATTGAAGCCTTCGAGCATCGTGCTGAGCTCTTCCATCGATTTTGTCATGACTACTATATCGTCGGCAAACCGAAGGTGAGTGAGGTATTCGCCATTGATATTGATGCCGAATCTTTTCCATTCCAGGAGCTTGAAGGCGTTCTCCGAAGTAGTCGTAAACAGTTTCGGAGAATTTACGTCTCCCTGTCTTACGCCTCTTTTTAAAGGGATCGCCTTGGAGCTCTCCTCCTGTAATCGGAGCGACATAGTGGCGTTATTATACAAGCACTTCAACACTTCGATGCACCGATAGTCAATACGGCATAGTTGGAGAGACTCGAGCACAGCCCATGTCTCGACCGGATCAAAGGCTTTATCATAGTCCACAAACGCTAAGCAAAGTGGCAGATTATACTCTTCGGTATTCTGTATGACCTGCCGCAGCGTATGAATGTAGTCCATGGTGCTAAAGCCTTTTCGGAAACCGGTTTGTTCGCAAGGCTGAAAGTCATCAAGCCTGCGCTCGAGACGTTTCGTAATGACCCTTGAAAACAGCTTATAAACATGGCTCAGAAGTGAGATGGGTCTGTAGATCTTCAATAAGGTGTTGTCACCTTTCTTGAAAAAGAACACCACCACGCTTCTGTTCCATGCTTCTGGCGTGATGCCCTCGAGGACGACGGTGTGGAAAAGCTTCTGGAGGACTTTTAGTACCGGTGTTCCACCCGCTCTCAGCAGCTCTGATGTGATACCGTCATCACCCGGCGCCTTGTTGTTCTTAAGCTGATTCAGGGCCATTCTGTACAAGCTGATGTCCGAAATATCTTCGGTGAAGTGTCAATACCTTTGCCTTGGTCGACGCTACACTGCCATCTTCTCTGGGAGCGGAGGGCGCTGTCGATAAGAGCGAACATGATAGCCCGCAGGTTCGCACGCTGCTCGGTCGAGGTTAAGATTACTCGGTTTAGAGCTTACTGTATATCCCTCTACACGTGCAGCCTGTGGGCTAACTATACGAAGAGAAAGATTCTGTAGTGCCTCAGGCATGTTCGCGGACGCGCGCCCGGATTGCTTTGCGGGCCAGCTCCAACGCCGTCCTGATGATGATAGCTGAGAGGGTGGACTGTACTTTTCTTCGGCATTGTTGTGATAGACATATCTCTGTACCGATGCCGAAGAGAAGATACTAAAATAATCTTTATTTAATAATTATTGTTTATTTTGACATAATTGATTAACTGATTTACCTATTGATTTTAGAATTTGTTATAATGGTGAAAAATGTATATATTTTAATTAATTTTATGGGTCTTTGGCCTGAAATGAATGAATTTTAATTTAATTTTATGTCCAGCGGACGTCCTATGGCTAAAATGATGATGAATATTGTATTAACATTTTTAATTGGACATTTGTAATTTTGATATTTTTAACATAAAATTTCAATGACATGGTATTGTAATGGTAATGATTGTATTTTTTTTAATTTAATTTAATTCTTAAATACTGTGTGTAATATTTATTTTGTGAGATATATGTAAATGGTGGTTATTCGTTTATATCTCAATAAATAATTAACCATAAAATTTTTACTGTTCATGCGTGATAAAGTTACTTTTTACATTGTTTTCTGGTAAATAATTATAGTCGTTTATATCATTCTCCTTTGTCCTCTTATGTACATTGCAAATTAATAACTGTAGGTACCTTATATTGTGCCACTTTGAATTTTGTCTCAACTTCATTGTTCGCCATTCCTGTTTTTCCAACAAATTTATTCCTTAAACTTTAGCATACATTTTACGTGAATCCACTGACTAGCACTGGCGGCCAGTCTGGCAGTCCTGGCCTGCAAGGCGAGAATAGCCTAATCGCCCTCCATGGATTGTCCTATGGTCAGCAGTCAACTATTAAAAGACCTGTACAAGTGTACAGTCACAGATTAGACAATCGTTATAGTACAGTACTATACGAGTTGGCTCCTTGTATTTACTCTCGTGACTCGAGGTTATTTTGCATTATAGTGTAGTCGAAAGATCATAACATGCTGCATCGCTAGGTCGTAACTACCATGGCACGTCGGTCCGGCGGCGGTTCGATTCGAGCGTGCGTCATCCTGCTCCGCGCGGGTGGCGGCCTGTCCCGCGCGGGCTGTGGGCTGCGTCCGGTCTTCGGCGCCAGGCACAGTGGGGTCAACTCCAGCTCGGCTGTCGATGCCGATAACTCAGATACACCTGAAGATGATACTGCGGCATTTCCGGATACCATAGTCACTGCAGTGTTTGCGGGTGATCGCCTCAGCGCAGGCCTGGATGAGGTTACGACGGGGCTTGAGAGCATAGAGTTCTCTGTAGATGTGAGGCTGCGAGTCCCTGAGGACCGAGAAGTAGCTACGGCTCGGTGTGAAGTTACGGTCGGCCTGCGCGAGGCGACTGCGGCTGGCACTGAGTCTGGCGCCTTCGCGCTCGTGTTCGGGCACGGGTCGGGCACGGTCCCGTTGGTGGAGGCGGGCGAGGCGCGCGGCCGAGGCAGCGCCAGTGCCAGCTTGTCCCAGAGCCAGGGGTCACCCCAGCGCACGTAGGTATTGGTGGCAAGATAGCGGCGCAGCTGCGCGTCCAGCCGGAGTGTGGCCGGATCCTCGAGCAGTACGACGACGAGACGCGGCCGGGCCTCGAGCATGGTCGCCGCGTGCGCCTGTCGGAACTCCGCCAGCGCCCAGCCGCTCTCCAGGAAGTGGCGCGATACGAGCGCGATCGTGCGCCGCGAGCCCGCCACAGACTCCGCGATCTGCTCGGTGATGTAGCGGCCTGGCACCCAGTCGCGGTAGTGCACGCACAGGCGGTACGGCGGCTCCAGGCGCGCCACCAGCTCCAGCACGCGCGCCTCGTCCTTGTGCGAGAACGTCACGAACGCATCGTACGGCCGGTCGTCGTCCGCCTCCGCGGCTGTCGGCCGCCACAGGCCCAAGTGGTGTAGCACGGCCTTAAAGACAAGGCGCCGTTCAGGCGACCAGAAGAAGGTGACTGCGGCCAGCGTGAGCGCAAACAGAACCGCAAGCGCGGCCGCCAGCCACGTGGCGTTGCGTGGCGCGCAGCCCACGGTAGGCGCGCTCAACGTTTTCGAGCCGTCCTCGCAGTCCGCCGCGAATTCCGGCGGATCGAGCGACTTGTTCCGCCTCCACGCAAGCACGGCCAGCAGGAGCGCGTTTGAGCACGAACAGTCGAGCTTGTTCTCTGCTAAAAGCAGCTTTCCGGTGAAGTTGTAGAGTTTCTTCACCGTTGTCTCGTTCGCCGTTTTCAGGACGTTGGAAGACAGATCAAGTTTCTGAAAAAGAAGAACTGCATCGGTTATCATCGAAAAACTTCGAAACCCATTTGGACTACGTCGCGAGATACCGACCACGATGTCGGACCGCAGCGCGGCCAGCGGCAGCTCGGATATGTTGTTGTGTTCCAGCAATAGCTCGTAGCGCCGGCTCTCGTTTTGGGGCGGCAGCTGCAAGTAGCCGGCACGGCCGTGATTTGAACAGTTGAGGCGCACGCAGCTTATGTCGAAGTTTGGATCGCCCTCGGGCCGCCAGCCGCACACGCACCCTGCCGGCACGTTTTCATCACTACACTCTGTGCGGTTGCCCTTGTTGCCACAGAGCATATCACCCGGATCCGTTTGTTGCAGGGTTTTTCCATTTTTACATTTCAAGTTAGACAATTGGAGTACATGTTTGAGTAGATTGCTGAAATTCTGGAGCACGTGCCGCGTCCAGTACATGTCGCAGTCGCACGCAAGTGATATGTTATTGTCGAGTTGCACCTGAATGTTGTTGTACTTTGTTTTGTTGACCGAAAGGTACTCTTTAGTTGTCATGCCCACCCGATTGATATTTGTGTGTTTCAGAAAAACTGTTGCGTCATCCACGTCTCTATTGAACTCCAGATCCGTATACTGCAAATAAATAAACTTTAATTCAGACACGAGGTAGTCACTCGGTAGCGTCGCGGTGGTGTTTTATGATTAATACTATCACTAACACTACGACTGACAATTGAAGTCTTTTATTTTATATTACTCTTATCCTAACCTAACAGACTGATTTTGAACTCTTATGCTTGGTTGCACCATGTTACTTTAGCAATTACAAACACGTTGGCTGCCTCGGTGGCTCAGTGGTTAGTGAACCTGACCTGATTCTGGATCAAAGAGGCATGGGTTCGAACCCCACCCAGGGCAAGCATTTATGTGATGAACATTGCCGGGGCTTGCTCTGTGTCTGGTGTTGCTTAGGTACTATCTATATAAGTATGTATTTTAAATGTGTAAGATGTCTCCCAATATTTATTTATTATGTTTAAGTAATGGTAGGGAAAATATTTGTTACACAATTTGACAATCCGTAAGATGACATCATAACTTTAACTGTAACCTCCCACGTTTCACTGGCTAATGCTATTGTCAACGTCAATTTTCTGTCAGAAACGTATAACCCTGATAACTTTAACTACTGTAACAAACAATACGCTAGTGCAACACATTTTGAAGTCACTGTTTAAGTCAGTGTTACTGTTCTTAACTACAACTACTAATATGGTGCAACCAAGCCTTAGAGGGTAACTTAACTATTGACATAAAACTTATTCTACTTTACACTAAACTTATCTAAAGAAAAGAAAGGGTGGGTCTCGATGCGCTTTCACCCTGCACAATGCAAAATATTGGCTTGCGTACATGTGCTATGGCAAAATGATGCTCCGTCGGTCGGCTTTACTCATTAAGTACCTAACCAAAAGAAGTCGACACGCCTAAGCACCGAAGTCTGCTAAGTCAGTGGAGGGTGAAGAAACGCAAAATTTAAGCAAGTTTACACGCACACAAATGTAATTAACTAACACTAGCTGAAAATTAACGCAATACAAGCGCAACCAGACCGATATATTTATACAAAGAGCATGACCAGCTTTTGACAGAGGGCTACGCTTTACAGTGTCGACTCTTTTTGGTTAAGTACTACTTTATGGGTTTACTACCTGACCGTAATCCCATGATTTTATTTTTATCTTGACTGTCCTAGAGCGTGCATGACAAAAAGGTCATTTGACGAATAAAGTATTGTTAAATTAAGAATATGACGGATTAAGTATTTGAAAAACATAACTTTTTCAGTATCTTATTAGACAAATTCAGGGTTTGATGTGTCTCGTTTGGAAAATATAGATTTGACGAGTATAGAATTTAACAAATCAAGTATTTGAATCATCTGCGTAATGATAATAACTAATTACTAATGGTAGGTAATTAGTTAGTAGTCTTACAAAACATGCTAAGGTCATATTTAAATAACCGGACAAGTGCAAGTAAGGCTCATCGGCACAAATCCTGAAAAATCTCATAAAACCGGGAACTAAGTTTAGTTAGTGACCTCAGGGCGAAGCTGGTCATCAATTGTTTACGCGGTGGAGTTAGTTATCCTTACAAACGCACGTCGGCGCACGCTTTTACCCAAAGTATGGGAGTGTTAGTCTGCAGCAGCCGATCTGATAAACTTCTTATAATGTGAAGTTTTTTCACCTGTCCACTTTTTTTTTATTTATTTTTAGAGTTCCGTACCTCAAACGGAAAAAACGGGACCCTTATAGGATCACTTTGTTGTCCGTCTGTCCGTCTGTGTGTATGTCAAGACTCTTTATCTCGGGAACACGTAAAGATATCGAGTTGAAATTTAAACTATATACGTAAACCTATGAATTCTTGCAGTTGTGTAAAAAAAAGCTTCTCAGTTGCCGTATAAAAAAGTTAGAGCCGTTTATGTCGTAAAAAACCGCATATTTTGCACTCACAAAAATCAAAACCTACAGGGTACTTCCCGTTGAAATAGAACTATGAAATTTAGCGAGAAGCATATTTTGTGAATTTTGCACAAAATATGGGTTCAAAATTCAAAGTGAGTAAATCGTATCATGTAAGGTATCATATAAAAGAACTTCATTAATGTGTTAATGAAGTTCTTTTATATGATACCTTCATATAATATTTCCATAGTAAAATTAAAAACCTGATTTAGCATGTGTGCTAAATCAGGTTTTTAATTTTACTATGGAAATTTACGTGGTTTTCACACATTTTATACTATATATAACGGGACTAAACTCACGTGTAGGGATAGTCGTAACGACTATAGGTTCGGTCGCATTCGGCGACCTTTCTCAAGTTGGCGAGTGCTAGCACGCGGAGCCGTCTCGCAATGCAATGCGCTGCACACGTGAGTTTAGTCCCGTTATATATAGTATAAAACAGGTTTTTAATTATTTTAACAATGTGTAATTTTCGATGTATGACGAGAAAAGTGAAAAAAAACCTTTTTTGTCGATGGTTACAGTACAGAGATTTTAACAACTTACTTCCTAATTTTGTGAAATTTTCTGGATTTGTACGGAACCCTCGATGTGTAAACCTGACTCTCACTTGTCCGGCTTTTTTATGTGTTATGACGCTTTTTTGGCGGGCGGCGCTGTATTTTTTTTAGTCAGCTATTTTTACAGCTGCAGGAGTATTTACTTATAAAGGGATTTCCTCAGAAAATAAATAAAATAAAAAGTGACCGACCCACAGTTCCCGTACGAGCGTGTGCCGCAGGTCGAGGATCACGAGGCGCGTGAAGTCGAGTCGCCAGTCGGCGCACATGCGCGACACTCTGGTGTTGCTCAAGATCAGCCTTTTTAGATATATCGACTTCTGCAATGGAGATTTTTCTGAAAATAAAATTCTCCGTGTGAAAGGCTATATTTTTTGACTTAGATTTTTACCAAATCAATTGTCTATCTGCGCTGCCACTTAGTTTTTGCATCATGCACATAACACGCAACAACGCCTTTAAGATCTAACTCTAGAATGAGCGCGAGACGAATACGCCATTATAATTACCTAATGAAACTGTTAAGAAAGTGCAATTTCACTACTTAGTATAAATCAAAGTCGCTTCCTGTCTGTATGTCCCTATGTATGTGAAGATATAAGATTTTTAAAATTACGCAACAGATTTTGATCCTTTTTTTTTCAAGTGGAAAGTTTATAATATGTGTACCTATAATACACCTGTGTGAAGCCGGGCCGAGTCACTAGTTACATACAGTAAAAGCTCTTTATTCGCGGGGTATATGTTCCATAAATATGCCGCGAATACAGAAACCGTGAATACGGAATGGTAATTTATATGGGATTATAGGGGATACGTTCCTAAGTGACAAAATAAAAAAAAACAAATACATAAAAAAATAATTTCATTGAAGTTTTTGTACATTTTAATTAATTATCTTAAGGCTTAGGCAATGGCTTTTTTGGTTGCGGTCTTCGATCCATAATGACAACGCCACTTCCATTTTTCTATTGCTGGATCACGAACAATTTTCGCTGACGGTAAAGTTGAAGCTACAGACGACCTTATTTTATCTTCGGATTTTTTATCGATCGTACAGTTGATTCGTCGACATTGAATGAGCGTGATATGGATGCATATGACTCTCCAAGGCATAAACGATCAAGCATTTCTATTTTCACTTTAAACGGTAACACAGATGTTTTTTTGTGTCGAAACTCGTTTTTCATTTTTTTTAGTTGACATTATAAACTAGGAAGAGTGCGTAGACGTGTTACTCGATCACAATTTTTGTAACGATTGTGAAAGACGAAACAATAAAACACGCAAAGCGGCTTTTACTATAAACGGAACAACAACATTTAAAAATATACGTTATTTATTTAGTTATAAGGTTGCTTTCATTCTGTTTGTTTACATTCTCAAAATCACCGATCGCGGCGAAGGCGGCTTGTGTCAAAGGCCTCGGCGATATCATTTAACAACATACTTTAGACAAACATGTAATAAGATCTATTTTACTTTTTTATTAGTTCATTTGACAAGGATATTGGGTTGGATACCTATTGAAATAATTTTATTATTATGTATGTTCTTATTAGATCCGCGAATAAAAAAATTTTTAGTCGCGAATATAGAAATTAGGCCGCAATTTTTTAATCCGCGAATAGTGAAAACGCGAATAAAGGAAGCGCGAATAAGGAGCTTTTACTGTATACAAAAAAGTCAAATCATAGAAACCAGAGCCAATTCCGAACTTTCAATGAAAATATTCGAAATAGGTAGAGGTCTAGGGCAAAATTTTATTTTTCTAAACATTTTTTTTGTAGACCTGTGTTATTGGAGCAGAGGTCCCCGAGAGGATTGCTCTCGAGGCGCAGCCAGGTGAGGCTGGTGAGGTCGGCGAGCGCCTGCACCGAGGCGATGCCGAGATCCGAGCCTTTGCCGAGCAGGTTCCCGGACAGGTCCAGCCGCCTCAAGCCGCTCACGCCCGAGAACATAGAGCTGCGAACACAACACTCTCATTACTGGGACTCATCTCACTAGGCCTAGGGGTCGATGGGGAGTTAAGTTCTCGAATGGAGACCACGTACCGGCAAGCGCAGCGTAGGTGGACCGACGATATAATTATGACCACAGGAACGCGCTGGATGCAGGCCGCTTCCAAATGGGCTTGTTGGAAATCCATAGGGGAGGCCAATGTCCAGGAGTGAACGTCCTACGGCCCATAATGAAGATGATCAATAACAATAGGTTGTCAAGAGCGTGTCGAGATATTCGTATCGCAGGCTTCCGTAGATGGTGACGATGATTATCAAAACCAAGTTTTATGATGCCAGATGGTTGAGTACTAGAAAAGACATAAGAATTGGCTGTAAAAGTTTCAAAAGTCAATGACCTCAGAGCTGTGAGCTTTCCCGACAAGTCGAACTACGTTGCCGCCTGTTACTTTGTCTTGATTATAAAGCTAGAAGTCTGAATTTTTAATGATCGATAACGTGTCAGTTACGTAGGTACTGCATTATATTTCGAAATTCCGTTCAATTTCAATTTGTACTTATAGTCAGTGAAAAGTAATGTTTGTTAAAGCCCTATACAGGCAATGTCACACTCACACAAGCTTGGAAGCATGTGTGTCTGCTATAAGTGCCCACCTAAGAATACATTTTATTTTAGTTTAACGGTAGTACGCTGTTCTAACAACTTTCAAGTGGCTACTGCACTACCTTAACCCGGCGAGCAAGAGGGGAAAAAAAGTTACATTAGGTATGAGGCAGGGTGGGAAATACCCTTAAGTTCCCGTACCATACATATGGCTTTTACTATATTTATTTTATTGTTGGTTTTATTTTGTAGACTAATGTATTATTTATTGGAATTCAATAAAATCAGTTCGTATTTAAAAATTATTATTATTTATTCACGTTTTTGTAAACTATGTCATTTGTAGGAACAAAAATTTAATAGACTTAAAAACATAGAATTTAACAGAATTTTTTATTTTTGGAATATAAATTTAATGAAAACAAAAAATAAAGATATTCTTCTCGTAAAAAAATATAATTGTTCTTTAACCGACTTCCGAAAAGGAGGAGGTTCTATATAATTATGTATTAATTTTGTGTATGTTCATCGATATTTTCGCCAATTGTAAACTTATTTAAAAATCATTTTAGTTATGTAGAATAATATAAAAAAAAAAAAAGCCTTTTATTTCTCATCATTAATTAATTCATAATTTTTATTTTTATTTAATAAAAAATCATAAAAAGAAATTAAAAGGAATTTAAAAAAACCCAACAAAACTGTTCAAATTCATATTTGTAATTATTAATTTATATTACGTAATAATAATACGTCGAGAATGCGGCAGGGTGTGACATTCCCTAGACCGGTTTGAAGCTATTTATCTTGGCCAGGGTCTGGTGACACACTGCGATCACGCCACTAGCGCATTTCGCGCGTCTCTACCTCCAGCTACTGAGAAAGCTAGTGTTACCACGCGAAGATTTTAAAGCATACACTACTTTGAAACTTTGACAGGGTATGAGATACCCTGGGTCATGCTCGCCGGAGAGTAATTCATTTACCGTTCTTACTATTGGTAGTAAGATTGGTAGTAACACTGGCAACAAACGAAATTATTATGTTCGGTTCGCGGGTATATTACTGACAGCATTAGAAAACGTTAACTTGTAATCATTCTACAACTACTAATAACACAGTATACAATAACAGTTCGTAGTAGTCCGATTTCAATAATTCTTTTTTTTATTGGAAAGAGTACTTACTTCGAAATTGGTCGCATTTCAATTTTATCGAAATCAGATGAGCCGTTGATAAATCAACAATAATAAGAAAAATGCTACATCGGTCCGTGCGAAATATTCGCGAATTCTGTACACGGGTGAAGTCGGTCATGCAAATTTATGCAAAAAATAATCTTGTGTAGATAATACTTTTTTGACCATTCAGAGGTTACTACCACTAAATGCTGACAAATTTCGTCAGTTGTTATTCTGCAGGTGTGCTCACGCCGTGTGCATACGAGTAGCCGTGTGTCGCATTATAATTATATTACTACCTACTATTACTAATAGTTTTCCGAACAGTAAACCTTGCATCTGTTTAACTGAAACTTTACAAGCCTATATATCTCGACTTGCTCTTGACTGATTTAATTCATACCTTCTCGTCTCGAAAATCTTGTTAGAAACTTAGTACTTAACAATTTTGCCAAATATTATCGTAATCAGCTGATGAAATAGCGCTACAAAAATCATCCCCCGTTTTCAAATATGTATAAAATGATATTAACAAAAATATATATAAAGTCTGTGTACTAAGCGACAAAATTAATTACACAGATTCATTGAAAAATGGGACCTGTAGAGAATAACCAACATCCAAAGGCTCCATACATTTTTGGACCAAGAAGTAAAATAGGCGGCTAAAGAAATATAATATCTCATCAAAAACATAAATGTGAAATATGAGCCATGCGTTCAATGCGTTCGATAGGTATAAGAATTAAAATGCGTCGTTGCCAACTTCCTAACAAAATAATTAAGATCTACATAGGGGCCATGAGCTCTGTAGGAAATCCCAAAATGTTAGCTACAAGAACACACAACATTCTAAAAGGATGCACTAATGTAATTCAAGCTCAAGATTTGACTTGGCACGCGTACAGGCTAAAGTGACTAAAGCTAAAGTGACTAAAGCTAAAGCGACACTCGAGTGCAACACGTAACTTTTCATCCCACCTCAGCGAGGAAATAATAAAGTCAGTCGTCCACTTACGTACGTTCGTGCGGTTTTAAATACCTACTTCCGTGTTATTGTTGAGGGAGAAAGCTCATTTGCACATTTATTAACAGTTTCAGTTATTCTGTTGGTGTCAAATAACTTCCTAGTTGCCAAAATTACTGATTTTAGAATTTTCACTTATTTTTAAGTTTCTTGTTTTTAATATATGGCAAAGAGTATAATTATAAAAACAAGCTTTTAACAATATGACGCGAAAAAAATGGCACGCGCAAATCAAATTAAAAGAAAGTACACCAAGGAGGTTCCGAGTCTAAGTTTTCAATAAATTAAAAAAAGGTTGTATGATAAATTCGGCACCATGAAGATAGAAGTAAATAGGTTTAATGATGTTTCAAATTCACAAACATAGTGCACACGATGTTCTAAATTAAATTTTACTTTCCCCTCTAGCGGATAAAAACAACTTAAGCACTCAGAAATCGAAAAGCAAAAAATAGTCTTTCCGAGATGGGGGATGAAAAAATAATTACCTTGGAAGCATATTTAGTCGGTTGTTATATAGAATTAGTCTAGTTAGGTTGGTAAGGTTGATCAAAAGTGTTTTCGGGAACGTCTCGAGTCCACAGTTCTCAAACGAAATACTCTCAATAGAACTCGGGTTCGCAAACATAGTGTCCGGCAAAGAAGTGAGGTTTTTTGCGCCGCTCACTTCAAGTGTCTGAAGAAGCGAACAGTTTTTCAGCCAATCTTTCGGCAGCGACTTAAGTGTCACCGCACGTAATATCAATGAGGTCAAATTATTGCAGGTTTCCAGCGGCTTTGGCTCCCAATCGGACCAGTTTTTGATGAAGATGTGGGGCAGGTTGGCCGCCGAGGCAAGACGCAGCGTGGTTTTGGGCGAGTCGAGCTTGAGGCGGGCGAGCGCCGGCGGCACGGCCCCGGCGTCCAGCGGCCGCGCGCTCTGCACGGTTAGCGAGACCAGCTCGTACGAGGTCATCAATTCTTCCGGCAGCCGATCCACTCCTGTGTATTGGAGACTTAGATTTCGGAGCGTCTTCGCCAGATTATTCAGTTCTTCCGGTTGCAGCGGCACCGATTGTAGCTCTAGTTCTTGGAGTGTGTGCAACGGCCCGAGGAAACCGCTTTTGGATATTACAGTATTGTTCGAGCTCTGTGGCGTTGTGAGTTTCAGTCGAAGCAGATGGTCGAGACCGAGGAAGAGATCCTCGCGGAGCGTGGAGCCGGGCGGCAGGTCCTGGAGCTCGAGGTATCGGAGAGAGTCCACCGAGATATTGAGCTTGGCGAGCACCTCTTTCAGGCAGCCGCCGGCGGGCGAGCAGTTCATTAAATTAATAGTTGTCGGTTGTGTCGGGCACAACACTGTTTTGTCTTTAGGTGCTTCGAGAGCCTCTAATATTCCGTTTCCTTCACATTTCACAGTGACAGAATTACCATCTGGACCTGGTCTGATCACTACCATTTTTTCTGCAAAAGAGTAATAATCATTACATCAATTACACCTTAAAAATAGCTTATTAAAAGTTAGCTGTTTAGAACAGCTAACTTATATTTTATCTTATTTGTCGCAAATTTTGATTTTTTAATAAACTATTTGTCTAGAATGAATTATTTATTTATCGATTGACTATTTCATTGATCTATGATATGATTTTTAGTTTTTCTTGATAATATTATATCGATACCGTGGGGTAGAAAGGTCTTAAAAACTAAAATAAAAATTTTTCAGAGGAGCAAAAAACGCTAATAAAAAAGAAAAAAGTGACATAACTTCAACTTTAAAACTAATAATCATGGAGAATGGTAATTCTTTTTTGCATTTCAATGTGTTTAAAGCAAGAATTTTAAAATCTGAATAAACTGTGAAATTTAAAAGTTAGCTTGGAGTAACGACCTAAAAATTATAAAAAAATTGTGGATACGCTCTGTAAATTCTACTTTGTATTTCTGAATTGTAACAAGGGCATAACTACATTCATATTACTTTACTTATGTAAGTTTTGGGCTTATAACACTATGCTAACTTAAATTAAAAGGACATAAAATAATATATAAAGTGAAATTTATTGAATATGATAACAGCCCGCGGTCTGGCCCATGTTGTTTACATACTAAAAATGACAATTATTAGCCCAAGATTTACCTCACGCTATTTTGTACTTCCTTAAAATGATTATAGCTGCCGGTTTAGCCCGCGTTCTTTAGTTCTTCCTTAAAATGATTATAAGCCATTGTTGTTTAACCTACGTAGGTTTGTACTTCAATAAAATAATTATAGCCCGCGGTATGGCCCGTACTGTCTGAGTACTTATATAAATTAATTATAGTCTACGGTTTGAGAAGAAATTCGCTGGTATATGTAAATATAAAAATGAATAGATGTAATGTAAATATTTGTATGTATAGTTATAAATAAATGCATATTAAATATTATTTAATATCCATGTTGATGTTCTCGGAACATATCTATGTACAAATACAAGCTATACTATAAAATATATAACTTTAAAACTTGACCTACTTCTTACATTTACACTACACCACACATTCCACTACAATCGCGCACCTTCCGCAAAATACGGACTTTAGCCCACATGCTCACACGCCAGGTCAACACATACACACAACACTCGCACACCAATAGACTGCATATACACACACTCAGGAGTCAGGAGCATCACAGCGGAGAATGACGTCACAAGAATGACCCGCTTAGCGGTTCTGCGGCCTTATTTTGTAAGCGCTCTGACGTTCGGCTTCGCTTTTTCTCCTTCGTTCTTTCTGATATAACAGGTATTATTAAGCGGTTTGAACTTTTTAGCTTGTGTCTCTATTTGAGTTATATATGTTCCTACCTAAGTGTATTTATTCTCCGTAAAAAATAATTAGATATATCATTTTAGTAAGTTTTCCCAATTTGAAATGTAGCATTAAATAAGTATTACCTTCCACAGGTCACCCTAGTGAGATCCAGCGCACTATGAATGTTATATTAAGTTTGTATACTATAAGGGTAATTTTGTTTTTGGTACCATAAGGAAGAGCCTAGATCTCACGACACAGGTCGCCCTAGTGTGGGATCTAGTGTACGACTTGCTTTGTGTTAATTTTTAAGAATAATAAACGTTTTTTTTTAATCCACCAACCCGCACTGGGCCAGCGTGGTGGATATGGCCCAATCACCCTGCCTGGCTACGTAGGCATACGTCCTGCAGTGGACAATTAAAAGGCTGGTACAGTAGCAGTAGTTTCAACGGTTTGGCCCGCGTTGTCTTAGTACTTACTGAAAATGTATCTATCCTCATAAGTATCCTATGAGCTACTCTAACACGTCAATCGAGTTTCTCCACAGGTCGGTTTTAAAATGAACACGGACAAGATGAAGGTCATATTGTGTAATTCCCATGTTGTTGTACTTCTATGTGCTAATTTGTGTTATTTTCTACTTCTGTTTTTTTATACCGATAGCTTTTTGATTTATCACGAGTAAATAAGCTACCGAGTAAGATGTAACTTACACTTTCGCACATGTAAGATGCTATTTGCTCAGAAAATCTAGGGTGCAAAACGGATAATTGTATTTTTTGCGAGATCAAAACGGAGTAAAAACCCGTTAATTCACTGTTACATCCTAACTGATTTGATTACGATTGTGATATGATTGTGATAGAGCTATGATTAAATTGGATTTGCTTACGTCAGTATTTTATTTTAAAACTTGTTTAGGACGTTCAAAAAACCGGGGGTACAAACCATTTTTTTTTTTCAATATTATTTTTATGGGCAAGTGCCTTTATTAACTACCACTAAATACAAGACATAATCTAAATTTACATAAACTACTACATGACAAGCAATTGGATCATCCATAGACCCTTGAAGGTCTAAAGATAATCCAAATACTCAAGCCCACTGGCAATTGGCAGCCTTTAATTATTTACTTGTCTAGATATATAGTAACGCACCAAAAGCGCCCAAAAAAATAGCATGTAACTGCTACACGCTAACCCATCAGTGACGCCACAGACACCGCGCGGATAACACGTCTTATTATTCTCTGTTTTGCGGCGAAAATATGGCGTGCTGTGCTTTAAATCTGTGTCGCAACTACAAGAGACGTTTGAAAACACCTGAAATCACTGGTAAGTACATTTCAAACAACTATTATCTTGTATAATTAGAGAGAATTAGTGATAGAACTATCGACATACTACTGTGTATCTGTGTCATTAGTTGCCAGCTTTCAAATTGAATTTTACCCAAATAATGTAGACATATTTTAAGCTATTTATGAACCGATTTTAATTTTTTTTACTAGACAGGTCATGATTCAAGGTTGGTTCCATATATATAGATGCAGCTGAGACATGAGTAATAATAAGTAGTAACTTTATACTATATTTTGTTTGCAGAATACCCACAGATCCTATTTTAAGGAGTAAGTGGCTAAATATAATAAGAAAAAGCCGTGGCGAAGATCTCTGGCAACCGGTTGCATCTACTGTCATCTGTTCGGATCATTTTCGTTCCAAGGATTTGTATTTAGCTAACAATCAAGATCGTCGTAGATTAAAAAAGAATCGATTCCATGCAAGGTGCGTGATTTTTTTTATCGAATTTCACCCAACTTTACCGACAAAAAAGGAGCAGTTTATCAGGTTTCCCAATTTTGTTGGTTATAAATACCGTAGTGTCATAATATTTGTGTCATCAGTATTGTATAAATATGTAACTGTTACATAAAACTAAATCATTTGTAAAAAAATATGTAAATAAAAAAATTAAAACAAAATATGTTTTATTTTAAACATATATCCTATAACCAGTATTAATCTATTTACAACCAATCAAAGCGCGGATAAAGCGCTTTTCGATACGGAAGTTTACGGAACCCTTCATGCGCGAGTCTGTCTCGCACTTGGCCGGTTATTCAAATTATTTCACATCACACCATATTTTGTCAAATTTGTGGCAATTCTTTAAAAGCTGGCAACATTACGCCCACAAACATGGGACTCAGCGCGCTAGTAATTACATCGTAAGGCAATTCTCTGTGTGCGTGAACACTCCTACATGCATGCCCAGCCTGGCCTGGCCACCTATTTTTATTACCGTTGCAGCGCCACACTCTATCTAGACAAGTAAATAATCTAAGTTGGCAGCGTGCCCAGCATGCTGGCAGCATTGCCACGCTGAATGGCAATGCTCATACGTTGAGCCAAATAAACACCAGCATTTTGGTCACGTGTCACGTCCAACAGACGCTCAGAAAGATTTAAGGGCCGTCCACACTTCCATGGGACCAGCGTCATACCGTCAAGCCTTTTGCCATCACCACACGCGAGCCCAATCGGTTCGAGTACGGCTGCGATATTGGCGGTGGCAAAAGGCGTGGCGGCCACCGTGGTGACCGATCTGGTAAACTGCAGTACCACACTGACAGCGATGGGCCTCACAGCACCTTGCACCCAAGCGTAGTCTTTGGAATCTCGGTATTTGGGCAAGTGACCTAAAGAACAGAATGGCCTAAGAAGGTGCGAGGATTTTTTCAATCAATTTATGAGTACTATGAATAGAGGACAAGAAAGCTGGACAAGCAACACTTGAATTTTGGCGGACCCCTAGCCCTCCAAGCCTAACAGACAAGGAGGCTTGTTGCCACGCCGTTTCACTCATATCAATATTCAAAACCGATACTAGGGTCTGCTTTGAAGTTTTTCAATATTGAAACTTTTAATATACAGATCGATAGAGCGCGAAATTTTAAACAAGACTGCATTATTAAGACATTTTCGTCAAAAGTGGCTTTTACGACCTTTCTACGCCACGGTATCGATATATCTCATTTGTTAGCATGTTCATGCTGTTAGCATTGTAAACTCTGATTTGATTGCTGAAAATGAAAAATTCTATTTTATTGTATTTACTTAACTTGACGAATACTAACTGTGGACGGGTAAAACTTTTGATTGATTAATAATTTATATTGATTCACACACACAAAAATTACGACATAGGGTGTATCCTAAAGCTTAAATATAGTAAAACACAGGCTGTCTACTACTAATAATTATTTTTTGCCAGATATGGCACAACCGACTTCAAGCGTGTACAAAACTCTAAAACCATTCATAGTAAGTATATCATTTTTAAAATATTTTTGTTTTAAATACAGCTCAGAAATTTTTTCCATAATTTAAATAGGACCATCTCTGAGGTATGATCTAAATCAGTTTATGATTGGTGGAGTTTAATCTTAAAGAAGTTTAGTGCACTCTAGAATATTGTGAAAGTGTTGTCGTCAATCTTTCCAAAAAAAGGAATTTTGCTGTGGTGCAATTTAGCAGCTGAGTACTAAGTAATCGACAGAATGAATATCGTAGTAAAAACTGTGAATATAAATAAATTGGCCAAAAAAGCCTCGAAAAAATGTCAACATGAAGGTTGCTTAAATTCGGACGCAGTGTTTGAGCACATAAATTATAATAAGGATCACAATTTATACCAAGGAGTCTCTACATCAATTTTCAGACCTCTAGCATTAAAATTTGCGAAAGTTTCATGCAAATTTTCATCCCCTAATTTAAGAGTTTTACCCCCCCAGGTTAAACTTCAAAGTGTTACAATTTTTGTTGTTGTTTTTGTACCAATGCTAGCCTAGATGCGAGCGACGGCTGGGAATGGAAAATGGTAAACTCGAGGTGTAGAGGAAATGGGAGCGACGCATCGAAACTATTCGTAAGGACCGTTGTTTAGATCATAAAGCGTGTCGTTTTTGTACCTTTCGTTTGGATCTGGATCTTAAGCTCGGTTATGCGTACGCAGCAGTACGACTCGCGTGGTGAGACCTGGTACTTGTGCTCCCCGTCTGGGCACGACTGCTTCCCGGCCGGTAGCACCTGCTTCCTGCCGACCGGTGGTGCCTGCTCACCGTCGGTCGATACCTCTTGTTTCCCACCGGCCGGTGGCAACTGCTCCCCGCCGGTAGCGCGTGCCAGCAGCGCTAACAGCATGAGCGCTGCACGCGCAGCCGTCATGTCGCCGACGGGTAAATCACTCATTCACCGTCTATTTTGTAGTTGTATACACCTCGTCGGGTCACAGGTTCACTGCACAAACTTGCCATCCATAACCAATAATCACGTGGAGTGGAGTACGACAGTAGCACGAGTGGGTTGCTTGTGTTCGTTACAGCGTCAGTGTCGAGTGCTGACAGAACACACACACACACACACACACACACGCGGCTGCGAGCGGCGGCGGCGGCGCGGCGGGACGCGGCGGCGGCGACCGAGCGGATCGGGGCAGCGCGCGGGACTACCAGTTCTCCGACTTCGCTATCCAGAGATAATAATATGTTACCGACACACGGTAAATATATGAAAAATATGATCCAGGGCCATTTTCCTTACATTCAGGAACAAAAATAAAGTTTAATGATTAGTAGGTATGGCTGTTATAAACTGAATGAATTTATGCTTTTCCCTTTTTTTTAGGGTTCCGTACCTCAAAAAGAAAAAAACGGAACCCTTATAGGATCACTTTGTTGTCCGTCTGTCAAGACTCTTTATCACGGGAACGCGTAAAGATATCGAGTTGAAATTTATACTATGTACGTATATCTATAGTCTCTTGCAAAGAAAGTGTGAAAGGAAAACTTCTCAGTTATCGTATAAAAAAGTTAGAGCCGTTTATGTCGTAAAAACAGCATATTTTGACTTATATTTTGTATTTCCCGTTGACATAGAACTATGAAATTTGGCAAGAAGCATTGTCTTAGAGTACACATATAGGAATAAATCTGAAAACTGTACATTTTTATTTAAATCACAAAAAAATAGGATCTAGATTGACAAAATATTGGTTCAAAATTCAAAGTGAGTAAATCGTATCATGTAAGGTGTCATATATAATTATTTTTTGCAAAAAAATAGCATGACCGACTTCACCCGTGTACAGAATCATTCCATAGTATAAAACAAAGTCGCTTTCCGCTGTCTGTCCCCATTTATGCGTATATCTTTAAAACTACGCAACGGATTTTGATGCAATTTATTTTAATAGATAGAATAATTCAATAGAAATGTTTATATGTATAATACACCTGTGCGTAGCCGGGGTACATCGCTAGAACGCAAATATTAAGCACGGATCGATTTAACATTTTTCACATTATTGTTGATTTATCAAAAATGGCTCAGCCAATTTCGATAAAATTTAAATGGGACCAATTTCGAAGTATATTCTTTCCAATCAAAAAATAATTATTGAAATCGGACTACTATGAAAATAGTTATGCGTGGTTATACATAAAATATATATATATATATATATCGAATTGTATACCTCCACCGGTGGTTCGTCGGTCAAAAAGGTCTTCATTAGCACATGCTAAAAGAGGTTTTTAATTATTTTAACAATGTGTAATTTTTGATGTATGGCGAGAAAAGCGAATAAAAAATTGTCGATGATTATAGTACTTTTAGAGATTTTAACAACTTACTTCTCAAGTTTGTGAAATTTTCTGGATTTGTACGGAACCCTCGGTGTGCGAGCCTGACTCGCACTTGTCCGGCTTATTTCTTAGATCTTTTAAATTTTTGTATAAATATTTTATGTACCTATATCCTAATTTGTTGCGGAGAAGACCATTAATCTTCGTCTCTATTGCTACAAGTGTAAAAAATGTTATAAGGAGCTTTACTTAATTATAACTGTTTGTTTTCCAAAAATATAGGTATAAACAAATAAATAATCTACTGGCAACGACTGCTCGACTCGTTTTCTCGTTTAGCACTGACGTGTTATCGTTATCATTACCCTATTTTAATATTTATGTATAAATGGTTAGAATGATCTTTTTGTTATCTTTTAGGGATATTTTGGAAAATTCCGGCACTACTCAGACTGATATAGGTACGTACTTTTATCTGTTTAGTGCCAGAAATTTCATTAACACCGTTGGTTTGTACGCCAGACTACGCGTAGGTAGGTATACTAGCTCAGTCCAGTCGTTCTACGCTTCTCTTTGGATCTGAACTGACCCTCCAGCCTAGTTGTCGTGGGTAGGTTAACGTATGGTCAGTCTCTGGCAGCCATATTACAAGCTTTGCTTAATTTGGGGTCAGAGACCGTGTGTAAAATGTTCCCTTAAATGTATTTATTTAAACTGTGTTTAAAAACTGTTATGTGTTTCAGTAAAAATGTACAGAAACCACCCTAGTCGTATTGAATTTATGAGATAGAGTCTGGCCAACGAAAGCTGTCCAAGAAAAAAGGCGGGAATTTAAAAAAATCAAGAGCTGATCAGTGAGAATAAGGGTGTTATTTATTAGTGAAGTGTTTTCAATATTTTGTCATATTATTTTTAAAAAGATTTTTATAATATTTATTAGTTGTTAACGGATTATTATTGTACTATTTTTAAAAAAATATATAATATAGAGTGTAGTGAAAATAAGTGATATTTATTATTATTTTATCTATTTTGTAAAATTAAGTTTTTAAATGTATAATTATTGTAATATTAGTAATTGTTTGTTAATTTTTTTTTTTTTTCATAAATGTCCTTAATGCACTTAATGCCCTTAAACTTATTTGCCTACAACAAGATAGCGGAAATACACTAAATATTAATTCAAAACATAGATTTGAAGATGAATTTCCGCAAAGTAACGCCTGATTCAATCAACTATGTAAAAATTTTGTTTTGTTAGCAACTGTTGTTGAAATTTTCGAATGTATTATGAAGAATATCAAATAAAAGATTACTTTTAACCCCTTACCGCATACCGGGACAAATTTGGAACATTTTCAAAAATCGCTAATAACAAACTATGTATGCCATCTATGTATCTAGTTTCGCATTATTTGCCAAGCCAATGCACGTATGAACCCAGAAAAATACAGATCGCGTTTATAACTAGTCATGTGAGTACGAAATTTCGTCGGTAAAGCAGTGTGTTCCGCCATTTTGGTCGAGCATGAGGTTGAGAGTTTTCGATGAGATATTTTTAATTGTTTTGGGCTAAATATCATTAAAAAAGTGTCTAGGAGTGAAAAAACAATGGACCCACGACGGTTTTATGGCAAAAAACGTAAGTTTCAACTTTTAAATTGTGATTAATTTGTTATTTAAACTTTGTGCTAAATTCGGAACATCATGCAGTCAAGTTTCAATTTACCCGTCAAATTTGGAACATCATGCAGTAGAAGGACAAAACAAATTTGGCACACTATGCAGTGTGGTACAAGTAGCCTATGATAAGGTACATGTTTTATTTTACAATTCTCTTTATATTATGTATGTATGTTTGGCTAACTAACCTTGCAAACAAAATTAGACCCTCCTTCTGATTAATGTACATATAAATACATCTGATGATGGCGATGAAAGGTGGCCACGGCATCTCTGTGATAAAACAACAAGCTTCCTAAGTTTGAGATCATTAGATGATGGACGGCATTGTTATTTATGAAATATAAACTTTAGATAAATTGCTGTACAAGAAGATACCTATTATTGATTATTTTTTGTTTGTTTTAGATGCAATTTCCCCTCAAAATCAATGTACTGCAATTATACCAGACATCAGTGAAGATGAGAATATTACAGACGACGAATTTCGAAATAAAAACTTAAGCTTATAAAAAAATGTGTTTTTTATACGACTACTAAGTACTGCTGCATATTGTGACGAATTTGGAACACATGTTTTTATAAACTAGAGTGCATGTTGTGCCAAAATTGGAACTTTTTATTTTTTGTTAATTTTTAGATAACAATGAATTTTTTATTTTTTTTATTATTTTTTATGGATACCCCTGAGGCACAGGAATATCATAAATTAAAATTATTGAAATCTAAAAATCCATGCGGTAAGGGGTTAATTCTGTCTTTTTATTATTTTCAAATAATCCATTATTTATCTACAGTCGAGGACCCCGAGGAGCCGTACAAATATAGGAGCTATGAGTCATAGTTAAAATCGGATTCCAAAAACTCTACACCTGATATTGAATCAGCTTCATTGCTTTCTTCGCTGCTACTGCTACTGTCCCCAACATGTATTATGAATGGTTCAAGTTCGTTTTCAGTAGTACGAAACGTCAAAGTGTCAATTTTGACAGTCTTAAATTATTGACATTTCAAAACTTCTGAAAATAATACGTGGACAGCTTTCGTTGGCCAGACTCTAAAACAGGCGGGCGGCAGAAGAGTTGGTAATCCTACCTTTTCCAATAAACCATCCGCCACTTTACAAACGACTCCTTCCAACGATGCCGTCATGGCCAAATAGAAATCACGATTGTAGAACGCGAACTCGACTCGAATTATATTCGTGTTTCTATTCAAATACGAGTATATACGTCGTCCATATTGACAAACTAAATAATTGTTTGGTTTTGTGTTCGATATGTTTGTATCCGTAAGTATCTGTGTGTCGTAAGTATCTGAGAGTCCGTTTTAATTCAACGATTTTGCTCTCGTCTGTCGGATTCGCATCTACAGGTCACAATTTTCAACGAATCTCAACAAAACTTGGGACAGGATTATTATATCTTCTTTGACACAGGTTCCATACAGGGTGGAGAGCTGATGCCGACATTAATTTAAACCACAAGTGGTGATTAATAATCTCAAAAAAAATATTTGTTTAAGATATAGCCAAGACGAGACTACAGTTCGCACTATCAAAAACGTATGAGATCTCATGTAGAGCCGAGCTTCTAACTCAACTCTATCTATACAAGTCCTTACTCTACAAATTCTACATCTTAGTAAATGACTTTAGTCACATTTGGCCGTTTTGCTACAACCAGAACTATTTACGTATACCTAACAGTAACGAGTAAGTAATGAACGGTTAACAAATCGTCATTTCCCACGTGAACGTAGCGAAACAGCCAAGCTACATAAATTGACTAAGAAGTATGACTGAAATAAAGATTTGTAGAGTTAAGGCGTGTCGAGATGACTGAAATAAATATTTGTAGAGTTAAGGCGTGTATAGATGACTGAAATAAAGATTTGTAGAGCTAAGGCGTGTAGAGATGACTGAAATAAAGATTTGTAGAGTTAAAGTGTGTAGAGATGACTGAAATAAAGATTTGTAGAGTTAAGGCGTGTAGAGTTAGAAGCATGGCTGTACATGAAATCTGTTCTGAACTTCTTGATAATGAAAACTGTGGTCCAGTATGCTCCTTTCCATGGCTCGTTGACTATTTGCAAGCTTTTCCCTTTTATTTTTTGCCAAAGTCCAGGTTTCACAGCCGTATGTGATGCATGTATCAAAAGTTTTCTCTTATTACCTACCATTTATACACTACCATTCATTCATCATCATTTCAGCCATAGGACGTCCACTGCTGGACATAGGCATAATGATTTCCAATAAGACCGGTTGATAGCGGTTTGCATCCAGCGCGATCCTGCGGCCCTAATAAGGTCATCCGTCCACCTTGTGGGTGGACGTCCTACGCTGCGCTTGCCGGTACGTGGTCTCCACTCGAGAACTTTTCGACCTCATCGGTCATCAGTTCTCCGCGCTACGTGCCCTGCCCATTGCCATTTCAACTTGCCAATCCGCTGGGCTATGTCGGTAACCTTGGTTCTTCTACGGATCTCCTCATTCCTGATTCGATCTCGCAGAGAAACTCCGAGCATAGCCCTTTCCATGGCTCGTTGGGCTACTTGGAGCTTACTAATAAGGCCCATAGTGAGAGACCACGTATATGTGCCATAAGTCATCACTGGCCACACTGGTCGAAAACTTTCGACTTGAGGCACTGAGGTATGTCGGACGAGAACGAGAACGAGTGCAGTGGAAGTGCTCGTAACAAAGAGTTGTAATATATTTCAAGTAAATTTCAAAATTGTAAGTGTTGCTTGTAATCATTTTGTTATTTTTCAAAGAATTTCTCAATTTAATGGGGCGTTCCCCCCAATTTATGTTGGAACATAAAATATATAATATTTTGTAGCAGCAATACCATAAATTCCGCTTCCTATTTTTTTTACTGCGTAGAATCTGTCAATGTAAAAAATATACACTCTGTCTTGCCCTTTCGATTGAATACTTGTGAAATAATTTGGATTTACAATAATAACGTTACAAGAGCCCAATTCTTGTTTAATTTATGGTTCCCATGAAACCAAGACGTTACGCAATTTTCCAAACGCTGCCCAACCAAGTTGGATTCGGCGATTGGCCTCTTTCTTGAAGTCGGACCTACCTAACTGGACTACTTGTCCTAGGTAGACGTACGAGTCAACGACTCCAAGAACCGAGTTCCCAACTGAAATACATGAGAATTACACATGACCTTTGTCTTATCCATGTTCATTTTAAGACCTACCTGTTGAGAGACTCGATTAAGGCCTTCGAGCATCGTGCTGAGTTCTTCCATCGACTTTGCCATGACCACGATATCATTACACTACCATTACCTACCAATAATTACCATATTTAAAACAATTTTTTGAACTACTGTAAACAAGATCTGCTTTGCTGTCTTGCTATTTATCAGCCAAATTTGATAATATTTGGCAAGTCTGTTAAATATCCAAATTTTAACAAGATTTGCGAGTATGAACTAAATCGGTCTTAAGCGAGTTGAGATATGGGCATATGAAGATTCTACGAGGTCGTCGCACACTGCATTAACACCAGCACCGCCAACACCACGACTGGAAGCAAAGATACACCTCACCACCACCTGAGGCGGTGCAATCTTATGCGCGAAGGCTGGCAGCGTTATCACCGCGTCTCCAGACCCAGGGCCAAACGAACCAAATGGGACTAATAAAGGGAGCTAACACTCGGCCATCCACATCAACTGCGACCCCACACTCAAACCAACCGCTAAACGCCAGGTTCGGTTTCTACCTACAGCTGGTAATAGGGAAGATTAAGGACTGGCCGCGCCACCCGCCAATTCTAAGGGAAACGCTAGGACACTGCCCTAATGTGCGGCCCTTCAACTCCAGGCTCAGATATAATCCGAAGTCCCCGGAGGAATTCAGGGCCGTACAGGTCTACTTGGCAGAGGCCGAGAAAAAGGAACCGGCCATTCGATTCCTAATATTCTTATACTCATTGAATTCGGAGAGGCCCCTCAAAGTGGCCATGTGGGGTATCCCCCGAGACACGGTCGAGGGCTCGTGGATGCCTTCAAGAAAAAAAAGTTTCCTAGCAAGATTTGCTAGAGCACTCCCAACTCGCCGCAACAACAGAAAGACGGTGTACCACATGCAGTTTGATCGAATGCATGAAGAGTTGCTGGACGTACTAACTGTATAAGGTGGATGAAATCCTTAATATGCCAAAGATCAGAGTAGAGGCCTGGAACGCGGTTCTTTGGACGCGTGGTTGGCGCGCAGGTAGACGCGAGGTGATTACGTCCAGGAGTGGTGGTAGAGAGAGAGATAAACAAAAAAAACCTTGTCCGAGGACAGAAAACAAGCATTAGTTTCTTGTTTTTAGGTCGGACCTTGCTTGAAAAGCGAAGTCCTCCATTAGAATTTGAGGGTGATTTGTCAAAATAAGTTTGAACCGACGCGTGAGGACGGATGCGACACGTCATCGATTCCACGAAAATACGGACTAAGACCGAGCCTATCGAAGCCAATAAAAAATGATGAAGCTTAGCCTTAGAGGTTTTTCTTGTTCTTTCTTGGAAGCAGGCCAAGGCTCGCCGCGTCTCAGGGTTGCAGGTGTCGACGCTGTGCTGTCTGTTGAACAAGGAACAGATCTCGCTATGATTTCCAGAAAACACGGTGGAATCCTGTTCTTGGAAAAGCGGAAACCTTGTCAAGACGTACCTTCTGTAGGACGCCGCTATGACCTAGCTTCTTTCCAGCTCGGTAGACGCTTGTCTGCGCTGCTTTGACGAGAAAAGAGCCCCGCAATCCGCCTTGCCGCTTTTATAAACTCTTCAGGTGTTTTTTTTTATCGAGAATGAAATTCGATTCTCACTCTAAACAGTCGCTGACAGACAAGTCACGATTATCGAACCTAATCTGTCAGTGACTTTTTGTAAACGCGTTTTGGCACCAGAATAAAATCTATTTGCCAAAATAACTATGAGATTGTTTTGGCACCTAGATCCAATCTATTTGCCAAAACACGGTTACAACGAACGTTTTTCACCAGGTGAAGGTTGCTAGAGCGCTGTTGCGACCGGTTCTCGGCTCTAAGTTGCCACTACACACCAAAATGGGCATATACGAGATATTAGGACCCGATCGACATACGCCACACCGCCATGGTACCCACTGTGTACCAAGTCGCAGAGGAAGCGACTCTAGGTGGTATAGAAAACTAGCCTGAGAATGATCTCGGGAGCGGTTGGTTCGTTCGGAACAACGTACTAGCACAAGATTTGAAAGCCGAATCGGTGAGGGAATTGGTGGTCCGGTTGACGCGCGGGATGTACGATCGCGCAGACAACGGGCCACACACTCACCTATAGAACATCGCTCCGCATCATGCTTAATTCAAACGAACGAACCTGGTAACCCTGAATTGAGATACCAATTGCCATCGCGGGCGTATTGGACGCTCAACTCTCCCTTAAAATCAACCCACCATCCCCTCCGTTCCCCAGTTAGTCCATCGCAACCCCCCTGCTCCTCCCCGCCACTCCTGCTAACCATTGTTACAGGCTCAACCAGCCGGCTGAGAGGGTATTGGAGGTACCACTCGCCCTCGCGGGCGGGTCGGATGCTCGCACCCTCAGAGAAATTGCCTGCGGGCAGAGTTCCCGTAGCGTCCAGCCGCAGTAATGAGGGTACCCTTGGGGCTGCAACCTCACTCCTCCCCAAAGGAGTAAAATGAATCCACGATGATAATGAAATTCTACGAGAGGCGCGAGGTCTACTGTTCGAAGATCTACTAGTACTTAGTTTCAGTAGGATCTTTCGTCTTCTATTTTCAATGGCTTACAATTTGGGTAAGTTTTCTTTAAAAAATGAAAGGTGATAGTATTTTAATCTATAAAAAGAAACCACATAAATATTACAAACATTATTTTATTCGTCTACTATTTTACAAGCCTAATATTTACAGTTTCCTTAACATTAATAAGTATGGCAGTTACTGTGCGTGTGTTGCAGCCTGTTCTTTTTGGGTCCCGTGACTTTCATACGACGACAACTCCGCGAGACTCCGTAAGGGTGCGTACAGTTTAAGTAACATGTTATATATTTATATACAACAAGACTTTTTGTGTCCGCATTACTGAAACATGAAATAACATGTTATGTAATCTGTATGCACCTTAACAAGGAAATTTATATCTTGTTGGCTGACAAATTGTCCAAAAAATAATATAAGATGATGATAAAATTCATATGAAAGTATTATAATTATATGCACTGCGCTTGTAATTCTATAGAAACTCGAGAAAACGCTATACGAGTATTACGCAATACAAATTTGTGCAGTAAATGTACACTCATTAAACATGTAACGGCGATAGTGACACCGCTATCGCCGTTTCAAGCTGTACCGTGACTTTGCAGAGGCTTGATTCTCTACCGACAAAACGTAACGTTACATGTTAATATTTTTTTTTAAATCAGTCAGCTTTTTTTAAAGAATCATCTTATAAATGTAAAATTACGTTAAAACAAATTTCTAAACGAATTCACGCTATGTTATTTGTTTAATAAATACTTATATTACACGAGTTTAAAAAAAAAACTTAGAGCACGTTACGCGCACGTTTTCATATAATTATAATCACACTGCAGTTTGTATACTGCCGTAATGGTCATCATGTGTTTCATTTTTAATCTATAATGTTGATACGTCAGTGAGTGTAGGTACTTAGACCGTTTTTGTAGAGTTAAGTTACCAGCTCAGTGGAAATTATGGAAGAACCACACTATTGTACGTTATATCCGCAACGCAGCATTGTATACATACAAATGTATCATTAATAATAATTAAACTGTTATACTGATACTGAACATTGCATACATTGCTTAGTTATAGTTTTATACATTCTTTAAGGACATAGAGTTTTAACACACACAAGATCGGAACTAATAGAATACTACAGTGCTCTGCTGCAATGCAGTGATCTGTCTGTTCGATTGCCCGAGTTACGTTACATACTTACTCATAGTAAAATTATACTTAAAAATCTATTTGTACTCGCACAAAATACTAATTATTATTTTTTTCGTACAAAAATACATTTTTACATGTTATGAGGATTTGAAACATACACTACAAGTAGACAACTGTCTATTTAGCATTAATGTCATAGATACATTTAATAGTCTTATTGTACTGATAAAATGTTTAAGATGTAACACATTTATTTCATTCATGAAGTTTTATTTAAATTATTTACTACTTACGTTAATTTTATACAAACGATGTGTACACCTGTACTTATATACATACAAACAGTAGTAAAATAACGCAAAACCCTTGAATATAAATAAATTATATCATAATGAATAGCTAAAATAATTTGCAGAATGTTCTGGACCCTGGCAGAGTCAGTAGGTCTGCGACTCCGACGTCTCAGCATTGAGCGGAACTTAGTGCTACGAGTATTACCAACACAAACAAGACAGAGGTAATATGACTTTTACTACTCTAATCGCAGATTTTTCGTCAAGTGGGTTGACATTGGAATCCAAATGACCCGTCGGTGCAACTAACAGACTACGCTAAAGACCCTGCAAGCGACAAACAAACTATTGCAATTCAATGGCTTCCGCGAAATACATTATTATTTATTTATTGTTATTTAAATTCTGGCTGCTGCTTGTAAACTACTGTTTAAAAGTCAATGAAGTCATAGCGAATATGTTTATCTGGTTTAGCATACAAATATCATTATACTGCGACTTTTCAGTTTATAATGCACGAAAACATTGCCTCACGCGGCATTAGATGGAAATTATACCAACCACCAAAGAAAGAAAAGATTCTGAAAGCAAAGATATCTTTTATCTACAAATTGAAAAGTCATTTTTAGGCAACAACGTTCCACTGTCGAGGTACAAAAAACGACTTTTGGTGCTTTTGAATACCGCCAAAAGTGTACATTGGTTACCGCCATAACTTATAAAAGTTTACGGGTAGTGATTTTATAAAAAATGTCTCTTTATTGTGCCAAAAAATATTTTATTTTAAAGATTGTTCATTAAACTTAAGGTAAATAAGTAAAAAGAAGTAAATTACTGTAGTTTTTTTTACTTAAATCTCAGATTTTTGAAGTTCCTAGATTTTTGCCAATTATGTTTAGAGTTGATTTTGTATACATAAATGCATAGTTTTGCAAGTGTACAAACTACAATGCATACGAATAATAATAGAGAAGAGATATTTCTTATATTTTATTGTAATATTTAAAGTATTGGAATTTAAAAAGCGGTCTCCAGGACCGAAGTCAGGTGGTAGTGTAACTGAAATACACCTCAGGTGGCTAAGGGTTAGTGCTCATACCTAAGTGCTTATGATGTTTATTGCTAGACTAATTGTCCCGAGCCAGGGTCCTGTTAGCGCCTCTGTGGCGCACGATTCAACATCTTGACTTAGAAAATAACTCAAAAACTACGTTATACTATGCAAAAACAGGTAATAACAAGTTTTGTGTGAATTTTTCATTAAATTTTTTGTTAATGAATACTTTTTTTACTCGTGTATAAAAATACTTCTGATCATCTTAAAGCATGTGCCACTGCCTATATTGTTGAGTGCAATGACAATGCTATGCTGGAATAATGTTCGTCTCGCGCCTGAGGTTCCCACAACTTAGTTCCTGGTATGGTCTAATGTTCGAGTTTTGTTTGGAACCTTCAATAGGCGCGCTTGACTAGCACTTATACGGATTTTTTAATTAACATTATGTGATTTGTGATTCCTACCCAAAAATAATGAATTATAGAAAATTTAATAAAAATGTATGTCATCCCAAAATGAACAAATTATATTGACAATACTTACAACATCTTTTGTTGGTTCAAAATATTTCCACTCGCCTACAGTATAACATATTATCATTATAAACAGTAGTACGTTATGATATTATCTTGACGTTTAGTGAGCTTGGCCTGGTCAAACATGGCCGCCGTGGGCGCCAACCGCGGGCCGCGCGGTCACGCGCATGAATCAGCGAAGTCAAGCGTGACACGCGCAGGAACTGGCGGAGTCATACGGGCCACACGCCAGGACCGGTGGAGTCACACGCCAGCTTTAACGGAATTTCTCTGGCTACGCACCGAGACCAGCGGAGTCACGTGGGACTCGTATGAGGCGTGTGCAGGAACTTGTGAGGTCACGCGGAGATATGCGAGGTCACGTGAGTCTCACGTGAGGTGTATGCGGAAACTTGTGAAGTCACGCGAAGATATGCGAGGTCACGTGGGTTCGCGGCTGCGGCACTACACCGGTAAGTCGTTGTCGACGTCGAGCTTGCGCCGCACCCACTGCATCACGGCTTCCTGCGAACAGGCATACGATCACTCATTACTCTTACTCGTCGACAATAATTCCTCTCTGAGCAATTCTTTCTTGCTGGGGATTTCTGTATAAACCTGCTATATATATTTGATGTATAGTTGGTTTTAATAAGAAAACTTTAAATGTGTAGCGAGGTTAAAAATAAATAGAGCAAATAATTGGAGAGATCTGAGAGGTATAACATAATTATTATAGGTACCCAGTTAGAAGGCATATTAAGTTAGCGCGTGCTGTTAAGGCTACTACAACTACTTACGTTAGAGTTCGTGCGAGGAACCGCCACCGTAGCAGACCTTGAAAGGGTGGGGGGAGAAATCAGGGAAGTTAGTCGGGGGGAGAGGGTCTGCAGGAAGTATCTACTTGACATTTTTATTGTTTTGCAGTGAGGCAGAGAGGACTGTGACGGGATGGTATTAGCGTTAAGTTAAGACATAGTCTTTCTATAGATAGATAAATTGTAAGTTCCTTGCTCCATTTAACTGTAATATTTATGTGTATTACGAAACGTACGTGAATCGATACGAATAAATTTAATCGACGTCTCATTTTTAATGAATTTTACTGAGGCAATCTTTTTTCATGTCAATGTCATAAATAAATAATTTTAAGAAAATAACTAGGTACTCTACAATATTGTGTTTTTAATAACTTATCAAAATAACTAGATCATAAAGTATTTTACAAAAGATGCAAGAATTATTTTACACCTAACATATTTAAATGAAATTAAGAGGACTTTACGATACCTGTAGGAAGTAATATATATTTTTTTTTTGTAAAAATTCGCAAGATATAAAATTATACTTAAAAAATAAGAGGACAGAGAGAGCTTTCGTCTTTCACAGACAGGTATGTAAATAAGATGTATTTGTATACATATTAGGTACAAGTGAAGCTGGCGGCTTTCTGCGCCGGTTTTGCTGTTGCGTCGTGAGCTGGAGGAGAGTTTGACAGCGAGCCAAAGTGGACCCGCCGGGAGCGGGCCGAGGGAGTAGAAGAGCGGGGGCGGGTGCGGGAGTGGTGGCGGGGGCAGCGCTAGTCGTGGTGGTGCGAGAGGTGCGCGTTGTCGGTGTAGTCGTCGTAGTCGCGCGGCGCGTCCAGGTCGTCCGCGTCGGCGCGCGCGTCGTACTCCTCGGCCGCCGCGTCCTCGCCTTCCTCCTCCGACTCGGGCGCTCCGCCCGCGTCCGGTGCGCGCGGCAGCGCCGGCGCCGCCTCCTGCACCGCGGTACCAGACACCAACACACACACACACCGCATGCCACTTCCATTGCCGCGATGACGCTCGATACGAACGGTTTGCAAATACTTGCTCTACCACGGGTTTTTTTTCCACCACAGCCCAATTTTGTAACTTTTTTAGATCTGATGACGCCCCATGTATTCATTGTCCTATGTATTTTTGTTCAAGACTTATTATTAAACCAGCTGGATTTTTCCGGCCTAAAAACGCTGTCATCGTGGCAAAGGAGTTAGAGCGTGAAGTTAGTACAATTTTAATATTAAAGCAACCCGAAGTTAATGTTACGAAGATTAGTTTGAGATTAATTAGGTATTTGAACCCATCATATAAAATTCACACGTAATACATTCAGTAAGAGATGTGGTAACTAGCGGTACCTTGGTGGGTCTCCAGCCGCAGCCTGGTAGAGGCAGGCCGTCGGGCCCGAGTGGGCAGGGCGCGTCTAGACCGGGCACGCCCTGGTCGCCCTTGTCGCCCTTGTCGCCCTTGCGGCCGCGCTTCCCCACGGGACCCTGCACAGACATGCGTGTGAGCGGGCGCGCGCGCGGCCTCGCGCGGAGTTGCGCGCGGCGCCCGTTAGTATGCGGTTAGTGGCATGCACGAGAGCAGGCGGCCAGGCGGAAGGGCGAGAGCGGATAGATCCGAAGCTTTCAGCGTTCCTACACTTACGGGTTCTCCCTTGTAGCCCTTGTCGCCTTTGGGGCCCTATCGAAAATAAAAATATGTTATTTTTCAACGAACGACGGACGAGGGCTCTACGCGCAACGTCTCGCTACTGACCTCTTGTCCCGGAATGCCGTCGGTACCCTGAAAGTCGATCGAAAGTTGTGCGATTACTGAATATCGTATGGATCGTGCGAGAAAGGAGTATCAATCGAGCAGTAGGATAGAGAGACACATACTGGAAGTCCGGGGTCGCCCCTCTCGCCCTTGGAACCCGGCTCGCCTTGCGCGCCCTGCACACACGGAACGAGGGTCAGTGACACTATAGCGCTCGCTACACTATAGTGGCGGGACCGAGCCGTCATGGCGGAGACTAACCTTCATGCCGTCGAGTCCGGGCGGGCCCTGCGGAACAACAGAGCGTTGAGCGGACGCGGCCGCGCGGCCAAGGGCGCGGCCGCGCGGCCCGGCCGTGAGCATGCGGCGAGCGGCGGGCGGCGGGCAAGAGCGGGATAGACAAACGACCATATGCACAGCATGCAATCCTTTATTTTCCTCGAAAATAATTCAGTAAACAACAATATTTATGCTCTCGAAGTGTATGGTACAAATGACGACTTTCGTTTCTCATACAAAAACTAAATTCTTAAAAATACCTTACGTCATAACGATAAATAGATAATAATTATGATGATTGGAACGGGAAAGGTTAAAGTTTATCATTTAATAGTATAATACAATTCTTGGCGAAATCGCTCCGACGACGTTGAGCCGACAAAGATAGATTACTAAAAATATCGCTGAAGATTACAATCATCCACTCAATGGCGCTTGCAGGGAATAAACACCGAGATCAAGCACGAGTCACTTATGTTACGTACTTCAATAATAAAGTCATAGAGGCCTCAAGTAATTCATTATCACACAAATACAGGAAAGTGCATATTTTCCTGCTGGGAAGGCCCACTATTTATTTATTTAGTTCAGAGGTAAGTGCCGATGAAAATATTGGGAAGCAATTTTTTTAACAACTTTGAAACGAAAACTCTTACACTAATATCATATTATGTATTTGTACATTTGGTAGTTTGGTTTAGTAAAACTTCATTTGAACGTTACTGTCGAAGGAATCTTACGAGCAACGTGAATTAATATTTATTGCGATTTTGAGCTCCAAAGCGGAAGTTTTTATAAAAGTTTAAACCGACTATAAATATTTATGGGTAGGTATATCTAAATTCAATGTTCTGATACAAGTGTACTTATTTTAAAAATGTGGCATTTTGCCCGAGTAAAGTTCAAACGAAGTTGGTTATTTACAATATTTAATTAATAATTATTATTTTCTAGCTAGGCACGCGCGGGGCGCGCGGCGCGTATTCGCGCGGTCGCGGCGCGGGGCGTGGGAGGGAGGCGGCAGCGGCTGCCCCCCGAGGGACGGCAATACCCGGGCGGACGGCAGCGGGCGGCGTGACGTGCCAGGCCGCCACCGCCGGCCGCGGCCACGCGGCCCCGCTACTGCCCGCAGCATACGGCCGGCTGTGGCGGCTGCGTCGACGGCGCGCGTTTCCGGACGCGATTAAGTACCTACCTATCTATTAAACCTTAATTGCCATAGAATATGTTGGAAATGATTATTCACAAAGTCGCTTATCATTAATTGAGTAATTAAATATTAAATTTAGTAATAAATAGGCCTAAACGATATAAATTAAGTAAAACGCTTAGTGTTACTTTTATCATATAACTAGCGAACCGAATTCCTTATTTTAAGAACGCGACAGCGAGCTTGATGTTCGTTTATTCGGAGCTTGTGCGAGAGCGCAGAGCAGAAGTGGACGATATACCTATATACATGACTACGTCTCGCTGTACACGGGTAATAATCATTTTTCGAGTGACTTGCTTATGACGATTGGGACGGTGACTTCTGTTCGGTTTTGTCGATTAGACTACTGACGCACACCAAGTAATTAATTTTTATAAATATTTGTACAATCATCAAATACAATAGCAATGATACGTAACTTACCGTAGACAATGGAACCTATAAACTTATTAACATAATAGGTCAAAAAGATACCTTACTCGTTACAAAAATGTAGGATGGAGTTTTAAGAATAAATAATTTTATACAATGGATTAACACTTACAATTAGACACGGTAACGAATCTGTTACTGTCAGGTCCGAACCAAGTACCTACAGGTACAAATTATACACATTTACAGGACGATCCGATCGGTGTATGCGGGGCTGCAGAGGCTACGGCGCGGCGTAGCAGTAATGCGGCTACGACGCGGCGCCTACCGGCTACAGTCCGTCACGTCGGCGACGTGGCTTCCAGACGGTGGCTACGCGGTTACGGCGCGACTGTATTTCGGCAGCGGTTCGTCGACAGCGCAGCTGTCGTGTGTCTGTCTCGCGGCCGCTACGCGGCTGTAGCGCGGCTGTAAGGCGGACGACACGCCGCTACGCGCTACGGTCCGTCGGCAACGTGGCTACGCAGCTACAGCGCGGTTGTAATGCGACTGCGGCGCGTCGACAGCTCAGCGACCGCGTGGCTGTCACGCGGCTTCAGCGCAGCGGAGTGGCTGCGGCGCGGCCGGGGCGCGCTCGCGTGTGGCTGCTCCCGCGTCACTACGTAAATGCGAAGTCCGGAGGCCAGCGATTTTCCTGCACCCACACCACCACCGGGTTAGTACACACACCACACGTTAGACAACATAGCGACAGCAAGGACATGCTCTCGAGCGGCGGAGTGCGAGGGGAGCGTGCCGACGGCTGCAGCGGGAGGGGAGGAAGTTATGTGTTACGGGAGGGCAGAAGGTGGCCGGCGCCGGAGGAGACTCACCCGTGGCCCCGCGTCTCCCGCGCGCCCCATCTCGCCCGGCAGCCCTACCGGACCCTGCACATGACACATAATCAACGATCGATTGTTTACAAGTTGACGATCCGACTAAAAGAAATTAGTGGAAAACAGAAACTAGTAGGATTGTGGGGTCTGGTCTGTATCTAGTATGATGAGTTGAAAACTCACCGGCAAGCCCATGGGTCCCGCGTCTCCTTTGTCTCCTCGCTCGCCCTGTTACCAACAGTACAATAACTATTATTACAATCGCTATCTTTACTTATAAGTAATAAGGTCTTTAGTAAATAGACAAATGTACATGTGCCTATGTAGATTCTTCAGAATGACAAAATGATCTGAGTTCCGGCGAAGAAGCGTTATGATCACAGAAGAGAGAGAAAGAAATCTGCTGTTCTGTGGTTATGATCATCACGGCTTACTGCCAGTGTGAGCGTGCGTGCCAAGAATGATAGTTATCGACGGACGTTTTGGATTTTCTCTGTACAGTATACTTGTACAGTTATAACTTCACGGTACTCTATTTTGTTGATACTTATAGTTTCAACAACTAACAAATTGATATCGTATAAGTGTTGAATCGGTCGTGGTACCCGGGAAGGTCGACTTAGCGGTCTCCACCGCGCTGCTGGCCTAGTTAGTGGCTTCATATTGTATCTACCGTCGAGTTTTCTCTCCAGAGGTATGCAGGTAACATTAGGATGTTTTCTTTCACATAAATACTTTCCTTCGACTACAGGTGGAAGTTTACGTTTTAAGTCTATTATTTTTGTAATAACTAGATTATGTGTGTGTTTGTATGTGTGTGTATGCGTGTAACACACACACACACACACACCCCCACACGTGTGTGTATGTGTGTGCGTCTTTATATGTGTGTATGTGTGTGTGTGCGTGCGTGTGTTTGTATGTGTGTGTGTGTGTGTGTGCGTTGTGTGCGCCATACCGCCTTGCCGCGCGCGCCGGGCTCGCCCTTGTCTCCTTTGATACCGGGCGGACCGGCCACGCCGGGTGGCCCCACCGGCCCTGGCGCACCGGGAGGACCCATCATCTGCCATTACAACATGCTGGTTAAGCACATGCACATATTTACGGCTAGATGGCAAACTTATTGAATATATCTATGCAACAAGTTTGACATCTAGCATATCATAAACAATGTAACACCATTAATATTGTTTGTGTGAATGTCAAAGTGGGAAATAATCAAATCGTCGCTACGCTTGCACCTAAGCAATGCAACTACGCTCACATGGACTTAAGGTGAAAATCTATTCATTGTTCATTAGGTACTTCCCTGTTATACAAGAATCAGAATCAGAATTTTTTTATTGCATAAAACTGAGTAAACAAGTTTGTTTGGGTCCGACCATGTCAGTACTCGATTGGACGTTAAGGCGAGTTCACGCCAATATTCTACCGCGACACTCGCGCGGTTCGGAGCGGGGAATTCATATACTTTTTGGTTATATTTTTGGGAGGATCGCCCCGTGACGAGATCGGCGCTTTTGGGGAGGCTAAGACCGGCCCGTGTCCGCTTTCCGACGGCAAATTTAGTGGCGTTACTGGGACGCCATTTTGTGCGGTGCGGCGCCATTAGGCCCCGCGACTTCGGAACAGTGTGTGGTCGTGATTTTGTGTTGTGGTCCACGGCAGTGGCCAGCACCCAGGGCCCTGGGCTTGACGAGGTGATTCGACGAAGGATACACCACGACACGCCATACACGGTATATGGATAATTACCGCCGTCCAGGTACAAATTTTTGATTAGCTTATTGGTTTCCTTATTTGTTATTAGTCTCCGCGCATCGCGGACAAGTGTTCGAACCTCTTAATCGATCAAAGTTCTTAAAACTACAAAGTCCTGACAGCTTACCCAGGCAAATAGTCCTTGTAGTCACGAACACGGCCAATTCATACGAGTATATACCTATGTGGAAGTCGCTTACAAACTTAAATTCCCCATTGTAAAGGGTTAAGGGATAGATTTATTAAAATCCAGCTTTTTAATTTATAACAAGAAGTTACCAAACTTCCGTCCCCCAATTTTAGGGTTTAAAGGGTGATTTAATAAAAAGTGTTAGGTTATTTCTAACAAGGATACTTCATATGAATTTTAAAACTATAAGCATAAAAATTGTGGAAGTCTCATACAAATTTTGATCCCTTAACTTAAGAGAATGGGGAGTAAAAGTTACAAGTTTTAGAATTTTTCCGTTGTATGTATAGTGTACCTACCATTACTACCCTAAATTCCAAGTTTCAACTTTATAGGACTTCACAAATTGCCCTATAGATTTGATGATCATCAGTGAGTCAGCCAGTGACAAAATCGGGGGTTTTTAGATATCAATAAAATGAAAAGTATAAGCCATGCAATCGAAACTTTATATGTTTATTAAGTCTATTATGGACATAGTATCCAAATAATTTCGTTTATCTAGTATACTCCAAACCCAAGTTATGAGGGTTCAAATAATCGGTGAACACGTGTCGGGGGCGGCACGACGACGTCAGATTTGGGCGCTAACTGATTACCTAATTATAATATCCTTATACCGGTATCCACCGCCTATAGGTACGTGCTACTGAATTATTTGAATACGCACAGCATTTATAACTTAATCGGTTAATAAACAACAATGCAAGAAGCTACTTAAAATAAGTTAAATAACGACTTACCATCTCATGCCCGTAAAGCTCGTAGCCGGTGCCATCACCCTGCAAGTTCAACAGTGGGCATAAAGATTAACAGTTCACAACTGAACAAAGTAAAAACCAATGGAGTGTTAATTTTATTACTTAGTGTGCAAAAATGACTTTTTTAAATGCTAAAAATACAATTAATGCAAAAAGGAAAACTAATTTTAGAGTGGGTTGTTATTACAGAGTATGACACTATTAGGTACTTATGTTTGATGCAATTTAGAATATCAGTTGGTATGACAAAGCTCCGGTAAAAAAGTAAATTAGTAAGAACATAGAGGGGGCTAGCTCTGGTGTTGGAGTTGTTAAGCACCTTTACAGAGGGCCCAGCAACTTCAAATTCAAGTAGTTTAGTAAGTATATAAATTGACGGTATTTATTAATGGTGGCGTGGATAGCTACCTGTCTCCGGCGCAGCTTCCGGTACTTCTGCCGCCCACCGAGAACAAAACCACGTGTTAGTACACACATCAATATGGAATGTAAGCAAAAACAGTTTTCTTAATCTCTCCTATTGGCTCTTTGTCCCAACTTTTTAACATTAAAACTGATGAATGGGGGTACACAATTTTCAAATATTCAAGAATTCGAAATAAAGATCTATGATAAAACTATAACAATGTCAAATTTCAGGACATTAGGTTGGAGATATAAGATTTGTGACATGGAGACAGACAGACGTACGGACACAACGAAATTATGAAAAAAAAATATGTTCCGTAGTAAAACAAAGAAACTAAAAAAAATGTGAGTGGAGAGATTTCGCGGAACATTATCTCTGGGTCCTAATATCTACACTCATATGTGAGGCTTACGATTCTGCAGTTTCAGTAGATTTCTACTATTCGTATAAGTAGTGTAGCACCGCGCATCGTCGCGCCGTCGCATCGCTGCAAAACGCGCCGGTGCGCACGCTACGCCCTCTGCCGTGGAATGCCTGCACTATGAGCCGCGCGCGTTTCTTTATAGTGTGCGAGCAGCGCGAGCAATATTGTGTGACACAGAAGACAAATCGTTTTTTCATAAATATAGCAATAGAACCTTAATAAATTCTTCCTCCAATTCAAGCTCAAACTGATCTTTTATTTTCTGCTGTAGTCAAGTCGTCCATATTGGTGACTCCGACGTGATTTCCCATCATCATCAAGATTTACCCACCTCCATGTTGATATCGTTGGAGCGCTCGCAACTTCACCACAAGGATATCGATATATCGTCACTATGATTGATCGAGCTACGCGATGACATATCAGCTGAGTCTATCGCAAAAATAATCTCCGAACACTGGATCACCCGCTTTGGCCGGCCACAGTACCTGACCACGGACCAGGGGAAATGTTTCACGTCCCAGCTGTTCGCCAGACTAATGAAGATGATGGGGATAAAGCGAATCCAGAGCCCACCATATCATCCACAGGCGAACGGAAAAATTGAAAACCGGCATCGTTCACTCAAGACTGCACTGAAAACTCGCCTATCAAAACAAACAACATGGATTGAGCAGCTGCCTACAGTATTGTTGGGTTTGCGCGCCGCTACTCGCCCAGACACTGGCGTCAGTGCAGCCGAACTAACCTACGGCCACAGCTTATGTCTACCGAGTGATTTCTTCACTACATCCACGACAGAAGAGCATGAGATGAATTATGACTACGTGACTCGACTTCGGACAACCATTCACTCCGTCAAACCATGTCTAAGTACCGCATCACACGGCAACCTGCGACCTATATTTATACATCGCGATTTGCAAACATCTACGCATGTGTTTGTAAGGAACGACGCAGTTAAGAAGCCACTTCAAGCACCTTACGATGGCCCCTACAAAGTCCTGCAACGTAACGACAAAACTTTTTTACTTCAGTTGCCCGATCGTCGATCATCTACCATATCGATCGATCCACTCAAACCAGCATACATTCTGAATAAAGAATTATTGGAGGATTTACCACCGACTACGTTTCGATCCAGTTCACATTCTACAATACATACTACGCCAAAGCAAATATCCCAGTCGCCGCCTAAGCCGATTTTAAGGACTACAAGAAGCGGGCGAATCGTGACTGCTCCGGTACGCTTTCGCTAGGGGAGGAATCATGTAGCACCGCGCATCGTTGCGCCGTCGCGTCGCTGCAAAGCGCGCCCGTGCGCACGCTACGCCCTCTGCCGTGGAATGCCTGCACTACGAGCCGGGCGCGTTTCTTTATAGTGTGCGAGAAGCGCGAGAAATATTGTGTGACAGAGAAGACAAATCGTTTTTTCATAAATATAGCATTTCTAATTTCTGCTATATTTATGAAAAAACGATCTGTCTTCCTTAAAATTCTTTCTCCAATTCAAGCTCAAACTGATTTTTTATTTTCTGCTGCTGTAGTCAACTCCTCCATAGTAGTTAGAAATATCCGAAACAATCGGAGGGCCGATACAACCCGGCAGCCTGTATATCTTGGCATATAGGCTGCCGAGTTGTGCATACCTTGGCATATAGGTCCCCGGGTTGTGTATGCCTTAGCATATAGGTCGCCGGGTTGTGTCGGCGACATTGTATTGCGCTTAAGAAAGAGTGCATCATTACCGAATCTCCTTTGTCGCCCTTGTCACCCTTGAGGCCAGGGTAGCCGGGCGGGCCGGGCAGGCCAGGCGCACCCAGCATTCCGGGCGAGCCCATGTCGCCGTACTCGCCCTTTGTGCCGCGCGGGCCCGCCTCGCCCTGCATGCGCATTTAACTTTAATATGTCTGGATTTTAACATTAAAACATAGCCACGATTGGCCCAAACACGGTTTCAGGTTCACTTATCATTTTTTTGGATTATAAGTTAGGAACTTTTAATAATGGTATGATGTTATTAAAATAGATACAAAACTAATTGATTTTATAATAATGATACAATAGATATGAAAAAGGTGCATACTGACCGGCTTGCCCGGCGGGCCCTGCACGCCCGGTGCGCCGTCCAGCCCCGGCGGCCCGCGCGGACCCGCCTCGCCCGCGCGACCTGCACGCAAACTGGATTATTGTCGCCGCTCGATATGGAGCAATGTTGACAGTACAGGAAAGGATACAAGAGAAGTTCAGGTAAATAAATGATAGCTAAACTCTTTAGATAGTTTTGATAGATACATTAGATAGTTTCAGTACAAAGATGTGGAAAACGTGAAAAAATAACAATATTTTACTTTACCTGATATTTTTTCGTTCCATTGTCGAGGTCGTCGTCGTTTCATATTTGTTAGGGGAAGGCGTAACCGCCAGTCATCATTTGTACCATAAAACTACACCGAAGCTACGCGTGAGTATCAGTAGGCGAGTTAATAACATGCTCAGTATTATACGGGGGATGCCACGTGCACATGCGACCGGCGGCCGGGCGCGGAAACTGTCAGGTTCAAGCCGCATGCGGCGGGATGGTGTCAAGCTGGCGACAGGCGGCGGGCGGCGAGCGGAGGAGAGGGGAGGTGGTTACCCGCTTGCCGCGCTTGCCGCGCGCTCCGCGTTCGCCGGGCGCGCCGGGGGGGCCCCCCGCGCCGGCCTCGCCGCGTTCCCCGCGCGCGCCCGCCGCTCCTTCAACACACAACACGTCGCCGAACCGTCTCACGCCACACCACACACCCACTTTCTACTAGATATCTCGACCAATATTAATTTTTGTATAATTTAAAATTTTAAACGAAACGCCTTTGAAAATAACTTTTTCGGCTTACTTTGCCATTTCTTTGGGATGTGAAATCGATCCTTTTATTTCTTCCGAAAAATGAATTACCAATTAGTCTCATGAAATTTTACTTTGTATTTTGATCGAGATATCCACTGATGGAAATCAGTAAATCCTTCTACAACAACACAAAAAATCTACAGCCTAACAACAATAACTACAATACTATAAATATAAACTAAAAGCTGCAAAATTAATATTGTTATTTGGTCAATAAATTTTAGTAAGTAGTGAACGGCGAAGCTACGTGAATTAATAAAAAACTGATTTACTACTATTGTTCATCAATCTACTAGTGAGTCTGAGAGCGTGTCTGCTCAGCTACGGAGTGAGGCATGCGGGTCGGGGACACCGGCGTCGCCGGGGCACTCACCGGGTGGGCCGGGCGGTCCGGGCGGGCCTTCGATGATGCCAGTCGGGAACGCGTCGCCTTTCAGAGTCGTCGTAAACCCTCGCTCGCCTTTGTCGCCCTTGTCGCCCTGCGTTTTCAAATATCTATTAAAACTTGTATCATTATGAATCTCCAACCCTACTAACATTATAAGCGCGTGCTTTGTGAGTATGTTTGTTACTCTTTCACGAAATAACGGCCGAACCAATTTAGATGAAATGATGAGATGGTGTGGATACCTCCACAGGTAGCTTAGACCTCGGATCAATACATTTAGGCTACTTTTTATCTCGGGCTAATGCAGGTAACGCCGCGGGGCGCAGCTAGTTTATTTATAATTTATCAAACAACGACAACCGGTAAAAGTACTGACCTTGTGTCCCGCGGGTCCAACGGGCCCGGGCGGGCCGAGCGGTCCCTGTGGCCCAGGCGCGCCAGCCGGTCCGGCGGTGCCGGCGGGCCCGGCCGGCCCGGCGCGTCCGTCGTGTCCCGGTAGTCCCTCCGGCCCGTGCGGCCCTGGCGGGCCCGGCGGGCCCGGCTCACCTGGCTCGCCCTGCCAACACACACACGTATTCATACAGAAGTACTGATAATACTTTTATAACAACATCGTTCTTATTGTAATCATATAGTTGTATCCATGAATTCGATAGTAATTAACCCAAAAAAAACAAGAAAGGACAACAAAAAAAAAATTTAGATTATATCAAGATTTCACAGTTAAAAAACTTTGGCAAAAATAAAAAAGTTAAAGTGAGAAAGTCACTAGCTTATTTTTTGTGAACTGTAATTTATTTCCTGATATAGTTAATTGAATCAAGCGTTACTTTGCGGAAATTCATCGTCCAATCTTTGTTTTGAATAAATATTTAGTGTATTTCCGCTACCTTGTTGTAGGCAAATAAGTTTTATGGTATTTAAAAACACTATTATTAATATTACAATAATTATACATTAAAAAAACTAAATTTTTACAAAATAATTTAGATAAATAATAATAAATATCAATCATTTCATTGCACTATATTTTGTGCTAACAACAAATAAATGTTATAAAAAATTCTTTAAAAATAATATGACAAAATATTGAAAACACAACACTAACAAATAACACCCTTATTCTCACTGCACCACACTCTGTTCGACACGTGTTTCGCCTCTCAACGAGGCATCTTCAGGACGTGTTGACTGTTCGAGGTCGCTCGCAATGACTGCGCGCCGCGCCGTCACCCCTTATATACTACCGCCCGCTACCTGTGTACGGTGCGTCATTACGTGATTGCGTAATACGTGACTCACTCATGAAGCATCGCAGTAACGGGGATGTGACAGTAGTTTGATCGTTCAGTAGCTCGTTGTCTCTGTTTTGATGTTTCATTATCTCTAAATGCTCCAAAACGTTTAAGCGAACACCTTTTTTACAGACATGTAAAATTTGGAAACAAAGAAATACGCTCTTTATTTAAACGGACTTTTGAAGAATAAATCATCATTCAACAAACATCATCGTACAAATTTACAAAAAGTGTTATTTGTTAGGGATGTGTTTTCAATATTTTGTTATATTATTTTTAAAGATTTTTTTTAATATTTATTTGTTGTTAACAGATTATTAATACTAATATAATTATTAAAAAAAAAAATATATATAAAATAGAGTGCAACGGCGAAGCTACGTGAATTAATAAAAAACTGATTTACTACTATTGTTCATCAATCTACTAGTGAGTCTGAGAGCGTGTCATTATTGTCATTGTGAACATTATTGATATTTATTATTATTTTATCTATATTGTATTGTAAACATTTAGTGTTTTAAATGTATAATTATTGTAATATTAACAATAGTGTTTACAACAAGATAGCGGAAATACACTAAATATTTATTCAAAACAAAGATTATTACCTGATACCTACTTCAAAAAAATTACGTCTAAAGTGTTTGACTTTAGAATTAACATGCAAAATAAAAGATGAGAATTGGTCAAAGTCGAAGCGAGAATAATTACATGCAAGAGTAAAATTTCACACAAATTGACTAAAAGCAGTAAAGCGTGAGTTCAGAATGTTACACAAGTTATTGGTGGGTGGTGAGGTTGTCGAATTTGAAATTAATTAAGTATTGTTTTTTCTCTGAGGAGAAAATTAGAAACCCCAGTTCTCAACTATTTATAATGGATATTGAGAATAATGTTAGTGATAGTGAATTAGTTCGTATTTATCTAGATACAAAGTGTTTCTAGAGCATAAAAAATGTATCGTAGAGGAAATCAAAGGTAATCAATGGGAGAATTAGAGCACATTTGCATGGAAACAGGAATGTGTTAATTGAAAAGAATTACCTAACCAGATGAAGTTTTGGAAGAGATAAACTAATATAATTAACCAAATAAAGATGAAACTCATCTGAAGTTGGTAAAAGCCATCTAAAAAAGTAGAAGGTAAGATCCACAGACAGTGTGAGAGAAAAGATGGTGACGTATCGAGGAGGAGGAGAGAGAGATGAAACTCGGAGTACCGACCTTAAGCTGGATGATGGTCTGCGCCGAGATGTTGTGTCCGGCCGCCTGCAGCCCCTACGAGCAGGCGACGTCAGTACACGCACTCATGCACGCGCACACGACGACACACACACACACCTCTCCACTCTACCGCTGACGAGGGCCGAGCTAGCTCGCTACCTGGGCTGTGTAGTGGCGTGTGTCGTCGAGCTTGCGACATTCAAACAAAATACAAATCAAGCTACTGAACATAACGCTTACACTGTACTACATGAACAGGAACTGAACACCGTTCTGTTTACCAACAACCTTAGAAGCGCAAATGAAAGAACCACTGAAGCAAATATGTGCCTACAAATAGCGCCTCGTTCCGCGGTGACGTCGCACGATCCTACTTCATCATTATAAAATTCGCCATACTTTATCACATTAGTAAGTACCATGAAGCTTATAGCACTTCGACTAGAAATAAAATTTAATTTGCTATCGATATCGGTTTAGTTATTACTAAATTTTATTTTGTTTAGCACAAGCTAGAATGCCATTAGGTAACCAATAGATATAGTAGTCTAAAACTGATTCGAGTTTCAGAAATCTCAGCTAAAAATGAAGGCTAGTTTGCATTCGTAGGACGAATTATACAGCAATGTGAGGATGGTGCGGCGGGCGGCGGGAAAGGCGGCGCGGGCGGCGGCCGCGAGGGCGGCGGGCGGTACCTTGACGGCTATGATCTCGGCGGACGTGTAAGGGCTGATCTTGAAGCTGTCCACGGAACGCTTCACGCCCTGCGACATCACCCGCAAACTTATACATCACTGTATATTATATTACGAACATTTATTATCTTTTGTTCTGTTTGTTACATTTACATTTCAGTCTTGTTGGACGGTAAGTGAGCCCTAATGCAGCTTAGGGCTTTTTTTTCGTAAGTAGGTATTTAAAAGACAATTCGTTTATTTTAATTTAAATAAAGGAATGTAACAAATAATATTATTTGTAGTATATTTTCTTCTTCTTTAAGAATCTTCAGTTTTTTAAGAACTTGGCAACACACAATGAGGTTATTTATTAATTAGCCCAGTTGAACATTTTATTTAACTTATCCTTATACAAGCTTTTGTTTTTGCGCCATTGGCACCTGGTCAAGGAAAAATAAGAAATTTAACTCTTTATCGCGTAACTTCGTTTGGCGATATTAATAATGATACGAGTATACCTAAAGTATTATGTTGCAAGATTAATGAAGAAGGTAACTCGCCAAACCTACTGGTCACCACCAATGATTCGAATTCAAAATGTATACATTTATATCATTGTTTCACAAATCGACTTAAAAAATGAGACGGCATCAACAAATTACTCTACTTTAAATGATTACATGAATTGTCTTTCTATTGCACACACATCAATGTGTGAAACTGTACACGAAAAATATTATCAAATTATTGTAACACATTAATGTACCAGTTTTACGCAATAAATTATTGTCTTCGATTTTATTTTCGTAGTCGTCGTTGGTTCAGCCATAGGAAGTCCACTACTGGACATAGATGTTTTGCGGTACTGCTATATTCACAAAATTTAATAAAGACAATACTTCTAAAAGTTGAAAGTATCCTGATAATGGGGCACTACGTAATCATTTTCTTAAAGTGTTGCTGAATAAGCGCATACAGTTGCACTTAGTACCTAAGTATGTATACCGGGTGGCTAGCTCTGGTGTCAGAGTTTTTAAGCGACCTGAAGGCGTCTGCCAAAGCTAAACAGTTCAAACAACCAGGGCCTACAACTTAACGTGTCATCTGTGTCGTACTGTATCGAGTGAGTGAGGGGAGTGAAGATTACCTTGACGGCGGAGAAGACGTCGAAGCCGGGGCTGCCGTGGTCGCCCTTCTGCCCCTTGTCCCCGGGCCGGCCCTGCACACAACACGCTGTCAAACGAGGCTGTGATTTCATCGCTTATCATCCATTATTTATTTATCGCTGACAATGCTACCATGACTATTTCACATATCCATTGTAGTTTCTGGTCTATTTATATATCGATGAAGGAAAAATGCCGATGAAATATGGTATACTTTTAGTCTTTTGACGACTCATATGAGTAGCAAATTATTTAAAAAATCGTCTGAAATTACATTTCAGTTCAAATTATCCCAATTCTGGACTAATGTTTCGCCAACCTTATGTTATGGTGAACGTGTAGAATATTTATGTCTTATCAGTTTTTTTAAAGACTGAGTAATTAATTTTTAACGGCTTACTTTTTTTCATTGTACAGCATTGATTCAAAAGTGGAATTTCACTGAATGTTCACGCAAGCAAAGCACACACACAACTTCGCAACCCGCTGAAACAGTTCGAACGTACGTACCTATCGAAATGATTCGAACATATTTTGTGATTTAAATAAAAATGCAGTTTTCAGGTTTATTCCTATAAATTATGTACTCTGAGACAATGCTTCTCGCCAAATTTCATAGTCAAAGTCAAAGGGAAGTACCCCATAGGTTTTGATTTTTGCGATTTTCGAAATATGCGGTTTTTTACGACATAAACGGCTCTAACTTTTTTAAACGATAACTGAGAAGTTTATTTTTCCACAACTGCAAGAGACCGTAAATATACATACACAGTTTAAATGTCAACTCGATATCTTTACACGTTCCCGAGATAAAGAGTTTTGACATACACACAGACGGACGGATAACAAAGTGATCCTATAAGGGTTCCGTTTTTTCAGTTTGAGGTATGGAACCCTAAAAATGGCAAGGCAATGATATACTCACTGGGTCTCCTTTCGGCCCGTCCAGCCCGATCGGCCCCTGCAAACCAAACAACACGTTACTTTTACACTTCGACTAACATTTGCTGAATAGATGTTAAGATAGAATAGATAGAACAGACAGGGGTCAACAGGAAAGGTTAAATAGAAGAATTCACAAGTCACCAAGGTCACTTTAATACTACCTACTACTCTGACTCATACCACACCCAACTACCTATGTATATTAGCTTTTTATAGCACATCTCGTGAAAATAAACGCATTAAACTTTCAACAGCGTCGTTAAAGTCAAAGATTGTACTGAATACACCTATAATGTGTACTAAAATGTATCAATAAATGAATATGAATATAATATAATGAATCCTGGACATCTACAATGATACAGATCAATTGACTTGTTGACAAATGAGCTTTTTTTCTAGAGCTTTCTCCAACAGCCATTTATTTACACGAGATATTAATGACAAACAGAGATGGTCTTCACCGCGTCCTGACCAAAATATTAAAATGTTCCAGGTAAATATGAACACTGGCAGGTAATAATAATAATTTAATTAATAGTTAAAAAAGTTAGAGCTATTAGGATTCTCTGGCCACCTCTAGGTAAGGATAATATTTTATTTCAAAGATAATAAATTTATTGTCTAATATTTTTATGCTAAAATTATTTACTATACGATAGTATGTATTTAATTTTAATTAATAAAAGTTGACTAAGCCTTTAACTAAACAATAACTAAAAACTTTTTCTATTTATAAATGTTAAGTACATTTTTACAGCAGCAAACAATTAGATAAAAGTGAATAGAAACTGGAAATGGCCGGCGCACTATAATGGGGCAGCTTCAACTTTAACAAAAAGAACAAAGGTCTTTCGAATTATTTTTTGTGATAAATGAAAATCATATTATATACCTATGTTTCCACACAAAACTATTTTTATTTTTACTTATAATTGCAAAGTCATACAACATTAAAAATTCACTCTGACTGAGTGTCAAGTGTCGTGACAATGTTATGCTTTATGACTTTACAACGTTGCACGTTGCAAGTTGCACGCTTGCAACTATATGGTATAACAATGTTATACCATGAGGTTGTAACTTGACATGTTATACCATGAGGTTGTAACCTGACATGTTATACCATGAGGTAATATGTAACATTATATATAACATTGTAACGTCACACACTCGTTCGAGTACTGACGGCGAGACTTCAATACTCGGCTAGGAACCAATATTTAATGTAGTATAACTTTGAAGTTTGAAATTATACGAGAAAAGAAAAATAAAATAAAAGTTTTGTACGGAAACTTATTAAATGATGTTAAAATATCAAAAGACATTTATTAGAAAAAAAATTCTTCAATAGACCAATGATTTATTACACAAGCTGTAAGTAGCGGGAGCATCTAGTTCATCTACCAACTAGCGACACACCACAGCAGCAGCTATCTACACAAGCGGGCCGGCGCGCGGGGCCGGCGCAATCCTGCAAAATGTTCTCCGCCGGAATATTTCGTACAAGAGGCCGAAACAACAAATACAGCCCGTTCATATAGTAAGCTATACATTTTGCGCATATTCAATGTTTTTTTTTTGCATACCTATCTGACTGACGGATATTTACATTTATTTTTATGTCACAAAAATGCTGCCTTCGCATAATTATTATCCATCTCAAAGAACAGCAGTTCCATAAGAATAACGTTTCGACAATCATTATCACAACTTTATTTAAAGTTAATTATTTCCAACCGCTTTCAATTATTTTTATATAAAATGTCCTGTTTTAGCAACCTGATATGTTTAAAAGGAAAATAACAACAAAAAATGTATTTTTCCTTGCCTACCACTCGAATAAAATCTAACGTGATTACATAATATTCGGTCTGGTTTTAAAATAGTCGATACCTACAATCATTCATAGAATTAATCAGTGATAAGTAATGAGGCCACTACTGGTCAATTTCATGAGTCGCAAATTCATCTATCTTATTTAAATGACATTAGCAATTGACCAGGTGAACTTCGTTCTGCCTCAATATGAAATCGATAAAATATGAGAATAAATATGTGAACATAATATTTTTTTTCTACTTTTTGCAACGTTTTATACAACGTGTAACAGAAAGGTTCAACAATACTGAAGGGCATGTATGTGTACCCAGTTATGAATCACCTGTATGAATTTTAAACTTCAAAAGCTATGTTATTTTTCCACACAAAACTAAAAAATATTGAATTGGCAAAAATATACAAAGAAAACACGCAAAAGAGCTCTAAGGGCACTACAGCACTGTAAACAAGAAGCGTTAGTTGCAGGAGCGCGCGGGGGTCAACGCAGGGGGCGCGGGCTCTACCCTCAGAACAACAACTACAGCCAGCTCTACCAGCTCCACCACTCTCTTACCATGAAGCCGCGCTCGCCCTTCTCGCCCTTGCTACCCTGAAACGTCACTCCATTTAGAAACACGCGTGCAACCTTCCTCTGTGATAACACACAAGATTTAGAACGTTGCAGGAAAATGTCGCCACGACAGAAAGAGAAAAGAGAGAATCACAGAGAGAATGTTTGGAAATAGGTCGTGATTATGATAATATTTACAATATGCAAGATAAGATATATAGAATGAAGTATGTACCGGGAATCCATTCTTCCCCGCTGCGCCTGTGAGCCCCTGCAACCAAAGGAACATAATATAAGCGAGCGCGGTGCGTACACTAGTATACTGCGACGTACGCTAGCACCCGGCGACGTACGCTAGCACACGGCTACGTACGCTAGCACACGACGGTGTACGCTAGCAAACAGCGTTGTTCACTAGTACAGGGCGGTGTAAGCTCGAGCAGTGCAGCGTACATGGCATCATATGGCGCACCATATGGCGCATAACCACAGCGTACGACGTATACCCGCATAAAGCGGTACACGGTGCAGAATTTCATAAAGCATAGTGAGCTGTAGTACTGCTCTTCAAAAAGCATTGTCTTGCATCTAAATAATTTGTGGCTGAAAACCGTTTTTAATCTAAGCAAAGTGAGGCTGCAACGAACGTAAATAAGTATGGATTGTATGGGGTTTAATAGTTTGATGACTCGCGAGGTCATTCGTCACATTTCTTAGATGGATTTCGGATTTCAGTTTAAGATAAGCAGTCTAAATGGCTACCATACCTATTGTTCTACTAGAAGGAAAATATTGTTATTATAACTACGCTAGTTTTTAGCAGGAACTGTCTTAGTGCAGTTTCTGCTAAACCTACCGTAGTCTTGCTGTTTATACCAAATGCCGCGCAAAGCGTTCGTAATGCCTTCGTCAGCCAAGAGTGTGTATGCTGTTTTAAAATTCTATGGCTGTTACATTTGTATCCTATTTGATAGGCGATGGTGGCATGTGTATTTATGTAGTATGTAGCAGCAGAGCATACTCACCGCGGGTCCGGGCTCCCCTGGATCGCCTTTCTTCCCCTTCTTGCCGCGCTTGCCCGGCGGGCCCGGCGGACCTGGAACCACAAACAATTTTAAGTTACTAACTGTATTTAAACATTGGAACATATATTAATAAAAAATAAAAAAAAATTAAGCGGAGAGACGACCTGGACACGGTAATGATATCTAATTACCATGACCTGGACAACTGACAACGCGGTACAATTTCTTCACTTGTAGATTTATTGGGATTCTAATACTGAGTTGAGTTTCGAGCCTAAAGAGCACGCATACCCTTTATATTAGGTACCTAAACAAAGAGTAACCAAATCTGTTACAGACCACAGAAACTCTAGGTGGTCTAGTAGGTAATCCAAATGTCCGATCCCTCTGTCAGTCATTGTCGCAGCGCGCCCAGCATCCTGGCAACATTACCACACTGAACGACAATGTAGATCCAAATAAACACCAGTATTGTGGTCACTTATCGCGTCCGCCAGATACTCAGATAGAATGTAATAAATAGATTGGTAAATGTATTTTACACGCAGCGTGTGTTCTGCTATCACGAACACACGACAAACGCAAACTTAATTAAATATTATGCACCGGATGTTTGGTCCCGATAAGCCCTTTTTATGTAATAAGTGCCTCATGCATAAATACCTACACATAGTATTAGTAAGAACATATTTGTGTTACATTGAACTTTACCTTAAAACTTTTTGGTTGTTTTTTTTTTGTTTTGGCACAAACTTCACGTGATAACTATTATGTACTGGCGATCCGCCCCGGCTTCGCGCAGGTGTGTTATACATATAAACCGTCCTCTTAAATCACTCTAAAAACCGCATCAAAATCCGTAGCGTAGTTTTAAAGATATAAGCATACATAGGGACAAAGAGCGGAAAGCGACTTTGTTTATGTAGTGATGATATAAGCAGCGTGTGCACATACATGACTGTCGACTGCAGTCGTGTACAAGCCTCATTCAATGCTATCTGACGCATTTACATACATTCGGATCACTCGCAAAAACCTTAGTAAAAATTAACTTAAATCATGTCCAATGGCGTGGTTTTACATTACCTCAAACGAACCACTTGATTAGCTAATTACCTCTGATCTGATAATTCGGTCTCTAGGTGCATAAATTTATATAATTTATAATTAATTTTACACAGAAGAGTGCGTTTCTAAGCCCTCTTTTTAACGTCACTTAACATTAATAATTAATGAGATGTAGTCAAACACCTGGCTATTTTGTAATAGTAAAATAAGTAGGTAGTACTAAAAATGTAGCCTTGGTGGTCTAGTTGTAGTGACAGCTGACTTATATGGTGATTATCATGAGTTCGTGGGTTCAAGTCGCGGTCCCGTACCAATGAATTCCTAGGAATTTATGTACGGAATTTCACACCACTGGGTTTTCGGTGAAGGAAAACATGGTGAGGCAACCTGCATAATTATGTCCGTGGAAGAAATTCGATGGTGTATGTAGATCCACCAACCCGCACTGGGCCAGCGTGGTGGATATGGCCCAATCAGCCTTCGTGGGTAGGCTTACGTCCTGCAGTGGACTATTAAAAAGGCTGGTATTCTACAGTACAGTACTAAAATTGACTTAAACAATTCTATATATCAAGCCAAAAATCAACACGGCACGACGCAGTTGACAATAGATAAGGTGCGCGGAGGTCGCTGCGGTCATAGGTCCAGGAAGATAACCACGTTTTTAATTTACACCAGATTATAATTTTAATTTAGTTTGCTCCGGACTAGGCCAAAAAGAAGTCATTGTACCTACTTACTCAATCATTATGAATAACTGTTACTATGTGACAAAGTTTGAAAACACTGAAATAATTTGTTGCTCTTGTCTATAAAGTTCTGTTATTATTTATAATGAAAAGTACAGCGCTCTTTTGACTTGAGATAGACAAGGTTTATAGCCCTCTGTAATAAACTACTAACTGTATTACAATAAAATACACACACACATACAATACATAATTGATAGGTTGTTATCATCTTCGATAAATACAATATAGGGCATAAAGTCAAGAGAAAAAGTAATAGTCAATTAATTTATTTAGTACTAGTTTTTACCCGCGGCTTCGCTCGCTTGATATTTTGATTTTTGACGCAATATCATTATAATTTATAGCCTATGTGTTATTCTGATATATAAGCTATATTATTGCAAAGTTTCATCTCAATCCGTTCAGTAGTTTTTGCGTGAAAGAGTAACAAACATCCATACATCCATTCATACATCTATCCATCCATCCATCCATCCTCACAAACTTTCGCGTTTATAATATTAGTAGGATAGGATATATGATCACTGACATGTGACAATGAGAAATGCGCTGACTAAAAAAATGCCAAGTCGACGGTATTTATACTTTGAGGAAATATTACTACGTATAGAGAAGCTACCGTGACCAAATTTCATGCTCAATTTTGTTAAGAAAATAATCTAAAGTGCGCTTCAGCACTGTAACAATAATTAGTCGTCTAATCAGCCAGTATAAACACGCAGCGCTAGAACGCTTTTAAGGTATAGTTTTCTCGTGGCAAAAAGGTCGAAAGCGCCGCAATTCTTCGAAGCGCTTACGCGTTTCGTTCAACGTTCTGCATTAACTTGTCGTTTCTATAGACTAAGATGCTGACTGACTACAGAAGTGACAAAGTTTATATTACCTACACACGCTTCAATTGAATTCGTACTTTGTTTTTTCTTCTTCATAATATAATATTATTGGTAGAGTTAATTTATTTATATTATAATAAGATAATTTAATACAGCTGTCATTCTTATAAAATAAAATAACAATAATACGAATTGTTACACATGTCAAAAAAACGTTGCAATATTATTTGAATTATTGATCAGTAGAAAATATTATATTCATCATCATCATCATCATCTCGCCGATCATTGACGTGGTACTTACTTACACAGGGGTAGCTTGCGAATTGTGTCCGTACCGGGACAAATAACTTGATAAGCCGTGGTGGTCTAGAGGTAGTGACACCCGCCTTACAATCGTGAGGTCGTGGGATCAAATCCCCGGTCCCGTAAATGAGTTTTTTGGAATTTATGTACGGAATTTCTTACCACTGGCTTTTCGGTGAAGGAAAACATCGTGAGGCAACCTGCATGCGTCCGTAGAAGAAATTCGATGGCGTATGTGAATCCACCAACCCGCACTGGGCCAGCGTGGTGGATATGGCCCAATCACCCTTCGTGGGTAGGCCTACGTCCTGCAGTGGACTATTAAAAGGCAGGTACAGTACATCATCATCAGCCCGTAGAAGTCCACTGCTGGATATAGGCCTCCCTCAAAGATTTCCACCACGAACGTAATATTATATCACAATGTAAATATTTAAGTTAAAATAATTCATTCGTTTAAGTATTTTATATAATATACCACTGTTTGCCTAATCACACTAATATTACACGCAATGTATTATATGTATATTAGGTATTTATTTATCATTAATATATTTTTATCTTTTTTTGTTAAATCACTGATGTGTACTTTTTATGTGTTAGATTATTATTTTCCTCTATAAAAAGAAACTTTAGCTAATTTTACCTACACTTGTTACACACACAATGTCACATCTTCATTTTTAGTCTATAATAAGAACCGCAACATGGCGTCCACGCGCCATCTGATAATATTTTGTTTGCATTTAATTGTAAAATGATTATCTAATTACTCACCGATGGAAAGTTATTCCTTTGCACTTCGCCGTATTCTTTGTATTATTCGTGCAATATCTTAACACACACGAGACCATATTCAATAATTTTGAACTTTTTTCGTTTTAAAACAAACTAGACTGATTTACTCAAGAGCTAGCAAGCAACTAATTGATGTGCAGCCATATGGCTGCATTTGGGCGGAACATGGTAGGGATGTGCGTTGTCCTCTCTATACGTAGTAATATAGCTCGATGTATTTATATGGGAGTTTTGGCGGGAACGCGGAAAAATCATATCGCCTCATTGTATTATTTTGTTAAACTTGTGTTTTTATCAGTGATAATTAGTGAAAAATGGTGGTATTTCGTTGATTATGAGCTGATTTACGTGCATGAGTGTAGGCAAGTGATATAATGTGACGTATCATGTTCTTCCGTGTTGTTACCAAAACTCCATAGACGCCTCTAGTAAAGTCTCCACTGCTTTACTGAGGTATGACTTGGACTATGATTGGACTTGACCGCAACTTTATTGGACTATGACGAGACTATGACAGTGACTATTTTGATAAAATATTATCAAAAATTATTAAAACTTAATACTTGACACTGGCAAATGCACAATAATGCGACGCCAAAAATAAGAAGAAGAAGGTATTTATATCACATTTACACCTAATCTACTCGTAGTACTGACGATGGAGCGAATCGCACGGCGCGAGTGTAATCAGTGCGCTGCGTATCGCTTCGTGGAATCGGAAGGAATTCTGCCAGATAATCGACGGAGCACCAAAATAAACAGACTGATTTATTTTATGAGACTGAGTATTTGTGTCCAGTAGCAGGGTTTTGTAAGCAAACAGATCAAGAACATCGATACTCACAAACTAATAAAAACACTCCGACAGATATGAAACATAAAATCCAGCCGCAAAAGACGCGTCTCTCGCTAGATCACTTGCTAAATAATTGACCCGAAGCGAAAGCGAAGGCCTTCGTTTTAACACGATGATTTTGCTTTCGTCTGTCTGGATGTTGTTTTTTATCTACATTCGTATTTTTCAACATATCTCAACGAGACTTAGTATACCAGTTTAATACATCAATTAGTTTTTGCCTGCGAGATACTTTGATTTTTGTGCTATTCCATAGGAACATTTTATTTTTTCGGGATTAAAAGTAGCATATTATGTCATTTTCCGTCTTTGAAACTATGACCATGCCAAAATCAAGTCAATCTGTTGCTCCGATGCTGCGTGAAAGAGTAACAAACCAACAATAAAGGAAGTAAGGATAAGGATGCATATGCCCAGGACAGTAAAATTCCTGGGCGGATTGGAGGGGTGTTTTCTACAAAAAGGGGGGATATTCGCTATCGTGCTATTTCTCTCCCGATTTTGATAATATTTGGCAAGAATATTTAGTATCTAAATCTATATGTCCGGAGAGCTACTAGTTTACATCGGTGACCTTGAAAAAATAACGAACTGAACGTGTGTGCATAATGTTTACATAATGGTCACTTCTCAGACCAATTCTCGAGATAGCCGATACCGCAGATGGAGCAAAAAGCTCGCTTCGAGGCCGTCACCAGTCGATGTATTTCTAGATCTCAGAATGGGATTCCCCACGGCAAGATGCGCGTCAGATGTATCTTCATTCTTCACATACTTTAGTTTATTCTTAGACAAGGACGCTAATCATCGCAGATTGTGTTGACTGAGTTTCGCACACAATGTGATGTATATTTCAATGGATAGTCTAAAAATATAATTCCATCTAGTCAAATATGTACTCGTAGTGCTTGTTGGCCCCAATTTATTGAACAATTAAAGTAATGTTTCTTTATAGTCATAAACTAGTTGAGTGAGCAATTTTGTTACAGAGAACCTCTTTGAAAGGAACCGTGAGGAAGGGACTTTTTTTTAAAGAATTAATTATAATATTTAATTAATTATTATTTTCGACAAACACGTAACAACTCAATCTGAAAACAGCGAAGTAACGATTTTGCTATTCAACTTATATTTTTGTAGGATTGTTTCAACACTACTAAAATAACTAATTATTTTATCAGACTATTTTGCAATATTTCTCAAACGGATACAAAAAGAAACTCACTAATCGGTCTACAAAGAAAACAGGTAAAAATACAGATGTGTTGATAACCTTTTTCTGGCCGGCCGGTTTAGTAATGAAATGTATGGATCCTAAATAATAATTAAATTAAACTACGTCATAGTGAGGTGTATTGAATTTACGTAATAGAGATACACTGCCATAACAGTGTTAGCGCTTGTTTTTTGTGATGCAATCGGATAGAGCAGTGTTAAATGAACATAGTTTGCGAATTTGAAAATGATTTAATACCGAATTCAAAATAAGTGATTGATTGATGGACGGCGATCATCTCAGTGTTTTACTATTTTTCTGCGAAGTCGTATAGAAGTTAGTAAAAACATCAGCAGTTTTATTTGTTGTAGTTTCTTACTCAAAGCTGTCGATGATTGAAGGTTATGATAGTATGACTCGATACTGTGGGTATTTACGTCCATAAAAATACCTAAATAGAGCAATACCTACATTGATAAACTAAAATACAACAATAAACTGAGTAATCTCATTTAGTGTTAATTATAATCGCGTTATATTGAAGTTAGAAACAATAGTATTATTGTTTACTCCAATAGCTCATTAGCTGCGCAGTTTGTACAAAATAAGGGCATGCATCATAATTACTGACCGTGCGGACGAAGTGAAAGAAGGTCTCCATTTCGAGTCGAGGATTTTTCTTTTGTCTGTCCGGATGTTCATTCTCCTCCGCAGGTTGCAATTTTAACTAATATAGACGACACTTTGGTACACATGGTTTTATATATTTATTTTAGAAATTTATATTTTTTTTTTTGTCGTCAGCGATTTTTGACTAGGAAGAGAAAAAACCGGACAAGTGCGAGTCAGGCTCGCACATCGAGGGTTCCGTACAAACACGTTGTTAAAATAATTAAAATGTAGAGCAGGCTTCTAACAACTGTCAATGAAATTTAAGTACTCGAAGGCATAGTTTAGGCGTTTCATTTTGACTAAAATGACAGTCATAACTTTTGACCTTCTAACCTAACGGTTGCGTAGAAAAGATTGCTATCAGTGATAACTGATAAGGATACCAATTTAAGTTATTTCATTTCATCTTATGTACATTTGTTTTAGTAACATTGTATTGGTGTGAATAAAATAATGGGTTTCTGTACTGTACTGTACCAACCCTGTTAATAGTTCCCAGCAGAATGTAGGCCTACCTACGAAGGGTGATTTAAATAATGGGTTCATCTTTTTAATAACCATAATCTCCGGTACCACGTACCCTTACAGCACTTAACGCCCTTCTGGACATCAACCCAAATCGTGATATATTTGGTGATGAATGGAAGGTGTCTGAATGTTAGAAGTTTCGTGAGAAGACTGTGTGAATGAGTTTTATTAATAGTGATTTATTTGACGTTATACTATTTATTTCTGACAATTATGTGACATTAATGTTTTTTATTTTATTTTTAATTGTGCATGAAATATTATTACTTATTGTTAACTAATATCACAGTAATTAGTGTAATTGGTTTAATGCCGTACTAATGGAATAAACAAATACAATACAAATAACATATCTACGTATCAATATAATATAAAACGCATATTGAAACAACATTCAAATACAATGTTGGTGTCGGAGTGACTAACCCGCGAGGTATTGAACTTATCTACCTACTCGGGTTTCTGTATTTTCCCTGTATTTTTGACATCGGAAAATTTGCTTTGCTGAGCGAGAATAACGCGCGTATTTGCGCGGCCGTAACTTATTCTGTTTGATGATTCATTTAGAAAGTGCGAATGAGAAGCAATGCTCAGAGCTCTCAAAATAAAATGATAGCGGATATAAGGCGGAATCAAACAATTTGGCGGCTGTGATGTTAGCCACAAACTGCGGATAACCCAACACTAACTGAAGCTTATAGCTACTATTAGTGATATTTGGATCTGCGATAGCGCCAGTGTATGTTTGGAATAACACATAACACTCAGCTTAATTGAGGAGATCTGCAAACGAACCAAAATTACCGACGTAGCCCAGCGGATTAGTAAATTAAAGTGGCAAGGGACAGGGCACATAGTTCGAAGAACAGATGGCCGATGGGGCCGTAAAGTTCTCGAATGGAGAGCACGACCGACGCAGCGTAGGACGTCCACTGACGAGGTGAACTGACGATATAATAAAGATCGCAGGAACGCGCTGGATGCAGGCCGATTCCAACCGACCTTTTTGGAAATCCATGGGGGAGGCCTATGTCCAGCAGTGAACGTCTTACGGCTGATGGATGGATGGACAGTTTAAGTTTTCCATGGAAGCAAAGTTTTATAAACCAATTTCTTCACGGCGGAGACCTTTGCCCAGAAGTCAAATGTTTAACATAGGTTTAGAAAAAAAATCTTTATTAAACTTAATTTATAGATCAACGTATGGATAGAAGAAAACGCTGAGTTATGAACTACGTAGGAACAAAGACAATTAATACATATTAGGGGACATCTTACACACGTTCTTTGACCCCAAACTGAGCATAGCTTGTTCAATCAGATGGACCTCTTACTGTGTGCTGGCAACACCCAGCCGCACCACTGACCTACAGAAGGTCACTCTCAAGGAAAGGTGCAATGAACGAGACAAAAACAAGCGGCGACGTCGGCACTCATACACACACACGCACACAGACGGCCATGTTGCTGACGTTGTAGTGTGGGTGCATAATAATGTAAATGTCGTGTGTTTACGAGCCACACAAGCTTAACAGCTTGTGTGCGTGGTCATTACATACAAGCTGTGCATGTATATGCATACATACATGGTTATCAATCTCACAGAGGTATTAGTAAACTTATGGTTACAATTTTTTTTTATTTGATGCAAGTTTGTGTTTGTTTATACTGCCTGATTATTATTATATACTACGGGACTAATCGCGCACTAAAATTACGAGATAAATAAATACCTCATCATCACGACGTTATACTGCCTAATGATAAGCAAATATGTGGTCTAGGATGTAGCACGCTTACCTAGAAGATATTTATTTACTCGAAATTTGAAGACTCCTATGTTTTACTTTAGTGGAAAGACAGACTCAGGCAGAACGTTCCACCGTTCGTAAGCCAAAAGATACGCAACCTTACTTCGATGCTCGAGACTTTGCAGCTGTGACTTGTCAAGGTATCGTGGTCTATCAGACTCTTAGCTCGCCTTTCGATCAACTTGATAGCTTGCAAGCTTTCAGTTGATATTCAGCCAAAGTCAAAGTCAAAAGTCAACATTTCTTTATTCCGTAGACATAATACAGGCACTTGGAATCGTCTTGTAACAATTTTTAAAAGTTCCACCTAATTAAATTTTTAGTATAAATAAATAAGCACACTTTTTAGATTTCACAAGATCGGTATCATTACATACACAAAAAAATATTAGAATACAAATCCTACTAATATTATAAACGCGAAAGTTTGTGAGGATGGATGGATGGATGTATGGATGTTTGTTACTCTTTCACGCAAAAACTACTGAACGGATTGAGATGAAACTTTACAATAATATAGCTTATATATCAGAATAACACATAGGCTATAAATTATGTATAATGATATATTGCGTATGCGGGCGAAGCCGCGGGTAAAAACTAGTCAAAAATAAAATTGTATCAGTATCATAAAAATAACAATGTCATTTTTCAGTTTAAAATGTCAACGAATATGAAAATAAAGAAATTATAATTACAATTATAATATTAGCGGAGCCATTTCAAACGTTAAAGCCCACGTTAAGTGTTCTATACAACACTTAACGTGGGCTCCAATGTACCTCCACGAGAGCAGCCCTGGAGCAGGAAAACAATCAGCTGTTCTGAATTAAAAGTTTTGTTAACTTTCTACTGAATGTATAAAACAGCAAAAAAGTTGTTCGATATTGGGTCTTGTCTCTTGTCTAAAATTGAAAATTTATCAAGAATGCAAAATAACATCACCAAAATCCTGACAAACAGCAAAGTTCTAAGAACTCTTTCATTATTGACATATATTATTATGATCTCACTAACACTTTATGGGTTTCGATTGTAGCTGGATTTATTTCTAATAAATCTGTTGTTTCTGGCCGATCATTCGATCTAAAAGTAGCGCCGGAACGGCCTGGGATCTGCAGATTTTGCACGGGAAGCTTTTTAGCTTGGAACTCAACATTAGAATTCCTTTATGGTCCCAATTTGTGCATCTATTATGATGAAATATGATGGTTGCGAGTGCCAAACTAGCTGATTGGTAAGTTGAAATAGCATTGGATAGGACACATAGCATGTAGGACTGATAACCGATGGGGTTGAAAAGTTCTCAAAAGGAGACCATGTACTGGCAGACGACGCGTAGGACAGTCACCCCCAAGGGGATTAATGACCTCATTAAGACCACAGGATCAAGCTGAATGCAAATCGCTTTCAACCGGTCCCATTGGAGATCTTTAGTAGAAGCCTGTCTGCAGTTAAGTGGACCTCGTAGGGATACATAATTATACCTATACATATGGATGGATGTAGGTATGCATTACACGTTTCAGGTAAGCTTACGTTTAAAATATTGGAACTTAACATAATTTAGAATATTTAAATCTTTATTTAAAATATAGCACACGCGATATTTTAGTAGGTAACTGCTTCTATAGTTTCTGTAGTAAGGTGCGATGCGAGACGAGCCCGCTTGCGAGTACTCCAATGTTGAAAAAGATCTATGTAAGCGATAGAAACTATAGTAGCAGTTATCTACTGAAATGAAGCGTGCGTAACACTTGTGTTATACTTTAGTTAAAATGTGCAAAAACCACGCTAGCTTCCATAATCAAATTTAAATCTTGAATTAACAACATTATAATTAGGTAGGTACTTCTTACTGAAAATATGTGGAAATAACATAAGGCAATGTTTTATATTGCCAAGGAAAATACTCAATAGATAAAGTTTTATAGATAAAAAGGCGTAATTGCCATTTTATTATTTTTAATACAACAAAAAATCCCAAGACGATTCGAAATAGCACAGCAGATAAGAAACGACATTTTTAGATAAAAAATCGTACAATTGCGAGTCAGGCTCGCACATCGAGAGTTCCATACAAATCCAGAAAATTTCACAAAATTGGGAAGTAAGTTGTTAAAATCTCTATTAAAGTATAGATATACCAACGAAAGTTTTTTTTTCCCTTTTCTCGTCATACGTCGAAAATTACACGTTGTTGAAATAATTAAAACCTGTTTGAGCATGTGCTAATGAAGTTCTTTTATTTGATACCTTACATGATACGATTTATTCACTTTGAATTTTGAACCCATATTTTGTGAATTTTGAGGCCCTATTTTTTGTGATTTAAATAAAAATGTACAGTTTTCAGATTTATTTCTATATGTATACTCTGAAACAATGCTTCTCGCCAAATTTCATAGTACTACACAAAAATCAAAACCTACAATACCCTGTAGGTTTTGATTTTTGTGAGTGTCGAAATGTGTTTTTTACGACATAAACGGCTCTAACTTTTTTAAACGATAACTGAGAAGTTTTTCTTTTACACAACTGCAAGAGACCATAGATATACGTATACAGTTTAAATTTCAACTTGATAACTTTACGCGTTCCCGAGATAAAGAGTCTTGACATACACACAGACGGACAACAAAGTGATCCTATAAGGGTTCCGTTTTTTCCGTTTGAGGTACGAAACCCTAAAAAAATATAATATTTGGGAAATACTTGTGGAAGACGTCGAGTGTTTTACCCTGAAGACGATACTTATTCTCAGAAAATTTAAGAAGTATTGGCAACATGGACTCATCATTTTTTCTGATTGGCAATTAAATAGGTAGGTACTAGTTAACTGGTGCAATAAACAAGCTGCGGTCAGTGCAAGCAGCTCCGCTAGTCACGTACGCAGGGCCCTCTGTAGTAGGTTTAGGTAAACTTATAATAGGTAGTTATAACTATGCAATCACTATTGTAACATGTTTTGTAAATATTTGTAAAACTAGTTATCGGTATAGGTGCGGTTATTGTCATAGAAACATTATAAGTATAGGTAAGGACAAAAAAAATTAGCACTAGGATTTTCCCTGTGTATTCATTAGTACCAGGTAAAGCTACTCGACTTGCTAGGCTAATGACATGTTCTACGCTGAATCAAGAGAAAAATGAGTCAATAGAAAATGGTAAATAAACTGGCAAGTAACATAATTAAAATTATACCTATTTTAGGTATTCGGAAATGATGAGGATAACACCTTTTAATCATTAATGATGTTTACTGCTACACAATAATTTGTTACAGGAATCAGTCTCTAAAAACAATAATATATTATATGCAAAATATTAACATTTTCAGAATAGTCGTCCATATAAAGTTATTACCTACATGAAGTGTTCTATAGCTTTTTTTAATTATTTGTCCTGAATATAACATACATAGGTACAGTTAAAAGTACTGCCAAACAGGGAAGCGGTTTGTAGGCAGGATAGCTCTCACGTTAGGTATATAACTTAGTAACTATGTACAAGCGGATAGTAATACATCCCCGTGTTATTATAGGTACATGTGGACAATGCAATGTCGTTATCAATTATCCATTAACATATTTTGTTTTTATAATCTAAAATTTGATACAAATGTTTACTTTCTAATGTGTTAATCTTCATCGTTTAACTTATCTAAAATCAGTTTCTTGTTATTAGGGTTCTGTACCCAAAGGGTAAAAACGGGGCACTATTACTAAACCTTCGCTGTCCGTCCGTCTGTCTGTCTGTCACAAAGCTGTATCTTATGTATTTATGTTGCGGCTATAATAACAAATACCAAAATCAGAAAAAAGTCAATATTTATTCCCATACAACAAACCTTAATTTTTATTCGTTTTTCGCTCGATCTTAATAACAGTGACAGTTTCCTCAATAAATAAATAGTTAAATTATAATAAAATAAATGTTTTAAGGGGGCTCCCATACTAAGAACGTGCTTTTTTTGCTCGTTATTAATAACGACATGAAATATTACAGCTTGAAATATTTACAGAATATTAAATTGTACCTATATTCTCTTCAAAAATAAATAGTTAAATTAAAATAAATTTTACTAAGGGAAGCTTCCATACGGTACAGAACCCTTCGTGCACGAGTCCAATTTGCACTTGGCCGTTTATTATTTCACCGGACAACGGACCGTGTTTTTCACCAAATTCGCGGTGTTTAAGGTTTAAATAATGAATGTGTGTGAGCGGAGAATCTGGACATCGGTCTCGCAAAGAATTTAGTCCGACTGCATAATATCGACTCTCTGATCTGATGAAGCAAAATCGTCAAGTCAAAAGTTCGTTCGCTCGGTCAATTAACTAATTTCTTTCGATCAAAAAATTAATTCTGAGCTTGCTCTAAACTTAGAAAACAAATCATCATTGTGTCAACGTAGGTTGCACAGCTGCACATAGGTCTTTATAACTAAATAAACTTACCAGGAATCATTGTTTTGGCATAATAATGGTTTAAAAGTAGCTTGTTATTAGATAGGTACACAGAAAAATATATAAAATTAGGTCAAGGTTTTTCGATAACACTGTGATTTTTAACAATTCGCGAAAATTTCGCACGGCTCGATGTAGCATTTTTCATATTATTGTCGATTTATCAAAAATAGCTCAGCCGATTTCGATAAAATTTAAATGAGACCAACTTCAAAGTATACTCTTTTCAATAATAAAATTATTATTGAAATGGAACAACTATGTAAAAAGGTATGCGTGGTTACACATAAAAATAGATATACAGAGTTATTTCTAATCAATTAGCATCCTTCTAGGGGCTTATTCTGTACATCAAAACTAACAACTTTTGTTCTACGACTTTCGTCAAAACTCAAAAAAACAATCAGCTGTTCCATACATTTTGTCGCGAGTGAACTATATTTTTGTTTTTAGTTTTGTCAACAATTTTTTTTTGGGTTTTGACGAAAGTCGTTTTGATAGTTTTCGAATGCAAAATAATACATGCGTGATGCATCAGTCGGCGTCAGCGCCACCTGTGGTCGCAAGCGAGAAACTCTGCCGGTCGAGTGATCCTGGAGAAAGCTCTCTGGAGCGGGTTCTGTTTCTCACGCCTGTTCTCGTAGTTCGAAACGCCGGCACCGATGGCGCTTTTACTACAAATCACAAGCTGGAATAATTGTACTTAGAACTTTGCGTTTAGGCGCGATAATAAGCATACAAATACATGTGGCGGCGCAAGTCGCCCGCCCTTCGTAGCACTTGCGCCACCGTAGCACCGCGCTACGAGTCTAACGCATGTTTTTACTAGATAGTGACACGCGAGCCCCTAATGTTCAAGTGTAGGTTAATTAAAGTAATACATTTTGTCATAACTGAGACTTGATCGTATGTATAATAAATCGTACTATTCTCATAGAAAGGACAATTAGCAGAAGTTGGTTTATTATGTAGGTATCATGTATAAAATAGAGTTATGGTAACTTACTTAAAATCTCTTAGGAATGATTTTATAACATCAAGATGAACTTTGACTAAAGGAATGCAATGCAAAAAAATCGCTATCCCACACAAAAAATCCACTGAAATTTATGAAATCAGCTGATGTTTTGCAACTATACGGTTGCTTAAATTTAGTCAAATTGAGTACTAAAATGCCTTTACAAGTTGTGGTTATTTCAAAGTATTATTCTGACTAAAATACAGAGTCTTTTTTCGTATACAACAGAATAAATAGAATTTAATTTAATCTTCTCTAAAGCTGGAAACATACTTTCGGACGCGGCTTACGGACGCTACTGATAGGTATCTAGATAATGAATGTACACTGAGCCGTGCACACCATCGGACATCAGTCGCGGACGTCACCTTGGGCTGACCTTGAGCGTTCAGACGTCCGAAAGTGATCTGGCGCGCCGGATGTTTTAAGACTGTGCACACTGCTAAGTCGCAACTGTCAGTCGTGTCTGTCAGCCGCGTCCGATAGTATGTTTCCAGCTTAACCTTCATAAAAGATGCTTTTCCAGGCTAGTTGAAAAGTATTCAATTCAAATACTGCATATCTGCATCAACAGCAGAACTAGCGCCTAATCACTTGTCTTGCAATCTATAAATCCTAGAGACCTGGAGTCTATTCTAAATTCAAAACTAATCCAATCTCTTTTCGCGGACTGCCCTTGCATAACCCTTCATTGTTTATAAGATCGACAAAAAGCAATGAAGTGCGGCTCGTGGCGACAAAAAGCGCGACAGGTATAAGGCGGGTCCGCCCCCTGCCGGCCGCGACGTGAACTAATGGCTACCCTCTGTCATGTGTCTTGGCGGCATTACGCGCTGCATCATGCAGGATGCGATTTTTTTACAGTCCCTATTTTTGTGATATGACCTCTTCTTTATCGCCACTTATCGTAAAACAAATGTTTTTTGTTTAATGTAAGTTTAAGTGTGTAAGCCCAGTTTTGTGAACCATTAATAAAAAAAAAAAAAAAAAAAAACAAAGTCACTTCCCGCTGTCCGTACACTTAGATTTTTAGGGTTCCGTAGTAAAATGAGGTACCCCTATTACTTCGTTGTGTTTACTAAGCTGTTAAAAATTTAATTCAACATTTTACAACTTGTATACATTTTACAAAATGTGATAATACTTTTCGATTTCAAGTTCCTTTAAACGTTAAACCGAATTTCTGCAGAAAATATAAAATACATATGCTCGTACTATTACTTGCGATAGCGATCGTAATCATCCTGTTTCTGCTTAAAAATAATTTGTGTAGGTGTATCCTAGCACCTGAATAAAATCGTTAGACTAGTAAATATTAAAATTAAAGTGTTTATTAAAGTCAGATTGTATATTCATTTGCTTGTATGATTGTTTCAATAAGCAGATCGGTAGCAGTAGGTAGTTGTCGGCCCGAGGCGCTCCGTATTGAAGAGATCGCTTTTTCTCCGATGGCTTAACTTTCGATTGGCTCCAATAAAATTTAATTGTGTTGAGGAGGGTGCGGGCGGGGTGGCAGTGGACCGGGGGTGAGGGGGAAGGGACGTCGCTAAAAACGGTGCTTAAATTAAATATCGAACATTCCGCATACCGAGCGCTCATAGGCCGCGGCGCAGTACTAAGTATTACTACATACAAGGGACGGAAATAGCCTATTCTGTCATTGAGAATATTCTCAAATAATGTTGCTTCTTGTTTAGCTTATTATCTCGCCTTGCCATATTGAGAAATGGGTTGTCGTTACAGATAGCTGAGATTACGGGTCGAACCTGGACACGATGGGCACAGGACCGAGGCGGATGGCATAGTCAGAGAGAAGCCTATACTCAGCAGTTGGGAAAAGGAATCTGTGGATGTACCATCATATTGACAAAGGTGGATATATATATAAACTCATCTTTGTAAATGACTTTTATCACGAGAGCAATGCTCAAATAGTAAAAGTAGTTACACAAAAAGCTCATTACCCTTCTTCAAAACGTAAACAACTGCAGTTTTTTTGCAATTATAAGTCAAACAGTAATAATGTTACTTCTGCCTCTGCATATAACAAAGATGCGAAATTACCACAATACAATACAATACAAAAACACTTTATTGATACCACAAGTAGTAAAACATAACAGAAAAAGAAATAACGACAGAAGAATGGTACAAAAGGCGGTCTTATCGCTAAAAGCGATTTCTTCCTGACAATCTCTTGCCACTTGCATTTATTTTGGTACATTTAACTTCCAATATTATATGGCGCATTGATCACGGGCCTCATCAAGGAATCCCATTATTACGCTCATTAGTTATTCGGATTCGTCCGATATTTCCCGTAATTGGCGCACCGTGGCACGTTTCTGGACCTTCGTCAAAAAATTAAAAGCTTTGATAATAATTTCAAGAAATTTATTGGTTTTTTAACGTACCCTATACACTCTTAGTTTCCTATATGATAAATCAATTTAATATTAAAATCATAAGCACTATGATCATCATTAAGTACTCACAACTTTATGATGATCATAGTGCTTATGATTTTAATATTAAATTGATTTACTAATGCATTTTATGGAATTTTACCTATAATTATGGTAAATCAATTTAATATTAAAATCATAAGCACTATGATCATCATTAAGTACTCACAACTTTATGATGATCATAGTGCTTATGATTTTAATATTAAATTGATTTACCATAATTATAGGTAAAATTCCATAAAATGCATTAGTATTACACATATCATCATCATTTCGTTTCAATGGCTAAGTTGTGTACACAGGATAGGCCCTATTACACAGGGTATTAGTAATGTTTAATGCAACAGTATTACATACTAAAGCTTGCTGCTACTGAGAACTGCTGAAAGGAAAATACTCTACAATGCGTAGGTATGGTACGTAAGTATGAGTTGGTTTGACGGACTTTAACAGCGAGTGAAATCGGTGGCGGAGGGAGCTATCGAGCTACAGACCCCTGGTACATTTGGAGCCATTACTCGAGTGAATATTGATAATCGAGTTAACCTCCGGGAATAAAAAATATGATCTCCATTGGCCTGCAGCCGCCTACCGGTGGGGCGAGCGAATCGCGCGCAAATCGAGTTAGCTGTGCCTGCGTCTCGCCTCGCCTCGCCTCGCTGCCCACTGCGAGAGTAATCTCCTTATTGAAGGGAGCTTTATGACGAAAATATTGCAGTCGCAAATCGGCAGATTACAAGTGTTCCACCGAACGAGAATTTGCATAATGCGCTGCTTCTTGCGGGAGACACCCGCTGTAGCTGTATTGAAATTGCTTTATTGCTTCGTTTCTTTTTATTCGATTTTTTCCTCGTTTTCATTGATTTTGAAATTCGTAACCTAAAGTATGCTTTGATTTATTTTATTTATTGTATTGTCGACTCATTTTCTAAAAGAAGGAAGTGTGCAACTTGCTTGTAAGTAGTTCACGATTTATTTGGATCTCAAATTGATATAACTATGTTAGTTTGTACACGTCGGTATGTATGACGCGATATATTTACCGATTGTAAATTACACAATATGGGCATATTTTTACAATTTAATTTTTAACCTCGTTAGTATCTAATCTACAATATTTTTAAGAAGCTGAAATAATTTAGGAAAAAATATAAATCCTTGTTTTAAATAAGTAACGCCTGATTCAATAAACGAAAAAATATAATATGGGCGATTGCAAAGAATGATTATTTCAGGTCGACTCTACAAATGTGATAGTTTAGAATTTTCCAAGGGGAACGTTTTTCAATAACCCGAACATTTAACGCCGAGACTTGTTTTACCGAGACAGTATCGTCTGCAGGCGGGAGACCCTCGCAAGCGGCGATAAAGGGATTAGGGCAGAGCCAGGAAGAGTGCCGCGCCGCCCGCCCCGGTCTGAGCGGGCCCTTCCCTTCGTGCGGTATTCTTGCAGCTGTTTCGGAAGATTACAACTTGCATAGTCAGCGTGAACCTGTCGGCTATCGTCTCATATCTAATCACTAACAACTTGTTCTGGTATCATACAGGTATAAGGTACAGTAGAAACTGTCTTGGAGAGATCTTGCCCATTGCGAAAGAAAATATAATATCATGCGTTGCTTAGATTTTTTGCAATATTGATTTTTTTCTTGCTTGTATAATAATTTTATTAGCCTTATTCAACTTTTAAACTATATTTAAACTGGAAATCAATTTATGCAAGCCATTTGTCACTGCATTGCTATGTGAAGTAGTGATAAATTAACAAAAAGAAAAACACACTTTCTGATTTTTAGTATTAGTACCTAAAGAAAAAGATATTCTATTTCTGTGCCCGAAAATACTTTTTTTATGAGTGTGTGTTTAGTGGCTAAAGATGCTAATAAAAATAAATGAAAACTGACAGCAGAGTTGAATGTTTGAATTCTCTTGCCGTGGATGGATGTTCAGTGGTCTGCAATGATGTGTCTTTTACCAGTTTTCGAGTTGCTTCTTTTTGTGTAGTAAGTAGTAGTTTAGGTTTATGCAGTATTTTGTTGTAATAAAATAACATCTCATTTCAAACAATCTTAATGCAGTAAACAGTGTGATAAGTAATTTGACACTCGATGCGTTTCAATGACTCCTCGGCATCAGAATACTTTCTCTAATTTCAGCGCTGTCGAGTGTCGCGGCCTCGAGCCGAGTGTGGCGCGGTGTCGCGAGTGTCGCCGAGTGTCGCGGAGGGTCGCAAGTGTCTGCGCTTAGCTCGAGAGCCCTTGTGTGGGTTTATTCCACCAACTTCTTGAGAGACTCAAATGAAGATCGCGTTTTATTTTTGTGTTTTACGATGTTTACATTGACACGCCGCGCGCCGCGATGACTCGAGAGCTTCCTACAATCGCGCGAAATACCGTCAAAAGCAGATTGACATATTAAAAATAAAAATCAATATGGAAAGCATTAATAAGTTAGTTGAATAGTATTGAATTAGTAAAAAGTATTAAGATTACTGAATACTGCGATTAATTATGATTCGTTAACTGAAAAAATATTTAAATTGGCTAGTCCAGTCCTGATATATAAACTTGTATATATTTTGGTAGGGATTAGGAGGGGATGCGTTGTCCCTTTCAAGCTTTCCCACAAAGCATAACATAGTATGGCAAATGTATGACATTTACGGACCGTGACGTCATATTCTGCTATAGTGCGCTCTTTATCTAGCAAGAAAATGAAATGCTTGTAACTTCTTTATTTCTAAGTTGATTTTATTTTTATTTCCGTTAATCGGCTCTGTTTAGGCATAATTACCATAACATAACATTATTTCGGCTGGTTCATTCAGCAAGTTAATTAACACAAGTCACAAGTAACTCCACAACAACAGAGTGCTCGTAGTTCGCGGGTTTGTTATTGGTAAGTTGTAGAGTTGGAATCAGGAGGTATCAGTTGCTAATAGTTCGCGGCTCCGAACTGTTGAGCTGACAGGGGAAGGGGAGGGGGGGTGGAGGGTGTTAGTCGAGGATGCTTTGACCTAATTCTCACAGCTGTTTGGAGGCTGGTTTGTTTTGATAGATAGTGTAGTTTATAGTAAACAAATACTTTCTTTTGGTATTGTAACGTATAAGTTTAGTCTACTGACAAAAAACGCTGTAATATCGATGTCACATATTGACTTTAATAATTTAATAAGATGATTGTTCTAAAAACCGATAGTTTTATTTCGTTCAAAGCGCACGGATACGGAAATGAGACGGCCAAACTGAATTTCTCCCTTAATATAAGCTTATTCTTGAAGTGTAATCAGGATGTATCTAAGACGTTATACGTTAACTAATTGGTCATCATAATTTAGTCTAGAGATAGTGTTAGTCAAAAATCTAATCTATCAACCAGAACTGGGCTAGAGAGAGTAGAGTAGATTACTTGCAATAAATCAAATACAAGTTAGGAACGTTTATTTCCCAAAGCGAATGTATGGCAGCGCAGTGGCGTGGTGGATGGTATCAAGACCCGCATAAAGTTAATTAAGTGGCTGCAGCGGGGCGCCAATCACCGGAGAAGATTCGGGAAATAGCGGAACTACCGCCGGGAGCGACCGGCCCGGTCCCGGCCCGGTGTCGGCTCCGGCGTCGGCTCCAGCGGTGTAATAAAAGCGCCCCAATAGACTCATACCAGAAACTAGAATACTAAAAGAGAGCTCAACATTCGCGGTAATCTACTTTTGTACATGGCTGCATGGTAGGTACTCAAACTCATATTGTATAATCATCACCCACCATAAAACATAGGCTATAGCTGTTAGACACAGGTGGACATAGCTGCTGGACATAGGTTCAGCACCATGTCCAGCACAGCTTTAGCCTTTGTTTTATAGAGGCCTATTTTTGTCAACCACCTCTGTCACGAATTAACTTTCAAGTACTGCCCTCAGAGCAAATAAATAAATCAAGAGAGAATGTCGTGAACAAACAAGTGAAGCCAACCAAAACTACGCCTCGCCGTGTACAGACAATTACACACACATCCAGGTAACTATGAAACTACGCCTTGGCTTGTCAGTCAAACTATGGCGGCGCAACAGCGACGCACTCACACATGTATAAAAAACCGGCATCACCTGACAACGACTTCAACGACGTTCCCTCTGGATTTTTTTATTTGCTCTGAGATACTGCCCAAAAATATTCAAATTTCTATAATTCCAATTTCGAATACCTACATATTTTATGTTATTTTTAAACTTTTGCGATTTGAACACATTATCGATTGGTCGTGAGCACGACTAATGCAACTTGGTTGAAACGTCGAGAGAAAAAGAGACATTTATATATATCTCATGTTTGAACATAAAAATAATATCAAACAAATTACGAATTATCATAACTTCGTCGGGAAAATTCGGAAAAATTGAGAAATTATTCCGAACATAATGGCGGTAATGAAACAAACGGCCTCAAAGCACAATAATTTGTCCCTCTCCTCCCTCCCTCGCCCGCGCTCGGAAAACACGCCAGTCCGTAGAACCCAGGTCTGCGATCTGTCTCGGAAAAAATACGGGAAATGGCGAAACGAGAAATTCAGCGAGTTTTCACGGGAGGCGGTAAATCATACTGAATTATGCCGCCTTTCGCGGGATTACTCACTTCATGCCACGCCGACACGACACCCTGCGATCAACACACGGCCTGGAGTGGTTTATTACTTCTACAGCTCATAATTATGGAGTATCTAATTTTTTAACCGACTTCAAGAAAAGAGGTTAGCAATTCGTCTGTATGTTTTTTTTTTGTATGTATGTTACGTGATTACTCCGCCAATTTTCAACTGTTTTTGACGATTCTTTTTTCGTTTAATAGATTTTACTTCAGAAATGGTCCTAATATAATTTTATTGAAATCAGCAGAGCCGTTTTTGAAAAATCTACAATAGTGTGAAAATTACTGCTATGACTTTTTTCCGTAGATATAGCCAATGGTTTCAATTAAAGAAATTTCAAATTAAATTATTGTTATTATTGCCAAAAATAAATATATATATTGAATGTAAATGTATCTACTGTACACGGCTGAAATTGGCTATGGCATTTTAGGCGAATAAATAGTTTATCTTTTTTCTTGGTTGAAATCATTGCTATGTACCTACGTGATAAAAAAAGATAAAATGAATAAAGATGAAAAAAGTTTTGGTAGAGAGTTTGATTGTTCCCAATAAAATCGATAATATCTATAAGGAAAAATGCGTATGAAAATGAATGCGGTTATAGAACAAGAAAAAACATTATGGCACCGTTCATTAGCCTGCACAAACTCAAAATGTCCTTTCTATTAATAGACAGGTACAAATTAGATCATTCATTAGATACATCTACAAAAGACGTGATTATAGAGCGTCCCTTATTAGAAAGGCTTGTCATCGTCGGAAGAGCCCGTGGTCCTAATGAAGGGCGATACACTCTGACTCTACAGATTGTAATGAGCCAAACAGATCGGAGGAGCGCAGGCCCGCCCTTTAATCAGCATAAAACCGTGTGATCCGCAGGTTTGCCCATTATAATGTCCTTTGTTTTCCACAAAAGGCAATAAGAAGTTAGTATATGCCGGTTAGCCCCGCTAGCGGAGTTTTTAAGATACCTGAAGGCCTCTGACATAGCTAAACGGCTAAAACAACCGGTATCTACAATTTAACGTATCATCCGAGCCACGGTAGCGCTCAGTCGTAAATACCACCCGCTGTCACTCATCCGGAGACTAGCAGTGCTGATCGTTGCTTAACTTTGATGATCGCCCACGTACACCAAGTCAAATTACGCTACGAGCGCTTGGTTACAAAAAGTAATAAAATTTCCAAATGCTGAGATTTTTTGGACTTGTTTTAGGACATATTATTTATTCAGAAACGTCGGTACATCATTTTCTAAGTATAATTATTTTGATCAACTACCAACATGATTATAGAAACTAGAGTTAATTTGCATATTTTTTCAAAATATAGGCAGCACGGTCATGCATTACTTCAAATATTTTGGGAAAACCTTTACAAACTGGCAACCTTGAAGGTTTTAGCGGAGCAGAGAGGGATGAGAGGGAGGGAAGGGATTTACGACAAAAAGTAAACTCTGGAACGTGATACATGCCCGCGGCCGGGCGGCCGTGCACCGCCTCGTAACCAGCGGCTCTATTACGAAGCTTCAAATCTGATTGAGTTTATACACCGTCTTGCTTGCTCTCACTGGCATCCCAATTGCTCGTGTTTGCTCGCACTCGATAGGTTTTCTAACTGGGATAATCTTGATAACTAAGCACGCGTCCTACTCCCGTTTCTTTACCGTACTAGTGATATCCTTGTCTGGGAGACGTGGCAAAAATCGCTAACTTATCTACAAAAACAAGTTTAACAAGGTAAAATAAATTGTAGAGCAAAGATGACTAGACAAGCCAAAGCGGTGCTGAATCGAGGTGATAGATTAAAGTCTTTATTAAATTCCTCTGAATCCTAGCTAGAACAACATAGTTCTGGTTACGAATATTGTATTTTGAATTATTAATAAGAATTTTGTCTTCAAACGACTATTTAGACATGATACACGTGTGTAAGAACCTGGTGAGTACCCTTGGTGAGTTATATCTAAGTTGGGCCCCCGTGGAACATGTGGAGTGGAACACTTCATGAGGCTAAAGGAAAACCAATATTTTTCTGAATTTTCCTTTTACGTAGGTATATCCTTAGTTTATTTGTACTCAATAGGTACGTACAAATACGAGTAACTTAAAGATACAAGTTACTCATAATTCATTACATTGCAAACGAAATGAAGTAATTTTAATACTGTACTGTAGCAGCTTTTTAATATTCCACTGAAGGACGTAGGCCTACCTATGAAGGGTGTTTGGGCCATATCCACCACGCTGGCCCAGTGCGGGTTGGTGGTTGGTGGATTCACATACGCTATTGAATTTCTTCCACTGACATATGCATGTTGCCTCACGATGTTTTCCTTCACCGAAAAGCCAGCGGTGTTAAATTCCGTACTTAAATTTCAAAGAACTCATTGGTACGGGCCCGGGATTTGAACCCACGATCTCGTGATTGTAAGAAAGCGTCACTACCACTAGACCACCACGGCTTTTTAATACAATGTACACTATATTATACTAATTTTTTTCGTATACCTCAAAAACATAAAACGGGCAGCTAGTTTAGCATAAATATTATAATAACTATTTCTCTCAGAAGTCGATGCGGTAGAGCTAATTATCAGTCGGTTTGAATAGAAGATACGAGTAACATAGCAAGATCATTTATTATTCTAATATAATTTATGTTTGAAAGTATGAAAGAGAGTCGAGATAATAGGTTTATGAAGATTCACTTGTAAATATGTGCTCCTAAATTAAACCTTACGACTATTTATTTTACCCGAATTGTGAACATTTTTGCATGTGCTAATTTTTCACTTTTCAGAACAGATTGCGCAAAAATGATTTTAAAACATTAAATTTGCGGTCTACCATTTGAAAAACTAATAAATTTTAGTAATTTTGTTCTTATAACCATTAGTGAAAAAGTAGAGCTGATAATAAAAGCGTTGCTTGGTGACTTGCGTGCGTCGTTCGATCCCTGTATACAACTAAAAAGGGAAGTTGAGAAGGGTCGGCTATTGTGTAAGTAAAGTTGCCAACTTAATTAATTTTATTTCACGAAAATACACCAAATGTCACTTTTTAGGAGGCGTTGTTGAACCCTACTGTTGATCAAACAATTTGTATTTTGAAATGAATAAGAATTTGAATTTAGCTTTGTTTTTGTTGAGATAAATATTTCAACATTTTCTTTTCAAAGACATACTTAAAACAAAAATAGGCAATAAAATATAGTGAATCCGCGGCCTGTCAATACTTTCTGTAACCAAATAGTCTAAAAGTATAATAATATAATTTAAACTTTATTCCTATAACTTTTCCCGAAAAATGTGTAGTTATTGAAATTCAATTGAAACAATTCTTAAATGATAAATATAATTTACAAGTTTTATAAACAAACTGCTATTAAAAAGTATAGGTTTTTTGTAATCAGTGTTTAAAGTATTTATGTAAATCATCCGATAGATACGAATAATATAATTTGGGAAAACCGAATGGAATATACCAAGTGTTGTCTGTTTATGAGATAATTAATAAGTTTGTTTCTTTTTCTGATAAACTGTAGCGACCCGGTTTTCCTTGAGTATTTTTAATTTTGTAATGATAATACCTAAACAATGTATTTAGTGACCAAAATATATTTTACTAGTTTTTACCCACAGCTTCGCCCACATGATATTTTGGTTTTTGACGCAATATTATTATAATTTATAGCCTATATGTTATTCTGATATATAAGCTATATTATTGCAAAGTTTCATCTCAATCTGTTCAGTAGTTTTTGCGTGAAAGAGTAACAAACATCCATCCATCCTCACAAACTTTCGCGTTTATAATATTAGTAGGATAGTAGGAAGTAGGATATACGCTAACTTATAAATAAGTTCCTACAAGCCGGTGGGTCGCTAGCCCTGGTGTCAGAGTTTTTAAGCCGCCTAAAGGCCCAATTATGAAGGCGCCATCGTAATTATAATAGCTAATTAGAATATTTCTGTTTCTTTTTCACTTTACGCATTCGATAGAGAGAACACTTTATACGTTGCTATTAAATTTACGATGGCGCCTTCATAATTGGGCCTTAAACACCTCTGACATGGCTAAACGGTTAAAACAACCGGGATCTACCATTTAACGTGTCATCTGAGCCACGGTAGCGCTCTGTTGTAAATGCCACGTGTGGTTACACATCCGAAGACTGACCGTGCTGAACGTTGCTTAACTTTGATGATCGCTAACGAGTTAAATTACGTTATGAGCGCTACAACTTACAATGAACAATATTAAACGAGCAGCAGGATGTAAATAGACGCGAATGGCAAGGAACTCAGGAGAATTGCAGATCTGCAGGGTTATTAACTGTTGATGATAATGATGATTATTAACAAATAGCTACACATCTTTCCTTCCCGTAATTTATTAATTAATTAATATTAATAAATAGTAAATACTCAACAGTAAATTCTAAAGGTAAATTATAAATATACTAGAAATGACGAATTATTATTGTGTTAGCAGGAAGTGGGCATGAAATTTCCTGTTTTTAAATATTTTGTCTGATGTACAACAATTGTGCTTTTCCAAGAATTTTGTTTTGTGTAAATACAAATAAATATTACTGAAAAATAGGAAACCAGGTCTTATTTATTGGAACCATTAATTGCCTATTAATATGATGACTACGAACTGTACCTAACTTTGATGAATATTTCTGTCGCTCACATGTACTTGAATTCATTCATTCAAAACTTAATAGCCAGGCTTTTATAGAGCCATGGTGATCTATTGGTAGTTGTAAAGTAGTGTTCTCTGTATCAAATGCGTGTAGTGAAAAAGTGTATAACAGTGTGTAACTTTACCGAGAATAATGCATGCCAATCCAAATACATACTCGTGATGGTGCATCATACATTACATTCTGTTTCATAAAACACTTGGGCACTCTACACCATACCATTATTTTTTTTAATTTAAATCAAAGACTACAAGCATAAATTTTATTTGTAGTAAGTATTTTTTAGACTTTGGTCGGTATTCATAAGAGTTGGTTATAATGTTGATTACAAATGTAGTTCTAGCTATAATACATCGTCGTAGGAAATACCCCATAATCTACACATTGACCGAATAAACCGTGTCGTTTGGAATTTCCAAGTATCTATCCGAGTAATTAAGTTACTTAGTCGTACCTATACTTAGGCCAGGTGGCTAGCCCCTCCCCCCCGAGTGATTTCCCACCTTTTCGTGGCGGGCAGCTTGGTAAACAAAAAGGAACCCGTGGTGGGGCCGCTTCTCCGGGCTTTTGCCTCCAAGCCCGAGTAGAAGCTGGCCAAAGTAGGTTGCCTTATGGGGGGCACCACAACTGAGGCGGGCTGCAGTGTCGTATGGGAGGCACTGCAGCTGAGGATTGGAGGCCGCGGCGGGAGAGGACTGCTGGTGTATCGTTGCCACTTTCCCTGCCCTCCGCGGCCTCGACGGGGTCGCCACCGTTTTGATGGCGAATGCAGTGTGTATGTCGTCCGCCGCTCTCCCTATCCTCTGCAGCCGAAGTAACAGGCGCGAGGCCACTTTAATTGACCCGTTGCATCAGGACCAGGGCTGTCGGATACGAGTGTTGTCCGACGCTCAGTGCTGCTGCCGTCTCAAGTGGGGGATGACGATGTGACTGGTGTTTGGCACATTGTCATTCTAGCTGGAGCGCAAGCCCCGAGGTGGGGCCTGGTTTGGGCCAGCGCTGTCGGGTGCCGCGGAGGAGTGCGAAAGTGTGCTCGTAGCCCGGACACCAAGCGCAGTGGCGGAACACCCAGGGTTTTTAGTGGGTATGCCACCGACCGCTAGTAGGTGGAGACTCCCACATAACCACCCGCCTGCCCCAAGGTCCATAAAGGACCAAATAGTATCATAAAGGATTTTCCCTGGAAAATAAAAGAAAAAAATGGTTGCTAGCCCGTTTTAGACTTTTTAAGCCACCAGTTGACCTTTGACATGGCTAAACGGTTACAACAGAGATCTATAATTTAACGTGTAAATCGAACCACGGTAACGCTCAGTTAGTAATGCAACCCGCGGTCACCCATCCGAAAACAGACCGTGCCAAACGTAGCTTAACTTCGGTGATTGCTCACAAACACCTCATCAAACAACGCTAGGAGCGCTACAGTACCCGAGTATTTGGAATATTCCACACGTTGTCGGTAACTCTCAAGTCTGTCTGTCTGTAGCTACATGTGTAGTGCCTCGCCTCGACAGCCGTCGCGAGGATTATGCGACTGCTGCAAGTTGGCCGAGATAACGCGCGGACGAACTTGGCGCCTGCAGCCGTAGAGTTGACTGTTATAGCCTGCTACTACTCGGAGTAGAACAACTCTACCGTACCGGTATACAGGGTTATTCAAATACGTGTACGTAGAATAGCTTATTTTCTTTATGGGGTGTACTGTACCGTACCAGTCTTCTCGATAGTGTATTACTGAACAGGCCTACCCACCCGTGAAAAGCAATTGGGCATTGATGCAGGTTGCATTACGATACCCAGTCGATAAATAGTGAATTGCACCATCTCTACGCACAACTTTTTCTATAGGGCTAAACTCAGAATTTGAAAGCAAAAAAATAGCCAATCCATCACATTTCATCTACCTCGAGTTGTAATTTTGTACAGGATAGCTGATCTTTTCTCTAGTATTCTGAAAGGTTGGCTTCGTAGTTAAAGTTGTTAAATAGGATGGTTTGAATCACCCCCTATTCGGTTTTGTTAACCCTTTCTCAATGACCCTGTGGATTCACGGCGTTCTGTCTTGTTTTTTAGGGTTCCGTAACTCAAAAGAAAAAACGGAACCCTTATAGGATCACTTTGTTGTCCGTCTGTCCGTCTGTGTGTATGTCAAGACTCTTTATCTCGGGAATGCGTAAAGATATCGAGTTGAAATTTTAACTGTATCTATGATCTCTTACAGCGGTGTAAAGGAAACACTTCTAAGTTATCATATAAAGAAACTAGCTTAAACCCGCGGCTTCGCCCGCGTTGTCTTAGTACATAGGTAAGTACCTATGTACTAAGACAACGCGGGCGAAGCCGCGAAAATGAAAATAGCCCGCGGTTTGATCTACGTTGTCATTGTACATGCTTATAATAATATCTAATAGTCCGCGATTTGGCCCGCGTTGTCTTAATACTTGCTTAAAATTACTTGCAAGGATAATGCCCACGGTTTGGTCAAAATTGTAACAGTATTTGCTTACAATGATAATAGGTCACGGTTTGGCCCGCGTATTGTTAGTACTTGCTTAAGATGGTTATTTATAGCACGCAACATGGACTGCGATGTCTTAATACTTGCTTAAAATTATAAAAGCTTGCCGTTTGGCCTGCATTGTCGTATTACTTACAATGATAATAGCCCATGGTCTGGCCCGTATTGTCTTAGTACTTGCTCAAAATGATAAAAGCCCGCGGTTTAGCTCGCGTTGTGTTAATAGTTAGGTACTTACAATGATAATAACTCACAGTTTGGCCTATGTTGTTTTAATACTTACTCATCATCATCATCATTTCGTGGCAATGGCTAAGTTTTTGTTTATTTTTTTTTGTATGTTTTAATACTTACTTAATTAAATTAACAGCCCGCGGTTCAACCCGCGTTATCTTGGCATTTGCTTATAATAATATCTAATAGTTCGCGGTCTGGCCCGTGTTGTCTTAATAAATCCTTAAAATTATAATAGCATGCCGTTAGCCTGCGTTTTTGTATTACTTGTAATGATAATAGCCCACGGTCTGGCCCGCGTTATTTTCTTAACTGCTTAAAATGATAAAAACCCACAGTTAAGCCCGCGTTTTCTTGGCACTTACTTAAAATAATAGTAGCTCGTGGTTAAGCCCGCATTAGGCTCGATTATGAAGGCGCCATCGTAATTATAATAGCTAATTATCATAATTATATCTGTTTCATTTTCACTTTAAGCATTCGATAGAGAGAACACTTTTTATGTTGTTATTATATTTACTATGGCGTCTTCATAACTGAGCCTATTATTCTATTACTTGCAAAATAATGCCTACGGCTTAGCCTGAATTGTCTCAGTATTTGGTTATTTAATTTACTTGTATCTAAAGCTTATTACGGAGTACGTGAATTTTTGGATGATAAATTGATGAATTTCTGAAATTAACTCAATAATAAATAGATATATAAAATAAATATTGGGGGACATCTCACACACGGTCTCTGATCCCAAACTAAGCAAAGTTTGTGATTTGGCTGGCAGAGACTGATATACTACATATACATGTTGACTGGCAGATAATACTGTTTAGCGTTAAGTCCTCCTTTTGTACAAATAGTGTGCAATAAAGTGTTAAATAAATAAATAAAAATACATTAATAACACTCAGACACAGAGCAAACACATATGAACATTACATAAATATATTTGCCCTGGGAATCAAACCCACGCCTCTTTGACCCAGGAGTCAGCCACTGAGCCACCGAGGGAGCCAATAATAATAATTGTATGAGTAACTATGTAAGAAATTTCACTTTTCTTTGCTGGAAAACATTGAGGCAACCTGTACGAACGTAGAAAAAATCAATGTCGTATGTGAATTCAGCAACCTATGCTCGGCCGGCGTGATGGATATGGCTCAATTACCCTTCGCGGATAGGCCTATTTTCAGTCATCCATCAGCCGCAGGACGTCCACTGCTGGACACAGGCCTTCCCTATGGATCTCCAATAAGACCGGTTGGAAGCGGCTTGCATCCAGCGCGATCCTGCGGTCTTAATGAGGTCATCTGTCCACCTTGTGGGGGGACGTCCTACGCTGCGCTTGCCGGTACATGGTCTCCACTCGAGAACTTTTCGACCCCAATGGTCATCAGCCCTCCGCGCTATGTGCCCTGCCCATTGCCATTTCAACTTGCCAATCCGTTGGGCTATGTCGGTAACTTTGGTTCTTCTACGGATCTCCTCATTAATGATTCGATCTCGCAGAGAGACTCCAAGCATAGCCCTCTCCATAGCTCGTTGGGCTACTTGGAGCTTACTAATAAGGCCCATAGTGAGAGACCACGTCTCTGTGTCATAAGTCATCACTGGCAACACACACTGGTCGACTTGAGGCACTGAGGTATGTCGGACGAGAAGACACTACGCACTTATCCGAACGCTGCCCAGCCGAGTTGAATTCGTCGATTGGCCTCTTTGTTGAAGTCGGACCTACCTAACTGGACTACTTGTCCTAGGTAGACGTACGAGTCAACGACTTCAAGAACCGAGTTTCCAACAGAAATCGGGGTAGGTAAAACATGGGAATTAGACATGACTTTCGTTTTGTCCATGTTCATCTTAAGACCCACCTGTTTCTATTATCTGTAGTGCTATCCGTAGTACCTATTTTCAGTAGTGCACTATTAATTAAGGCCGGTACAGGTATTCGACATGTTTCATTAAGTCATTAGAAATTTAATTTTCCAGGCAAATGAAAAAATGGCACACAAGTCGTAATTCTAGTCAGGCATATTCTAGGATGCTATTATACTAACCCCAAAAGCACGTGAATAAAATCAGCTGTTCAACACAAAAAGTTCATCGACCCGCGACAAAATGTATGGAAAATGTAGGTAATTTTCGCTTGTCAGGGTTGATCCATATGTGCGCTAAGCTTACGACTATTGGCTCACAAAATAAAAAAAAAATCGTAAACTTTTGGGGACCCATTTTGCCCCATTTAAAGATAAACTATCATTATCATAATCCTAGATACTACATTATTTAAAAAAAGCGCATTGAAATTGTGGGACGTATCTGACCCCTAAGGATTTTTTTAAGGAAAATTTAGTAAACAGGTACAGCCATATTTTTTATTGAGTCTCAAAAGCATCTATACAAAGTTTAATGTCAATCGGTACAGGAAATAAGTAGTTACATGCAAACAAAAAGGGCCCGTTTTACCCCGTAAGTTAGAGTTGGGTACGTTTTTCATCCTTAGTGCTTCATTATGTCGTACGATGTACGTATATTCCAAATTTCAAGCTCGTATCTACAGCGGTTTGGGCTGTAGCCTAAACTTATTAATTTTGCGTATCCCTAAGGAACCTTATAGATTTTCCTGGATTTTATTAGTTTCTGTATTAAAACATGCTGTGTGCTTCCTTCATACCAATTTTCAACTATAACCGTTCAGCTGGTTCGATGTAATTGACGCTTTTTTCACCAACTTTGGGACCTTATTTGACCCCTTAGATGAAGAAAATTCGGAAAAACAAGAAAAAACGTGACTTTTATTTTGTTTGAAAAGCATGTATACAAAGTTTTAAGTCAATCGGTACAGGGAATAAAAAGTTACATACAAACGAAAAGGGCCCGTTTTACCCCTTTAGAGGTCGAAAGTTCAAAATTTTCGTCCTTAGTGCTCCATTACGTCGTTCAATGTACCTATATTCCAAATTTCAAGCTCATATCTTAAACGGTTTGGGCTGTAGGCTGTCTGTCAGTCAGTCACTCAGGGAAGCCTTTTATATAATAGAAGATTAGAGCCGTTTATGTCGTAAAAAACAGCATATTTCGACACTCACAAAAATCAAAACCTACAGGGTACTTCCCGTTGACATAGAACTATGAACTTTGACGAAAAGCGTGGTCTCAGAGTACACATAGGAATAAATCTGAAAACTGAACATTTTTAATCATAAAAAAATAGGGCTTCAAAATTCACAAAATATGGGTTTAAAATTCAAAGTGCGTAAATCGAATCATGTAAGGTATCATATAAAAGAGCTTTATTAGCACATGCTAAAACAGGTTTTTAATTATTTTAACGATTTTCGATGAATGACGAGAAAAGTAAAAAAAAACTTTTGTCGATGATGATGATGAGTATAGAGATTTGAACAACGTCCTTCCTTAATTAATTTTTTTAGAAATTTTCTAGATTTGTACGGAACCCTCGGTGTGCGAGTCTGACTTGCATTTGTCCGGTTTTTTTTTATTTGGTCTGAGTTATAACGATGCATAAGTGAAGACACATATATGCCATGAGTAACTTAGAACTAATGATCTGACTCTATTTTTCCATTTATGTGTCTTCACATCTACAATTAACAGGTAAGCGTGTTGTAACTTAACCGCATCTCTGCGTAACATCAGACAGAATGTGGCCAAACGTAACCATTCATTAAATTTTCTTAAATAATGGGGTAGCTTCTTAGTAAAAGTTGCTTAATGTAATAGTTTATAACGTCGGCTTATTTTACCTGTTTTAACAACCCTGTGCAGCAGCCTTGCTCTACCGCTGTAGAACAACTCTGCAGGTCTCGGTACGGAGATAATATTACACTGCAGGTTTGTTATTGTACATCTCCGAACGCAGCCGGGGATAATATAGAGATAATAAAGTTTCCGGAGGGAGTTACATTGTGCTAGTTTAACTTGAATATATCAAAGTTAGTTCTGATATAACTTCTGTTACATTAATGTAAGACTCAAGTACAAGTGTCTCCAAATCTCGAGTAAATAGATATCTTCTAAGCAAGCTTGCTAAAGTACCTTAGACCGCATATCCGCATATCACCAGTTAGTATATTGTGGTTAAACGCAAATGTATAGTAAATAAAAAAGATACGTAGTTAGTAAGAAACAAAACATGGCAGGGGTTGAATAAAATATTCATCAAAATAAAGATCTAGAATATGTACTTATATTATTTTGTCGAATTTTGGGGTTCGTCTCAAACTACGAGTAAAAAAAAAACTACGAGAAAAGTTCTCATGATTATTTTTATTTTTTGACGAGGACAAACAATGTGGTCAAAAGTCGATAAAAATTTCTACGGAACACTTTCACTTTTCGCAATTTCAGGGTTGGTTGCATAGTGAAAGTTAGTGGTTGGTTGGAATTGTCTAGATTTATATCCCATATTCATTTCCGGCCAAAGAAGATAGACATCCTATATTTGAAAAATGTGATGAATTTTGTGACATACAATACAAAGTACGTAGGCCATGGTGGTCGAGAGGTAATGACACCCGCCTTACAATCGTGAGGTCGTGGGTTCAAATCCCCGGTCCCGTCCCAATGAGTTCCTTGGAATTTATGTACGGAATTTCACACCACTGGCTTTTCGGTGAAGGAAAACATCGTGAGGCAACCTGCATACGTCCGTAGAAGAAATTCGATGGCGTATGTGAATCCACCAACCCGCACTGGGCCAGCGTGGTGGATATGGCCCAATCATCCTTCGTGGGTAGGTCTACGTCCTGCAGTGGACTATTAAAAAGGCCGGTACAGTACAGTACAGTACAATACAAAGTGTGTTATACCTAGATTTTCTTACGTTGCGTTGTGTTACCATTTGTAACCAGTAACGGCTAGCAATATTAACACATTTATCTCCAAACGGAACAAAACTGCACACTTTAATATTGTAATCTACAGTCCATCAAATCTAAGAGGTACCGTTTGACGTTTCATATTTTTTCATCCCATCCCTATCATTCAATTGTCAGAACTGTCAAACGGTACTTCTTAGATTTGACGCAGTCCGTCAAATCTAAGAAGTACCGTTTGACAGTTCTGACAATTGAATGATAGGGATGGGATGAAAAAATATGAAACGTCAAACGGTACCTCTTAGATTTGATGGACTGTAAGAACTTGCGGCTAAAATTGAAATTGCAAAAAAGTATAAAGAGAGAGGAGCCTCGGACCTCCGCATTACTAATAATAATACTACTCCGTAATAGGTTTTTCTATCAGGCCACCGTCGCTCCACTATTGTGTTCTCGCATAATGCTGTTTCTAGCTATTAGCGAGTAAGGCATGGGAGGGAACATCATTAGCAGACCGAACCCATTCACCGGCGGAGGCGGCGGCGCGCCGGTCAATCCGGCCGGAGTCACGACACTGACGCGCCACTGCTCCAACTAATGATGAAATATTGTAAGTATTATACTACATCAACTCACCAATCATACGATGCTAGCTGCCCATCCCGGCTTTGCCCGGTTTCGAATGTATTATAGGTATAAACCATCCGGAAGAAATGTTCTAAACGATAGTGAAAACCGCATTGAAATATGTTGTGTAGTTTGGAAGATATAAGGCAGATACACAGACAGACACACAAAAAAACGGTTTCGTTTTATACTATGTAGTGATTAAGTAAATTCGTATAGGCTGGGTCTAGCACTAGGATCTAAAAATTTTCCGCCTGAAGGTCTCTGACATGGCTAAGTAAATAAGGCTAGTACATAAAACAGCAAATGGTATATAATTTATTTCGAATATACCTTTTGTCGCCAAACGCTGCCTCAACTGAACGATTATTCGATCTCAGTTTAGACGATGATGACTCGAACCCTACATTTCTGTTCCAAAATAGTATCTATTCTACACGGCGACTTGCCCGGTAATTAGACAGAAACATATCATTATTCCTAGTCTTATTTTAGTAAGTTGTTGTCGCGACACAGCGCGGGCGTCGCCGGTGACGATGAGTGATGAAGCAGCAACAAGTTCGGCGATGTTTTTTTTTGTTTGCGTTTGACTACATACTACCTGATGTTAAGCAGATAAACGGTCTGGGGTGTAGCACGCTTACTTAAAAGGAAGATACCTATTTACTGGAGATTCGAAGACAATCACATTGTACTTAAACGAGAAGACAGACTCAGGCAAAGCATTCCACGTTGTCGGTCCATACGTACAACATTGGTGCTTTGGGAGTCACTCTTAACATTCTTGTCATTGCAAAGAGCAATACAAGTAAAGATCGAATTACTGTTTGACATTGGATCAGTAAAGACGATAGCTTTCTTTTTTTCTTTTTTTTTTTTAATTTATTCATGACCATGGATACAGAGTCCTTCAGTCGAAGTTTTAAATAATAAACAATTTACAAACATATTTTATCAAAATAGTCACAGTCGTAGTCTCGTCATAGTCCAATAAAGTCGCTGTCAAATCCAATCATAGTCCAATTCATACCTCAGTAAAGCAGTAGAGACTTTACTAGAGGCGTCTATGGAGTTTTGGTAACAACACGGAACAACATGATACGTCACATTATATCACTTGCCTACACTCATGCACGTAAATCAGCTCATAATCAACGAAATACCACCATTTTTCACTAATTATCACTGATAAAAACACAAGTTTAACAAAATAATACAATGAGGCGACATGATTTTTCCGCGTTCCCGCCAAAACCCGATAGCTTTCTAAAAAGATAGTGTTGCCATTAACAGACACAAATCCGGTCAAACAATATATTTCTAGGATAATCTACGACATTAGTCTATTCACAACACCTTCACTATCGTCCTCTATCCCATTGATGTAATCGTATACTACATCAACTCCTTGTCCACTCAATGTGCTCCCGCTCCTGCCCCCTCCCCCTCCTGTCCAGTCCATTCCCGTCGAGTACCGACGATGCGCGGTGGACACGCGCGCCATCTGTACCTGTTAAGGAGCAATTAACACGGGCATCCGTCATATCGCACCTACTGACGTCACGAGGGCACCCTCTATGACAAACCTAGTGATGTCACGAGGGCATCCTTTATATCGGACCAAGTGACGTCACGAGGGCTCCCTTCATGTCGGACCTAGTGATGTCAATAGAGCATCTTGTTTTACTGTGTAGATCATTCAACATTTTGTGAATTTGCGTACGGTTTTTCAACCAATGTATGCTGCTAATAATGTTTAGGTATAGGTGTAGTTACGATTCAAAATTCAGTAACGTGGTCTCATACTATGGGCCTTATTGACAAGCTTTCAAGTACCCCAACGATCAGGGCTATGCTCCGAATCTCTCTGGGAGATCGAATCAGAAATGAGAAGATCCATATAGGAACCAAGGTTGCCGACGTAACCCAACGGATTTCTCGAAGTTCTTGAGTGGAGACCAAGTACCGGCAAACAAGGTGGATAGATGATCTTATTAGGACTAATAGATCGCGCAGAATGCAAGCCGATTCCAACCAGTCTTTTTGTCTTAGGGGAGGCCTATGTCTAGCAGTCGACGTCTTATTGCTGATGGATGGATGGATTGTTTCAGTAATCACAACAAAAAATATTAGCCAATAAATACAAAAAACATTGGAAAATACTCTTAGATTTAAAGATTGCTTACTCTGAAAAAAATGCAATCCAATAGGTAGAGGAAAATCTATTTAGAACCGAGTTATTTGCGTTACTTTTCGTCAAGCAATACGTACGTAATTTAAATAGCGATTGTTTGCCAAAACCTATCACACCCGCTCCCCGACTAGGAGTCGCTTCGAAAGTGATGAAATAAGGAAATCGTATTTCCTCGTCGTCGCAATCAGTTCGTATTTGCGAGCTAAACACTGCGCCCAACTCGCGATGTGATGGCCCGCACGCCGCGACCCGGCGCCCAACATCCAAGTAATGGCCCGCAGGCGATCAGCGGCGCCCAACCCGCGAGAGTAATGGCCCACAAGCCCGCACGCTGACGAGTGCTGACATGACGAACGCTAACAATGTCTTACGTCGAAGGTGGATTTTTCCTCGATTCGCGATAATAAATGTTAACACGCGGGGAAAATAATGACATGGAACTCGAAGTGTTTGATTGGTCGTGAGTACTCGAGGGTAGGTAGTTGTTTGGTAATATTTGTATTTAGTTTCACGTTAACATTAAGAAATACGTATTAGCACAGGCAATAAGTATACGGAATGGCTGCGAAGTCATTAAAAAATTCTAGGCTATTCTTTAAGACCAACTTTATCAATTTTGATTTAACAATTACAATTCCATACAAAAAGGTAGACGAATATTGACATAATGTATGAAACGGAGTATTTTGCAGTTGATTCTATTGTGAAAGTTGGTCATAGTGATAAGCACAACTACATTTATATATCTATTATTAGTGCCAGTCCTAGAGCGTTTTTAAGATTGCTGAATTTTGCTCGAGTGTCCAAGTAGTAAGTAACTACTAATAGATAAGTATTTTAAGCATTATAAAAGTAGGTGCTAAGAGCAACATCTACAATACAGAGAAATAATAATAACTTTTGTTCATTTCAATATTATCAGCTGCTCTGATGGCCTTTCCATTCAACAGTCACGCGTCAGGTCGAAGCGTTCAGATAAGCATTCTTTCATATCCATTGAGCGTTTGCACAAAGGCGGCGATGCGCGCACAATGCGGGCAGGTCATCAATCTCACCTCAGGTACAAGCATTCATCCGCTAGAGGTCGCGGGATGCAGCGCACCTAATGTACAGGGATGGCGTAACCGAAACAGTGTGGTATCTATTAATATTAACATTCGGCCTGTTTTTTTAATATAAGGTATAAATAAAGTATGGTAACTATGTTTTTGCGTTTTTACCTATAAGGCCAGTGTTAACAAACACTGTCAGGACAGGTGGTGGTCACCTGCAGAATAATTTGCGACGAAAATTGTATGTAATACTTATCGTTTGTGTATTCACAGGGAGTATTTACATGCATACGGAGAACGTGGATGTAGGATAGAATTATGAATCATTTTTAGGGTTCCGTACCCAAAGGGGTAAAAATGAGACTCTATTACTAAGACTCCGCTGTCCGTCTGTCTATATGTTACCAGGCTATATCTCATGAACCGTTATAGCTAGAGAGCTGAAATTTGACAGATGATGTATTTCTGTTGCCGCTATAACAACAAATGCTAAAAATAGAATAATAATAATATGTATGGGATACAACAAACCTGAATTTTTTGTCGTTTTTCGCTCGATATTAATAATGGTAACAGGTAGATGCTTGAAATATTCACAGAATATTTCGCTGTTAAATTAAAATAAAAAAAATATTTCAGGGTCTGATGTCCCATTCAGTACTGAACCCTTTGCGAGTCCGACTCGTACTTGGATTTATTTTTATCTTGGTTTCATTAAATCAGTCACGTTTAGATAGGTGTGTAAATATAAGCTCTTATTTACATTGTGATATGAATATCAATTTACCGTCAGAATTTTTAGCAAGAGTCAAAAAGTTATCTTGTAAATAAAATTCAAAGACGCATTGTATAGTCTACATTTTCAACTATATGCTTTGATAAAACCCTGTTTTTATTCAATAAAGATACCGTTATCACCGGTTACCAAATTCTTTATATCTGTGGATGTTTTTTCTGAATCAAACTTTTTAAAATATTGGATAAAACATAATGGTAAGTTAATAGAATACTATTACATAAGTTTGAAAGCTATATATATTTTCTGTTTGAATCAGTTTGACACAAACACGTCCAACATGTCCAAGAGATACGCTAAATAGAAAAAATAGCGGTATCAATATAACAACCGGTTATAAAAAGGTTGCGTCAGTCGGTCACCATCGATGTGAGTCAAAGGGTGTGATAAACAATGGGCTGAGAGGTGCCGCCCCGACGTGACACTTGCATGGGAACCGAACCCGCCCGAGCCCGCCCGCGTGCCGCCCGAGCCATCACCGCGGTAATGGTATCAATACAGTATTCCGTCTTCATACCAACTGTCGGAACGCTAAACATAACTACGAGTTCGGTATACACTCGGTACACTAACAGACGCAGTTGTGCCGCAGTGACGAACGAACGTGTGGGTTTGTAATCAGTAAGCGTACGATTTATCTACCAAAGGCCTTATTTCTCAATTTCGAACGCCCGGGAACGTTTACGGAGCTTTGACAGGTTGTATAAAAACACTCTATAATTATATAGTCTATGGAAGTTGCGAATGCTATATAAGTTCAGACAGTATACGACCAAACCTTGCGAAGTTGTAAAATCAGGCGCCAGGCGGGCAGCCCTAGCGCACGTTACGTACTGCGTGCCCACGTGGGGCTGTAGCTAATTATTTCAAGGATAAGGCCGAGTCGCAATACTGGATAGATACCATTACCTGCGCGGCACAATTACTGATATTAGCATCACAATGAATTGTAGGCGGCACATGTGTGGAGAGATGTCACTCGCATCAGATACGAATGGTATTGAAATGACACGGATTTCTAAAAATAAACATTCTATTTCAGCCGACTTCAAAGAGGAGAATTTGATTGATTTTTTTTAATTACGGTTCGGTTATGATACGCGGTCACTCCGCTAATAATTAACTAATTTTGACATTAAGTACCTAAAATTTTAATGATGCTTTTTTGTTTGGTAGATCATAATATTTCAGAGGTAGAACTAAGTATTTCAATTTCATCAACATAACCAGAGTCATATTTGAAAAAATCGTCATCAAAAATTCACATCACATCCATCTGTGTTATCCTGACTATTCGATTCTGTACACCGTTTAAGTTGGTTAAATAATTGCTATTTTTGGCGAACAATATTTGTTAAGTTAGCATAATTTCATATTTGTAAAATGTGTACAGTTGAACATAATGTATCAGCAACTTTAAACATTTGAAAAATAAGATATTTAGCATATTTTATATATTTTCAAAGGACGTGCTTGAAGCGTTGCCTTCAAAGAAAGTATTTACTCCTAGCATAGATGCCCTTATACCTTACATATGATGATTCGTATCACTGTAATAAAAATGAAGTCAATTTGATATATCTACATAATACAAATAGGAATCTTGACAAAATTTACTTTTGACATAATCCTAAAATTTTCTTAATACTTATAAACAGCATAGATGAAGGATCGGTCCGCTAGACGCGAATACCTATCCTTCATGTATGTTAAAGAGTATATTACATTTTTCTGTTACAGTTTGAGATATTTCATTGCAGTCTTCCTTCAATAGTAAAAAGATATGATTATTATTTATAGTAGTTTCAAGCACATCAAGGTTAGAAAAGAAAATGACGCACAATGCCCAAATTTCTTGTTTGAATAAAAACCACTGTCTGTCTTCTAGTTTCTAATACACGGCGTATGGTGTGAAAGTACTGCATTAGCTAACCAATGAATCATGCTGTTATTCCTCTGCAGAGCTAAGATTTTCTAAGATCCCGAAGTTCCTGCACCGCGCATTATAATTGCATGCGACGTGGCTCGGCGCGGCGGCCCCACGCGACTCGATGCGACGCGATGCGATGCCAAGCTTTGAATTACACTTTTGATTTATATATCCCCAGCGCGCTGCAAGTATGCCCCGGTCCTAGAATATCTGAATTTTGTTGCAAAACTGGATATTTTGCTGCCATCACTAACGAAATAAAATGTGTAATGTTGTGGTCTGAAAATATCATTAATTTTTTGGTGGTCAACACACGTAGCATGAAAATGAAAACAAAGGTTGAAAGCTATCAAATTCAAAAGCTATCAGAAGTACTTATTTTTAACCGACAAAACTACGGAGGAGGTTCTCAAGTCACCGCGTGTATTATATTTTATTAAGTATAACATAACGCATAACTTTTTACAGATTATTATTATATACTACGGGACTAATCGCGCACTAAAATTACGAGATAAATACATGCCTCCTCATCCCGAAGTTTCGGCGTGACCACGGTCGATGTAACTCGGCCGAAACGTCGGGATGAGGAGGTATTTATTTATCTCGTAATTTTAGTGCGCGATTAGTCCCGTAGTATATAATAATAATGTGTTCAAATCACTAAAGTTTAAAAACTTTTTACAGAGTTGTCAGATTTCGATAATTCTATTTTTTGGTAGATCATAGTTTAGAAGTGGTTTTATTTAAATTTGATCGAAATCGGCTGAGCCCTTTTTGATAAATCAACATTAATGTGAAAATTACTACAACTATTCGAATTCTGTACACGGTTAAATACGGTTATGCCACTTTTAGATAAAAATCATTATTGACTCATGACCAATTTTTTTTTGTATAGGAACATCATACTAATAATATAAATCCGAAAAGTTTGTTGGTTTGTTCCTCTTTCACGCAGCAACGGAGCAACGGATTGACTTGATTTTTGGCATGGATATAGTTTAAGGGCCAGAAAATGACATAGGCTACTTTTTATCCCGGAAAAATAAAACGTTTCTGAGGGATAGCACAATAGTCAAATTCCAAGCAGGCGGAGCCGCGCGCCAGAGCTAGTTAATTATAAACGCGACAGTTTGTAGGTATGTGTTTGTTCCTCTTTCACGCCAAAACTACTAAACGGATTGAGATAAAACTTTGTAATAGTAATACTTATAGATCAAAATAACACATAGGCTATAATTTATAAAGATATGACGTGAATTTAAGTTTGCCTGATCAGCTAGTACTCGTATTTTATGTACATAAATGTAAACGCTGCAGTGGGGTTGCAATGTTCCATGTGAATTGTGGATACAATCGGCGCGCGGAGCGCAACTGGAGCGGAAGCTGCGCCGCTGCAGATCACTCTGGGCTCGGCTCACCGGCAGCGGGGAACATTAATATCCGAGGTAACTATGGCAGCCCTAGGTATTGCTCGTGAAAATAAGCTGAGCCGAAAATGACGTAGGTACAAGTTTATTACAATTCATCATATCACTACCTAAATTATTTTTTAATTTTTATTTTAAATAGGTTTGCGTTTGACTACACACTACCTGATGTTAAGCAGATATGCGGTCTAGGGTGCAACGCACTTACCTAGAAGATACCTATTTACTCGAGATTTGAAGACACCTACATGGTACTTTGGCGGGAAGACAGACTGTGGACTCAAAATGCTTGGTTCTAACGCGCGGGATTTCCACCATAAAAGGGTGGCGCTTCGGTCGCGTCTGTCTAGCCGTAGGGTACGATAGAAGAAAGGGGCAGGTGGGACCAGATTGTGCAACTCCTAGGTGCACTCATCGAAGTGTATCCGATAGAAGACTGATAGACACGTTACCCTACGTCGATGCTCGAGACTTTGTAGCTTCGACTCAGTCAAGGTTTCGTTGCCTATCAGCCTCCTGGCTCGACTTTCAATGGACTCCAAAGCCTCCAACTGGTATTTGGCAGAGCCACCCCAAAGGTGAGAGCAGTATTCCATGGAAGACTTGACATGCGCTTTATAAAGAGTAAGCATTATTATTATAGATTCATGACATTAGAATTCATGACGCTAAAAGTAACCACATACTGTTAGTATGAAGCTTTATAATTATTTAATTCAGTTAATATTTTTTTTTTTTTTTGCAATTGTTGTAATGATTCGTATAATTTAATGAAGTTAATTTTATTTTTAATTAGAATGAACATAATTTTGAATTATTTGAGAATTTATTTTGTATTGAGATTATTAAATTATTATTTGATGATTGATGTAATTAAATGACGTGTACTAAAATGTATCAATAAATGAATATGAATATGAATATATCTACGGGACTATTCGCGCACTAAAATTAGAGAGATAAATAAATACCTCCCCATCCCGATGTTTCGGCCGAGTTGCATCGACCGTGGTCACGGGTAGATACTCGTAAGTTTAGTGCGCGATAAGTCCCCTAGATATAATAATAATGTGTTCAAATCGCGAAAGTTTAAAATGAGTAAGCAGTTGCTCAGGTGTGAAATACCGTCTCACCTTAGAGAGAAGACCAAGCTTTTTCGAGGCTAATTTGGCTTTTGACTCTATGTAAGAGCCAAAGTGGAGAGTCGATGATACCGTAACGCCTAATATTTCCAGACTGTTAGTTACCAGAACAGACTGACCACGGAAATACCATACAGTATGATATACCTTACAGTGCCGAACTACCCAACAAGCAAAATAGTCGAATAAGGAAACATTTACTCGACTAAACATCGAATAGTTGTTGAATAGTAGCTACATACGTACAAAATTGTGCAGTAAAAGTGTTTATGTTATGTCTTTTAGTGCAAATCGTATAGAAGTGCCCTAAATGCTATACGAGGGCTATAATAGTGTTTGATTTACTATTTAATGTGTAAAAAAAGCTTTTATACGACAATTACCTGACATACTTTTTATTTAGCAAATTTGTCGAATACTAGCTACCCGGTGATTAAATAGCAACGTAGTTTCTTTTATAACACGGTAAAAACACAAGTCGAATTATAGTTTTCCAATTACAGTTACAGAACCTCAAGTGTAACAATTTTATTATAGCACTTTTATTCGACAAAATATTGAGTAAAAGAGTTTTTGGTACTTTTATTGCTCAAAAACCCAAAACATGGCCGCATATGAATGCAACGCAGTCACATTTATTCGACGAATAGTCGAGTTAGTATGATATAACAGCAACAAATTTACTAGTGTTCGCGTAATGGCTCCCTAGTAGCATATTAATAAAATTAAATGGAATTTATAAAATATATCTACAAAATTATTGCAAAAGACGCGTGGCCCACACATATATGTTAAATAATACATTACAGTTTATCGACAAAGTTAAATTGCCAGTAATTTTCCTATATAATTATGTAGATATACATTTATATATAGAAACTGTATTATTTTAATAATTACTAAATGGACATGACACCTCTGTCTTTTAAAATATTTTAAGTGACAAACACACAAAGACTGGTGCATTTCCATAACGGCACAGAATACGCAATCGTTCTAATTTAAAATGGAATAACAGTGCAAATTTGGCGTTTAACGAACAAAAATGTCGAATTGTAGCAAATTAGCAGCGTTTACTTCACTTTATTGCTGATTAGTGGCAACATAAACACTTCAACTCTATCAATAAGGGGTACCGTTGCAGCTATATTGCTTTTACTGCACTAAATTGGGATCGTTTTGCTTTTATTCGATGTTTATTCCACAAATCATTCGACCTATTTACACAGTTACTGCACTTCTGCAGCACTTTTTAGTGCTATAATCTGCGCCTTTTTTGCGTTGTATAAACGTTGACTCGACGTTTATAGTACTAATTATGGGATTTTTATAGAACTAAACAGTAAAACCAAAACGTCGCCGCGACTGTTATAGCACAACTTTTTGCTAGTTGGGTAGCCTTTTAATAGTCCATTGTTGAACATTGACCTACCTTTCCTAGGTAGGCTGGCAAAGTGTGGATTGGTGGATTCACTTATCTCATTTTTCCACTAGTGTATGTATGTATCTCCACGAGCACGTCCACTTACGAGGTGAGAGTAGAGAGATGACATCATCGAGGTCGCAGGGTTGCGCTGGATGGAAGCCGTACGAACAGATCTTATTGGATATCCCAGGAAAGCCCATGTCTAGCAGTGAATTTTAATGTCCATGCCCATGTCTAGCTATTGCTGATATATAATAAACTTAGATGACTGGATCGACAGCCAACAAAGCTTGAAATTAAGTAGGTTGTTTGTAGTTTGATAAATGTTACATATATATATATATATATTACAATATATATTACATGACATGGGTACCTATGTCATGTAAACAAAATTTCCAGCGATCATCACAAAATAACCAAATCAAGGTTCTAAACCCGACTTTACAAATTCAAATGCGATTCGATAACGATCACCTGTTCAAGAGCTACCAAATCGTTTGTAAATCTAGTCAAATGTCTAAACTTAACTTTTTCACTGATCGTTTTCAACATACTTTTAAGCTTACGATAGTGGCTCCCTGCAAAGCTGTAGAGTTAAGTTGGTGAGTGTTAGAACCACGTTTCATCCCGTTAGTGATCGGATCGTTCCAGTTTTCAATTATAACTGGACGAGTCCTTTCAATCCGTCTCGCCCCGGCCGCGATCGGCGATAAGTGACTCCGTCTTCCGGAGAACAACTGCTAACTGGCGGGGATTCGATCGGATCATCTTTTGTTCGTAATAACGGTCGGAATTATCGATTAAGCGGTTCGTTGATCGAATGAGTCGAGACGTTTAAGTAATCACTGTTATCCTTGTGAATCAATGCCCTGCACTATACTATTTATTCCCAGGGCGTAAGTAAGTACTGATGAAAAAGGTACCATAAAGTCAAAGTATTAACATAACAGTCATATTCACGATACAGTTTCGGATGGTACATTCACACAAGCTATTATTTTTTGCTGTGGACGTCGCGGTTAAGTTGTACCACAAAGTGTTCCTTCACCGGAAAGTAAAATAAGTAAGGTAACCATGTCTAACCTAGACACGATTAACATAGGACCGAAATAAATGTCACCGTAAGAGAGAGGCCCACACCCAACAGTTGAATAAACAAGGATGCGGATGATGTTGGTGATGGTACGATAAGTGAATGATGGGTATTAATATTTAAGGTGTCCGCCCACTATAACGTACCATACCATGACCGTGCTAGGAACGTATCAGGCAAAAAAAGATTGTACTTTGTATTAAAAAGTTGAGACTGTGGGCACTAGACCTTTCCGTCACCACGCAGCAACGTCACGTGCCATGCACGGAGGGAGCAGGCACCGGTAAGATTTTTTAAACGACTATTATTGATGTAAGTTGACGGTACGTTGTAGCGGGCATAGTAGAGCGTATCGTGTTCTTTCCGTGCCTGATACGTTCCTAGCACGGTCGTGGTATGGTACGTTATAATGGGCAGACACATTTAGAGCGCTTGTTCACGGCAATTTGTTTCACCGGACAACGGACCGTTTTTTTTCACCGGTTCCACGGTGGTGTATGGCTTATAATGAACTTGTGTTGACGCACCGGACATCCACCCGGCGAGATTAGCGCCGGATGCACTTTGTGTAGTTGAGTATTGGAAGCTAAGTACCGAGGAAAGACAGACCACCCCTCGAGCGAGAGTAATCTGTTACCCGCGGGTGAAGCCGGCACATCTCGCCACTCGTCCCGGCCACAATCTTAATCTGATTTATTTCGATACTCGGGACGTATTTAATTTTATTTATTGCGTGGATTACAATGGCGGCCGGCGGGCGGTGTGTGGCCGCGTACAGCGCGACACAGCTTCTCATCTATGAAAATGGGCAACGTGAAGACTAGTTTGTATTATGCTCATATAAATGAAATAAATTCAACGAAAATAATTTATTTACATAAATTTTTTGCTTCTATTTTCTCTCTATTTTTTTATGCTAGTAAAAATGCCTTGGAGGCCTATTGGTTGAATTTTCGCCTTACAAGCTTGAGGCATTACACCCGATCTGTTTTCTAAAAGTTCTGTACATTTTTATATCAGTATTGGAATGAGAAATTGTGTATAATATTTTGAAAAAAAGATTGTGACGCAACTTACAAAAATACATAAGTCTGGAGGAGAAATTCGGTGGCGCATATAAATCCATCAACCTGCACTGGACAGTGTGAGGAATATGGCCCAGTTGACTTTCCTGGTTAGACTTATGTTCACTACTGGATTATTAAAAGGTTGGTACTAGGTACAAGGTTTTATTCCTTTATTAGTTTAAATAGTTGGTTCCTTGCGTTTATCACTAAAATAATGTAAATTCCAAATTAAAGACAATTTATTTTTTGACCACGTTCAATATAAATCGTGTCGTAATGCTAACTGAATGATGGTCGACGCAAACAATAGATGTCGGAGATTACTGTCTCTGAAGTCTCAGAATAATTTATAGATCCCTCCCTACTTGTGCTATCTTTCTCGAAGATTCCACGATAATTGTCTACCGTTCTTATCGGGAAGACACGACAGTTTCCGGTTCGAGCCTTGATAGCGGTTAATCGGCGTGGAAAGTAATCATTTCAATGAGAGTAGATGATTCTAAGTATATGATAAGCCGTGGTGGCTTAGAGGTAGTGACACCCGCCTTACAATCGTGAGGTCTCGGGTTCGAATCCCCGGTCCCGCACCAATGAGTTCTTTGGAATTTATGTACGGAATTACACACCACTGGCTTTTCGGTGAAGGAAAACATCGTGAGGCAACCTGCATATGTCTGTATAAGAAATTCGATGGCGTATGTGAATCCACCAACACGCACTAGGCCAGCGTGGTGGATATGGCCCAATCACCCTTCGTGGGTAGGCCTACGTCCTGCAGTGGACTATATAAAAGCTGATACAGTACAGTACAGTACAGATGATTCTTTTAAAATTATGATTGATTTTATGTATAAAATTGCTTAGATTACAATAAATGTTTTTTCTGTCGTCATTACCAATATCTCATTTCGTTATTCTATAGAACGTCCGCAGATAATTATGTCTCCATTATAAATTGCATAAGTAAGTTAGAATAGGTTGCGTGGCTAACCCAGGTGCTAAAGTTTTTAAGGCACCTGGAAGGTCTCTGACTTGGCTAAATGGTTTAAAAAACCGAGACCTGCAATTTAACAAACAAACAACAACACTTTATTAGACAACCATATTACATAAAAGAAACAGTTATAAAGACAGAAACAAAACAATAGGTCTCTAATTAGCGGCTTTATCGCTTTAAGCGATTTCTTCCAGGTAACCAAGCAATTTAACGTGTCATCCGAGCCACGGTAGCGCTTAGAGATATGATAATTGTAAATGCCATTGGAATCTGTTTGAAATGGGTTTGGATAAAAAGTCTTAGAACTTAGTCAACTTTTTTGACCACGATGACCTACTGAAAATATGTGATATTTTTAAAATAGTCATATTTGGCTAAGAAGCAATTAAGATACAGCTTTTCTTATTTTACTAAACTACAAGACATTGAAAGCAGAGATAGAAGAGAAGCCCTACCAAAGTAAGTACAGACTGACTTACACGAAACCAAAGTATAATCCTAGACAAAAATGTACTGCAATTTATTTTAAACTGAAATTGATTGATGGAGAGTCCTTTGGCGGCACAGAGCGAGGAAGTCCCTCACATGTGCGTTTAATTGGGCGGCTTGTAATTAGTCATCCAAAAGGAAGCCCTGCGCTCCGACGCCGTCTCAAAATAAATTATTGATAGATATTTATGATGTTTTACATAAATCACATTTAATAAGCTTTCAAATTAAATTAATTGAAATCATCTCAGTTGCAGGACATTCACTGGTTCACAGCTTCTCTAAAATAAATTAATAACACTTCACATTTATTCTCTTTGTCAAGGAAACCACGGAATACACTAGACAAGAACGATCAGACTGACCATGAAATACGTGTAGATACTACCAGAATAGACTGTATTAGTGTAGACAGTCAATCACTTGGTCAATCTATGAACCAATAGTCCGCTATGAAGTAAGCATAGACGGTCACGTCACGACTCACAAGTCCGAAGAGCATGCGCAAGCATAAAATTTATGTTAGTAACAACGGGGTCTTTTCCAACGTTTCAATGACAACGCATTGCTTCGGTAAGCGTAGCGTAGGACGTAGGATGACCTCAGCAAGACTGCAGGATTGGGCTGGATGCAAGCTGGTTCCAACTGTTCTTAATGGAAATCTATAGCGGAGGTCTATGACCAGCTGTGCAGTGTGCACGTCCTAAGGCTAAAATGGAGACCAATGTCTAGCAGTGACATCGTGTTTGAAAATGTTTATTCTATTGTATCACGTCCTGTTGGTGTACTAGCGGCCGCCCTCCAGCAGCCCGCGAGTCTCTACCAGCGACGAGATGACAAACGAGCGCGTCGGAAGCGCCGCGAGCGACATTAAATCAGCTGTTTCCGGCGATAACTCAGCGATTACCGCGCTTTAATGCCACCCGCTACACTCCTCGCGACGCTCCACCAAATTAATAATAGCTTTTCTGAACAATTCACGAAAAAAACGTTACCGAAAAGACGCAAATTGTATTTTAATAAAGCGGCCTCGTAATGAGATTTACTCGAGCGGACAGCAGCGCTCGCCTGCGGATATTCCTTGTTTTCTATCTCCGTATTTTGTTAATGAGCGACAAGGAATACTTTTTAGGCCGAAAATAGATGAAAAAGTTTTAATAAAGCGTATTAGTCGATGTGGATCGCGCCGACAAAGTTTTCTCCTTATTAAGGCTGTGTCCCGAAGCTAATTGAGTTAATTCGAGAGAAAGCCTGAGCTCGCTTTCTTGGAGGCCGTGGCCATGCGTAGACAACCTGGGAGAGAAACAGCTCCGAAGAGTGTAACTAAAATTATTTTTTATCACAAAATGCTTAAACGAAATAGTTTCTAATTTTATTGCACATTCTAATATATACGTATAGAATATACGTTCGATCACAACCGGCTTAATGTTGTACTATAACTGGTTTTGGTAATTTTACTCGTACTTCAAAGATAAATCGCAAATCTGTGACATGTGAAGTCCAAAAATACCCATTGTTCAAAGCATTGATACACAGGATGTATAGAGAAATTACTTGTATTTTCACTGCTCGACAGATATTTAAAAGAACGTTTACGAATAAGTAACAAAATGTTTTTAAAATTGCACAGTAATCATAGAGCATAGACGATTTCCGTTCTTACGAGTCGTCTCTTTGTAAGAAAATTCTTCAGTGTCCCACGGAGCGCTGACGCTCCATTACCTGTCGATACTATATTATAGCTTAGCTTTCATATCCACATTTATCACGTAGGACAATGGACGTTCAATATATTATGCTGTAAAAATATTATGGCTATTTGAATTACTGTAATGTCATGCTCGGGGATACTACATAGTAATTTATTTATATTGTTGTGAATTACGACCGACGGGCCTACAAGCCTAATGGACTACATTCACTTATAAATCAGTGCTTGATAAATTACTCGGTGCTTTCCGCATGAAATGTTGCTGGTGTCTTGTAAGATTTGGTTTGAGTGTGTACTTGGGTACTGACCAGCTTTGATAACTTAATTACTTAATTGAATACAGTATAGTGGGCAGAGTCAAAAATTATCTGTGGGTACTCTTGAGCTTGGAATTTACTGGCAAGCAAATTTATTTCATGTAGTCTAAAACTGCAACTTTATAGTGTGACGATTATGAATATCATTCACTATTAGATTAATCCTTAAATCTTGCGAAATCATTTACGCACGTGCACAAGTACGTGCGTAAATGATTAATTACTATAAAATCGCAAAAATTTGATGTACCAGCCTTTTTAATTGTCCACTGCAAGATGATACCCTCCCACCCACCAAGGATGATTGGGTTATATCCACCACGCTGGCCCAGTGCGGGTTGGTGGATTCCCATACGCCATCGAATTTCTTCTACGGACGTACGCAGGTTGCTTCGCAATGTTTTCCTTCACCTAAAAGCCAGTGGTTTGAAATTCCGTACATAAATTCCAAGGCATTCATTGATACAGGACCGGGATTGGAACTTACGACCTCACGATTGTAAGGTCTTTACAACTAGACCACCACGGCTCGAAAAGTTGATGATATTTACGAAAAAAAATAAAATTGATGTGCAACGAGCAAAATTCTATGTACCTACTTCTAAAAGATCACCCGAATAACAGACCACATAAGATCAAAACATAATCCAAACGCTATCATCTACTACCAGCTGTTGGCAGCTTCCCACAGATTTCTTTTTACATTCTAATTCTATGTACTTATTGCATTCTTCTTCTTGGAGTCAATGGTTCAAAGATGATTATTTATATAATTTTCTCCCAGTATTTGGCCACTGCGACCCCGTAAGGTGTAGCCTTGTATAAGATAAGATAAGATAACTTTATTGATATTCATGGAACCTAATATTACAAAAAATAATATTGCATAATATAGATTCATGAACATGCTCGTCCAGTTAAACATTTTTTCACATTTTTCTTAATAATGCACTAGATACTAGATGCAGAAATGCAGTGTCATCCAAAAATATCACAAAATAATATTAAATTCATTGACAAAAATATACTTATTGTTAATATGTAAAACCTGCCTAAAATAATTACAAATACAAATTGCAGGCTGTATAGAGGCTTACAATTTAAAATTAAATCAATAAATTATAGGTCTTGTATTGCATTTATTTATAAAGTATCTAGGTATATAAATTTAAGAAAATGTTTCGTTTGATAGTCCCCCCACAGCGCCCATCAGTCTCTCCGGAGCCCCGTGGCAGCCAGCGCGAGGCGCGACGCCGACAAGTGTAAATGGCCCTCATAATTGGAGCTTCCTCCTGCTATTTCCCCTCATCTGCGCCTTTGACCTTTTGCGAACAATTATGTGGAATAAATTTAACGAATTTTTGTTAAAATTCACTGCCTATTTGAAACATTATTCAGGTAAATGTTTATTACCTTATCTAATAAGCTAACTAAGCCTAACTAAAGTAAGCCGTGGTGGTAATGACACCGGCCTTACAATCTTGAGGTCGTGGGTTCAAATCCCGGTCCCGCAATGAATTCTTCGGAATTTATGCACGGAATTTCACACCGCTGGCTTTGCGGTGAAGGAAAACATCGCGAGGCAACCTGCATAGGTCCGTAGAAGAAATTCGATGGCGAATGTGAATCTACCAACCTGCACTGGGCCAGCATGGTAGATATGGCCCAATCACCCTTCGTGGGTAGGCCTACGTCCTGCAGTGGACTATTAAAAAGGCTAGTATAGTAGGTATAGCTAACTATCCTTCTAATTACTTGGAACATGCTGTGGTTGCCATTGAATTGAAACCTGTATAATACTAAGCAGATTTATTTTATACATCAGTAATTATATAAACACAACAATTTTTAGACCAAAGCATATCTAAATACATTTACAACACTGAAATTTATATCATCAGGATTTGTCCTACAGTAAACGTTTTATAATGATGATAATAAAACATATTTTTTATCCATCCACTTATTATTAAGAACATATTTTATTATTATTTCATATAGAACAATGACAATAAAGCCTTGTGCGTTAGATTATATCCCGGTGCTACATTTCCCGCCATTTCTTTGAATGGAACCGACGGAATTCCGCCTCAACGTAATCTTTAATTTCTGCCTGAACGGCTTTCTGGACGTCTGCGGAGTATTTTTCATACGATTATTATCCTTGTTTTATTCACTTGAGCCGATTATTACAACCTTAGGTCAGAAAAAGATCTACTGACTTAACTAAGCACACAATCAACTTGTTTCTAGAGCTCTAGGTCTAGAACTGTGCAGCTATTTTTCTTCGAACTCTCCGAGTTACACAATATGTACTCGTACCTAGCAAAAGCACTGCAATTTTCTATACTAGCCTCTTAATAGATCACTACTAAACATAGGCCTACCTACAAAAGGTGTGAAACGTAGTCTCTCTCCATAGGTTTTATTTATACACTAAAATGTGGTCTCTTACTATAGGTTGCACAATGGAGAAAACTATGCTCGGAGTTTCTCTGCGAGATCGAATCAGGAATGGATAGATTCGTAGAAGAACCAAAGTTACCGACATAGCTCATCGGATTGGCAAGTTGAAATAGCAGTGGGCAGGGCACATAGTGCGGAGGACTGATGACGGATGGAGTCGAAAAGTTCTCGAGTGGAGACCACGTACCGGAAAGCGGACTGTAGGTCGTCCACCTATGGGCAGACGATCTCATTAAGACCCCAGGATCGCGCTGGATGCAAGTCGCTTCAAACCGGTATTATTGGAGATCCATATGGGAGGCCTATGTTCAACATTGAACGTCATGTGGCTGATGGAAGGATCATCCATCCTTCCAGATGTAGATGATGATGATAAAGCATTTCCATTTTCCGAACTAATGTAGTGAAAACTTGTAAAGCAGCTAACTATGAGTTGTTGTACATACCAAGAGCAGTGCTCTAGCCTGCTCTGCTTAGGTTGCGCTTAATTACTCCGAACTTTATGGTAATAATTACATCGAGGAGCGCGTGAACTCTACCTTGTATAAAGAGTTACAAGCGTGGATATTAAAAGAAATAACGAGAAGAAAGGGAGATAGATGCCACTGAAGTAAATTCTTACAAAAAGCTTTTGAATGTTAAATATTAACGCATTGGATAGTTTATCTCTAAAACTTTTTACTTCGTAAAACCGTGGAATAAATTGGAAATGTTGCAAACATTTCCAATTTATTCCACGGTTTATTTTTTATTGGTTATTTAATATTTTTATACGGTTATTTAATATTGATTTTTGATGCGCTAATATTCATGGTTGTATTATCGATTAAATAATTTATAATTTTGGTCTATTTATGTAAAATAATCCCAGCACTATTTGATAAGATGCTTTTGAACAAAATGTTCATGGTAACTTATATTAACTCAAGAAGGCACTGCATCTGCAGGTATGTTTATATTTTACGTGCTTTGCTGTTCTATGCACTGTTAGTTGCGATAAGTTGTAAGTTATAACTTAGCTCGAAATTTCAATTTCCATTTAGAATGCGAGTTATCTTTACTTGTGTAAAGAATTAATAAAATTATGTACCTATCGCGAGTACATTATTGCTTTATTAATTTTAGGTAGCTATATTTATCTAGTTTATTAATGGCGCTCATATCGGTACTTACAAAGTTATGTTATCTTCATAACTCAGTCCCAACTCCCAGATTTACGAGTAGGTAAATAAAGATTTGGAAGTTCAAAATATCATACTAATAAGATACCATTTAATAATTTTTATAGTCAGCCTCGTAAAATACGCACATATCTAGCACTTATTGACGTGCGTTAAGATTCAACGTAGTTATAGGTGAATGTACACTTACAACTAACTAAACAATAAATTATTCTGATTCTCAAGTTACCTACCCTCAGATTTATTGAATAACTTGTTGTTCGGAATCGGATGTGAATGTAATATTCAAATCAGATGGATGTACAAACTTCCCCCAATAGTAAACTCTTCAGCAAGGGCGTAGTTGCCCCCGCATCTGCCGTATCAATAATATGGGGCCCCCGGGCTACAGGAGCCCACGGACAATACGGGCCATGAATTTGTAGGCCGTACGTAATTTGTACTCAACACGATTTGATACAGGGCCCAAACTGACGCAAGCTATCAAGCAAGACAATCTGTAGGTCAGATCATGGAAGTCTTCAGAATCAAGAGATTACGTAGGTATTGCAGCGACCAACTTCGCTACACACAGCGCCATCTATCCAGCCGCTTGCGAATCAACGCCTGCGCACGATTTAAAATTGTGCATAATTTGCATGACGACTGGCTAAAAAATCATTATTATCATATCATTATAATCATTATTTCAAAAGGTTTAACGATCATATTAGTCTGTGAGTTAGATTATCAAAAATATTGGGCACGTTTTTTTTCATTTATCAAAAAAAGTCTATATATGTATTTGTACGACACACTTTTTGTTTAATTGATCTAATTATATTTTTAGCCATTATGCTAGACATACGTAGTTTGGGCCACCAACCTCAAAAAACTTGACCTTAAAATAAATTTTAATTTACCTGGTCGAAACCTTCCAGGTGAAAAATTTAGAATTCCGGAGAAATATCCTTATATTGATCAAAAATCCAGAGCATTCGGTATTTAATTTTTAAGTCGATAGGTACCTATAATTATGATATTAATAACCTAAATGTTAATAATAAATATTAATAACCTAATAACAAGTCATGAATGTTTTTAAATTACCGGAGATTTTTTCACAAGACTGAGACAAAAAACACCGTAAGAGGCCTATATCCATCAGTGAGATAAAAAAAGCTGCGGACGATGATGATGAAATTTTTTACTTTCCTAAAGTCCAAATAGAATGTCTAAAAGTCTAGGATTTCAATACTTCCTATTCCCTTATGCCATCATAATTTTCTTCTGCAACGGTTCTTGGGAATGATGCCTAGCACGGCAGAAATACTTTCTTGTACATGAAGGATTCTTACTGCGGCTAAGACGTCACTCTACTAAGGGGGTAGGTCGTATCCCCTACACACTCACCAAGCCATCAATTAATCGTCGCGTGGAAAACTGCTACATACCTGGAACAAACAATAAACAGTTCAATATAAATATCTATTGATTTAAAAATAAAATATTTAAATAAAAAATAAATATTTTGGGATATCTTACACACGGTCTCTGACCCCAAACTAAGCAAAGCTTGTGATATGGCTGCCAGAGACTGATATACTACATATACATATTTTTAAATACATACTCATATAGATAGTAACTAAATAACACCCAGACACAGAGCAAACACTTATGTTCATCACACAAATATTTGCCCTGGTGGGGATCGAATCCACGCCTCTTTGATCCAGAAGTTAGGGTCACTAACAACTGAGCCATCGAGGCAGTCGATGGCAGTCGAAAATGGTGGCCGGTCGTCGTATAGGCCTTCAATAGTCTACTACTGTACTATCCACAGACGAGAGAAAGAGAGTCCTTCCTAAAAAACCTAGTTTTTCTGTTCTGTGGTTCTATTACTGCCTATTTTAGAAATAGATTAAGCCGCATCGACTGCACTGGCCCAGTTGCAGTAAGTGAATAAGTTAGTATTATACTAAATATTAGTAAGTAGCATCATGAGTAATCTTATTGCGCAGTAGTACTTAGTACTTAAAATAGCCGTGGTGGTCAAGAGGTAGTGACACCCGCCTTACAATCGTGAGGTCTCGGGTTCGAATCCCCGGTCCCGTACCAATGAGTTCTTTGGAATTTATGTACGGAATTTCACACCGCTGACTTTTCGGTGAAGGAAAACATCGTGAGGCAACCTGCGTACGTCCTTAAAAGAAATTCGGTGGCGTATGTGAATCCACCAACCCGCACTGGGCCAGCGTGGTGGATATGGCCCAATCACCCTTCGTGGGTAGGCCTACGTCCTGCAGTGGACTATTAAAAAGGCTGGTACAGTACAGTATTGAGCAGTGAGTTAGTCTAAACTGCTACTTTACTTGGTGGCCAATGGGTATAGTTCAAGGGCCGGAAAGTGACGGGCTACTTTTTATCCCGAAAAAGTAAGTGGTTCCTGTGGGATAGCACAAAAGTCAAAATACCACGCGGGCGGAGCCGCGGTCAAAAGCTAGTTATGAATAAAAAAAACTTACAATGTTAGGTAAGTAGTTTTTGCCAAGACTGAATTTACTATATTATTAATTTTACAATTGAATAAATAAATAACAATATTTCAATATGGTAGAGGAATAAACTAAATTATTCAATTAAGATATTGAATTGCGGAAGTACAAAATAGGCAGTTAAAAATTGGTCAACAGGAAAGACAGCTCATGGAAAAGCCCGCAATAACAATAGGCAAATAAAATTAATATATTATTCTGAACAAAGATAACGTTACTGAGAACTCAAAAAAGTTATGAGATAAATTAAAAATATTGTAATACCAAGAATTCCGTGAATCTCGATTGAAAATAAACATATTCTCAGTAAAAACTGATACCAGTTATAAACATAATTATTTTGGATTAATCAGTTGTACTCTTATTGCGGGGGAATACGTAATTCATTATCGTTTATGAATTTTATGATTAATTGAGCGTAAAAATTTAGTCGCCATATTTTTTATAATAAGGAAAATTCAGCCGCATTTATCTATCGTTTAGGTACTTAGAACAGGTAGATCTGAGTTTTACTTGGGATTTTTATTGCGTACGTATTATTTCGTTACACGGCCATGTTTTGGAAATTCAAACTTTGTATTCCGTGAAGTTGTATGTAACTTGAGCATTATTATATATAGTAATTATTTTTCGCCAAAGCTACTTCCAACGCGGCAACGTACAAAATTCGAATAGTTCGCAGCCTTCGCACGAATCGATGTGACATCCATGTAGTAATTTTTACATTTTTGTTGATTTTATCAAAATCGATTCAGCTTATTTTAATAAAATTTAAATGGGATCATTTCGGGATTACCTACATACCCTTTGGAAATATAAGATATTTTTTAATCGGTTTAGTGGGTCACCTCATGGAAGCCTCCCCTTCTGGGGTGGCAGTGGCTACCTACTGGGCGAAACTTGTACAGTTAGCACCATTAGAAACTATTAAAACCATCGACACGACGAAGAAAAAGAAGAAAATCGGTTTAGTTTGGCGATAATATCGATGAACACACATAAAAAACACATACAGACGAACATAGTACCTCCTCCTTTTTGGAAGTGAGTAATGAAAACAAATGAGAGTAATGCAGTGAGCACACTCTCGCTCGTCGCGCAGCGATTACAGAAGCTCGCGTAATTAGTCGCCTGCAGTCTCGCGTGAGATCTGATTTGCGAGCGATCACTCGACGCGGCGAGTCGGACCGCTCGCTCGTTGCACTCGCCGCCGCCGCCCGCCTCGGTGAATGGAGGAAGACTTGCTAAATGTACGTCGCTACAAATTAGGATTTCAATAATGAAATCGAAACTATAACTGGTACAAATGTATTTGTGTGACCAATGCTTGATGAGTTAATTACCTTTTACAGTAAGGATTTACTTAAATACTGTAGAAGTAAAACAAAGTTGCTGAAACTAGCCTATTTTTAACCGATTTCCAAAGAGGAGAAGGTTCTATGTCCGTCTGTATATCTATTTTATTTTGTGTATGTTCATCGTCATGATCATATTGTGAATTCTTTCAAAAATCTTTTTAGTTTCAAAAATATACTGCCGTGTACCTATTTAAATTTTCACGAAATCAGCTGAAAAAATTAACAATAACGTAAAAAAGTATACTTCAATTCGAATTATGTACATGATTGAAATCGGCTGTGCCATTGTGCGGGAAATAACTATTATATCACTAGATTTGAAACATCTCAAACGGGACAACTACTAACTTTAACTTTGAAATATTCTGAACCGAAGAAAACATGACTGTTAAAAAAAATAAAGAAAGCAATGTAAATACAGTCCACAAGAATGTTGAGACATTTCTCAGCGAGGAAACACCTAGTCATAAAGACACTGTGCGATTTAATCCGCCGACACGATCCTACAATCGTGGAAAACCGATCGCGCGATTCGGTCGTCGGCTCGAGTGGAGCTCAATTTGTTACTCCGGGATCGGCTAATCGCGCCATCGCGCGGACAATGGGTAAATAATGACGTCAAGCCGTCCGGCTGTTGTTATCGGCGTCGGGCGGCTGTCGAGCCGACGCCATTGTCCCCTCACCTGACGTTATCTCCGCTCGTCGCTCATTGCGGCTTAATCATGTCAACTGCGGACGTCTTTCTTACATTTTGGTTACTTTTGTTGTCTGCCAACAGGTACCTGCACGTAAGTTTAGCGCTGAGGGTAGTGTGGAGGGGAAGGCCCGGCTTAGTGTCCGCCACACTAAATCCATGCGCAGCCATCCCCTGCAAACTTCTCTCAAGGCTAAACTTATATGCTGCGGCTTGTGCCTTGTGTGTATACTTTTCTACTAAATGTGAGTGTAATGACTGCGGTTTATCTTAAATTAACGCTTGTGTGGAACGCGATGCGAATTTACTCGCACTCGCGTGAGTGTGAACTCGGAATTAATTTATGCTAGCGATATCTAAATTATTTACCTCCTACTTCTATTATACTTATACATTTGTTTATTCAATTTCTAGCTAATGATTGCGGCCGCACGCGTAATTTTTTTAAGTTTGTGCTATCCCGGAAAAATAAAATAAGAACCTTTTATTTTTAAAAAGTAACCTATGTCACTTTCTTTCTTTCACACTATGCCCATGCCGAAAATCAATCAGTTGCTCCGTCTCTGCTTGAAAGAGGAACAAACCAATAAACTGACAGTCATACATTTTTATAATATTCTAAGATAAATCGTAACTAACCGTTTGATTACGGCAGCTACCTGGGACCGTTTTACTTGGACATTGATTTATCAGCAGCGCGTATCCGACGGTCAGCACTTTATCATCCAAATTGGAATATCTATCGCGGCCGTGGGCGAGCGCAATCTCGGCGGGTGAGTGATGGCTGCTTCCCCGGCGAAAGTGCAGGAAACGCATCATGTGAGGAACATTGAAGCTCATTCATACGTGCCGCCTACACCTCGCGTCATTGATGGGAGTAGCTAGTGTTGTTGAAACTCGAGTCTTGGAGTCGAGTATTTAATAAAACTTGAGCAATTTTTGAAGAGTTGAGTCATATGAATAAAACTTAGAGCTCAAGTCATTAAGAAATTGGAGTAAGTATTTTGTAAAAAACACAAGAATCCTGCTCAAAAGAACTCAAAGACTGAGTCATTTTTAAATTACTTATGAATGAGTCCTCTAAATCCATAGCTGTAGTTTCAAGTAAATAATAGTAGATTACTTACCGCCCTAGGGCTTTTCTAGCTACATTATTACATTTAAACCTTATATTACCTTAGAGTGCTAATTAGTCACCTACAAGCCACATTTGGATGTAATAAGAACCCACTTACCGAACATGAGATGTAAAATTGCAATAATGTGTAATTGTTATTTTAACTCGCATTTTGATTCAGCAAATCGTCAACCTTTAGGTGGATACTTTTGAATAGGTTGTTTGCGTTTAAAACAATTAAATTTTTACTAATTTTTATTGTGCGATTTATTTTCAATCAGATTAGTAAATAAATATGAATGGCGATGTAAAATTACCCAGTACGAAGTTACCCCTATTGTTTATAATACACTAACTCAAGTTTATGACTCAGTCTAGTTTAAAGAACTAAAAAGACGCGAAAAGACTTAGAAAACTCAAAGAACTCGGACTCATGTGACTTACTGGTGCTAGTCTTGAAAATCTACTCAAGTCTCGAAATGAAGACTCAACAGTAGGAGTAGCGGTCGAGATGTGCCGTAATCCTCCGACATAGAGGTCTGATTGAAGCGTGTTTGTGTAGTATCGATACTCGGCATGTTATCTTACATGATCGATAAACGCTCGGTTAGTCCGAGCCTCATTTCCATATTATCTCGGGAGTCTGCGATACGCTATCGGCGGCAGGGCGGAGCGCGGGTGGCCTGTTTATCCTCCATTTACATATTTATTCTCTCCATAAATGTAAATTTGGAGAAAACACCGCGTGTTATTACAGGACCGTGTTGTAAGTAAATGAAGAAATAAGTGCCGGTATCTGATATTAAATTAGTACGCGCCGTTTCCTAGCCGGCGGCGCGTAATTTTACAACTTAGATAAATAAACAGCGAGACTGCCGTATTCCAGGACTTGACAGCTTGGTTCATTCGTCATGTTTACAAATTATCCAGTTGATAGATATTTAAACTGAGTACCGAGAACTAGGAAAACAAGTTCAGGTTTAAATATAAAATAGTATTATACGTGGAAAATGAGTAATTGCTGTACCCATTTCTAATTGCAACTTCGATATAACTACTCTAGTCATTTAAACGATGCCACATACCTGACCACTAGGTAAGGGGCCTACTGCCACCGGGAACAGCTACTTCTATTAGATAAAAAAACTTTATCATAATTTTCTGCTACGTCAGACGTTTTTGATTTCTGCTTTCCAAAAACCCGATGAAATAAGAAAATGCAATATGAGAGCTTTTTTTTTTGAAATCGTACAAATATAATCACGCAATCAAAACAAATAAAACGATAATCATAAGGTTTACGATAACACAGCATTTCCTCGTCGCGTGACCAATAAATAAGAAATACTTCAATATTCGAGGGCGGTAAATCAAAGCACCATAAATCATGCACAAATTGAATTCGTCGGTCGTCGTTTAGGTGAAAGTTGCGTTATCAGGCGAGAAACGAGTTCCCGCGGGCGAAGCTCGCACGCACGGCCGCGGGCCGCCGCCATCGCGGGGGTCCCCCGCAGCGGTCTCAAACAAAAAAATGCGAAATCGGTAGAACTGCCAAGAAATATCAGTTTATTGATACAAAATATAGAAGATTGTCAAGTTTAAAACTCTGATTAATGCATTATATTTATAACGTAGCCAGAAGTGATGAAATCGGGGTTCCCCCAGTGGAGTCTGATTAACACAGAGGGAGCCTAATAGTCATGTCGACTTTTTCGTCTCCCTGAAAATTTTAAATTCAGCCGAAATGCGGGAGAAATTTCTTGCAATCTCAGAAAACGTTGAAAAGTAGCTTCAATTCGGTAGAACAGGTGCCAATTCGGTAGCAATACCGTAAAATCGGTAGGTTCGAGACCATTGCTCCCCCGCGGCCTCGGTGGGTAAACTCGCACCGGTGGGTAAACTAAACTATGTCTACGCTATTCGGGGAAACAAATTATTACCAGAAGGGATACACGCTATTGAAATGAAATGAGTTTTATTTTGATAGAGTGCTGCTTTGATGGCAATAAAATGTATAGTTCTTAGCATTAGCATTTGATAAATAAATCTGTAGGTAAGTGATATTTATGTAATAAATTATGATCATATATATATTACTTTTTATGGTTAAGTAATTTTAATAAAGCCTATTGGTGAATACAGTGCCTGCTGATCTATATTTTGAATGACCAGAAAAATTACGTTTCAAGTTAGAGTTCCTATCTCATTGTACTTATTATAACACATAAACTACACCAAGTATGAAATCGTCATAAAAGCGTTCCATTTCATTTCGCTTGTTTCCATGCCAATATAAAAGAGACATAACTTCCTATATTAGTCGTCTATAAACAAACTGCTGTGAGCGTGACGAAGGAGCGTAAGGGCGTACTGCGAACCCGATAACGGACCGACATCATAAACTTTAATGGAAACGTGAGACGCGCCCTGAAGGGTTGCCCAAACTGGCCCAACTTGAGGCTTCTCTCACCGTTCGACATTACCTCCCTCACTCTCCTTCCCCAGCTATTTGTAATAAGAGAAAGAGGGACCGAGGTAATCCCGAATGTAAATGAATACAGTCCCCACGAGGAAGCTAGTTTATACTTCCTGGATTTAAACGTCGTGTGTTATTTATGCGAAGATTTTGTCACATGTCAGTATCATAAAATACTTAGTCAACTTCCTGTTACTTCCTATAGTTACTATGGATGGCGTTATTGTGATTAATATACCTATACCTACCGGATAACTGGTCACTTACGCATACCTACCTAACTTTTTTTAAAGTCATATTGGTAGGTACATCGAGAATTAAAGGACTTTTACTACGAAACCAACCCCGAAATTGCGAAAAAAATGTACATACTTAGCCCTTAGTAAAAAAGAACCGGACAAGTGCGAGTCAGGCTCACACACCGAGGGTTCCGTACAAATCCAGAATATTTCACAAAATTGGGAACTAAGTTGTTAAAATCTCTATGTATACTATAATCATCGACAGAAAAGTTTTTTTTTCACTTTTCTCGTCCTTACATACACATACATAGCTCTTTTATATGATACCTTACATGATACGATTTACTCACTTCGAATTTTGAACCCATATTTTGTGATAGATTCACAAAATATGGCCCAAATTTTTTTTTATGATTTAAATAAAAATGTACAGTTTTCAGATTTATTCCTATATGTGTACTCTGAGACAATGCTTATTCCTAAATTTCATAGTTCTATGTCAACGGGAAGTACCCTGTAGGTTTTTATTTTTGTAAGTATCGAAATATGCGGTTTTTCAAGACATGAACGGCTCTAACTTTTTTATACGGTAACTGAGAAGTTTTTCTTTTACATAACTACAAGAGACTATAGATATACGTATATCGTTTAAATTTCAACTCGATATCTTCACGCGTTCCCGAGATAAAGAGTCTTGACATACACACAGACGGACAGACGGACAACAAAGTGATCCTATAAGGGTTCCGTTTTTTCCTATTGAGGTACGGAACCCTAAAAATGAATGATTTTTTTAAGGGATAGCTGTTTTTTTTTCTTGATATTGGGTTTTATCTTATGTAAAAAGTTGATCTTATGGATGAGTAACGACAATGATATTCTACAATATCTCCTAGATTTGCACGCCATATTTATGAAACAAATATTTTTTCGTTCTACATGGCGTCCGGTCATTCATTAACTCTTATGATAATAAATGAAGTCAAAAATTAAATAAAGGTTGCTTGATTCTACCCGAATACTGAGTTTTATTTCCGAATCCGTTCACACTGTTTTCGTAACATTATGCAAAATCTGCGAGCGAGCGCCGTGCGAAGCGGAAACAGGGGTCTTTATAGGCTAAGTGCGATGGCGTTGGTCTTCATATTTTATCCCGCTTATTCCATCGACTTGGCATTTTCTTTTTTCACACTCATTGACTCAACATACTGCAGATAGGTCAGACCTGCTGGCATATATTAAACTGTAAGCATTCCATTGCTGTTACTTAATAAGATAATAAGGCATATATGTATAAGTTACTTAACGTTACAATGTACTACACGTACGTCGTTATTAACTAAACTCCCCGTAGAGTTGTTAACACATGATCTTCAGGGGGCGAAGTACTCGAAAACTTTATAAGGATTCCTTTACATTAACAAGATTCGGTATCTCGAGTTAAAGTTCGCGTTACAGTCTAGGCGCTCACTTTATGGCAGGCAACTTACCGCTGTTGTAAATAGTTAACAAGGTTTCTTGTTGCGCTGGTGTAACATTTTTGTTACTATAAAGAAATAATTAAATTCGTATAGGCTGACTGGCCAGCCCTGGTGTCAGCCTGACTGAAGGCCTCTGCTCTGACATATTACAATTTAATATGTCATCCGAGCCACAATAGCGCACAGTTGCAAATGCTACCCGCGATCAGGTGGCGTTAGGCGTAAGTGATCAGTATCTTGAGTGTAAGTTTTGTCGTAAACATGACGCGCTCTTTGGCGAGCGCGTAAGCATGTAACTTGTAAGAAGAAATGAACAGCGCCACTAGCGGCGCGTTTTTGAAACACTTTGTGCGAGTGCAAGTTCATACAAATTACATGCTTACGCGCTCGCCGAAGAGCGCGTCGTGTTTACTACAAAACTCATACTCAGCATAATGATCAAGACCTCAAGTTGCGTGTAATGCAAACCGCTTTCAACTAGTCTTATTGAAGATCTATCAAGGAAGCTTTTGCCCAGCAGTGGACGTTCTAAAGCTTTGATTTATGATAACATAAGGCCTAATTTTAAAGGCGCCATCGTAATTTTAATAGCAATTTAGAATATTCCTGTTTACCTTTCCCTATATATTTAATAAAGATAGCACTATTTTACGTTGCTATTAAATTTACGGTCCTACCTTTAAAATTTGGCCTATAATTACTGACTGCATTATCAATCAGCATCATCAACATTAAATTAAACGCAAAGTTCGAAGTAGCTGATTAGTGGATTGTCTTAGACAATCGAATTAAAATCGTGATAGAAAGGAAAAAAAATGACACTGCGCTTATTAATAAGGTGGCATATCCTCATCTTAATGAAATGTTATAATGTCATCTTAATTGAAATTTAAATTTAAATGCTCATTAGGCTCAATGATAAACACTTGTTTTTAGGGTTCCGTACCTCAAACGGAAGAAAAACGGAACCCTTATAGGATCACTTTGTTGTCCGTCTGTGTGTATGTCAAGACTCTTTATTTCGGGAACCTGTAATGATATCGTGTCGAAATTTAAACAGTATACGTATATCTATGGTCTCTTGCAGTTGTGTAAAAGAAAATCTTCTCAGTTATCGCTTAAAAAATTTAGAGCCGTTTATGTCGAAAAAAACCGCATATTTTGCACTCACAAAAATCAAAACCTACAGGGTACTTCCCGTTGACATAGAAATATGAAATTGGGCGAGAAGCATTGTCTTAGAGTACACATATAGGAATAAATCTGAAAACTGTACATTTTTATTTGAATCACAAAAAAATAGGGCATAAAAATTCAAAGTGAGTAAATCGTATCATGTGAGGTATCATATAAAATAACTTTATTAGCACATGCTAAAACAGGTTTATAATTATTTTAACAACGTGTTTGTACAGAACCCTCGATGTGCGAGCCTTACTCGCACTTGTCCGATTTTTTTCTGATTCTTGAGTTAGCATAAAGATCATGTACAAACCAGTCTATCTGAGGGTATAAAATATATATCTAGTACAGATCCCAAGGGTATATTACTAGAGAAAATACCGTCGTCCGTACTACGGCCGAGATCAAATAAATCCTGCGCTATTCCGATCCAATACAAAAGATATAAAGCGTTGAGCTTCAGGAAGTGCCCTTGTGGATCCCTGGTTGGTACTGAGCCGCGTCCGAGCCACGTCCAGCTTCCATAAGTCCGTCTACAAGCCACATATCAGTGGTCAGTCCAAATATCGGCCATGTAAATGCCGCCCGAATCCGTTTGTTTATCATACCCCTGCTTTGCGACGGAATATAGCATTATGCAGAGAAATAAATCTTCGAATCGCTGCTTTTTAACATTAAATGTGACTGTAATATAACCACCGCCGTCGGATTCGGACTAAATTGAAAATAGCTATGAGCACAGTTGTTGTCGTTCAAGAAATTCATGGCGGAATTAGTCAAGGGTCACTTTGAACACAGGATATTATAATAAATATCATTTATAGGTTAAGAGTACAAAGTGATAGCAAACGGTACTAATTACTGTTTCTAGATAATTATTTTTCCATATAACACCGACTTCCACCGAGTACAAAATTCCAATAATTTTCACGAGTCGATGTGACATCCACATTTTTATTGATTTATCAAAACCGGCTCAGCCGATTTCGACATTTAAATGATACCACCTTGAAAGTATACTCTTTTACACTAAAAACATTTTTTTAATCGGCTCACAATTGGCGAAAACAACGATGAACATGCACAAAAAAACTAACCGACGAACATAGTACCTCCTCCTTTTTGGAAGTCGGTATAAAAATAACCCTTGTTATTTCCGGTCTTTTATGATTTATTTATAAAAATGAAAAAAAATACTTTCTCGTCATCTTACGTGGCGTAAGTAATCAAGTTCAGAGAAGCAGCAATTCATAAGAGCAGTGTTTCTGCCAACGTTCTACTCCGGCGGCCGCCCGACGCTCGCCACCACGGCGCGGCCGCCAGATTTACACATGCCAATATCGCTGACTTTGATTTAATGTACGGAACCCACGTATTGTTATGGTAATGCTCTCACGCTCTCATTTCTTTTGGGTTCGACGCGTCGCCTTATTGACTGCGCGGGTTGAACGCGGGTTTTCTAACTGACATTGGGTGGCGATGGATTTGGCATTCTCGTATGGCTAAAAAAATAATACTATAGCTTGAAAACTTGATTGAAAACATGGGAAACTGATTTTGAAAAAAAGAAACATTGTTGTTTAGCATCAGAGTTAATTGGCACATAGATAGACTTCTCATTTCTCTCTACAGTATTGCAAATAGTAAGCTTTTTTCCACATAGGTAAAGTACAAGAATAAAAGATTATGTTCAAAATATTACTTCAAAAGTAAATTAAGAGAAAAAAGCTATATATAAAGCGATATCATATTTTAGGGAACTAAAAGCTAAGAGTTAAAAGCTCAGCTTTCATATTTATGGGGGAGTAGTCCACTTCAGTAAGCTGCACAGATCTAAAGGTTTATTCTCAGATTGATAAATGAATTCGAATGCTAAACGTAAGATAGAGCGGTCACGTCGCCGTACGTCCCGCATCTACGGAACGTCAGAAAGTCGTTTCCCGCGCATCCGCTAAGATCCCGCGACGTCCCGCGACATCCCGCGACTCGAGAGTAAATAAGAGATGAGACATGACGGATGGATCCCGAGTCCCGGCACGTGATGAGTTAGTGACCGTCACGCGGGATTCACTCGAGATTGAGTTCTCGTCTCATTCAGTTTTGTTCATGCACTTTCTCTACAAAAAAGTAAAAGTATAAAAAAGGAAACAATTAAAAAAATGAGAATTTTTGGATTAACTGATAATATATAGGACGAAATGAATAAAAGAAGATATAATGATCTGCAAAATTGACAAAAAGAGAATGAAATGGCTGAGCTTTGCGAAGCATTTTAGTGACAATAAGTACGTAGTTTTTAACCAGCCGATAGCAACAAACAAGCGACCGACATTACTTCTCCACATTTCTGAACCTGTACCGTGCGGTTTTCAAATAGACCACTATTAAACATAGGCCTATCCATCACAAAGCTTCACGTGTGGATTGGCCGTTAATAGTTTATACGGATTATCCAAAACTCCGTAATCTAATTCCAATATCAGATTGATCACGCGACGCAACTAAAATGCAATACAAACTTGTTTTTTTCATGAAAAATTTAAAATGAGGTCTCAGAGGATTCGTTTCGATCCCGAGCTTGACTCTGCACCAAATGGAGTCGCTGCAACGACGGACTTTCATACGGGCTTACAGGACTCAGGCTCGCCAAATACCTAACTATACGTATTCTATTGTAAGTTTTCGTTTTTAGGAAATGCTAGATTAATTTAATTGAATTATGATGAAGACATTTTATCGAATACAAAGCCATAAGCCACAATTTATGTTATGTAATACTAAAGTAAAGTAAGTTCGTACAGGCCGGGTCCTGGCCCGCGGTCTTATTTTGTAAGCGCTCTGACGTTCGGCTTCGCTTTTTCTCCTGCTCGCGCCAGTTACTGACGCCGCGAGAGCGAGCGGGAGGAAAAGCGAAGCCGAACGCCAGAGCGCTTACAAAATAAGGCCCCCGGTCCGGCCCTGGTGTCAGAGTTTTTAAGTCGCCTGAAGTTCTCTGATATAGCTTAACGGTTAGAACAACCGGGACCTACAATTTAACGAGTCACTGAGCCACGGTAGCGCTCAGTTGTAAATGCCATCCGCGGTCACCCATCCGAAGACTGACCGTACTGAACGTTGCTTAACTTCGATGATCGCTAACAAACGCTTAGTCAAACTATGCTATAAGCGCTGTACATAAGTACGAGTATCTAATATTTACAACATAATGGTGATACAGCCTTGGCCAAAATTATTAGGCACTTTTAAAAATTACTTAACCAATAACTTAAATGACTTACCGGGATCGTAAATAATTTCTTAGAATATCAAGCGGCTCTTTGATAAGGTCATAAAATACCTGGTGACCGAAAACAAAGTATTCGGTTTTCTTTCGGTCTTATTAGTCAATGTTTGGTCACTTGTGTTCTAGACTCTAACAAGTAAACAACCTTTCATTTCTGTTGATGTGATTAAATTGTCACCTAATTTTGTAAAAATGCCAAAAAGGAGTGAAATTAGTTTAGAAGATAGAGTGAAAATACAGGGTGCCTAATACTTTTGGCCAAGGCTGTAGTTATATTGAACCCGTTGCAATAGTAACAATAATAATTAATGTCCGTCTTAAAATTCAAAAAAAAGTCACTCAATCAAAACTAGGTTCCACAACGAACATTGCAACAACAGGGAGGCAAATGCAAATAATTCAAAGTGGACCAAGCAAGAGCAGAACAGCGGGCAGCGGCGGGCGGCGGCGGCGGCGGGTCACGAACTGCTAATTACATCTGAACCTTGCATATAGCCGTTGCGAATAAAATAGCAGAATTTCGCCTCTCCAGCAGCCATTAACGAGGATGCGGACTACATGCTAATAGAACACTGCTGTATGCTAATGCTGACGCTACTGCTAATCAAATTACAACGGACGAAGATCAACTTATGCAATTTTCGGAGACTGAAGTGCGAGTACGTAAACATAACTAGATGCATTTTGTGGTTTGCCGCTTTTTCTAAAAAGAAACAAAAAGCATCATGTCATATAGTGGTCTTTAGATAATTACATCTGAACTGAACTTCGTTTACAGGGTTATATTTCTAATCAATTAGCATCCTTCTAGGGGCTTATTCTGTACATCAAAACTAACAACTTTTGTTCTACGAATTTCGTCAAAACTGAAAAAAAAAATTGTTATTCCATAGAAAAATATAGTTCACCCGCGACAAAATGTATGGAACAGTTTTTTTTTAGTTTTGTCGAAAGTTGTAGAACAAAATTGTTAGTTTTGATGTTCAGAATAAGCCCCTAGAAGGATGCTAATTGATTAGAAATAACCTGTATAGCTGTTTTGAATAAAGTAGCTGAATATCTCCTCTCGAACAGTCGTTAACGTGAGCGCAGACTACATGCTGATGCAACCTAATATAATACTGCTATATGCTATTTGTTGTAGCTATTTTATATCAGCTATATAATATGCCAAGGCTAAACGCTACTGCTAATCTCATTACGGCGTCAAACTAGTCATGCTGTTTTTTGGAAACTGATGTGCGAGTTTGTGAACCGAACTACTTGCGATTCGTCATTTTGCTTGCCAGGATAAATTAAGAATCAGTTAGCGGCTTTTTAACCGACTTTAAAAAAGAGGAGGTTCCATGTTCGTCTGTATGTAGGTATTATTTTTCTTTGTGTATGTTTATCGATAATTTCGCTGATTGTGAATCAAAACGAAAAATTATTTTTTAGTTCAAAAGGGTATACCTACTCCCGAGGTGGTTCCATTTAAATTTCATAGAAATCAGCTTAGCCGTTTTTTGTAAAAATCAACTAAATAATGTTAACAATTTGAGCGAAATATTCTAATTTTGTACATCATGGAAGGCGGTTTTGCCATTTTTTGCGAAAAATATTTACTTATAGCTATTGTTTATAGCTAATCAACGACCACTAGATTTGCTTACTACATAAGTAGACTTACAAAAAAGTATACAAAAAAGGGCGGTATAAAAGTAAATCTATTAAACATGAAAAATAATAACATATGCAATCTTTTGATGTAGTGTAAAAGTGTTAGAACCAGTCAATGAATTAACTGTTCAATTGTTATTGCAGGTAAATTAATTTCCACCTATAGTAACGATTAAAAGCTCATTTAACTTGCACTGGCTTCAAATAGTTTCAAATACAAAATACATTGTAAGAATTGTAACTGATCATTGCCCAGATAAGTGAGAGCTTTTCTATCGGCCACTCGGAATGCGAAGCGCATCTTTAACACATCCACGGCACCGCGCCGTATCGGCGGTGACGCCGGTCGATTCCTAAGTGCTCTTTCATACTAAGCCGCAAAACGACACGGCAGTAGCATCGTGAGAGTTGTGCTGTTCCCAGGCGGCAGACTTTCATACTAATAATTATTTTTCAAAAAATAGCATAACCGGCTTCAACCGTGTATAGAAATTGAATAGGTCGCATGGATTAATGTAGTAATTTTCACATTATTGTTGATCTATTAAAAATGGCTTAGCTGATTTCGATGAAAATCAAATGGAAGAACCTGTGAACTATGATCTTCCAATTAAAAAAGATCAGATTAGATCAGATATACAAAATAATTATTGAAATCGGACTACTCTGTACAAAGTTATTATTATTGATAATACATAAAAAATATGCGTTGAATTGAGAGTCTCCTCCGTTTCGTCGGTAGAAAAAACAGCGCGACGGCCGCAAAACATGTAATTGTTGTACCTAGCGGACGGTAGTCCGGCAGCTGCGTGTAATTAGCCTGCTTCGAGCTAGTGTTGCAAGCGCGCGGTTGTAGTTGCATTAAAAGGCATCTGTTGCTGTCGTGCGACTGTTGCGCTGCTGCAGCACTGTTAGTGACCTAATATGAAGGCTCTCTAACACGTGGAGTCGCGCTTCCACCCGGTGTCTGCAGTTTATGGCGCGAGGCGAGCCAGGCTGCTGATTTTTGCCGCCTCTGGTTTTATTGCCGTACTTTATAGTGTTGGATGATGTGGCTAGTTTACTGACCGCATGGCTAGCTAGCTAGGGATAGCTGGTAGTAAATTATAGTCTTTGTAACCATAATGTTAATACTGACGCTTGGTATGGAAACCATTACTTACTTGGTTATTGAGCATTTTTTTTTTCAATTTATCTCTATGTAAAAGAATTATAGCTGAGAGCATAATGACTTTATTTATATTTGCTACATTGTAAGATATCATAGACCTAGGTAATCAGCTAATATTTAATGAGAAGGTCGATACATGTGGGAGAGGTAATAATCACATCAATAACTCAGAGCTAATCACGCGCTAACGATAGAAAGTGTTTATGACGCGTATAAAACGCTCGTTAAAATAACTCTGCTGTGACGTAATTTTACGCTCTCATAAAAGCCACTGTAAAAAAACTTGGATTAAAAAGTATGGCACGACACCGACGTCAAAGAGAAATAAGTTAAAAAGGATCGCAAAGGAGAAATTAATTCCTAACACTCTCACTCACTTAAAAATCTCAGGACGTGTTTTGACTCATAACTGCAAGTGTCACAAAACAAGTGGGTCCAATTAAGCGAGTGCAGCGAGCGCGGCGCATCGCCGACAGCCGAACAAAAACCGTCAGCGCTGCGCCGCGCCGCGGACGCTAGACAGGTTTTTGCGGAAAGCGCTTCAAGCGGCTGACGGCGCAGACATGTCTAGAACGATGCAATTTTAAATTAACTGCGAAGTTGCGAATTAGCTCGTTATGTTTGTTTTCGGATCGCATTTAACGTGTTAAAAGATTAAATGGGTTTAGCGCGGCTTATATTGTAGATTTATTAGCGTTCAGTTTCAATTAAAGCCAGTCTTGGCGTGGACTTAGATGATAAAAAAATAATTTACTTTTAGTTTCGGTTCGATAATGTATACAGAAAATTGAAATCTAGTTCACGTACAAAAGTGATAGTTTGTAACTCTAAGACACATTGTACATACGATAACTTAAATAACTTCGACGTGTTTCAAACTTTTCAACAAAATTTTCAAAGTTTTACAAACGGAGTCTGTAATCCGAAGTTGGTGAAGTTATTTGAAAGTCCATAATTTACCTTCAAGTAAATATAGAGGGCTGGGAATATAAAATATAAGATTTCTATAATGTAGGTAATGGAGCCGTGGTGGTCTAGTGGTAGTAACACCCGACCTGCAATCGTGAGGTCGTGGGTTCAAATCCCCGATCCCGTACCAATGAGTTTCTTTGGAATTTATTTTTTTATTTATTTTATTTATTTCGAATAGGTTTGCGTTTGACTACACACTGCCTGATGTTAAGTAGATGTGCGGTCTAGGGTGTAGCACGCTTACCTAGAAGATACCTATTTACTCGGGATTTGAAGACACTCACGTTGTACTTTAACGGAAAGACAGACCCAGGCAAAGCATTCCACATTCCGGCTGTTCGTATGAGGAATGAGGATTCGAAACGCTTGGTTCTAACGCGCGGAATGTCCACCATAAAAGGGTGGCGCTTTGGTCGCGTCCGTCTAGCCGTACGATAGAAGAAAGGGGCAGGGGGGACCAGATTGTGCAACTCCTAGGCGCACTCTCCGAAGTGTATCCGGTAAAAGACCGACAAACACGCTACCTTGCGACGATGCTCAAGACTTTGCAGCTGCGTCTTAGTCAAGGTGTCGTTGTCAATCAGCCTCCTGGCTCGCCTCTCAATCGACTCCAGAGCCTCCAGTTGATATTTGGCAGAGCCATCCCAAAGGTGAGAGCAGTATTCCATGCAAGACCTGACTTGTGCTTTATAAAGACTAAGCAGTTGCTCAGGTGTGAAATACCGTCTCACCTTAGAGAGAACACCAAGTTTTTTGGAGGCTAATTGGGCTTTGGACTCTATGTAAGAGCCAAAGTTAAGAGAAGATGAGAGTGAAACGCCTAATAGTTCCAAGCTGTCAGTTACCGGAACGGAGACACCACGGAAGAAATTTATGTACGGAATTTCACATCATTGGCTTTTCGGTGAAGGAAAACATCGTGAGGCAACCTACATATGTCCGTAGAATAAATTCGATGGCGTATGTGAATCCACCAACCCGCACTGGGCCAGCGTGGTGGATTTGGCCCAATCACCCTTCGTGGGTAGGCCTACGTCCTGCAGTGGACTATTAAAAAGGCTGGTACAGTACAGTACAGGTAATGGATGGTTAAAAAAACCGTACAAGTGCGAGTCTGACTCACACTGTAGGTTTTGATTTTTGTGAGTGTCGAAATATGCGGTTTTTTACGACATAAACGGCTCTAACTTCTTAATATGATAACTGAGAAGATTTTCCTTTACACAACTGTAAGGAATCATAGATATACGTATCCAGTTTAAATTTCGACTCGATATCTTTACGCGTTCCCGAGATAAAGAATCTTGACATACACACAGACGGACAGACGGACAACAAAGTGATCCTATAAGGGTTCCGTCTTATCCTTTTGAGGTACGGAATCCTAAAAAAGAGTACATAATTATGTTGAAAGAGCCATTTTTTATTTTTTTTATTTTACTTGTACTGTCCCACTGCTGGGCAAAGGTCTCCCCCAATTCCATCCAGGAGCCATTAAATTCCTAAAAAAGCTTACAAATCCAACCTATAGGCCTTAAAAGCAAGCTCAAAGTAGCCTTGCAAGCTAAGGAGAGGGTTACGCTCGGTAGTAGACGTCTTATGGTGGAAACGACTATGACGGCGACTTTTCTATTTAAGACGAAACCGGCTAATAGTGTAATAAATGATAAGCCCTGTGTTTCTATAGGTTTTTACCATTAACCATTAATTTAACAAATAACTGTGGGTTTTGCCGCGATATCGTGAGAACAACAACATCTGCCGAGGCTGGCGTTTGACCACTTCCGGTAGGATAAGAGCTGTTCTAGTTTAAAATAGAGTAGGTACATACATCCATAGAGGAATTCCCTTTGTTTATAGTTATACATGTAATTCTTGAGTTGGGTCGGTACTCTTTGTAATAAACCTAGTTTGAGAAGCAATCGTTTATTCTTGCTTGCCGCACTAATAGCGTAAGCCAAGGCATTCGACAAGCTATATAACAATACAGTATAAAATTAAAATCATTTCAGTAATACATGTACTCTTATTTATAGAGTAATTTAACTGTTTAGATATCCATCCTAGGTAATATTAGCCTTCAAACTTGGGGATCCTAAGTTTTTAATCTCAGCCGGTTTAGGCCAGCGAACATCCAAAATAAATATACCTAAGCAAAACCAAATAAACAAGTAAGAATGCTATATTGTGATGTGGTCAGAGGTGAACCTATTTATCCTTACTAACCTTTACACACATAGGTATAATTCTACTGTATGTGTGTATGTCACTGAACTCCTCACAGACAGACAGACAGACAAAACTCTTTATTTACAACCACAATATGAAAAAATAAACATTATTTACACATATACGACAAAAATATGATTATAAAGTGGCGGCCTTATCACCTTCCCATGTATGCGTTTGGGTGGCGCCATGGATGGTTTAGATTCACAAATCAGTCCGGCAGATGGCGCTGCAGCGGGTCCGCTAGTCATATTAATATTATAAATCCGAAAAGTTTGTTGGTTTGTTCCTCTTTCACGCACCAACGGAGCAACGGATTGACTTGATTTTTGGCATGGATATAGTTCAAGGACCGAAAAGTGACATACTCGTAGGCTACTTTTTATCCCAAAAAAGTAAGAGGTTCCTGTGGGATTGCACATAAATCAAAATACCACGCGTATTACCAAAAGGTAATCTACGATAAAAAACTACGAGTATTTCAACTAAGGCTCGTGCTTATCGGATCCTCAGCACTTATATCGTTCAATTGTGCACATTTCCCCCTCACACCATTACGCGGCGTGGCTGCGCGTGTCACATGGTAAGCTCTACATTTTCATATTCGTATCGACACGACTCAACACCTCGCGTCGAGGATCGAAGCGAAAATATCTTTATTCGTGAATAGAATGCCGGCGAAACACGTTCGGTAGAGGTTTTTCATATGGAGACGTGTGAATGGTACGCGGGAATCGTCTCGTCAGCAACTTGAGGTCAGCAAAAAGAAAATTTAAACTTGATTCGTGGAAGAAATTCTGTTTGAACTTTTAAGGGTTTAGCACGCGGTAAAGGAAATAAGATTTACCCGCCTTAATCACTGCTTATCCGTGCTATTTGCACTGTTTAAGATTGTCTAAAGCGTGCGTAAAGCGTGCGTGCTATTTGCTTGGTTAAGATTAAGCTAAAAAGATTTACTATCTGGAATATCTGCATAGTTTTAGGATCTTTTTTATGCTTTATGAAGTGTTTATATTAGTGAAAATATAATTGCATTTAGAATTTCTTTTACATTTTGTTAAAACGTGTTTTTAGTGCAGTCTTCAAATTTTGTATCAAGTCTTGTTTTGAACAGGCCATACTGCTCGTCAGTTATTTTTTTTACGATCACAATTTTCGGACAAATTAAGCATTTTAATATGTAATTTTTTCCTGGCCAAAATACTTACAAACGTGTTTTAATTTGCTGACCAATGATATTTTAGAAAACCAACAATCTGTTCTGCTTTCCGTTGAAATCTTACCATTTTCCATATTTGCCTCGCACTCAACAATAGTAAGGAGATGCGGTTTCCACATAAAGCCTGTCGATAGCACGCCCCGGCGACAGCTAGCTCTTACCCCTGTGTAAATAAGGGTGGTTTTCGTTTGTCGAACATCTGTGCATATTTGCATATGCGGACGATTCTCCGACTTAATTTGGTGGATTCAGTTCCTTAACTTTACGGCGCGAAGTTCGTGAGAGCGATTTGTGCTGGAGACGATATCTGTTCTGTACTCAACTTATACTTGACTAAATACACGCTACGGTATCTCTTGTTCACGTGCTTAATTTTATTATTTATCTAAAATCTCTATGGAAGTATTTTCAGATAAGATAGTGTGAATTTCAATTCAAAAACCCTTGCATATCAACAGAAAAAGCCAGCGTAGCGGACACACACGTGAAAAAGAACCTTATTCCATATTATTTAGAGTTCTTAGTAAACCAATACAGTAAAGTATGTTTTTGTTGGTGCGTGGTGATTTCAGCGTGTTTTTGCCAATTTAGCTAGGCTACGAGATTACGTGCAAGTCGCTGCAACGCTTCAAACGGTACTATTGAAAGAATGTTGTCGTGAAAAATGTCTTAAAACTGGCACTGAAACCCGTAAAAAAAATTATAATATGAATTTATCATACACGGTAAAATGGACATGATCCAAAATATCAACTTTTCTGGACCCCGCGAAGTTAGTTCACGTTGAGAATTTTTTCTGCCTATTTGTCGAACCAATTATGCTCAAAATTCGCTCATAAATCGCTTGTGTCGTACCTACTTATAACAGTCACTGTGTGGCATGATGTTGAAATTTTCAAGACGTCGGTCGACAAAATCAAAAAATACTTTTGTTTGTTAATCTTAAGTAATAGGTATATGTATTGTAAATTTTTAAATTCTTTATTAATGTAATTTTTTTTTCTTATTTTCATTACCTTATTTTTTGCCAAACTTCTAGTGCTCCATTTGTATGAATGTTGTGTTTGCACCTAGAAAGTTGGACAGCCTAACATGTTCTATTGTTTTGTATTACTTAATAATTTTGTACTATATCAACCAGTTTGCAAACCAATAATAAAAACAAAAAAATATAGACGTAGGAGATGTAGTAAGGCACAAAGCACAAAGTTTAAAATCTTTTACTTTGTGCTTGTAAGCATATAAAATCAATACATTAGATAGCTGTGCATACCCCGGCATCGGCCGCGGGGTGAAAACGGAAAACACGCGGCAAGTGGATTATCCCGCGAGTTATCCCGTCAGCGACCCCCGCGAGTGTGCTCGCCCTCGTTTTCAAAGAAAATACCCTCGTGCCTGCAGCGGCGTCTACTTACATTCTACAGGCTGTGATTAATAACACAATGTCCTAAAACCCAAAAGTATAATAAACAAGTAAGTTCGAATAGGCCGGGTGGCTGGCCCTGGTACTTATCAGCGTGTTTATGTCGACTGAAGGCCTCCGACTTGGCTAAATGATTTATACAACTGGGGATAATTTAACGTGTAGTATGAGCCTCGTTAAGTCTCAGTTGTAAATGCCACCCGCGGTCACCCATCCTAAGACTGACCGCGCTGAACGTAGCGTAGTTTAGGTGACTAGGACCAACTTTGGTGATAGCTGACGTTTGTCAGCGATCACCAAAGTTGGGCAAAAATACAGTGGTAGCTTGTTATACCTAGTGGCAAAGTTTGGTTTGCAAAGACTAGTAGGGCCTGTAAGGATGTTCAGAGGTATTTAAGTTCATAATTTTACAATGGGACCAACTGCGAAATCTCGAAGATGATTTATTACTACTAAAATATTGCAAAGTGTTTTTGTGTTCTCAATCAATTCGTCTGTCCTCGTCAGAGGACGTCCTAACCTGCGTTTACCGATACAATACGCAAGTGGCGCATCTCCACAGCTACCCTCGCCCCATAACTCTCCCTGCGAGGGCGCGGAGTATTTATTTGCAATCAGCGCGGGCGCTAACCGAGCGCACTTCAGACAATTTGCACCTAAATATTCCACTTAACTTTATTATCCCGGCGAGCCATCTCCCGGCCTTGTTTGCTTTGTGAAATACACACCGGAAGCCGATTCGGAAACTTTTGAACCGGCGCGCGGCGCGGTCGGGATGATGCGTTTTGTTCACTGACTTCTTAAAAAAGAAGAAGTCCTATGTTCATCTGTGTTATGTTTTATTTTGTGTATGTGCATCGATATTTTCGCTTTCGATTTTAAAAATCTATTTTTATATACATTTAAATTAATGACAGACTCTTTTCAATCTCTTTTCTATTTTAGTTTGAAAACCCTTTCACCCAAGTATACCCATACTTCCGAGATGGTCCTATTTAAATTTTATCGAAATAGGCCGAGAGGGTTTTTGAAAAATCAACAATACCAAGTGTAAAAATGAATGACACATCGATTCAAGCAAACTATTCGAATTCTGTACACGGTTGAAAGTTGAGATGATTATGCAAGTTTTGGTGGAAAAAAAAAAATTTTTTTTTGACAGTACGAAAATTACTTCTTATGGATTTGGGTTTTGAAATCTGCTTAATTTCTCACTGTATTAAAATATTATATCTCAAAATATCACTAGATAAAACACCTAGGTATACATTATTAAAGCAATACGAACGTATGACTACTCTACAATGCAATATGGATTTCTTTTTACGTAAATAATTCGTACAAAATATTTAAACTTTACCTTACCCACGTATTGACTTTCAGACGGTCAAAATCCATTCATTGTAGGTAGTAGTAGTTGGATGAAAATATATTTTATGTAAGAAATAAACTGGCAATAAACTTCTGCCTAGCTCAGCTCTAAATTTCGTACGTGAGTAAGATAAAGAGACATTAAATAAAGCAATACATGTGAAAGGTACGAGCAGCCCCGAACACCGAATATCTCCCTCAGTGCCAGCGAAGAAGACAGAGAAGTCCCGGCAAAACACGTCCAATCTTAACTAGACAAATTTGAATAAAATTCTAATAAGATTATTCTTATCATCATGAAAAAGATTTTCATGAGGATATTTCCTGTTTCCCTAATTATGTTTTCATGTTTCGTAGCGGCGCTTACTGCGCACGTGCGACGCGCGCGGCGGCCGGGCGGGGAGTGACTCGTGGGCCAACTTAGTTATGAATAAATTAACATAACGATACTCTTTCGTTTCGTGAATGAAATCGTGCGTAAAAGCCTACTTAGATAAATAATATTGTTTCTATATTCTTCTCAGATAACTGTTACCTATGAGAACGTAGCGGATAATCAAGTTGAAGTGGCAGTGGGGTGGGCATGCAAGTTTTATAGACGGGGTAATATAAGCCGTGGTTTCCTAGAAGTAGTGACACCCGCCTTGCAATCGTGAGGTCGTGGGTTCAAATCCCGGTCCTGTACCAATGAGTTCTTTGGAATTTATGTACGGAATTTCACACCACTGCCTTTTCGGTGAAGGAAAACATCGTGAGGCAACCTGCATACTTCCGTAGCAGAAATTCGATGCCGTATGCGAATCCACCAACCCGCACTGGGCCATCGTGGTGGATATGGCCCAATCACCCTTCGTGGGCAGGCCTACGTCCTGCAGTGGACTATTAAAAGGCTGATACAGTACAGTAATGGACAGGGTTGACTGTCTTGAATAGAGACCACGTGCTGACAAGCCCAAGGCGTCTTTCTGCCTTACGCTATGGCTGATTAATTACTTAATAAGGTGGACGGACGGATGCTCCAACCATTACAAAATAGCGATGTTGGCGCAGCACTATCAATCTTTAATTGATCATTGGGAATCTATCGAGGAAGATTGTGTCCATCTCTGAACGTTCTACAGCTGAAGTGATGATAATGACGATGCAAAGTTGTAGCGTTGTTTAAATAAAAGAAAATCAGCAGATTAAAAGTAGTAGGTAGGTATTTAGAACTTGAGAAGTGTGATATGTGACGTTACAAAACTTCGCATATCCTCGCATTATGATGTGGAATGGTGGGTTCGCGGGGAAGGCCGGTGACGTCAGTGCGCGGTATAGGAAAACCTCAATAACCAGTTGTATTCAATTCTCTATAGTTACGTTACGAGAAAAAGTACCAACTTGCATGACGCAGCTATATCTCTATCATTCAAGTGTATTTCAATATTTAAACAATATGCAATACCTAATAGGTACATGGAAAACATCATTAGGTGGGTTTGTTGTCTTTAAAATCGAAACCAAAAAACGTGTTATAAGAAAATGATTGAAAGAGGTAAGTGACGTAAGTTGTAAATGTTTCGCATGATTATGAAAAAAAGTGAATCGCGGGGCGAAGGCGAATTGCCCAAGACTCTTTTTGAAGGCCCATTCGCCCCGCATTGTTTGGAGCGGGGCGAATGGGGACCGAACCTCTTGCGAATAAAAACTCAACATTAAAACGTACTAGTTACGTTTCTTCGACAATCATGTTAAAACATAATGTTAGCACCAATTTTTTTTATTATTACAAGCTTCTATTTAACTTATACCTACATGTTTTATGTAAGTGCGGGTGGAATCTAGCAAGTTAAATTAGACCAACTTCGTGGTGGTACTGATTGAGATGAAATTTTGCATATGTATGTATATTGTGTGATAATGTAATAATATGGTGCCATGAAGCTGATCTGATGATGGAGTCGGAAGGCGGCCATAGGAACTTCTTTACTAAACATGATAGCGCGTCGTGTTTGGGCTCATTTTACTTGTCTTGGATAGCATTTTGTTGCTACATAATATCCAGAATCTTAAAAGCTTGTAAGTATTAAAAATTATATTAATATAATAATTTATTGTTACTTTAAACTTAAAAATTTTAACTTTAAATTTTATTTATTGTATATTTGAGGATCATCGACACGACTAAGAAGAAGAAGTTACTTTAAACGTACGCACAAATGAATAAAGCCATACCAGCGTTTAATAGACCTTTGCTGAACTGAAACTACTTACTGTAGAAACACGATAGAGAAGTATTTCATATTTCCAATACAGTTGCGGGTTGGTGAATTCACAAAAAATGTCAAATCTAGACACGCGGAAGCGTGTCCAGCCAAGACAACAAAAAAGCTGGCGAAGCGACGTGTGTCATATTACACGAACCATTTAGAGCCCCTTTTGACCCCTTCGTAACTAGAGAATGATTTTACCTAAATATATGAAATTTAGCCTATTAATTAAAATTGTTTAGCTAGCCCTGAATACAAAGTTTCGTTAATTTTGCATCAACAGCTATTGACATATTAACGTTTAAAAACCGAGGTTTGATTGACTGATTCTCTGACAGACTCACTGACTTATAGATCAAAAACCTAACCCACTTCCAGATGACCTACAAACTTGATATTTGGCATCAAAGTAGACTATTACGCAATACAAAGGAAAAAATCTAGACACGTGAAAACGTGTCCAGCCAAGGCAAAGAAAAAGCTGGCCACGCGGCGTGTGTAATATTACACGAACCATTTCGAGCCACTTTTGACCCCTTCATAACTCGAAAACGATTTAACGGTTTATCCTAAATATATGAAATTTAGTTGAAGCAAAATTAACAAAATAACGTTTTAAAACCGTGGTTGCATTGACTGTTTCACTAACTCACTGACTTATAGATCAAAAACCTAACAAACTTCCAGATGACCTAGAAACTTGATATTTGGCATCAAGGTAGACTATTATGCATATACAAAGAAAAAAATCTAAAACTTCGAACTTTTACCCCCCAACCCCCTAATACTGGGGGATGAAAGCTTGTATGAGACTTTCACTAATTTTCATGATAGAATTCTAGAAATTGATATGAAGGCTCCTTGTTATCAATAATAAATTACATATTTTAGGGTTTTTAATAAATCACCCCCCAACCCCTAAAACTGGGAGATGAAAGCTTGTATGAGACTTTCACTAATTTTCATACTAGAAGTCTAAGAGTTGATATGAAGGCTGTTTGTTGTAAATAATAAAATACGTGTTTCAGGGTTTTTCATAAATCACCACCCAACCCTTAAAACTTGTACAAGACTTTCACTAATTTTTGTGCTAGAAATCTAAAAATTTATATGAAGTTTCTTTGTTATAAATAATAAAACACGTACTTCAGGATTTTTAGTAAATCACCCCCCAACCTTTAAAACTGGGGAATAAAAGTTAGTATAAGACTTCTGCAAGTTTCGAAGCTAGGAATCTGAAAATCGATAAAAGTACTTCTTGTTATAAATAATCTATAAAAAGAAGTGAAATCCAACAAAAACATTTCCATGTGAAATATAGCCAAGACCACAGTTCGCACTTTCAAAAAGTTGTCAGATTTTATGTAGAACCAAGCTTCTAACTCTACACGCCTTTACTCTACAAGTCATTACTTCTCAAACTCTACACTTTATTCAAGATATGCGGCTCGGCTATGATGTGAGATGTGACAACTTTTTTAAAGTGCGAACTGTGGTCTTGGCTATATTTCACATGGAAATGTTTTTGTTGGATTTTCTCTTCCAGACATATTATGTAGGTATCCTTACAATATTTTCCTTCACTGGAATTCAGTGGTATAAAGTTAAACCTCTCCCCAAAGCAGAAAACCGCATAAAGCCCAAATATGTATTTATTTTCTTGTGTTCCTATTCTCAGCTTGCTGCCTCGGGGCGATGCTACGCGATAACAACACTTATTTGCAGACGAATAAGAGTCACTGTTTATCCTGTTATACGGATGCAAATGCACGTCGCTTGCAGTCTAGCCACGCCCTTATCGCGTCAGGTTTGCTCGAGAAATGTTTGGATATCGGAGATTTTTAACAGTGTATTTGAATGTGTGTTTATTTCGTTTGAGTATTGTAAATTATATTGTGAGAAAAACAGTAGTTGAGGTTGAACAGAACGGCTGGTAATACGAAAATCCAAAATGAAGTTATTAGTCATAGCAATTATTGTGGAAGAACAGAACAGAAATTTATTAGCAGGTTTGACAAAACGTAAAATGTAGATAGATGATACAGTTTATCATAATTTTTACACAGAGCTTAATTATATAATTCACCTCATATTTGACCGACGAACCACTGGAGGAGGTATACAATTCGACGCGTATGTATATATTTTTTATGTATAACCACGCATAACTTTTTATATAGTAGTCCGATTTCAATCATTATTTTTTTTATTGGAAAGATTATACTTCGAAATTGGTTCCATTTAAATTGTATCGAAATGGGCTGAGCCATTTTTTATACATCAACAATAATATTGTGAAAATGCTACATCGATCCGTGCATAATATTTGCGTTCTAGCGATGCGCCCCGTCTTCGCACAGGTGTATTATACATATAAACATTTCTCTCAAATTACTCTATCTTTTAAAACAAACTGCATCAAAATCCGTTGCGTAGTTTTAAAGATATAAGCATACATGGGGACAGACAGCGGAAAGCAAATTCGTTTAATACTATGTAATAATTCTGTACACGGGTGAAGTCGGTCATGCTATTTTTTGCAAAAAATAATTATTGGTAAGGGGTCAATAAGATCTACAACATAAGTTCCAATTATTTTACAATTGGCTGTTACTCGTCAATCAGCACGCAAACTAGATAAACAAACATTTAGGGACCTATAAATACTGGCTGTAGGCCCCTTAATATCTTCAAAACGTCTAATCTCCAAGCGTGTAACGCCATTAAGTTGCATTCATTTGCTCTCCCCTATCTTGGAAATAATTAAAACAACAAGCGGTCCCTGCGGCTCTGGAGTCTTATCGGCTAAACTTAATGGGAATGGGTTTCGCGTTTTATTATATTAAGGTTTCGCGAAGCTTAAATTCTGATTGTAATCTTGAATTAGATTGACATTTTCGATAACACCAAATCATACTTGCAATGCAAGCATCTGATCGCAAGAGGTTATCAGGTCCTTCATAATCACTTCAAATATTGTTGACCAGTGTGTGAAAAAGCTAATAAAATAATATGTTTTACTTGAATTATATTTTTCTTATTTTTATTACATATAATGCAAATAAGTTAGTTGTACTCTATTTATTATTTCAAACATTACCATCTTCGAAATTAGGTTTGCAACAATAACACTTTGATGACCAATAAAACTGCTTTTCAATTACGCATTAGCGGTACAAAAACTTGAAATGTCAATTAAACACAAGCGTGCTTCCAATGAAATGACGAAAATGTGTTTGGCCTGCATCCCATACTGATGCAATCACCATTAACCTTAGCCGATAAGGAGCCTGCTTAGTATGCGTGGGGCGCGCCCGTTCGCGCTTCGTTTCGGGTAAACTTCTTCATTACGCTGGGAAAAATGCTAAATACCACAACACGCCTGACTTGCATTCATTGAGCATTGCAACTTAAACCAAAAAGCACCCTGACTATAGCGTCAATAACGCACATAATTATATCGCAATATGGAAATCAAATCGTGGAATCAAAGTATAGTTTAGCAATTCTATGGCTATACATTTTTTTGTATTGTATCAGCCTTTTCAACAGTCCACTGCAGAACGTAGGCCTACCCACAAAGGGTGATTGGGCCATATCCACCATGCTGGCCCAGTGCGGGTTGGTGGATTCACATAAGCCATCGAATTTCTTCTACTGGCGTATGCAGGTTGCCTCACGATGTTTTCCTTCACCGAAAAGCCAGTGGTGTGAAACTCCGTACATAAATTCCAAAGAACTCATTGGTACGGGACCGGGGATTTGAACCCACTACCTCACGATTGTAAGGCGGGTGTCACTACCTCTAGACCACCGCGGCTTACTACCTCTAGACCACCACGACTAATGGCTATAAAATTGTCAATAAATTGACAAATAATCTAAACGATATCGAAAGAGAAAACTGTTTCATAAATCAACTAAAAATTAACATATTATCGAAATGCTATTACACATTAGACGATTTTTTTTTAAGTGCGTCCACACTCTCCACGAGGCGACACGACCACAGCAGCTGTAGCTCACTTCACATCCGCCGACTATAGCTGCGGCCAGGTACCTAATCACGGTGTAAGGGGGGGGGGGTGGTTATAAATTAAAATTTTCAATTTGTTCTGACAGTTCCGTTTTATTTTATAAAAACAAGCAAAAAGTACACGAAGAAAGAAAAAAATATAGGCCTGGCGCGAATTGTCGGATTGCCTCAGAGAGCGAAAGCCGGATGGGCTTTGTTCCCGGTTTACAATAAAAAATCAAAATTACCAAAAAAAGAATATTCAATTAATATTCATAAAGAAACATTGTAATAAAACTATTCAAGACAACGCAATTAAGTACAAGCCGCTATAAAGTAATCAGATATCTAGACAGGGTAATCTCATCCAAACGGTTTCCCTAGAAGAGGAAAGAAACCTGGTAATAAAACAATTCAAGACAACGTAATTAAGCACAAGCCGCTACAAATTAATCAGATATCTATACAAGGTAATCTCATCAAAATGGTTTCCCTGGAAGAGGAAAGAAACCTGGTAATAAAACAATTCAAGACAATGTAATTAAACACAAGCCGCTACAAATTAATCAGATATCTATACAGGGTAATCTTATCAAAATGGTTTCCCTAGAAGAGGAAAGAAACCTGGTAATAAAACAATTCAAGACAACGCAATTAAGCACAAGCCGCTACAAATTAATCAGATATCTATACAGGGTAATCTTATCAAAATGGTTTCCCTGGAAGAGGAAAGAAACCTGGTAATAAAACAATTCAAGACAACGTAATTAAACACAAGCCGCTACAAATTAATCAGATATCTATACAGGGTAATCTTATCAAAATGGTTTTCCTAGAAGAGGAATTCTTAGACGTTCACAATACAATCAGACTACAATATCAAATAACACCAATATAGTTGCATAAATCCAGATTTAAATTGGATTTAATTTAAGTTACACGCTGTCACCACTCAATCAGACAAGAAAATTAAATATTAATACTGCGAGGTGAAATATTAATATTTACATTAGGTATAAAGTAAAGTAACTTACTCCGTTGATACTAACTTACATTACCAGACTCATTCCGGGAAAAGGAATCCTAGGATCCTTTCTCATACAATCAATTTACAGTCTCGGAATGACTCGCTAAAGTTTAGACACACACAGTACACATCGCTTAAACACTTATACTATGGTTGAAGCTTCAGACCAGGTACAGAAACAGGATAGACATTTTATATCAGTTATAACATTTCAAAGCGATGCCATAAAAAGCCCAGAAGGGGAGTGATTTAAAGGTTGAAGGTAGGTTGAGATGTTTCACCGTTGTGCGTGGCAGCCCCAGTTTGCAGGTACACCTTGGTTTGAATTGAAGTTAAGGGATAAAAAAAAAACAACAGGCACCGATTCGTAAGTCGGCCCAGTCGCAGCGTGCAGAGCAGAAAATTTTCGTTCAAAAATATGAAAAGGCTACATACTTCAGAGGGGCGATGGTAGGTAATTTAAGTTTGCCGTGCAGGTCTTGGCGGTACTGTCAGAACGTCCGAAGAAGGAGTGCGGCACGTGCCTACGCCGGTTGCCGGACCAAGTCACCGGGTCAAATCACCTCCCTATCCAAGAAAAAAACGCTTTTAGTACGAGTCACCAAGCCAGAAAACACGCACGGCCACGCAGCACACATAGTCAAACCAATGAAAAAGCTACTCACCGCTTTATCAGGAGGATTTGAGCGATGGCGGCCTCAGCTCCGTACACGGCAGTAAGGTCCTACAACAAGAATCGGTCATCAGCATTTGCGATGAGAAACCACGGTTGAACAATCACTCCAATTCTCACTCGCTTACCGGTATCGAACTTCTTTTTGCGTCGACACGACACCCAACCTCTCAACTTGAAGCCCTTTCTTCGACCAAAATGCGACGTCGAGTGCATTTTTTACGCAATTTACTTCAAGTTCAAATGGCGGCTTTTCCGGGTTAACCAGAGGTCATTGGCTTCATAGAATTGGCAATAGATTCTGTTTGTTTATGGTCCAAAACCATAGTAAAACCAAAAAAGCTCTCCTCATACTGCCGGCCAAACGTCAAACCCACAGCCTAATCGATCGTTTTATGGTCGAACACAGACAATTTAACTGGGCAACACCATAATAAAAAAAAACTCGCGAACGTCAAAGTCAGAGAAGTGTCACCGCTTGTGTATACAAATACGATATAAATGGATTTGTACAAACAGTGATGAAACAATGTTTTTTTTTAGAATGTTTTAGTGGATTAAATGCAACAACCAGTTTACAAACTGCGGAGGAATAAAACAAAACCATGTGAATGGGTCCACAGATCCAATCAAGGGACTCCGTATGCGACAAGTAAGTTTCTTTACGTGAACAACAAAAAAAAGTGTTACAGTACCCCCCACGTCACGCAGAATTTCAGACGGGTACGGAAGAAATTCCGCTGGCCCCCAGCGACTAACTCAGTATCCAGAAATCGAACAACCTATCCTGCAAGAAAAAAAATCAATCACCTCCTTTGATGTCTTTGACGTGGCATTCGAAACATTTCCCATTACCATCTTCTAGAAGGTAAACTAGCTTGGACTTTTTCCTGACTACAGTACACCTCTCAAAGCGGGGTGCTAATTTGTAGGTAAAGCGTCGGGCGGCATCGCTACGGACGTGCGTGCGTCGCCAAACAACATCACCTTCATGGAACTCGACATCCCGCCTATGACGATTGTAGTACTTTGCATTCCGAGAGGGGGACCGTTTCAACGCCACAACAACACGCTGGAACACATTCTTCAACGTGCCTAACTTATCCACGTAAGCATCAGGACCACGAACGACAATTTCTTCCAGATCCTCAAATTGGCGGATAACATCCTCCGCTTCGCGCCCTTCAGATTCAGTTAGAGACTCCAAATCACGCATAAAACTATCAGATGAGGTGATCGCTCTCACCCGCTCCTCCGAGAGAAAAGTTTGAGTTTTGGGTAACAAAGACAAAATATCCGGAGCTATATTAAACTCCTTCCAGAAGTTGATTCCGAGTAAGAGTTCAGTAGAAACCTCCGGAATAACGTAAAATTTCACGATAGACGACTTTCCAAGTGCAGCGACAGGTAAAAATACATAACCTTTAACGGGGGAAGATGAACCGTTAGCAGTTAAAATTCGATGAGAATCCGAAGACGGATGTATAGTAACCAAATCTTGAAGGCGTGAGAGTACATTCCCTCCAAGAATAGAAATCTCCGAGCCAGAGTCTAGTAAACCTCTGAACTCTAATTCATACACAGAAATAGAGAGGTGCGGGCACTCCTCTCCACCAGAAACTTCGTGAACCATCGGTACCTTAGAAGGGTTATGGAAGTCTCGAACAAAGCTTAACCAATCTCGCCATTCTTCTGGAGTAGTAACAGGTTTACATTCAACCTTATTCTCGTTAGTTTTGTTTTTCAAGACTTTCGAAACGACGGAAGGGACTACAACCCTACACTTGCTCGGTCGTTGATTCACGCAATTGAGTTTTTTAGGACTAGTAGGAATCGAGGTTGACCGTCTAGGAGAACACGTGGGACAAGTAAGGATCGTAACATCCTTCTCGCCGCAACGAAAACATATCAGATAATGCGGAGCCTTGCAAGATTTAAGAGTATGACCGCTCACACGACAACGCACACAGTATTCAGCTACAACAGGATTTACAGTCTGGACTCTAGAAGAACGAGACATTTTATAAGCGAGGTCCGGCGCTACAGTTTCATCACTGACTTTTGGAGGTTCTGCAAATTTGTTGGCTTGCTTTCGTGCAGCCTCCAACAACATACATTTATCTTCAAGATCCTTCCAACAGTCTACAGGCGTCAAGGCTAACTGCGAGGTATAAAAGGGTCGCAAATTAGAGAGAACGATGCTTAGCTTCTCCGTATCAGGTATCACAATAGTCAGTCGCCGGAAATAGCCACTCATCATCGCTAGATAGTTAGTGATGCTCTCGTTCGCACCTTGAGTCCGACCACGAATCTCCGCCATCAGATCACTATTATAACTAGCCGGCAAGTAAGATTTTAGCAAACGCTGTTTCAGTTCGGCCCAGGTTGTCACCTCGTCCCTAACCGCACGGAACCAAAATAAAGCCTCGTCTACGAACAACTCTACTGCCGATTCAAAAAGTCTCGCTTCAGAAATACGACGAGCAGCGCTCAACTCTTCCAACCTCTCCAGAAAAGTCTTCACGCAAGTTCTCCCGTTGAATTTGACGTTGAGGGTGTGTACTCCAAAGCATTTCTCAACTACTCCATACTCCGCAACAGCAGGTCTAACTACGCCTGCGGCACCATCGACCGCGACAGAAGGCGAAGAGGGAGGAGACGCAGTCTCCTTTAAACTACTCTTGAAAACACTGAATAAGTTATCCAGTTTACCTAGCACAGGTGTTAAACGGGCGTCCAGCTGGTCCAAAGCGATTTGCAACTCGGAATCTCCGGCGAAGTTAAGCCTACCCAATCTATGAAACAAATGGTGAGCCAGCGCCTGTATTCGATTCAAAATTTTCAACGAGCAACGCTGCTGAACTGTTCCGCGAACCAGATCCTCTAAACTTCGCAGTTTATCCTGCAACGCCACAATTTCAGAGCGAACATCTAGATCTACCTCCGCAATGTCATCCGTCGGCATATCTCTATTCAGAGTACGAACCTGGGCTTTCAACGCAACAACGGTTTCAGTAGGTTTTGCACCTCTAATTATAACTTCATACTCCAGCTCGTCTTTATGCAACGCGTTGAAACAAATAGGCCTTTCTTCCATTTTGACGTATCACAAAGTTTTCCCTATCACTTAATATAAGTATATAAAAAAAATCCTATCAGATTAATATCAGTACACGGCAAGACATAAAAATAGAATGCCGCAAATTCAGATTCAGAAACAGTTCAAAGAAATTCAAAAAGTGTAAGAGGCAAAACGAGTTCAAAATTGAGCGATAGACCAATTTTGAGGAGGCAATTCACGCTAAGCCCCACGTTGGGCGCCAATTGTAAGGGGGGGGGTGGTTATAAATTAAAATTTTCAATTTGTTCTGACAGTTCCGTTTTATTTTATAAAAACAAGCAAAAAGTACACGAAGAAAGAAAAAAATATAGGCCTGGCGCGAATTGTCGGATTGCCTCAGAGAGCGAAAGCCGGATGGGCTTTGTTCCCGGTTTACAATAAAAAATCAAAATTACCAAAAAAAGAATATTCAATTAATATTCATAAAGAAACATTGTAATAAAACTATTCAAGACAACGCAATTAAGTACAAGCCGCTATAAAGTAATCAGATATCTAGACAGGGTAATCTCATCCAAACGGTTTCCCTAGAAGAGGAAAGAAACCTGGTAATAAAACAATTCAAGACAACGTAATTAAGCACAAGCCGCTACAAATTAATCAGATATCTATACAAGGTAATCTCATCAAAATGGTTTCCCTGGAAGAGGAAAGAAACCTGGTAATAAAACAATTCAAGACAATGTAATTAAACACAAGCCGCTACAAATTAATCAGATATCTATACAGGGTAATCTTATCAAAATGGTTTCCCTAGAAGAGGAAAGAAACCTGGTAATAAAACAATTCAAGACAACGCAATTAAGCACAAGCCGCTACAAATTAATCAGATATCTATACAGGGTAATCTTATCAAAATGGTTTCCCTGGAAGAGGAAAGAAACCTGGTAATAAAACAATTCAAGACAACGTAATTAAACACAAGCCGCTACAAATTAATCAGATATCTATACAGGGTAATCTTATCAAAATGGTTTTCCTAGAAGAGGAATTCTTAGACGTTCACAATACAATCAGACTACAATATCAAATAACACCAATATAGTTGCATAAATCCAGATTTAAATTGGATTTAATTTAAGTTACACGCTGTCACCACTCAATCAGACAAGAAAATTAAATATTAATACTGCGAGGTGAAATATTAATATTTACATTAGGTATAAAGTAAAGTAACTTACTCCGTTGATACTAACTTACATTACCAGACTCATTCCGGGAAAAGGAATCCTAGGATCCTTTCTCATACAATCAATTTACAGTCTCGGAATGACTCGCTAAAGTTTAGACACACACAGTACACATCGCTTAAACACTTATACTATGGTTGAAGCTTCAGACCAGGTACAGAAACAGGATAGACATTTTATATCAGTTATAACATTTCAAAGCGATGCCATAAAAAGCCCAGAAGGGGAGTGATTTAAAGGTTGAAGGTAGGTTGAGATGTTTCACCGTTGTGCGTGGCAGCCCCAGTTTGCAGGTACACCTTGGTTTGAATTGAAGTTAAGGGATAAAAAAAAAACAACAGGCACCGATTCGTAAGTCGGCCCAGTCGCAGCGTGCAGAGCAGAAAATTTTCGTTCAAAAATATGAAAAGGCTACATACTTCAGAGGGGCGATGGTAGGTAATTTAAGTTTGCCGTGCAGGTCTTGGCGGTACTGTCAGAACGTCCGAAGAAGGAGTGCGGCACGTGCCTACGCCGGTTGCCGGACCAAGTCACCGGGTCAAATCACCTCCCTATCCAAGAAAAAAACGCTTTTAGTACGAGTCACCAAGCCAGAAAACACGCACGGCCACGCAGCACACATAGTCAAACCAATGAAAAAGCTACTCACCGCTTTATCAGGAGGATTTGAGCGATGGCGGCCTCAGCTCCGTACACGGCAGTAAGGTCCTACAACAAGAATCGGTCATCAGCATTTGCGATGAGAAACCACGGTTGAACAATCACTCCAATTCTCACTCGCTTACCGGTATCGAACTTCTTTTTGCGTCGACACGACACCCAACCTCTCAACTTGAAGCCCTTTCTTCGACCAAAATGCGACGTCGAGTGCATTTTTTACGCAATTTACTTCAAGTTCAAATGGCGGCTTTTCCGGGTTAACCAGAGGTCATTGGCTTCATAGAATTGGCAATAGATTCTGTTTGTTTATGGTCCAAAACCATAGTAAAACCAAAAAAGCTCTCCTCATACTGCCGGCCAAACGTCAAACCCACAGCCTAATCGATCGTTTTATGGTCGAACACAGACAATTTAACTGGGCAACACCATAATAAAAAAAAACTCGCGAACGTCAAAGTCAGAGAAGTGTCACCGCTTGTGTATACAAATACGATATAAATGGATTTGTACAAACAGTGATGAAACAATGTTTTTTTTTAGAATGTTTTAGTGGATTAAATGCAACAACCAGTTTACAAACTGCGGAGGAATAAAACAAAACCATGTGAATGGGTCCACAGATCCAATCAAGGGACTCCGTATGCGACAAGTAAGTTTCTTTACGTGAACAACAAAAAAAAGTGTTACAACGGGCTTATTTCGACTAGAGCGTGGTGAGAATAAGAGTGCCGTTTATCAATTAAGTGTTTTTGACTATTTTGATTATTAATTGTTCAATTTTTAGGGTTCTGTACCTCAAAAAGAAAAAAACGAAACCCTTATTGGTTTTTTTTTTTTTATTGAACATTTTTACAAACCACAGACTCCAGGGTCTGTGCCCTTTGTTAACTAAAATTACAATTGTTAGATGATACTGTACAAAGAGAGTTAGTAGGTACTTGAAATTTTAGCCTAAGTTAGTTAGTTGATGCAATGCGTGAATGCCACGAGCAGACCGGCGACCCGCAAGCAGCACCCGATCACGAGTGTGACACATGTGCCAGCCATCGCAAAAAAAAACCCTTATTGGATCACTTTGTTATCCGTCTGTGAAATTTAAACTGTATATGTCTATCTATGATCTCTTGCAGTTGTGAAAAAGAAAAACTTCTCAGTTATCGTTTAAAAAAGTAAGAGCCTAAGAAGTTTATGTGGTAAAAAACCGCATATTTCGATACTCACAAAAATCAAAACCTACAGGGTAATTCCTGTTGACATAGAACTATGAAATTGGGAAAGAAGCATTGTCTCAGAGTACACATATAGGAATAAATCTGAAAACTGTACATTTTTATTTAAATCACAAAAAAATAGGGCTTTAAAATTCACAAAATATGGGTTCAAAATTCAAAGTGAGTAAATCGTATCATGTAAGGTATCATATAAAAGAACTTAATTAGCACATGCTAAAACAGGTTTTTAATTATTTTAACAATGTGTAATTTTCGATGTGACAAATAAAAAGATGGATGGATGACATCAAAAATACTGGAGTAGCATTGGCTTAAAAATGACAACAACAAAACAGCCTGGAAACAGCTGGAAGAGGCATATGTGTCACAAGACACGCCGACCACTAAACCCGAAATTCCGATGTGTTAGATTAGTATTAGGTTAAGTTTCATACTATGTTTAGTTTGGCAATAAAGGCTTAAATAAATAAATAAATTTTCGATGCATGAGAACAATAAAAAGCACAAGAAAAGTGAAAAAATCAAAAATCTTTTTTGTCGATGGTTATAGTATAGAGATTTTACCAATTTACTTCCTAATTTTGTGAAGTTTTCTGAATTTCTACGGAACCCTCGATGTCCGAGTCTGACTCGCACTTGTGCGGTTTTTAATGTACTAATTGCAATTTCATTTCAAACATACTCAATTTTTACAAAATACCAATTAATAATTAAGTTACAATATTATATTTGTTTTAGATACTAAATTATTTTTTTGAATAGATCCTTTAAATTTATTTGCTTAAAATACAACAGAACGGAAACACACTTACTATTTATTCAAAATTAGGATTTAAACTTCAAAGCCTGGATTAAATTTGGAAAATAATCTTTAGCAAGGTAATTCAATTAACGAAATAATACTGTTCTTAATCACAGACGTGGTAGCGATCCATGTAGTTCATACTTATTACAGATATAAACCTACAAAACAAAACAGGAACAAGAACGAAACACGAATAAACAAGTGGAATGAAAATTGGGTGAGCCGCCACTCAGTGAAAGTTAGCCCTCGACTCACTATCTTTAAACTGTTTAAACTGTATTCATGAACTGTTGACCTACTGAGCGGCACGACCCGTGGGGGGAGAGAGGGGAGTTCTCATTGGCGAACTTTTCAAATAACCAGCGCGTTCTCTATTAGCGCCTGTGTTCCTTAACCTTTACAGCCTTCGGAGAAATGCCCCGATATTAAAAACCAAACAACAACTCTAATACAAAGTAGCAAAGCACAAAATTGGAAAACTTTATGGAAAGCAAATGGGGTAAATTTAGACACCCGAGGTAATTTCAAAAATTATAGAAACTTTCGAAGTTGCAACGGGAATTTCTTTTATGGTTTCCGTGCGGGGGAGTGCAGAGTCGAAGCGGAAACGGAAAAGTTTAGGTGTTTATGGCACTGACTGTTCCCCGAAGGAAATTACTTGTTAAAAACTTATCCTCATTATGTGGGAACTTAAAATTCAAACTATGCGAAAAAAATAAGGAGACAGATTAAAGATGGCCTGACTTTAAAAATAATTCAAATTTGGTTCCAAGAATTTTGTAGTGCAATGATTATTAATTAGTAGTAGACATTACAACAAGGCATGGATGTTTGTTTCTCTATTACGCAAAAACTACTGAACATTCAGATGAAAATTTGCAATAGTAATGCTTATACAATATAATTATATCAAAATAACACATAAGCTATAATTTATAAAGCTATTGCGTGAAACGAAGTTTGCCGATTGCTCTTTAGCAAACACGGTATTCTACAACAATTAGCATTGTACAATTACGCCTGTACTTACGAGTATACCAGTATCACGCTGTGTTTGTTATCACTCAAAGTCACAACGCCTGAAAGAATATTAATATAAATATCATTCTAAAATTTTCTGTAGCGTTAATTGATATTTAATTATAACTACTGTTTTGTGAAAGCTACACCACTTTTAACAGTTATTTGCATTTCAAAAGTATAAAATAAAGGCACTATTAGTCCATTAGTCTGTTTGCCTAAAGTATGCCTGCTTCGTGCTTTTCACTTTTTACATTTTTAAAAGTTACTTCTTTGAATACTGTTGAAGATTTGGGCCTAATCGTTCGTTCGTTCGTTTCAGCCATAGGACGTCCACTGCTGGACATAGGCCTCCCCTAGGCCCCTATAGGCCTAAAGATCTCCAATAAGACCGGTTAGTAGCGGCTTGCATCCAGAGCGCGGTCTTAATAAGGTCCACTTCACTCTGTGGGTAGACATCCTACGCTGCGCTTGCCGGTACGTGGTCTCCAGAGTAGCAGTAAACAGTTTCGGAGATATTACATCTCCTTATCGTACGCCTCTCTTCAAAGGGATAGCCTATGAGCTCTCTTCCTGTACTCGGACCGACATAGTGGCGTTATTATACAAACGCTTCAAACCTTCGATATACCGATAGTCGATACGGCATCGTTGAAGAGACTCAAGCACAGCCCATGTCTCGACAAAATCAAAGGCTTTTTCATAGTCTACAAACGCTAAGCAAAGTGGCAAGTTATAACACCCGGTCTTCTGTATAACCTGCCGTAGCGTATGTATGTGGTCCATGGTGCCTTTTCAGAAACCGGCTTGTTCGGAAGGCTAGAAGTCATCAAGCTTGCATTCGAGACGATTCGTAATGACCCTTGAAAACAACTTATAAACATGGCTCAGAAGCGAGATGAGTCTATAGTTTTTCAATAAGGTGTTGTCACCTTTTTTGAAGAACAACACCACCACGCTTCTGTTCCACGCTTCTGGCGCTATGCCCTCGAAGACGACGGTGTTAATGAGCTTCTGTATGTATTAATTGTAGATCCTTGATGTTTTTACAAAAGTGAGAACGAACTCTACATTTTGGATGACAGCTGTCAAACTTAAAGTAGCTGTACAGTACAGTACTGTACTGTATCAGCCTTTTAATAGTCCATTGTAGAACGTAGACCTACCCATGAATGGTGATTAACGGTAAAGGCAACATATTTCCGTAATTGTGGACTTTATACTATTGCTGTCTTCACAAAAGTGAGACATTTCAACAAGTTCGACATTAGGGATGACAGACAGCTATCAAACATTAAAATTGTTTAATTCCGTTAACTGTCAATTTTATACCATTGCTGTGTTTATAAATGTGAGACAACTCAACGAGATCTACATTTTGAAAGACAGCTGTCAAACTTAAAACTGGTTTATCTCCGTAACTGTCAACTATTTATACCATTGCTGCATTAAAAAAAGCGAGAGATCTCAACGACAACACCGCGGCGACACTGCGACTGCACCGCACCTTCACTGCCGCTGCATCGCGGCGGCACCGTGGCGACCAGTCCTGCCATTAGCGACTTAGAAACTAGATCTAGAAGATTCTAGCTATTACCGTTCATGAGATACAGCCTGGTGACAGACAGACGGACAGAGGAGTCTTAGTAATAAGGTCCCGTTTTTACCCTTTAGGTACGGAACCCTAAAAATATAAGGTTATGGCATAGCACAAAAATCTAAATATCACGCGGGCGAAGCCGCGGGTAAATGCTAGTTATTTATAAAGTCATTCTCAAACATGTTACCTATGTTAATATGAAATATCTTATCCCAAAGATTCTGAAAAATTCGAAAACTTCTAGTATTTCTTCAATAATTTCAATATGTTCTAAGCTAAACTCACCTCGAAGTAAACTCATAACGAAGTTTAAACGAATATTTCTACGCGCAACTAAAGTACTGACTGAGCACTTACTTTGCGATTTGTTAGGTACTCAAGTTAGAAAACCGCCAAGTGCAAGTCAAGCCGCACTTTCAATGTTCAAAGACAATTTTTAAGAATAAAATATTTGTCTACTTTATTTTAGTTTTTTTTTCTGTGTTAATAATGTGGCTAAAACAAGTTTGATAAATGATAGATAGGTAGTACCTACCTACTTAGTTTAGTAGTTTGTCCTTAAGATAGGCCATTGTGGAATTGTGGACAAGTTCTTTTACATGATACCTACGATTTACTCACTTTGAATTTTGAAGCCCTATTTTTGTGATTTAAATAAAAATGTACAGTTTTCAAAACTATAGTAATCAATTCAATTTTAAAAAGAAATACCCATTTAGAATGTATAGTAGGTGGATTTATAATGATTTGAATATTATTGACCATAAAAATAATTAAATAGTAAGCTATATAGTATGTACTCGCAAATGATTTGTAAAACACTCAACATACTTTCATTTTAAACATGATTTTCAATGACAAAATCCTCTAAAGTAAAATTATGTTTATAAACGGACCCTGAAACTTATATGAATTCGTTTGAATTATACCACAGACAAGAAGTCGTGAAGTTGATTGCAGTTACAACATTGGAGGCGTTATTGCTTATATAATTTACTAAGAATAATTTATCGCTTTTCAAACACAGTTTTAACCTCTGATATAAAGAAAGGTGTCATAAGTTTAACGTGATTATTAATGCCTTTGTATCTGTATCTATGGTGTAAGAAAATGGCAAGTCAAAACTTAACTTTCAGTTTCAGTGTAAACAGATTTCGTAACTTTCAGTGTAAACAGATTTCAGAATTATAATTTATCAGTCTCTTGATTTTAATGCGGCTGTTATTAAAAAATGATGTAATCAAGGTTGATCTTACACACAAATAGTTGGAGTTTTAAAATATTTGACTTTACATATGTACGTACATAGTACGTTACTTATAAAGAAAATACCTACAAGTACACAAGTACAGTATATAATCTTACGCAGTCTATTTTCTCGTTTGTGAAAAGAAAGAAGTAAATTCTTGGAAGGGTGTTACACTTTTAAAAGTTTTTACTCAAATTTGTCTGCAACTGATTTTTTTCATTAGTTAGATTGTGTTGCCATGTTCTTACAGAACGCTACTGCATACTTCATATTCGAGCGCTTGCCAAGAAAAATCTTTTTGCATAATGGCAAGGATTTATTTTTATAAAGATGTTTTACGAAAGCTATTTTTGAGATTCTGTAGTTACTAGTTACCTACTATAATGAAATGTCAACAATGACAACAAAATACCTAAGTACAGGTAAATACAATTCGTAATATTTGAGTAAAAATTTTTCGTTCCTATGTAAAATCGCGTAAGTATCTTCAATACCCAGTTCGTCAATTATTATCATAATATCTCGGTCTAATGATGCAAGACAGATGTTTTGGAATTTGAGTTATTCTGCTATTTTTCCCAATTATCAAAATTAACATGGGTTATTTTTAACGTCTTTTATATAAACTATAACTAATATTAGGGGACATCTTACACACGGCCTCTGACCCCAAACTAAGCAAAACTTGGGATATGGCTGTCGGAGACTGATAAACTACATATTCATTATTTTTAAATAGATACTTATATAGATAGTAACTAAATAACACCCAGACATAGAGCAAACACCTATGTTCATCAGATAAATATTTGCTCTGGGAACCCACGCCTCTTCGACCCCGAAGTTAGGGTCACTAACCACTGAGCCACCGAGGCAGTCGAAGGCAGATAATGAGGGTCAAATGAACGAATGTACGAACTAATAATTATTTTTGTGGGATAAATAAATGCCTAGTAGTATAAAATAAACACATTGCAAAAATCATATTTGTAAAAATAACTGTAATCAATAGATAACTACTTTACCTCAGATTTAACGAATGAAAAACACGCAATTCAAGCTTCCTGGTGGCCTTATGCGTATAGCAATTTCTTGACTAAATCCAAGCCACGGCAGTGCTCTGTTTCAGTTGTTAATGCCTCCCGCGGTCACCCATTTGATGACTGAAACTGCCGAACGTTAACTTCACTGATCGCTAAGAAATACGTAGCTGTTTAGCATCGTCAGTCCATGGCTAAAAGCGAATTCATACCGGCCGGGTGGCTAGCCCTGGTGTCAAGTTCTCAAGCCTTAAGAAGACCTGTAACATGGCTAAACGGTTAAAACAACCGGAACCTACAATTAAGCGTATTTTCCTAGGCCAGTTGTAAATGTCAGCCGCGGTCAACCATCCGAAGACTGATCGTGCCGAACGTTGCTTAACTTTGATGATCGCCAACTATCGCTGAGAAAGCCGTGAAGCATGTAGATCGCACTCAATGACCGATTACGTGCAATTTGAGGGTCATGTGGCGACGACGCGACGTGACACGGGAGCTTTCAGTGGAGACAACCGCTCCGGGACGGGCAAGTCCGGGTAGAGAGGAATTGGCTATTCATATTCAAAACTAAATATTACTGTAACTACTTCTCAAATTATGCTCTGAGCGCTTCATAACTCATATTGTACTATGGACTTAAACACTCTAATAAAATAATAATGCAATATTTAGCTCGCGTATCGACGCGAAGGGACGCAACGCGTCACGATTTTATTTCCCTTCAATTTTTTTTTTATTAATCGCTTCACAATTGGCTAAAAATCGATTGACATACACAAAAAATACTTAGAGTACATCTTCCTTTATTGGAAGTTGGATAGAAATGATGCAATGCTCAGTATGTGGGGTGTTGCTTAATATTCCAACTGGTGGTTTGCGACGCCGCGGTCCTGATGCCGTAAATAAGGGCGTGCGCGCAATAACTGCTCATCCCACAATTCCTGCCGATGGTGGCACTATACACGACTTACGGCGGTACCGGAGCTTACTTGACAATCTGGATATTATTGTGACCAATATAAAATAAGTAAAATAAAGTAATAATAATTTTATTTGAAACTAATAATAATATGTTGAACATAGTATTTTAGTCTTAACCAAAGTGACATAAAAATAACAATTTAAAGATATTGAATAAAACTAAACTTAATTACAATTGTTTGAAACTGTACCCTGCAACACAGGCTCCTCGGAGACCTAGTGCAGAGTGCAGCGTACTTAATTTAGCTTAAGCGTCTTTTTAGAACAAATAAACTATTATTTATTATTTTTAAGATATTAATTTTGATTTTACCCATCATTATATTCTCTAGCCGCCGCTGTAGGATTCCCTGTGTCGCGGTGAGTCTTCGAGTGGTCAAATTTTCTTTCGTATGTTAGTTTGTTAGATAGATAAATTTATGCTTTATCGTTCACACCGGATCTAAAAGAAATAACATGACAAAAAAACTTAAAAACTAGCGTACCAATAGGCGGCTCTACGGTTGACAGCAATTCTTTGATGTTTCAAAAATGTTATTTTACAGTCGCGAAGTCTAGTGTTCGGACAACTACCAGTTAAATAACAATAAATAATAGTTGAGTAAGTAGTTTTAAAAGAAAAGATATAAAGATATGTCATGTCGTACAGGGAGGTGTAAACACTAGCAAAAGACCGCAAGACGTGGAATTTTCTCCACCGACAAGAGCCTTGCTCTTAAAAGTTATGATGATGATGATGATAATGAAGTAGTTTGTAAAGGCTGTAGGGCTAGTTTTGGTGTCAGATTTTTACACCGTCTTGCCATCCGAAGATTTGCCGAGCCGAACTTTGCTCTACTTTGGTAAAGTTTAGCTAAGATGCACTTCATTAAACTTTGCTGAAAGTACTACTAAAATAATTTAAGTTACGGTATTTACCATTCATATTTTTCGGTATTAGTAATATTGATGTCGAAGTCGCAGTTATAAGAAACAACGACAATTATAAACAAAGACTAGATTTTCCAAAGAGCTATTAATGCTACGAGAAACGAAACGTAACGTGACGTAGAGTTCTACGTCACGTTTGTAGCGCCCTTGTAGCACTACTACGCTGCGTAGCGTAATAACCTACAAGAAATTATAACATATTTATTTTCGAGATACAACTGAAATTTCAAGAATTGGAATTCATTTGAAATTCTTTTCGACAGTGAAAATGATAACAAAATCAATGGAATTGACAAAATGTATTTTTTTCCATATTTCCAAGTTCATAGGTTGGCTCCATAATAAATGTAAACGAGAATTAGATAACTGGTTGTAAGAAGCTACGCAGCTGCAGTATGCGTTTCTTCTATTCCGGGCCGGGGATGTTGTCAACTGTTTAAGAAAATGTAAATGTATGGTAATAGAGGATCCGTTTGTTGCAGCGTCCCCCCTTTTCTCCTCCCCCCTTCTGTAATGTGACGAAGTTTGCATTTGTTTGGCTCCTCAGCGAGATGCTTTGTTTAGCATAACGGGGAACAGACACTGTCTCAGTTAACTAATAATGGGGAAATTAAAACAACAGTGTCTTCGTCTTTGGGCTTTGTTTTGATTAAACTGTTTTAGTAGCCTGGGTTCCAGTATAATATATCCAACAAAAACATGTTCATGTGAAATGTAGCCAATACAAGACTACAGTTTGCACTTTGCACAAAAGTTATCAGATCTCATGTAGAGCCAAGCTTCTAACTCTAGACGCCTTAACTCTACAAGTTCTTACTGCACAAACTGTACAGCTTAGTCAATATATGTGACTTGGCCGTTTACTAAGGATTCTGAAATTATGTTTTATTATCTATGACAACAAGTACTTGTATCCGTTTTCAGACTTCTAGATTTCGAAACTTTAATAGTTTCGAAATTCGCATACAAATTTTCATCCCCCAATTTTAGGGGTAGGGGGGTGATTTATTAAAAACGCTGCAATACGTATTTTATTATTTATAACAAAGAGTCATTAAATCAATTTTTTGACTTTTAGAATGAAAATTAGTGATAGTCTCATACAAGCTTTTATCCCTTAGTTCATGGGGTTGGGGGGTAAAACATCGAAGTTTTAGATTTTTTCCTTTCTATATGCGTAATAAACCTTGATGCCAAATATCAAGTTTCTAGGTCATCTGGAAGTGGGTTAGGTTTTTGATCTATAAGTCAGTGAGTCAGTGAATCAGTCAATGAAACTCCGATTTTTAAACGTTAATATATAATTAACTGTTAAAGCAAAATTAATGAAACTTTGTATTCTAGGCAAGCTAAAAAATCCTTAATATATATATTAAGGATTTTTGGCAATGGATGGATGGGCAAATTTTTTTTTTTATTTTATATATTTAGGTTAAATAGTTTTCGAGTTATGAAGGGGTCAAAAGAGGCTCGAAATGGTTCGTGTAATATTACACACGTCGCGTCGCCAGCTCTTTTTTCTTTGTCTTGGCTGGACACGATACCGCGTGTCTAGATTAAATAGTATGTACCAATAGTACGAGTACTTAGGAAAAACTCAAATGAATGAAATCAGATAATTGATTATATGACATTTAAAGGAAGAATTCACTTAAAACAGATTTGAAACTATTGAACATATTTTTAAGATGTCTTAATTTTACAAAGTTCTTACTTAGTTATCATATTTCCAAATATTTCGTATGTTGTAATTGTAATCCCAGTCACATTTAACAAAGGAAAGTACAAAGCGTGACAAGTAGGCTTAAGTCCCTGCTCACGGCCCCCGGCGGCGACTGTCCATCGTTACAGGAGTATTATCAGACAATAAATTATAGTATAGTAGTATTATCGTAAGGCCTCTTGTGACGTGGCTGAGTCCTGGAGCAACAACTCACAAAAATATATCCATCGAAATTGAATAAATAAAATCAGTCTATTTGTGAGATTATGTGGTCTAACGTAGGTCTATTTACATGGATAGTATCAAATATTCTACCTATGGAGGTGTACAAATATTGTTATTTCAAGGACATAGTCATGGTCGTCAAATGATCTTACATTTACTTGTTTAAAAACACCGTAATCATTCGTAGCCACTTGATGGAGTCTATGGCGTGGAGAACGACAGAATCTATGTCACTTATAATGTAATCCTAGTTTGGTAATATTCTGTACTTATATTTCGAATATGGCGGCGGTAGGTTCGCAATAAATTGTAGAAACTATTTGCACGATACGCCCCAAGCAAGATGTGTTTGCAGTTCACAGCACACATCTTAAAATTAAATGAAGAGAGCGCTCTTATAGGCAACTGCTTCAATGAATTATTTGCATGAGAAACAAAACACGATTGTGAGAGGTGTTCTCTTACTTCGCCGAGCAAATATGAGTTTTTTTGTAGTGAGCTTACGGACTATAAGAATCTAACCAGCTTCGCACATCTTTTCTCTTCTACTCGTATGTCATGATGTCAAAACAAAAGTTAAAAATAACTAATTTCTTTTTGCCGTTTTATCTCAGGTCACTCACATTATCAGTTCATATTAGTATTTTTGTATATATTTTTAGGATTTCGTACCTCAAACGGAAAAAACGGAACGCTTAAAGATATCGGGTTGAAATTTAAACTGTATACTGTAACAGTTTAAATTTCAACCCGATATCTTTAAGCGTTCCAACAAAGTGATCCTGTAAGGGTTCCGTTTTTTCCGTTTGAAGTACGGAATCCTAAAAATATATACGTATATTTATATGGCCTCTTGCAGTTGTGTAAAAAAACTTCTCAGTTATCTTTTAAAAAGTTAGAGCCGTTTATGTCGTAAAAAACCGCATATTTCGACACTCACAAAAATCAAAACCTACAGGGTAAGTACCGTTGACATAGAACTATGGAATTTGGCGAAAAACATTGTCTCAGAGTATAGACTGCCTCGGTGGCTCTGTGGTTAGTGACCCTAACTTCTAGATCAAAGAGGCGTGGGTTCGATCCCCACCCAGGGCAAATATTTATGTGATGAACATAAGTATTTGCTCTGTGTCTGGGTGTTATTTAGTTACTATGTATATAAGTATGTATTTAAAAATAAGTATACGTAGTATATCAGTCTCTGGCAGCCATATCACAAGCTTTGCTTAGTTTGGGGTCAGAGGCAGTGTGTAAGATGTCCAAAAAAAAAAAAAATATAGGAATAAATATTTGAAAATTGTACATTTTTATTTAAATCACAAAAAATAGGGCCTCATATTTCACAAAATATGGGTTCAAAATTCAAAGTGAGTAAATCGTATCATGTAAGGTGTCATATAAAAGAACTTCATCAGCACATGCTAAAACAGGTTTTTAATTATTTTAAAAATGTGTAATTTTCGATGTATGACAAGAAATGTGAAAAGAAAAAAAAAACTTTATTGTCGATGGTTATAGTATTTCACCAACTTACTTACCAATTTTGTAAAATTTTCTGGATTTCTACGGAACTCTAGATGTGCCAGCCTGACTCGTACTTGTCCGGTTTTTTTTTGTTTTGAATTAAATATCTGTACAAATAAAGCCATGTATTCACTGAGCAACAATGTTACGGATACCTACACAGTTTCTGAAACATTACGTAGATGTTTCCAGGAACAGCATAGAAACATACCAATAAACACGTAGTGTTTACAGAAAAAAATAATTGTCGCTGAAACATCATGATTTGTTTCAGAAACACGTTGATTGTTTTAGGAAACAGAGTTCATAAACAATTGTCACTCAGTGAATAAATGGCTTAGTAAGGAAAAAAATATCTAAATATGGTGCTTGCGTCTAATTTGACTCCTCATCTATTCTGAAATCTTTACAGTGTTCTATAAAACGATCCGATAAGCCAACCTCAATTTATTTCGCCCCGTTTCAAGTTTCTCAGCCCCATATTCAGAACATATATGAGTTTCTCAGAACATTGGCTTTTTATTATCCTCGTACGCTCCAAGGTTCCCGAAAAGAGTTTATTATGCCTTTAGTACATATTAACCAGTGTTATAAAAATATTATACAGAAAACAGCTTAAAAAATAATGTCGTATTTTCATCTTATACATATCTTTGGTACTTATAAATACGTTCCTAAAGTTGCTTGCAAAAGATTGGCATTACTAGTAGAGCTGCCAATTATTATGGCACTCTCTAGATTTTATCGTATTTATTTTTTATGTAGCGTTTTGTTATTTATTGCTTGAACAATAAATAATGCATGTTTATTTAAAATGACGTCATTTTCACTGGTAGAGACTACCAAAATACGTTGGATGTCATTGCTCCAATTCGTTCTATGCTATCACAGCTCTTAAACAAGTTGAAGAGGCCTTAGGTAGGGCACAAAATTCATAGAAGTAGAACTTATGGGCAATGTTTTGCCAAGTTCTCCTGTGAAGACAAGACAAGATCAAAAACCAGTGCAGAGTAGAAAATCAACTAACTTACTTAAGCAGAATGTAGATGGACTGTGAGTCTCGAATAAAATTTAAAAGGGTGGTCCCTCCCATCTCTCAGAAGCAAAACCTCATCGAACTAATAAATTTATGGAACTGGACTACATTAGAATAAACTTGGGAAACCCAAGAAGCGTATTTCATATCGAGGCTACAAAAAACTGGCTGATTATAAAAGCGGTAAATGACTTATCTCGCATATAATGTAGCGCTGACGTGTATTTTAGATTAAATATTTTGTAGGCAAATCTTTCTTCAACGCCACTGTTATATTTTTAAGCGTATAAAATACGTCGCAAACATCACAGATGTCACATTTTCTCCAAACCCAGAGCTCAGCTAACGTTCTGCCGTCATGGAGCTGCGTCTGTGTAACGTTTATTTTTTAATTATTTTAGTTCAAAATGTTGCCAGTGAGCTAGGTAGCTTAACATTTGTGATCGATGAGACGTATTCGATGGGACACGTCATCGCAACGGTGAAACAAGGTGCCGCTGCCATTTTTGACACAGTGGAAGAACATAGAAACCAATCGCAGATCGACAACTTTGTTGTAGTTACTTTCAATGATCGTAGCTTGAGCCACCGTGACGCAGGTAAGTGCTTCATTATGGTGGTTTCACTAAGTCAGCGTGCGACATCCAATTTTTATTGGGTTTTTTGAATTCACAGAGGGCCTGTTCGTTTTGAGTAAAAAAAACTCATATAACGATCATAAAGAGACTAAGTAAGTAAGTTCGTATAGGCCGGGTGGCTAGCCCTGGTGTCAGAGTTTTTAGACCGCCTGAAGGCCTCTGACATGGCTAAACGTTTAAAACAACCGGGACCTACAATTTAACGTGTCATCCGAGCCACGGTAGCGCTCAGTTGGAAAATGCCACCCGCGGTCACCCATCCAAATACTGACCGTGCGGAACGTTGCTTAATTTCGGTGATCGCTGACAAACACCTAGTCAAACTACGCTACGAGCGAGACTGATAGTGTTAACGAGGTAGGTAGATAATCCTCAAAATTGTGGCCTGTTTATGCGCAAGTGTCCATCCATCCATATATCCATGCTTAAGCCGTAGGACGTCCACTAGTTAAAAACTAAAGCGATAATCGGTCGATGCACTTTCGTGCATAAACTGACCACTAATTTGGTTTTTAGTTCTCGCGCAGGGGTGGTTGATCAAAACTAGCATTTTGTGCTGAGTTGGGATCGATCTCCTTAGCAGATCGTGGGCGCTTACAACGTACCGATCCTACTTATTTATTTCTGTTGGAACTTTTTTATTTTGCAAGTGTTCGTTAATGTTGCAAAGTAAGTTTACTCTCTTTTTTATTCTTTTACAGACGTAAAAGTAAGAGCTAACACTAACAACCGCAATGTCTTTATATCGAGTCTGCAGCAAATCTATCTCGAGGACGGCGGCGACTGCCCGGAAATGGCGCTGGCAGGCATCCTCAAAGGATTGGAGGAAAGCCGCCCCAGATCTCTCCTGTTTGTCTTCACTGATGCCACCGCCAAAGACTACGATAAGTTTCAACAAGTAAAGAAACTTGCACAAATGAAACTATCTCAGGTAAAATTATGTGCTAATAATACTTCTCTGAGCTATAAACTTCATTTGATTACAGTCGGCACTGAAACGTGGTCTCTTAATATGGGATTTATTGACAGAGTGTAAGCAAGGTCTCAGAGTCTACTGGATCGAGCCGGCACTTGTGTTGTCAAATGTATGTTTGTATGTATATTTGTTCGACGATAACACAAGTACCGCTCAGCCGAACTCCGTGAAATTTAGCATGCACGTAGTTTACATATGTAGAATTTTTAAGTTAATCGAAGCATCCTCTGTTTAGTGGTTGCGAAGATACGAGGGCCGTGGCAAAAAGAAGCAAAACGGCGCCACTTTCTGCGGGACTCGATTGGGTTAAATCAGTGATTGAAATATGACCCCCTTCGCGTTCACAGATTAATCTGATATTTGGTACACACCTTTAATTTTAGTAAATATATACAATTTAATATACTTTTCAACATTAAATACTCATTCTTAACGAACTGTCGATAAATAATATCTGTTTATTTAAAATACTAATTTACATTTTGATAGTTTGTCAAAAATCAAAAGAAGGATTCACGGAATGGACCTGTCGATATTTTCTTTTTTTTGTTAGTAAATAACATAACATATTTTCTAAAAAATAAATCCAAAAAAATGTTTTTTGTAAAAAGCTTTTATTTAATTGCTCTAAAAATAAGAAAACATGATTTTTCTTTAAAATATTATACACAATTTATATGATCATAAAAGCTTGTCGCGCGATTTTCTTGTGTAAATTAACTAGTACCTATTTAATTAAACTTAAGACTAAAAAAGCGTGATGTCAGAAGTTTTTTAAATGTATTTATTTTTATTCAGATTGCTCAAATTTAACAGCTGTCATCCGAAATGTAGATCTCGTCGAGCTCTATCACTTTTGTGAAGACAGCTGTAGTCTAGAATCGATAATAACCGAGACAAATCGCGTTTAAGTTTGACAGCTGTCATCCAAAATGTAGGTCTCGTCGATCTCTACCACTTTTTTGAAGACAGCGGTAGTCTAGGATCGATAATAACCGAGATAAATCACGTTGAAGCTTGACAGCTGTCATCCGAAATGTAGATCTCGTTGAGCTCTATCACTTTTGTGAAGACAGCAGTAGTCTAGAATCTAATTTTACCGTGATTTATCTATTGATGTGCATTTCTTACCATACCTAAATTGTTTTCGTAAATTGAGGAACAAAACGTGAAAGCTAAAAATTCAACGTTGATAAGAGTGTTAAAAGATAACAAAGCCATTCTTCAAATTATGATTCACAGATCGTGTTCATACTAACAGGGATGTGTATGGAGAGTGCTTCTTCCAGAGGGTACACGGTTTACGAAGACTTAGCAGAAGCCACCAATGGTCAAGTGTTCCATTTGAGAGAAGTCGATAAAGTAAGTCTCTTGAACAATATATTATAATTAACACTTTTTATATCACTGATGTTGGTAATAGATAATTATTTGTTGCAAAAAATAGCATGACCGACTTCACCCGTGCGTGTACAGAATCATTACATAGTATAAAGTCGCTTTCCGCTGTCTGTCCCCACGTATGCTTATATCTTTAAAGCTACGCAACGGATTTTGAAGAAGAGTAATTGAAGAGAAATGTTTTTATATATAATACACCTGTGCGAAGCCGGGGCGCATCGCTAGAACGCAAATATTATGCACGGATCGATGTAGCATTTTTTACATTATTGTTGATTGAATGGGACCAATTTCGAATAACAAAAACCGGACAAGTGCGAGTCAGGCTCGCACATCGAGGGTTCCGTACAATCACGATTATAAAATTGTTTTAGCATTGCAAATGAAGTTCTTTAAAATGATACGTCACTCACTTTGAATTTGATTGAGTCAGGAAATGCATTGAAAAACAACATCTCTCGAACGCATATAATATACCTCGTACATCGAAGGAGAAAGTTAATGCCGCGGGCTAACTTGACGCCAACGCCATCTAGTTTTGATATGAGTAAATACTGAGATTTAAACTGCTTTAAGAATTGATTTTATAACTTATTTGATTTGATTGCTATTAAGTTTGATGTTTTATATTTATACAATTATACATTAACATATAAATTTATATTTGAATTTATTTTCAGTTTAGACAGAATTTTGAACCAATTTTTTGTGAATTTTGAGGCCCTATATTTTGTGATGTAAATAAAAATGTACAGTTTTCAGATTTATTCCTATATATCTACTCTGAGACAATGTTTCTCGCCAAATTTCATAGTTCTATGTCAACGGGAAGTACCCTGTAGGTTTTGATTTTTGTGAGTGCAAAATATGTTGTTTTTTACGACATAAACGGCTCTAACTTTTTTATACGGTAACTGAGAAGCTTTTCTTTTACACAACTGCAAGAATTCATAGGTTTACGTATATGGTTTAAATTTCAACTTGATATCTTTACGCGTTCCCGAGATAAAGAGTCTTGACATACACACAGATGGACAGACGGACAGACGGACAGACGGACAGACGGACAGACGGACAGACGGACAGACGGACAGACGGACAGACGGACAGTCGGACAACAAAGTGATCCTATAAGGGTTCCGTTTTTTCCGCTTGAGGTACGGAACCCTAAAAAGAATTATTGAAATCTGACTACTATAAAAAAGTTAAGCGTGGTTATACAAAAAAAAAATATACGCGTCGACTTGTACCTATACCTCCTCCGGTGGTTCATCGGCCAAAAATGGTGTAAGAAAACTAGCATATAATTTTACCTCTAGAGAAGTATTACAAGAGAATACGTGAATTGACTTACTTGCGACTTGACAGTGGTCAATCATTTTCCTATCGTAAGTTCAGCAGTAGGTACAGCAGTAATAAACTATGAATGAGTAATCCTTGCAAACCTATATCGGTACATTCAAAACATTTTCCCAAGTGATATGCACTCACCCTATGCGATTACGACCAAGTTGATTAAAAATATTTTAATGATCGAAGACACAATTTAACCATTGTAGCATAGCCACTTTGAAAAACACTAATTCACTACAAAAACACATTATCACTTCATTTTGCTGAAACAAAACACCATATTTTTATTTATGAAAGCATTGGGAGTGCCGTATCAGGCTTTTTAATAGTCCACGAAGGACGTAGACCTATCAATCGCAAGGGCGGTTGGGCCATATTCAAGAAGCTAGCCCAGTGCGGGTTGGTGGATTCACACACGCCATCGAATTTTCTTACGTAAGATCCAAGGAAACTCATAGGTACGGGACCAGGATTTGGATCCACGATCTTAAGAATGACACGCCAGCGTTACAACCACTGGACCAGCACGGCTTCCGACAAGCACTGGGAGTAAAGCGACGGATAAACTTGATTTTATCATGGTTAATTTACAGTGTAAGGGTTTGAGAACTATGCTGGATGCTAGAGGAAAGCGGCGGGTTAAAAATAAATTGATTAAAATAAGTAAATTTGCTTTTCACAGATTTTGGAATATGTGAAGAAGACCATAACAGGCCAGAGGACAACATTAATTCGCAAAACTCTGTCACCCGGATTCAATTCCTTTAATGTGAGTAGCTTTGTTGAGAATAACGGGGCATTGAATCTTGGATGGGAATAGCTCGTAGTAATATTATAATCAGATGGCACAATAAGAGAGAGGCCTATACCCAACATCGGTATAAAGAAGACAGTAGATGATGATGATGAATATAATAATCCGTGAGTGAAATGTCCCTTAGTATTAATAGTTATACTGAAATAAAATTGTCAATTGACTGGACTGGGGGCTAATTGTCTAACAAAAGTAAATGCAAACCATTCGTAATATTTCGTGTAATGTTTAGTGTTTTTTGCACAGTTAGCACGACTATTAAGAAGAGGGATAAAACATTTCTTGCAGCCAAATCAGTTTAGCAACCAAGTCAAGCCGCGCACGAGGAAGCATTCCGTGAAAGATAAGATTAATGACTATTTTAAGCAGAAAAACAAATTTAGGTACTGTGAGGATTTAGAACACGTCCGTCAGATTGCACATTCGTCAGAAGCAGTTTTTTTTATAATTTCATTTCAGTTTCGTCACGAATGACGAATGTGGAAAACCTCTAATGACCCTTTCGTCTGATTCTACTTTTGTCATACATCGTCAGTGTCATCTTAGGGGGAGAGAAAAACAGATCCTAATCCGATTAGTGATAGTCATGACTCATGAGCAATAAAACAAGATTTTAAAAATATACTTTAGTGTACTTATAAACTTAAACATAATAATGAGTCAGTTAAAGCTGAAACACAGCATTGCCCCGAAAATGCTTCAGCTTTGGTTGACCTATCGTATCGTAGTTCTACTAGTTATTTCTTAACAACGACTGAAGGTAAAAAACCGGACAAGTGAAGAAAATTTCACGAAATTGGGAAGTAAGTAATCCATGGGGGAGGCCTATGTCCAGCAGTGGGCGTCCTACGGCTGATGGATGGATGGAATCTGCAGATCGGTAGCTACGGGCGGCATTTCCAACAGAACGGTACAGTGTCTTGGATGACACGTTAAACTACAGGTTCTGGTTAATTAAACCTACCCAAATAATAGCATTCAAGCAACTTAAAAAATCGGACACTAGGGCCTATGACCTAAGGTAATATAACCTTACTTATTTCAGTTCAATGTCGATCCGATGATGTCCGAGCTGTTGGGGTCCTTGTCGGCTTCCGAAACCATTGACCCAAAAGCGATAATAACAGATTCCCAATCCGAATTTATTCCAACATCGCTTCTTGAAACAGATAGAGCTCTGGTAAGTTTTCATAGCGGTAATACGGGGTCATCAGATGCCAAGTCGATGGGTCAGCCGAAATTTCGTGAAAACAACAAAACACAACGCAATACCGCTAAAGAAGCTTCCACTTCAAAAAATCTGCTACAGAAAATTACAGCTCAGTTTCGACAAATTTTTGAAGTGAACAAGCGAACTTCTTTAGCGACGTTGTGCACTTTTTGGAATGGGTAAAAAATGTTAAACTCGCATCAAGACGTGTTGCCTGATCGAAAATTCGCAAGACGGAGCGCAGGATGCTTGCGCGAGTGTGCGTGTGTGATATTGTATTTTACCACATAAATGACAGTATTTTATACGTTCAAGTTTTCACTTCTGCCAGCATTCCCGGAGTGCAAACCGTTGTTTTTTTGATGATCTGATTTTTTACTCTATACCGGGTTTTGTCTATAGTAAAAGTTGTTCATAGTAATGGTCTAAATCACCTTCTTTCCGCTTAATACACCAATTCTGGATAACTTTGCATAGTAAAGTACCGTTTTCCAAAATACACCTGTATTTTATTTACCGCTGAGTATTTGGGACGTCTAGTAATATTTATATCTTTGACCAAAACAATACAATTTAATAATCATTGTGATTGGTGTGACTTCAGGTATTTTCAGCAGACCTGACAAATCCAGGAAGTTACTTTGTTGAAGTTGAAAGCAACGCGGGCGCTCGACTGGTGATAAGCGCAAAGTCAAAAGTAGACTTCCGACATGGATTCTCTAGCTTCAAACCTTCTTCTATTGTAGACACTAGTGCGCAGCCTGCTCCAGGTACCTATTTCCTATTCTTTGGCTCTGTATTGAATAGTAAAAATTCAACCACCAGATACTGCTTCTCAAGAAGGGAATCAGGCCTGGTTTTACCGCATCGGTTAGTCAAATCTCTAGAACATCCTCACGATGACAGATGATACATTATTTGGCACTTAAAGATAACATCTCGTAAAATTAAAAGCACATACGAATAACTTATCCTTAAAATGTGTTACCATCGTGAAAAAAAAGTAGTCTTAGCTCAAACACAATTTATGAACTACCTATTTGTTTTAGGTAAAACTTACCTGTCAATAAAGCTTATCGAAGGTGACGTCGAATTGAAATCAGTCCAAATTCTGGATATGAATGACAATGTGTTGTATGATCTTCCCCTGGAGGCGCAGAATGGAGAAACAAAACTATACTCTACAGAAGCATTTGACCCTCCAGAACACATGTTTGATTTAGTCGTGAGTATCATTACAGTATTTTTGAGTGTTATAATTATAAGATGAATTCATCCTCAGTTATAATTACCCATTTGAACTTGAAGGACTATTTTATTTGTCAAGACTATCGCGCCATCATCGAGGCATAGTAATTTGATAGAGTAAAACTACTTAAAAATATTTTTCTGCTTGTTTCTGACCAACGGTTTTTTTTGCAAAAAAAAAAAATATGAAGAGTGAAAAATGTACTACCAATTACCAGAAGTGATGTTATCTTACCTTGGCCAGAAAAGCAGTTTTTATGCCATCAATGGCCCTCAGAGTTAATTTTCCATTGAAGTAAGTTAAATTTGAGACCTTTTGAACATGAATTTTTAATTTTTAGGTTACTGGTTATGATCCAGAGACAAAATCAAAAATAATAAGACGGTCAGCTACTCCGATAGAGGTTCAACAAAATAACTAAAAAGAAACAGGTAACTAAGTTAACTAAACACTTATTATTCTATTATCATTTACTTAAATGACTGGTTTAAATGATTAAGTACCTGTACTGTACCAGCCTTTTTAATAGTCCACTGCAGGACGTAGGCCTACCCACGAAGGGTGATTGGGCCATATCCACCACGATTAAGTACCTATATTTATTAATGATTTAAACAATATGAATGACAGAACTACACTTGCATACTGTATTGTACTGTACCAGCCTATTTTAGCTATCACGGTTCATGAGATATAGCCTGGTGACAGACAGACGGCCAGACGGACGGACAGCGGAGTCTTAGTAATAGGGTTCCGTACCCAAAGGGTAAAAATGGGACCCTGTTACTATGACTCCGCTGTCCGTCCGTCTGTCCGTCTGGCATAATATACAAATAAACCTACTTTTCAATCACTCTATCTATTAAAAAAAACCGCATCAAAATCCATTGCGTAGTTTTAAAGATAATTTAAGTATACATAGGGACAGACAGCGCGAAGCGACTTTGTTTTATACTATGTAGTGGAATATTTTTTGTTTTATAAATTCCTCTCCAGAAGAAAGGGTTGCCTGGAAGAGATTGCTATAAGCAATAAGGCCGCCCTTTGTTGCACTATTTTATGTTGTTGTTTTTTTTTCCTCTCTGTGTATTTTTGTTTTCTGAATTGTATTTTAGTGTTAACAATAAAGTATTTATCTATCTATCTATTTTCTTATTTTCAGACGAGCAGATACAACAAATAGACATATATGACATCTATGACGACAGGGTTAATGTCTGGGTATAATAAATATTATCATAAATATTCCCTTTATTAGATTATCAAGAAATATTGGAAACTAACCGTCTTACCACAAAAGATTTACGCGCGCTTTAGACAATGTTTAACAGTACAAATTGCACTGTTAAAGCGTGTTTAAATCTGTTGTCGTAAGGTGGTAATTGTTTTTTTATTAAACCAGGAATGATAAATATAAAGGACGGCACAGTTCGAGAAGGGGGCTATTGGCGTCAGTTTGATATGAAAAGTGTGTAAACGTGACGCCACGCCTTTCACGGCCATCAATCCTAAATTATATTATAGTAGGTAGTCCTATTTTGTCCTTTACGTCCTTTGAGCCCGGAGATAAGTAATCCTAATATGTAATAACTTCACATTTTTTTTATTTCCATTCGTTTTATAAATTTTTATGGTATTTACCATTTGTTAATCGCATAATATAATTTAATTTTGTTAGTTGCATGTCAAATTGATTTATTGAATAAATAAACATTTTATAATCAATTTTAAAAGCATTATTATTTATTAAATCTTACATTTTATCTGACATAGCCCCCAAGAAAGACGTAAGTACCTACATGCACATAGTAATAATTTTGTCCAGAGCCATGCGAAAACTATGTCAGAAGGCATTCAGGCAGAAGTGTTCAAAAATCAATAATAGTAGGTACTAGTGAAATATTGATAACAATAGGTATGTCTAATATTCCAGCAGTAAATGATGATAAGCGCACTTTAGATAACTTTAGTGAAATGTGCCATTAGTGGACTCAGCACAAAATTAGGCGTTCTGTGGTCAAAAGCCTGCTCTGTTGAAGGTGTAAAGAACGTAACGCATCTAACTATCTAGTAAAGACATTTAGTACCTAAGCAAAAGGAGTCGACACGCCTAAGCACCGAAGTCTGCCAAGTCAGTGGGGGGTGAAGAAACGCACACAAACCAAAATATAAGCAAGTTTACACGCATACAAATGTAATTAACTGACACTAGCTAAAAATGAACGCAACACAAGCGCAACCAGACCGATATATTTATAAGTAAGTAAGTAAGTTCGTATAGGCCGGGTGGCTAGCCCTGGTGTCAGAGTTTTTAGGCCGCCTGAAGGCCTCTGACATGGCTAAACGGTTAAAACAACCGTTTAGCCATGTAAAGATATATTTATATAAAGAGCATGACCGCCGGTCGCGTACTTTTGGAAGAGGGGTACGCTTTGCAGTGTCGACTCCTTTTGGTTAGGTACTTAATGAGTAAAGAGGTAACAACTAGTAAATATTATTATTTACGTTTGTCAATGTCAAATTGCACAAGGGCTTACTTATTTGGCGTGATACGGGCTGTTAAAGATGGCCAGTACAGTTGATAAATTCGTAGTACAATTATTTATGAAGGAATCCTTTCTTATCAATGTTTTCTGTTACAAGAAATACGTTAATCGGGCTTACTGCAAGCTTAGCTCACATAAATCATTTTCATACTGATTAAATTAGATCAAGTAGCGGCGTAATTAATGTCGTGTTAAACAAATCAAAGAATAACGTATGAACTCTACCTTAATAAAAGACGTTAAGGTTTTGATTCATAAGGCTATTTGTTTGCGTGTTACTGAGAAAGATCTCAGCGGTTTGTTTGCGACTGCCAGGATTTATTTGCTGTTGCATTTATACTTATAGTTTGTACCTACTTAGTACATTTGTGGAGTAAAATGTTGTTATAAAATAATTAATTTTCCCAATAAAATGCATAACCGACTACCATCGTGTACAATACTCGAATAGTTCGCTCTAATTGATGTTTATACATATTTTTTAAATTATTGTTGATTTTTCAAAAACACTACGCTGATTCCGATAAAATTTAAATGGTTGGCACCATTTAAATTTTATCGGAATCAGCGTAGTGCAGTCACCCTTCGTGGGTAGGCCTACGTCCTGCAGTGGACTATTAAAAAGGCTGGTACAGATGAGATTGCTAACTGGGGTTTATTTTTCGTACTCTGTAAAACGTTGTTAGAAATGATCATCTACTTTGGTTTAGTAATTCCAGAAAACTGCAACGCCTAGAAAACTAGAACAGCAGCAATCGCTATGGTTTGTTGTTTTCGACTTGAGAATTAATTATTGTATGAAATTGTTTAATTTTTTATTAAAAAATAAATATATATTATCTATATTTTACGATTGACTAGACCAGATATAGATTTAAAAAAAAGCTTGAGTAAGTTATTTCATATTCAATAAAAACTTGTAATAATATACGTAGTACTAAAATATTAGATATTAGTTAAAACAGCAAAATTAACACAGTCAGGTGTCTGCTACTACCATTATATCTAAATATCAAAACTAAAGTTATAAATAACAAGTCAAAGGAAATCATAAATACTTCCAATTAGAATCCAGCGTTTGGATTTAAATTTACGAAAGACCTCAAAATCCATAAAACCGATGGCAAAAGCTGTGGAATTGGTTGCTAATGAAATGCTAACTTCACGCTTCAAGCTCACTCATAACTGTGAAGTTAGCAATTACAGCAACTTTGAAATTACAACACTTGAGATTACAACTGTTACAATTACAATTAAATTGCGGCCATCACATACCTATACCTAAAAATAACAAGTTGATAATGCTATACGCTACATGAGGCATTTTACATTATCTCCATAAATATCAAGCGCAATCCACCGAATCGAGATTTTTTTTAAGTCTCTAACTCGTGCCATATTAAATCGATGCATCTCTTTAATTTTCACGATCGGCCATACATTATCGCTCTGGTATCTCTGTGATTTTGTTTAAATATACTTTACAGCCATTTAAACTACTAAACTATTCTGTGATTATCCCTTTCTCAATAGTAAGATAAAGTGAGTTTACATCATTAAAAATATTTAAAAACGTCAAGCGACGTGAATTTATATCATTATTTTCGTAGCAAAAGCAAACAGTGAAATATGAAATAGCGCTCGCCCAAGCCGGCGACAGTTCTAACGACTCCAATTAATTATGTTCTAAATGATATCTGCCAGCCGCTGAGAAGAGCTCCATATGTGCCGCTCAAGTATAACATCCATTTCGACATGGGGATTTATTTACTGAATGATTTATTTTATTTATAATTCACAAGCCAACTCACTGAACTAATAAAAAATAAAATCAGCGAAGTGCAAGTCGGACTCACGCTGCAAGGGTTCTGTACCGTTTTGGAGCCTTACCTTAGCCCAGTTCAAGCGTCTACCTGTCATCGTTATTAATATCAACCAAAAAAGCCTGATGACAGAAAGAAGGATGGACGGACGGACAGACAGACGGAAAATAACTGAAACAAGCCGATCGCATCGTGCGGGGCGGATCGTGATTTTAAATCGCTAGTACCGCGCTCTCAATTGCTCGCTCGGCTCAAGCAGAACGCGACAATGAGTCATGATTTTACGTACGTGCTGCCGGCGTTCATTGATTTATAAGACGTTATTAATTTCTTTTTTCAATCTTTATTATCGTCAATATACAATCAAATATTTATTACAAAATATTATCAAAAAACACAATAAAATTTCAAAATTAGATATTAAATTAACAAAATAAAATTTCGCTTGTCTATACTTAATATATTTACCTAACAATGATGTGCCCTGCGTTCGACATCCCTACGTCCAAAAGTGCCCATAAGACTGGCAGCGTTTCCGCGCTGAATGGCCAGTGATATGTTCTGGACCAAGTAGTCCCCGGAACGTGGATCACGCCCCCTCTCCCCGAGACGACGCCCTAGATCTGATATGAATTTTAAAAATAAATTGAAAACCGCCTCGTTTTTGAAAGTTGAAAACTCGTAATACTAGGCCCGCTGGTTATCCCTAGTCCCTCGGGAGTGGCCTGTGGGACCGGCGGCTCGTTAAGTGACAGCATTCAGACTGTAATCACACAAGTGACTGACATCTGGACAGACACTCGCGAATCGCATTACATTGTTATACCCTCTATTAGTGAATGGTCCGTGAAAAAATACGAGGCACGCTTAATTTTGTTACTAAGTCAAATATGTTTAAAGATAACAGTAGCTTTAGAACATTACAGGTTTCGCATGGTTTACTTAAAATACTTATGTTGTAAACTTTCGCGATTTGAACTATTACTGATTTGTATTATTATGTACTATACTGGACTAATCGCGCACTAAAATTACGAGATAAATAAATACCTCATCATCCCGACGTTTCGGCCGAGTTGCATCGATCGTGGTCACGGGTAGACCTGTCATGTTAGTCGGTCTACCCGTGACCACCTCAGGAGTATACCCTTCCAAACTCGTTTTTTTTGTTTGCAATTGGCCAAAATATCGATGTTACTACACAAAAAAACATACAGACGAACAAAGTACCTCCTCCTTTTTAGGAGTCGGTTAAAACACGCGTCGTGAACGTGCAGAAAATAAAACACTCAAAAGTAAATGTTATCTAAGTCATGGCCATAGACAGGTCATTATTGATAATTATATATTACGAATACTAATAACAATTATTTTACATACTTGCTAAAGCACTCGTATCTTTTTGAAATATCACATAATTAGAAGCCACCTAAATTATCCATCAAACTCCATCGCTGAACTTGAAAAATACTTTAGTCCCTAACTGGATCAAGTTACTATTTTATACTAGCTGCGCCCCGCGGTGTTATCCGCGCTAGCCCGAGATAAAAAGTAGCCCATGTAAGTATATAATTCAAGGTCTAAGCTACCTTTATTCCGAATTTCATGCAAATCTGATCAACCTTTTGTGCGTTAGAGTAACAAACATCCGTACATACTCGCAAACTTTTGCGTTTATAATTTTATATTAGAAGAGTATGAATGTTGTCATAATTATTATAGAAGTATAATATTAATTTAAAATTACTATGAGATTCAATAATAATTAACAATATACAATAAAATCTGCTGTACCATGCCATTTAGTCAAAGGTGATGATCACGTATTTGTGTCTAATAGCTATAAGAAACCTTTATCAATATGAGAAGAACCTAAAACAAAACATTGTTTAAACTTTGTAAAACATAATAAAGATAACAATACTTAGATAGGAACCTCTTATTTTTGTGAAGAAGATAAAACAACGTCAATAATTGTATTCAAAAAAACTAAATGATTTGCTCAGCTGTAACTTATTTGTCAAGAAACGTTACTGTAAGTAACTGTATTTATGTGGAACTGTGCATTTGACGACAATAAAATAATCATCAAACGTCTTCATGAAAGAAGGTACAATTTTACTTTATTTCTCGTAGTAAGTTTATTTGTTACTCAATGTTAAGTTAATTAATAAATGAGTCAGTTTTATCCGAATTTATAGCTGATCCACAACAAGGTGTTTATATTAATTCCTAATGCAATATCACTATATTCAATCAATAGCTGATGTAGGGGATTTAGTTCCTTAGACTTAGTTGATGTAGGAGACATTCAATAGCTGATGTAGGGGATTTAGTTCCTTAGAATAAGTTGATGTAGGAGACATTCAATAGCTGATGTAGGAGATTTAGTTCCTTAGACTTAGTTGATGTAGGAGACATTCAATAGCTGATGTAGGGGATTTAGTTCCTTAGACTTAGTTGATGTAGGAGACATTCAATAGCTGATGTAGAGGACTTAGGTATTAATAATATTTAAGACCACAATGTAAATTGTTCAACCTACTTCGCAAGAAATAAATGAATTATAAATTATGAATCATTATTGCAACACTATCTTTTGTCCGCAGCTTTGCCCGCGTTATGTTTTAATTTAAACGTTATATTAATATTTTATTGTTCCGGAATAAAAACTACCCTATGTCACTTTCCAACCTTTAAATTTTATTATATTCATGCCAAAAATCAAATCGATCCTTTGTTCTGTTGCTGCGTAAAAGAGCTCATTAAATTCTAAAGATGTTAAATAGGTTTTAAGGTGCTATTTTTAAACTTTCGTGATTTGAACACATTATTATTATTATATACTACGAGACTAATCGCGCACTAAAATTACGAGATAAATAAATACCTCATCATCCCGACGTGACGTTTCGACCGAGTTGCATCGATCGTGGTCACGGGTAGAAGTCATATTCATATTCATTTATTTGCGGATATGGGTACAATAGGTTGACATTGAAACAAATATAAATAGACCTCCATCTATCAGTCACGTCGGGATGATGAGGTTTTTATTTATCTCGTAATTTTATTGCGCGATTAGTCTCGTAGTATATAATAATAAAGGTTTTACAGTATCTGCTCAGGATAACTTACCACGACCGTGCTAGGAACGTGACAGGCTAAAATATTCTTTGTATCGAAAAGTCAAGACTATGGGCACTACACTGTTCCGTCACCTCGCAGCCCCGTCGCGTGCCATGCACGGAGTGAGCCGGCACCGGCAACATATTCTCGATGACTATTTATTGACGTACGTTGATGGTGTTTTGTAGTGGGCCGTGGTGGTCTAGTGAAGCCGTGGTGGTCTTGTGGCTAAGGCACCCACTTTACAATTGTGAGGTCGTGGGTTCAAATCCGGTCCTGTACCAATGAATTTCCTGGAATTTATGGAATTTCACACCACTGGCTTTTCGGTGAAGGAAAACATCGTGTGGCAACCTGAATATTATGTCTAAGGAAGAAATTCCATGACGTATGTGAATCCACCAATCCGCACTGGGTCAGCGTGGTGTATATGGCATAATCACTCTTCGTGGGTAGGCCTACGTCCTGTAGTGGACTATTAAAAAGGCTGATACAGTATAGTGGGCAATTGGGCATAGTAGAGCCTAGAGCGTATCGTGCCTGATATTATGTTCCTAGCACGGTCATGGTGTGGTACCTCATCGTGGGCACATGCCTCTGTGTTAACAATAATTAATAATGTTACAGTTATCCAACGCTATGATAATGTGGTGGATGTTAATATCTGTATATGTGTGTGTGGCGGCGGCGACAAACGAGCCGGGATGCTTCGGACAAGCGGACTGCGACGACAGCCTCGTCTCTAGCACATTCGGCGAGCGGGAATTCATCGTGGAAGGTAAAATCGTATACAATATACCGACAAAAAGCATTCGATCATCGTTTTAGCTTTAAATAATCCAGTGTTATAAATCGGTTTAGCCTCGAAAGATATTTGGCAATATCAATCATAGTACAACATATGACGTTATCAGCGCCATTATGCTAGATACTGGTGCTGATAACATCATATTAGTAGGTTGTCAGTAGATACATTACAATGAATACAATACATCGGGCGAGAAACTTTTTAAATAAAAACTTTCTAGATAGTCCGACAAAATGAGATTAAGCGCCAAGAGTTTTCAAATACACGCAGCAAAATAATATTTTAGTAAATGTGTGATGCAGTACAGGTGTACATATTAGTTTTAATTGTATCTTTGTCATTGTTATAGGTTACAAAATCAAGTATGAATTTTATGATGAAAGGAACACAGAGAGATCTTCACTATATTCTATAACCTGTGGAGGATGGGAAGCCCTCGACTCCCCGGCACTGCCGCGTTTTGCTGAGGAGTACTCCGTGTCGCGGGTCCAGTTCAACAACTGTCCTCCTCCACGCAATAGCTCCTTTGAGAGCGTACTTACAAAGATCAACGTGGTGCCGCAAGTAGTTGATGACAAGCTCGAGCTGGAGTTGTCAAGCTTCCCAAAGTCGTTGTTGACCAAGCAACACTTCACTGGCGTCAAACAGTTCACTCATATTAAAATTAGAAGCTCCTACAATCCACTTCGTCGACCGTTACCCGAGGCCGGCTTTCTAGCGGGCTTGCAGAACCTGCGCAGCATATATATCAGCAGAGTGCGGCTCCCGGCCGGTGAGCTCGACCGCCTGCCGCGCTCCGTCACTAGTCTCTTGCTGGACGGTCATAGTCTCAACGTCCTCCCGGCTACTCTGCCAGAGATTATTGAGGAAGCTCAACGCGCCATGCCCGGCTTGCAGAATTTGCTTTTACGATCCTCCGAATTCGCCACATCGAGTCCTATTAACTCGAACTTTGCGAGAAAAGCACTGAATAACACGCCGTCTTTGCTTGAGTCGATTCATTTATCTAAATGGAACGAAAAGCGTATGATGCCATTGACGCGTTGTGATGTTTTAAAGTCGTTTCGTCTTTATGAAACAAAAGTTGAAGAGTTGCCGGACCGCTGGGTGGCCGCGTGTCCCCAACTGGAATCTCTAGTATTGGGAGAAGCATTTCAGCTTACTTCATTGCCAGCCAAACTCCTGGACGGTGCGGACAAGCTCAACAGCCTTACCATATTTAAAACTAAAATTGAGTCGCTGCCTGATCGGTTTTTTGAAGGAGTTCCGAAACTAAGAAATCTTTTACTCAAAGAAAATAGATTGCGAACCATTTCAAGGTATAAAAATTAATAGACCACGTAATAGTAAGCACAGCGTAGAACGCCCAACTACTAGGTGGACAGATGATTTCTTTAATATGAATGAAACGCACTGAATACCGGCTGCTTTCAACTGGCCTAATTGAAAATCTATAGGGGAGGCCAATGTCCAGCAGTCGACGTCTTATGGATGATGATGGATGATAACGAGTATAAAATATATCTTATGTTCTTATCATGTAAATGTATTTGCAGTGGCACGTTCCAAGGTCTTCCGTTGACGAGTTTGTATCTGCGATCTAATAAGCTAGGCTGTCACCAGAATCGCTGGTCGCTGTGGCGCCATTGACAGATCTTCAAATTCTTGACCTCAGCGACAATGAATACTTGGACGATGTCTGTGAACAAAACGGTAATAGAGCATGTTCACTTGTACACTACAGTCGTACTCTGCGCCAAGTTCTAACTTTATCATGTTTAAGTTTTGAGTAATGTAATCTTAGGATAAGTCAATTGTTTAGAAAGAATACCAGGGGGTATATATTATTATGTTATTACCTATGCCCATTATTGACCATGAACCTCTCATATAACTTTTTTAGGGCAGATGTTAAAATTATAACAAAAATATAAAACATTATACCCTTATTCGCAGGTTATTCGCAGCTACAAAATTTAACTGAGCTGAGAACACTGAGTTTGGAGCACACGCCCATGACGCACCTCTGTCGTGATTGGCGCCAGAACTTCCCAATGCTGAGCGACTTGATCCTCACTTCCACGAAAATTGTAGAGTTAGAAGTAAGTAATATTAAAATATGACCTAAAGTACGTTTGGGAATTCAGTAACATGATTGCAAGAAACATGTAAAGAAGATTTAAGCTGGGATCAGTTTAAATCTGTTTATGTGTGTTATAGTTGTCAATGTGGAGCATTAATAAATATAATTATTTTTGCAAAAAATAGCATGACCGACTTTACAACAGAATCATTACATAGTATAAAACAAAGTCACTTTCCGCTGTCTGTCCACATGTATGCTTATATCTTTAAAACTACGCAACGGATTTTGATGCAGTTTGTGTTAATAGATAGAGTAATTCAAGTGAAATGTTTGTATGTATAATACACCTGTGCAAAGTCGGGGCGCATCGCTAGAACGCAAATATTACGCACGGATCGATGTAGCATTTTCACATTATTGTTGATTTATCAAAAATGGCTCAGCCGATTTCGATAGAATTTAAATGAAACCAATTTCGAAGTATACTCTTTCCATTAAAAAAAGAATTATTGAAATCGGAATACTATGAAAAAAGTTATGTGTAATATACTCGTACGCGTCGAATTGTATACCTCCTCCGGTGGTTCGTCGGTCAAAAATAAAAAACTTCGTTATGCGTCTCGTGCTATGTTATTCACAATAAGACTCTTATCAAAACTCCATCAATTGTAAGCTTTACTTTACAAGAGGCACTGATGTCTGTGGTATTCAAAATATCTGATCAAAACCAAAACCACTTGAAAGACAACTCAGAATTACTTTGGATCGTTCTTAGTGTTTCAGCTAAATCAAGATTATTTTTATCTTTTTTACCATAAATCATGATTGTAAATACTCCAAAGCACTTTTTCTGAATTTTCCGAGTTAGCGAAGTGTATTTTCTTCGGGTGGAAGAATTGTTTTTCATCTGTCCGTTTCACCTCCCAAAGAATTTTGACGAAAAATGGTATACAGGTATACCTAAACATTGTATTTTTACAGTTTTTCATAGCGGGAGTGATAATGTAATCAGGAAATCATTGACCATAATCAATATAATTATGTATATTGTGCTTTAAATTTCCATCAATCTAATTACTGTAGTGTTAGTGCACTGCAGAAAAAAAGCTCACCCAAGAAGGGCTAACATTGTATTTTTTAAATATTTCCAGTTTAGTGACCTTCTGCACTCACGATACGATTACGCAACCGTAGAGCTGAGTAACACAATTACCTCGATCGAGCTTACTGAGGAAGACTACAAGGTAGCGTTGGCGGCTTCTGGCCCTCCAGTGACCTTCAGATTCAGGTCTGCAAACCGAGAAAACCCGAGTGGAACCCTGGCTTGCAACTGCCGCTCGTACTGGCTGCGACGTCTCGTCGACAGTGGAAGCCCCGCCATTAAGATCAAAGACCTGCGCTGTTCCGACGGACGCAAATTCGAGAGTGTACCAGCAGAAGAAATGTGTCCGGAAGCCGCGGTATAAGTTTGATTTTGATTTGATTTGAAGTACAAAAAACTTAATCGCAATGTAATTTTTAATTTACATTTCACTTGATGCATTTTGGTGTAGATATTTTTTGTTGCAACGCAACTGGTTATCAGAATATTTCTAAAGGAAAGTTAAGCGCAGGCAAATACGTGATGTTTTTTTATAAAACATACACACGTACATCATATAGTAAAACAACTTGTGTTAACATATGTTAACACAAGTTGTTTTACTATTAATATACCTATGTCAGAATCAGAATCAGAAACTTTTATTGACGTATCGAGCTTAATACTATAATTAAAAATACAAAATCTGTATAATAATACATAGTACCGCCAACAATAGGTCTCGTCATTCAATGCAAATACATAATTAACGTGTAAAACATTTTTTTACACGTGTGAATGAGTGTAAAATATTTAAGACAATTGATTTAAAAATAGTACAAAACAATTTAATAATATTGGATGCTGTAAAGGGGCAATAAAGTGTATAAAAATCTAAATTATGTCAAATTCATAGAAAATAATAAAAATATGTCAAAATATTATAATATATTATTATGTCATAAATGAGATTATTGTCGTAGACGTTTTGCATGGAAGCTATGTGATTTGCGTTCGATTAACGGACAGACATACAAGAATTTATAACGGGAATATAGATACTAATACTAAATAACATATACGCACGTGCCATGCTTATAAAACAACACGAATCGCGATGTAAGTAAGATATAGCACTATCATAAAAATGTATGATAAATCCTGTAGTTGTAATTATGTCCGTGATGAAACAATTTTAACGCACTACAGTGTTCTATTGGATCTTTATCATGATCAGAAGTAGTATAAGTAACATTAATTTAACTAGGTAAATATTTTCCGATTGCATTGCTGAATTCGCTTATGAAAATGTGGTGTTTTCCTTGAAAGTATCGGCAAGACCTCATTGCCTACCTCTGAAATCTGAAAGAGATGCATTGATTTAATGGTACGAATTAGAAAGAAACATAGTCTCTATCCGGTTACTGTTGCGATTGCGGTGTTCGAGTTATCATCTAGGAACGCCAAATTTCAATACATATTTGATAATTTTCTCATGGTAAACAATATTTTTTTTTGCAATTTTTTTTTTTTGACTGACTTCAGCCGTGTACATAATTTGTGAATATATCGCACGAACCGATGTGACATCCATTTACATTATTGTTGATTTATCAAAACCAGCTTAGCCGATTTCAATGTAATTTAAATAAGACTAATGTCGTTTTTATACTACTGTATAAAAAGTTAAGCTTGGTTACACATAAAAAACACGCTTCGAATTAAGTACCTCCTCCGTTGCATCGGTCAAAAAATGTCATATAGGTACATGTTTCTGGTGAGAGTAGCCTTTAATTGGCAACGGTTTATGGATTCTTATAGTTTTTATTCTTTGTTCTGTGGCAACTAGTCTCCGAGACTAAAATCGTGTATGTGAAAAATGATGAGACGGACCTATGTGTGCGTTGCTCAATTGTGCATTGTATGAAACTTGATTTCTCTGGTGTTTTGTGGCTGTAGTCCTGTCTCCCACTCTCCCCTGTGAGTTCTTTCGTAGTAATGAGTAAATTGTTGTCCGCGCGGAATTTAATATACTCTGGACGCCCGCGCCGGGAGAGCTGGGACGAGCAAACGAACGTATTTCTTGCAATGCGCTGTTTTGTTGGCCCCTGCGAAGCTGTTAGGACCGAAACATAGACAAAGTTAGTAACGTAAAAGCGGTACACATTTTTGTGTGTAAGGTAATACAAAAGCATACTAGTAGCTCTCCGAACAGTAGCTCTTTAGCGACACATATCTTTGACTGAATCTTCATAAACCTATATCTCGACTCACTCTTGACTAATATGGATCATACATGCAAATCTTGCTTGGATTTAGAGTAATTTAGATACTAAACAATTTTGCCAAATATTATCGAAATAGGCTGATAAATAACGCGACAGCAAAATTCCCTCCTTTTTGAGGAAAATTCCTATCAAAAGTAGCCTGAAACAAAAAAAAATGAAACCTATGTGTCAAGTACCTATCGTAAAGTTTCGACGACCTGTAGACGAAAACCAATATTTGAACAGACGAAACCAAAATTGCCATGCCGTAAACCGAAAAACGGAAATCTTCGCTTACACTCCTCAAGCTTACGATCAAAAATGCTTGATGCTTTCAATGTCTTATGATCTTAATGACTAGTATAGAGGTATTTTACTTAAATTATCCGGTTATTCGGTCCCCGCCAGCGGCTTGTGTGATTGCGCCATTACGTCGTCGAGACAAGTGCGTGTGTGATATTATTCTTGGAGCCTTCGAGCGCCATCTCGGCGACACAATGAAACGAGCCATCTGTTTGTTTTACTCTACTGACTAAAGAGGTTTATGTTCTTGGGTATCAATAAATATAGGGTTGTCCAGAATTAATAAGTAAATTCGTATAGGCCGGATGACTAACCCTAGTGTCAGAGATTTAAAGTAGTCCTCTGTCAAGGCTAAACGGTTAAAGAACCGGGGCCTTCAATTTAACGAGCCACGGTAGCGCTCAGTTGTAAATGCCATCCGCGGCCTCCTAAAAGCTTTAAAGCTCTATCCGAAGACTGACCATGCCGAACGTTTCTTGATTTGATGATCGCTAACGAATACCTAGTCAAACTAGGCTATGAGCGCTTCATTACTCTATTAACTTAAGAGGGTCATGTTCTTGGATAAATAATTATGGAGTCATCCAGAATTAATGTTAGAAGTGCCAGCTAGAACATACCTAACAGATAATCCTGTATAGTTACTTAAACGATGGCAGAGTTGGTCCCATAGTAAAAGTTTGTTATAATGATGAGTAGAAGTGTTATCCATATTTGAAACTAATACATAATAATAGAATAATATCTACAAGCAAATATAAAACCAACAATAGCTTGTAAAATCACAAAAAATAAACATCGTACATTTAACCAAAATCAAATTAACTGCCCCTCATAAAGCGCCCCCTGGGTCCCATCACGTAAACACAACACACCCTGCGGCCGTATCAAAGATATCTAGAGAAAGGTCATTTCGTTACCAAGTACATAAGATGCTTACAGGTATGTAGCAAATACTCATGTATCCTGCAAAATGGATGAGACATATCATCAGAAAGTCGGCGTAAGTCCTTGTCACCATGGAAATATAACCGAACAGAATATCGAACAAACACGTATGCGACAGCGGTCTGGCCACCTAGAGGGAGCTCCTTTTTTAACTCTTTGCTTAAAAATCTTTAAGGCCAGAGTGAATAGGTATCTTTTACCACTTTGCTTACCAACAGCTGAGATGTTGCTCAAATATAACCCTTTTAAGCGTAAATAAAAATTACAATATTGACATTACTTTTAGTTGTGTGAAATTCTATCCCCGCTAGATAGATATGACACGTCCAGTCTTTAGAGATCTGTTCCCCGCACCGAGTGCGACCGAAAAACATAAACGTATGAAAAATATTCACATCGGTGAGTAATTAACTGAAATCGTCAAATGTAGCGAACGCCCGATAAAGCATGATTTACACCGACCGAGCGCCCGCGCCGCCGCGCGCGATTGAGCTACAACAAAACGCACCGCGATGTGGACGCAGCTCGCGGGATAAAGGCGCCTGTACACTTACATAATATATTGAATGTTTAAATGTGTTCTATTTTCTATTTGAGTGGTTGATATTCTGTGAATGTTATAGTTGTTTATTTCTCCCCGAAAATGGCATTACTAACTGCAACCGAGTACATAATTAGAATAGTTCGAACAGACTAATGCATCATCGACGTAGAAATTTTTAAATTATCAATTTTTTTTGAGCAACTTAACCAATTTCGAAAAAATAAAATAGGAGCACCTCTGAAGTATGATTTAGCAAACAAAAAACAATCAGTTCATATTTTGTTTGAGTAATCGTGAAAAAAAAAAATACGGTCGAATTGAGAATTTCCTTTTTTGAAGTCGTATAAAAATAATATATCTCTGTAAATAGTTTTAAAAATATAAAACAATACTTTAAATACGACTGAATTTATATCTTATTCTGTTTGGAAGGCTAGAAGTTTGACGATATCTCGTAGTTTACTTTTAAAAAAAATTTAAGCTGATGAAATCTTGCATCACCTATCAATCGAATCCAATACAGAAAAAAAATTAACGATAGCAAAATTTGCTAAAGTCACCATGATATACATTGTATAGCGGGGTAAGTCCAGGTTTACACTTAAATTGAAACTACAGCTTTTTTCGTATGGCTTTACACATTTTTGTACAGCGCCTCTGGCGGAAACGAGGAATAACAAACCAAAATGTATGGAGATACACGCGAACGCGTAATTTATAAGTAAACTGGACTAAGAACTCTGAAGTGCAAACGACCTGCGAGTAGAAATAAAAAACCCCTACTAACGTGAAGCTCCGGTTAAATCTTTAAATCCGTTTTAAAAACCGTATTTTATTGTACCGTCGCATAATTGGATACCGACCCGCCGCCGGGTGAATCAAATGACGGGTGGTTTTGGAATGGTCAGCAGTCAATTTATGTTGTGTTGGCTCCCACTAAAATACAGAAAAGCTAAAATAAGAACTTTGACAAGAAATGATGATGGTAACATACTTAAATAATATTCATCAATATGGATTCAAAATAGAAAAAATGCCAAGTTGATGATAGTGTTAGATGGTACTTTTAAAATCTGGTGACCAAATGATATTTAGACGGTACTTTCAATCTGGGTTTTGGTCACGAAATGATTTCTATATTTTTCAAAATAGGTATAATTTGAATCAAGCCTGAAAAAACCGGACAAGTGCGAGTCAGGCTCGCACATCGAGGGTTCCGTACAAACATATTGTTAAAATAATTAAAAACCTGTTTTAGCATGTGCTAATGAAGTTATTTTAAATGATTACATGATACGATTTACTCACTTTGAATTTTGAACCCATATTTTGTGAATTTTTGAGTCCGTATTTTTATGTGATTTAAATAAAAATATACAGTTTTCAGATTTATTCCTATATGTGTACTTTGAGACAATGCTTCTCGCCAAATTTCATAGTTCTATGTCAACGGGAAGTACCCTGTAAGTTTTGATTTCTGTGAGCGTTGAAATATGCGTTTTTAGACGACATAAACGGCTTTAGTTTTTTTATACGGTGACTGAGAAGCTTTTCTTTTACACAACTGCAAGAGTTCATAAGTTTGCGTATTTATTTATAATTTCAACTCGTTATCTTTACGCGTTCCCGAGATAAAGAGTCTTGACATACACACAGACGGACAGACGGATAACAAAGTGATCCTATTAGAGTTCCGTTTTTTCCTTTTGAGGTACGGAACACTAAAAATTATAAATTATCCCTAAGTTAACTAGGTATCTGCATTTCACGTAAAAATATCGAAATGAAATCCATTTTTAACAAATAGAGTTTCTTCTAAAAATATTTGCCTTCTAAATAATAATAATAATATAGTAAAAAATCGTTTATTTCAGGAAATAACAAAAACGCTAATGATTTTTAACATATAACTCTTTTTGTTAAAAATTTACTAAATTCTTTTACACATTTCAATAACACAATATGATTGTATAGATTGTAGCTCTTTATTTATATAACTTCCAACAGAAATAGAAGAACACAATTGACACCCAGATTCCTTGATTCCTATCGTCTAGTCCACTCAACTGTAGCCTGGAAGAATTGTTATTAGTTATAAGGCCGTTGATCGTTACAGCAGCTTTTTTTTGTTCTTCTTTAGATATATTTATTCTTATATTGCATATGTTTGAATAATAAAAAGTTCATCTATCTATTACCGTTCTCCGATTGAACTATTTCCAATTATTTTTTCTCTGGCCGCAACTTGTGAGTGTTACGCAAACCAAACATGGAAAACAAAGCTTGCCATTTGAATACCTCCCAAAAACAACTCACCACCATTGCCGTACGTTCTGTGCTATTGTTTTATTTGTCGCTTTTGATTCTGAATATTCGGAGGAAATAACTTTTTATCTTTTTATAAATGAACGTGGCGACTTTTTGGCGCTACCCGCAGTTAAACTTTATTAAAAACAAGTCGTATTTTCTGAATAGTTAGACGAGAATTATTTCTTTGTTTGGGTGCTTCCTACGTGGATTTCAACTGCAGATTTATTTTGATATTTTCATGTTAAAACACTCTCAAATACCTAATTATGTAATAGTAAGTTTAAACTTCATCATATATCCGTCATTTTAAACTTTAATTTTCGTTAACACATTTACAAATTTTAAGATGTCATGAGAAACTGTACCTACTGTAAAAATCATAAGTTAAATTATTGTTTCTGTTTGTCAAATAGTGTTTATACTTCTGTGTGTTTTTTTTTGTTTTATATTATTGATTTATAATTAGTCTGCGCGCTGCGCTTTGTAGCAACGTAAAATGTAACAAAGATGAGTGTGTTATCTCAGAAAGTGATTTTTTGTAAATTCTTTCGAGAGTAATAAATATTCATCATATTAAGTTATTTAATAGATAAACAACTCGAATTTGTGGATAAATCTAAAGCAATGTATTTTGTTTGCAACAGGTAAAATATACTTATAAGTTTAGCAATAGGGCTCTAGATCTATCTGCGCTACACGCCAATAATTTAATTATTCCAAAAGATATTGCATATTTATTAATCAATTTTTGATTATTTGTACACCAGGTACTTATGTACATACATATTTATACATGGTAGTTCTATAGTACACACAACTGAGCGCCACCGCGGCTTGGATGACACGTAAACTTGTAGCTCCCGGTTATTTTATCGTTTAGCCATGTCAGAGGCCTTCAACACGGGTAGCATGGCAAGTGGATAAAATTTTTATCCACTTTTACATACTTTATTTCCTCTTTGAGGGGATATATCGGTGGAAAGACATTTTTCCCTTTGCCATGCATCCCGATCTGACACCAGGGCTAGGCGTACGCCCTATACGAACTTACTTCCTTGGTACACAGTTACACAACTTCATATTTTGTAACAAAACAAATATTTCCACCTTCACCTATTGCAAGTCCATCATTCGTACAGCTTACTTTAATTAAGATAAATCGCCCAAATCAATCCACATAAAAGTTATCAATCAGTCTGAATTTCAGTGAAAACGTTCAATAAAGGCGCGGCTACACAAAGCGATCGGATCGCGACGACCCTCATCATGCGACAAAAAGTTTTTCAATTAGTTGACCGGCGGCGGCGGTGCGGTGGTGGCGCCCCCGCGACTCAATCCACTTATACACACAGAATTAAATTAGTTTCCAAACATCCGCGCCCACACCTACACGGCATCGGTTCGCCGCTATTTGATCTGCTAAAAGCATTTTAAACTTTCACTCGCAAAACAGTTTTATATCTACATATATTTTATGTTATCTCTTCCGATTACTGTTTCGAGTGGGCCGTGAACGATTTTATCTATCAGATAATTAAGATTAAAAGCAATTAAAATTGCTTTCAGAATTCTTAATAGCCGAAGAGGCGACGCCGATAAATATTCAATATAGCTTCATCGGGAAGCGCTATTAAGGCCGCGATCCCGCGCTCGCGACTTTAATGCGACAATTTGTATGCGCGCGTGTGATCACCTCTTAATAGATAAGGCCGCCTACACACTCGTACGAGTTCGGACTATTATCTCACACAATTACGGCGAGTTTAAAACTTAACTGTCGATTTGAAAGCAAACTTGGGCCGTGAACGCTAAAGTTCAGTATCTGTTTGCTCGAGGCTCGTAATTGTTTGCTCAGCTTGCCTCCTCGGCAATTAATTGTATTGGTTTCTTAATAACATCTCTCAAGTTATAATATTTTAATTTGGAAGATGAAGATTTAATAACTGTACGCGAAGCATTTTTATGTCAGGCAATATTTATTGTGGAGATGTTTAAATGAAATAGAATAATAATGAATCAGACAGATGGGATATAAAAATTAGTAGTCCTACTAAATAATACAAAACAGTTTAAAAGTATAGAACCATTTTATGAGACGGGTCAAAAATGGAAGGCATATTTTTTAGATTCGTATAAGTATTTCAGTAGCCAACAAATTTAAATGTAATTGGCAAGGAACACATATGAATCAATTTGGAAAATAGTACTAGTAATTCTAATAGTAACTAACGAAAATATTAATAGCAGGTACTCTAATGTGTGTAATTTCTCTTATGTTATCTCATTCGATAGTTATGTAAACAATTTTGTCTAATAAATATATTTTAAATTTCAATTTAAGCCATAGTAGCAGTTACTTATTATTATTTAAAGATCGTCCATGTTCCAGCGGCGCCGCACCTTATGTTTTAATCTCCGATCGGGACCACACCGGTCGCGGTAAAGCGGTTAATTTCGCGGTAATACGCGGTAATTACCGGTAATGAATTATACCGGTAATTCATTATACGGCCGGTATAAACACGTTCCGCTAATAGCCGGCCCTGGCAGTCAGACAGCGGATTGATGGCTACTTTAAATGATACCTGCGGGCTTCATCGTAGGATATCATAAATATTAACTGCCTTATAAAGTTATAGTTTTAAAAATAGAATTGGAAAATAGTAGCTCAAATTATAAAACGTGAAAAGAAGAAACTTAAGTAAAAACTGGAATAATGTAGAAATTAGTTTTTACTCGATGGTGGTTTCATTTGATTAATTATTTTTTATATTGATTTTGTTCTGGTTTTTAAGATAACATTAGAAAAAGATTAAGTAATAATGTGTAAGCCAGTGTCTGTGTTATCGCAGTTCCTAAAAAACAAGATTTTTGAATACTTTGTTAATTTTGCTACTTCTTTAGTCATTTATTTTAATGCATAGAGTCATTTAGAAGCATCAGCAAAAGTTTATTAAGTTTAGGTCAATGACATAAATATTTAATTAGGTTATTCATGAATTCCAGTTAGAACAGTAGTTAGTCTAATAGTTTTTTTTTGCAAACTGAAACTTACATCCATTCATCCATCAGCCATAAGAAGGCCACTGCTGGACATAGACTATTTTTCGTATTTGTTGTTACAGCGGCAACAGAAATACATCATATGTAAAACTTTCAGCTGTCTAGCTATCACGGTTCATGAGATATTTTACGGCCTGGTGAGAGACAGATAGTATACACAGAAATTGAAGTCTTAATAATCCATCCATCCATCCATCAGCCAAAGGACGTCCACTGCTGGACATAGGCCTCCCCTATAGATCTAAGCCATCCGTCCATTTTGTGGGTGGACGTCCTACGCTGCGCTTGCCGGTACGTGGTCTCCACTCAAGAACTTTTTGACCCCATCGGTCATCAGTCCTCCGCGCTGAGTGCCCTGCTCATTTCCATTTCAACTTGGCAATCCGTTGGGCTATGTCGGTAACATTGGTTCTTCTACGGATCTCCCCATTTCTGATTCGATCTCACAGAGAGACTCCAAGCATAGCCCTCTCCGTGGCTCGTTGGGCTACTTGGAGCTTACTAATAAGGCCCATAGTGAGAGAGGAGAAACTAGTGAGGGACAGAGAAACTGACAATAACCCTTAAAATATCTTGATGTTTTATATTTTACCATTTTCGCCTTTCTCTACGACGTTCCATCCTAATTCAAACTATAACGTAAATTAAAGACAGTCCTCCAGCTCGCAGCGAAAGCCTTTTATTACAATGAAAGCAACAGTTGGCCCTAATGGGAAACGTATCTTGGCAATAAAAGTTTCTTCCTACATTTTCTTACGTTTACATTCTGGAAGGAAACGGGAGGTGACAAGTGCGAGTCATTTTGTTGTGTTATATCAAAGAGTAGATAAATGGAAATGACTTCAAATAGACGTTTTAGAAGTGATAGAGCTCTGGCGGTACCACGTATACATATATAACATATGCTAAATAAATAATGAGATTGGTTTTCTGAAGTAATCATGTATTATATTTTATTTCTTTATTAAATCTTAATTTAATTTTTAATCCTACTAATATTATATAAAAGTGAAAGTTTGTGAGGATGGATGGATGGATGGATGTTTGTTACACTTTCACGCAAAAACTACTGAACGGATTGAGATGAAACTTTGCAATAATATAGCTTATATATCAGAAAAACACATAGGCTATAAATTATAATGATATATTGCGTATGCGGGCGAAACCACGGGTAAAAACTAGTTAATAATAATATTTTAATTGTTTATCAAATCAAAGTAGTAGTTGCAAATTTAAATACGGAATAAATTTAAAAGCATACCGCAAATTTGACTGCCTCGTTGGCTCAGTGGTTAGTGACCCTGACTTCTGGATCAAAAAGGCGTGGGTTCGATCCCTACCCAGAGCAAACATTTATGTGATGAACATAGGTGTTTGCTCTGTGTCTGGGTGTTATTTAGGTACTATCTATATACCTAAGTATGATTTAAAATAATGTATAATATGTAGTTTATCAGTCTCATCAGCATCAGCTGTATTACAAGCTTTGTTTAGTTTAGGGTCAGCGACCATGTGTAAGATGTCATCTAATATTTATATTTATTTAAATATGTTTAATGGACAATAAAATACAATCGTGTAAAAAAGCGTCCGAGCCAACACTCTGCCCAAGCTACGTAGTGGGCAGGCTTATTAGTTAGTCCTTAGGTGAATGCAAGCCGACTACAACGCCGCGCGATGCCAAAGTGCTCGGTTAGAAGCACTAATTAGGTTACATAACGTCTAGTTTCGAGACATGATGTAATGTCATCGTGAATGATTTAATGTAATTATCTAAGTCGGTATATATGACGGCGCTCGGACATTTTTTTACTACTTTCACTTAGGGACTGTGGCTCTGTAGATATTTGGTCGAAGGATGTCAGCTAAAATTTATTGCAACATAAAATGGCTCTAGGGTTTCTCTTTCACAATCTGCGCCATTTTCCAAGAATAGCGGCGGTCAGCGGTAAGCAGAGCCCAGTCTAGACTGCCCGAGTAAACACTGGAACCCGCCCAGTCTGTGAAACCCAGGGACGTATTGAGGTAAAGCTATAAAAGGGCGAATTACTTCAATCTATTTTAGTAGAGCGTTCAGAAAATTGCGTAATGTCTTCCTTCTCATCCGACATACCACAGTGTCTCGAGTCTGAAGTGTTCGACCAGTGAGTGTTACCAGTGATGACTTACTAAGGAGAGGGCTATGCTCAGTAAGTATGCGAGAACGAATAATAAATAAGGAAATCTGTGGAAGAATCAAGGTTACCGACTTAAACAGCGGATAAGTAAGTTCGCAGGATCGCGTTGGTTATAAATCTATGGGGGAGGCCTATGTCCAGCAATTAACGTTCTATGACTAATGGATGGGTGGTGGTATTTATTAGAATTGTTAAACAAACAGTAGCATTGTAGATGGATTACTAAAATTATCACAAATTGTGGCGGGCGTTGCAACAATGACAGGTGAGACTATACTGCTCAAATAAGCACTGAGACGAACCGCCCAGTATTTAATTACCTTTATTCTAAGCATTTAGAAAATATTTGTACTTTTATTTATGACTTTACAACGGCATCAAACTTAAACAACAGTAGTGATCAAAAATATCATGAGCTACATATTTGTATGGTCCAGATAATATCAGAAGTATAATAATTATTAGATTAATCCATACATAAGCGTACATGTTAGTGCAAAATTGTCAAAAACTTTGACTTATACCTTTTGTAGTGAGGAATGCTATAACCGTAAAAAAATACAAAGTACATCCAACATTAATACCACTCGTAAAATAAATCCGAAAAACCGCGTTAGTTTCGATAGCGAATTCGAGTGCTAGGATTATAATGAATATTCACTAGTTGACCCCCCTCCCATTCCCTGCAGCCCCCGCGCTGGCCCTGGCGTGCGTGTCACGTGATTGATGCGCGGCGCGCGCTCGTTTCGCGACGGATTTGGAACGATCCACCGCTGTTTATTTATCACTAAGCACTCAGCCACTGGTGAAGCAGTATGTAAGTATGTGTATTCTCCGAATCTGTCGTTTGCCCTTCAGAATCTATAGAAATATATATAATAATAGGTACTTATTACTTGTCATGCTACACTCATCATTACAATGTCAATCGTAGGACGTCAATTGCGTATAGGCTTCTTTGTTAGATACAAAGAAGCCTATACCTAGCAATTGAATTGAGGTTAGAACCAATCGTAAGTGGCTTATATGCAACAAAGTTTGAATTAAGTCATAACCAAGTCATCTTGTTTTCTTTGTTGGTGAATATACTATGAACTACTTACTGATTTCTAAATTACGATTAAAAAAAACATTTTGATCAAGTATTTCTTACAAAATCATTAAAAAAAAATATTGTACACAAATCGGACCGTAAAAACCACTTGTGATAACAAGTAAATTAAATAAAAAAAAAACAAATATATAGTTGTTAAATTAAAACAATCAATGATGATGATGAGCTGTTTAATATAATCTGGAATGTTAAATCCTTATATCTATTAGTGTCTTTCAGTATAATAACCGCACAAGGAGAGTATAATGCAGTTGATTAGTAAAGGTCATATAGAGCTAGAACAGCGCATTATAGACGGTACTCTACGGTAGAGCGCTGTAGCTGCGAGTATGTAGGGTTGTAGAGCAACCGCACCTGATTAGACGCGGCTCGCGAGCTTTACATATTTGCCGGGCATTAGGAATGTCACATAGAGCTACTAATTGTAGAGCCGTATACGTCTATAGCTGTGTATATGTCCAGATAGGAATCAAGACAGTGACTCAATTTAAAGATTGAATATGTATGTTCGTAAGCGCCGGGTGGCGCGCCGGGAGGCAAGCCGTGCTGTCAGAGTTTTTAAGCCTCTGACATGGCTAAACGGTTAAAACAACCGGAACTTACAATTTAACGTGTTATCCGAAACATTGAATGAGTTCGGATGATTATCTCTGTTAAAGTAGGTATTTTTGTGAATGATAATTTATAACTATTAATTTGACTTATTATCTTACTGTGTGATGTAATAAAAAAACTGTGGCAAGCGTTTGCCAAAGTTGCTTGCTGGAAGCTTGTCAGGTAAATGTTTACTCTGGATTTGAAAACACTAACACGGTAAAGTACAATTTAAGTTTACCGTAAACTAACAGTTAGCAAACGTTCCATATTTTATCAGGATTCGATTGAATTTTATTTTTATAACTCAGTTGCCTAATCTGATAGTACTTATAAGGACAAGTTACAAAGCTCAATTTTTCATAGGTATTCAAACTCATTCTCAATCTAAAGATCACGCTACATTTTTTGGTGTTTAAAACGTTATTTGGCATCATAAATCTTTAAATAGTAATTACTATAGATATTCACCTCAAAAAGCTTACAAAGACAAGTCGAATCTAACATCTAATTCACATCAGCGATTCGCTTGTTAATCCAGATCTCGATTTCCGGACGCCGTGCGGCGCCCTCTGACGGATTAACTCTGCGTACATGATTGGCCGTCACTCGCTCGCCGGACCATGTGGACACACCATTAGCTTGTATAGCTAGGAGCTCATCTGAGCTGAGAGAATATTTAACCAGAATAATAATAATAAATATTAGGGGACATCTTACACACGGCCTCTGACCCCAAACTAAGCAACGCTTGTGATATGGCTGCCAGAGACTGATATACTACATATACAAATTTTAAATACATACTTTTATAGATAGTAACTAAATACACCCAGACACAGAGCAAACACCTATGTTCACCAAATAAATACTTGCCCTGGTTAGGGATCGAACCCACGCCTCTTTGATCCAGAAGTCAGGTTCACTAACCATTGAGCCACCGAGGCAGTATGTTTTGTAGAATAATCTATTATATAAAAGGCTTCCCTGAGTGACTGACTGACAGACAGCCTACAGCCCAAACCGCTAAAGATATGAGCTTGAAATTTGGAATATAGGTACATTGAACGACGTAATGGAGCACTAAGGACGAAAATTTTGAACTTTCGACCTCTAAGGGGGTAAAACGGGCCCTTTTCGTTTGTATGTAACTTTTTATTCCCTGTACCGATTGAATTGAAACTTTGTATACATGCTTTTCAAACAAAATAAAAACTACGTTTTTTCCTGTTTTTCCGAATTTTCCTCATCTAAGGGGTCAAATAAGGTCCCAAAGTTGGTGAAAAAAGCGTCAATTACATCGAACCAGCTGAACGGTTATGGTTGAAAATTGGTATGAAGGAGGCACACAGCATGTTTTAATACAGGAACTAATAAAATCCAGGAAAATCTATAAGGTTCCTTAGGGATACGCAAAATTAATAAGTTTAGGCTACAGCCCAAACCGCTGAAGATATGAGCTTGAAATTTGGAATATACGTACATCGTACGACGTAATGAAGCACTAAGGATGAAAAACGTACCCAACTCTAACTTACGGGGTAAAACGGGCCCTTTTTGTTTGCATGTAACTTCTTATTCCCTGTACCGATTGACACGAAACTTTGTATAGATGCTTTTGAGACTAAATAAAAAATATGGCTGTACCTGTTTTTCTGAATTTTCCTTAAAAAAATCCTTAGGGATCAGATACGTCCCAAAACTTCAATGCGTTTTTTTAAATAATGTAGTATTTAGAATAGGATTATGATAATGATAGTTTATCTTTAAATGGGGCAAAATGGGTCCCCAAAAGTTTACGATTTTTTTATTTATTTTGTGAGCCAATAGTCTTAAGCTTAGCGCACATATAGATCAATATAGGTATTTTACTATGGGATCAACCCTGACAAGCGAAAATTACCTACATTTTCCATACATATTGTCGCGGGTCGATGAACTTTTTGTGTTGAACAGCTGATTTTATTAACGTGCTTTTGGGGTTGGTACCATTGTAAAAGTTAATCAAATTATGAGTATAATAGCATCCTAGAAAATGCCTGATTAGAATTACGACTTGTGTGCCGTTTTTTCATTTGCCTGGAAAATTAAATATCTAATAACTTAATGAAACATGTCGAATACCTGTACCGGCCTTAATTAATAGTGCACTACTAAAAACAGGTACTACGGATAGCACTACAGATAATAGAAACTGGTGGGTCTTAAGATGAACATGGACAAGACGAAAGTCATGTGTAATTCCCATGTTTTACCTACACCCGATTTCTGTTGGAAACTCGGTTCTTGAAGTCGTTGACCTAGGACAAGTAGTCCAGGTCCAGGTCCAGTAGGTCCGACTTCAACAAAGAGGCCAATCGCCGAATTCAAGTAGCCCAACGAGCTATGGAGAGGGCTATGCTTGGAGTCTCTCTGCGAGATCGAATCATTAATGAGGAGATCTGTAGAAGAACCAAAGTTACCGACATAGCCCAACGGATTAGCAAGTTGAGCCGGCCGAGCACGGGTTGCTGAATTCACATACGACATTGATTTTTTCTACGTTCGTACAGGTTGCCTCAATGTTTTCCAGCAATGAAAAGTGAAATTTCTTACATAGTTACTCATACAATTATTATTATTGGCTTCCTCGGTGGCTCAGTGGTTGACCCTGACTCCTGGGTCAAAAAGGCGTGGGTTCGATTCCCAGGGCAAATATTTATGTGATGTTCATATGTGTTTGCTCTGTGTCTGGGTGTTATTAATATATTTTTATTTATTTATTTAACACTTTCTTGCACACTATTTGTACAAAAGGAGGACTTAATGCTAAACAGCATTAGCTGCCAGTCAACCTACATGTATATTGTAACGCAGTAGACGCCCGTTGTAGGTATGGAGTGCGGTGTTTACGTGATTCGGTCCTGGGAAGCTCTATTGTTCTGTGAAGCTTTATTGTGTTTTTATTGGTGCCTTTTGTATTCAGTTTTATGGCTTTATGACTCGAGTTTATTTGTTTGGTGTATACGTATTTGAAAAACAATAGGGATTCTCGAACTTTCAAGTTGTTTACTTGTTAACACAATGGCGTTTATTGAGATCGAGTAATGTTGTGAAATATCTCGTAGGTTCGAGACTGTAGGAAATAACGAATATAAATACGCCGGCCGACCCTTGGGGATCAGTTGTTGTTCGTTTACCGTCGAAGCGATAACTACTCGGGTTAGTGTGCGATACCAGTGATTGTAAAGTGACTAGCTTGTGTGAATATCAGTGCCAGTGTAAAGTGTTTGTGCGAACCAGTTTTGTCGTGTGTTTTTGTGATTTTTGTGAAGTGATTGTGTGCAATAAAGTGCAAAGTGAATAATCGGCGTTTTAACTGACTATCCAAGAACCCATCTCGTAACATTTGGTGTCAGAAGGGTGGATAGTTGAAAATGCCGGTAACGCCATACGACGAAGAGACCCCTCGCACAAGGAGTCAGCGCCGACAGGAGGAAGCGCGTCGACAAGAGGAGCAGGAGCGCCGCCAGGAGGAGATCGACCAGAGACGCTTTGGAAATAATTCGCTGTTAATGGAAGGCAGTGAGTCCGAGGCAACCAACGACGACTGCAGAAACCCAGGAGCACCTGCTGCGGCACCTTTTGTGGTATCTGCTGCACCACCTGTTGTGGCACCTGCTACATTACCTGCTGTCCCTGTGGCATTTGATATGGCTGCTTTGATGTCGATGATGCAGTCCATGACGCGGCAGCTAGAAGATCAGGCCCGAAACAACGAGAAGCAGACTCGCCAGCTGGAAGAAAAATTGGACCGCAACAAAGAAGAGCAGGCTCGTCTACTTGAAGAACAGGCCCGGAACAATGAAAGGCAGACTCGCCAGCTAGAAGAAAATCTTCTTTCGAGTCTTCAGGCGACAATGGGGAAAGAAATAAAAGAAGTGAAAGAGAAAGTCGATCAGCACGACGTCAGCATAAAAGAGCACGAATCTCGCATCTTCGAGGCAGAAACACAAATTGCTGACGTGAGGAGGACCTTGAACGTTATCAAAGCTGGAAATGGAACCGCTGCATCTACAACCTGCTCGCCAGCCTCACAGAAGATCAAAGTGACGCCTTTCGACGGGACATCATCATGGTCGGCCTACAAAATTCAATTTGACGCCGCCGTTCACCAAGTGGCCGGAAGTCTTCGCAATTCCAAACCAAGAGGCATCGACGATAGCAGACAAGTTGGTCCATGAAGTATTCTGTCGTTTTGGAGTACCATTGGAAATCCATAGTGACCAAGGAAGAAATTTTGAATCTCAACTGTTTCAAAAGACGTGTCGGCTAATGGGTGCACACAAAACAAGGACAACGTCATACCACCCGCAATCAGATGGAATGGTGGAGCAATTCAACCAAACTCTAGAGAGATACCTGGCAAAAGTAGTCGAAAGCAAACAACGGGATTGGGACAAGCATATCCAGCCATTTTTGCTGTCATACCGAAGTGCTGTTCATGAGAGCACCAATGTCACTCCTGCTTTTGCCAATTTTGGACGTGAATTACGGCTACCCGCCGACTTAATAACTGGTGTCCCACCGGATTCTCCACAACCCATAACTGAGTACGCCAGTGACCTCCGGAACAAGATGAACGACATCTATGAGCACATTAGAGAGTATGGCCAGCAAACATCGGAAAGAATGAAGACTAGATACGACAGAAGGACTAACAACCCTGGGTTTGAGGAAGGCTCGCTAGTATGGCTACACAACCCTATACGAAAAAAAGGGAAATCTCCAAAGCTACAAGCCAAATGGGATGGACCATACCGAGTGGTGACCAAGATCAACGACGTGACGTTCCGCATACAGAAGGGACATCGAGGTGCTCCCAAGATAGTTCATGTGGATCGATTGGCGCGATATTACGGGTGCAACGATGCTCGGGACGAGCATGTCTTAGGAGGGGGTAGTGTAACGCAGTAGACGCCCGTTGTAGGTATGGAGTGCGGTGTTTACGTGATTCGGTCCTGGGAAGCTCTATTGTTCTGTGAAGCTTTATTGTGTTTTTATTGGTGCCTTTTGTATTCAGTTTTATGGCTTTATGACTCGAGTTTATTTGTTTGGTGTATACGTATTTGAAAAACAATAGGGATTCTCGAACTTTCAAGTTGTTTACTTGTTAACACAATGGCGTTTATTGAGATCGAGTAATGTTGTGAAATATCTCGTAAGTTCGAGACTGTAGGAAATAACGAATATAAATACGCCGGCCGACCCTTGGGGATCAGTTGTTGTTCGTTTACCGTCGAAGCGATAACTACTCGGGTTAGTGTGCGATACCAGTGATTGTAAAGTGACTAGCTTGTGTGAATATCAGTGCCAGTGTAAAGTGTTTGTGCGAACCAGTTTTGTCGTGTGTTTTTGTGATTTTTGTGAAGTGATTGTGTGCAATAAAGTGCAAAGTGAATAATCGGCGTTTTAACTGACTATCCAAGAACCCATCTCGTAACAATATGTAGTATATCAGTTTCTGCCAGCCAAATCACAAACTTTGCTTAGTGTGGGATCAGAGACCGTGTGTGAGATGTCCCCTAATATTTATTTTATATATTTATTTATTATTGAGTTAATTTCAGAAATTCGGCAATTTATCATCCAAAAATTCACGTACTCCGTAATAAGCTTTAGATACAAGTAAATTAAATAACCAAATACTGAGACAATTCTGGCTAAGCCGTTGGTATTATTTTGCAAGTAATACAATAATAGGCTCAGTTATGAAGACGCCATAGTAAATATAATAACAACATAAAAAGTGTTCTCTCTATCGAATGCTTAAAGTGAAAATGAAACAGATATAATTATGATAATATTATAATTACGATGGCGCATTCATAATCGAGCCTAATGCGGGCTTGACCACGAGCTACTATTATTTTAAGTAAGTGCCAAGAAAACGCGGGCCAAACTGTGGGTTTTTATCATTACATATAATACAAAATCGCAGGCTAACGGCATGCTTTTATAATTTTAAGGATTTATTAAGACAACACGGGCCAGACCGCGAACTATTAGATATTATTATAAGCATGTACAAAAACAACGTAGATCAAACCGCGGGCTATTTTCATTTTAAGTAAGTACCTATGTACTAAGGCAACGCGGGCGAAGCCGTGGGTTTTAAGCTAGTATATTATAATTACAGAATATAACTAGTGTCGATTTATTTAGTCTCTAGTCAAGTCTAGACGTAACTGGCGCAATGCAATTCTTAATGCACTGTTAACCAGTGCAATGTTTGTCTCAGATCTGAGTTACGGATTGACTTTTTTAGCATGGCATACTTACTTTGAACGATGGAAAGTGATACACCTAGGCTACTTTTGAGCCCGTATAAAAAGCCGTAAAAAGCCCGTAAAAAAAATAAAAAAATAACTAGTCAAATATAAAATGTTTGAAACTTGGAAGAAAATGCAATATATTGATTATACTTAATAGGGACAAATAAAGAGCGCAAGCCGCTTCCAACTAAACTTGAATAATTGTAGAGTAGCTCAGCAATGCAATTCTTACGGTTGATAAGATGATGGTAACTCAGATCTGAGACAAACATTGCACTGGTTAACAGTGCAATGTTTGTATTAGATTAACTAGTTAACAGTGCAATGTGAGAGAGGAATAAATCAACAAAACAATTTTGGATTTACAATATTAGTAAGAAGATAAAAATAAATAAGGATTACAAAACAAAATAAATCACATACTGCAGTTCGCAGCGACTAAACGTAGGCTAATTCTAAATCTCTGCCCCACGACAGGTCGGTATCTACTGATGGATTAACACTGCGTTACATGATTGCCTGTCACCCGGCCGGCGACCGGCGGACGACGGTCACGGCCGAGCTCGCCGGGCCGTGTAGACAGGCCATTAAGCCAGCTTAGTTAGTAGAGAGAGAATATCTGCCAATATTTCGATTTTGTTCAAAGCAAGGTTCTGGATTTTTAAATGCTAATGTGTCCCAAATACATGCGATAAGAAACTGCAAACTGCGTCCCAGTTTGGCAGCAATTTAAAATATATTTGATGTAACATAAATCTCACAAAAAACATTTTCATGTAAAGTAAGACTGTAAAATCGCTACTGTTCGCACTATCAATAAGTTATCAAATCTTAGGTAGAGCCAAGCTTTTGATTCTAAAGGACATAACTCTACAAGCTCTTACTTCAGAAATCCTACACTTTGGTCAATATAAGGGGCTTGGTTGTTTCGACCTATAAAACTTAAGACCATGACGTATAAAATTTTAATCTTGCAGTTAGTATCAATTCATCAATTAAAAATAATACTCGTATAACCAAATTATAATGACAATACTAACTAGTATATTACTTACTTTATGATAGTGTTGATTAAAGATATAAAACTATACTAAATGACTCAATTGTTTGAGTAGTTATTTGTTATTTAATCACAAGTTCCATTTATTTATTTCAACCGAAACCAAACCAATTATTTAGGCAACAACAACTCGCGGGCTATTTATTAATACAACAGCAGCCGATGAAAAAACACTTTTGTGATTCCAAAACGTATTATTATACTTAATTACATAATTGTTTTCGTTACCTTTCGGCGCCAGCTCCGGTGTGCCGCCGCCTTAATAACTGTATCATAAAAGATAATAGTATGTAATTAAGCGAGAAAGCAAAACTCTGTAATTTGATTTAATTTAACGAAAAAATTGCTTTACAGCTAAAATAAACGGAGCGGCTGTTACTAGAAATTAGTCTAAGCTCAAGGTTGTCTCAAGTCTCAAGTCTACGTTCAGAAAAATAAAAATTATATATAAATTTTGGTAAAGTACGTAAAGTTCTTGATAACAAATATTGTTAGTGAAAAGATTCAAGGAAAAATAGTATGGTGAATGTTAAATAATTGTGAAGATTTTTTTAACATTTCGGCAGATTTTGATAACATTTAAATGAGACTTCTTTTGAAATATGATCTACAAAACTAGCAAACAAAAAAAGAATCATCAAAACCGGTCCATAATAGGCGGGAGTAGTCGCGTAACACACATAAAAACAGGATAAGTGCGAGTCAGGTTCGCACACCGAGGGTTCCGTACAAATCCAGAAAATTTCACAAAATTGGGATGTAAGTTGTTAAAATGATCAACTATTAATCAACTACGAATCAAAAATTACACATTATTAAAATAGTTAAAAACCTGTTTTAGCATTTGCTTATGAAGCTCTTTTATATGATACCTTGCATGATACGATTTACTCACTTTAAATTTTGAACCCATATTTTGTGAATCTTTTTTGTGATTAAAATAAAAATGTACACTATTCAGATTCATTCCTATATGTGTACTCTGAGATAATGCTTTTCGCCAAATTCCATAGTTTTATGTCAACGGGAAGTACCTTGTTTGATTTTTGTGAATGTCGAATTATACGTTTTTTTACGACATAAACGGCTCTAACTTTTTTAAACGATAACTGAGATGTTTTTCTTTTACACAAATCCAAGAAACCATAGATATAAGTATACAATTAAATTTTAACTCGATATCTTTACTCGTTCCCGAGATAAAGAGTCTTGACCTACACAAAAACTGACAGACGGACAACAAAGTGATCCTATAAGGGTTCCGTTTTTTCCTTTTCAAGTACGGAACCCTAAAAAAGCATAAAATGCATGAAAACCCCCTTTTTAGACGTTGGTTAAAAGAATAAAACCTCTTATTACGAAAACCTTTAGTATATTTTAAAACAACATTCCCAAAACAAACATTTACAAATTCTCGGAGCAAATCGTAAACGCTCTTAGTTAGGTCATTAATCATCAAGTTGAGAAGTCCCATTTAGCGAACGGTGGACATAAATCATAAATAAACTAAATAACTCTGCGACTCCATTCAACTATTGAACTGAGGGCGGCTGTAATGCAGTAACCCCGCTATGCCACCCTGACTGAATAATGCGCCTCGCTGGGATCTTACAAATGTTATAATAGATAGGTGTTACAAGTTGTAGAGCTCATAGTGTAGATTGACTACCTAGGTGTCTTTTAGCGATTAGAAGTTAGGTAACTTTCAGCACGGTCAGTCTTCACTTCAGATGAGCAACTGTGGATAGGAGACTAAGTAGTTCAAATGACACGTTAAATACAAGTGGGTTAAATTGTGTTGCGTTACTTTGACCGTTCAATCATGTCGGAGGCCTTCAGGCGGCTTAAAAACTTTGATACTTACCAGGATTAACTACAATATGATCTTACTTATAATTTGATTTTGCTTCAATATATTCGAGAAAAAAACCGGACAAGTGCAAGTCAGGCTCGCACACCAAGGGTTCCGTACAAATCCAGAAAATTTCACAAAATTGGGAAGTACGTTGTTAAAATCTCTATACTCATCATCATCTTCGACAAAAGTTTTTTTTTACTCTTCTCGTCATTCATCGAAAATTGTTAAAATAATTAAAAACTTGGTATAGCATGTGCTAATGAAGCTCTTTTATATGATACCTTACATGATACGATTTAGGCACTTTGAATTTTAAACCCATATTTTGTGAATTTTGAAGCCCTACTTTTTGTGATTTAAATAAAAATGTACAGTTTTCAGATTTATTCCTATATGTGTACTCTGAGACAATGCTTCGCGCCAAATTTCATAGTTCTATGTCAACGAGAGTTACCCTGTAGGTTTTGATTTTTGTGAGTGTCGAAATATGCGGTTTTCTACGACATAAACGGCTCTAACTTTTTTAAACGATAACTGAGAAGTTTTCTTTTACACAACTGCAAGAAACCATAGATATCTATATTAATAATTTCGTCAAGGGGTACGGTAGACTCGATTGAAACTTTATCTGAATGATAAAACATAAAAAAATAATGATTTCGAGTCGACAACATATATCCGGAAAATTCTGATTATCGAGTATTTTAATAAATTATAACGGTGCTGACAAACAAAAACACGGTGTCCATATTGACACCGGATGACGGATGACATAAATTAAGAAGTGTTGCCAACACCTCAAATAAAGAATCTGCTAAAATGGTGTTAAAATTGTGACAAAATAATGCTATATAAACATGCTAAAAATTGTGATAACATTTTTCAATATGAAATGAAACGTAACATAATTATAAAATTATTATTAATTAAAAAATATGTGTTTTAATCGACTATGACCTATTATTATGTTATCAAATAAAATGTAAGTATCTTGGTCTTGGATCTTGCCTACAGAGCGTAGTGCGTTCTCTGGAACTGCGTAAGACTAGCAGCATTTCCTTGCCCTTTTTAAGTCGAATCTTATAATTATAAAAAAATAGCATTTAAAATTTTGTACCGACAAACAATTGCGTAGCATAATTTTTAATACTGAATGTATTAAAACTAAAAGAAACCCGTTCAATTTCGTCATTTGAAAGTGGTAGCGTTAAAAACGATATTGCTGACATAAATCTGCAATTCTGCATGTAATTTTAATGGTAAAAAAACTTATTGTACAATTATTTTACATGCTAAAAATATGACGTATGCTAAATTGCAAATAAATATGCTAATCAAGATGAAAATATGCTAAATTTAGCATAAAAATGCTAAATTGGCATCACTAATCTTGAGCAGTCAAGTTTTTTATGTTTTGGCGTCGCATTTTGGTGCATTTGCCAGTGTCAAGTATTAAGTTTTAATAATTTTTGATAATATTGTATCAAAATAGTCACTGTCGTAGTCACGTTAAGGTCCAACCTTTAGTTAGTACCACTGATATCTATTATACTAGGCTAACCTAACCGAAGGTTAGGTACCTACTTAATGTTTTCAATGATCCGAAACATAAAATAGGACAGGAGTGTAGGCTATTAATTTTGTGAATGTAGTAATCAGACTCCACTGGAGAAGCAAAGGATACAGGCTACATAAAGTACATAATAATATATCACCAACCGGCCTTTTTGGAAATCTATGAGCCTTATGTCCAGCTGTGGACGTCCTACGGCTGATAGATAGATAGATAATCATAAAAAATATAATACTTGCCATACCTAATCTTTAAAGTTGACGTTGCCTTTCTTTTCATTTTATCAGAATGTATAGATACATTTTCAGTACTTATTCATTTAGTTTTGAGCAATTACTTTGGGATATTGTTTACACCCATCATTCCGAAATTACCTATTTTTTAATATATGTCTTTCATAATTGTTTTGCTTGACCTTCATCATTTTGTTAAATTTGCCTAATAAATTAATTTTGCCTAATCTCCTTGCCATAGATGAAGGATAAGTTTTCGCTCAGAGCAAAGCGATCCTTCCTTCATCTATGCTCCTTGCATTTGGTAATCATTGTCATGATTATAAAAAAATGATGCAGCGAAGAGCTCTTCGTAAAGATGGTGATCAAGTAAAATTATGATGAGTGTGTGTGTATTATAAGTCATATTTCACCCGAGCGAAGCCGGGTTGTCATCTAGTACATATACAATTTAAAGCTCAACTCGATATATTTACGCGTTCCCGAGATAAAGAGTCTTGACGTACACACAGACGGACAACAAAGTGATCCTATAAGGGTTCCGTTTTTTTCGTTTGAGGTACGGAACCCTAAAAACAAAAACGTTTCTCAAAATCAATGATTGATACTCAGAATTAGTAATGGTAATCTATTTAATTAGAAATTATGCATAATGCACATTCATGTTATTTTGTAAGCTCCAGAGAGTTTGTTTCCAAAATTCTTACAACACAGATCAGTCCAAACAAAAAAATACCTAGGTACCTTTTACCGGACACTTTACATCCGTAGCTGAATTTCTATTATTCAAAAAAGTAATTTTAGATAACGGCACTTTGTATTTATAATGTAAAATCTTTCCCCGCACCTGGCAATAAAAACGAGTAAGAGCCGGCGGGACTCCCCCGCGGCGGGCGGCCGGCGCGACACTTGCAAACACCAAACAACCCGGATTATAATGTAAATGTATGCAAATACTCCGCCGCCGACAATATTCGACGCTAACTGAGCCGAAAAAATGGCGGATAGACTGCGGCGAGGTGTTGCCAGTTTGGGTGATGAAAATGGTAGGATTTATGTTTTTTTCTGTTCATTTTCGTACTATGTTTCGTAATTTAAAATTATTTCTACATTAGACACAGTTTTGTTGTAGACAATTTTTTTAATAATGCCGAATTTGGAAAATTATTCTTGATGTTCTAATGAAGCAAAAAAACATAATTATTATATGTATAGGTACGCATATTATATGTAGGTACGAGTAAGTATATTATTTGGTACGTTCCTACGGACTCTTACAAAACATACTACTCAATCAACAACAAAATAATATATCTTTGATCACAATCTAACTCAAATAATTATGCTGAGAGACATAGATGTAGTTTTAAATCAAACGTAAAGTACCTATTGACAAAAAATACATAATGTCACAGTAATACAATTTTTCTGCAGCGAAAAGCTAGAAGTTTCAACGTAAACAAAAGTTAGTCAACATATTTACAGTATCTACATAATGAGGAATCAGAGCATCAAAACCGAATTTCTGAGATACATATCATTTACCATTTTCCATATGACAGTGCTGGCAACCCAGCCTGTGCCGGCGGCCGTCAGCGAAATGGTGGTACATAACGACAGCTTACCGCTGGAACGTGGGGGCTCCCCGAAATGGTGGGAGCATGACTTGTGTTGCAAACTCCATGTAAATACCAACAAGAGACCATAACACTCCCGAGTTAAACGACGACGGAGCTCAATTCAACTCAACGGAGCGAAATTGTTATGGAAATTAATGAGAGACTTTAGGATTAAATCCTTTTCAAAACAAGCAGAGATGAATCATTACTAATTGCAACTTGAATCAAGTTATTCAAGTTAGCCCATTAATATGCATAAGTTTCTTGTCGTTTTCTTCAATCATCGCAATTTTAGGCCAATCTTATAAACGTATCCGAGATACGAGTATAAATGCATCTGTGCAAAAAATATTAGAAAGTAAATAAAAGCACCTAAATCAACGAGCTTAGACATTTAATATGCAAAATTTTCCCATCAACAAACCTCGGAAATATACCCCCGAAAATATTCAAAGAATTATGTGTTCACGTTCAATCTTACAGCTTTACAGCTTGTATTGTACTTAGTGCTTCTGTATATAAATATTATCAACACGAATGAGAAATTTTCATTTCAAATATAGGTAAATACCCCTTTGCTGGCTTTCGTTAAGGGGTGTAAATACTCTTAGTTGCTTCATGGATAAGCATGTGCTCAACAGTAGACTATCAATAAGATCAGTACAGTGTTGTGCCAATTACATCAAATTTTATAACTTTTACAAATATTTATATTGACAGCTGTAACCAACACTATACTAGGTAATAACATGATTCATTATATTTCATCTAAAATAATTCCCGAGTCGTTCTTTCCTCCAGTTTTCTTCTCGGAGGAGTACCGCCCGCTTTTCATACAATTCAAATGGACAATTTGCCGCTTCAGTTATTGTTCCCGTCAGCCGGGACTTTCTAAGTATTATGATTTTAGAACCGTTCCGTTCTTTGTCTTGTGGTGTAAGCTACTTAGCTGCTTTTATATTGCAGTGTAAATTTAAAAGGCATCACTTCAAATTCTACATAAATGCATATTTCAAATTTGAAACAGCAATATTTTTCTTGATTTCCGGATTGGTCCCCTTGTATTTGTACTCAAAAATTATCTGGTTGTTTTTGATTTAGTATCGACAGAGTAACCCTGTATATCTTTTAAAATTTCCGATTAAATTCCACTTTGAGTAACCCCTACAAACGGCAAAGCGAAATGTAAAGTAAAATTAATTACCTCGCTTTTAAATCGTCTGTCTAGATGTAATCCCCAATACACGTAATCGCTAACTAACTGAGTCAAATTAATCCTTATTTATTGGATTTCTAGCCGAGCTGACAAATAGCGTATAACTGCTTTACGTTTAATAGACTTTTCTCTTGCAAAATACGTGAGATTAATGAAAAACCTGAATAATGTTGAATTATTCTGAGAGAGTTACATTAAACGACTTTATTTCTAGATACATGGTACCGACTTTTTAGGGATCCGTACCCAAAGAGTAAAAAGTGGACCCTATTATTAAGACTTCAATTTCTGTGTGTACGTCTGTCTGTCTCTCACCAGGCCGTAAAATATCTCATGAACCGTGATAGCTAGACAGCTAAAAGTTTTACAGATGATGTATTTCTGTTGCCTCTGTAACAACAAATACGAACAAGATTATATTTTGCAAAAATTAGCATGACCGACTTCACCCGTGTACAGAATTCGCGAATATTTCGCACGGATCGATGGAGCATTTTCACATTATTGTTGATTTATCAAAAATAGCTCAGCCGATTTGGATAAAATTTAAATGGGATCAATCTCGAAGTATACTCTTTCCGATAAAAAAGAATTATTGAAATCAGTCCCCTATGAAAAAAGTTATGCGTTGTTATACATAAAAAATATGCGCGTCGAATTGTATACCTTCTCCGGTGGTTTGTCGGTCAAAAATAGAATAAATTAAGTATTCAATCGAGGCCCCCATACGACAAACGTGAGAGGAATGGGGCTAAAGGAGATCTAACACGGTACGGAACCCTTCGTGCGCGAGTCCGGCTAGCACTTGGCCGATTTTTTAATAGTTTACTGCCGAACCTGTGGCTTAGCTACACAAAACGATAGGGATGTTCATTAAGGTGACTCAATGTGGTATGGTGAATACAGTACAACGGAGTTAAACGTATATTGTATTTGCATCTATGCATAATATTTGGGTTGTTTGTGCCTTTTTAGGGTTCCGTACCTCAAACAAAACGGACCCCTTATAGGATCACTTTGTTGTCCGTCTGTCTGTCTGTCCGTCTGTGGGTATGCCAAGACTCTTTATCTCGAGAACGCGTAAAGATATCGAGTTGAAATTTAAACTGTATACGTATATCTATGGTCTCTTGCAGTCGTGTAAAAGAAAAACTTCTCAATTATCGTTTAAAAAAGCAAAAGCCGTTTATGTCGTAAAAAACCAAATATTTCGACACTCACAAAAATCAACTCAAAAACTTTGAAATTTGGCGAGAAGCATTGTCTCCGAGTACACATATAGGAATAAATGTGAAAAATGTACATTTTTATTTAAATCACAAAAAATAGGGCCTCAAAATTCACAAAATATGGGTTCGAAATTCAAAGTGAGTAAAGTTTTGTCGATGGTTACAGTATAGATATTTTAATAACTTACTTCCCGATTATGTGAAATTTTCTGGATTTGTACGGAACTCTATTCGTGCGTTTTCGTGGTCTCGTGCCTGGCTTACAGGCGTCTAAATATCTACCTATAACCATGTAACTACCCGTAATGCGACGGATTCCGTAGATTCAACAGATTCCGCACAGTGGGCCGAGAACGCACTGCAGTGTCGCACTGCGTTTTCATTAAGTTATCCAACAAAGCCATATGTACCTCCACTGCCTAAATAACTGAATGAATGTAGGTACCTATATAATATGTATGGTTTTTTTAACTCTTAGAATATAATATTCTAGATGACTGTGAGTATATTGCGTAATCTTCTTAGTTAGACATGATCAATTATTACACATTTAGAAGAGACTAAAATATTATGACGTATATTGTCCTACGTTCCGTTAATATTTAACAAAATATTTTTAGATTTGCGGAAGATCTAAAATTAACCGACTGTCAAAAGAACTGATGTTACTGTGGGAAATATTTTTGCTGTAACAATGAATAAATACTGAACTATGTATTTAGAAATAGCTTTGACATAACCAAAGATCACAGAAATCTAGAAATGTATATACTCACAACGCGCTAACTTCCGAAACATGACGTAATTTTCATTTTCTTGTCCGCAATATTCTGATTTCACTTACCTGAAACAAAAAGTAGATGGTTAGTAGGTACAAAAAATGTCTTAAGCCAAACCATTACAGTAATAATTCTTTTAAAACATGTTACTTTCAAAATATCATAATAAGTTACTTAATGTTTACTCTGTAATGATATAAACAAACCTATCTAAAAGATATAATAACAGATTGAAATGAAAATACATGTTAATGTAACTAGACGTATTATGTAAACAAACAACTCATTCCTACCCAAAATGTGTCAAAATTACAACAGTAAATTTTAAAATGTCGCATCTTAAAATAATCCCAAGATGAATCTCGGAGACGTCTTCTTGAATAAATGATTCAGGTGCGGACGTTTCTCCAAATCATGTTTAAAATGTTATATTCAACTTTAAACTAAAAAGCTAGAGTATAAAGTTCAAATTCGTATGAGCATAATAGTAGAAATAATTTCAGTAATTAGAAATAGTATTTCGGTAGAAATACCGCGAACTTTGGTAATCGTATCTTTGTGTCGTTCTGAGAATGACGTCGGAGCGACCCATTCTGCGTATTGCCTGCTTTATGTAGTTATTTAATCCACCGTTGTCTAGAAGAATAATAATAATAGTTTCCTGAAAAAAAGTAAGTGAGATGTAGAATGGTTTTTGACCGACGAAACGGAGGAGGTACTCAATTCGACGCCTTATATTTTTTTTTATGTATATTCGATAAACTTTTTACGTAAAAGTCCGATTTCAATTGTTCTTTTTTATTGGAAATAATATAGGTATTTTGAAATTGGTTCAATCAACGGTTAAGAAGTATTCGATAATTCAAAAATAATGTGAAAAATGATACATAGATCCGTGCGAAATATTCGCCAATTCTAAACACGGTTAAAGTCGATCATGTTATTGAAATTGTTGACAACACATTTATTGTCTACTTTAAATAAGAATGGTTTACATTTTTTACCAACATAACCTTACCGCACCATTTAAAATATAACTACCTTGTTTTTTTAGGGTTCCGTACCTCAAATAAAAAAAACGGAACCCTTATAGGATCACTTTGTTGTCCGTCTGTCCGTCTGTCCGTCTGTCCGTCTGTCCGTCTGTTCCGTCTGTCCGTCTGTCCGTCTGTCCGTCTGTCCTTCTGTCCGTCTGTCCGTCTGTCCGTCTGTCCGTCTGTCCGTCTGTCCGTCTGTCCGTCTGTCCGTCTGTCCGTCTGTCCGTCTGTCCGTCTGTCCGTCTGTCCGTCTGTCCGTCTGTCCGTCTGTCCGTCTGTCCGTCTGTCCGTCTGTCCGTCTGTCCGTCTGTCCGTCTGTCCGTCTGTCCGTCTGTCCGTCTGTCCGTCTGTCCGTCTGTCCGTCTGTCCGTCTGTCCGTCTGTCCGTCTGTCCGTCTGTCCGTCTGTCCGTCTGTCCGTCTGTCCGTCTGTCCGTCTGTCCGTCTGTCCGTCTGTCCGTCTGTCCGTCTGTCCGTCTGTCCGTCTGTCCGTCTGTCCGTCTGTCCGTCTGTCCGTCTGTCCGTCTGTCCGTCTGTCCGTCTGTCCGTCTGTGTGTTTATCTCGGGAACGCGTAAAGATATCGAGTTGAAATTAAAACTGTATACCTACTATCTATGATATCTTGCAATCCTGTAAAAGAAAAACTTCTCAGTTATTGTTTAAAAAATGTAGAGCCGTTTATGTCGTAAAAAACCGCATATTTCGACACTCACAAAATTCAAAACCTACAGGGTACTTCCCGTTGACATAAAACTATGAAATTTGGCGAGAAGCATTGTCTCAGAGTACACATATAGGAATAAATCTGAAAACTGTAGGTACATTTTTATTTAAATCACAAAAAAATAGGGCCTCCAAATTCACAAAATATGAGTTCAAAATTTACAGTGAGTATATCGTATAGAGATTTTAACAACTTACTTCTCAATTTTGTGAAATTTTCTGGATTTGTACGGAACCCTCGATGTGCGAGACTGACTCGCACTTGTCCGGTTTTTTAATGTTAAATACGGTTTGTACAAATTGTAGCCCTGTACAAGTTTACATCATGAAAGGCAATAATTTGGCACTTCTGAGTCTCCTGACACTGGCTGCCCCGCGCTGGCATTATGCCAACCGCTCCAAGTGCGTCAAAGTCTTTCGACACTCACATGCTAAAGTACGGTTAGCCAAATCTGGTTTGAATGGGATAGTAATAATTTTAAATAATTGTAATATAGCCTTTAATAGCAAAATTATTCCTAGCAAATTACTTCATAGAGTCACAATAACATACAACTACTAATGTTAAGCTGTGACGTAATAAAGCGTGCGACTCGTCTATGAATCGTAACTACCGATTTGTGCCATGAAAGGCAATAATTTGGCACTCTTCCTGACACCGGGCGTCCAGCGCTGGCATTACGCCAAGCTCGTCCCGCTCGCGCCCTCGCATACTAAAGTTTAACCAAATCTGGTGCAAATGTGATCATTTGTCATATATATGATGTAGTTCAACTTTAATAGAGTTAAAGCCGATTCACACATATCAGTCAAGTCACCGTTTCGAAACAGTTCAGTCATAGTACCGGCACAGTGAGAAATATTTTTCCATACGTTCTCTAGAAACGCGTTTCAGTGACTGCCGGTGTCAGCACTGACACTTATACTGATAAGTGGGCATGCGTTCATAGGGAATTAATGAAAGAATATTTTTCATTTGACTGATATGTGTGAATCAGCTTTAATAATAAGATAGCACATTTATTTTAAGGACCATTCAGACCTAAGTGTAATTCGCAACTGGTAGCGTTATCGAAGTCCAAGTGGGTATGCAATAATCCTACTACTTATCCTATACAAAATTTTGTTCTAGCCACGGAACTTCACACAAAATACTCGGGCGAATCCCGCATTATTATACAGCTACCTTCTGTAGAAACAATTAACTCTCAGACCAACCAATCTATCAATCAAAGTTTATTTATTCATAACAAACAGAGGACAACAACTTTAATGAATCCACTGGCTCCGAATGTATTTCTAAAGCCAGTGGCTTCTCCCAATTTTAACAGATTATCAATATAATTATAATTAAAAAGAAAAAATAAATACAGCCAGATAAAGAAAAAAAATAACGATAATTAGTAAATTAAATTTATAATTGAAAATTACTATTCCAGATCCAAATGGGTTTTTAATAGAAAGCCTGAAATCTAAAATGACGTTAGGCATTTTTTAGGGAACCCTTTTGATCATTCCCACATTATTAACTTTAGTTTACTAATTCTCTTCAATTTTAACATGAACAGTATGAACAGTAGATTTTTTGCAATTTCAAGGCTAAAATTGTAAATAAAGCAAGGCCGCTGAAAAGAAATCACCTACTTTCACTGCGTTTTCTTATATGTCTGTGCATATTCTCATCTGTCGCGTTCTTATTACCCTCGTCTGTATCCCGCGGCTGACGCGACAAGGCCAGGAGTCGTTTTGTGTCTGAACTCCCAACGCATACTCTCGGTACATAACTCACCGCGACTCATCGCTGTCATGCTTTCTTACCAATTACAACTCGATGATATACGGGAACCTAGCAAGCAGTTCTTTGAGTACAGTTCGTGTTTAAATGTAACGCTCATAAAAAATGCAAGAAAATTATAAAAATATCAATGCACTGCGATTCTTAAACCATAGTTCATACTTTTGCGCACTATCCCACCTCTTGTGTTCTTATTACTCTGGTCAGTTCCTGCGGGCGACACTTACAATCGTGAGGTCGTGGATTCAAATCCCGGTCCCGTACCAATGAGTTCTTTGGGATTTATGTACGGAATTTGACACCACTGGCTTTTCGGTGAAGGAAAACATCGTGAAGCAACCTGCATATGTCCGGCGAAGAATTTCAATGGCGTATGTGTATCCATCAACCCGCACTGGGCCAGCGTGGTGGATATGGCCCAATCACCCTTCGTGGGTAGGCCTACGTCCTGCAGTGGACTATTATAAGGCTGATACAGTACAGTGCATTTCAGTACACTTCATTCTCATTATTATCTCCATTACTTTCCTGAGGGCGACGCTACAAGGCCAGCATTTGTTTTGTGTCCATTCTATTTTCCAGCTCTATTTTTGAACTGATAGAAACGAATCTCACACTAACCGTATGCGTCCGGATATCCCGTTTGCTCTAACACATATCTTCAATGCTCGCTCCTTCTCTTACTTACGAATACGTACCTTCATAATACAGGTTCAAAAATAGAGTCCCTGGACTTCCAGAATGCACTCTCGGTACATAACTCACTGCGACTCATCGCTGTCGTGCTTTCTTACCAATTACAGCGCGATGAAGTACGGCAGCCGTTAGCGGGATACAATCGGGGCAGTTCATTTGTCATTTGTCTTTTTAATATATTATTATGTAGTGGTTATTTTGCGTGCGTGTGACCACATTTCATCGGAAGTTAGCCAAGTTTGACTACTTTCACGCCTTGGCGTTTCTGTTATAGCAACCTACTGAAATGAATTCAACTTTACTCTTATTATTTCCATTGCAAACACAATCTCAAATAATGAGTTTCTCTATTATACTGTAAGTGTGGCAGACATTTACTTCGAATGAAAAAAATCAAATTCAAAAATTGAAACGCAAAGAGGCTGAAAATATGTTTCAGGCGTTCAATTTTATGACTGATAAAAGAATGGAACAAGACATAGGTATTTATTAAAAGCAATAGAAGTAGCACAACGACTTTGGCATCTTTGATAAGAATTGGTGCACAAAACCGTAAAATCTGGAAAAATGGGGGGAGACCTTTGCCCAGCATTGGGACACGACAGGCTAGCACCAACAATAAAAGTAGTACAAGAAAAATATTGTGATATAATTGAAGTAAATAAAACAAATCTTCTTTTTAGGGTTCCGTACATCAAACGGAAAAAATGGAACCCTTATAGGATCACTTTGTTGTCCGTCTGTCCGTCAGTGTGTATGTCAAGACTCTTTATCTCGGGAACGCGTAATGGTATCGAGTTGAAATTTAAACTGTATACGTATATCTATAGTCTCTTGCAGTTGTGTAAAAAAAACTTCTCAGTTATCGTTTAAAAAAGGTAGAGCCGTTTAAGTCGTAAAAAACCGCATATTTCGACACTCACAAATATCAAAACCTACAGGGTACTTCCCGTTGACATAAAACTATGAAATTTGGCGAAAAGCATTGTCTTACAGTTCACATATAGGAATAAATCTGAAAACTGTACATTTTTATTTAAATCTCAAAAAAATATGGCCTCAACATTCACAAAATATAGGTTCAAAATTCAAAGTGAGTAAATCGTATCGTCTCATGAAAGGTATCATATAAAATAACTTCATTAGCACATGCTAAAACAGATTTTTAATTATTTTAGCAATGTGTAATTTTTGATGGACGACGAGAAAAGTGAAAAGAAAAAAACGTTTTTTGTCGATGGTTATAATATAGAGATTTTAACAACTTACTTCCCAATTTTGTGAATTTTTTGGATTTGTACGGAACCATCGATGTGCGAGTCTGACTTGCACTTCGGTTACCTTTACGAAAAAGCAAGTTAAGAAACCAACTAAGCCGTAGTAAGCTAAGAAAACTGATTAACGAAGTAAGAACCAGTGTTCAAATAAAGTCTGAACTCTTTTCGAACAAACTTTGTCTTCGACGGGTTGTTTGTAGGTTTTAGCGAAAAAAAAAATTCGAATAGAAGGTAGAGCAGATTTATATTCTTACGTTTTCTTTCTATTTTGGGCAATAAAGAGCAATACAGAAACACTAAGGTACTCTGTGTTTTTTTTTCGCAAGTATGATTTTAGATAATTGTACTCGTAGATAATTTTAAACTAGTTGTTCTTCGAACAGTAGATCTCGCGGCACCATCTCGTTAACTGAATCTTCAAAATCCTATATCACGATTCGCTCTTGGCCGATTTGATTCACACTCGCAAATCTTGTTAAAATTTAGATACAAAACTATCATGCCAAATATTATCGTAATCAGCTGATTAAGAACGCGACAGCAAATTTACCCCGATTTTGCGAAAAAATTCAAAAATCGCCACGATTAAAAGACATACTCGCTCGTAACTTTAATACCTTTATAGAACCTGTGTACCAAATTTTATCGAGACTAGTTTAAAAATGCGCTCGGCAGACGAAAATCAATCCTGAACAACTGCTTAGTCTTTATAAAGCGCAAGTCAGGTCTTGCATGGAATACTGCTCTCACCTTTGGGATGGCTCTGCCAAATACCAGTTGGAGGCTTTGGAGTCCATTGAAAGGCGAGCCAGGCGGCTGATAGGCAACGAAACCTTGACTGTGTCGAAGCTGCAAATTCTCGAGCATCGACGCAGGGTGGCGTGTCTGTCTGCCTACTATCGGATACACTTCGGTGAGTGCGCCCAGGAGTTGCACAATCTGGTCCCACCTGCTCCTTTCTTCTATCGTACGGCTATACAGATGCGACCAAAGCGCAACCCTTTCATGGTGGACATCTCACGCGTAAGAACCAAGCGTTTTGAGTCCACATTCCTCATACGAACTGCCAGAATGTGGAACGCTTTGCCTAAGTCTGTCTTTCCGTTAAAGTACAATGTAGGTGTCTTCAAATCTCGAGTAAATAGGTATATCTTCTAGGTAAGCGTGCTATATCCTAGACCGCATATCTGCTTAACATCAGGCAGGGTGTAGTCAAACGCAAACCTATATGAAATAATTAAAAAAAAACAACATCTGGACAGACGACAGCAAAATTGGCGTGTAAAAATCTTTGATGTCAGTCCATGAAACCAATATGCAATAGAAATTACAGGTCAGTGTTAAGTAGGTATTATAAATATGTTAGTGAGCTTCCAAGTAATCCTTTAAATTGTATATAAATGACTTTCGTACTGTAAGTAGAAAAATCCTGACATAACTTCCAACTAAGTACCTTGACCCATTTCCCAGGAGCGCGTGGAAGTTGCAAGGCTGTGGACTTGCATTTATCCTCCGAAGAGGGACAGGGGGGAGAAGGGGAGAGGTGGGGGGAAGTGTTATATCAGAATGTGTTCAATGATACCGCCTTGACCTAAATGCTGGAAACATTGTTAGGTGAGAGCGTTGATTTACAATGTTCATTGTTTCAGAGGGGGAACGTGATATGTTTGAAATAACTTTCCTTTTCCTATATTATCTCGGCTCCCATCCTGGGTAGGTCTATTTTCAGCAGTTAATTTGATTTTTTTAGCTTTTATACTACTGGATCACTGTGTTATAAACTTGACCGTACGAAAAGAGGATTGATCAAAATTACCCTAGAAGTAGGTTCTAGGGTAATTTTTATCAATGTTGCGAAAGATAAGGAAACCCTGAAATGAAAGTTCGATCCACGACAAAAGGTGTCACTTGTATTTTGTTGACTTGGATAGCGAAGTTTTTTCAAAGTTTTTTGTATTTCATAATGATGAGTAGGAGTACAATGCCTTCTTTTAATAAACATAAGTCTACAGTCTATTCGCGAACACTATCGATGTGACTCGGTTAAAACGTCGGGATAGTGAAGTATTTATTTATCTCATGATTTCACTGCAAGATAAGTAAGTCATAGTTTAAAAAAAAGTAATATGGCTCTAGCTCAAATTTAAAGAGTTTCAAGCTTGAAAATGTAATACTAAGCCGATATGATATGCGGCCTACATGACACGAGCCCACGCGGGCTATGTCAATTACTGTTTAGTTATCGACACCGTGTCTAGTCTAGGCGCTGGTCTAGATTTAAAGTACCCGGCGCACGATACACTTATATGTAGCAAATACACATACACCGCGTGGCGCTTATAGCGTAGTTTGACAAGGTGTTCGTTAGTGATCAACGAAGATTTCAGCGCGGTCAGTCTTCGGATGGGTGACCGCGGGTGGCATTTACAACTGAGCGTTACCGTGGCTCGGATGACACGTTAAATTGTAGGCCCCGGAAACGCATGTTTACATAACACGCGAATAGTTGTCTTGAATGCAGTGTTGCTTAGACCGATAAACAATAAATGATTTGTTATGCCATGTGAGTAATAATTGCGTTACGCATTTCTTTTTGAAATCACGTCCCCAACAGAAAATCTTGATGACATGTCTCATCTGGTGATATCTATGACCATACTTCCGCGCCTTGTTAGCTGTCTGTCCTGTCTCATTACAAATCTATACGATGTATTGTAGCACTAGATACTAGTTAAACCCTACGGACTTACTTGCCAATTTTATATACATTTTATTTTTAGCCGAATATAATGAAAATATTTTTCGATAATCATAACACTACAAATTATAATACTGTAAATTGTTTGTTCTATCGCTAAAAATATAACAAAATTGCTACGTGTGTCATTTGGATCTTGAAAATTGGTCGAAATATATTATTGCATGACATCCATTTATCAATATTTCTTAATTGATAGTAGAAAATTTCAAATTTTTATTTATCTAATAAGCCTCAAGATTATTTTTTTATTAGCATTTAAGGAAAAAAATGTACCGCGCGAAGTCAAGCTGGTGATCGATATTAAAAAAACCGGACAAGTACGAGTCAAGATCGCACGTCGAGGGTTCCGTACAAATCCAGAAAATTTCGCAAAATTGGGAAGTAAGTTGTTAAAATCTCCATAAATTTTCACTTTCCTCGTCATACATCGAAAATTACACGATTTTGCAATACTTAAAAACCTGTTTTAGCATGTACTAATGAAGTTCTTTTATGTGATATCTTACATGATTATTTACCCACTTTGAATTTTGAACCCATATTTTGTGAATTTTGAGGCCCTATTTTTTGTGATTCAAACAAAAATGTACTTTTTTCAGATTTATTCCTATATGTGTACTCTGAGACAATGCTTCTAGACAAATTTCATAGTTCTATGTCAACGGGAAGTACCCTATAGGTTTTGATTTTTGTGAGTGTCGAAATAAGCGATTTTAGACGACATAATCGGCTCTAACTTTTTTAAACGATAACCGAAAAGTTTTTCTTTTGCACAACTAAAAGAGATCATAGTATCACGTATACGATTTAAATTTCAACTGAAAACTTTTACTGAACGCGTAAAGATATCGATCTTTACGCGTTCTCGAGATAAAGAGTCTTGACATACACACAGGTTCCGTTTTTTGCTTTTGAGGTACGGAACCCTAAAAATAATAAGTACGTTTACACTAAACCTACGTATAGGTAATTAAAATATCAATTATATCTAGTTAGTTGATAATGCTATGATAATTACTACTACTTTTTACTAATGTAAAAGGTTTTAATGTCAGGTTGAATTGCGAGCCCTGCAATAGGAGTAATCCTGTATCGTGGGGCCCAGAACAATTGCTTGCCAAGTATAAGTGTAAGTGAGGCTTTTAGTACTTAACAACATTTATTAAGGGTTGTAAAAAGGAAAGAAACAACATTATGCATGCAAATGTGTATATGGACCGTGTGTGTATGTGTGTGTGTGTGTGCGTGATAAAAAACAAATTATTTTAATTTATTAATACGGACAGACACGACATACTAATAATGTTTCGCATTCATTTATTACCGTGGCCACAGTACACTATTAGTAATACTTATCGATGTTAACACGCTTGTCAGAGATTGTAACATTTGCATCGAGCTTAATGCCTTTATTTATAAGTGCCATTGAGACAGCTTTGCAACCAATAAATGTTAAATCAGACACCTTATTCTGACTCCATTTTATAAACTATCCTGTGCTTTACTAGCTTTTGACGTGATTACGTCGTATAAACCGATAAACGCCGGCTGCACGCACGAAAAAGAGTCACGTTTTGCCTGAGCTGAGCGTGCAAGCGAGAGCGCGGAACAAGCGAAAGAGAGGCACGATCGGCCTGAGTGTTGGCTGTGTTAAGGCTCCTTTACACACAGGCGCCTAGGCGGTACGAGCGGTATAGCAGACGGGCGGGCATCTGTATTGTACTGGTTATATAAGAAGGGCTCACACAGGTCCGGTCGCGGTACTGCCGTACCGCCCTTTACCGCTCGTACCGCTCTACCGCTCGTACCGCCTGTGTTTGATGGAGCCTTTAGTTGCTGATTCAACAATAGTTTCTTATGACGTTATCACGTAAAATTGTCGTTGATAAATCTACTTTACAGACAACCAATTTTATCAACAGATACAATTTCAGCATAGGCTTACCCTCAGAGCAAAATAAAATCAAGAGAAAATGTTCTGATCAAACAAGTGAGGACAACGTACAAGGAAACTACGCCTTGGCTTGTCAGTCGAACTATGGCGGCGCAGCAGTGACGCACTCACACATGTATAAAAACCCGGCTTCACTTGACTGTTCAACGACGTTCTCTCTTGATTTTTTTATTTGCTCTGAAAGGCCTACCCACGAACGGCGATTCACCGATTTGTCGTATCCACCACGCTGTACGGGTTGGTGGATTCACATACGCCATCACATTTCTTCTACGGACCTTAGAACACGGACAGCTTCACACTGTTTTCCTTTGGCTTCTTCACAACTGTAACGTGGAAACTATTAGATAGTTACTGGTTCGTATAGGCCAGGTGTCAGAGTTTTTAAGCCGCCAGAAGGCCTCTGACATGGTTGAACGGTTAATACAACCGGGACCTACCATTTGACGTGCTATCCGATCCACGGTAGCGTTCGTCTGTATATACCACCCGCAATCAGCCACCAGAAGACTGAGCGTGTTGAACGTTGCTTAACTTCGTTGATCGTAGCGCTGATGAACGCATAGTCAAACTACGCGAACTGTAAGCGCTACAAAATACTACCACTCCATCGCTACGTCTCGATGTACTAAGTTAAAGGGGGTCAATTCAAAGGCTTTTTGATAGCTGTAACTATGTTGAATGAAAGTGTTGCTATCCTTGTTTAAAAGACCGTAATTAAAAAGACAGCTATATTTTTTGTTAGTTTAAATGTGTCGTCAAGCCTTCAAAAGTGAGCGCAATGTTCTCCCTGTAGTTTTAATAAATTCACATAATACATGATTAATGTTTTTTGAAGTCAAATTACAGTAGAGAGACCTAATTCGCCGTAACATTGACCGTTAAACAATGCTCAAGATTTTACAATTTAGTGTACATATATACGTGCAAGGATTCAAAATAAATGATATAAAAAGGTGTGTTAAACGAGATTGATGACGACGCGCGGAACACTCAATTTAAATACGTGATTTGTATGTCTGTGAGTCAGCGAGATTTATTCATTGGTGAGGAATTCGTGCTCCAGTTGCAAACTTACAACGTACTGCACAACATTATTATTATCACAAAACAAATATTATCGCAACTTTCTTTTTGTGATAAACATTTCAAAATTGACGCGTTTCTCACAAAAAGAAAGTTTCTATACACATAGTGTGTGAAGCACGATAAAAATATTATCGTATATATATTTTTGAAGTGAAACTTCTAATGCGACTTCCAACAAGGTTGCGTTCAACGTTTAACGCTACCATGGAGGGGGTATGAAAGCACTGTTGCGTTAAACGTAACGAAGTTTCACTTCTTCCGCGCGGAGGAACTCCACGAACTATTTTTTTTTACTATATTTCGTGTGCGTCGGTTTGTATTTGAATACATGCTGCTTGATGTTAAGCAGATATGCGGTCTAGGGTGTAACACGCTTACCTAGAAGACACCTATTTATTCGGGATTTGTAGACACTCACGCTGTACTTTAACGGGAAGACAGACTCAGGCAAAACGTTCTACATTTAGGTTGTTCGTATTCGAAACGCTTGATTCTAAAACGAGGAATGTCCACGATAAAAATGTGGCACTTAAGTCGTGTCTGTCTAGTCGTACGATAGAAGAAAGGGGCAGGCGGGACCAAATTGTACTACTCCTGGCCACACTCTCCGAGGTGTATCCGATAGAAGGCTGATAGACGCGCCACCTTACATCGATGCTAGATAAATTATTTTTAGTATGCATGGTGTTGCCTTACAACCTACAGAGAGTTTCAGAGGTAGATATATTGGATTACAAATAAGTTTACGCTGTTATTAACACAAATTAAATATTTATTATAGAAGAACGGTAACATAAATTTATTTAAAATATTGCTCATCACTTGCAACCACTTTTTCCCATCTCTCAGGCAGCATTCGAATCCCACGTCTGAAGAACTCCTTGTCTTTTGAGGCTATCCACGAATCAACCCAATTTTTGGTATCCTCCGATGTGAACCGCTGCGCCGTCAGAGCATGTGCCATGGACCGGAACAGGTGATAATCGGACGGTGCAATGTCTGGTGAATACCTACGGCGGGTGGGGTAACACTTCCCAATCAAGTGTTTCCAAGTACTTTTTCACGGGAGCCGCAACATGTGGACGAGCATAGTCATGCAGAAGAATATTTTTTTCGTGTCTAGAATAGTATTGAGGGCGTTTTTCCTTCAGAGCTCGGCTCAATCTCATCAATTGTATTCGATAGAGGGCTCCAGTAATTGTTTCGCAAATCATAATACACTACACCTAGCTGATCCCACCAAATACACAGCATACGTTTTTTTCCGTGAATATTTGGTTTTGATGTTGACGCGTGGCCAGGTAATACCCATGATTTTCTTCTTTTTGCATTGTCATAATGTATCTACTTCTCATCACCAGTTACGATACGATGTAAAAAACCCTTTTTTTGTCTAGCTAGCAGCATTTCACTTAAGCATAATCGGCGTTCAATATCTCTCGGCTTTAATGCGTACGGATCCCTCCTTCTTTATAAATCATTCCTAATGATTTTAAACGATGTGAGACTGCTTGCTGAGTGACTTCTAATGTTAGAGCAAGTTTTTTTTTGTGTTTGAGATGAATCTTCCTCCAATAATTCCTCCAATTCTGCAACCTCGTAAATTTTTGACCTTCCACTGCGATCTTTGTCTTCTACGTCGAAATCACCGTTTTTAAACTTTCAAAACCACTCTTGACACGTTCTCTCACTCAAAACAGCCTCACCATATGCTTCTACGAGCAATTGATGCGCCTCAGCAGTAGATTTCTTTAAATTAAAGAAGTAAACTAATATTTCCCGCAAATGACGCTTACTTGGCTCAAATTTTGACATTTTCAACTTATAAAAATTATATTTTACCAATATAAAATCAATAATATTAATAGGTTATGTTGTTCTTGAATGACCAAACTATTTTTTAAGCTGGTTATCATCTGCGAAAACTAACCGAAACTCCGTGCCGCGCCATCTACAATAAAACGGCGGAAACTTATTTGTACTCCTATACATATCGCATGGATTTGATACAAAATCCTTGACTTATCGTTAATAATAACGTGTATTGGACTAACCGCGAAAGCGTCAAAATATAATTATTCTTCGCAAAAAATAGCATAAGGACTTCAACTAGAATACGTGAAAAGTTCGCAAGGATCGATGTAGCATTTTTCACATTATTGTTGATTTATCAAAAATGGCCTAGCCGATTTCGATAAAATTTAAATGGAACCAATGTCGAAGTATATTTTTTGCAATAAAAAAAAAATATCAAAATCGGACCACTATGTAAAAAGTTATGTGTGGTTATACATAAAAATATATATTTATATATATACACGCGTCGACTTGAGTACCTCCTCCGTTCCGTCGGTCAAAATAGAGCTGGTTTTTAAATTTTATCATGTCAAAAGTCAACTTTTTGTATGAAAAAAGTATTTTTCCCGAGATTTCGCTCTAGGTTTCACAGTAAAAGTTGTTCATAAAAATGACTAGTTACTGATGAGTATGTGTACCTCTGTAAGTATCAGCTTTCAGCAAAGAAACACCGTGTCCTTCTTACTAACATTAATATTGTGACTCCAACAAGCATTTTCACATCTAAAATAATATAAATATAGTGTAAAAACAACTACTAACTTTTTTTTATATAAATGGATTGTCATCTGTATTTGATAGGTGTGCAAAGTTCAAAGAACATCTGATCGCTCAAAGTAGGTCAAAATTGAGCTCAAAGGGGTTGGTTACAGGTAAGCAAACCTATTCGAAATAAAAAAAAAAAAAACAAACATACAGGTGGAACTAATAAAAGCGTGTTAATAAAGCGTTGTTAATGTTGACCGTCATCTATTATAGCCGGGAGAAAATAAGTATAAAAACAATACATTTTAATAAAAACTACCTAAACTAAAACAACCATTCAACAAAGACGATAAATAAAGAAGTAATCTCACAGTAGCTCTATATTGGCAGAAGCTCGTGTTCAATATCAACAGAAGCAGAGCTGTAAAATGACCGCAAATCACAGCGCAGTTCCAGCAGAGAGACCAATACTGCCACAGTGTAAATACAATGTATAGTAAGATAAGTACTGCGCTCCCTTGCACTGGTGCAGCGAAAAGTACACACCAGACAATCCGAAGAAATGAGTAAAAACATCAACTTATCATGATTACATAAGACAAAATGGACAGACATTATTAATAGAAAAAAATCACATTGTTTTATATTTTATTTCGTAGGTAGAGGTTTGCGTTTGACTACTTACTGCCTGATGTTAAGAAAAAATGCTGTCTAGAGTGTAGCACGCTTAACTAGAAGATACGTATTTACTTGCGATTTGAAGACACTCACGTTGTAGTTAAGCTAAAAGACAGACTCAGCGTCCCATATTCAGAGACAAGTCGCGTCCCACATTATGGCTGTTCGCATGAGGCGTGTGGATTCAAAAGGTGTTTTAACGGTTAATAGCACCGCATTTGCACTATTTCTGATCTAATAAGAACATAAAGTCCTCAATGAATTTGTTGCAGCGCGCGGCTAACCCCGATACAAAAGCCGATAAAAAGAATATTCACATTTATATTCTTTATAAACAATTATATTATATCCACGGCAAGTCGACCAGTATCCATACATAAACGTACACATACGATAAAGCGTCCGATAACTCAGCAAAAACTGTAAGGGATTCTTATTCTTTGCGCTCTTCCGGTCGACCCCACCGTCAGAAACAAATCTTAAACATTTTACTAGAAGGAACTCTCGACACTGGAGGTCAGTAGGCGTCAACAAATAAATAAATATACAAAAAAACCACGTGTAGTTAGTATACTTCGTCGTTTTAGCCGTAGGAAGTCCTCTGCTGGGCATAGGCCTCTCCTGTAGATATCTAATAAGATCGGTTGGTAGCGGCTTGCATCCATCGTGATTCTGCGGTCTTCGTGGGGTCATCCGTCTACCTTGTGGGTGGACGTCCTACGCTGCGCTTGCCGGTTCGTAATTACGCTTATGCTGCATTAAATAGTTGAGTACTGAAAGCGCGGGGGTTAAGTTAAGGAACGCTGCCTTAGGTGCGGGAAAGTGAGTGGCCATTCTGTGTCTATATATTGCCAGTATTCTGTGCGGATAGTGCAGCGAGCGCAGGAAGCCTGCAATAACTACGATTGCTCGTTTCCGCACCGACGATACTTTAATGTAGACAGTAGGTAAGATTTAGATATTTCTGCAAAATGTCTAGAATAAAATTTCAGATCCCATATTTCCCAGAATCTACGATATAATTAGACAAAGATAATTATGTAAATAGATAAAAGCCAGCTATCTCAAGCGTACGCTCTAGCTCTACCACGGAGCATCACAGTTCTAGTATCGAAGTATTTGACCAAGTGAATGAAGAAAAATTGTAGAGTCAAAACTGAATGTTGATTCTCCTCTAAAAGTCAATTTTTTTACGAATGTTGACTATATGCAGGTATAGAATTTGCAATCAAGAGCGAGACGAAATATAAGCTTTTGAAGATTTAGGTAAACAGATGCAAGGTCTACTGATCGGAAAAAGCTACAGCCTCTTTTGTGCTCTGAAATGGCTAAATATATCGTTGAAACGATAGAGGTCGACAATTTAAGGTCACCCTAGCAACAGTAGCGCTTAGTTGTAAATGATCATCCACGGTCACTCGTTCGAAGAGACTGTACTAACCATCGTTTCATGTGGATAATTAATTGATGTAGAGAAATAATAACCTATACTAGCTATGATTGGAAATAAATTTAATCAAAGTATGCTATAGGTATCTATGTAATTTGAAGTCACACGATACTACCGACATAACTCAGTGAATTAGCAGGTTGAAATAGTAGTGAGCATGACACGTAGTTCTGAGAACGGTTGGCTTATGGCTGTTCTCGTATGGAGAGCACACAACGTTGGCCATCCACCGACTAGCGATATAATTAAGACCACAGAAACGGGCTGGATGCACGCCGCTTTCAAACGGGCTTACTGGAAATCCATAAGGGAGGCCTATGTCCAACAACGTCCTACGGCTGATAATGATGATGTTAATGACACAATACTATTCAGTGAGTGCCAGTTTATAGACGCCCCTAAGGGGTCAATGTTCAAGGTTAAGACTCTAGTTTAGTAGACAAATAAATAAATAAATACATTTCATCCCAGTGTACTGTTTCCCCTCCGAGAGCCGTCCTCATGCATCCCGAATGCGCTATAATCGGCACTGCGCTATACTTACCGCTTCAGTCCGTATTTACCGCGCCGCGATGAATTTCACATGTGAGTCTCTAAGAGAACTGTTCCGGATTTAATAATATATTGTTGCTTTGTTTTGTACTAAATGCCGAATCAAAAAACTTGTCGGCTGTGATGTTAGCTACAAGTTGCTGGTAACCCAATCCTCGCTCAGCTGTTGAGTGAGCTTTAGTCAGGATCGGGATATCCGCAACTTGTAGGTAAGTAACATCACAGCCGCCAAGTTATATGATTCGGCCTATACTAGTATTTCACCGAACAGTAGACCTTCTTGTGACTATTGAAAATTCAATTGTAGTTTTTGAATAAGAGACTTGTGGATCTTGTTTTCACTATTTATTTTACACTTTTACTAGCTATTACATATCAGATTAATATTTTAGGATTTACACTTTAGCACTTTAGACATAGTTGCCATCTTAATCAAACAGAATCAGAAAGAGAGAAAGTTTGACGTTTTAACTATTGACGTTTGACGGGAAGTCCGGACATAGATATTCTTTATGTTTTTTATAATAAGAAATGGTTATGTACAGAAACTAATATTATCAACAACTATGAATTTGTATTTTGTAATCTGTTCTCAAAAATGCACTATTTGCACGTGCAAACATATTCTCAATAATATAAATAATAAATATTTGGGGACATCTTACACACGGCCTCTGAGCCCAAACTAAGCAAAGCTCGTGATATGGCTGCCAGAGACTGATATACTACATGACTTATTTTTAAATACATACATATATAGATAGTAGCTAAATAAAATCATTGTAAGAGTTGTACGTCGATGCACAATATTTCTCTTCACCGTAAACCATCGGTGTAAAAATTACATGTACTTACTTACGTAAATCTAAAGAAGAATTGTATACCTTTTTACCGATTTCTAAAAAGAGATACTATTGTTAGAAACTACCATACTAGCACCTCTTTGTACAGATATCACAGTGGCAACACTACCGTTGGACTAGCCTCCTTACTGGGGCCTCTAAGCGGGTGCCGGCAGAAAGGTTTTGCGCAGCGGCCATGCTGTTTCTTGGAGTCATTATTTTGGTTATTAAAATTGAAGTACCAAGTTGTAATGGTTGAAAAAGGGAAAGTAGGTAGAGCATTTAAGGTACCGTGTTGTATTCAAGCTATTTTTAAAATAGGATTCAAAATTAGTGCTATTAACGATAATGTTTCGCATTTGTATTCATGATCGTTTTCTTGTTAATTACAATAATGAAACTGATCATAGACGTTTTATTTCAACAACATTGTCGAAGATATCATATCAGAAGTGGTATTGGCGGATAAGTTACCTATATTTTATCCGTCTATCCTAGCCCAAGTGATGTTTTATCAACCTATCTTTGCTATAAATATTTTTTTTTCTCTAAAACGCTATGATCAGAAAGAAGTTATTCCACTTACATATACTTACCTAATTTACATATGCGTGTGATTGATGTAATATGTATTAGAGAGATTTGTGCCCAATATTGAAAATGTCTGAGTACCTAGTGTAGGATTTAAACACCTCGTGGTCGGTGGTGCAATATAGTTTATTGAATATTTCTCCTTATATCAACTGGTATACCGCTACAGACATTTTTCTATTCATTCTCGATCGTCCTTTGTTTTTTTTTCCTTTTCTCCGTTCCCGCCAAAAGTTATGCTTCTTCTTTTATGTTTTGGCGTCGCATGAGCTGAGCATTTGCCGGTGTCGGTATTCGGCCTTCATTCTCTTTTATTTTAAAATAATAGCCAATTCGACCTGACTTGGCCCGCGACTCCCGTGAGTCTGGAATAGGTTTCTATGTGATGCATGAACTTCATGCGCCACTATGTGAATATAGTATGTGTTGGCGGGTCAAGTTACTTCGAATAATTCACAGCTGGTTAGATCCGTTTATGCAGGGATATTAGTCACTTTTAAGAGACTATAAACAACCTTACACTAGTGAATACCTATTATGGTAACCCGACAAACTCTGTTATATTCACAGGTATACTAATACCTTTTTCGTATTGGCATGATATTTGAAACGATTAGGTGATCAAATTAAATTGGATTATAACTGTTCGGATTTATTCTGTTGGCACGTATTAGAATTGTGGAGCAAAATAATATCTTATTTGCAAAATCGAATGAATGAGGGGACTGTTTCCGAGCTCATACAAATACTGCAATAATGGGCTGGAAAATAACAACCAAGTCGGTTAACGACTATTAACGACCAATATTCACAAGTTTCATGACCTATTACGAACTTACTGTACATAATACAATAGTAAAAATCCATTGCACACAAATACTATTTATCATTGATTTCATTGATTGGGATTCATATCTATCCAGAAGAACTGATAAAATTACTAGATTTATATATTATAAGATTTATGACATTACATATCGAATAGATTATTAGGTATCACCAGCAGCTAGCTTAGCATATGACCACGAAGGGATTTTGTCTATCTGTGAATAAAATGACACATTTACTTCACCATAACTCTGTCTCGTTCTGACACGTCGAAGGAATTATTTCGTGGTGCGTATGCTGGTTCGGCTGGCCTAGTCTTGTGAAATTTTGGTATTAACATACTGCGCTTGATTACATAATGCTTCTTTCTTCAACATTTGAGGCTTCTAAGTTAGTTGGCATATTGTCTAAACTATTTTGACTCGATCAATATGTGAACAACTCAGTTATGCTAATAGATTGATGATGATTAGATATGACATCTCATGGCGGATGAGACGTTAAAATGTAATAATGTTTTAACAGTTTAGCCATGTCAGAAGTCTTCAGGCGGCCTAAAAACCACCATGCCTGGCCAGTACGAACTTACTTATTTCTTGCTTATTTAATTAGGTATAATAGTACAGAAATGTGTGTACCCAAGAATCGGGCATCATCCGTGCAACTAGTAATAATAATAATAATAATAATAATAATACTTTATTGAATTCAGTACACATACAGGAATTTTCTATGGCAAATTAATAAGATATACTAAAGCTATTGTGTACATACTAGATAAATACTTAAATCAAACGTGAGTTAGTACCCAGACAAGAAAATCTGAATCCTGGGCACTAACGTCTTCCAAGTAATGCTTGTAACGTAAGTTTCAGATGGTACGAAAGAGCTAGTTCCGGACTGAGAACGCTGAGGATGGGCGGTGTCGAAGTTGCGGACACGAATCAGAAATGCTGTGAGAGCATCACTCGTCGACTCACATTCATAGACCAATATAATGGGTTCCCAATTCCAAAGTATTAAACTATTTGCGTTAAAATGATGTAGTTATTGAAAAATCATATAGCTATATATGACTATGAATTTTTAAAAAAAATGTTAATTATTTAATTTTCACGTTAATTGGAGTAATATATTATTTTTTCTTGGCAATATTTGAAAGTAAGTACTTAACGTAAATGATACAAATATCTGATGATAGCTTAGTGACTGCGGTTGTAGTGTCATGCTGAACTCGAGAAACTGGCCGAATCTTTGGCGTGCTAAAATAGGTACTTACCTACTAATTTGAATAAAGTGTATTTTAAAGTAACAATGAGAAAACTTTAGATGCGACCAAAATTACATCAATAACGGTTTAAAAATAATAAAAATATTCTGTTAGTTTTGTGTTAGTATTCAACCTACTATTCTTGGACGACTTAGTAGTTGATTAACGGCGTCCGCGCCATCAAACATATGGCCCAATTATTAACAATCATTTTAGATAACAATATATAATTTTGCACTTATTATGTTTACCAAATTACGTTTCGCAAGTTTGTATTGCAAAACGGAACTACCTAAACGAACAGTAAAATATACAGTTTGAAAGTATGAACTCCCTTGAAGGAAAACGAAATTAAATTTTGATAGCTTATCTTATTTTTATAATGTTGAGGACACATAGAACTAAATATGAAGCTTAGGTATAGGAATCACGTTTTAGCGCACCCTTCTAATGGAAACGGAAATTATTCGAAATATTTTAAGAAGACTATCTATGTGTTGATTGAATGACTCAAGCGTAGATACGCAGGACTGCCCATATGTTCTAAGTTTTATAGGTACATTTTATAATACAATACAACAGTATTACACTGTATTTATATCTGTGCCTTATTGTCCTGAATGATTCTGGAATATTTTCATTACTTCATCATTCATCTGGAATATTTAAAAATCTGTCATTACTGCGAAACTTCAACTTTTACTGCAGTATGAAGTTAAAATAATTTAATAAATGAGACAAATTAAATTACTCTACGAACTATAAGAAAAATAACTCGCGCTTAAATCACTATGACGTTTGATTACACAATCTACTCAACGACTTTGGATATAAATTTTAAGAGATCCTAAAACCATTGAACTACAAAATTAATATTATTAGTTTTACAATATAAACAAAAAAAAACTTATTCAGTAGGTTGGGTGGTAACTTAAATACCTACTACTCGCGTAAATTATTTATGTAATGACAGCTGACGATTGGACTATTTAAAATTAAATTAGATCTTATTACTATTAACTACTGTAATGTATAATTACTCTAAATGGTGTAGTTATATTAATCATTACTAAAAGTAAAAGGGATTAAGATATAATAAAAACTCAATGATTATGTATAGAAAGCATCACAACAATAATTTTGCCTTCTGTTTTGAATTTTTGAACACCTCCTAGAAATGTTTATTATAACAATAACATAGACAACAAAGTTAACGTTGTTGCGTGAAGTCCTTTTAAAAAAAGGGGTTTTGATGGTTTAGACTTTTAATTATAGTATTGCAGAAAATAATTGTAAATCGTGTTAAATTCGTTGTATTTTGACTGGACTGCCAAGAAAGGCAGAAAGACTGCCTGATTTTTATATGTTAGTAATGTAATACATTACAATTACTTGGGTGCTGTAAGACTGTTCGGTGATTGAGATAGCATTCAACTTCAATCAAAAATGGTCTAACTGGGATTTCAATCATGATGTAGACAAAAAGAATAAAGGCCAAATTATTATACTAATAATATTATTATACTAGATCGGTAAATTAATAAAATTCGTGAATTACACAATTATAGCGCTCATCAAGTACGATTATAGCTTAATTTTAATGATTTTATGGTTGCACTTCCGGTGTGCCACGTGGAATTTATAATGCGTTGCGACAAGCTATGTCTATAGGTGTTAGACCTCTGAACCTATTGCGAGATGTAAAGATTTGGGAACCCTGGTCATAAGGAGATAAGCTGTGTTTGTGATACGAGTATAACGAAATGAGCGAATAAAAACTAGTCTTGGAGTACAGGCAATACCGTTCAGAGTGAGAGAGTGGAGCGAGTCTGCGTAGCAGGCGAGTCCGCAAGCACTCTGAGCGAGAGAGTGGGTGCCTGTAAGTTCACAGACAAGAGCATAAGAGTACAGGCAATGCCGCAAACGTTCAGAGTGAGGGAGTGGTGCGAGTCCGCAAACGCTCTGAGCGAGGGAGTGGGTACCTGTACTGAGGGCATTTTCATAAAATCTCGGAACATGACATCACTATCACGAAGAAATCGAGCAGCGAGTTATGACGGCAACAAAACCAAACGAGACGTGAATAAGATTAAGAAGTTGAAGATCGAAACGCGACCACTGGGGTCAAGCTGCGATTATGAACATAATTATGGTTTGTATCACTATTTATCCCCTGGAAGCTGTAATAAGAGTCACAATTGGACTAATCCCGACTAGGTTGGTTAAAAGATTAAAATAGAGTTTTCCCCATCGAGGTGGCGATTAAGTTTGAGTTGATTTAGTTATTAATATAATTTTGCTATTAAGTACCCTTTTCGTAATGAAATACGTCGTGATGATGGTTTTTGATTCATTTAACCGTAGGTTCCACCTGATTGCATGATAATTACTTAAATATTACTGATTTAATTTAAATGATCAATTAAGGTATATTTATCATTTCGTATCCGAATTTTGTAGTTTCATCAAAAGAGCATTAGTCTTAAGTTTTGAACAAATGAACCGAATTTTGTCGGACCCATAATCGAAATGAATTAATCTGTGTTCATGTTATATATATTGCCATTTTATTGAATCACTTATAATGTACTGTACTAACATTTTAATAGCCCACTGCTAAAAGTAGGCTTGCGCACGAAAGATTATCAGGCCATACTACTTTCGAAATAACGAAGTGTAGGTGTACTGCTTAAAACTGATAAGTCCTTCACAATTTGTAATTATACTAGACATTTTAATAGGGTTTCATAAAATTAGACTTGCACAAATAAACGTACAAATATATTGATCGTGATGGAACTGAAATGATTTTTATTATAATATACGAGCAGCATAAATGCTGATGTGTCTAAATAATAATTGCCTATTTAACTGTCAAGGCATTTTTTTCATTATTTAAAAGGTCCAGTTCGTTTTTAAATATGCTTATAGCCTAACTATGATCTTGCTAGCCTAACTATGAGCTGCTTTCAGTTGTAGGCTACTTATTACTGAGAATGTGCCACGCTATGTTGGTTAGTGATGATTTAGGATGTAACATAAATTTATCGCGTCTGCTGTCTCGTATGTTTTCTTTCAGAGTCCACATGCATGTCGTGCACATCGGGAAGATTATAGGTACCTTTGAGAATTTTAATGGTCTTGATCAGGCCTCCACGCAATCACCTTTTCTCGAGAGTGGTGAGACGAAGAGCTGCGTCATGCGGCGCAGAGCATATGGTATCCTGGTAACTTTTATTCTGCACTTTCAAGTAAATCAATATTTTTCTTAAACTCTACACCTGAAAGTCATATTCCAGAAGAAGGCTATAAATCTAGTTCATATTAATAACTCATTCATTGTTACTTACTGTCTCAAAGGACTTGCATAATATGTATAACACAAATTAATGAGCTCTCTGGTTTGACTATTGTAAATGTAATATTATATATTTATTACAAACAAAAAAATTGCTTACATATATTATCTTATGTTGTAAAATGACTTGTAGTTTATTGATATGCATGATAAAATACTGAACGATATTGTTCAATACGTATAATATTAATAATTAAATTCAAAAAGTTTAAAATACGCTATGACGTACACGGTAATATCATTTGAGCAATGTAGCTTTTAAGTCAAAGCATGTTTAGCATATATTTAACCGTAAAACATAAGCTATCTATGACCAGCAGTACCAGTGAGTTATTCATGATTCTCACAACATACTTTGTGGATTGAGTTATACAAATAATATAGGTTACACCTCACTGCAGGTCTTTGACCTTGTAAACTGATTCTAAATAAGCAAAAATGTAGCAATGAATAGGCTGAAAAATGATCGGCATCTGGTGCTCATTTGTTTGTAGAAAATTATTTTCTGAATTAATTTTCGTTTTTATACTTTTCGAAACTAGGTATGCTGTAATTAATAACAATATAATTGGAAACCAGCACCATACGTAATTGTTACTAAAGAAGATGGTAAAAAAAATAATTTACCAAACAAATAAAGCTAGTATTCAGGTACGGTATAAAGTCACGGTCTTTATACATTTTTGTAATACGATTTCATCTTTCTTCATACATTGATTTTTGTAAATTTACTTTTACTTAATATATTTAATATACCGAATCGGTCGAGACCAAAGTATTGTTTGCGAAAATAACATAAAACCTGTGTAATAATAATAGAATAAGGTTAACGTGAAAGTTTTATGTAATAGTAATAATCTAACAATGCAATTGTCTATGCTTTGAATACCTTGTTAGCGCTCCATGATAGAAAATAAAAATTATAAAGTAGCTACTACTTAAATATTGAGCGATACAATAAGTAATCTTCAGTTAACAAGTTTTGTTCAAAGTACGAAATACCCTTGAATAAATGTAAATTAATATCATGAAATTTTGAATATAAAATATGTACTTATCGGATTGTTCCCACCTTACTACTAATTACCGACTCATCGATGACTATTAATGTATGAATATGCCTAGTCTACCGTACATCATATGTTATTCGCCACACAGTGTGTTTCACTAGTTAAAATGAATAGCTGTGTCAGTGAGATAGACTGCATGTTTTTAGGGAGAACTGATTACTATATTTATGCCTTCAATTTAGCTGTAAATGCTTTAAATTATATAACTATATCAGTTTGTACTGTTAAAATTACTAATGAAAAGTTTTATATAGTTTTGTTTACCTTTTTTCTGTATAGAATTATTTCGAATCGTATTGCTAAAGCGCGGGGACTCGCTTTTGCAGGATGGCCGAGCTGTTAGAAACTACCATACTAGCACCTCTTTGTACAGATATCACAGTGGCAACACTACCGTTGGACTAGCCTCCTTACTGGGGCCTCTAAGCGGGTGCCGGCAGAAAGGTTTTGCGCAGCGGCCATGCTGTTTCTTGGAGTCATTATTTTGGTTATTAAAATTGAAGTACCAAGTTGTAATGGTTGAAAAAGGGAAAGTAGGTAGAGCATTTAAGGTACCGTGTTGTATTCAAGCTATTTTTAAAATAGGATTCAAAATTAGTGCTATTAACGATAATGTTTCGCATTTGTATTCATGATCGTTTTCTTGTTAATTACAATAATGAAACTGATCATAGACGTTTTATTTCAACAACATTGTCGAAGATATCACTATGTTCATGTGTATGTATTTTTAGGGTTCCGTACCTCAAACGAAAAAAATTGAACCCTTATAGGATCACTTTGTTGTCCGTCTGTGTGTATTTCAAGACTCTTCATCTCGGAAACGAGTAAAGATATCGAGTTGATGTTGAATGTATGACGAGAAAAGTGAAAAAAAAACTTTTTTTCGATGGTTATAAGTGTAGAGATTTTACCAACTTACTTCCAAATTTTGTGAAATTTACTGGATTTGTACGGAACCCTCGGTGTGCGAGCCTGACTCGAAAAGTGCACCGGTTTTTTTTTATTTCTCAACTTATGCTGTCCCATTTTTTTATAAATCTCAATAAATAAATTGAAGCTCAAAACTTTCCCAAGTCAAACCAAAATCGTCAATGTTGTACGCTGGACAAAATACTCAGCTTGTAGTTCACAAACCCAAATGAATCTCCTGACGTAATTACACAAATAGAAAATCTATTACCCGCCTGAGCAGGAACGCTACAATCGAGCGAAACTCCCTTCAGCCTTATTCCACTCGAAAAACACAATTTAGAGAAGAAAACAACGAAAATTAATGTAGTTATTTACAAAATAAACGTCACGAAATGAAAGCTGAGACTGTTTGCCGACAAACAGCGTGTTTCCAGGCGAAATTGTACAATCAAATAAGTGGAATTATTAATGGATCATCAGAATTCCTTTACGCGCAATGAAAAAAATTCAAAATTCATTAAGTTGAATTTGATTTGTTTTTTTGTCCGTATCGGAATTAAAATTATGTTGGTTGTAGATCGAAATTTGAGAACTCAGTTTTCTAAGTGCAATACGTACCTATCTCTAAAATAAAGTTTAAATCTCCATTTTGAACTTCAACAACATTTCTGTTAAATTCTGATTATATCATTGTGATTTGTTTGACTACACTGAAGTTGATGACATTTTTGCGGTACCACTTTAATATTTCGTCAGTTTATATTGACTAGTAGCTCCACTAACGAGATCGTTGCTCTTACAATATGAATTTGGAATGAATGAATATGTGAGTATGTTGATGATCAAATAAATAACATTCGAAGCCCAAAACTCTGCAAAATAGAATGAAACATGTCTATTTTGGGGGTGGGGGGGGAATTTTAAAATAAATAGCGTAGAAGGAGAACAAACATGAGGATATTACTTAATTAGAGGTCGGAGCGAGTCTCGTGGAAGAAACCGGCAATTCGTCCCAGAACAAACATCGGCGGAAGGGACAGTAAAGCATGGACAGTGCACTCTACAGGGTTTTTGATTAAAAACTGTTTTAATACGTTTGTTTTAATTAAATATATTTATTTGTTCCGAAGGATAATTTTTCTTCTTTTGCTCTTTCTTCATTGTGGTGTCGATAATCCATAAAATGTAATAGTTTTCTCAAAGTATTTCACCACATCAATCTCAGGGAAAATTAGTAGTAAAGATAATTAAAAGTTAGGCATGTGTTTGTTGCAAAAATATCCAGATTCACATTTAAATACTTTTTCAGAAGCACATAATATTAAATGCATTTAAAATCTTCTTTATATCAACTACAATACAAATCTCGATCAATCGTTTTGGCTAAAAAAATAAAGCTTTGAAGTCACGTCATTCTCTCGTAGTCACCAGTCGGGCAATAAAGATAATTTGATGATCAATTAAATAGCACCCGAACCCAAACACCCAAGCCTGGTAAAATAGAAATAATTTGGGGGTGAATTTTAAAATAAATAGGGCAGAAGGCGAGCAAACATGAGGATATTATTTAATTAGAGGTCGGAAGAGTCGCCGGCGCGGAAGGAGCCGCCAATTTGCCCCCGAACAAACAACGACAGGACAATCCGTAGAGGTCCAGAGAGAAGAACGCTTCTCTATTAACCCAGCGCATGAACCACTAATTTATATTTACTAGCTGACCCGGCGAACTTTGTTTCACGAGATATCTAAATAAATTATAACCTATGTATTATTTATTGATGTATTAACATTATTATTGCAAGGTTTCATCTCAATCCGTTCAGTAGTTTTTGCGTGAAAGAGGAACAAACATCCATACATTATCACAAACTTTCGCGTTTATAATATTAGTAGAGTTATTTAGAGCAGAGTCGATAAATTTGTTTGCTAATTTATTTGTTTAAACAAAAAGAACATGAAAACGGTCCTAGAAATTTTAGGTCTATATGAAGAAGGGGAAAGATGTTTGGCCACCTTTCACGACATCAAAATCTAAAGAAAATCATTAAAAAAGAAAAGTAGAAGTGGAAAGGGAAGACCACGGAGGGTGTTTTTAGATCAGATCAAAGGGAAGGTCATTTTGTACAGGGAGGTGAAGACACTGGCGGAATACCGCGAGACATGGAAGTTGCTCCACCGACATGAGCCGTGCTCATGAATCCCGAATGAATGAAGTTTACCTTTACTCGTATAGGTGATATCCCCAAAAATGTAAACTCCTGTCATTTTCAATTATTTTTTATTGATAGTAAAGTTTGGTTGCAGTGTAGTGAATATCACAAAATGCATGTTTACAAAACATACATTATTTAATGCATTGTTTTAAGTAATAGGTACCTAAGTGATGTTTTTTTCCGAAATGAGGGGTCAAAGCAGGGTGGCAGATCAGAATAATTCTAAGTTACCTATATCCTAGATCGAGACGACATGTCTCATATCGCGACATCTGTGAGTCGATATCTTGGACAATGCTCTCTCTGAGGACTGGTGGAAATGTTGTTTTGGAACTTCCGTTGTTCGCCCGTTGATGGGAAAGGACGATATTCAAAATGATGTGAAATTAGAATCACAATGACATAATTAGAGATTCTTTGACTGGGTCTGCATTGCATGGGATCAATTTAAGTTCGTATAAAAACATAGCATAAGTACTGAATATTAATTTCGTACGTATAATAATTATCTATGATTGTGTGAGATAAACGTAGAGTAATATTTTACGACTTCGACACGGTAATGAAATCTAACAGTATTTTGTTTTCATAACGGTCGGTATGCCAATCATAATATATTATACCTACGCACTTCAGAGTTCGGTAAACACTCGGTACACCAACAGTCACAGATTCGCCGTAGTGGTGAACGAACGTGTGGGTTTGTAATCAGTAAGCGTACATATCTCCTAGGCGGGCAGCCCTAGCGCGTGTTACTTTTTGGCCACGCGGGGATGTAGGTACGTATTTATTTCAAGGACAGAGCCGAGTCACAATACTGTTAGATATCATTACCGTGACATAGATAGATGAAAAGTTATTTGCCATTTGCAAATAACTTTTCATCTATTTAGCAAACATAACCGCATTCGTGCATGATGAGTATGATGATGGATTGAACAGAATTTTTAAGCAAAATAACTCTACGAAAAATAAAAAGCTTAAACTTTATTAAGGTGATAAATGCATTAATTTAATCATTTCACAACATTTATGTCTCAGAAAATTCAGATTTGTGAGGTAAATTTTCACAAGAAGCTTTGGGTTACGAGCAGTTCTAAACTGTTTATAGACAAACGTCATGTATAACCTTAGGTCAACACACTGAGCACCTTTAGTGACACAAACTTTTACGAGTTCGTTTATACTATAAACGTTTTATTTGAGGTAATTTGCTAATCTTTGCTAATACACTATCAAATAAAGATGATTTTATCAAGACAGACAAGCCTTTTTAATAGTCTACTGCAAGACGTAGGCCTAACCACTAAGGGTGATTGGGCTGAACTCGCCACGCTAGCCCAATGCAGGTTGGTGGATTCACATACACTATAGCATTTCTTCTACGGACGTATATTGCCTTACGACGAACAGTCTACATAGATAGAAATATTGAAGACTTAACTCACAAAATGTAAGAAAAGCCAGGTGCAACATCTGTCACTATCTCACAGTGCGCCGCTACGAGCTAGCGCCATCGGTTCGCCATCGGTTCGCCGCGTCGCGCCGCTAGGTGTGTCGCCGACTGAAATACGCTAACACTAAGATTTACTAAGCAAAAATTTGACGTTACTTGAAAAGTTTCCTTATATTCGTTCCAATATTTTGGCTGTACAAAACACAGTACAAATATAGGAACGTCCTACATAAAAAACGTCTGCGACATAACTCACAAAACAAGACACAAGTCAGGTGCAACAAATGTCACTATCTCACACCGTACCGCTACAAACGCCGTCAGCTGCATGCCGCGCACGATGTGTGCCAGGTTAATCACGCAGACATTTAAATTTATCAAGCGGAAATTTGGGGTTGCAGAAATTCCAGTCATTTTGCTGCACAAAAAATAGCGCGAATATATAAACTACCTACATAACTAATGATATACCAGAAACAACGCAGACGTCACTTGCTTAATACGACTAAAGCCAGGTGCAACATCTGTCACTATCTCACGCCGTGCTACGAGTGAGCGTCATAAGTCTGCACTCGGTGTGACGCCAGCAGAAATACGCTGACAGTGCAATCTATCAAGCGGAGCCTTGGCAATGTTTAAAATGTTTCCTTCCAATCGTTCAGCTGTACTAAAATCAGTGCCAAACTATACGAACTACACAGATACGTAACTCACGAAGTAAGACAAAATCCAGGTGCAACATCTGTCACTATCTCACACCGTGCCACCACGAGTGAGAGTCATCAGTCTGCGCTCGGTGTGACACCGGCTGTAATACGCTCACAGTGCAATCTATCAAGTGGAACGTAAGCAATGTTTCAAGCGTTTCCTTCCGGTCGTTGAACTGTACAAAAATCAGTGAAACTATACTAATTTACGAACGTAAAAACATCGCAGACGTAACTCACGAAATAAGAAAATCCCTTGCGCAACATCTGTCTCACTATCACTATCCCACGAGCGAGTGTCATCAGTCCAAGCTCGGAGTGACACCGGCTGTAATACGTTGACAGTGCAATCTATCGAGAAAAGCCTAGGCAATGTTTCAAACATTTCCTTCCAGTCTTCCAGTAACTCACGAAATAAGACAAAATCCAGTTGCAACGTCGGTCACTATTTCACGAGTGAGTATCATTATTCTGCGCTCTGCGCTGCTCTTCTGCGTTGTGGCACCGGCTGAAATACGTTGACAGTGCAATATATCGAGTAGAGATTTATAAATGTAGAAACAACGCAGACGTTACTCGCATAATACGACAAATTCCAGGTGCAACATCTGTCACTATCTCACACCGTGTTTCTACGAGTGAGTGTCATCAGTCCGCACTTGGTGTGTCACAAGCTGAAATACGCTGACAGTGCAATCTACCGAGGAAAGATTTGGCGTCGCTTCAAATGTTTCCTTCGATTTGAAAGGGAGACGCTGGAGAAAATGCTCGAATTTAGTTTTAAATTAGATATTGGTTGGACTGATATAGAACGAAAAACACAAAGATACAGTATCTTAAATCGAAAGTACGTTTCCAGTGGATTTGGACTCAAATGCCATAATAGATGAACCAAATAAAAGTAGCATACTCAGCTGTGAAAGTGACAATCTATAAGCGAATTTCTGTATGAAAAATCTTAAAGTATTTCAGAAATCTTGTCCAAGTGGATTAGTGACATGATGTAGTGGAACTAAGCAGGATAGATAACAGGAAAAAAATATGTGATTGTAGACACAACTGGTTTTTTGAATAATTGGTTAAGTTTAATTTTAAAGTAGGTATGCCAGTCGCAGTATCTATTTGTGAAACCAAACTTTTAAATCGTCAAATAAAATTGTGTTCACATTTGAACGCAAATAAAGTAAGTTCGTATATACGGAAGCTAGTCTAGCTGGGTTAACATACGTACTATGACATAATTTTATCGATATGTCAAAACGAGGCAGAGTTATTGTGAAGTATATGTTTGTCACTTTTTCACACGTCGACAAAAATGATGTCATGGCGCGTATGCTAGGCTAGCTGGTGTCCGAGTTTTAAAGCCACCTGAAGGCTTTTCTCATAGCTTATCGGTTAGAACAACCGGGACCTACAATTTAAAGTGTCATCCAAGCCACGGTAGTGCTCAGTGCTAAATGTCACCCGGGTTCACCCATCCGAAGGCTGACCGTGCCGAACGTTGCTTAACTTTGGTGATTGCTGACAAAAGCCTTGTCAAACTGAGCTACAAAATGAACCTAATTGAAAATGAATTACATCGCCATCCCTTTAATAATGGCAATATGAACTGGCCTAAGGGCACGTACACACCACGACAAGTCGCATATCACCCGCTGATAGCGGTAACGAGCCGTCCGTGACTGAGAATAACAGGATCTGATATCGCATCGAATGCATTGTTACTGCCATGGTGGGCTATGAGTCAAGGGTCGAAACGCAATCAACTCAAATAGAAACACTTATCGGAGTACTGAAAAGTAGTGAATATTTTAAATTGATTATCCCTGGCGAAGAACAAGGCACAAGAGAAATTAATTCCCAGCCTGAATCGGTACCGCAGCCTGCCAGGCTTCAAATTAACGAACACCACACACAACACAGGTCTCACCTAAGACTATCATCAAACCTTATATAAACAGTTCCGGGAACGCTTAAGTGTCTCATAAGGAAAACAAGCCAAAGCAAAAGTCTAGTAAAATAGAATCTACCTCAAAAACTGAGCTTCCAGATATAAGTATAGTAGCAATACCTCAGGCAACAATGTCAGCGCAAACAAATGAATGGAAGGTTATACTGTCTGAATTTTTGAAGTTTTCTGAGAAGACTGTATGAATGAGTTTAATTTATAGTGATTTATTTGACGTTACACTATTTAATTTTTTATTTCTGACAATTGTATGACATTAATTTTATTATTTTATTTTTAATTGTACATGAACTGTTATTACTTATTATTAACTAATGTCATAGTAATTAGTGTAATTGGTTTAATGCCGTGCTAATGAAATAAACAAATACAAATGCATGTGCCGATTTACTAGTACAGCTGCAGGGCGCCACTGCTGTAATAACTAAATTATAAACAAACCGCATTAGTTTTAACTGAAATTTTTCGACTTATTATCTGATGACCGTTGGATTCGAAAAGTTATTGAGTGGAGACCACGTAGCGGCAAGCGCTACGTAGAACGTCCACCCACAAGGTGGACGGATGACCTCATTAAGACCACAGGATCAGACTGAATGCAAGCCACTTCCAACCTGTATTATTGGAGATCTAAAGGGCAGGCCTATGTCCAGCAGTGACGCCCTATGGCTGGTGAATGGATGGAATATCTTTACTAGTCATAAGATAAATATTACAAATTTATAGCACTTATATAAAAAAGTGCTAATATTTAATGTTTTCAAGTCCTTTTTTGGTATTATAATTTATACAATTAAATTGGCCTATCTCTAGTCGATTCATTACAAACACGTGTCACAACACAACGTGTAATTATTGTTATTGTCGTGTACAAACCGACCTTAATGATATTCAGTTATTGAGAAAATATGCTAATGTTTATTACAGTCTTACATATACTCGTATATCTTTACAATATTTTGATCACAATTAACACCATCACCAACGAAGCATTTAAAATTGTACTCATACGGATAGTGTAAAATCTGATACTGAAATAGAACGAATTCAAGAAAAAACAAACTAGAAAACTAATAACAGATAATGAAACTAAGATAGCAATATCTAACATTTGATTTTTTCCATCACCGTTTACTATCTACCATCAGATCATTCAATTCCCGGCTTCACTGCACACATTAGTATTCCCTGCACGGGGCTGCGTCCCTAACTGCCCCTCTTAGTCACCGTGCCACGTCTCCAGAAATCAGCAAAGGACTTGCCGTGAAAAAATAAGGGAATTTGCTGCATTTGCTTTAGTTTTTCGATCATCGTTACGGTATCCTGGCGTCATTCAATTTATAGGCGTCACTGCACACATTACGTATTCATTGCGCGAGCCTGCGTCACTAACTGAGGGTCACCCCCCTACCCTTCACAAAATCAGGAAAAAAATTACAAGGTAAGGAAATTTGCTTTAGTTTTACGATCTCCGTTATGTGCTCTGGCGTTATTCCATTCATCAGCGTCACTGCTTACGTTTGGTATCAACGTCCGGTTCTAAGCTCCTAACTCCTCTTCCTAGTCAGCAAATTTTGTGTCATGATATCAAGTATATTCCTTTTTTTGTTGAAAAAAAGGATTGATTTCCTTAGTTTTTTGATTATCGTTACCCTATCTCATATCATATCATAAAAGTTAGTAGTGTTGTCAAAATATCGATAGTTTTTCATTCATTCATATTATAAATTATTATCTTCGAAAAGAAAAACTATGATAAATTTGTTACTTAATGTTAATGCACATGATCCTGGTTACCCCAAATAATAAATAGTTCAGAGATTCGTTCTACCTGATCGCAAGTCATCTTACTCGACGTTTGTCGTACCTATCCTCAACTCTAGAATTTGGGCCTTCTAGCTATAAGACCGCTCATTACAATTTCAGCTTACTAAATCTTTGAGCTATATAAGTAATCTTAGAAATTCGGATTTGCTTACTCATTTCATCGACACTAAACTCATCGATTATTAAACAGCACTGTTTCACCACTGCACATATTCCGTGATTCCGTCCCAGCCCTGAACTATCCCAGTCCCCACACGTCCGCGTCTCCCGAAATCAGTAAAGAACGTGTTTAAAATTCAAGGATCAGACGCAATCCGGGGGAACGTTTCTTTTATGGGGGTCAGTGGAGTAAATAACGCGTCTTCATCGCGGGACTTGGCACCCGCCGCACGTAGCCACCCCCGGTAGGGCTGCACTCGCTGCGTCTCCCGACTGCACGAAAAAGAAAAGGTCTTAGAGGATGCGGTTTCTTTGAAAAGACTTGGTATTAGACGATTTCAGATTTCGATCGGTTTTGATAAACATTGCAGAATGTACAAAATCAGCGAATAAATAATAATTTGATTAGAATACTGATTTACGGGCTGGAATCAAGTCCCTTCCAACTAGTCTCAACCATATATCGTACCTACATGTTTAACACCACACAAATCAGTTTTAAGGCGCTTAGGTATTATATGAGTGTGCCATACTTATCTGTATCAAAGACATTTGTTAAAATAAAGTCATTGACATCATAATATTAGCTTTAAGATGTCTGCTGTTGGACATAGGCTTTCCTATTCTATTTCCAGTAAGACCAAATGGAACTGGCTTGAAATCAACCTATACCTGCGACCCTAATCATAGTTATCACTAATTATTACTTATGTTTGCCGATAAATTATCTGTGGTAAAAAATACACTGTGCAATAGTATCCATACAGTACGTTAGACAGCCCTACCCTCCTGACCCGACCGACTCTGTGAATATTTTAGCCATACATTTATATAGCTGTCGTTGCGGTGATCGAGTTTGATCGTTGTGGGTTTTGATTCGGCGCAACTGCTGGAGGAAAAACTTGCGGAATTACTGATTTTATCATCATCATTGTAGCCATGTAGAAGGTCAACTGTTTGACGCTTTTATTTATAGTTCTTTTCTGTAGAATTTCTGAAAGATCAGTTAAATACGGCAATGTAAAGTTACTTAAGAAGTTATAAGTCTAGTATTAGAATTGGTGGACTTCACCTGCTGCGAAAACATATATTCTAATAAATTCCAACAATCGTAAGAGATTATTACTACAAAACGAACACGAAATTGTAGGTATCTGAAAAAATACCGCACAATACAGTAAAAATAGTATAACAATCTGTTGTGTAGTTTAAAATCAATATTTTTCAAGAAATGGAAAACCGACTTCCATAGCGTTCGAAATTCGAGCGAATCGATACATTAATTAATGTAAGCAAATTTTAAGTTATTGTTAATTTTTCAAACGGTTCAGCCGAGTTCTATAGAAATATAGTATACCCTCTTGAACTAAAAAGTATTTTTGATTCAGTTCACGATTGGCGAATATATCGATAAACAGACACAAAAAAAGCATACAAGCGAACATAAAATCTCGTCTTTTCTGGGAGTTGTAAAGTCGGTTAAAAACTGCGTATTTTCAAGCAAGCGAATAGCATTTTAATTTAAAAATAGAAACGAAACAAAGATAGCGAATACGCACACTAAACACAATACCCCTTGCAAGTAAACGCAAGGAGTGAACTCGGACCTTATTGCATTCATTCAACTACAAAGAAGGCAGACTCCTCGTGAGTCATTGTGTAAAGCACGCATAGGTTCTAATAGCCGGTCTAATGCCCCATTATTTGAATAATAACCTGCTATTAGTAATGACGGCGCCGCGGGCCGTGGGCGGACAGCTGGTGAAATGATGCACTGATTATACTCACCATTTTCTTGCGGGGAAATTTAAAAAATGTAAACGCTAATTGTTATTTTGTAACAACTGTTGAGTTTAACAAAGCCTCTTCGTGTTAAATTCAGCCCCATTCATAGATATTGCTACAAGGCTTACAAGGTTCCCGAATAAGTAGCCCGTGGCGTCTGTGGTCTGTCAAAGGGCCGGATATAAATCGTGTGTTACGGAACAAATAAGAAGATAATAATATTCATTGTACGCCCAGAACAGTAGAAATACAATATACTTACATTTAGTACTTAAGCTAGTGAAACTATTGGCTATTGTAATAATTTAATAAGCATAAATAAATTATGATAAAAATATAACTTTTTTTAAAATAAATGCTATTGAGATCCTGAATATCATGTAGCAGCAGAACGCTAGCCAAGACAAGTAAAACGAGCGTTCCTGTAGCTACCATCCGACTCCATTATTAGATCAGTTCCGTGGTAGCCATAAATATCAAGTCGATAATGGTATCAAATTTATGCATTACTATACATATATATTATACATATCTGTGCAATTTTTTTTTTCATATTTCAGCATAGTTCACCTAAATGTAAAACCGGAACGTTGGTCAAATTCAACTTGCAAGATCCCACCCGAACTTACATACTTACATACATAATATCTAGATTCTAGGTACATCCATTGCAAGTTACATAAAAGCTTGTAATAATTAAAATCTGATTAGAATTGCTAGATACAACTCTTAAAAAAATTGGTAGGTACTTTTAATATAATGAAGAAGCAATAGATTTAGATAAAAAACCGGTCAAGTGCGAGTCAGGCTCGCACACCGAGGGTTCCGTACAAATCCAGAAAAAATCACAAAATTGAGAAGTAAGTTGCTAAAACCATCGAAAAAAGTTTTTTTTTTCACTTTTCTCGTCATACATTGAAAATTACACATTGTTAAAATAATCAAAAATCTGTTTAAGCATGTGCTAATGAAATTCTTTTATATGATACCTTACATGATACGATTTACTCACTTTGTATTTTGAACCCATATTTAGTGAATTTTGAGGCCCTATTTTTTCATGATGTAAAAAAAATGTACAGTTTTCAGATTTACTTCTATATGTGTACTCTGAGACAATGCTTCTCGCCAAATTTCATAGTTCTATGTCAACGGGAAGTACCCTGTAGGTGTTGATTTTTGTGAGTGTCGAAATATGCGGCTTCTTACGACATAAACGGCTGAAACTTTTTTAAACGATAACTGAGAAGTTTTTCTTTTACACAACTGCAAGAAACTATAGATATACGCATACAGTTTAAATTTCAACTCGATATATCTTTACGCGTTCCCGAGATAAAGAGTCTTGACATACACACAGATGGACAGACAAAGTGATCCTATAAAGGTTCCATTTTTTACGTTTGAAAGACGGAGCCCTAAAAAACAACGAAGTTACACTGCGAGAGTGCCGGCTGAAGTGAATATTTGAACATTATAAAGTACTATCATTTATGTGGTAAAATATAATATCACACACGCACACTCGCGCAAGCGCCCTGCGCCACCTTACGAATTTTCGATCAGGTCACGTGTCCTGACGCGAGTTTAATATTGTATACCCATCCCAAAAAGTGCACAACGCCGCTAAATAACTTTTCAATTCAATAATTATTTTTTGCAAAAAATAGCATGACCGACTTCACCTTACAGAATCATTGCATAGTATAAAACAATGTCGCTTTCCGCTGTCTGTGCCCATGTATGCTTATATCTTTAAAACTACGCAACGGATTTTGATGCAGTTTGTTTTAGTAGGTAGAGTAATTCAAGAGAAATGTTTATATGTACAATACATCTGTGCGAAGCCGGGGCGCATCGCTAGGACGCAAATATTACGCTCGGATCGATGTAGCATTTTTCACATCATTGTTGATTTATCAAAAATGATTCAGCCGATTTCGATAAAAATTAAATGAAACCAATTTCAAAGTATACTCTTTTCAATAAAAAAAGAATTATTGAAATCGAACTACTATGAAAAAAGTTATGCGTGGTTATACATAAAAAAAATATACACGAGGAATTGTATACCTCCTCCGGTGGTTCGTCGGTCAAAAACAATGTTTAACAAAGCTATGTAGCAAAAGCTCACACAATTATTTACAATTAATGGAAATATTTATGAATTACATTTAATACGATACGAATACCTACGTATTATTAAGTACATTTATTGAAGTATTTATTAACATTGAAACTTTTATGTAAGCAACATAGGAGCTTATTAGTTTTTTTTTTTTTTTCAAGTCAGAATAATATTGTATTATAGGAGTTTTTTTTAGTTTTACATTTGTTTTCAATCAAATTTTAAATATTGTTAAATTATGTTAGCGCGGAAGTGAGTGCCGAAGCACCTAGACAAACCTACTGTGGTTTTTAGGTCAATTTATTTAAATCTGATTGTATTATGTGTTGATCATCAATAAAAAAAAATAAAAAAAAACACACCGTAAAATGTTTACGAAACATATTTTGGAGAATGCAGTTGTGTGAACGCATAAATGATTAAATGATTTGTTGTGCTCTGTGAGTATAAATAGTGTAATTAGTGGTGTCAAGCGTAGTTGTGATTTTAAGTAGAGGTTTGTTCAAAATTAGTTTCCCACCTGATTCATAAGACTTGTTCCATTTCGTGAGATCTGTGTTAGAGCTGTCTCGTCGTCGATTTAGCCATAGGACGTCCACTGATGGACACAGGCCTTCCCTAAAGATCTCCAATAAGACCGGTTGGTAGCGGCTTGCATCCAGCGCGATCCTGCGGTCATGATGAGATCATCTGTCTTCCTTGTGTGTGGATGTCCTGACGCTGCGCTTGCCGGTACACGGTCTCCACTCGAAAACCTTTCGAGCCCATCAGGTCTCCGAGCTATGTACCCTGCCCACTGCCACTTTACCTTGCCAATCTATGCTCTAGGCTATGTCGGTAACTTTAGTTCTGAACGTTAGATTTTTCTCGAATTACGGGTTGGATCCTTAGTAAAAGTTGTTCATAATAATGATCTTAATCATTCTCTCTCGACTTAGTACAGGGCCAGCAGATAGCCCTCATAACCGGTAGGAAGCAGCGTGCAGAAACTTTATAGCATGTCATATACAGTTTGACACTTCGTCGTCTAGAATACAATAAAATAAAAACCCTTACTCCGGATGACAACACAATTGGAAGCTCAAATGTTCAATCTGAAAATGTAAAATGTTCACACGAACAAGACGTTAAGTGTCGCTGCGTAAACGCTTAAAGCAATTACAAAATCCGGCACTTCCAGGGAGCGGGAACATTGATCCGGCAGGTGTCGCCCGTGTCGGGACGTGAAACAATTACCGGGGTAACCTCATTACCCTGACAGTGTCGGCTTAGAGTCAGTGTCGCGATCGAGACGGTGCTGCCAGTCTCCAAAAAAAAATCTACATAGATTTTCAAAATCTTCCTAATAATAAATTATGACAAAAAAAAATTCGATCGAAATAGTCCGCCACCCAACTATATCGCACTGAAAAACTTCCCCCTGGCTATAAGAAAAACTGGCCTATTTAGAAAACCCTGAACCGACTCCGTTCCCAAAGGGGACGAAGTCGGGACAATATGGCCAAGTGGGGCTTTATAGACAGCTCGGAAACAGCATGCATCTGTGGCTTTATGCACAGACAATAAAGAAACTGTGCCGTCTGCCCTAAAACGTGCACTTCAGACGATCCTCACAAAGCTACAGAGAAGGCCATTGGGGTGCCCTCATTTTGGTCAAACAAAATATAAATGTATAATGTTTTATTTTTAATGTATTTTATCTGACAAAAAAAAAATCGAAACATCGACTCGAAAAGAAGATGACAATAAATGTTGAATTGGAACTTGGCGTCTTTTAGCAGTATTGCGTATTAAGTAACGTGCTTCTAGAAAATTTTTGGAGTATGAGTATTATAAAATTGAAAGTTACTACTATTGAAATAGAAAAATGAGATCTGCAAAGTTAGTGTGAATATAACTTTGCAGATCTAATCGTGTGATAATATTAAATTACAAAATCTGAGCCCTGCCAGGGAGCGGGAACCATGATCCGGCAGGTGTCGCGAGTGTCGGGATGTAGTAACCTTATTAACCTGCCAGTGTCGACTTAAAATCAGTGTTGCGATTAAGCCGGTGTTACAAGATCATATTACAACTTACTGAAAAAAATATTACAAAATGGTCTTAAAATCACATTGTTGTGCACAACAAATTTTGCCACGAAATATTAAGCATGATTCGAAAAAAAGGCTTTTTGTCCAGCAGTGGCGCGAAATAAACCAATAACCGTAAAACATACGAAAAAGGCGTTTTTTGAAAACAATAGGTGTACACGTCATATGCACATCACAAAAAGTAGGGAAATATAATGAAATATTTCTTTCCCACATTTAAAAAAAAATGTCTCAAAAAAGAAAAATGTCATTATAATGAAATTTTTGCTGTGTCATTGCGGTTTGAACGAATATTCTTTACTTTAGTAAAGAATATTTTTAACTCCATTTAAGTCCTTCAAAAAAACCACTATCATATTATTACCCACAATTCAACTTATATTAAGATACTTTCCATCCAGTCAGATTTCATACTGTTCCCTGTATTTTATTTAGATTTTGCTAATCCAATGTCAATTTCAAAATTTCCCCTAATTCCGGGGAAACCCCCAAGCTGTCAGCATACACACAGCGACACCCGAGACACTGCGACACTCGTGTCGCTCATGTGTCTAGTGTCGCGTCATACCGCCTGACACTCGCTGCGCCGAATTGGCCCGAATCGAATTACTTCTTTTAACTGACTAATTTGGCATTTTTGTGCACTCTTTGGGCATTTTACTTGGTTACCTTTTTTTTAGAAGAGTGAGTAATCTATTTAGCTTTTACAGTAAGTTTTAAACCAACTTCCAAAACGGAAGTGTTTTTCAAATTATCTGGGTTAGGTTTTTTTTTATTACGTTAACACGATTACTTCATTGTTTGTAGATCGAGACAAGTTCCTTATTACATTATAAACTTAAGAAGAACATTTTAAAACGGCTCTATAAAAAGATGATTTATTTTACTTTTAGTTATTTTGCCTTTTTATGCAATTCCAGAAATTTATGCAAAGATATCGAATGGCAAAATTTTTGATATCACGTCTTACTATTTTTAGCATAAAATTTAGTGTATGGCAATAATTATGGATATGTTTGTCACTGTTACACTATATGTTGCCACTTTAATATTTTAACTAGTATTTACCTATCTATTTTTAGCGCTGATTTAAAAACATTATTTTGTTAACATTATAAGCTATTTGATATGCATAAATGTTAAATAATTAATAATTATTGTTTTAATTTTATTCTATCTGTGATATTTTTGATAGTAAAAATCTCAAAAAAGGTAAAAATCGTAATCTCGTCTCGTCTCAGAAAAATCGTAATCATTTCAGCCTTTGCGACTATGTTGCTTTCTATGTTATCCTATAGGTAAGTACGTCTGAAATACTAGCTATAGGTAGTGATTATTGTCCTGAGCACTGAAAATCTTTATTTCTCTATTCTCTGTAATTATTCCAATAACTTAATCCTGCTTATAATTGATTAAATCAGGCAGGCATTATATTTCGCGGAAGTTCATCTTCAAATCTTTGTTTTGAAAAAAATATTTTGTGTATTTCCGCTCTATTCAGTTCTAGACATAGGTTTAAGGCCCAAAACAAAACAGAAAATTCAAAACAAAGATTTAATCCTGATGATTTTATTTATGAAGCCCTAAAGAGTGTAGAGCCTGTCGGGCTAACAAAGCAGCTCAAAGCCGAGAGCCGAGTGAAGATGGAGCGCCCTCCACGGGGCGGCTGTCGAGCCTGCCACTACGCGCGTGGAGTGCCGGCCTACCGAGTGACGGTTTACGTGGAAAAATATACCAATCAGGTATCTAGCAAGTATCTATATAGTCACAATCGTCCAAAAAATGTGTCCGAGCCAAAACCCTGCCCAAGCTACGTACCTAATAGGCGAGCTTTTTAGTTAGTCGTAAAGTTTGCAAGCCGACTACAACGCCGCGCGATGCTAAAGTGCTCGGTTACAAGCACTAATTAGGTACATACCGTCCACATATGAGAAAATTCATTGTGAATTACTTAATGTTGCATATCTTTGGTAAAAGTGCCTTTATTAACTACAACAAAATACAATACTTTTATATGCTAGAACTACCTACACTACTACAGACTACATTTTATTTTATTAACTGACATATCTAATGTTAGTAAATAAAATAAAATAGCCTTTATTTCCCTTCAAAAATTAAAAAGTTACATATAAGATTTCAAAAGTATTTCAATTTATGTGTAGGCACCCATGCCCAGACATGGGTAAAGGCCTCCTCCATGCTGTGCCATTTTTCGCGGTCTTGTGCTACTCGCGTCCAGGTCGCTCCCGCGACCTCAACGATGTCGTCGCACCATCTTCTCCGGGGTCGTCCTATGTCCCGTGCGCTGTCTCTCGGGTGCCAGTGGATAATTCGTTCACTTCATCTTCCGTCTGTTGCTCGGGCGGCGTGACCAGCCCATTTCCATTTAAGCCTACAGAGCATCGATACTGCGTCTATGACTCTAGTTTTTCGCCTGATTTCATCGTTTCTTACTTTGTCTTTAAGTTTGAGACCCAGCATCGAGCGCTTCGCTGCTCTCTGGAAAGTGGCCACCTTGTTGACGAGCTTTTTAGTTAGTGCCCATGTTTGGCATCCATAGAGCAAAGACGGAAGTATGGTAAATAATATATGTTAGTAAGACCACGAAAAATTATTCAATAACACACTTGAAAGTGTAACACACAATAACATACTTGAAATAATATAACACATATTATAATTATTATAATCTATTATATAAAAGGCTTCCCTGAGTGACTGACTGACAGACAGCCTACAGCCCAAACCGCTAAAGATATAACGTTGAAATTTGGAATATAGGTACATTGTACTACGAAATGGAGCACTAAGGACGAACATTTTGAACTTTCGACCTCTAAGGGGGTAAAACGGGCCCTTTTCGTTTGTATGCAACTTTTTATTCCCTGTTCCGATTCATTTGAAACTTCGTATACATGCTTTTCAAACAAAATAAAAGTTACGTTTTTACCTGTTTTTCCGAATTTTCCTTATCTAAGGGGTCAAATAAGGTCCCAAAGTTGGTGAAAAAAGCGTCTATTACATCCAATCAGCTGAACGGTTATGGTTGAAATCTGGTATGAAGAAAGCACACAGCAGGTTTCAATACAGGAACTAATAATATCCAGGAAAATCTGTAGGGTTCCTGAGGTATAGCCAATATTAACCAGTTTAGGCTACAGCCCAAACCGATGATATAAACTTGAAATTTAGAATATACGTACATCGTACAACATCATGAAGCACAAAGGATGAAAATTTTGAAAAATCGACCTCTTACGGGGTAAAACGGGCCCATTTCGCTTGCATGTAACTTTTTATTTCCTGTACCGATTGACATGAAACTTTGTAAAGATGCTTTTGATACTAAATAAAAAATATAGTTCTTCCTGTTATTCTGAATTTTCCATAAAAAAAACTTACTTAGGGGTCAGATAAAGGAATAATAAAGTTGGTGAAAAAGCATCAATTACAGCCAAGGAGCTGAAAGGTTACGAATGGAAACGGGTATGTAGAAAGCACACGACATGTCTTATTACTGGAACTATTACTATCCCGGAAAATCTTCAGGTTTCTTAGGGATAGCCAAAATAAATCAGTTATAATTATAATGTAAAGCTAAGTAAAAACGGTTAAATGAATTCTAACGAAATTTAGAACGAAGCTAGACAATAACACATATTACCACTTAGGGTACTGCTATCCCGGAAAATTTGAGTGGGTCCTTCGGGATATCGATTTCTTAAAAAAAACACTAAAAACGGTTTGAAAATCTCAATGAATTCTTTTTTATGTTAAAATAGCCACCATTTTAACTAATAAATTACTAACTATTGACCTTCTGGGAAAAGTCTCGTACTCTTTGTGCGCTAGACTAATCGTAACCCTGAATAAGCGTAAAAAATCATCACAATTTTTTTTATAATATAGTGAAATATCTAGAATATAATTAAGATAATGATTTATCCTTATATGGGTCAAAATGGGTCCCTAATAGTTGACGATTTTCTTCTATTTTATGAGCCAATAATCTTAAGCTTAGGGTACATACGGGTCAATATATGTACTTTACTATGGAATCAACCCTAAAAAGCGAAGATTACCTACCTATTCCATAGATGTTGTCGCGGGTCGATGAACTTTTTGTGTTGAACAGTTGATTTTATTTACGTGATTTCGGGGTTGGTACCATAGTAAAAGTTCGTCAAATGATGAGTATAATAGCATCCTTGAACTGACTGACTGTCTAGATATACATGATGACTGTGTTTCTCAACAATAATAAAATATATTTTTTCATCTGCCTGGGGTCAGACAACGTCTGAAAGTCCTACAAGTGTCTCGATCACTTTTAACTGGGTGAACGGTTTTGGGCGAGATTGTCACAATATCTCTCGGGAAAAATGAGTTTAGAATAATAGAAATTAAACTTCTAATGACTGAATGAAACATGTCGAATACATATACCGGCCTTAATTAATAGTGCACTTCTGAACGTAGGCCTACCCGCGAAGGGTGATTAGGCCATCGGCCATATCCATCACGCCGGCCGAGCGCGGGTTGCGGAATCTATATACGACATTGATTTTTCTCTACGGATGTAGCTATACATGTTGCCTCAATGTTTTCCATCAATAAAAGGCCAATTGTGTGAAATTTCTAACATTGACACTCATACAATTATTATTAGTATTGAATTAATTACAAAAATTCAGCAATTTATCATTCAAAAATTCACGTACTCCGTGATAAGCTTTAGATACAAGTACGAGTAAATGAAATACGCAAATACTAAGACAATGCTGTTTACGACCAGTGTGTGTTACCATTGATGACTGATAGCACAGAAACGTGGTCTCTCACTATGGGCCTTATTAGTAAGCTCCAAGTAGCCCACCGACAAGCTATGGAGAGGGCTATGCACAGAGTCTCTCTGCGAGATCGAATCAGAAATGAGGAGATCTATTACCAAAGTTACCGACATAGCCCAACGGATTGGCAAGTTGAAATGGCAATGGGCAGGGCACATTGCGCGGAGGGCTGATGACCGATGGGGTCGAAAATTTTCGAATGGAAATCACGTACCGGCAAGCGCAGCGTAGGACGCCCACCCACAAGGTGGACGGATTACCTCATTAGGACCGTAAGATCACGCTGGATGCAAGCCTTTTCCAACCGGTCTTATCGGAGATCCTTTGGGGAGGCCTATGTCCAGCAGTGGACTTCTTATGGCTGATGGGTGGATGGAGACAATGCAGGCCAATCCGTGGGCTATTTTAGGCAAATACTTAGACAATTCGGGCTAAACCGTAGGCATTATACTTGCAAGTAATATGAAAATAGGCCCAGTCATGAAGGTTCCATCGTAAATTTTATAGCAACGTAAAAAGTGTACTCTCTATTGAACCTTAACCACGAGCTATTATTATTTTAAGCAAGTGTCAAGGCAACGCAACAACGCAGGCCAGGCCGTGGGCTATTATCATTGCAAGTAATACAACAACGCAGACTAATAGCAGGCAATCATAATTTTAAGGAAGTATTAAGACAACGCGGGCCAGACCGCGAACTATTAGATATTATTAAAAGCAAGTGTCCAAATAATACGGGTTGAATCGCAGGCTATTATTTTAAGCAAGTAAGTACTAAAACAACGCGGGCCAAATGGCAGGCTATTATAATTTTAACCAAGTATTAAGACAACACGGGCGAAACCACGGACTATTAGATTTTATTTATAAGCGAGTACAAAGACAACGTAGGTGAAACCGCGAACTGTTTTCATTTTAAGCAAGTACCTATGTACTAAGACAACGCGGGCGAAGCCGTGGGTTTTAAGCTAGTAGTATATATAAAAGTCCTGTATTTATTTATTTGAAATTTTAGTATAGTCCACGATTAAATTTTGAAATTAACATTGCTTCGTGGCCTTACCCCTGTATGACGGCGCTCGAACATTTTTTTACTACTTTCACTTAAAACTGTGGCTCTGTAGATATTTGCTCGAATCAAAATCAAATCAAAATCAAAATTCGTTTATTTGTTAGAATATTGTCTTACAATGTAGATGTTAAAGAACAATAGTATCTCAAATATTCTTACTTATTATTATTATTCCTTTACAGGTGTACAAATATTTTTAGAAAATAAATAGAGGTATTTGGCTTAATATTATTCATACATTTTTTCCTTAAGTGAGTCTGCTAAAAATTCGTTAATTATAATAATCGAAGCAATCAGGTGTAATTTTATGATCTAGCGAGACGTATCCGTAATATAAATGACTAATATCTTATAATTGGTCGGTACGGTAGATACTTAAGGCCTACTTGCACTTCATGGATTGGTCTATGTTCAGCAGTGGATAGTTTGATTCATACTGGTAAATATTGTTAGGATTTGGATATTATGCGATCTTGCCAATTATTATAGAAATCGGTTTATAAATGCGCGATAACAAATTTCTACTCATTTTGAGGGGAATAATCCTCCAATCAAAAATAGCCCACGACAAAAAAAAAAAATAAACCCAGACAAGTGCGAGCCAAACTTGCACACCGAGGGTTCCGTACAAATCTAGAAAATTTCACAAAATTGGGAAGTAAGAAAATCTTTACACTATTAGCATCAAAAAAAAATTTTTTTTTATACTTTTCTCGTCATCCATCAAAGATTACACATTTTTATAGTAAATAAAAACCTGTTATAGCATATGCTAATGAAGCTCTTTTACATGGTATCTTACATGATACAATTTACTCACTTTGAATTTTGAACCCATATTTTGTGAATCTAGGCCCTATTTTTGTGATTTAAATAAAAATGTACAGTCCTGAGAATTATTCCTATATGTGTACTCTGAGACAATACTTCTCGCCAAATTTCATAGTTTTATGTCAACGGGAAGTACCCTGTAGGATTTGATTTTTGTGAGTGTCGAAATATGCGGTTTTTTACGACATAAACGGCTCTAACTTTTTATACGTTAACTGAGAAGTTTTCCTTCCACAACTGCAAGAAACTATAGATATACGTATATTATTTCAATTTCAACTCGATATCTTTACGCGTTCCCGAGATAAAAAGTCTTGACATACAGACAGACGGAAAGACGAACAACAAAGTGATCCTGTAAGGGTTCCGTTTTTTCTTTAGAGGTACGGAACCTTAATAACCGTCTATATACCTACATGGAACCCAGAGAGTGAGTGAGGTAAAAAAAGACCTGGGGCCTTATTTTGTAAGCGCTCTGGCGTTCGGCTTCGCTTTTCCTCCCGCTCGCTCTCGCGGCGTGAGTAACTTGCGCGAGCAGGAGAAAAAGCGAAGCCGAACGTCAGAGCGCTTACAAAATAAGGCCCCTGAGCAGTACAGCACTTATACGACGCGTTACGTAGCAAAAATCTAGTGTTAAATGTTAAAAAAAGGTTATATTAACAAAAGGCTTTTACACGTTATAGTTAAGTAAATCGATAGATACACAGAAACTACACACACATCTTTACTTAGAACCGTCGGTAGCGGTCAACAATAAATACCTAATTGACCAGAGATCTCGACAGAGTTGGCAGGACGTCCTCCTCCCACGGTCCTAGACAGATTGTCTAATTGAGTGCGCAGACACCTGACCCTCCGTCGTCCGTAATACCTACGATAACGTGCCGAGACTAATATGATGTGATTTGTGGTGCTCGTGTGAATATTGTGTAGGTGGAATTCTCAGTTATAATGTTTTAGATAGATTTTCAATTAGCGATGAAGTATCTAAAATATGACGAAATTCAGATATCCATAATTATATATTATTAAAAGATAGACATCAAATGTCTATTATTGATTCGTAAAAGAAGAGCAAAAAGTCTTAATCACATCAACTCGCAAAACTTGATTTAGCAAGATTGTTTGCGGAAAATTGCAAGCATAAAATTGTTTGACTTGAAAATTTAAAACAGGACTTATTGTAAAATCTTTACGGGCGGCCTACGTCTTGCATAGTGTGTTTTACGACTGTACAGAGATACCAGAGCGATCACGTCGTCGATCAAGTAAAGAAAGAAAGAAATGCACTGATTTAAAATGGCATGAGTTAGTGAGAGACATGAAAAATTGTCCCGATAGTGTCAAGTTCCAATACACGTATTTGATAGTAACAACAAGGTGATTGTGACTGTACAATGTACATACATACCTTTTTGCGGATGAGAATTGCATCATATTATTATATCTTCTTTGCTTAGATTATAAATAATCAAAGCTTCTTTGCTACAACAGCGCCATGTCTCTGGTTGTAATAGCTCTGTGTACGAATGATATGTATATTATGATGGTGACTCGAATAAATGTCGAATTTCTCAATAAACCTTTACGCAACTTGAAAAAATTATATTTTAATCTTCAAAACATACGATCAAAACCGTTTACCCACAAACGCTTTTAAACCATCATCCCAAAGTTCGTAAGCGTGTCATTACGTCGGAGCACACAACTCGCGGCGGTTCGCAGAACCGATTTGAGGAGCCATTATTTTAATAAAACCACACGACGAGTCGCGAGTGTGAACGCAGCAATCATCCTAATGTGGCTATAAGGAGCAATCAAAGAAAGATTAGGGCACGTTCACACGATGCGCTGCGGCAGTGCGACAACCGCACATTAACGCAAGAAATAATAGTATCGTTAGGTTGATTCGAGTGTAATTATGACGTTGTTTAGAAAAAAGGAGAGGTAATGTGCATAATATATATAATTTGAATATAATTTAAAAACTGTCACTGTTGTTCTTTCAAAACTAGCTGATACAACAAACGTTAAAAATGACAATGAGTAGTTTTATCAGGACATTGCGCTATTATTTTTCTAGCTATCGAAGACTTTGTACTCATAACAAGGTCTTTGCTGAGTACTTCCAGTCTGCCCCACCAAAGCGCCCCACTAGTGGGGCAGATTCCACTCCTGCTTGCTATCTATAGTTTCATTTATTGTAAAAGTTTGATTTGGACTAAATTTGATTATTTCCATAAACATGTTTCTAGGACAACTACTTTACATATTAAATTATTAACATAGCTTTCTTTATGAAAAACGTTTACGTTTCAATGTAGAAAACTTACATGGAAAATTAAATGCTAAATACTTTTGTGGAATCGCGTTTGACATTACATCTCAGAAGCTGAAATATTTATTAACTTCGCCAGTTAATTTCGAACTACTCAGATATATTATATTCCTAACACACTCGTATGTTCACTTATCGTCACATTGTACGTCGGGAGTATATTGCCAGTAGAGACAACGTACGTACACTGAGCTGCCACGAATGTAACAAAGGCGTGGATTAGATAAAACGACATCACTGTTTTTCAACCTAGAATAATTATTTTTCGCGAAAAATGGGTTAAACCTACTTTCATCATGTTATTATCATCATCATCAGCATGTGTCGACCCACTGCTGGGTACAGGCCTCCTCTCTTATGTGCCATTCTTTCCTATCCTGGGCCAATCATGTAGTTTGCTCGAATTATTGATGCGTGCAAATATTACATAATTGTTGATATTTCAAAAACAGCTCAGACAATTTCGATAAAATTTAAATGGGAGCACCGCGAGAGGATATCCTTTCGAAAAAAAAAATTGTTTCGGTTCACAATCGATGAACTTACACAAAAAATACCTGCAGACGAACATAGAACCCACTCTTTTTGGAAGTCGGTTAAAAATGGCGGCCACCTTCAAGTTAAAAATTACTAATTTTCAAAGACGAAGAATGCCATTACTCCGCTTTAATTCCGGTAAGTACTCAGATCACACCCACGGTACTTGAAATGAGATGGCACTATTACTATCTCAATATGGTTAAAATATATTGAAATATTATAGCGTTTGAGGATAGCCAAGACTACGCTAGGATGCGTTTGAAGTTTGTTAAATTTGACATAAGATCAGTAGTTCAAGTATCATTAGTGTCAAGATTACATGGCAGTTTCTATGCGTATTCGACGCCATCTTACTGTGATCATGCATTACAACTTTCTTACTTTGTCACTTTTACTCTGTATTTCATTAGTATGAGATATACATCCATGCGTGTGTTGGAGTATATTGACAGAGACGTCATTATGTGTCGCGGATGCGAGCCGGATTCATCAGAACGCCTCATCTCGTGCGATTATCATTTAACCTCAAAGCCTCAACACCCTCATATTTACATCAGAATATTTCCACCGCAACCTCCCACTAACGCTGAGTAGTTGATTCTACAGAGAAGCAATTGAACGAAAAATACATGACTCAAATAGTATTCATATTCATGCATCTCCACTCTCTATCTAAAATAAACTCTATGCTGATTTTAAATTTGGAAACACCACAATAGCTCAATATTCACGGAATTGTATTAGCGTAGGTATCGAAATGCACTATGTGGGAAAGAGTTAATTAATTTCTTTATCCGGCTACGTTTATTGATAAGGTGATTCGATCTTCAAAAGGTTTTAACATTTTTCATAAAATTTATGTCATTCACATTTTACATAAATTTTCTATAAATAAGAACGAACTACTAACTATTCTGCAACAATCATCATCATATTCAGTCTCTAATCTACTCCGGAAGTCTGGAGCATAAGCCGTTCTGTACGTCACAGCTCTACTCATCTAATTTTTGCGACACTTTCTAGAATATCAAACGACTGTCATTTCACAAGAAACAAAGAGTTCATTCGTCGCTTAATATAATTATATCGATGATACATAGATTCGTATTCTATACACGGTAGAAGTCGGTTGTGCTATGTTTGGCAAAAAATAATTGTTACCCTTTAACTCTGACAGATGTTCTACTCACGTACCCCACATGTCACGGGCCGCATGTCGCGCGTCATAAGACGTCGCGCGTCACACGACGCGACGTCGCGCGGCGTCGTAATCACCTCGTAAATCACGCGCGGGAAGCATTAACACGCGGCGCGACGTCGCGCGTCATTATTTATTATTGCTTCACAGATTCAGGACGAGATTGCGACAACTTTGTCTGCCTTCAAATATTATCGGAAACTGTTTTATTAAACGAAACTGGGTATTTTTAGAGTCGTCACATGAGGTCCCGATGGATTGACCCATTACGGGGTCTACTGGTCCCATGACTCTGGAGATTGATAAATTAAGCAAGTGATAAATATTAAACTAAACTAATTTTAAGTAAATCTCGCGGCGCATCTATTACTGAATCTCGACTAGCTCTTAACCTATTTGGTTCATACTCACAAATTTTACTAGAATATAGGTACTTACGTAGCAATCTTGCCAAATATTATCGAACACAGTCAATACCTATTATTGGGTGTAGCAATATTCCAGACAAGTTTGCACCATAATACATTTAATATTTCAATTATATCTCTATACCTTACAGATATGCGATTTATTAAACCATTTTATCGTGACTCAGTTCCAACGCCAAAAGCCCCTCCATGGCCCTATAGAGTCTAGATTTCTCTTTTTCTTCTTTACTGCTTTTTAAAAATATGGCCACGGCCCTCGTCCGCATTTGCCATTTTTGTATGGAATCACGTTACATAAATCGGATTACATCAATGCCTAGAAGATCTATGTGCGAAGTTTTGAACAATGTGACCTGTAGATGAAAAGCAACATCCGAACAGACGAGAGCAAACGGAGACCTCTCTCACCTAATTCGCTCGGTCAATTAGATTAAATTGAACTCCTTAAAAATATTCACTAACCGTATACAAATATGTGTAGGTAATGGCGTAGGTGTGGGATGTAGGTTACTTGTCCTTAAAATATACTTGCTTTGATCTATTCCTGTTTGACTTTAAGCAGATAAAGCCAGCTTATGTAGAAAATAGCAGCTGTTTACTTTAAATTTGAAGACACCCAGAACATACATACAGGATGTACTGACGGGAAGTATGGATTATCCTTTAAGTTTTACACTAAAGCTCAAAGTAAATTCTGAATTCATATTTGGAAATCTGAATGTTTCCAAGCAACTATTTTTTACAAGCAGTAAAAATAAGAATGTCTGTATGACTTGTGATACATTTTTAGGGTTCCGTACCTCAAAAGGAAAAAACGGAACCCTTATAGGATCACTTTGTTGTCCGTCTGTCTGTCTGTGTGTATGTCAAGACTCTTTATCTCGGGAACGCGTAAAGATATCAAGTTGAAATTTAAACTGTATAGGTACGTATATCTATGGTCTCTTGCAGTTGTGTAAAAGAAAAACTTCTCAGTTACCATATAAAAAAGTTAGAGCCGTTTATGTCGTAAAAACCGCATATTTCGACACTCACAAAAATCTAAGCCTACAGGGTACTTTCCGTTGATATAGAACTATGAAATTTGGCGAAAAGCATTGTCTCAGTAGAGATTTCTCAGTAGAGAAGTCTCAGTTTTGAAAACTGTACATTTTTATATAAATCACAAAAAAAATAGGGCCTCAAAATTCACAAGATATGGGTTGAAAATTCAAAGTGAGTAAATCGTATCATGTAAGGTATCATAAAAGAAGAAATTCAATAAAACAAATTCATAAAAGAGCTTCATTAGCACATGCTAAACCAGATTTTGAATTATTTTTACAATGTGTAATTTTTAATGTATGACGAGAAAAGTAAATAAAAAAATACTTTGTTTAGATGATATAGTACCTATAGAGATTTTAGTTGATAAAAATCTACTATCTCTACTCTAATCAACTTCCCAATTTTGTGAAATTTTCTGGATTTGCACGGAACCCTCGGTGTGCGCGCCTGACTCGTACTTGTCCGGTTTTTTAAGTAATAACAGAACATTTTTAGGTTTGAAAATCTGAATTCAGAATTTAAATTCCTAAGCATGATCTCTCCGGCTCATAATGTTGACTTTGCAAAGATTTAGATCGTATGCGGCCGGTCTCAGGCCCTCCTAATAAAAATAATTTGAACCACAGAGCGGTTGCACAGTTGTCACCTAGACTTTACAACCATTACAATCCTTGCACACCACTACTTGACAGCTTACACTAAGTTTACAACTAGTCTCAATGTACTCCAGGCACAAACATCTGTAGCCAGCCAGCCAGCCAACAAGCGCAATCTGCGTCTGATCTGATTAACCCAGCCCGCAGCGGCCGCAGACAGCCAGATATAACTAGCCACAGCCAGATACAGCCAGATATAGCCGGCTATAACCAGATGTAACGAGATTAACTTGCGATCGCCGATTACGGAACATTGGCTGCGTCGGCGACAACACCTGGTGACTCGTGCTCTGTGTTACTTGCTGTAACACTACAGGACAGTGCAGGGCAGTTACAAAACTCCAGAATATTAGGTTTAGGACTAAAAAAATTATTCGTCGTCGTTTAAAAATGTACCTAATGCTCAGCCTTGGAAAACGGTCTCAGAATGAGGGTAACATTCATCATCATATCGAGCGTAACACTAACTTAAGCCTTTAATGCTTACCAACAAGATCACTCGGAAAGGGTTTGCATCCATTGCGTTCTAACGGTATTGATCTGGGGTCCTATATTTAACTTCGCGCCTGGGAACTTATATACAACTTTGACAGATTATATGAAAACACTCTATATTGTCTATGGAAGTTGCGAATGCTACATACAAGATCCGTATACGACCAAACCGTGCGAAGTTGAAAAATCAGGCCCCAGACCATATCGGCTCGGCTTGCTGGTGGGTATCTAACGCTGGGCTTGTCGGTACGTACGTGTTTGTCACTTGAAAATCTTTTTAGCTCCGTTGGTCATCAGTCTTCCATAGTATTTGCCATGACCATTTTGTTTGTCATTTTAACAAGCCAATCCGCAATGTGGTAGTCTATCCATCTATCAGCCATAGGACAATCATTGCTGGACATAGGCTTCCCTTACAGACCACAGAGAAGACCGGTTGGAAACGGCATCCAGCGCCAGTCCAGTTCAGTGTGGATTTATTTATTACTTGCCTCCAATTTATAAGTTAGTGAGTTTAGTAACTGTTGCTATAGCGCAAGTGGTACCGTGCAAGTCTGCCGGCGCAGTAAGTGAGTTTACAGGAGACTCGCTCCGGGTAACTTGCCCTTAATGATCCAACAAACAATTAAAACTACCGACTAGCTCCAGAAGACGGCTATAGGAGCTGGAGCAATTAATGCACTGAAATATTACTAGTAATACAAGACGATTTTAATAGCTATTAAGTACCTACCTTCCAACTCCGGTAAATTTGTAAATTTCAGTTAGTGCTTTTACATCTTGTCTATATACCTATCTGAATTGTAAAATAATTTTCGTTTAGTTAATAAGTACTTAAATTGAATCTCTATTGTTTGATGTTCTTAGGTTAGGTTAGGTTAGTTATTTATGAATAAATAAATTATCTTATTATCTATCTATGTATTAGGTTTAGTAATTGGTGTTCATTTATACGGTAAAAGACTTCAATACGCAGATGTAGCGCTCATAGCGACGTTTGAATAGGTGTTCGTTAGCGATCATCTAAGTTAAGCAACGTTCAGGACGGTCAGTCTTCGGCTGGGTGACCGCGGGTGGCACTTACAACTGAGCGCTACCGTGGCTCAGATGATACGTTAAATTGTAGGTGTCGGTAATTTTAACCGTTTAGCCATGTCAGAGTCCTTCAGGTGGCTTAGAAATTCTGACCCCAGGGCTAGCCACCCGTCCTATACAACGAAATTACTTTATTACTATTACGCAGATATAGCCTCATTCGTAATGATGATAATTATATCAATGATACATGACTGGTCATACATTCATCCATCAGCCTTAGTCCATCCACTGCTGAACCTTGACCTTCCCTATGAATTTTCAATAAGCCAGGTTGGAAGCGTTCTGAATCCAGCGCATCCAGCGCGTTTTTGCGATCTTCAATAATATCGTCGGTCTACCTAATCCTACCTCCTACGTTGCGCTAGCTGGTTTCCATTTGAAAACTTTGCGAATCTATCGGCCATTCTTTGATATGTGTTCTAGCCACTGCCATTTTAAATTACCAATAGATGGACATGGAGCTTCCGAAAAGATTTCTAACCAAAGTGATAGTAAGCTAGCAGGTTGCTGCCTGCTTTCATGACAGTCTTAAGATTTTAAGACATGGCAGTAAGAATGGTACATAGAATTTTAAGACTTCTAGTTATATATTATGATGAATTAATATAGTTTATATACCTGCAAGCGCAGAATAGAACGTCTATTCTTATGGTGGAAATAAGATTCGATTAAAGTAAGCAAGTTCGTATAGGCCGGGTGGCTAGCCCTGGTGTCAAAGTTTTTACGTCGCCTGTAGGCTTCTGACATGGCTAAACGGTTAAAACAATAGGGATCTAAAATGTAACGTGTCATTCGAGCCACGGTAGCGCCGAGATGGAAAATGCCACCCGCGGTCACCCATCCAAATACATGACCGTGCGGAACGTTGCTTAATTTCGGTGATCGCTGATACACACCTAGTCAAACGCGCTATTAATTAAAACGGGATAACGTGATGCACTACGTTTCTAAACGGTTTCCTAAAATAATGTCTTAGGATGTGTTTATAAATAGAATCTTCAACTCAAGTTAAAGCAAAAATATCCTAACTTTCTGTAGATACCTGTACACTCAGCATTAATTTAATCAATGGGAGGCTCCATAAGGCATCAAAGGGCCTCATTCAAACGAGAAGTAAACAAGTCTGCGTGTAAGCGCGGGTGTAGGGCTTCAAAACCCGAATCTTAACGAGTTCACGGTTCGAACTTCCGGAAACCTCGCAAGTGGAGTAAGGGCAAGATGTTTCGACTTTTATTTTAATGCTAGTAAGTGGGTAAATTGTATAAATTGATAAAAAATTGCGGGGATAGATTCTTCAAAATGATAGTAAGCTGCTGCGACACGAAATCTAATCATAGAATACATTTTTTATTGATTTGTTAGGTTAAAAGTATTTGCAAAATGTGCTCAAACGCAAACCAAAAAAAGATGTAAATAGCTCCTACATTATGCGGTTTTATGGTGCCTCCACACACTGCGCGAGGCGACACGAGGGGACACGAGCACGAGTGTGTGGATGGTGCACTCGTGTCGCCTCGTCTCGCCTCGTCATTCCTAGCGTGGATGGCTATTGGCTAACGCCTCGTGGCGAGGGCCTTGCCTCGCCGCCTCCTGAAGTGTGTGGAGGCACCATATGAATAACCATTTCTACTAATGCAAACGGATTGAGTTGGTTTTAAATTTAATCTATTTCTAAAATTATGCTTGCACTGCCCAAAAATAACTACATCGTTTTCAGGGTGTTAGTACATAAGTACGTATACATACAATAAAACATGTCAGTTGGTATGTTTTTGTTAGAATGATTCTGTTTTATACCTTCAGCTGAAACGTCTGAACCGTTTTCAAGATGTCGTTTATATTATGTATCAATTCATGTTATTTTTAGTAAAATAACAAACCCCTAAAATTAAGTTCAAGTGAACGGTCAGCAACTAATTTCCGTCAGAAGATTACTTTCCAAAGCTGCATCTCGAGTACCTACGTAATTACCTAGCCAATTTCCTTGTCTCTAATCCAGTAACACACCTCACTCCAAACTCAAACTCTATTGTCTTCGAATAGGGTGTATTATCGAGTTTACTGCGGTAAAATAAGGCCAGTAATACAATGAGGTACCAAATTACAAATCAGTACATGTCGCGTCCCTCAGGAGGGGAGCCCGGGGTATTGATGGCTCCTATTACTTATCGGACGCGGCTTTATTATGTGTATGTTGATGTGGCGTGTGTAGAAGACAAATTTAGTCGCAGTTTAGTATTAGGTAAAGTAATAGTTCTTGTGTCTAACTTTAACATAAAAGCTTTTATGTTTATGTGTGTAATTTAACAAAAAATAATGTATACTTACCTTTACATACTAATACTTATTGCTTTTATGTAATAGAAGTTTATAGTTTAAGTGTCTGGTTTTAGCGTAAGTATGTAGTAGGTGTTGTATTCAGTTGTAGTTAAATGCCTATTAAAATACTTACGTAGTAATCTAAATACATGCATTATTAACATTTTAATTAACATTGATTGCTTTAGTTAAATTAGCTTAGCTGACTTCTACTCACAACAGGTGTTTCTGATTATTAAGGCATTTTACTTACGAAAACTACATCACACAAGAAATTACTAAAGAAAACAACCGGACAAGTGCGAGTCAGGCTCGCACATCGAGGGATCCGTACAAACACGTTAAAATAATCAAAAACCTGTTTTAGCATGTGCTAATGAAGTTCTTTTAAATGATACCTTACATGATACGATTTACTCACTTTGAATTTAGAACCCATATTTTGTGAATTTTGAGGTCCTATTTTTTGCGATTTAAATAAAAATGTACAGTTTTCAGATTAATCCCCATATGTGTACTCTGAGACAATGCTTCTCGTCAAATTTCATAGTTCTATGTCAACGGGAAGTACCCGTAGTGTAGGTTTTGATTTTTGTGAGTGTCGAATATGCGGTTTATTACGACATAAACGGCCTGTTACCTTTTTAAACGATAACTGAGAAGTTTTTCTTTTACACAATTGCAAGAGACCATAGATATACGTAAACGTTTTAAATTTCAACTCCATATCTTTACGCGTTCCCGAGATAAAGAGTCTTGACATATACACAGACGGACAGACGGACAACAGAGTGATCCTATAAGGGTTTCGTTATTTCCATTTGAGGTACAGAACCCTAAAAATGATTAACTCAATAACATTATCATCTTAAACACTTAATACATTGTGTACACCCAAACATACTTCCTTCTTAAGTACCCTTACAGAAAGAGATTTTTGGGAATAATTACGTCTCGAACAAGCGTATTAAAACATAACGAATAAAACATCCCTTAAATTACAAGGTGCGACTTTACCCCGCCATCCTCGCGCGTGCATTCTTACAAAAGAGCCTCCAGAAAGTACCTGGAACAAAAAGACGTTTCGTTAATTAAATCTGCCGCAGAAACGTAGCCAAATTGAAACGGCTTTTAGAGGAAACGAGTAATTTAATGTACAATACTGAAGATTCTAGTATCTATACAAGCCCTTTTAATGGTCCACTGCAGGACGTAGGCCTAACCACAAAGGGTTATTGGGCTCAATGCGGGTTGGTGGATTTGGATTTACAAACGATATCGAATTTCTTCTAAGGACGTGTGCACGTTGACTCACGACGTTTTACTTCACCGAAAAGTCAGTGGTGTGAAATTCCGTACAAAAAATCCAAATAACTCATTGGTACGGGATCGGAATTTGAACCCACGATCTCACGATGGTAAGGCGAGTGTCATCACCGCTCTAGACCATCACTCACGGCTTCGTCACGGAACATTCTAGTATGAAGACTTCATTATTTCTTGACAAAAACAAAAGTAATAATTGAAAATAGTATCTATTCTATTATCATGCCAAAAAATCTTGAATGGAGACTAGATACGTATCAGCGTAGAGTTGGATCTACACCGACAAGGTGGACTGATGATCTTACCAAGATCGCAAGAACCGCTTATTAACGGTCTAATTGGAAATTCATAGGGTAAGCCTATAGTCAGCAGTCGTCGTCATACGGCTGATAATGATAGTGATGAAATTAAATTGCGTATTTTATTTTATATTGACATAATTGTACAAGTGATTATCTTGAGACAGGAGTAATTTCCTGTAGTAAATGTGTACAGACCGGGGTAACTATATGACTATCCCACAATATTTCAGAGTTTTTAAGCTGCCAAAAGGGCTCTGATATCAGCCTCAGCTACAAAGTTGGAACCGGGACCTACAATTTAACATATCACCCGAGGCACGGTAGCGCTCAGTTATAAATGCAACCCGCGATCACCTATTAGTCGAACCGAACTAAACGAGGCTAAGCTTCGGTGGCCACTAAGAACCGCCTAATCAAACTACACTATGAGGAGGTGTTCCTCTTGGACCAACTGTTTTTGCACAACTAGTTGTGTCATTAGGAATATAAGCGCTAACAGTTAACTGGAGGCTAATAAGCCGCTCGGTGGCGATAGTGACATTTCACACGACACCAGGGCCGGCCCAGTGCTGGGAATACACGAATAGTTCTGCAACCGACAGCCGACTAGCAAGGACTGTTATTTTGCGGGACATGACTCATGTTTCTTACTCTACGATATGGCACTTTAACTTTGTTAGTTTATTAAAAGGGTCAATAGTGTGGAAAGCATTATAAATTAAAAAAGTTTTATTCATTCAGAACTTATTTTGGTACCTGTTGTATAGATAATCAAAATAAATTATGCTACTAAGTTTACAATGTTTGCAACTCAAATCACCAAATAATCGAATTGATATAATTATTGTATAAATAATCTACTTAGAATAAGAAGAAACATTATAAATTTATACAAATATCAAACAATAATCCAAAGCGCTTCTAATTAATCTTACTAGAAATTCATGGGGGGATTCTATATCTGGCAGTGTTTTTTTAATAAAATGATGAAACAAAATCGACGTAATAAAATTATAAACTACTGCTACACAGGTTCTACAAAATAAATAGCAAGAAAATGGCACAGTGTTACATCGCGAAATCTTTCCCACAGTAATTACTGATTATAATAATATAGTTTCATGTCCAGTGAAGCATTCGTTAGAGGCGGTAACGAGAGCCGCGTGTAACGACTAACGGCTGCAGGCAACAAGTGCAGGTGTCGTTACATGCGCTCTGCATTCCTGGATTACTGCCTGCTAGCTCCAGGTTGCTGTCATTATTACGGTGGTTAGTGCTTGTTAGTTGCATTACGCCTTCGACGTAGTTTATTAACAGTTTAGTACAAATGAATACGACCTTCTGATAAAAAAATCGGACAAGTGCGAGTCACACACCGAAGGTTCCGTACAAATCCAGAAAATTTCACAAAATCGGGGAGTAAGTTGTTAAAATCTCTAAGTACCTATACTATAATCATCGACGAAAAAAGGTTTTTTTTCATCACTTTTCTCGTCATACACCGAAAATTTCACATTGTTAAAATAATTAGAAACCTGTTTTAGCATGTGCTAATGAACCTCTTTTTTATGACACCTTACATGATACGATTTACTCACTTTGAATTTTGAACCCATATTTTGTGAATCAATTAAAAATGTACAGTTTTCAGATTTATTCCTATATGTGTACTCTGAGATAATGCTTCTCGCCAAATTTCATAGTTGTATGTCAACGTGAAGTACCCTATAGGTTTTGATTTTTGAGTGTCGAAATATGCGGTTTTTTACGACAACGGTTCCGGTTTTTTATACGATATTTCAGAAGTTTTTCTTTTACATAACTGCCAGATACCATAGATATATGTACGTATATAGTTTAAATTTCAACTCGATATCCTGACGCGTTCCTGAGATAAAGAGTCTTGACATACACACAGACGGACAACAAAGTGATCCTATGAGGGTTCCGTTATTTTCCTTTTGAGGTACGGAACCCTAAAAAACAAAAAAAAACAAGCTTAGGAGTCATCAATTTTTATTTTATTTTTTTATCAATGTATTGTCATCGGACTTTGATAGGTGTGCAAAGTTTAGAGATAAATTAACAGGAAGGTGTGGGCCGCATCAAAGTTTTTTGCGGTTGTAAAGTTAGCTACAGCCGCGCGAAACCCAATCTTCGCACAGCTGTTACTCGTAAGTGAGCTTCAGTCGGTTTGGCATTTCTACAGCTTGTACCTAACACCACAGCCGCCAACAAGGTTGATTCAGCCTGTACAAAAAGCAATTAGATTATTTATTTATGGTATGGACTCTAGAGAGTAACAAATTATCCAAATACTGCCAATAGGCTATTTGACAACATTGAAAATATTCTATTAATTTTGGTAATCCATACAGATAATAGCCTGAAAAAGACATATTTCACTTTATTTAAACTAAAATATGTCTGATTTTCGCAAATCGAACGAAATAAAATACGATTTTTTTTAATATTTTATCTGTGACGTAAACGCTCTAAGAAGGGCGGCAACTCTGGTGACGTCACGTGCTGGTAAACGAGAATTTCTCGATTGACTGTTGTTTGTGTAATTTGTGTTTTGTGATTTCGGAGTAATATTATTGGATCTGTAAGTTACTTTTAAAGTATTTTTTGTTAAATTTTAGATGTGAACTAGCGTATTTACCAGTTTAACTAACGTTATTTACTCGTGTGTAACGTCAAAGACCAGCGCCATTACAGAATGTCGTTTTTGGTGGGATCTTGAATATCTATTCTTTAACACTGATTTTCATTGTTAATAGAGTAGATCTCTTGGAAAAATAAATGTAGTCTGCTTAGTATGTACTAACGAATAATTTAAAATTAATATATATATTTTATAAATTTAAAAACTAGTCAAATACCCTATTGACAGCGTGCTGGCAGCACTACCTTCCTGAATAGCAATGCCAAATGAACACCGAAATGTGTTTATTGATAATTTTTTTGTTGTGAATAAAAAAGTTGTTCATATTAATAGCCTGAATTACTCCTTTTCGCATACAATACACACTATCTGAATAACTTTGTAGATATAAGAATATGAAGTTGATAATGTATATTATTCTACACTGAAACATATTACACACATCTTTCTCATACGTACGAGTACGTTTACTCAAGCCTAGCTGAATTTTAATTTCAACCTCATAGCAGGCAAAAAAATAAAAGAACTAATTCTCCAAAAATGTTCTCATTAGCATAGTCATATTTCCGAGTGAAAGAAGCTGCTGTAATGGAAACATTTAATCCCTTGGGATCTCTTTTGGCGCTTTGTCGCTGCACATTAATTGCGACTGAGGACCAGCGAGTCTAGATTAAAATGAAATCTAACGAAAAATTCACCATTCAAAATTATACCTTAGTATGTAAGGATTTGAGTATATTTTTAATTGGTAAATTTGAAAAATATCACTCTAATCTAAACTATATAATTCAAACGAAAATCTTGCTATTTGAATCGATACTTTAACTTGTTATTCTTTGAACATATTTTTGATCAGCTAAGTGAAGTTGAAAATTACAACTTTGAAATTAAAAAGTGGCCCTAAGAGGTGTTCCATTATTATTTTTGTAAAGAAATTGGTCACTTACAGAACTGTGAATGATAACAGATCTGTGAATTTTTAATGAAGAGAAAACAAAAACATTTCAACAAAAATTCAAGGGGTTATACAAATTAATTGATAGTTTTGTAGTTACACAATTTACTAATATCACAAATCCGATTGTGTAATGTTTCTAGGTTTGTTTGTTTGTCTCTTTTTTAGAGTTCCGTAGTAAAACGAGGAACCTTCATTACTACGTTCTGCCTCTCCGTCCGTCCGTTAACGTTACATAGTTTTATAAATTCCACATTTATTTACCAAATTGCATGAAATTTGAGATTGTAATAGTTTTACTCTACTGGGTTACTTCTAAAACACCAGCAACCTCGCAGGACTAAATACCTAACACCATAAACAACAGCATTTGTTCTACGACTTTTGTCAAAACTAAAAAAAAAAAATGTTGTTCCATAGAATATAGATTTAGAAGTAGCCCTGTAGATCTCAATTCAAAATATTAAAACTGTGTATTTAAAGGGTAGCTCCCGTACATGTGAAGTGAAATGAAAAAATATTTTTGACGGACGGATTGGCTGATTCTTTACATGAATACAGTTTAAGAAAATGTCACAGACTAATATCACGCACACAAAGCTACGAGCAAAAAAATAATTAACGTGTTAATTAAAGAAGTACAAAAAAATAAATAAATATGTATATGGTTAGATAGGTATCTAGGATGCAATGTAAATTAGTCTCAAACCACAAATTTTACTACCAAAATTATGACTACAATTGCACATGCGATGAATAAAAACATCTAACATTTACGAGTCAAAGTAGATGTCGTAAAGTTTATGGGTAGTTTAATGGCCGACCCTCTACCCTCCCTCTTCTGATTTCCTCTGACTCCCTCTAGTCTACCGACGCTTCTTCACACAATACATGTCCTACGAGAGCGATAAATGGCAACGCGAAGCTATGCGATATAAAAACCGACTGTCAAGATGTCGATATGGAAGGATAATAAGTAAAAAAGTGCATAGATCGAGCAGCTATCTCATACTTCTTGAGCTATGTAAATGTTTCTGAGCCAAAGTCTTTAGAGCCGAATTAACAATACATTACAATTATCGTCTGCAGTCATGACTACGCCGACTTGATATAGCATTATATACATAACTATAATCACAAATGAATATTTCTAATAATAAAATTTATAGCTGTTATAGTCAATGTTGCCAGAATCTATATTATATTGTTTTAAGTTTATACCTACTCTTAACACACTTAAAATGTGGGATTCAATCAATCAATAACACTTTATTAGACAACCACTTTAACCGGCGGCTAATAAGGCCGCACGTTAAACTGGTGGCCAATAAGACCGCGCCTACAGCAATTTACACCACACAACCATGAACGGACAGATATTGAATAATCCCATGTAACTTTTTAGGCCGTTTAGTGACACAAAACTAGCCCTTCGGCATTCACAAACTTATTTTTGTAGCTCAACAATCACGGTATAAAAATATACTTATAATAGGCCATATTATGAAGACACCATCGTAAATTTAATATTGCCTAAAGTGAAAAAAAAAACAGAAATATTCTAAATTGCTAATATAACTACGATGGCGTCTTCGTAATTGGGCCAATTATGTCTGTATAATGGTAAATACATATAATATCGCGCTCTGTCAAACATTAAAATTATGGCATAGTATAGCGTAACATGACATCGCTTCATTTCTCTCACGTACAACAACAGGTTAGCGCGACTTCCTGATCCGTATTCACGGGGGTTACTGGAATTGCTTTATAGCCTGTGAAAAATAACATTTTATACTACGTCACAGCTTCAGTCGGAGACGTCGCGAGACACGATGCAAAATGAACAATAAAACTCGTTTCACGGAGTTATTTATGGCGTTGTGTCAGCCTTTATAAAATGTAACGTTGATGTTGTCTGTACTATGCAATATCAGCTGTTGTTTTGCACCTTTGACGTATTTACAGAGATTACAACTTTTATAATGGGATCAACCATCACAATTGTAAACGATAAATCAGCAGTTATATACTAAAAAATCACTAGTTTAAAGAAATTCAAAGAACAGCCGAAATTTAAGGAAGCCATTTTACATAATTTTACTATATTTTATGTATAAAGCTTCAGTAATTTTATCTATCTAAGGACATACATAAGTTACATTTTTATGATCTCAGACTAAATTTAAAAAAATCAAGATAAAACGTCGTGAACAAACAAATAAGGCCAGTTTTTTATACATGTAGTGAGTGCGTCGGAGTTGCACCGCCATAGTTCGACTGACGATCCAAGGCGTAGTTTCCTTGTACGTGTATGTGTGTAACTGTGTCTGTACACGGCGAGGCGTAGTTTTTCCGGCCTCACTTGTTTTGTTCACAACATTCTGTCTTGATTTTTTTATTTGGTTTGAGCTTATGATATTCTAAAATTATTTACGTTTCAAAAACATAGATGTTGAAATCCTAAAAAAGTATATCCATAAATTGAAGTTATTTAAAAGGAATTTAAATCTAAACATTTCGTAAATATGTATCCTTATCAATAAACATAAAATTGTGTTCCCTTAATTGAAAGTGACACAACTCCACGATAAATTAAACAAATTGTTCGTAATCTAGAATTATCGTTGTTTATGTCTAACGCCGCCGCGCCGTAAATAGCGGCGTTAATAACGGCCGTTACGCTACGCTCATTTGACGTTAATAAAAATATGATAGCGAGTGTCACACGCGGTTGCTGGGTTATGTATATTTCGTTATCGAGTTTAATCTGTTATTTATTGTGGGATGAAAAATAGAAACAATGATTGTGTTTTTAATATTTCTAATTAAGTTACGTGCCTTTTTATTTCAAAATGTCTTTAGTGCACATATAAAAAAATGAGCATCTTTAGTTTAAGTTATAATCCTAGAGAGGACAAGAAAATAAATTAAATTAACGTTTTCAAATTAAATCACGTAGATTAACTTATTGCTGGTAAGATTGCTTATTTTGTCATACTTGAAAACATAAAAATTACTAAAATTAAAAGAATACGTTTCAACCAGACATTAACGAACCGCTAGACCTTTGTTAACTTTAATTAAGAACGTCAATCAGTCCCCATGTGGCCAAAAATGTAGGCTCAAAGTACATTTTAATTTAGATTGCGGAGATAAAACAAGAAGCAACCTAAAAGCTCATTAGGCCTCTCGCGACCCCATCCGCCATAACGAACGGTGCTACGATAACAAGCTCTCTTAATTCCATTTTAAATAGATTCAACTGTACAGTGGTGGGCCGATAGCACACTGGCAATCTGCAATCTTTCCTAATTTTAGAAACCCAAAAGTGTATATGTTGGTTTGTTACTATTTTACGCAGTAAAAAAGCAACAGATAGGTTTTGATTTTGATATAACTTGATTTTTGGCATGGATATAGTTCAAAGGCAAGTTATAAAGGTTACATTTTCCTGAACAATTAAATGACTCGTGAGATAGCACAAACACCAAAATATCACGCGGACGAAGTCGCAAGCAAAAGCTAGTCTACGATAAAAGGTCATAAAGTGGGGCTGCAGTTTTTAAATTACTGATAAATTATATTTGATGATTCTGTAATCTATCTGGTATATTGTAGCAATTATTTCAATAAACTGCAATGTGGATCATGTAGAGCGCACAATAACGTGTATACAATTAATCAATTAAAAAAACAATTCAAATTAATTAACAAAAAACTACAATGACGTCAATAAGAGTTAACAGAGACACTCCATTGATAGATTAATAAATATTGTATTATAAGAAAAATCCTTCAATAAATTATTGTCACCGATTCCTCGACGCATACGCTCGGAAGTCGCCAGTGTAATAACGCCCTAGCCTGAAGTAGGGACAAGCAGTGCTAACTAGCCCTCGAAGCCATAAATATAAGTAAGCTCGGATTATAGCGGGTCGCGGGGAACGTGAATCTCACTCCGGAGATATCAGAATTAGACACTTTTGTAATACACTGTTATTACCAGTTAAATTCGAGAAGCAGTCGTCGGAGGGAAGTTGTTAAAAGGGTTCAATTTAACAAAGCTGTGTTTATATCCGGCACTGTTTTGATAGTTTTATATTTATTCTAATAATACTTAGAAACTATATGGACAATATGAATAAATTTCATCTTATATTCATCATAAACTATATCTTTTAAGTATCGACATTCATTATCATTTAAAAGCTAGGCTTCTGTCTGTGAAGTAATGCCATGCTTCAAGATGATTCTTATCTAATCTAGGGAACCAAAATCAAGTCACAGTTGACGTATTTATGAACATGCAACTTTAGTCTTTACTGCTTTTTCTTTAAATTGCCCAGAGAAATCGCTGTAGGTGTTAAAGCCGTCCGTTATTCTACCGGACTGTTATTATTTTTAATTTAAATTTTCTCATGTAGGTACGTTCGGTGTGATAATAAAGACGTTTTGATTTTTATTGTAGTCTTTATAATAGATTTTGATATTTGATAGACTCATCACTATCTTAGAGAAATTGAGTCCCAGGGGTTTATAAGTTTAAAAAAAAAGTTATCTATGTAAACAGCCAAAAAAGGGGCTAGACTAGCGCATTATAATGCCAGAAATAATTTATTGAATTAGAGTGTAACCTTGGACGTAAGTATCTAACTAAATAAGAAAATTACTTTCTTGAAAGGCGAATATTTGGTAAAGGTGAACAAAACGTACATATGAAGGTAAGCAAGTAAGCGTGCGCTAATCCGCGATGCGGGGTCTTAACGCCATAACTTTACTTAACGGCCGTTACTGCACGCGGTATTTAACGCCGTTACGCCGTTACCGAGCGTCTGCCAGACACAGAGGACGCAAAGAGGGTGCGAATTAAAATATGATTCTAAAAGGCTTAGGGAAGTTTTTTGCGTGATATTTTTTTAAGGAATTTGTTCTAACAATTAAGTCACGTAGTTTATTAGGTCAGAAAAAACGGGGGCGAACTTTTTTCAGTCCACGTATTTAACTCACAAAGATAAATAATATAACATTTTTTTAAGTCTATGAAACGTTATACTCGTACGTACCTTAGTAGGTAATTGTCAAAAAACTATGTTATTCATATGTGATCAATAGCTTTGATTCATAATTATATTGTAACTAACCACGAGGTATAAAATTTCTGACAGAAAATGGTAACAAAAGTGTGGAAGAATAAATTTATAGTAAAAAAGGTAATAACAGTTTTATTCACTAAAAATAAATTTACTTTCAGCACAAACTAAGCCATTACTCACAAAACAACTATATTCACGTCATTTTAAAGTCGTATAAAAATGTGTGCATGCATGCACTATAACCCGTATGAACAATAAAATTATTCAAATAGGTGCAGACGTGGGCATTAAGACGAGTCGGGCATAATCCCGGGCATAAAACCTCTGGATTAATACTCCCCGGTTATGAGCTCGGACATACCGCGGAGTTAGCGGGACACCGTGGAGTTTGGCGAAGTGAGAAAATACATAACAGAGAAACGTATTTGCATTTAAAATTATGGCTTATTTAGTAAGTGGCAGATATGGACAGATGTAGAAAACTTCGGTAAAGAACGTTCACACTCTACCTGGAGCCGATTGTGGCACGGACTATGAACTTTTAGTCGCAAAAGTACAACTTAAACTTAAGGCAGCTAGAAAAGTTGGTAAACAAAGAAAGATTCTTCCTGGAGATTTGTCTAAGTTTGAAAACTCGCTAGGGCAAAATTGGAGCCATTGGGCTGACATGGATCCTCTAACTTCTACTCCTGACCAGCTGTGGAGTCAGGCAAAAGAATTAATTCAAAATGCAGTTTCGGCGTCCATATCACCAATCAAGACCCATAAGCGTCAGCACTGGATGAGTAAAGATACTCTAGCTCTAGTAGAAGAAAGAAGACTAATGAAAGCTTCAGGAGCTGATCTGAGTAGCCTTAACAAAAAATCAGCTCATATACAACAAGCATGCAGGAGAGATCGTAATAATCACCTTCAAAACATATGTGCTGAAGTTGAAGTCCACGCTAACAAGCATGAAGCCCGAGACCTACTTCAGAAAATAAGATCAATCACGAAGACATTATCTTCTAAAACATGGGCTATTGAGAATGGTCAAGGTGAAACAGTGACTGAAATTGATGCTATTTCTGATACATGGAAGCAATACTGTCAATCACTCTTTGAAGATCCTAATGCGCGCTGCTTCGATCCAACTGTACCTCAAGATAAAGAGATAGAGCCAGACATACTCAAAGATGAGATCCGAGCTGCAATAAAACATCTAAAGAAAGGAAAGGCCACAGGAAGGGATGCAATACCGATCGAAACCATAAAAGCCTCTGGGGAGTATGGTGTTGAAATTTTTCATACCCTATGCAACAAAATATGGCAATCTGGAGCTTGGCCTCAAGAGTGGGCTCATACCGTTTTTATCCCATTGAATAAAAAGGGCTCTACAAAAAGTTGCAGTAACTCCGTCTGATAGCTTTAATTTCTCATGCCAGCAAAATTTTACTGCATATTCTAAACGAGAGGCTTAAATCTTACCTATCCAAAGAAATTGCTCCCGAGCAGGCTGGCTTTGTCAAGGGAAAGGGTACCCGTGAACAAATTTTAACTGTTCGACAAATCATTGAGAAGTCCCGGGAATTCAACAAGCCGGCTTACATATGCTTTGTTGATTTCTCAAAAGCATTTGATTCTGTCAAGTGGCCAAAGCTTTGGGAAACTCTTCTGGCCATGGGTACACCTAGACACCTGGTCCATCTTTTAAGGCAACTCTACGAGGAAGGGACAGCTTCCGTTAAAACAGACGACATATTGTCGCGTAACTTTCATCCATCTGCAGGAGTTCGGCAGGGGTGTATCATATCACCGCTTCTGTTTAACATTTATACGGAACTTATCATGAGAATTATCCTCGAAGACTGGACTGGCGGAATCAATGTCGGAGGTCAAAAGATTTCAAATCTGCGATATGCAGATGATACCACCTTGTTCGCGACTAGTATCAATCATATGGAGGAGCTTCTCGGTAAGATGGAGCGTGTCAGCCTTGAATTTGGCCTGAAAATTAACCGCAGCAAGACGAAAATTATGATTGTCGACCGTGCCAACAACAACTCGCCAGAAGTCACGAGAATTGCGAACTGTGATGTCGTTCAATCATACATCTACTTAGGTGCACTCATTTCGAACAATGGAGGGTGTGTCGATGAGTTCAAACGTCGCATGGCTATCTCAAGGTCAGCTATGGACAAATTGAAGAAAATATGGGGAAATCGGAATATAACTAAGACCACGAAAATCCGACTTGTAAGGGCCCTTGTTTTTCCCATTTTTCTTTACGCTGCTGAGACGTGGACTTTGAGAGAAAGTGAGAAAAAGAGGATAGATGCCCTCGAAATGTGGTGCTGGAGAAGAATGCTGAAGATATCGTGGGCCGAATTTAGAACGAACCAGTCTATTCTACAAGAACTCGGCATCAAGCAGCGTCTATCTTCAATTGTCCAAAATCGCATTCTCACCTACTTCGGGCACGTATCGCGACGCGATAACACCTCTGTGGAGCGCCTTGTGGTGCAAGGAAGGATGGATGGTACAAGACCGCGAGGTAGATCTCCATTACGTTGGACCGACCAAATAAAGGCTGCACTAAACGGTCCCGTCAATATGTGCACGAGAAAGGCGTCCATACGAGAGGAATGGCGACGTATTGTAAAGCGAGCCACCATCGGAACTGATGACCACGACCACTCTGTCAAGAGTGTATACGACTAAGAAGAAGATATGGACATAGAATGTTGTAAGTGAAAGAGAGTGGGAGAAATTAACGGGACACCACCGTAGAGTTTGGCGATTGAGAAAATACATGGCAGAGATACAGAGAACATTTTTCAATCGAGATATTTATGACGAAATATTGTCTGACTCTCAATACTGACTATTAATTTAAGAAGTAGTTGTAAGTCGACATATTCTAATAAATTTTTAGTTTTATTTAATTTCATTACAAATAGGCACCTATTTAAAATTACGCCAAAGTTAGCAAGTGGTAGATACAAACATGAAATGTTGTAACTTAAAGGTAGTAAAATCGTTTGCTAAAACTCTTAAGTTTACATAATGAGCTCGGACATGCCGCGAAGTCAGTATTTATTTATTTTCTGTGCGATAGTAAAGCTATTTTTCTGTAGGTATTCTATTTAGTGCAGCTAACGGAGAGTAGAATGTCGTCGGCGAGTTAGTGGCGACTCCCGGGTGAAGGGTTAAACACTGTTAATGATCTGCGGATCCCGCCGCCCGCCGGCCGAGCAGGGTTATAGTTCTTCATTAGTTTCTATTGTACGCGATAAACCTACTAAGTACTGCTGGGAAATACTTTAGAACGTTCGAATACGGAAATTAAACAGATCTACATATTTTAAATTTATTATACCTACTTACGAGTAAGTCAAAAGCCGTACCTACTAACTCGTAAGTATTCTCGTAAGTAGGTAGGTACAGCTTTTTACTCAAGAAATATTTTATTTAATGGTCGAACCGACGGGGCCTTACCGATTGCGGACTCTTTTATCAAGGAATGCCGTGGGATATGCGCGATTTCGTCGAACGCTCGCATACTCAACAGTCATAAATCAAATATTTCTTGAGTAAAAAAAATAACTATTAAAAAATTGATAATAATCATTTTCAATTAATTTACAATGAATTCTCACACGAGTTTCAATGATAGATGATGCAGATCGATATAATTCGAGATATAACACGATTAATTCGTTCGTGATCTAGATGTTTTACGTGATATTGCTGGAGACTCAGACTCTAGTGTCTTAATGTGACCCTATTGCCACCCCGGCAAAATCTATACGGTTAAACATGAGTCTAGAGAAATAATTTAATTAAGCCTCTAATTTGAAACCTATCCTACCGTTTCCAAATGACTGCGGAAGTTATTTTACCAAACAGAAAAAATTCCAAGTCGATGTATTTTACAACGGAACGGCTTGGTCGAATCGTAGCCTTATTAAATCGTGGTTTTGGTTGTTATCATTATTTAGCTAACCATGCTACATTACTCAGGTGACTTAAAACCACAAGACTAATTTAAGACTAAGCATAACTTAAGGATGGCATTTTATTCACGAAATACCTATTATATTTTAATGGTCGAACCGCTGCTGGTGACAAGTAAGCTGGTTCATTCCTCGCGCAAAGAATTTATCTAGCAGTTCAGTGTAGGAATGCAGCCAGCGTTCTTGGTCCAAGGATATAGGTAGTTTTTTTTCGATTTTAAGTCTCTATTTTTGTACATATTTCGGTAGTTTTTATTTTTATTTTGTGTAGTATTTAGGTGGTAAAGAATGAAAACTCAATGTTTCATAAGCTATGTAAATAAAAACCTAACAACTAAAATCGCGATATTTTGCCAGTGTCACCGAAACCAAAGCTATAAACTTTCTGTGTAGATCCAAACACAGCACCTCCCAACCTGAGTCGCAGTTGTCTCTGACTCCATTATCTAGCGAACGACGGTAACTGAGTTAAGTCCGCGCTTTGTGCGACGATCCTGCTTCAAGCGAGCTTAATGTGACGACTGAGAAGGAAACTTACAGATACACAGATTCCAAGGAAAATCGTTCAAATGAAACTTTAATGTATAAGAAAATTGTTCAAAAGAAACTTACGGATACAATGTTTTCAAGAAAAATTGTTCAAAAGAAACTTACAGATACACTGTTTTCAAGAAAAATTGTTCAGAGAAACTTACAGATACACAGTTTTCAAGAAAATATTTGAAGGAAACTTACAGATACATAATTTTCAAGGAAATTTATTTTGAAGGAAACTTTTTCTGTAAATTTACATGTTTCTGAGAAAAAATCTCTTTGTGCCAGAAACATTTCGATTCGATTTGTTTGACAATTTGTAATCTGAGAAGAGAGTTTTGTTTTAGTTTTTTGACCGACGAAATAGAGGAAGTACTCAATTCGACGCGTATATATATATATACTCCCGGGTGAAGGGTTAAACACTGTTAATGATCTGCGGATCCCGCCGCCCCCTGGCCGAGCAGGGTTATAGTTCTTCATTAGTTTCTATTGTACGCGATAAACCTACTAAGTACTGCTGGGAAATACTTTAGAACGTTTGAATACGGAAATTAAACAGATCTAAATATTTTAAATTTATTATACCTACTTACGAGTGAGTCAAAAACCGTACCTATTTACTCGTAAGTATTCTGGTAAGTAGGTAGGTACAGCTTTTTACTCAAGAAATATTTTATTTTAATGGTCGAACCGATTGACCTTACCGATTGCGGACTCCTTTATCAAGGAATGCCGAGGGATATGCGCGATTTCGTCGAACGCTCGCATATTCAACATTATATATATATATATATATATAATGTTGAATTAGTACTTCCTCTATTCTCTTCGGACCACTACGCAAAAATTTCAATAACTCTTTTTTATGGGAAAGAGTACTTTGAAATTGGTCTTCATTCATAAAATATTATTGAAATCGGCTGAGCCATTTTCGATAAATCAACAATAATGTGAAAAATGTTACATCGATCGGTGCGAAATATTCGAGAATTCTGTACACAGTTGAAGTCAGTCTTGCTATTTTTGCAAAAAAAATAATGATTCTCTGTATAGTCTACCTACTCCGTGCAGCGACGGCTCATTGTAAGACAATGTCTTAAGACGATTTAATTATTAAATTATTTACCGTACTTCACGCCCACCACGCATACAGCTAAAATACCCTCTAATACCTCCTAATAAAGCTCCTTTTCACTTGCGTCGGTGTTTGATAAAGTTGTAAAGCCGTTATAAGGGAATTATCTCGCGATCGAGACGAAGCAGTGCTGACGCGAAATGATGAAGCGATGAAAAGGCGCGACGTTAAATATGGTGGCTTGATATTCATCTTTAAATTTATGGCAAGCTTTATTTATGGGTGTGATGAAATAGTCGGCAGCGTGGTCTGCATTGAAATATTTTGGTCAAAGAAATTCCAGCTCACAAATGTCCTACATAGTGGTGTTCCCAATTTGCTCACAACAGAGCTGCGTTCAGTTATATTCTACGTTATAACAACAAAAAACGGCCAAGTGTGAGCTGGACTTGCGCAAGAAAGGTTCCGTACCGTATAGGACCCCCCATTTTTTATTTGACCTAACTACCTACATTAAATATTCTGTGAATATTTGAAGCGTCTACCTGTTACGGTTGTTAATATCAAGCACAAAAAAATCACGTTTGTTGTATGGGATCTATTTTTAGTATTTGTTGCCATAGTGATGATAGAATTAGATCAGTGAAAACTTCGACTTTTTAGCTATCATGCTTCATGTAGCCTGGTAACAGACGGACAGACAGACAGATGGACAATGGAGTCTTAGTAGTATGGTTTTATTTTTACTCTTTAGGTACGGAACCTTAAACATGACCTAAACACACCGTAGCACTTGTCCCAACATAAGCATTCAACGCTCCTCTCCCCTCCCCCAATCTTTCTTACTCAGTCTCACGACAATTTATATTCACATACTTTATAGCGGGATGTCTCAGCTATCCGTTTAAAAATATAATCTCTGATTGTGAGAATACACAAGGTAGTGCGAAATAGGTAAACGAAATATTTTGCTGCTCACACTGCTTTTGCTGCGAGCCATTAATACAGTTTCCATTACATTATTTACGGTGGGAAGTGAAGCGGAGTTTCAGGAATGTTAAAGCCAGCAATATTAAGTCGCTCTTTGTTTCGTTCGTGGCCGATGGGAACTGAGATGTCATTCCTGGAGCCAACTCGGCTTATGAATGTAAATGAGACTTAATGTACTAATTTTTGGTAAAGTATTGAGTAAACTGGTTTTGACAATGAGTGGAAATAATATTCCAAGTAAGCGTGATAAATAATTTCGGATGTGGAGTTGCACAATCTGCGCGAAACCCAATCAACGCGCAGATTTATGTGAGCTTCACTCTGGGTTAGATATTGCGTGGCTCGTAGCTATCTTCACATCTGCTGACTTGTGCGATTTTGCCTATAATTTACTGTTCCAAATAAATTACTTAAAAAATCTAACTTTATTGTATAGTTTTTTTTCTAACCTAACCTTAACCTAACCATAGCCGAACCATGCTACAGTTTGATGATTAATTGCTAATTTTGTTTGTGATTCAATCTGGTGTGTTCAATGGTACTCTTAACTTATATGCCTACGACAGAGCGGAAATACAATAAATATTTATTCAAAACAAGGATTCTAACTTTATTGTGTAACTAAAAATCATTTCACTGTTAATTGCTCAGATAGTGTATGAAATCGGTCTGAGATAGAGAAAAACCGGACAAGTGCGAGTTAGGCTCGCACATCGAGGGTTCCGTACAAACACGTTGTTAAAATAATTAAAAACCTGTTTGAGCATGTGCTAATAAAGTTATTTTATATGATATCTTACATGATACGATTTACTTACTTTGAATTTTGAGCCCATATTTTGTGAATCTTGAGGGCCTATTTTTTTGTGATTTAAATAAAAATGTACAGTTTTCAGATTTATTCCTATATGTGTACTCTAAGACAATGCTTCTCGCCAAATTTCATAGTTCTATGTCAACAGCAAGTACCCTGTAGGTTTTGATTTTTGTGAGTACAAAATATGCGGTGTTTTTCGACATAAACGGCTCTAACTTCTTTATATGATAACTGAAAAGTTTTTACTTTACACAACTGTAAGAGATCATAGATATACGTATACAGTTTAAATTTCAACTCGATATATTTACGCGTTCCCGAGATAAAGAGTCTTGACATACACACAGACGAACAGACGGACAGACGGACAACAAAGTGATCCTATAAGGGTTCCGTTTTTTCCTTCTGAGGTACGGAACCCTAAAAATGGAGAGAATAACACAGAGGAGCCCTTAACCCAGTAAGAGATCAATATAGGCTGACAATGATGATGATGAAGGTGTGTACTTACATTATATACAATTCATAGTGCTCTTTTTTATTTAATAATAATAATTATGCATGTAAGTGATAATATGTATAGACGTTATAGTGATTAACTTTGTGTCGATATTGAATACAATAATTAATGTATGAGGATGGAGTTCTAAATACTCTGAAACTTGTTGGATTCCTTGCGGATCGACCGTATAATTATAACGTGAGTTTTAGCCGTATTCTGTTATACTAACAATAATTAAGTTTTATCATGTACATGAATTAATGATCGAATGCTTAAAACTTTTGTCTTTGACGTTGGTTGATAAATGTAAGCAGATAGGTATGTTGTATCTATTTATTTTATTTAAACTGTCACACCAACAGCAACAAAAAGGAACAAGGAAAGTGACAAGTCAAAAATATAGCCATCATAAATTTTATCAATGATCTATACGACAGATGGAAAAAGTTGAAAAGTTTGAGTTTTGTTAATATTATTAAGTAGAATAGCTAAGTAAAATACATATTGTCGATAATAAATACCTACGTCACCCCAATGTTATATTTGATCACTTTGAGGAAATCTCACATTTTCTATTCCTTGTCTGCTATTATCCATAACATATAACAAGATTGACTCCTTCAGATTGTGAACAATACGACTGGAATTAAGGATATCGAATTGGAATCGAACCGTGAATATTGTGACTCAGTGGTATTCGATATTCGAAGTGTGGGAGAAAACTGATTCAATCTTGAATATGCTTAAAATGAATCATGCCCTCCTTCGGTATAAGATAATATTATTCAATCATTTATGTCAAGTTATAGGAAACAAACACATAATACTACGCCATTTATAACTATGAAAATCGTCTGACGAAATCGTTAAACAATTAATACCACTACAAAATTACGTAAAATTATCTGATAAGAGCATTTCAGCCGGCAAGGAAAGAGCCGGAGTTTCAATGAACTAACATTCGATTACGATGTTGACTTATTGTTTCCGTTGCACGTATGAAAGGATTGTTATTAAGTACATTTTTTGAATAGCTGTGATTTCGCGGGCAGCGGTCGGCCGCTTGTCGCTGGGCGCGCGGTAGCGCGTTTGGTTTGATGGTTGCTGCTTGTGCAATCACAGCTATTTATTTATAGTTTTCAGTCAACTCGATTAATTGCACTTCAATTTACTTGTGGAACCCTGTAATTTGCTGTCAACAAATATTTTTTATTCTACTTCTGCAACACAGCTGTAAAAAAAATCGTAAAATATTGTCACTACTTCGCACTGAAATTCATTTTTTTTAATTATCACTTTGAAACGATACTTACTCTATTTTCACTATAATTACATTGAGTTTACGTATGTGTATAGGTAAACACTTTTGTAAAAGGCGTGGCGAGCATCTTAAAATAAAATAAAATAATGCAACGTAAAAAAAACGTAGTTAAAAACAAGTTATCTCAAAAAAGTATTTTTATCGCTACAAATATCATACACACTTTCTTAAAACTTATCCACAAAACTTAGAGTAGTAAAAGTTCAGACCATATTGCGGTCTCATGTGTTTCCAGAATCAAACAACATAATTTACGCAACAACATCAGCAAATCTCCATAAAAATGTTTCCTATCACAGCGTCATACATATTATGTATGAGAGCTCTCCATTATGCATGTCCCATGCTCTACACCTCGTGTTCTACATCTGTTACGAGTGCCCTGCCAGTGCCTTTAGCACATCCTCGCGGGGCATAAGATAGAGCGATATTTGCGCTTGAAAACAATTTGCGTTAAAAACAGAAAGTATGTTTTTATTTTACGATCCAAGATTTATTTAGTGTCAAATAATGGTACTTGAGACTAAATCAATCTGAATCTGAACTAATATCGACACAACTATCAACTGACGTAACTATTTATTTGAGAAAATTTGAATAAGTAGAATTTTATCCATTTGCCATTTGCATTTTCAATTACTACTTTATCTATGCGATACGAGAATGATTTGATAAACCTCGTTGATCAAATATGTCGTGTCAAGGTTTCCAACATGGTTTTATAATTGATTGCACAATAATATTTACCTTTATCCATGTCAACCATTTTAATGCATACGAAGAACAAACTTTAATCATTTTCTAAGATTGTTTTTTATTTAAGCCGCATATCAGAGTACATAACTTTATTTTGATCAAGCAATCAAGCAACAATCCTTTGTTTCTTACTTTTATTTATTAGAACTTGACTTATACAGACAACGATAATATTCATCTCAATGGCGACAGATCGCCATGAGTTGCGATCAGCGACAGTACGCTCTAGGCGTGAACTCACGTAGTACGATTAACATCAATATTGAAGAGGTCTCGCTATCGCATTCGATGCGGAGATACAGAAACAAGTTTGATCTATGACTGTGTTCGTGGATGCGGGAATGATAAGGTGATTTATATTTCGGATTATGCTGCTTATATGTGGATAGACTTACAAACTAGAGACAAACAAATGAGACAAGCTGATTGGTACCAAAACTGGAAATAATAAGCTGATGTATTTATGTTTAAGTGGATTATTAAAGTTATGAATTGTCTGCTGTTGAATTTTAATCAGATATCTAAGTTTTGTGTACACTTAACTTTATCAAAGTATAGCGCGACGGTTTATTTTGACAATTCAAGCAACTTGCATTGTTACAAAAATTTTGGAAGATACTACTTGCTAATTTTATAAGTATTTTACATATACCAATACCAAGTAGAGTAAATTAAATTAAAATGTATATTTATAAAAAATTAAATAGTTTTTAGTCTTATAAATATAAGTAGTAAGGCTTTTTTCTGGATTTATGTAATTCATTTTTATGTAAATCGATGTGATAATTACCGAATCCTAAATATACAACATGCCACAGTCTCCATAATGTAATTTAAATTTATTTAATTTTAAAACAAAATATCGCAAGATCCCTACGGCTACGGCTCCCGGCGTAATTTGTCAATACTTCAATGCCGATCGGATCGCCGTTATTTCGCCGCATACATCACTGCGACAATTTTTATTGCCGTTCGCGGTTGAAACGCGATCGATGCGATGATGGATGTACCGGCTTTAGATTTCAGCTAGATTTATGCGAATTGCGGTTAGGTTTGCAATGGTTTGGCAATCAATTAGAATTGCTTTGAAAAAAATACCCACTTTCAAAAAGGAGAACGTAGGTGCCAAGATCGTCTGAATGGTTATTGTTTTTGTATGTTTATTAATATTTTTGCCAATTGAGAACGGAGTTAAAAGATTTATTTTTATTAACCGACAAAACGGTAAAGGTTTCGGTACAAGTCGAAGCGAAAAATTTTTTTTTTTCTTTTGGTACCTAGATCATCTTCATCACCTTGACAGGTGGTCCCATTTAAATTTAATCGAAATTGGCTGAGCCATTTTTGATAAATCAACAATAATATGAAAATTACTACATCGATCCGTGGAAACTATTCAAATCCTATACACATGCCATTTTTTGCAAAAAATAATTCTTTTGAAGGGGTTAAATTTGAAAATATTAAATTTTTTCGGAATCGGTTGAATTTTGAATTATACTACAAGACTTATCACGCTCTGAGGATACTTCTTTATTTTATATTTTCAATGCGAAATTGTTCTTATAGTATAAGAAAATGAAATTACTTAACAACACGTGTTATATATTATGATGATGATAAAACTAGTAACACGAGCACACACAATGTTACACATCAAACAAAACAACATCACCTGCCTATCGACTATCAAATTCTACTTGAATGTGTACCGAAGGTAGCAACAAAATCCCTACAAAATCTCACAAAAGGACTTGGAATAAAGGAAACCCGACACCTTCAAACGAGCTTTAAGAAACTACCCTCATGGAAAAACTCGTCATGCATTTTCAGGCTATTTCAACCTCTATTCTTTACCGTTTTCGGTTTATTTTATATCAAACGCGAAATGAACTGGAGACACCACCTTAATCTCTAAAATTGAAGGTGTAGATCCGATACTTCAAAACGAAGAAACTATTACTGCTTATACATTTCTATAGAAAAAAAGTGTCGAGCTTGTACCTTGTAGGTACTTGACTTGTAATAAATAGTGTAATTAATAAATTACTATATATTTATGACTATACCTACACTGTTAAAGCAAACTAAGGCTTTTAATTTATGTAAGTATGACAATAAAAAGTTACCACAAATAAGCAGAAATTCTACCCTTTCAAATAATAAGATGTAAATGTACATAAGTTAAACCGTCAAAAGTATAATGTATCTTTTCCCTTTACGTCTGTATTTACCTGTCTAATCATCCAAAGACCATAAGATGTCCACTGCTGGACATGAGCCTCCTCTGGGAGCGCAATCCTGCGGTGTTTCTGAGCTCATATTATGAGGCATCGTCAAGTATTTGAAATCTGGAATGTTTCTTATTAAATTTATATGTTAACAAAATTTATTCTTTATTTATTGCAAAAAGCCCACGTTTGACCACCATCTCGCCTGATAGTAAGTAACGATGTGTTTAAATATGAAGGACGCAGGCTTAGGAAATGTATTAACCTGAAAATATTTGACCTTTTTTTAGGGTTCCGTACCTCAAACGGAAAAAAAACGGAACCCTTATAGGATCGCTTTGTTGTCCGTCTGTCCGTCTGTGTGTATGTCAAGACTCTTTATCCCGGGAACGCGTAAAGATATCGAGTTGAAATTTAAACGGTATACGTATATCTATGATTTCTCACAGTTGTGTAAAGGAAAAACTTCTCAGTTATTATATAAAGAAGTTAGATCCGTTTATGTCGTAAAAACCGCAATCTTCGACACTCGCAAAAATCAAAACCTACAGGGTACTTCCCGTTGACACAGAACTATGAAATTTGGCAAAAAGCATTGTCTCAGAGTACACATATAGGAATATATCTGAAAATTGCACATTTTTATTTTTCTCACAAAAAAATAGGGCCTCAAAATTCACAAAATATGGGTTCAAAATTTAAAGTGAGTAAATCGTATCATGTAAGATATCATACAAAAGAACTTCATGAGCACATTCTAAAACAGGTTTTTAATCATTTTTACAATATGCAATTTACGGTGTATGACGAGAAAAGTGAAAAAAAAACTTTTGTCGATGGTTATAGTATAGTGATTTTAACAACTTACTTCCCAATTTTGTGAAATTTTCTGGATTTGTACAGAACCCTCCATGTGCGAGCCTGGCTCGCACTTGTCCGGTTTTTTATTCTTTCTTGACATTAATTTCATTACATTTTTATTTATTTCAATTTTCACAAGTTTTCCCAAATCACAAACGGATAATCTTCATAATGGGACCTACTATTGTCTCTGAATTCTTTCACCTTGCCTATATTTAATCCCCCAAATTATTATAATTCCGTTTTTCCCGCGTCTGCGTTCACGTCTCACAGAGCACCATTCAAATGCAAAAACTTCAATTTAAAAGTTCGTCGAAAGGTGAAAGAGATTAAATATAAATTACCTCCGACCCAGACGACGTTTCCATCGGTCGGGATAATCTGTCGGCTGCGTCTCTCGAGCTATTGACTCGTATTTTTACAGATATTGTACGATACTACATATGTAGACAGGGTTATTGGTTATCAATTAGCATCCTTTTAGGGGCTTATTCTGTACATCAAAACTAACAACTTTTGTTCTGCAACTTTTGTCAAAACTAAAAACAACATCTATCCATTCACATTGTCAAGGGTGAACGATATTGTTCTATGAAACAGCTTTTTTTGAGATTTGATGAAAGTCGTTGAACAAATGTTGTTAGTTTTGATGTAAAGTAAGCCCCTAAAAGGATGCTAATTAATTACTAGTAACCATGTATATGGTTTTTTACGTCAAAACATCGTTTCAGCGAGCAACCCATACTTACCAGTGCTGTCGCACCCAATAAATAAATGCTGTTTTAAACAGTATTCGATGCTAGCCCTGCCTTGTCATCAAACAAAATTAGCGGCTATATAGCGGCGGGTTTGATAGTGCTGGATGCTCTATAACTTTTTTGTTTACGCTCTATAACCTTGGTTTTTAAAAGATTTAGAAAAATGTGTTAAATTTACATTTAGAACATCTCATAATGTAGGTAACGAATTTATAAGAGAATCTGATCTTTAACGTATATCTAAACCATCGATTCTTAACCTTTTCAGTCCCCGGACCCCTAGAAGAATACTAGTAGTTCTCCGAACAGTAGACCTCGCATCTGTTTAACTAGATTTTCATAAGCTTATATCTCGTCTCGCCATTGACTGATTTTGTTTATATTCACAAAAGTTGTATGGATTGCGGGCGGTACAGGGGCGTAGGGGATTGATTGCGAGATTTGATGGCATTTATTTACAAGATCACATGTTTATAGATAAGACGGCGGGCTCTCATATACATACGCGCGGACCGCCAGGGGTCCGCGGACCACATGTTAAGAAACGCTGATCTAAACGTTAAATTTCACGTGCCCATAACACCCGTATTGATACACAGTTGATATAGAATAATTATTTTTCGCAAAAAACAGGCATGACCGACTGCACGGGTCGATGTAGCATTTTTCACATTATTGTTGATTTATCAAAAATGGCTCAGCCGATTTCGGCTGAAATCGGATTTAAATGGGACCAATTTAGAAGTATTATAAGATTTAAAGATTATAAGAATAAAAAAAAGAGTTATTGAAATCATACCACTATGGAAAAGTTACCTATGCGTGGTTACATAAAAAAAATGTACGCATCGAATTGAGTACCTCCTCCGTTCGATCAAAAAAACAAGGCTAATTATTATTTCGAAAATGGGGTAATCTTTTGAAAAATAAAGCACACGGTAGAAACTTTGCAACCTATCGCATATGTATGTATAGACACTATAGCTATTTATTAGTTCGTAACGATCTCGTATCTCAAATGAAAACTAAATGACCCAAAATACTTTTGAAAATTTCCTCATCATTCCGAGTAAATGTAATTTTTTTGATAAAAGTATTTCCTCCGTCTCGGGCCGTTATTACGTTAAATACTAAATTCTTCTGATTAATTTCCCTCGGAGGGCCGGAGGGCGCGGGCCGGAGGGTCGGATTAATCGCGAGACGTGACCCGGAATCCAATGGCCCTTAGGATAGAATAGTTTGGGAGATAACGCTCTGGGAAGTTACGGGTAGAGTTAGTGCAAAAAGAGAACCATCGTGGCGTTACGGTGAACTACTCGTAACAGTAAGATTTTTATCAGCAGCCGTGATACCAATTACTTAGTAGACGCGAGCCTAATGATGAAAACCGAATTGGTGTCTACCAATAGTTGTGCTATCAATAACAGAGCAGTGTTTTCAACGTAACAAAATTAATAAAATGGCCCACTGGCGACTTCATCTACGACGCTTCTCTTTTTCCACAAATTCACAAGCATACAGTGCCACTGGTTGTAAATGGTTGATTGGGTGCTGTTGTCATCATGACAGACTTACTCTATTGTATCACTCCTAAAATTGAGAAAAAAATATCCAGGCTTGACGAACTTTTTGAAAGGATATTTATTTGAGTGGTAAAGAGTTTAAATATCATCCTGCATTCTGCAGTTATAGGTGTGATAAAAGAAGTTTTGTATAGAATAGCTGATTTTATCAATATTTCCAGGGTCGTTTCACAATTTGTGACATTTTAAATAAAATATTCAAAAATAATGTCAAATTAAGTTATTCGCAGTTATGATAAAGATGAAAATTAAAATCAAGCTCCTATCAAACACTAATCCAACACTAAAATCGTTGCTGTGATGTAAAAACATCCGTGATTAAATTAGCCACGATCTCCCAGACTAAGCAGACTCAGCATTAAGCTGCAGCACGGAGGCCGACTAATAAATAACTGATATGATAATTCGAGTCCACCGCCGACTCTACCGCCACCGCCACTGCCACCGCCGTCCACCGCGTGGTTTAATCAATTATCTACTCGTAACTGCTAGTGAATGGAAAATAAACTTTAATAATATAGGTGAGTTTTTACAGTAGCTTAGCTACTATTAAGAGAAGAATAATTATTTTTCGCCAAAAATGGCATAACCGCTTTCAACCGTGTACAGAATTAGAATAGTTGGCATGGGTCAACAGAATAGTTGTCATGGCTCAACAGAATAGTTGGCATGGGTCATAAGAATAGTTGGCATGGGTCAATGTAGTAACTGATTGACATGTACAATATGCACGTAGTTTGAACGACGGAGGGTGACATAAGCTAATTTTATCCTAAAAATCGTGTTTCCCCTAGGATAAACAAAACACCTTTTTATTAGCTTACCAACTTGTCCATATCCGTGTCTAATATAGACAGGCAAAACATGGGAGCTCATCTTGTTTCCAAAACTCTTTCTGGACGCGACGCGCGACCAAAATGCAGGTGTTTATTTGGCTCAACGTATGAGTATGTATTGCCATTCAGGGTGGCAATGCTGCCAGCATGCTGGGCACGCTGCCAACTGGCAGTGGGCTTGAGGATTTAGATTGTCTCTAGACCTTCAAGGGTCTGTGGATGATCCAATAATTGCTTGTTAAGTAGTAGCAGTTTATGTAGTTTTAGATTACGTAAGTCTTGTATTTTGTGGTAGTTAATAAAGGCACTTGCACTATAAAAAAGGCAAAACTTTAATAGATGATAGGCTGCACACTTTCATGCATAGAAGAAGAAGAAAAGGGAAAACACCGTACGACAAGATCACCGCAAATAAATTAATATCCTTAACTTTTACCCGCGGCGTTGCTTGCGTCACATTTTGCATTTTAAGTAACGTCTGTCCACTTACCTATACAGTATGGCCTCTGCATCCTATTTGTCGTTGAAGCGTCTAAACATCAGTGCAACATGCAAACGCACTCCGCGTGCCGCGGAGCCTTCATTCTGTATCAAGATTTAAGGATAGTAAACTACAAGGACTGCTACGTGGAAATATACCACAGAGTAAGTAGTGCAATTATTAAATGTCGTATGTGACATTTTCCTACCACCTGGTCAGTTTTAGTGTTTTGTTATAGTGTGTTTCCGCTGTTTTGATTTAAAAACATCTGATCCAATAAATTTAAAGTGTAGCGGAACACACTATTGGGAATTATAAATTGATGGGCTTATTTTCGTTTGCCTAAATATTCATAGGTACAACCTCTTTTCAATTATTGGATTAATGAAATGAACTTTTTGATTAGATTTAATAATAAAATAAAAATATTTTTTCAGTTCTTCTAGTAAACTTAATACATGGTATTTTGAATTTAATAAGTAACGATATCTATTGAACACAATATCCATAAGTAATGAGTAGCAATAAGTAGATAAAACTTTCCGTCGGACGAGTTGGTGGCCAAAGTATCACCAATACAAACATCGTAATGCATATCGAACCTTTAAAATTAGCAGCGCTGTTTTGTAAACAGTTCACAAAACACTTCATTAATGAATTAATAGGGTTTTCCGATGAGCTATCGATTACCGGCCGTCGCGCCGACACGTCTCACCGCGTCTCGCGGCGCGTGCCAATATGTCGTAATTAATAAATACATCCCACTGCATGGAATAAATATGACTAGTTGAATAGATAAATAATAGACGTGGGTATGCAATGTATATAAAACAATTCTATAACGAATTAGATGAATTAACATAGTATTCCGATGACGCGTGTCGTGCCGATAGGTCTGACTTCGGCGTTTCGTCACGCGTGCCAATATTGCGCAACTAATGAATGTTTTCTTATTTATTTTTAACATAACAATTGTTAGAATATTAGAATATAACGCGATCTTTTGTTTTGTAAAATATGTGAAAACCAACTCAGTTTCAAAAACCCACACTCAAACCAACGCGTCGTCTTTTTTTGATCAAAGGACCTAACTCCAATTTTTCGAAACTGTAAAAGTATTAACTGTATCTTCCATTAAAGCATAAATAAATAAAAATAATATGCTAAATAATGCACTATACCAATGCATATAACACTACATATGTGTAAACATACTGCATTTAATGCACCCAATGCGATAATTTTCAAAATCATCTGTCATCTTCCTAGGGGCCGCCGGGCCCACACGAGCCATAATTTCCACCGTACCTAATAGTATTATTGCAGCGATCAGGTTACGGCCAGAGTCAACACCAGGGAGGGCCCCTAAGCACACAACATTACGTCTCAGTTTACGAGGGATGACCTTGTGTCAATATGTTATTATGGCAATTCGAACTGGTGTAGAAAGACGAAACATGAAAAAGTTAGGCATGATATCTGGGTAAAAAAATCATTATTATAATTAGTCCGTAAAAGGAAAAAATAAAAAAATATTGGAAACGTATTTTTTCTTTTGTCAATCAAACAACAAATGACTAGGATAAGCTTTGTCTAAGTTTAGGAGTGGGGGTCGTGACGTCACCTCTATCACAGAAGTCTGTACATTTGTATGACACTTGTGACGTCACTCTGAACTATAACGGCCGATATCTTCATAAATTTTTGTTTAAGTGACAAAAGAAAAAATACGTGGCCAATATTTTTGACAGGCTATCTGACGGACTAATTATATATGTTTAGTGATCATGCACAATATCTAAGCATCCGTTGAGGAATACCATTGGGTTCAATGGGGTTAATAACAGAAAACACCAAATATGGTAGGATGTCCACTAAGTAAGTTCGTATAGGCTGGGTGGCTAGCCCTGGAGGCCAATCGCGCTAATTTTAAACAGTTGCGTTCCGTCTGCAATTCAGGTAAAGTTCAGTTACAATTGTAGTTAAGTTTCAATTCAGCTTTAAAGAATTCGGTATTGCGCTAAACTTCATACACCTATCGATCGTTTGACAGCGATTACGTTCCAACTCTGATTGAGTTGCGTTTCAACTTTTGTCAAAATCACTAGCGCGATACGAAAATAGACAAAAAGTTGAAGTTCGGTTAAAGTTCAATTGTGATTCAGCTGTATTTTTTTCATCAACGGAAGCCGACGTAGGTATTGTCAAATATTTTGGGTGCTTGTTACTGGCTTCATTAAAAACAAAAACCCTTACCTATCTAATATGTACATATAAAAAAAAATAACCAATACCAAACACAAAGCTCGAGAAAATACACCACACACGCTACGAGCTTGCAAGAGGAGCAATACGAATTCAAAATCAACAGGCACGTTAGAGTAATGTAATCTCCATATTTATAACCTCGCATTCGCTTCCTTACTCCATCGATTTAAGGAGCGTAGTTAGATCAAACATTTGGCAGACAATTCAATTAGGGGTGTACATAATATATAATTCAGCAAAGTTGGGTAAAACAAACCGTAGCCACTTCGGCCGATTGTTTGCGCCGCCCGTCTGTGCACACACCGTTCGGTGCCGTAGATAATATAGTGGGTACCGTACATATGGTACAAAGCACGGATGAGAGAAAGATGTGGATAGGACGTTAGAGTGAAATTCTAAAGCCGTAAACGTCTCGAAACAAATGTGAAAGCTATAACCGTAAGCGTGTGTTGTTTCTTCTTAAAAAATGGCGTCAATCCTGCCAATAACTTACAAAAACTATTTAATCAGTAGTCACTAAAAGTGTTGTGTTGCTTTATCTTTATGTTTTTTTTTTGCTATAGGACCAAGTCTAAAATTGCAATAAAAACTCAGCTTCTTAGCATAGTTAATATTGGTGAGACTCAGAGTAGGCCCAATAGTTAAAGTTAGTTACAATAAATGATAATTATTATTATATACTACGGGACTAATCGCGCACTAAAATTACGAGATAAATAAATACGTCCTCATCCCGACGTTTCGGCCGAGTTGCATCGACTGTAGTCACGGGTAGACTGACCACGGTTTACCCGTGTATACCCGGTATTTGAGTCTACCCGTGACCACGGTCGATGCAACTTGGCCGAAACGTCGGAAATAATGTGTTCAAATCGCGAAAGCTTAACAACGACAAAAATGATAATTGTTTTAGAATATTCGTCGTCTAGGAAAACATTCTGTACACTTGATGACGACCTAAGTGACTAAGTGATAATCGTATCTCCAATATGACCGACAACCTTCACGACAGAGTTTTTAATTATTTTCGACTGCGATTCATCTAATTCTTATTCATCCATGATATAGAGCGTACGGTAGGTAATGTAGACCGACCTTTAGCCCGAGAGTTGATGTTTGATGAAGGGGTAATCTTGGAATGGTCTTAGGTAGATGTTCAAACTTCGAATGCTTGTTGAATAGGTTGAGGATATCTTTGTGAAAGAGTTGAATGTTTTGAATACATGAAGATGATTCAATGAAAATGCTCCGTATTTGCTTGAGAACGAATATTTAGAAGGGTACTTTTTTAATAAGTTACTCTTGTGAGGACGGCCTTAGTAAGTGCGAAGATTTCCTATAAACTCTACTGGCTCTACGTTTGATTCCAATAGATAACTATTTCGCTTTTTTTACCACGAGACTAATCTGAAATTAGAAAAAAACAGCAGCTGCCACTTGGAATCGACAACGTGTCTGAAACAGTTGATTTTTTTTTTACGAAAATCGTGGCTGGCCCAATTGAAAAGTTGTTTATAATGATGGTCTGAATCACCTCCTTTCGGCGTAGTACGCCAGTTCTGGATAATTATAATATTAGGTAATTTAATCGATATAAAATGGCCTTCGAGACATGCCAGTGCCACACAAATGTAGTTGCTAAAAATTACAGTACATTTTAGGATCATAATCTGTTTGCAAAAAAAGGAAACAATTATACCACGGCGCCAAAGAATAACCATCTCAGATGAAAAAGAAAACCTTTAAGTTGTCCCCTAATATTTTATTTTATTTCTAGATCTTAGAGCCCACACAATAAGTCCAAAGAGTCTCCTGTTGTTTAGGGTTCCTCGGGCCAGTAATTACGCACGCCAGCGAGCGCGAGGGTCCCGCGACAACGGCTCAATTAAGTTTTACGGCAGGGCTGCCACCTGTGGGTGGACTTATGAACTTGCTCAGCTCTACCTGACTTACTGTGATTACTGTAAGCAATACTTATTGCTTGGCTTTTTAACCCTCGGCGAATAAAGGGTGTTACTTGTTTTACGTGTATATTTGTGTACCAGTGTACTTGTCTCAGATAAATCAGTTATTAAATTGTTTTTGCTTAAAATATACTTTCAAATAAGGTGAAAGTATACTTGTAAACGGTTTGATTCTGGAAAATTTGAGCTTGATTGTAAAATATAACCAAGTAAAAAAGCATAAAATATTACTTGTAATCTCATTTTTTTTTGATAAATCATATCAAAACTTGTAGTTGTATTATTTTAGATCTATTAACGACGTGCGTACTTTTTATTTTATGTATCATAATTATAGTTTAAAGTGTGTAACTTGTATTTGGCCATATTCGTGTTTAACAGATTAATCAATTTATGAAAAGAAAACTCTCGTCATTCCATGGCATACAGTTTAATCTAGCTCTCATAAAAAAAATACGTACAGATTCTTATTCTTATTCTTATTTGAAGTAGGGGCGATAAGACCTGCACTGACGTCCCGCATGGGGTGTTTTGTGCATTTCCCCCTCCAGCGTCTACCCCAGCCAGCCTAGCTCCTTAAAATAACGGAGCGTGGCTCTGGGCCGCCGGCATAACTGCTCCAGTGGCTTGGTTGGTATACCAGATGGCGATGAGGATGACGCTGTAGATGCTGACGACAAAGCAATAGCAGCGTCATGCAACCCGAAAGCGATTCTAGTTTCTGCCGTGGCCTTGCAATGCCACAAGACATGCTCTACCGTTTCATTCTCCTGCAGGCAACCACGACAGAGTGGGCTGTCGGTGGCTCCCAGTTTATACATGTGACTATTCAAGTTGCAGTGACCAGTGATGAGTCCTACCATAAGTCGGAGGTCTTGCCGCTGCAACCTCAATAGATCGTTTGTAATGTTTCTGTTCAGGGCTGGGAAAGCTGCTTTGGCATGCCTGCAATCCTCCCTCTTGTCCCACATATTTTGTTGTTCTTTTTCAGTATGACGGCGCAGTAGATCACGCACTTCCACCGCTGTTGGCTTGCAGTGTCTAACTGCTTTATCCTCCACCTGTTTTCTCGTGCCTTCCTTAGCAAGGGTGTCTGCTATGTTGTTACCCGGACATAAACCGTGACTTTTTGTCCAACGTACGATAGTTATATGTTTATTCGAAATACTTTGGAGTGCTGCATGGCACTCAGCTATTATTCTGGACCTTGTTATAGGTCTCCTGAGTGCGTAGATTGTGGCAGCACTGTCAACCGTGAACATGATCGCTTCCTTAGAGTCTCCTTTTCCAGGAGATACCAGAAGCTCATTTAGTGGCTCCAGTGCTTTTGCGGCCAATAATAGGCCCATGGCTTCCGCCTGCAAGGCCGTTGTGGTTTTGCTCAGGGCAAGAGACTCTTTGAGCCCAAGCTCTGGCGAGTAATAGCCACAGCCTGTCCCTTCCTTATTTTTAGCACCATCCGTGTATATGTTCCAAGACGGTGTTATACTGTCTGATATGTCATCCTCTATGATCAAATCATACTTTTTACAGTCCAGGTGCATTTTGGCTATCCTGTCCGTACCATTTTTAGCTTCAGGGATTATGCCTGTCGCCCGATCGATTATTCTGCAGTGGTTAGTGGTCGCACCCATGCTCTTCCACTGATTTGTAGATTTTATTCGTAGGGCTGAAGCCATCGCTTCCTGCTGAATGTGCAGGTGCAGTGGTGTGAGCCCAAGAATAATTTCGAGTGCAACTGATGGTGTATTTTTCATACATCCGCTGATTAATGAGCACGCAAGTCTTTGCGTTTGTTGTAGCTTTGCTTTTGTTGTAACAAGGTTCGTACGTGTCCACCACACTACGCAGCCGTAAGTGAAGACCGGTCGCACTATAACAGTATATAGCCAGTGACAGAGCTTTGGCTTTAGACCCCAGTCCTTTCCTACCGCTCTGGTGCACTGCCATAAAATGTTTGTAGCCTTCGTGGTGACATAATCAAGTTGTTTTCCCCACAGAAGTTTACTGTCTAGCCAGATTCCTAGATATTTGACTTCCTTGCTTAGTGTCAATTTGGAACCAAATAGCGAAGGAGTTTTCAAGTCGGTTTTCTTTGTTTTTCGTGTGAATAGCACTAACTCTGTTTTTTGCGGATTAACAGAGAGGCCGTGGCGTTCACACCATTTTTCAACTACTTTAAGTGCTTTCAAGTGTGAAAGCACTTAAAATACGTACAGATCTTTGTTTCGAATAAATATTTAGTGTAGGTATTTCTGTTTTGTAGTGTTGAAAGCATATAAGTATAAATACGTACTGAAAACAAAAAAAAAACAATTATATAGAACGATATTATGACTGTGACATTCAACATCAAAACTTAAGTCTTAAACTCTACTGAAGTAATATTAAATTACAGTGAAATGTTATAAAGTGTATTAGTGCATCTGTCAAAGTGCACCGTTAAAAACTATGGTCTGGCAGCCCTGAATGCAGGAGCAATGATTTACTCGACCGCGCGCGATGGGCGCGATTACCCGCCGGAGATTCATGTGGACGCTCTGTGAGTTATTGCTGATCTATGGTTATTCACTACCACTGATCGTTTTTGATCGGATTGTTTATTTTGGACTTAGTGAAACGTAATTTTGAAGCGTTTTGACTTTTCTGATAGCTGAGCAATAAAACTGTGATTAAGTTGTAATTATTTATTTATTTACAATAAATATAGCTTGACAGACTTACATCCAATACGCTACATTTATAGAGATGAAATACTACGAGTATACCTATATACAATTATGCTAAAACAGAAGCAAGGAAACAAAACGAAACATAATATATCTTAAATCATAATTAGGTACAACGAATTAATCAGTCTAAAAAAAATCTGTTTATGTAACAAACGTAACAAAAATAAAAATCAATCAGTCTTAAATAATGTGGGTAAGTAAGTAAATCTGTAAGTACTCGTAATTACAGATATACTAACGCCGGAGATTCGTGTGGACGCTCTGAGCGTTATTGCTGATCTATGGTTATTCACTACCACTGTTCACTACTATTCCAACACACAACTATCAAAAAAACTCTCGTCATGAGGCACTGAGGTATATCGGATGAAAAGACGTCACGCAATTTTCCGAACGCTGCCCAGCCGAGTCGGATTCGGCGATCGACATCTTTCTTGAAGTTGGACTTACCTAGCTGAACTACTCCTAGGTAGACGTACAAGTCAACAACTTTATGTAATATCCATTTTAAATAGGTAATTCCAATGTTGCAAGAAGCTGTCGACGGCTGGTGATAGAGCGTGGTCATTAAGGCGGGACGGGCCGCTGCAAACATCTTCATAACTAAATTACTGCACAAGACAGATAAATGACGACAATTAATAAAAAACTCTCTGCAACTGAACGCGGCGGCAGCAAAAATTCATCCAGTAGGAAATGTGAACGCCATAACGCCTGCTTTGGCAGTAAAAATGAAATATAATTAAGAAACAAGATAAGCAAATTACGTGCTTAATAGTACCAAAAAAAATCAATTCAATGTTGGTAGTCTTAACCTTAACCATCTATACTAAATATTCGATTCAAACATTTTCATATTTAACTGTTCAAAATGCGACCCAAAAATTGACAAGGATTCGCGCAAGTAACACGACATGGACTATGGCTGAATAGACTTCTGAAGATCTTTAATACAACTAAAACGTGAAAAAACTTGATGCCATTGACGGTCACCTACCCAAAGACTGTCCATACTGGTATTCGATACACTTTGGAGATCAGTAAATAAGTTCCTATAGTCCAGATGGCTAGCCCTGGTGTTAAGATTTTCACCGTTTGAAACTGCGCTACAGTCCAAGCGTCTAATGACAAACTTATGACAATTAAAATAAACAATTCAATTAAAAAACCAAACAGAATTATTCAAGATACTTCTGAGAAACACAAGAAAGGCGTCTCCTATTCGCCTATGTAACTTGTAACATTATGATTAATATACGTAACCACGACTCTATAATGTATATAGTATGTAATTTCTGCATATAAATACGTAAGATAAATAAATTACAAATGTTATAGCTAGTTGTAATTTCATTAAATTGAAAAATAAATTACAAGCCGATATTAAGCAACTTCACTTAAATATCCCTCAGTTTATACTTATAGGTGACAATCTCATAAAACTCCATGATTTAAACACAGTGTAGAAAACTACCAGTATGTTAAATAGAGACCGTAACTACAACTCATCTGCCTAATAACATGCAATCGGACACCGACTGCCGTTTACTCTTTATCAATTTTACACAGATCTGGGGAAGATTTACTGGTCATAAAATGTTATACTGTGACATTACTCGCTGTTGCAGTGTATGGCGCGACATTCCCCGCTGTTAAATTGCTACCCTGTGACATTTACAGTGAGACAGTAATAACAGCTTTCTAGCTGTAATTATTACTTACTCGATGTAAAATAAATAAGCCTGTTGCTGAACTAAATTGATAGTCGAAGAGCTGTCGCTACAGTTTGAGTCTTTGTATTAACGAACTCACATATTGATAAGATTCGAAATGAAATTGCGTTTTAATATTTATCTTAAAGAACTAAACGATAATGATTATAAATTGAATAATAAGATGATAATACGGGATAAGTAAATTTTGTCCCAGTTAGTCAACTTCTTGCAAAGATCTCAATATTTTTTGGGTAAATAATTAAATAGATAAATGATAAAAATACGAGAATAAATACGATATAAACAATAAATAAAATTGCCAGGGTTCTAATAACTGTACTGTACTGTACCAGCCTTTTAATAGTCCACTGCAGGACGTAGAACCACCGTACCCAAGAAGGGTGATTGGGCCATTTCCACCACGCTGGCCCAGTGCGAGTTGGTCGATTCACATACGCCATAGAATTTCTTCTACGGACGTGTGCAGGTTGTCTCACGATGTTTTCCTTCACTGAAAAGCCGGTGGTGCGAAATTCCGTACTTAAATTCCAAAGAACTCATTGGTACGGGACCGGAGATTTGAACCCACGACCTCACGATTGTAAGGCGGGTGTCATTACCTCTTGACCACCACGACGGTTCTAATAACGCTGTTTAGTTTTTATTTTTAGTAAATTCATTTTATTTTTATGCAATTAAATTTTATTACTGATGACCAAAAGGCGCCTACACTTTTATATTACTTAATATGTAACCGAAATGACTGCCAGCTCTCCTTCTATCTCTACTTAAACGTAGCAAGCGGAAATGCATAAATTAGCGCTCTCAGATCTAGATTGAAACGAATCAGTTTGTACGATCGATGGCGGGAAACATTGCCCACCGTGGCTGATAAATCTATTCTAAGTTACTTACTTAGGGTGGTACTACATCTATGTATTTGTAGAGCAATATTTTGTAACTGAAATGAAATTAAAGTTATGCAACTTTACGTAATGATAATTTTAAGTTATGTTGCGTGATATAATAACTTTATTAATGTATAATTTTTGCTCGCGGCTTCACCTGTGTGGTATTTTATTTTTTGTGTTATCCCTTAGAAACATTCAATTTTATAGGGATAAGACGTAATCTATGTCACTTTCCGTCTTTCAAACCATGTCTCCAAAAATCAAGTCAATCAACCCGTTGCTCCGAAGCTGCGTGAAAGAGGAACAAACCAACAAACACGCTTTCAGATTTATAACATTAGTGAGAATAAAGATAGTAAGGATTGTTGATGATTTATGAGTCTTCTTTTACATCTTTCTGTGGACCAATATACATAAGAGAAATTGGACTACATTTATATTTCACGCAAAAACTTAATTCCTCATCGACTTAATTGTACTGTATCAGCCTTATAATAGTCCACTGCAGGACGTAGGCCTACCCACGAAGGGTGATTGGGCCATATCCACCACGCTGGCCCAGTGTGGGTTGATGGATTCACATACGCCATTTAAATTCTTCTCCGGACATATGCAGGTTGCCTCACGATGTTTTCCTTCACCAAAAAGCCAGTGGTGTGAAATTCCGTACATAAATCCCAAAGAACTCATTAGTACGGGACCGGGATTTGAACCCACGACCTCACGATTGTAAGGCGGGTGTCTGTGCTTGCAGACATCGACTTAACGTTACTTGTTTAAACAATTTTATTTTGGCGTATTATGTTTGGATCAATAAAGGATCAAATCACTTTAAGTGACATTTAAATTAAATAGAGTTCAAACTTGAATTATAATATTAGGGATGGTAATATATAGAACGCGAAATACTAGTAAATATAACTTAACTGGGGGTACGCGCGCGTATTTTCATAAAGATTTTCAAAATTTTATTTACTAGTATTTCGCGTGAATATACGAGTATCTCTATCAACAGGATGTTAGTCTCGTTATCGAAAGTCACCATTGGTGTAGAAGGCCCTTTACATCATTTTACCGTTTTCTAGTCCTTATCTCATGATCTGGGTCCAGTATTTAAGCAATTAAGAGGCCTGCTTTATTGGACTCTAGGGTGAGTTATAGTCGAGTAATAACTTAGTCAAAGCTGTTCGATTTATTTTTAATTGTACCGTAAACGTGTCCCGAGGGTGTAACCACGCCCTCATTAAAATAAGGAAATTAACAGTTGCATTGTCTCTTGGTGTTGAAATAAAAGACATTTTGGTTTTAATATACGGCTAAAATGACAGATATCTAATAATAACAGATTAATAAAATGTTATTGTCACTTAAAGCAATTCTTAATTACAAAAATGCATGGAAAATCATGCAAAGTTGCTATCAAGACCGTACGCATTGAAATATTCTTGTTTTCTTAAAACCGAATAGTGATATTTTTCAAGTCTCTTTCTAACTCGTGCCATATTAAATCGATGTATCTCTTTCAGAATTTCTTGATCGACCACATTATACCTCTAGTATCTCTGTGACTAAAACTAAAATTTTAAAAATCTTCGACTATAGATTTCGTTATCTACTTTCTGGCTTCGAAACTATTCTATCGTATCAGATATTAAAAAAATGAATTTTACCCAAAAAATAATTAAGTGTGCTGCAGACAAATACAAATGCACTTTTTAATCTTAGGTATAATAATAACCCTCTTTTTTACGTGGTAGCAAATCGGTACGGTATTTCTGAATACTGAGAAATGAGTCATTATTATTGTACCCATGTCCGTTGTTCGTAATATTCTTCTTACTGCTAATATTATTATGAAAATTTAAACATTTTGATAAAAAAAAGCCGTCAACATCTATCGCGTATGCATAATATTAGCAGAAAAAAGAATATTACGAAAAATGGACGTGGGTACAATAATAACGACTCATTTCTTAGTATTCAGAAATATCGTACCGATTTGCTACCACGTAAAAAAAAGGTGTTATTATACCAAGTTACCTTATATAGTATATAGTACCAAGTGCGTTTGTATATTTGTAGCTAGGCGAAGCTAGGGTAAGTCAGGGGCTATTAATAAAGCTAAGTGATATTATAGGAATCGCGGATGTTGTACGAACACGGTGTTGCCTTACCTTGTTGATAGTGTTGCGGCTATTTTAGCTCAGTTCAATGCTCCAAAGCGCGTTGTTTACTCTAAAATGGCTCGAAAGTGAGATCTAGTTCTTAGGTGTAAGTCGTAACTACATACCACTTCTGAATATGGGCCTGCCTATACTACTATTACCAGAAATACAGTAATTTTAATTTTTTGACAAAAATAAAACATAATTATAAAATAACTTATTACACTAAAACATATGTACTAGCTATGATTTTTGTGAAAAATCGAGCCCATATTTATGATTGCGCCATATTTATTAAGTTCAGACTCATTTGTGTCTTTAATGGATATGGCACTATATGCACACACGTCATCGAATACCTGTTCTGAATTTATGAGAATTTTCTACAATGGACTGTTAAAAAGCCAGTACAGTATGATCCTCATAAGTATTTATATCTTTTTTTATTATTATTTAGGTTTATGCTGTATAATAATTTATATTTTTTTTTATTTATTTAATGCGCACCCCGTTTATTATTTATACGCTAAATTTTATCCTCTCCATCCTAAGGTTGCCTGGCAAAGATCGCTATCAGCGATAAGACCACCCTTTGTTACACTGTTTTTGTATCTTTATTTCTTCTCATTATTGTTATTTCTTGGTGTGCAATAAAGCGTTTATCCATCTTTCTACTCTCATAAACTGAAACAGATCACTTCTTACCTTCTGAGCTCGTTATGTGATATCTTCAGCAATAATATTATTACTATAGAAATATAAGCAAGTATCCTTACAAATTATGAGCTCTAGCAACGTTATAACGCGTATCGGTTGATCGCGGGAGACGGTAAGTGGCTTTCTGCTCCGGATCTCAGATTTCGCGCCGATCTTGTTACTGAGGTAGGGCTGAGAATGAGCGTGTATCGGACCAAGCCTTATATAACCGTAGTCCGTAGAAGATCCAAAGTTACCGACATAGCCCAGCGGTGAGTTGAAATGGCAGGGCAGGGCACATAGCACAGAGGACCGATGGGGTCAAAAAGGTTTCGAGCGGAGACCAAGTTACCGTAGGACTTCCATCCACAAGGTTGATGAATAACCTCATTAAGACTGCAGGATCGCGCTGGATGCGAGCCGCTACCAACCAGTCTTATTGGATATCTATAGGGGAGACCTATGCGGTGGACGTCCTATGACTGATGGGTGGACCAAGCATTATTTACATTTGACGATAAACTTGGCTGTTTAAAAAAAAAGTTATATTTTGGAATAGTGTTTGAGTGTCAGTTCTTAAGGTAACATAGCATTCATAGCGTAATTTTCAAGTTCAATTCAATTAATTTATTCCATGTTAGACTGACGAAACGGAGGGTGTACTCAAGTCAACGTGTATATTTTTTTATGTATATTAATTTATTCTACGTTTGACCGACGGAACGGAGGAGGTACCTACTCAAATCGACGTGTATAATTTTTATGTATAACCACGCATAACTTTTTACAGACGGGAACGATATTAAAAAATATTATTATATTGGAAAGAGTTTACTTCGAAATTGTTTCCATTTAAATTTTATTGAAATCGGCAAAAATAGCAAGTCCGACTTCACCCGTGTACAGAATTTGCGAATATTTCGCACGGATCGATGTAGCATTTTTCACATTATTATTGATTTATCAAAAATGGCTCAGCCAATTTCAATAAAATTTAAATCGGACCAATTTTGAAGTATATTCTTTCCAATAAAAGAAAAATTACTCACTTAGCGAAGGGACTCAAATCCCTTTTGAATGTACCTTATCATTAGTAAAACGGGGCTGGCATAATCGCTTCGCGACTAAAGCCCCAGTATAATAAATCAGATTAAAAAAAAGAAAAATTATTGAAATCGGACTACTATGGAAAAAGTTATGCGTGGTTATACATTAAAAAAATATACGCGTCGAATTGAGTACCGGTACCGGTGCAGCGGTGGTTCGTCGGTCAAAAATGCTTCTTTCACATCATTTCATTCATAATTCGCGTTTTGGATAAACTCCGTACGTACAGATAAACGTAAATTTTAAAAATCTATCTAGATACTAAATTTGTCAAAACCCAAATCAAAACCATTATAGTCGTACCTATCCTAATTTTGTACAAAAAATATTTAGATAAATATACTACAAATAAATTTATAAACAAGAATGGCTAGTTCAAAGGTATAAAAGTTCAATTTTTTTGTGGCAGAGACAATCAAACAACATACAACTTAACGACAAACTTTCTACGAAAGTGGTTAACCAACAAAACGAATAAGTAAGTAATTCTAATCATTGGCTACAAAGCTCGTGTAATTCAGCCTTTACATAATAAGTAGCTCCAAATTTCTAGTAAGCAAAATCTAGACCCAAATTTTGGGCTTCTAATAAGTATAAATACGGTTACAAGCTGACAACCCACAAAACGGATATTACGAAAATATGATAATATTGTAACAAAGCGTTTTGTATGAAAACAGCTAAAATAAAATGTTTGCTAGTAAAAATCTCACTTTATGTTCTCTGGGGGATTGTGGCTTGTTTTTATTTCTACTTTAGAACAAGGACTAAATTGAGAACTATACCAAATGTAGCCGTTTTTGCCTTTTTGTAGTCTAGGAGACTATTATGAAACTTTACGAAATAAATATCGCATACGAAAAATAGCCAAACTTTTTTTACGAAAAATCATTTCGTTAACAATGAACTTAATAAAAATCGTCTTTATAAGAATGTTTTTTTTGGGAATGCATTATTTAAGAACTAGAATGATATTCATAAAAATAAATTTAATAAAAAATGTCTACTTGTCGCACGGTTTTTTCACTATATTATTTATATGCAAATAAAACAGGTAAAACCATCATGATTTAGTTTTATACGACTAAATTAATCCTACAAAACATAAAACGATAATTGGGTGGACAAAACGACGTCAAAATAAATGAAATTTCATATTAAGTCTCAAAATTTCCATTGTGTGACGTTTTTGTGTAACATGAAAGTTTAGTTAGGTAGGTAGATTTTTTATATTACGACAAATATTGAAAATTTAGCAGTTTGTTTTAATTGGTAGAGTTCGTTTTAAAAGTATCAATTTATAAGCGACCGCTTTTGTCCTACCGAACATTATATCGCACGGTATAAGAATAGAGACCCTCGCAGATCTCTCCCTGCCGGAAGCAGTAGTTCTCAAAACAAGAGTTCCCGAGTATTTGTTATGACTAGATAATATGCAAATGCTACTCGAGCATAAGTAGTTTTTAAACTTTAAACAGTTCTGCTGGAGAGAAATATGATTTTCAATGTGGCTTTAGTCTAGCAGTACATTATTTTGTTATAAATTTATAACGAATTGTAATAGAAAAGGTTGAACTTTTCCTGTCTAAGTGTACATGTTAACTTACTTAATTTACCAAATTGATCATTCATAATCAGTTCATTTTATATCCATTTGCTTGACTTAAAAATAAACATATGTAAAGTGGTCAACTATGGACACCAGAAAAAGAAATTAAACTTTAAACAGTTCAGCTAGACCAGTACTAAAGCGAAATATACATTGAAAATCGAATTTTAAACCTTCTTTTCACTAGATTTGGTGTTTTCACGGTAGTCTTATATCGTGTAATACCTGAAACAAAGAAAAGTCTTGGTTAGAATGAATATTATCATTGTGTTAAATTTTAACTTATGTAAAGCATTTAAAGAATAAAAGACTAAGTGGTACCTAAATCCGCATCAAAATTGATCCCTGTTTTTGGTAGATACACTTACAGTCACAACACATACACACACAACACATACACACACAAACACACATTCGTCAAATTTATAAATACCTACTCCATTTTTTGTCAAACGTTAACAACAACGTACCTACTCCTACCTTAGACGTAAGACGTAACTTTTTTCCCTCAGCTAAACAGAATTCATCAACCCAGCTATAAAGCGATACAAAATAAGCACCGAAGTATCAACAAACGTCTCATCTTGAGATTCTCGTCGCGACCCGAGATCCCTTAACTCCGAGACTCGAAGACTTCACGTCATTGTATCCGATAAAGCAGGATTACCCCCTCCTTCCCCCCTCTGCCCACAATATGTTCAGTTGTTTACCCCTCCCGGGATATCCGCAAATTGTCTACGTCTTAAGCCCGTAATTGAATTTATAATGGGTTAGTTTAAGGTATTTAGTATTTAGGCGGGTTGGTGTGGAGAGGTAAGGGTCTGGACATAATGTTTGTTACTACACACTATTCTTTACTGTACAGTGTACACTACTTCTTGGCGGCTGTGACAGCTACAAAATGCGAAAAACTCAATCCTGATAGCAGCTGAGCGAGGATTTGGGTCCGCAAATATGTTTGATTATGATAATTGATAGTTTTTAAAACGATTCCAGTCAAATGAAATTTTCGGGCTCGGTAAGAATGAAAAACAAATATCACAAACATTTTTAGAATCCTAAGCAGATAGGTAAGTAGCTTGATACGATATTTTAAAGATGCAAACGATCAAATCGATCGTTTGCTTACTCCATTACCGCTTGGAAGAGTATTAATCAAACCAACAAACCATGTCATTAAGCCATTTAAGAGGCCTTCAGATGGCCTAAAAACTCTGACACCAGGGCTAGCCACCCAGCCTATACGGACTTACTTACTTAAAACAACAAACACGGATTCAGATTTATAATATCTATTATTTCGTAAGATTTATGATAATAGAAGTAGACCTTAGCCTTTAGTCCAGGTTTTGTGTGGTTTACTTAAACTTTCGCGTTCGCGTGTGGCTCCATACATTTTGGTTAGTACTTCCTCGTCTCCGCCAGGGGCGCTGCACAAAAATGTATAGAGCCACACGGAAACAGCTTTAGTTTCAATTTACGTGTAAACCTGGACTGACCCCTCTTATTTGCAATTGTCTGAGCCATTTTCATATTCCTTTATTTGCCACTAAGTCCACGTTTTATGGTATGTTCTTACATTTTAGTAGCTTATATTATGCGCGGTTGGGAACTTTTTTCTTCGCTAGTGTGGTCAAGCCTTAAGATTGTGTTGTGGCTAAGCCTTAAAGACGAGGTGAGATGTGGGATCGCGTGGATTCCTGGAGGCAGTAAGTTTCGGGAATTAATGGCTGAGAAATTATTCAGGTGACAACGGTTATCGCAACATTCAAGCTGTAATATCGCCGAAATTAACGAAACCATATTACAGCTTTACGTTTGATTCAAGTTACAATTAAAATACTAGGCTAAAACATTAATTATGTAACTTAATTGCTTGCTCCCTTTATGGCTATTTTTTCGCATATTTTCTTTTTCATGAACAGAATTCACAACAAGGGAATATTTAAATCCACATAAAATGCAATAGAAAAGCTACCTTATTGAGCAGTTTCTTTCCTATTTTGATAAACACGAAAATTGTTTATTAAGTTTTAGTTAAGTAGGTGCATAATGATCACTAAGTACATCATTTTATAGAGAAAAAAGGTTACTTGGTGAAGGTTAGGATTAGTTCTTATGAATTACACAACGAATTGCAATTCGGTTTTCATGATATTACATAGTATTTTTTCTGAAAATATTACAACTATATTTTATCCAAAGAACTGGGCTAAGCCGGGATGAGTAGCTAGTTTGTAGTTAAATTTAAAAATATTTGATACCTACTTATTTGACAATATATTTTTCTTTTAGCAATTTTGTAGTTAATCTTTATTTCAATACCTATTATTATTTTCCATCCAGTTTTTTATAGAAAATTATATTGATAAAAATAGAGATCCGTGTATCAATGGTAGATAAGCTTAAATTAACTAGTATATGTAGCATACTGTGTCTCTATTTATAATTTCTGAGTCTCGTACAACAAAGCAAGAAGCGAGTTCATAATTGAAGTGCAGCAGATCTCAGACACTGGGATAATTCCATAAGCTGCTTCAACTGCCGAGTCAGGAGCAATTTGTTACGTTGTTGTTGGTGATAACACTTCTCGATGCGTTTGTATGTGTTACTAGCTACTGTGGTACTTATATCGTTAAAATAGAAGAATAAATTACTCACATCAAAAAATATTGAAAGAAACAACAAGTGTAATTAAAAGATTTAAAATCCTCTCGATCACATCGTCGTTCGTTCTCTGTTTGCCCAATCAGCCATATGACAGCCACTGTTAGACACAGGTTTTCTTATAGACCTCCAATAGAATCAAGCTTAAATAATTGCAGCAATAACAGGTCTTTTATTGCTATGCTCAAATGCCATGGACAGACATATAAACACACAAAGGTACAACACACTTATTTAACACCCTTTTTCCTGTGCCATTGCAATGAGTTTGTCATCCAGGATTAAATGAAATAAATTATGTAAATCTTAGGCTATTATGAACAAAACCAGGCACTTGGATTAGTGGTTCCATAACAGCATTACCGGTCCGCAGCCAGTATCCTGAGATATTCATCAGGCTGCAGCGTAGATAATTAGGTTACGGACAAGGCGCTCTGCCCATTAGGTTTATTACTGGCCAGATACTGTGCACTACTGCAGGTTTTAGTTGAGACTAAACTTTAACTATAACTGAAGTTATCGACATAGCCCAACTGATCAGCAAGTTGAAATGACTGTGGACAAGGCGCATGTAGGACTGATAACCGATAGGGCTGAAAAGTTCTTCAGTGGAGACCTCGTACCGGCAAGCGCGGCGTAAGAATGCACCCACAAGGTGGACTGATGACCTCATTGAGACCTCTTAATCGAGATGGATGTAAGCCGCTTCCAACCGGTCTTACGGCAGATCAAAGAAGTAGACTTCGTATTGCTGATGGGTGGATGGATGAAACTTTATCTAGCATAACAATAAGAGTCAGGACAGTGATGGATCGGATAGAGTGCGAAAAACAACTGCATGGTATTTAACCGATTTCCAAAAATAGAGGCGTTTTCGCTTTGTATTTTTTGTTTTGTGAGTTATAAAAATCGAACATACCAAATTCGAACATTTTTTGTGTAGGTATTCACCTACACAAAAAGTAATGTGTTAAAATTATATCCTAATAGGTGAGCTAGCTCAACATTTCTCATTTCATTTTAACTTGTAGATCTCCGAACTGTTGACTTCGCGACAATAATATACCTAGTAACAAGAGCTTGAGATGAAGGCTTCTTAAGATTCATTCTATTTGAAAGCAAATCCAATATTATTTTTATTTGACATTGTTGATATTGTACTGTATTATATTAATTTATAATTGATTAACCTGACATAACGCGTAAATAGCATTTATGAAATAAATGATTATTACGATTTAATATAAATTAGCATTTATCTCGGCTCTTATTCGATTTCGTTTATGATCTTGTTAGGATTTAGATCCTCCCTCCCAATAACTTGCGTTGACTAAAAAAAATTAAAAATACACAGAATTAAGTTTCTTCAGATTCGTTAAAGTTTGACCTTTAGACGAGAAGCAACAAACAAACCAACAACCGGACTAACGAAAAACAATTTCTGCCACCAGAAACAGAGAAATTTCGTTCGCTTTCGCTCGTTCAGCCATAAATTATAAACCTTATTGCATAAGGCTTCGAAATTCCGCGAAATTTTCCCGGCTCACTGAGCTGGTGCACGTCGTGTGTGTTTTGCACTAAGCATGTGCGTAACGTAATTTATTTCTCATTAAAGTAGTGGCGCGACGCGACGCCGGCTCCGCGCCCCATTCATCCTTTCATCACGGTAATGGGGTGTGAGCCGCCGCTATTTTAGAATTAAACCTACCACAGAACTTTGATAAAAATAAGAATCCTCGATAGTGAAAACTAAGCACAAGACGAAGAGCACCGAAAAGTTTGACATTAAAAACTTTCGACAATGTATAAAAAATTATGTAAAATTATGATAAAAAAATATGAGTAATTCTGTACTGATAACTAAATAATAATCTAAAGCTTTTTAAGGTCAGAGTGAATCGGTATCTTCTAGGTCTGCGTGCTTCATCTTCGACCACAACGTCGCTTACCATCGGTTGGTGGTAAAGCGAGGAATTATTCGCGATAAAAAAATTGATCTTCAGGATCCAATAAAACTAAATCAGTTTTACGCAACAAAAGCTACAAAGAATTTGGAGCTATGTCTCGCAAAATATAGATGCCCAAACCGGCATACAGATACGAGTACATTTAAAAACTTCTCTTTTATACTCAGCTGGAAAGAGGAATTCCGCATTTTATCCCAAAAGTTAAAAGGCAAAACTCCAAGAACACGAAAAACTTTGGCATCCAAAACGATCTACGCAAAAAATAAAACGTTATCATTTTACACGAAGATTGTATCACTCCGTTCCGAGATTACAAAGCGTAATAATGCTGAGGCTCCATTTATTCCCAGACCCGAGAGACCGACGTTACAAATAAATGCAAATCTCATTCTGTTCCGCAAACTTGAGACCTTAAAATTAAACGATATTAAATTCGCAAAAGCCTAAAAACTTGGCCCGTTCGCGGATCCCCTGGAGACTCCACTCTGGAACCTTCTTTATTGTCTGAGTTGCTCTTAAAGCATAATAGGAACCGAGTAAAATGCTCTTGTAGAATGTTGGTCAACCAGTAGGGAGACTGATTGATGATATGGTAACAATTAATAGCTAAACTTGGACATAGTTAGCGAGTGACCGTAAATTAAACTATTAATTAAATATAAAATATACCGGACAAGTGCGAGTCAGGCTCGCACACAGAGGGTTCTGTACTAACACATTGTTAAAATAATTAAAAACCTGTTTTAGCATGTGCTAATGAAGTTCTTTTATATGATACCTTACATGATACGATTTACTCACTTTGAATTTTGAACCCATATTTTGTGAATTTTAAAGCCCTATTTTTTTGTGATTTAAATAAAAATGTACAGTTTTCAGATTTATTCCTATATGTGTACTCTGAGACAATGTTTCTCGCCAAATTTCATAGTTCTATGTCAACGGGAAGTACCCTGTAGGTTTTGATTTTTAATTTATAACTGAGAAGTTTTTTTTTTACACAACTGCAATAAACTATAGATATACGTGTACAGTTTAAATTTCAACTCGATATCTTTACGCGTTCCCGAGATAAAGAGTCTTCACATACACACAGACGGACAGACGGCAAAGTGATCCTATAAAGGTTCCGTTTTTTTCGTTTCAGGTACGGAACCCTAAAAAGCAGAAAACATCAGTTTTAATTATCAATTTTTTTTTCTCATATATCCTATTTCTTTAAGTATTTAGTCAGTTTATTGTAACATGGGAATGCTTAATTTGAAAACATTATTTATTTGTCACTCTAGATTATTTGGTAGAAACACAGAGCTAATACAACTAGAGAGATAGAGCTATTGGGGCAATTATCAACTATGTATGGAAAATCATGCCCAGAGCTGTCAAAACTGTCAAATATGAATAGGAATTTGACGCTATACTAAATTGAGATATTTTTCATGTCTCTTTCTAACTTGTGCCATATTAAATAAATGCATCTCCTTCAGATATTCTCGATCGACCACATTATCTCTGTAGGTGTAATAGCTCTGTGGGTAGAACGACAAAGCTACGTTCTTACTTATCTAACGTCACTTATAAGGCAAGGAAATAATCGCTTCAGCAAAGTCTTTCCCAAGATTTAATACTATTTTGGATGTAAGTGCAGGGCTAAAGAATATTCTGAATAATTGATGTGACTTTGCTAGGATTAATACGGTGCACTGTTACTACAACCCGGGTTAATAAATTGTCGTTAATGGGGCCCCTAAGCCGTGGGCCTAACAACACAGGGGCCTTAAAGGGCCCTAACTAGACAGGGGCCTTAAGGGTGTAACTCGATTGCACTGCAATTGCCAGTGCTTAGGGGAGCACAGTCAAACGGAATTTAAATGGAGATTTGTGAAGGCAAAGAATGCTTAAGTATTCATTACAGTTAGTTATATAAACGGAAACAAGGTTTTTATGCTAACAACCTTTGATTATTTAAAATAATCTAAGCTAACGACATGAAATTACACAATATTTCAAGTATCCAAATACGAAGTTTGTAATTGTAATATGAAGCGTTTTTTTTAGTGAAACAAAGTCCGTTACATTAAGTTCGCCATTTTTTTCGTGTCTTATTTTTAAAACCTGATATATTATTATACTTATTTTAAAAACAAGAAACTAGAAAATAAGTGAAAACCCTAAAATTACTAATTCTAACGTCGAGAAGTTTGTTTGACACCAACATAATTGACTGAAACTGTTAATAATGTGCATTATTACTATATTCTTTGCCCCATGTTAAAAACAAAAAACTTGAAATTAAGTGAAAGACCAAAAATTAGTAATTCTAGTGCCGAGGAAGTTTATTTGACGCCAACAGAATTGACTGAAACCGTTAACAATGCGCAAATGAGCTTTCTCCCTCAACAGTCACGCGAGAATTATTTGTAACAGTACGAATCAGTACGATGTCTACATCTTACTTAGTTAATTAATTTAATTTTTCTATATTTATATTTAATTTTCTTAATTATCCTCGCTGTGGCGGGATGAAAAGTTACGTGTTGCACCCGAGTGCAAAGATTTTTCACCTTGTGCTAACGCTCAGGATTAATTTTTTTTTAATAACTCGCTGCGCTCGTAATTTAATTTTAAAATCCTTTGCTTGCTCGGGCATCAAAATTCATTGTTCATTATCTATCACATTATCAGCAATATTTACCAAAAGTTCTATCACTCAGATTCCATCATTCGTCCCCGTGGGCTTTCAGTCCCGCCTTTCGTCTGTTCCGGTGAAAAATCCCCGCCCGATCTTGTCGTCTTCAAATCGGCTCCGCGCAGATTTTTCGAGACGTCTCCGTGAAAAGCAGCCAATGTCGAGGGAATGTCGCCGGGCGCTGGAAGTGACATAATGTTGCTGGCAGCTAACGTCACCACGAAGAAAAATGTTGTAAAATTGGAATCGTAAGTTTGGAGATGAAATATGATCAGTGTGTATCAGTTAATTACCCAGTTGCTAAATCTCATAAATAAATACGCTATTCTCATTTCTTTATTTGAATGGAAATCTGTCCTGAAAATAAATTTTCACTTTAATCTTTTCGTCTTTTACTTTTCAAACGACTATCTTGGATAGATCCATCCATCTACAGTAGAACTTCCACTGCTGGACATAGGCCTCGACTTTGGATATTCATTAAGGTCGGTTAAAAGCAGCCTGCATCCAGGCAATTCCTGTGATGTTAATTTTCAGTCCTTTCAGTACATTTTGTCAGTCCATCTGGTTGATGGACGTTCTACGCTGTCTTTTCTGGTCCGCTGTCTCCATTCGAGAACTTTACCGGCCGTCCGTTCTCCGTGCCCGGCCCAGTGCCCACTGCCATTTCAAACGTGAATATCGTAAACAGATGATGTTGTTTTTGTGTAATACTAGTAGTTTTTAAATTTACATAAACAACAAATTAAATCATTTAACTTCTAGGCTGGTTTTCCTGCTTGTTTTTACTTACTGTAAGCCATATCAGAAGCTGCATTCAGGTCGCAAAACAATATTTTTATTATTTGCCTTCTACAGAATTTGGATAGTCCGCGCGGATCGATATGTACCTAATCATTGATGCAGTCATATTTACACCAAAGTTGGTTTATCAAAAACCACTCAGAAAAACTCTTGAATTTTTATGGTAATCGAACCATACAATTTCAATAGAATTATTTCAGAACTCTTGTAATTCTTCCGAGTAAGAACTGTTTATGATATCTTGAACAAACAAAACATCAAAAGTTTTTCATGTAACATACTAACAAAAAAAAAACATTATACAGTCTAATTTAGGACCTCCTTTTTTGACGTCCGTAAAAAAACAGTGAGAAGGCGACCTACAGCTACCCTGACAAACAAACAATAGGTAAGATACAGTAGGTTAGCCGAGCTACTCAATCGTAGGGGACGCATAGAACCAAGCCTACGCATCAAGGATCACCGAGACCCCTACTATCTTTTTACGAGCAGGGTTTAGTGGCGATTGGAGATTTGGACTGCGAGCGGTCTAATGTACCCAAATTACTTTGCTTAACGAAGCACATCCCTGGATTACAGTTGTAGGCAAACTGATGGTTTTAGGTTTAAATGTTTAGACTAAAATGTATACTTATATTGAGGTTAAAACCCTAATTTGATAACGTTTTGTTAAATAATAACAATACACTTAAAGTGAGAGAAGTGAGCGAATCGTTTATGATTATAGTATAGAGATTTTTACAATTTACTTCCCAATTTTGTGAATTTTTCTGGATTTGTACGGAACCCTCGATGTGCGAGCCTGACTCGCACTTGTCCGGTTTTTTAAGACGTAAACGGCTCTAACATTTTTAAAAGATAACTGAGAAGTTTTTCTTTTACACAACTGCAATAGACCATTATCATAAATATACGTATACAGTTTAAATTTCAACTCGATATCTTTAGGTGTTCCCGAGATAAAGAGTCTTCACATACTCACAGACGGACAGATGGACAGACGGACAGACGGACAGACGGACAGACGGACAATAAAGTGATCTTATAAGGGTTCCGCTTTTTTCCTTTTGAGGTACGGAACCCTAATGACGAGGGCTACTGCTCGGTACCAGTATATATATAATATTTATGTTATTTATTATTATTATTTTGAAGGCTTACTATTATTATCCTAGTCATTAAAAAAAATGTTTACTGTAATTATTTCAATCGAAACTATTACATCAGTTAAAATTATAAAGATGCGTGAAAAGCATGAAAAATATTTTAAAAAATCACAACGTTTCAGTGATTTCCCACTTTTTTTAAGATAGATTAAAAATACGGATATAGACAGGAGGGTTAGAAGCTTGTGATGTGATATAATACTGTTCTTACCTTTTCCTCAAACACCTGGCAGCTTTTTCACGATATTTGTGGTGACAACAATATCACCCTTCTCGTGATATGACACCGAACTGTTTAGATATCAGATGCCACTACAGAATCACAAAACAGCGAAATCACAGAAGTACATGTTCATAAAAAGCTCGCTTGAATAACGACATCTCAGGTCTGCTCAACGTCATCTGGATTAATGTCTGATAATTTACGAAATAGTTTATTTGTTGATTTTCCTTCTTGTTCATAAAATATGACGTCATAATTTTCTTCCAGACGCCAGAGTTGACTACCCCAGTAAAATAGCCGATACGTAAAATAAATCGAAACATACATTAGTTAAACTTCTGCACTTTTGTTTTTAGAAACAACTAGGTACATTAATTGGCTATACTTGTGCACTCTTGCTGTTTTTGAAACAGCGAATTTCAAGATTGTGTCAGTGAACAACGTTTTCGTATTGTATAAATATTGACTTCTGTACTCTTAGCGTTTTGTGACAGAATCCCGAATGTTTGGACATCGAGGAATTTTTATTGTGTTGAAATGTTCATGTGACGTTAAAGGTCTGTTTACTCTGTCAGGGAGTGTCATCCCTTCACACTTGATAGTGTAAACAAGGTATAATACGTTTGTACACGTGTTTGTGTAATAGTCAATGGGTTAGGTTGTTTAGGCTGGTTTGTATTAGTGCTACTGAATTTGGGCTTTGTTATCAGTTTTGTATTTTGACGGGGTAAATATTATTGAATTGTAAAGTCCCCAAATTCTTCAAGCAATTATGTTCCAGTTTAGGTTCTGAAATTTTAATAGAAATAAGAAATTATATTTTGTGTAACTTATTTTCAAGTAATATGATATTAAAATGCCCATGTTGGGTGAATATCTTTCAAAAATCTTTCTGTGTGCCAAAAATTATAAAAATTAAGAATACCTTTTACAACGAGACTCATTTTCTACCCACTTACACATCTTATTTATTTTGTTTTTGTAAGATTAGTTCAATACTTAAAATCTATTAAATATCTTAATAAAATACAGTTATTGTTCCTGTTTTACTATTTAATGCTATACTATTTAATTAATTTAGGTATGCAGTTGAGACATAAGTTACTACACGACATCAAGCCCGCTTAGAGTATTACCTTTAAGCATACAATAGCTCTACCTAGCAAACATCCCAGCTCAACTTTAACAGCTATCCAAAACATTAGCTTATACTGACAATAGGTACAAATAACCGCGGACGACAAATAGTCGCAGACAGTGTAACAGTTGTGACACTGTCTGGTGACCATTGGGATGTATTGCAAAAGCTGTATTATGTGATAATGAGTGTATTATACTATGAGTGATTGATTATTTTGTGAATTGTGAGTTGTTACTTATAATTGCGTAATTATTGGGTTGGAATTGCGCGTAGTTATGACATAATGCAAAAAAAGTTTTGAGCAAAATTAAGTCCCCAATGGATGGATACGACAAGTTCTATCTCGCAATAGTCAGCTGGATTAAATAGTTAGGTACAGTTGTACGGTTAAAGCAAACCAAACACTACAGCTCCACTAATACAACTATTCAAAACAACACAAGCATTGTGTTCGATAAAACCGCGTGCGACAAATAGTCGTGTCGCAAACTTGGGCCGACAGTCGGCTATCACGTCTTATTCCGCCGTCAACATTTGGCCAAAATGGATATGTATGGTTATAGCAAACAACACTATAGGTATCACCGCTAATACAGTACCCAAAACAATACAAGCAGTCAAAGCTATCGAGCATTACAATAAAACCACCTGCGACAAACACCTAGCCGCGTCGCAGACTGTCGGCCAACAGTCGACCAGCGGCCGCAGATGTGTGGAAGTGGATCGACACAAAACGTTCTACCTATCTCACCATAGAGCGTGCTAAAATAGCTACGTACGGTTATAGAAAACAACACCATACTCGTAGCTCTACTAATACAGATATTCAAACAATACAAGCAGTCGAAGCTATTGAGCACTACAATAAAACCGCCTGCGACAAATAGTAGCGTCGTAGCCTGTCGGCCGACAGTCGGCCAGCGGCCGCAGATGTGTGGGGGCGCGATAAAATTTAACAACACTAGAACGGTCGTCGCGGTCGCCGTCTACGCCGCGCCGCACGACGCTGCGGCCTGCGGCAGTAGTAATGTGTAGTAAGTCAAGTCAAACTGTCTATTTCGCTACGTACGCCAATGTGGCAAGATACGAATAGTACAATAATAAATTAAGAACGAAAAAAAATTGAATCTAAAATTTTGGTGCACGATTACCTGAATTAAGTAGGTAACTTTTTGTTTGAAGATAGATATAATTATGGATAATACATGATTATGCAGGTACTTACATACACTTTACTATATTACACTTTGTAAGTCTAAATAAGACTAGTGACAAAATTTATATTTATTTTCATAGCTACAAAAAATAGCTTCAGTGTTTGAGAAACAAATTAAATTAAGATTTTATACATGCACTTAGTATTTAAGGTTAATATTAATATTTGTGAATTTGTAGTTGTTAATATTTGTATGCTGTTTGTTTAATTTTGTTTCCTGTGCTGGTTGTTTTATATGTCCCAATAAATAATTGTACATTGTCTAAGATGAATCTTAAAATAAATTCGTTTGCATTGATTCAATAATAATTATTTTAAGTATTTGTTTTAGAAAATTTATAAAATTGATAAAAGTGAATACTTTTATTAGCTTCTCAATATTAGTATAAATTTTCAAACATTATCACAACAATTTCTGTGTCAATGCCGCTTCTTATTTCATTATCGTTTGCCAAAACTTTTCCTACTGCATTCAACTCCACTGTATGAACCAGAACTCACTAACCCTTACTGTACAGTACAGTTGGCTAAAGTTATTTGCAACACGTTTTTGGCGAAGTTCTGATTGGAGTTGCGACGTGTTAAACTGAGTTAGGGCTTGTAATTTTAGTTTTGCAGTTACCTAAATTTTGTTTGGGATTTTCATCATGAAGTTAGTAAGTTGGTTAGTAAAAATTGTACGTGTTGTATTGAATAATTTTCATTCTATTCATTCTATTCTTCTGTGAGAGTCAGTTCAGTGTTTAAAAATAATACATTTTAGTAAACTTTTTACTAAATGGTGATAACAGTGGGATTATGAGGAAAACATTACAAATTTTAAATAGTCAAGTTGGTGGTCAAACGAGAATTTAAAATAATTTGACATTTTTAGTACTTACTTAATATGTTAAATTATTTTATTATAGGTGTTTCATTCGTTAACATAATAAAACTTAAAGCTTTGCACTTGGCAAAACCAATCGCTTTATAGGTAGTCAAGGTTCGGGAGCGTCGCGGTGGATTTTTAGATTAATGCTATCAATAAAAAGTACGACTGATTTTGAAGTCATTTACTTTATATTATAAACCTAACCTAACAGACTGAGTTGGAAATCTGTTCCCTTACATGGTAACTTAACTAATTACTTGACGAAACTTATTCTATTATACACTAAGCTTATCTAAACAAAAGAAGGGGTGGGCGCTGCTGCGCTTTCACCCTGCACAATGGTCTTAGGCACATGTGCGAAGACAAAAGGATGCGCCGTCGGTCGGGTTTACTACCTGACGGTGTCGATAACATAAATAGGTATAGATAGATATAGTATCATACATCATAAACTTTAAGTAACCTATTGACAAATCGTAGGTGAAGCGATAAATAAGTACCGTCAACAAAACGCATCCCTTTTTCTCGGAAGGGAAGCTTCAGTCGCGGGTACGTCCCGTCAACAGCAACCTATCACCAGATCTAATCCCTGCCCTCCGTGGCTCAACAGAGCACAAATCTGTCAGGCAGGTCGTTACGACGACGACGCTGCGACACTCATGCGCATCATGGTGAGAGAATCTTAAAGCGCGGTGCCATTGAATATGCCAGCAGTTGTGACCCACAGCTTAGTACAATGCTGAGGACATGTTTTTCTCGGCGGAGACAAACAAAAGCGTCTACAACTCAAATTTAAGTTTTGTTGGAGTTTCCGCAACAATGTCGACAATTAATAAATATTTTTTTTTTTCGGTGGAACCGCGCTTTTACTGAAACTATTGCATGTTATCTTTTCGTACAATATACTTTGGAAAGTACGATAGAATATTACGTAAAGGCAAGAGATTATTTAGTCGCTTAATAAAAAAAAATGTAATTAATCAAAGAGATAATTGTAGGGTATAAGTTTATTGACAAATCATATAGATAGTTTTTAGTTCTCTATTTTTCAGAAGGGTACGCCGCCTATCGTCAGTTCTAATTCCTGCCCTTCGTGTCTTGAGAGCGCACAAATCTGTCAAGGAGGTCATTACGACGACGACACTTTGACACTCAGCGGCAATCCGACGAGTGCGCCGGAGTGTCACGACAAATTAACTGCTAAATGAGTAAGATGTAACTCAAACATCTGATTCTGATGTTCCAGAAAAAAACAACGGAATCCGATGATGTAATTTTAACCAAAACTTTCTGAAATGTGAAATGTTATTCTTTATAGGCAAGAATTAATAAATAAAAATAAATAAATATTAGGGGACATCTTACACACGATCTCTGACCCCAAACTAAGCAAAACTTGTGACATGGCTACCAGAGACTAATATACTACATATACATATTTTTAAATACATACTTATATAGATAGTAACTAAATATCACCCAGACACAGAGCAAACACCAATGTTTATCACATAAATGCTTGCCCTGGGTGGGGATCGAACCCACGCTTCTTTGATCCAGAAGTCAGGTTCACTAACCAGTAACCACTGAGCCACCGAGGCGAGTATTGTATACCTAACTAATATCATGTACCTCAGAAGGTAAGTAGGTACATACAAATCGTCATTATTAGTAGGATTTAAGATTTATCTTAATAAAAAGCTATCACAAAAAAATATTTAAAAACTTACAATGAACAACACTTAGAAGATGTTAACAGCGCTGCTTTCTACTTTAACGAACCACAATTTCCACAATTAAATACATCTTAATCATTTTATTTTTTAATTGATAGAAATTCCAAGGACCTAATGAGAGACGAGTCAGTCATCTTTAAAGTAAACACTCACAATGGCCATAGTACGCGTATACATGCGTTAAAAACTGCAGTAGTTTTCGTGTGGCTCGATACATTTTTGTGAAGCTCCTCTAGCGGAAACATGGTGAAATCTAAAAAAACACAAAGAGAATAGAAATCCCGTAAAATTAAAAATATGAAGGACATGATAACAGATCTGAAATCAACTACGTAACTTGTATTGACACAAAATTACACTTGGTCAAATGTCAAATTAGCGAAATGGCAATAAAGCGACTAAAACTTGAAATGGCTTCAAATCGGGGCTTATTTTTGATTTACTAAACACCTGATCTACTTGCTATTTAAATCTTTGCGAAGAATCAACGAACATCAATGCAGCCACACGAAAACGGTAAACTTTCGTTTACTACAAGGTCGAAAGTTCCGTCGGCACTCGAGTCAAGTATTCAAAAAATTATATACAGCCACACGAAAACGATAACCATTTTCGTTTACTAGACAAACCCATACTAAGGCCGAAAGTTCTGTTGGCACTCGAGTCAAGTATTCACAAAATTATATAGAGCCACACAAACACGGTAATAGTTTTTCGTTTACAATAAAAACCCATACTAAGGTCGAAAGTTGCGTCGGCACTCGAGTCAAGTGGTTCTCAAACGAATCTCCGCCGCATAGACACTTGACAGTAACGGTTTAGAGCTAATTCATAGGAGTTATGACTTCCAGCGTGACGCAGCGCGACGCTCGTCGTAACTTCACCATAACTTTTGGGATGAGGACAGGGTGCGGTGAGGAGATCAAAGTGCGGAGATCGATGGAGTGGAAAGTATTTTTGAAGCGTTTTGAGGCTACTTTTTGTAGTGAGTGCTTTATTGGACTGTGAACGTTATGCGATAACTGCATTGTTTTACAAATATACAGCCTCACCGACCAAGATATTACTATACATACATCATCATCATCATCATCATTTCAGACATAGGACGTCCACTGCTGGACATAGGTTTTCCTAATGATTTCCAATAAGACCGGTTGATAGCGTACTAGTTGACTAAATTCGTTGACTAGGTACGTCTACCTAGGACTAGTAGTCCAGTTAGGTAGGTCCGACTTGAAGACAGAGGCCAATCGCCAAATCCAACTCGGTTGGGCAGTGTTCGGAAAATTGCGTAACGTCTTCTCGTCCGACATACCTCAGTACCTCAAGTCGATAGTTTTCGACCAGTATGTGTTGCCAGTGATGGCTTGTGGCACAGAAACGTGGTCTCTCACTATTGGCCTTGTAGTAAGCTCCAACGAGCCCAACGAGCCATGAAGAGGGCTATGCTCGGAGTTTCTCTGCGAGATCGAAACAGGAATGAGGAGATCCGTAGAAGAACCAAAGTTACCAATATAGCTCAGCGGATTAGCAAGTTGAAGGGGCAATGGACAGGGCACATAGCGCGGAGAACTGATGACCGATGGGGTCGAAAAGTTCTCGAGTGGAGACCACGTATCGGCAAGCGCAGTGTATCACCAGGCGGCTCGGCATATAAATGAAATGGACATTGGACAAGCGCTCACTTATTCAAGATAGAAAACAACATGATTTAATTTATTCATTATAATTATTATTTTTATGGACATAAACTGCTTCAAATAACTTCAGGATACTATAGATTGCTTTCAAGTTACGAAATCCTTATCTTTACTTAGCGTGTTACCAAATAATAATACATTTGTCATTATTAATTGCCACCGTTACTGGTATTTATTGGAATTGAAAACGACATTAAATACAAGGACTGTTTACATGAAATCCTTAAAAGTATCTAAATAAGTATGTTCTCGAAGGTAAAACTTTAAACTTGTATAACCGGCAATTTGAAATTCACCGCGTTGTCACATACCATGTCCTTATCCGACACATCTGAGCCTATAACTTTTATGTGCTAACAATATTGCCGAGTTGGCAAAAAATGGCACTTCGGAAACCGAGTTTCGGCACCGAGTGTCCCATAAAATATAAGAATGGCTCCTTGAAAGAGCACAGGATGTTATAAAATTTTAGTTTTCGCACTCTGCATCAATAATCGGCTTGCCAAGTTGCCACTTTCAGGGTAAGTAAGTTGCCACTTTAATAGTGGTTGGGGACGTATAGATAGAGCCACTATAGTAATGTTTTGAAATTGTCTTAGTCATTTTATTCTGTAAGTCAGTATACCCGGATGTCTATCTCTAATATCTGAGGTTTTAAGCCGCCTAAAGACTCATAGTTGAAAACTCCGTATTTGTTCCGCTTTTTAACATCGACAGTTATCAAGTAATCATGAAAATAAATATATTCAAGGTTCTAGAAAAATGCCTGTGTTATGCCTAAACGGATGATAAAAAATATAAATTTGAAATGTATAATGTATTATATTATTCTGTACACATTGATATGGCGTTGTATTTCTTAAACTTAACAATTGAACAGATCTTGAAAGTTTTTCTTATTATTTACAAAATTCGCAGACTTTGCCCGAGCTTAGCTTAGCTTAGCTAGGCATAGCTAAATCGTTATATATATATATATTTACTTGCCAATTTGCAATAGAAAATTAAATCATGATTAGCGTAACAGAGATAGCATTAAATAATATCAAAGACCTCGATGTGTCAGGTCTTTGGGTATTATGTAATTACGTCATTAAGTCAAATTAAATAAAATAAATTGTGATCGGGAAATGTTCTACATCGGATAAAACACTCTGAAACCTGATTCTTTCTCTGGTTACAAATTTATGTCGAATAAATTATTTTTTCTCACAAGTTTCCAAGCTTGTTCCAGTTCTGATTTATCGCGAAGTTATTAAATGTTGCAACACAAGCTTGTAGATACGTTGAACTGAAGACAAAAAGTAATCAATACTCGAACTGCAAAATTACTGACGTATTGGCGAAATTCATCTGCATTCTTTATTCTGCCTTCACAAAAAGTATTAAAATCATTGACATAATGTTACAATGTTTTGTAATTTAATGTTTATTTTGTGGTTTTATCTTTGTGCTACTGCTCCAACTGCGTCTTAGTGCATAAATTAGGACACTATTTCAGCCATTCCGTACCTTTCGTGCCGTATGACCAAGTTTACGTAAACGTTTATTGGTGCTTTAATTAACGCGTTAAGACGCAGGTAGAGTATTAGCATTAAACACGAAGCGTGCAGACAAGATAATGACCATATATGGCTAAAACAGAGTCCACAAAGATTTTTTCTGATTTTTAAGGTAAGGTTATAAATGTAGTCAAACGGCAAATGTCAAAAAGTTACTTAAACTGATAGTTGACCTACCTTGGCTATACCTTTTTAGTATAGAAATAAAATTGAAAATACATCTCGAAAGCTCTCTACTAAAACGTTATTCATCTCAGTTTACCGTCTAGAGATATTCCCAACCAAATAGAGTTATTCCGAGAAATATGCAAAAGATGAAGTTGCTCGAATGTTCACTGCACAAACTATTTCCACTGAAAGGTTAAGCTCGAAGCTTCGAACACGGATGAAACCAGAATGACTTTCGGCTCAGTAAAATGAAGCCACAAAACTACTCTAAAATACTTCGATCACCAATACACGATCGAAGCTAAAATAGCCTCACCAGCCTGCCGCTACTAAACCACCAGGAATAATGTCATACCTCCTCCATTGTCTTCTGACAATTTCAGCCTGGATATTTTTAGGGCAAGAATATAATAAATAAGTTGATATCTTATAATAATATCATGCTCCATCACTGCCCACAATACGAAAGTGTGTTTGTTCTTCTTTCACGCTACAACGGAGCAACGGATCGACTTGATTTTTTGCATGGACATCATTTGAGAGACGAAAAGTGACATAGGCTACTTTTATCCCTGAAAAATAAAATGTTCTCACGGGATAGCATAAAAATTAAAATATCACGGGTTTTTCAAAGCATGGTGAAGACATCCTTCACCATGCTTTGAAAAACCCGTGATATTAGTCGATGTCAATTTCGGATGCAACACATTTCTTTCTTCTGCAACTAGAGAGTCTTTCTGATTGATTCATGTTCGATGGCTTGAAGTAAGCAAGCTCTTAGTGAATAGTATCAGTTTGTAAATGTATGCATAATGTTATTAGCTCTTAAAGTGTGATGTAGCGTTATACGGGACATGTAATTTTAAGCGGGCGATTAGATTTTATATACGCGGTAATATAGTTATTTATTATGCTAAATTCATTGAGATAATATGAATGAAGTTGTATATTTATGGTTTTGGTCAAATGTTGGGGTACCTTACATTTGAATTTCTTAACATGACCGCGTAACAATTTCTAAAGTTGAGATATCTTTGATAACAGAATAATAACATTGATAGATGGCTCAACACAAAGAATAATAAAAAAATAAACTTATTTTAAAATGTATTAAAAAATTCAACTATAACTTTCAGTTTTCTGTTTAGTCCGTATAATCATTGAATAGGGATAAAAATGGTACGCAATCACCTATTTGGCATTTTTCGTCATTTAAAGCAATTAAGACATAAATTTATTTTTAAATTACAAAAGCTATATAAAAAATATCGTTAATGTACTCGTATGCTTGACTGTCTTATGTAACCTAACAAAATCAAATAATTTTAGCATTACAAACATTTAATTTCAGAATGCTTTCGTTTCTTAAACACAAACACAAAAAGATCATTTTGCGCTTTCAATAAAAGTGTTTTATAATTGTACCTCTACGATAGAGATATTTCATCTCCAAATCTGAAGAGTATAATGACATCAAGTAGGTGTTTATTTCCGTAATGGATACTGACAGCTGTCGCATCAGTTCGTCCGCTCCACCGTGTAGAGTGGGCTCTACACGACGTAACGACGCGCGACGCGTGATACTGCTCTACGGCGCTACATACTTACAACTCAATGTAAACAGCTCGTATAGATTGGGTAACTAGTCCTGGCGTCACAGTTTTTAAGCTGTCTGAAAGCGTCTGTCATTGTTATTGTATATATAATTTACAAACTACACTAGATGTATTTGTACCTCTACTACAGCGATATTTTACCTCTACATCTGAAAAGTATAATGTAATCAACTAGGTGTTTATCCCCGTAATATCAGTTCGTCCGCTCCGCCGTGTAGAGCTGAATCTACACGATGTTACGACGCGTGAAACTGCTCTACGGCGCTACATACTTATAACTCAATGTAAACAGCTCGTATAGACAGTCAATCATCAATCAGCACAGCCTATATTCCGGGCCTTGAAGATCTTAACCTTGCCCTCGATGGTGATCTTAGTGGCTGCCCTGTACGCTAGAGACCACTTGGGAGAGTACGCATGCCGTGGCGAACAGCGTGCGCAGCCCCCGCGGCGAGCGGGTGTTTTGTGCGTGCCCTGCCACCGGCTCGTAAAGACTTCCAAACAAATACACATAATGGCAACTGATGTCTATAATCGTCTACCGGACTTCATAAAAGATGCGCCCTCACGGCAGGTATTTAAAAACAAAGCAAAGAATTGGCTTGTCGAGCAAGCATTCTACAAAGTGCAAGATTTCTACCTAATGTAGAATAAATATACAGTAAGTATATGTACTCTGTTTTGTTGTTAATGTGTATAATTTATATTTTTATACTTTATTTATTGAATTATGACTTTTAATTGTTGTTGTAAAATGATGACTACTATTTCATTTAATTGGTGTTTGACTATTGTATACTTTTTGAATGTTGTATTTTTTTAATGATGTAATTTAACTTTTTTGCAAATTTGTTGACATGTAACAGACTCTATTGTTATCAATAAATAAGTATGAGTATGAGTAGATTGGGTAACTAGCCCTGGCGTCACAGTCTTTAAGCTGTCTGAAAGCCTTTGTCATTGTTATTTGTACATATAATTTACAAACTACACTAGATATATTTGTACCTCTACTACAGCGATATTTTACCTCCAAATCCGAAGAGTATAATGTAATCAGGTAGGTGTTTATCTCCGTAATAGGTACCGACAGCTGTCGCATCAGTTCGTCCGCTCCGCCGTGTAGAGTCAGCTCTATACGACGTAACGACGCGTGAAACTGCTCTGCGGTGCTTGTATACTACATATGTACTTGCTGCTTGTATAATACACTAGATGAATTTTGATAAAGTAGCCATGGTGGTCTAGTGGTAGTAATGCCCGTATTACAATCGTGAGGTTGTGGGTTCAAATCCCAATCCCGTACTAATGAGTTCTTTGGAATTTATGTACGGAATTCTATACCACTGGCTTTTCGGTGAAGGAAAACATCGTGAGGCAACCTGCATATGTGCGTAGAAAAAAATCGATGGCGAATGTGAATCCACCAACCCGCACTCGGCCAGCGAAGTGAATATGGCTCAATCAGCCTTCATGAGTAGGCCTACGTCCTGCAGTACAGTAAGTAGCAGTCATTAAAATTTGCACCAAATTTTTGATCAACAGTTTCGTTTAATCTATCCACCATGTAAATATTGAATTAATTGAATTTCGTTATAATGAGATCCGTTTTAAAGATAAAGACGCTAATTGATATGGATTTCCAAAAAGATCGGTTGATAGCGACTTGTATCCAACGTGTTTTTGTGGTACTTGATACGATCATCAGTATACCTTGACAAGTAATGTGTAGGCATACAAAATCTACTACCTTCTCTCTTAGAACGCCAGTTAACATTTTTCTCAAACAAAAATCCCACCAAAGAAGAAAGCCATCCACTTCCCGTATCGCACACGATCTTACAAAATGCTAATGATCCCGACAAGCTTTTTGCCCCCACTTTTTGTAGCTACTTAAGTGCGCAGATTATAGAGCACTAGCTGGTATTTTTTCCAACTACGAACATCGGCCCATCTGGAAAGGTGTGCACGCTCTAATACACATACGATATACGTCCTGTCTGAAAATAATACCCTTGAATTTGAACTTACAGGATAAGCTAATAAGGTTGGATCTAGATGCAACATTTTGAAAAAATTGCTGCGAGTAAATGACTAAAACTGCACAGAAATAGCCAACATCTTGCCTTCGACACACGGGGTGCCCACAGGAATGCTTTTAAACGCCCCATTGAATGTGTTGACGTATGTAATTTCAGATTCTATACAAAAAGTACGGGGCGCATTGACGTCGTTTTGTCGACTCAGTTTTTGTTGCATGAAAGAACGTGTTTCTAAATACTGGGGGAGATGTTATCGCAATGGCTTTTCATGCGTATGGTAATAATGCGATAAAAGAAGCTTATGACCCGGAGGAAGCTCATAGAATCGGAAATAAATAAAAAAGAGATTAAACGAAAGAATTTGATTGGCATGTTGTTAATAAAACTAGCTGAGGGTTCCAATAGGGAGAAAGCATTCGAAGTTTCTCTAGACGTTATGGAGCATTCACACTCTCGCGAGGCGACACGACCACTGCTGCTTGTAGCTAAGTTCACATCCGTCGATTTGCATATCATTGTATTCATTGCTATACAAGTTGGCAGATGTGAAGTCAACTACAAGCTGCGCTGCTCGTGTTGCCTCGCGAGAGTGAATGCTTCATTAAATTACCATACTTTAAATACCTTTGTCAGTGTTTAATTCATTTAAAAACAGTTTTGTATAAACCAAACTAGATGGCGTTAGTATCGCCTTAAAACGCACAATCATTGTATTTGCGAAATGTGTACTAACTAATAGTATGGCAAATAACATTCTTAATAAGCTCTCATTTAGAACAAGGAAGTCTCACCCCCATTCTACAGTCAGTAACATGGATAAGACAATCAATTAATATACGTATGCGAAACAAAAACAAATGAAATTGGCAAGGAATACCTAGGGGCTAATCGTATAAACAAAGGTAAGCCTATGCATTTGGTTATTAAGGACTGAAGATGATAATGATACACAAACAAAACCGTCAATAAGTAGGTATATACTTATAATAGGCCCAATTATGAAGGTGCCATCGTAATTATGATAGCTAGTTAGAATATTTCTGTTTCTTTTTTACCGGCGAACCACCGGACGAGGTATACAATTCGACGCGTATATATTTTTTAATTTTTTTATGTTTAACCACACGTAACGTTTTTATTGGAAAGAGTATACTTAGATATTGGTCCCATTTAAATTTTATCGAAATCGGCTGAGCCATTTTTGATAAATCAACAATAATGTGAAAAATGCTACATCGATCCGTGCATAATATTTGCCTTCTAGCGACGCGCCCCGGCTTCGCACAGGTGTATTATACATATAAACATTTCTCTTGAATTACTCTATCTATTAAAACAAACTGCATCAAAATCCGTTGCGTAGTTTTAAAGGTATAAGCATACATGGGGACAGACAGCGGAAAGCGACTTTGTTTTATACTATGTAATGATTCTGTACACGGGTGAAGTCGGTCATGCTATTTTTTGCAAAAAATAATTATTACTTTAGGCATTCGATAGGGAGAACACTTTTTACGTTGCTATTAAATTTACGATGGCGCCTTCATAATTGGGTCTATTATGTGCAATAAATAATGACTGCTTAACATCAGGCAGTGTGTAGTCAAACGCAAACCAATCAACACTGAGTTCAAGTTTAACGGCCAATATTTCCAGAAATTTCTTAGTGCGAGAGGGAATCGAAATTGACAAACTGTATTTAATAACGCGATAAGTATTATTTATAATGTTATACAATCGATAAATTTTGTTTAAATACTTTATTCCTACCACAAAAAAAGTATACCATACGTAGAAGCGCCTTCGCGATAGCACCCGTCCTCCTGACGTCTATCGGTGCGTTTCTCAATTTCGCTTCTGTCTCGCTCACTCCTGCACCGCGCGAATCTCTTCAAATAATCCTACTAATATTATAAACGTGAAAGTTTGTGAGGATGGATGGATGGATGTATGAATGTTTGTTACTCTTTCACGCAAAAACTACTGAACGGATTGAGATGAAACTTTGCAATAATATTGCTTATATATCAGAATAACACATTCTACAGGCTATAAATTATAATGATATATTGCGTATGCGGGCGAAGCCGCGGGTAAAAACTAGTAATAAATAAAAATGTATCATTGGCGTCTAAAATTATAAGTAATGCAATTATTATTGTACCTTGTGTATGTGCATGTGCATAAGTTAAGTATGTCATATTGTCTGATAAGAATAGTATTTTAATAATACCTATTAAATTTGTACTAGCTATTGCTGCACCCTCAATACAGGGTATATATGCCATATGTTTAGTTAATCTAGTTTTTAACTGAATTATGTATATATTTGCAATAAATAAATAAATATTTCATATTCGGCATTATATAAACATTATAGGTACATAATAATATTATTACCTATATATATAGGTAATAATATGTACAATAGATTAGCTAGCTTTTGATATTTTTATTATTTGCTATACCACAGGAACCTTTTTTTTTTTAAATAAAATAGCCTATTTTACTTCCTATCTATCAAATCAAGTCAATCAGTTGTTCCGAATAATTTAAATTTAAATGCAAATAATTTAAATTTTATGTTATTACATATTATTTTGATAATTTAAATTTTGTAAATTACTTTTAGTTATTAAGACAAATTATTTAGGCATAACTATTACCAATGTTATTTTTGAATGTTATCGGACGTTTTCAAGTACATGTAATGTGTCTACGAAATAAACAGATATGACTTTGACTCCGTTGCTGCGTGAAGGAGGAAAAAACCAAAAACAAACTAAACTAAAAACAACAAACTATCGAATATATAATATTAGCAAAGAAGTAAAGATAAAGATTAATTCGTAATTCTGATTGGCATAAATTTCATTTCATTAATCAGAATTAGTTAAAAAAAATGAATTTCTGTGTCTTTTTTAATCAATGTTTATGTCAGACTACCACAGTCTGACATAAACATTTTCAATCGTTTTATTTTCTCTCATCGAGTTGAAATGCGCAAATATGGCAGACAGAAGTACACTAAATACAGACTCTTAAAGCAAATAAACCGCAAAAACCACAGAAGCTTACAGATAATTATTGATGCATTATTATCGGAACAGCTTTATGTTCTCACGGCGCGCGCGTTAAGTAACTTCGAAATTATGGTTACGGCGGAGAACGCTCACCGCAAAATCCCCTTTTCGTGACCACAAAGCATTACTTTGATGATCTCAAAGAAAACAACTTTATGCCTGTACTCATACATTCATCAATAAAGTTGTAAACATTTAGAAAATGTTTATTTCAGAAGATCTTCTCAAAATAATTTGGTAAAAGAAAAAACATGGCTTTAATAAAAGCGCTACTCGATCTGAGCAACGTCGTAGCTTTGATAAAGGCAAAATTTACCGATATTTATTCGTTTGTCCCAATTTCCGATCGCTTTATATCGTTTTTGATGGCGAAATTGCGAAACACAATATAAAACTCCGTGGGCGACTTCTGGTCAACATTTTTATAACACAATATTTCAAATTTAAAGTATCCCTTTACGGAGTTATAAACGTTAAATCCGAAGTTGTCAATTTGGTTTTATTGTTCACTAAAATGAACATTAACAGTGTTATTGAGTGCAAGGTGTGGGATGATTCAGTAATCGAGGTGATATAAATTAGGAATGATTTACGTTTATAGAAAGACTTCAAAGTGTTCGTGGGAAATGGAAATTGAATTTCGAAAGTTATCAAAGCCAAAGAGGAGCGAGAAATGAGAATTGATCAAATAGTTTCATGACTTCTAATCTCCATACAAATGACAAAGCGAAACATCTAATTTCTACGCTCCGGCTCATTGTGGAGGCAATATAGATGTAAATGTGATTTTCATTAGAGATCGCACCGCATTAGTGTGAATATACACGTTTCAGTGATTACACTGTTTGCATTTTAATTCTTTATTTTTATTTTGCTTTGACGAAATCTGTTTTAAGTCAGCAAATGAGAGTTAGAGTCAATTTAGACCAAAACATGTAGATGTATTTTCATTTTTGTTATTTATAATTTAAATTTAATGTGCAGATTTCAGAGTATTCATTTGAAAATACCTGATTAAGTGTTTCAAAGCGCAGTAGAGTAAATATTTTTTGTTTTGATATCTGTTTTCTTGTGTTTTGCAGTTGGCAATTTACAGCTCCGCAATATGTTGAGTAAAACAGCGCTATGAGGAGAAAATATCCTGGCATCGCATTTTTTCACGTTTTGAGTAAAACTGTACTATTTTACTTGTGCCACATTTGGATTTATCCATGTATTATCATTTGTAAAAAAAACTTTTCATCACATCTATTCGAAAAGGACAACTTGGTTCGCCTTTAAGTGCGCCCAAAGGTGGTGTTTTCTATAAGGAACTTTATAAGGGTGCCGGAATTATCTTAGCCGCGCACTTTTTAAATTTGGAACAAATAAGTGCGACGGAATGATCTTTGCCGCGCACTTTTTGAATTTGGAAGTATTTGTAATGTTAGTGTTCAGCGACAAGAAAATGAATGAAAAGAATGTAAATATAAGTTTTTATTTGTTTTATTCTTAGATACCATTTAATTTCAATTTAGTTGATTCTCTACGTTTTATTTAATAATAATATTACAATAAAATATGAGGCGCCTTTTATTTTCTCATAGAGGTGATGAAAAGTAGAGTGTACCACTCGGGCGCAAAATATATTTTTGGCTCGGGCGACGTACTTTGAATCCCTCGCTACGTTCAGGATTCTACTAAAGAATATTCTATTGCTATTCTACTCTAGAATCCCTCATTTCGCTCTGGATTCAAAAAAACGCCCTCGCCGTAGAAATATTATTTTGCTCCCATATGATACAATATACTATTGTATATTTGATATTCAAGTAACATGATATCAACTCTGTGAACAAGCTATAAAACAATAACCACAAAATAAAAGCGTAAGTACTTGCACATACTGAGTTGACGTTAACACATACTATAATGTGTAAAACATAATGTAAATGAACTTGTTAAAGCAGTTTGCAATAAAAATGCTCGTTTTAAACGACTGTTGAATTCCTGACTCAATAACACTGACAGCAGTATTATTATTGGAGAAGTAAAAACTAGTGGTTAAGATTACATATCACCATTACAACTCTCAATTTATTCCTTTTCTATGAAGTTAACAAATAGCCCACAACTACTTACCAACTTGCAGTTGCAGACATCAAAATTACTAGTTACGGACACACGGACAGTCTATCTCTACTGGTGTTAAATTATAGACCAAAGAAAACCCCGTGGCTCTCTCGCAGAAAAAAAGGGGTTACACTAGAGAAAAAGTACGAAAATATAGGAGCAGGTGTGCAGGACGATGTACGAATAAATTTCGAAACTGCTGGAGTATTTACGTGCTCCTCGTGCATCCGTGAAAAAGTAGCCAAATGGGAGTTGGACTCGCGCACAAAAGATTGAGTGCCGTATGGAAGCCCCCCTTAATATATTTTATTTTTAAGGGAATATAAAACTAAATATTTTGTGAATATATCATACATTGTCCTGTTGCCGTTATTATATCGAGCAAAAAAAACTTTCGTTCTTGTGTGGAAGCCCCCCTCAAATATATTTTATTGTATATTTTATTTCGATTTAATAATTAAGTTTTGAAGAATTTTAGTAAAAAATTAACTAAATAATTATTTTGTAAATATTTCAAAGATCTGCCTTATTAATATCGAGCGAAAAACGGCTAAAAATTCAGGTTTGTTGTTTGCGACACCCCTCATTTTTTTCTGTTTTTAGTATTTGCTGTTATAGCGGCAACGGAAATATGTCATCTGTGAAAATTTCAACATTCTAGCTATCACAAATCATGAGATATACCTGGTGGCAGACAGACAGACGGACTAATAGGGTCCCGTTTTTACCCTTTAAGTACGAAACCCTAATATAACGTAACAACTCTGTCTGTCTCATTTACTAAACAGATCTTTTGGTGTCAACAAGGCAGTACCTTTTGCGTCATATTACAGTGAAGTTATTTATCTCAATTTCAATGTCATTTGCGAGTTGAAAACAAAGCGCGACACACTTGAACGTGTCGGAAACGAGAAGGCAACAACAATAACAACAGGATTCGTTTATGAAAAGACGTTTCCACCTCGAATGAAGCGGGACTAATGTAAAATTCATTAGTCTTGCTGCTGAGGTATCGCCCTCATAAAATTACAAGCTTCGTTGAGCGGAGGGCTTTCTTTCAACCGGTTGTTTTTTAAGACGAGTAATATGACGGGCGTCGCTGTTGAATGTTTCATGTGAATTATAATACGTGGTACAGATTGCTTTTGAAATTACATGTATATTGGGACGAGAGCCAAAAAAGTGATGTATTAATCTTTTTCAGCATGAATAAATTATTCTAAGATAAAATCGTGGCAAATTTCACGAAATTCCTATAACCTTATGTGATGAAAAATTTGATATATTTGGTAATGTCAGATTCTTAACTAATGAAACAATTGGTATATAAGTAGGTTAGTGGCAAAGAAGATATAATAATACTACTTAGTGGTAAAGCTGCAAACAACATTCTTTTCACGTAAATCCAGAATAATACTCCATTGACATTTGTTATTGTTAATTTAACTGGAGCTTAACTACCTACGTGCATCATTTTACATAGCTTATATGAATATGGATAGAAAAAATATACCTAAATTTTACATCGTTCTGGGTTCTGATAATAATTATTCCGTGTCATCCTGATATAGCACTTCAACGCTCTAAATATCTCCGTCTCGTCACCGAGCTATAACAATAGCAGATAAGAATGCAAAAAGCAAATCCAGACATTAAAGCATGAACAGTGCCAGATGACTAGACTAGATCGTATCTAAATCTACCAAGATCTATGTTTATTATCCATACAACAGCTAATATTTGTGTTAAATATTTATATTAATACAGATTATGCTGTTGTCACTTGAGGCAATTCTGAACAACAAACATGCATGGAAAATATTTCCAAGCTGCTGTCAAAACTGTCAAATATGTATTGGAATTTGACTTTGCTAAATATCCAAAATAATCCACCGAATTGAGATATTTATGATAGTATCGAGTCTCTGTAAAACTTGTGCCATATTAAGTCAATGTACCTCTTTAATTTTCTCGATTGATCACAATATTCCCCTGGTATATCTCTGTTCAATGTCCTAACCGTTTTTTTAATGTAAATGTTCTATATTATCTCCAGCCGAGTTTTAACTATGACATTTCTATTTTCACAGAATTACCGCTCATTGTGTCCCAACATCAAAGGTTAGACTAAATTAGTTTATATAAGGTTGCCGTCGTGACAACGTAATTTACTTTGGTTTGTTGTCATAATTTACGAGTAAGTTGCTTAGAGCTAACAAAGCGAAGCAAATTGAGAGTATTTTGAATTTTCTCTGTTGAGATGTAAATTGTTTAATTTTATTTTATCTCTTTTCATTATTTATTTTATGTGTTTTAAAATTTAATACCTTTAAAAAATCAGTATATTGATTGCTATTTAAACACCATTATCATGCATATTATCCGTCGCAAAATGTTACATATAACCTTTGTCAATAGATTCTGATTGGATTGTTGTCGGAGTTTGAACTGTATTTATCGTAACTTTGTAGTTCTATTTTAGCAGTGATATTTTTAAAGGTGGATATCCTACGCTGAGCACGCCATTGTATGTTCTCTATTAGAGAGCTGCAACTCTATCGCTTATCAGTTCTACACATCGTGCGCTCTGCTTAATTCTACTTCAACTAAAATAAATCTGTATGCTTGACGGATTTCTTCAATCCTGAATGGACAGTGTTCTTTGATATTTTTTACGGTTGATCCCATATAATTATTTGATTTTCAGCGTGTGTGTTTGTTTAAGCGTATTTGAAATGAGAAAAGGCACCAAGTCCAACACGCGAGCACATCAGACAGCCTGCACCGGTCCCGGATCCCGGGGGTCCCGCCGCCGTGCGTGACCGAAATTTTACGCTATATTTTGCTTCTCCCCAGCCGTATAAGCAGAATCAGAAGTTCAAACGAAGATGGAATAAAACGTATAACCATTCATATGCCAAAAATACTTCAAGATTTGGTAGGTTTTTATAAATCGATGCGATTACGGAATCAAATCTAAAAACGTTTGCAGAAGTGTCTGTGAACGCAAACAATGAAAAGAAATCAAAACATTGTAACAAGTGTACTGCCCTGTTACAATGTTTTCTTTTCTTTTCATTTTTACACGACAGTTTATAACACTTGGTAAAGTAATTTATTGTGAGTTCAATAAATCTAATACCAATAACTTAACCATAAAAGAAATACCTAATATAACTTAACGCGGTGCATTCTAACAGGCACAATATTAAATGAGCCAGTTTCCATATTATTCACGCTTCCATTTTTGGCTAGTGTTGCTTTACAACAAACGACCAGGAGATAAAGTTTAGACAAGCAACCTCAAAAAGTATTAGGTTAGTAAGTATCTACGTTTAAACTTACACAATACCGTAGTAATATTATATCTTCTTTGACAATGCTACTTTTTCTCACAAATCAACGTACCTGAAAAGAAAGCAAACACATAATTATTTCAGAACCGTAAAATATTTAAATTAACCAAAACATTAAAGGCTATCGGAATCCAATTGAAAACTCGAACTAATCCCTGTTAAACCAATATCACAAAAGTCGGAGGCCCCGTTTCAATTCGCCCTCAACTAGATAGTTGAAACTTTGCAAAATAATATCCCGAAAGACTTGAGTCGCGGATTGTACGTCGGGATAACGGCAATTGGAGTGTTATAAAAACTTTTCGTTTGTTTTATTCGCTCCTCGGTGGGGCCTTTGGAGAGCCTTTGTTGGGATTCGTCTGGACTCCAAATCGTTTTCCGATAGTATTTTATATGTAATGGACAATAACACATGCCTCGGGGCCCATTGCGAGGCGCGTTTATATTGACGACCTGTTCATAACGGGGAAGGATTTAAACGGACATTAGGTTTTTTATTGTTTGAAGGGATGCTGAGAGTTGACGGAAACTGGTATTGGACTGGGGTTTGGAGTCAATGGCTCAGCATAGGTGCTGAATGTTCAATCGGGTGACTAAAATATTGATGAAGAAAGAGCGGTAAGGAAACCAAAAAGATTTTAGCTGCATTTAAATGAAATGCATTGTATTTAAATTGACACCGACAACCAGTTTCACTCTGCTATGAGAGAAAGTGAGAAGATGATCGAGCGCAGTATAAATTCTACTTGAAAATTAAATAGTTTTTAAAGCTTTTCACCACGAAATTAATTCTGATTTGAAAACAACGACAACGTGATATTTATTCAGAAAGGGTTATAGCTCACCGGCTTCATCCGCAATTGCTAATATGTCGGCTTGGCTTGTCTTGTCTGGTGTAACATGTAATTATGTCAATGGACAGAAATAGTGTAGATTTTGTACTCTAAAGTATGTGATTAGAGTCATCGTCGAACTAATCTCCATCACCATATCGTCGTCGTATGTAGTTCGTATTAGCCGGATGGCTTGCCCTGGTGTCAGAGTTCATAAGGCCTTCCAATCTCAAAATATCTTTATAGAGCCCTAGTTAAGCTGACTTTTCTCCATCGAACCTTGAAGTTGTCGAATAAAAATAAAATACACAATATTCTCAAAACTATACTGTAGGGGATTCAATAACTCGTAACTCAATTCAAAAAACTTTGCTGGATAGAAATTAAATGCAAAAACACCGCTTTTAGAACAAATTCATGATTTCTAAGAAAGTTTATTGCATTTTTGGGCACTTTACTACACGATTACAATTTTTTTTGAATCTGTTATTTATGCACATGAATTGAACTAAAGCTTTTATCCATAAAATTTAGGAAAAAGTGCTAATATCAATTTTATATTGATTTTTGAATGCGAAAATCGGGCGAAACCGGGGGCGTATTGGTCTTCATCCGCTCATATGAAAAATTAGGCTGATACTATGGCGCCTTAAATAGCTAAACGGTTGAAACAATTTAAACTGTTGAAACTTGAAGCTCAGTTGTAATCATCGTAAGGTAAAAGTTATACTTCAATGGAAAGTTACCGACATAGCCCAGTGGATTGGCAAGTTGAAATAGCAGTGATCAGGGCACATAGCACGGAGGACTGATGACCGATAGGGTCGAAAAGTTCTCGAGTGGAGACCACGTACCGGCGTGCAGCGTAGGATATCCCAATTAAGACCGCAGAGACTGAGATCTTTAGGAGAGGCGTATGTCCAGCAGTGGAAGTCCTATGGCTAATGGATGAAAATATATCAAAATTTTGTATTTAAAACACACATTTCTCATGATATCAAAAATAAGTTCACACGATAGCACCATAAAAGCGTTAACACGTTAATTCCGTCCCTCTCTATCTCATTTCCATAAATTACTTTTACAGCTCTTTATAACTGAACAGTCATAAAATGCACTGAAATGGTATATTTCCTGCGCGCTTTAAAATCCTTCCGGACGCAGTTATGAATGTTATATGACGAGCGGGAATTACTGTCTGTCCGTCAGGGGGCGGCGCCATTATATTTATAGAATTATCTTGAAAGCAGTTTGTTTTCCCTAAATTACCCTGTCTAGTTGGCTAAAATGTAAGCTCCTAATATTAGGTACTGCTACTCTTATTTGAAATAGGGTCAAAAAAAATAGATCATTCGTATAATGATACACTGCAGGGTTATCCAGAACTGGTAAGTAAGTAAGTTAATTCGTATAGGCCGGCAAGAAATATAAATCAGCTGTCTCATACATTTTGTCGGTACAGAGTTGCAGTTTTGTACGGAACAGCTGTATAAGTTGTTCATAATGATGGTCTTAATCACCCCATTTCGGTTTAATACAGGGTAAGCAGAAAGCCTTTCAACAAGTTAGATCGTATAGTCAAAATCAAAATAAATTCAACTACAAGAGTTGTTGTTGTACTATTTACAATGCAATTGTGTATTGATAATTATTACCTTCATCTACCTTTATCTAACATGGATAGTATAAAATATTCTATATTAATTCAAAACTTAAAATTGTTATGATGATATTTTTGATTCTTGAATTACCGTTAATGAAATCAAAATCATGACTAAACGGTAAATCTCTATTTGTGATAGAGAAATAAATATAAAAAACTAAGGAGCTCTTAGCTATTAATAATAACAAGCACCTAAACGTAGCAATTGGTGTCAATAAGATAGTATGGTATTACAAATAGAAAACAATCAAGACAAAAGGAATTCTTCCAATAACAACAACAAACTGGATAACTTTCCCGACTCATGCATTTCTCGTCAACATAACAAACATCGGGACTATAAAACCAACTTTAACACTTCCACGCTAGAAATACACGATCGCGCCACTGCAAGCTGCCGTCAAGCCACCATCAAGCTGCCGTCAAGCAGTATTGACGTTAACTGCATTACAGGATTGATAGCCGCGAAGGGTTACACCGATTTTATTGTCAGTGGTGGCAAGTTCGGGGGAATTTTCAATCACGATGGAGCTAGTGCGGTACGGCAGTCTCGGGTTGGCTTTAACTTTGCTTGGAATTATTGAATTGTGGTCGACTGGGTAGGTTTATTTAGTAGCTGGATCAATATATATTTTATTTTGATTGGTAGGTGGCTAAGTCGATCTTTGGATAGCTTGATCTATAGATTTTAAAATTGCGACTTACGGAATGCTTTACGAAGTTTTTGTTTTGGTTAGAGCTCCCAACCACAGTCTCAACCGTATTCGTGATTTAAAAATATAACAGATTTAAGTATAAACAAATTTTTAGTGTATTTTGTAGGCTTTTTTGTAGAAAATTTACTGTTTCTTGATACTTAATGAAGTTAGTTAGATAATAAGGCAGCTACAAACATAATGAACTCGAAATTTGGTCCACGTGTAGAATAGAATAATATGACCGCCCAATTACCTTTATAATGAAGAGTTATGTTCAGTAATGAACTTATAAAGGCTGAAACAAATATGAGGCACACATTAAATGGGACTGAAATTAACGATTGGATTAAATTGAACAATCAAACCGTCATCTCTATGATACCTACTATATGATAGATACTGAATCTAAATTCAATAGAATCAAATTCAAACCATAGGATAATTTCGAGACAAATAAGCTTGCAATGGCAAAATAATGTCCCCAATTGAGTGTGAATTTCAATCGTAATAACTGTGTCTTAATTTATTCACGACATTAAGCAATACGATTATTAGATAATAGTACATTGTACACCGAGGGGAGAAAACGATCTATTTCTGTTCGAGAGTATGTTTAAGCCCGACGCGCAGTGGAGAGCTTTTTATTTTAATGGCAACAAGTCCGAGATTGACCAGTTATTAGGTGGATAGATATATTACATAAACGCATGTATACAACATCCTTGAGGTGGAAAAAATAATGATCATTAAAATCGCAGGATTGCACTGAATGCAAGCTGCTACCAACCGGTCTTATAAGATACTATTATATAAGCCTATGTCTAGCCGTGGACGTGACTATGGCTGATTAATGGAAGGAGACGTTATTGACCAGTCTAATGTTAATCAATTGAAAACAAGACTTATCCAGCACTATGCAAGATTGACGTTTATTGCTCCCATAAACATTAGAAGTTTACGTGCTCATATCGGTTGTTTTATTCCCTTCGGTTACTGTTGACACAGTTAATGCAGCAGTTACTATCGGTTGTTTTATTTCTTCTGTTACTAGCGACACAGTTAATTTAACAGTTAGTTCGGCTCGTGGCTATTCAGAGCTTTATGTGACCGCGCACTTGAAATGTGTGGTATTCATTACGGCAGTTATATGGTTATAGCGTTATTTTAGAGAAAATGTGTGTTTATTTCTATTTAAATTAAAACTACTACTACTAAAACTTAGTACTGCTATTATATTGATAGACTTTTACTTTATGTTTAAAGTAAGTAGGTCGCGCGCGACGATATAAAATGTCATAGGTACTGAACCAAGCAACGACACAACTCAGATTTAGTCGTAGTGAAATAGTAACACTCATAGACGCTCTTCTTTTTCTTCGTCTTGTCAATGATCCAAAAATATTTAAAATATTTTCTACGAACTTAGTTAACTGAGAATCCACAATGTATGGCGTCGTACATAATTATCTTCTATCGTATAGAGACTCGAACACTTAAAATATGAGCAGGTGATTCATAATCTGCTCTAATGACTCTAGATAAGTAGTAAGGTAATAGATGCGAGATGAATCTATGGATAGAGTTATGCTTGGAGTCTCTCTGCGAGATCGAATAAGAAATGAGGAGATTCCTGGAAGAGCCTGGCTATAATAATAGACCAGGGCACATATTACGGAGGACTGATAGCCTAAAGAGTAAAACACTTCTCGAGTGAAGACTACGCACAACAACAAGCACAGCGTAGGATGTCCACCTGCACGATGGATAGATGTCGTCATTAACATCGCAGAATTGGGCTGCATGCCAGCTTCCAACCAGTCTCTCTGTTGGGGAGGACTATGTCCACCAGTAGACATCCTATCTTTTTTATCCAATAAAATATTGTCTGTCTTTTGCTTATGTTAGATGTGATTAGCAACATACCGAGATAAATAAATAAATATTTTGGGACATCTTACACACGGTCTCTGACTCCAAACTAAGCAAAGCTTGTGATATGGCTGCCAGAAACTGATATACTACATAGATATAATATTTTTAAATACATACTTATATAGATAGTACCTAAATAACACCCAGACACAGAGCAAACACCTATGTTCATCACATAAATATTTGCCCTGGGTGGGGATCGAACCCACGCTTCTTGCATCCAGAAGTCAGGGTCACTAACCGCTGAGCCACCGAGGCATTCGACAAAAATAAACTACAAAAATAAAAAAGAAAGAAGAGATAAATGACAAAGAGAAACCTATGCACGACAGTAGCTCATCAGAGGTTGACAAAGATAATACAAATGTATTGCGGATTGTATCGTGTTGCCAAATGAAACCGGTCGCTAACTCGCGGATCGATCGTCCTGCCGCAATCGTCCCCGGGGGCGATCCTGCCTCACCCGATACTTTGATACTACCCGCGATACTTTTTATACGAGGGGACTATTCTCAACTTCGAGAAAACTAGTAAAATTTGTGTGATCTGAGAATTTTGTGAGTGATGGCCTCATCAACACTGCAGGATCGCGCTGGATCGCGCCTTAGAGACCTATATGTCTAGCAGTAGGGTGTCCACCCTATGGCTGCTGGATGGATGAGTGGATTTGTAAATCTAGTCAAAATGTAGCAGCTAACAAACGTTGTTCCTTTTAGTTGACGAACAAATCTAAAATATCATTATACTCATTATTAGGACCAACTTTTACTATGAAATCAAACCAGATTTTTAAAAAACCTGCTGTTCTATAAATTTTGTTAACAGTCGATGAACTTACGACAGGTATCTCCCCATTACCTTGTCATTTTTTTGTTTTTTCCCGAACAGATGAACCCGTTTTTGATTTTCCCTTTTTCGTTTGTATGGTGAATTAGTTGTGAGTATTATTGGCTATGTTTCATCAAAATCTGTAGATCCGTTGCAACGTTGTCAGCTTTTTGTCTTGTTAGATATTGTAATAATGTACTCGTAGCTTATATCGCGTGCTTAAAAATAGGCCCCCAGCTGCAATAGTTTCGGACGTGAGGTCGCACGGCGGATTTGTGAGGAGCCTCATAATCCGGAATCGATGTAATTTATCGAGGACAGCCAGCTACTTGCAAGACTCTTTCACCCTTGAGCATGGGGAGTATAGGGGAAAGTTTCCTTTCAGCTGATGTGGATAAATATTTCTTGCAGGCGACAAAAAAATAGGATACCATTTTACACAACACAAATACACTTCACAAATTTGGCATGGACAGGAAGTGAACTAGCTTAGTTGGTAAAGCGTCGGGCCGGTGATCTGAAAGACGCAGGTTCAAGTCGCGACCAAATTTTCAAATGTTTACTCTTTGAGGATACCATTATAGTTATAATTAGGTACTATCTATTTTTACTACCAACAACGCAACAATCGCAAATAAATCAAGTGTAGGTAATGTTTTTACACGTACCTAATTAGTACATAGCAGTCTTCGGAAAGATGATCGTGGGTAGCTTTTCCATCGACGCGCCACGGAAAACACGATAAGTTGTGGGTCTCACATGTTTCAACCGTTTAGCCATATCAAGGTCTGTTGTTCGCAGTTGTTCCTTAAAGTTGTTTTGTTCATTATACGAATTCACTTACAAAGTCTCAAAATTGACAAAGAAGGTTTGAATTACCCCTTTTTAACCTAGTATACCCTTTTCAAATAATCCCGTATTCCCCACACCCCACCAAAGCGCACCCGACAATATTCGCTTGTTACCTCGCCACCCTCGCCGGCAATGCATTGCTTTACTTCGGCAAAAGTTCTAGTAATTATTTAATTATACATTATAACTGATTTGAGTATGAGATATTTTTTTTATATAAACATAACGAAATGAAAACAAATAGTATGAATATTTTTTACAGCAATTTCCGTGAAAACACTTCTATGAGAGTCAAAGAAACTTACTTTTTGTAAAGAATGACTGACTTCTATGAAGCGATTTCATGTTTAGTTTCATACTAATCTGGTTATCAACTTGCGTTTAGTATGGCGAGGTCGCAAAACAAAATCTAGTATAATTATTATGTAAGTTCGTATAGACCCGGACCCCATCGCATTGGGGCGCATAAGACATTTAGTTGTAACCGCGCCACCCTCGCCTCGATAATTAGCACTGCTTTACTTCGACGGAAATCGTTAAAATATCCGTTCGTCAGGTCATGATTTGCGTGGGGCTGGCTAATGTATGCCGTGGGAATACTGCGGTGGAAACGGGGAAATTTGACGCGTTTTGGGGTTATTTTTGCACGACAAATTGTGTGATTTGGGATGTCCGAAAATATTTCAGAAAAAAATATTGAATGGAAATAAAAGCTTATTATATACTACGAGACTAATTGTGCACTAAAATTAGGATATAAAATCAAATAAATATCCCATCAGCCCGAAGTTTCGACAGAGTTACATCAATTGTGGTCACGGGTAGACTGGTCGAAACATCGGTATTTATTTTTTCGTTCGGTCTCGTAGTAAATAATAATAATGTGTTCAAATCGCGAAAGTTTAAAAACAACTTAAAAGCTAAAGTACGGCTGGTTTTATATATCATTATCAAGCACAGCATTATTTATCCCACTGCTAGGTTTAGGCCACTCTCTCACTGTGTCAACTGCCCCGGTCTTGTGCCAATCGTGTCTAGGTGCGATTTCGACCATATCTTCGACCCGTCTCTCACCTGAACGATCTACGCTCCATTTATTTTTTTAGTGTTATATGCTAATAAAATGTGCATGGTTAATAAAAGGTTAAAAACAATGAAAAGAAAAATGTTAACTAAGAATCAGTTCTGTTTTGTTATATGCAGAGATCAGTTTTAATTTGATATGCTGTGCCATACATAAGTGCTATACCGCGTAAATACCACTAATAGATACCACATTAATTACTACTTAAGTGGTAATTTATGATTCTAGGTAAATATTTATAGCTGTTATTAAGCTGTGAACAAAACTGCAAGGAATCATAAAATATTGATTTACATTTGAAGCTCATTTTCTAAATACATAAACCTTTTGTCACAACAAAAAACAAATTCGTTACGATAGAAATATGGCAAAAATCATCTTAGTAGTTTACATCACAAAATAGCTAATATGTTTTGTCCAGTTATTGACATCGACATATCAAATAGTCTGACTCATAACTTGTATACATAAAAAACATATACCAAAACGTAAAAAAACTTTTTCAATATCGACGATTGAGTTCCCAGACAAGTGAATATCAACTCCAGACTAAAAATAATATGCGAAGTATATTTCTGCTAGACAATAACTTTTACTTGGCATTGAAAAACTTTCCCATCGCATCAAAAGTTGCGACAAACTCGATCTCCGGCGCAGTAAAAGTCGAACCGACGCCAACGGTTTGACGCGAGAAGAAAAGCTATGATTTAACTAGGCAGTGGAACAAATAAGTTTGGTCCGCCACAACCCATGGTCAGCAAAACAACAAGAAAATCTATTTTATTTTGTTTTTTTTTTTTAGAATAAAGTTAATCCGAATTGGAGATTGTAATCTCTTAAACGCAGTTTCAGTAAACCTATGTCTCGATAAGGTGACAATATTCAATAATCTATATTATTTTTTGCAAAACAGCACGAACGACTTCACCCGTGTATAATATTTCTCACGGATCGATGTAACATTTTCACATTATGGTTGATTCAGAAAAAGTCTCAACTGATTTCAATAAAATTAAAATGGTACCAATTTCTAAGTTCACTCTTTCCAATAAAGAAAGAATTATTGAAATCGGACTACTATAAAAAAGGTATGCGTGGTTATACTTAATAAAATATATACGCATCGAATTGAGTACCTCCTCCGGTTCGTCGGCTAAATATATTGCGGCAACGATTCGATGATATCGACTCAAGACAGGGATAATTGCGAAAAAGTGCTGAGTAGGTTATAAGTTTGGAACAAAAAAGCCTACTAATCACTTCTTTATGTATGTTTCTTTATGCTAGTCTGGTCCATTTAATGATTTTTTGCGAACCAATACCATTTTATGTATTTCACTTGTGCTGCCCATTATTTTACCCGTCATAATTCTGTACAAATGAAAATACAATCACTGACAGAACAGACATTCTCGTCACATTACTCGTATAGTGACCGTGGCAGTTGTTTTTACAGACTTCCAAAAAGAAGGAGGTACTAAGTTCGTCTGTGTGTACTTTTTTTAAATCTTTTTTTAGTTTGCAAGGGTAGTACTTCCAGTAGTGGTAATTGTAGCCGTGGTGGTCAAGAGGTAGTGACACCCGCCTTACAATCGTGAGGTCGTGGGTTCGAATCCCCGGTCCAGTACCAATGAGTTCTTTGGATTTTATGTACAGAATTTCACATCACTGGGTTTTCGGTGAAGGAAAACATCGTGAGGAAACCTGCGTACGTCCTTAGAAGAAATTCGATGGCGTATGTGAATACACCAACCCGCATTGGGCCAGCGTGGTGGATATGGCCCAATCACCTTTTGTGGGTAGGCCTACGTCTTGCAGTGGACTATTAAAAAGGCTGATACAGTACTTCCAAAGCGGTCCCATTTAAATTTTATCGAATAGGTTAAGCCGTTTTTGATAAGTCATCAGTAATGTACCTACATAGATGTCACATCGATTCGTGCATACTATTTAATTTGTGTACACGGTGGAAGTCGATATTGAATTTTTTTGCGATAAAATAATTATATTGTCGAGACAAGTCTAAGGTTTTTACCGTTAAAAACATTTATCAGTCTAGCTGTAGCAGATGCAAACCATGCAACGCTAGTACCAGATCTTAAAAGCTTCAACTTTTTCCGGAGCTATGTTTGCTGACCACAAGTTGCAAACCAACGAAAATTTCAGAACCAGACATTCAAATAGTTCGCCCTGGGGATACGGCTGGCAGTTTATCGAACATAAATTCGGCAACCGATACTCGATACAAACGCAACAACTCGATACAAATGCAACAATGGCAGCTTCCGGCTGGCGCCCTGACAACGGACTATATCGGAAGGGGCGCTGAGCTAGAATGCTATTGATGACTATCTCTTCCGGAATGAGAACATCACTAGAGCCGTTAGTTGAGCTGGGGTTAGCATTAGCTTGTTGTGTGTATTGTTTACTTCACTAATTTGTATTTTGGACTTGTGTGTATTTCGGTATAGCTCGCGAGGTAAGCTCAAAAACTGCAAGTACTTTACAAAAGCTGAATTTTTGGTATTACGTTATCTTAGTGGTGTATAGTACAATAATACCTTGGAGTCAGTCAGCTATTTTATGTAGTTTTATTGGCGGTACAAATTTGAATCAAATAAAATAATAGTTTAAAATCACTAGAAAACCCCGCTTTAGTGCCTATCTCCCGGCTTCGTCATCAGACCTTGAAACCTAATCATGGTCAAAGTTCATTACAAGACTTTTCTAAAAAACCCAAAACAGTTATAATACGATTTTCCATCATGAAATTCCAGTTCATATCTTCCGGCTCCATCATCTGATCAGTTCGACAGTACCATATTATTGTACTATTGACACTTGAAAGATGTTTAAATTAGTTACCTTAGATTCCATTACATAGATACATACAGGTCGACGTGTTAAAAAAACAACGTCATACGTACATCCAACAATTCCTTTGTTGCTGGCCGCTGCATTAATGTACCTACTACTTAATGTTAATTAATTTTCATTTGTTCACATACTTCTAGGTCATGAGTGTTACAAACATGGCTTATCAAAATAGCGACGTAAGGACAGCAGGCTGGACAGATTAAACAAATTAGATTTTCCCTCATGGGAGGTTTTCAATGAAAATCATGGATTGGCGACTGTAGAGTCATTCATTTGTATACCGTACAAAACGGGACTGCTAATAGGGCCTATTCTGTGGGGACAGCATAACCGTAGTTTTCAAGCTGTTTGCATTCATGTAGAAAACAGAAACTGGGCAACCTGGCAAAACCTACACTATGTGAGCAACTGAATAACTATAAAATAAACTGTAAAATAGTAACTGAATTCATCTGATCTAAATGTAACTGGAAATACATATACTTCAATTGGTTTATGTAGATAATATATCAGTTACCAAAGTAAATAAATATGAAATGCCTTAATCAGGAACCAATCATGACAAAACCGTTAAATTAATCATGTAATCAGTAGCAGCCATTGAAACCAAACTTATGTACTAGTAGCAACATAGTTAAAATCAAATATGTTTCCTACACACGACAAACCGTATAAAATTCTTGTTCTTGTCCAATTACAGATCCTAATCGGGAAAACCATGTCAACAGTGCTCTTATCGTCATATAAATTTTACTTTAACTGTATTTCAAGCTACATGATATCTAATTTCTGTATTAAAACGAACTGTTTAATATCATTATTTCTTTGAGTGAGATGTTTATTCAAATTAACAAAAGTATTTCTTACATTAAAGTCATAATACTTATATTTCACGTTTATTGGATTTGTTGGAATGAGATCTAATCATGGAGTTGGACATTTAACACTTTTGTAATTGGAGTGAGAAGTGAAGTGGAGGCGGTAGAGCTGATTAAAGCCGAAGCCGCGTTTTATTGAGATAGGCCTGCTCTATAAAATTGTACCGGTGGGTTTCATTCGGACTGGATAGATTGAAACTTGGCAGTTGTAACTAATTTAAGTTTTAGTTTCAAGTTTCCGGAGTTAAATACCCACACATCATCATTATTTAACCTAAAACACCTGACGTCTGCCTGCTGAATATACGCTTGTTAGCGCCTCTTGCCGTAGAATACCTGATAGTTACTACTAAAAGGGTCCTACGCCATAGATACTTAATAGTTTGTATGAAAAGTAGCTAATGCCATAGAATATAGTAGCACTTTGTAGGTGTTAACTAATGAGATGTTTTGAGGGCAGTTCGCCCTACGCTATTATCGAGAATAGACGTTGTGAAAAGTATAAAAATCTTTAATTTAATTCCTCCCCTTCTGTCATCAGAAGTGGGATTGGAAAACTCACCCCCACAATGGACAATAAATTAGTGAAAATGATAATAAAAAAACTGGTACATTGAACTGAGTGTGAATATTAAGACAAGTGAGAGACAAAATAAGTGAATATAAAGTGTGAAATTGTGAACAAAAATAATGAACAATGTAAATTAATGAAAAACAGTGATTTAAATAAATAACATAAAAATAGACAAATAAAAAAAAACGGACAGTAACTGAACGATTAATAACCAAATAATGTGATTGAAGTCCCAAAAATAATTGATCGAATCATTTAATCAGTTATCCCGAACTTTGATCCAAGTATTGTTTCAAATTAAGTTTAAAAATAGATTTCTGCGGCTGTTATGTTGGACTTGAAACGGCAACGGGACGACGCGACGTAGGTAGAGACCAACTCAAGAGGAGTACCGTTTAAGTGGGCACACCACCATGCCAGCTGACGTGTAGAAAAAATGGACGACGCCGCGCGCCACACTTGGGCATTGAACAAAAGGTCTTGAAACTGCATTCCTAAAATAATAATGTTTGTGCCGAGATTTAAAAAAATATTGCGAACATGTGACGTGACAAAATGAATATTGAAGCAGTTGAAATTGCCATTTTATGAGGTAATAATGCAGTTTTATGAAGGTGAATATATTGGAATGTATTTAAGAGACCATACGTAAGTGAACCCGACACAAAATCAATTGAAAGTAGCAACAAAAGATTAACGACGTATTAAATACATATCTAATGACGTGCTGATTTTGATAAATAACCACCATAGCGAAACGAATATGCTGATGAATTTTTTTGGAAAAATATTATGTGAGAAAAATGAACTACTGGTTGTCATCTCTGTGGTCCGATTATAAATCTTCAACGACTGCCAACGAGGTTGAAAATGACCTGAGTGATTTCGAGCGCTGCCATGCCATCCAGAAGTAAAAATATAATACATTATTTTTCCGTGCAAAAAAAGGACTATGTGTTGAAAAATGTTGAATTGGAATGATGGATGAATCTTAGATGAGATGCAGTATTGACTGATAGATTTGCGAGGTATGTTAAAAGAAATGTTTCTATTTTTGTTAATGAAGTACTTTTTATCTTGATTGATCCGTAACAAAGATAAATAATGAATGAGTGAATGAGAAATACTTATGATTCAATTTTAAAACTTGATATTGATATTTCTTACTTCATCTAAGGAAAGTTTGAAAAGTTAATATTTTCGAAGAAGACGGGTTTTTACATTATCATTTGAAAACATAGAAATGAAGATCATAATTATTACTAAGAAAGTATGTCATAATTACATTTGAACAATGCAACGGAATGGTACCTAAAAATAAGAGTTGAAGTTTATCTTATTCATAGAACTGAAATGTTTTTAACAAAGAATTGATTCGTGAGTCAAGCGTGGCATAATAACAATAAACGCTCCAAAATTATTTTAAACAAACATTCCAGTCATGAAGTTGCTAACAAAAACCATACTGTTATTGGTCCCACAATCATGAGGATAAGGGCTGAGGATAGGTACTTGAGAACTAACGTCTGCAACTTTTATCGGCTAGCGACGGGTCGATAACTAAATGAAAAGAATGTTGACGAAACTTAATTTTTTGGGTCTATCCTCAGAACAGCTGTATCAAACCTTGACGGAAAATAACTAAAAGCTTCTAATATGATAAAATGTGCCGTCAAAATGCATCATCATCGTCGTGAATAAACAAATAAAATTGAAATGATGAAATTAATTGGGCATACTAAAAGTATGCTATTTTGACATTTGAAAATAATAATCAAAGAAGAAGAGTATAAAAAAGTAGCTCAACGTTGATGATTGCATAAACATGAAAAGTGAATCTGAGCTGAGTCTAAATAATTTTTATTGGAAAATGAAATGCTGTGAAAATAAAATACAAAATATAGCCATGATAGGAGATGGAAAAAGGAATACAAAATTGTATTTTGTATGGTCAAAGACAAAATGAGAGTGAAATTGAAAAGAAAATTAAATGCCATAAAATACGATGTGGTATCCGTATTGGTAGATGGCAACACGGCATTGTTTAAATAGACACGAAAATCCCAGACTCGAAAAAAAAATGGGTTTTCAGTAATTACAACATTTTTTTTTCAGGTTTAGGTTCTAATATTTTTTATTTCAGGGACAAATTAACATTCCTTTTATTTCAGAGACGATTGAATAAAAAAGTTAAAAATTACAAAGAGCGAAAATATAAAAATAAAAGTTTCAAAACAATTATTTAAAAATTATTGTGTGAAGCAGCAAACAGAGCGAAAATAAATATATGAAAAAGTTTCAAAACAATTATTTGAAAATTATTGTGTGAAGCAGCAAACAGAGCGAAAATATAAATGAAAAAGTTTCAAAATAATTATTTGAAAATATTGTGTGAAACAGCAAATAGAGCGAAAATATAAATGAAAAAGTTTCAAAATAATTATTTGAAAATGATTGTGTGAAGCAGCAAATATTAATTTATTGTTTGAGTATCTGACATAATTATGTACAACTCGTAGAAACATTGAAATGTTGCAATGCAACGAAGTTACTGATAGAAAATACCGCAATTTGTAAATAATTTGAAAGAGTTCAGCACTTATTTGGTATAGCAAGATAATGTATCAATAAAAAAAAATACCGCCATTTGTAGAGAATTTAGAAGAGTTCAGCCTTTCTTCGGTACATCAAGACAATTTATCAGAAACAAAATTATTATATTATTAGAATATGTGAATTTTGCGTGATTTTAGCGCAGTGCAAGCCCTTCCCACTTAACACCAACAGATGCTCATTGAGGGACAAGGGATATCTACCTGCCTACGCGCTGGGTGCTTAATTTTGAAGTAAAAAATGAAGAAATGAAAATGAAACATTCAATGAACTATCGACTGGATGATGAGACAAACAAATGGAGAAAACAAAAAAAAAACACATTTATTGCAATTTGGGCTTGAAGAGCGAAGAGTACATTTATAAAAATAGAACAACCAAATTTCAATAACCTTTTTATTGGATCTAATTTGTACATGAAGAGTACATTAGTCAGAATGAACGAGCGAATTTCACTTCAAAATCACTTCGATATTTATGATCAAATGAAAAATCAGCCGCACCCCTTTGTGTATCAAATCTGATGTAGCTACAAGTGATCCTCGAAAAGACGAAAAATTATTTAAAATTCGTCGAAACATTTCACATTATCACACAAATGCCAAGGTAATGTTGTTTATACTGTGCCGCACCGAATTTTTAAAAGTCTGCTGAACAATGATCTGAAAACGAAGAGCGAATGGCACCACGCTGTGCCAGCGCGGAATAGTGGATATTTGCTATTGTATTTTGTATTGCTTTATTAAAATCTTGTACTATCAATGTTGAACAGCAATGATTACAAACAATATGGCAAATGAAACAATACAATGAACTCTATACAAAACAAAAATGTTTATCACGAGATATTTACAAGTCAGATACATACAAGTTTGAAGTTGAATTTGAAAAAAAAAAACGCAGACGGATTAAAAAAGAGAAGATTTTACTTATTTGCAAGTTGCACATCTAAATAACGTCACGGAATCAAGAGCAAATGACCGTGTTAGCGACAAAGTTATTGTATCTACTCTGGAAAATTTAATTTGAAATAAAGCTCTGGTAACTTCTGATGGTCAAAATAATAAAAAGTCCAGCTTTGGAAAAGCTAATGTGAAATAGCGAAACAGTTTTGGTATCTGCTCTGGAACATCTAATTTGAAATAAAGCTCTGGTAACTGCTGATGGTCAAAATAATAAAAAACTCAGCTTTGGAAAAGCTAATTTGAAATATATTTCTGGTGAAAGCTGATGTGAAATAATAAAAATTATGAGATGTGTGTAAGTACAAAAAAATGCGTTAGCCGCTCCTTCGGAGTGCGCTGAGGTCGCATTCAAAGGCGTAAGCCGCTCTTTCAGAGCGAGCCGGGATCGCATATCAAAAAAAAATATTTAAGGCGTAAGCCGCTCTTTCAGAGCGAGCCGGGATCGCATATCAAAAAAAAAATATTCAAGGCGTAAGCCGCTCTTTCGGAGAGCGAGCTGGGATCGCATTACAAAAAATAAAACATTAAGGCGTAAGCCGCTCTTTCAGAGCGAGCTGGGATCGCATACAAAAAAAAAAACATTGAGGCGTAAGCCGCTCTTCCGGAGCGAGCTGGGATCGCATATAAAACAAAAAATATTTTCAGCGTAAGCCGCTCTTTCAGAGAGAGCTGTGATCGCATATAAATAAAAATATTTACAGCGTAAGCCACTCTTACAGAGCGAGCTGGGATCGCATACCAATAAAAATAAATTGCGTAAACTACTCAAAAGAGTTTGTTGTGATTTCTATAATCAGGCGTAAGCTGCTCGAAAGAGTTTGCAGAGATCACTAAACACAAAAAAATAAAATTAACATCGACGTTAAAATAATGCGTTAGAGACTCTACATTCACTCTGTGGCTTCGCCACAAAAATAATAATACAAAAAATTGCGTTAGTTAATAACTGTAAGGGTGTTATGTAGAGTTAGTGAGTATTGTGAGTCAAGCCACTTTGCAGGTTTCATTGAAATAAATAATATGAAAAAGGGTCACTGACCGCTCCGAGGGTTACTCCGAAGTTTCGAAATAACCACAAAACGAAACTGATCGTATATGATATTGCCCTGCACTGGCCATATTATTATGTATCATGATACATTTGGTTTTGTTTGTTAATGTAATGTTGTGCGTTTTGTTGTTATAAAACACTAAGTGGCTAATGTAAAACTTATGGCATTAACGTTGAGAAATTATTTATTAAAATTGACGTTTTATTATATTGATTAACACTAATTGAAATTATGTTATAGTTTGTGTTTTTATATTGATACTGACACACTATTTTATTCAGAAATTAACTACAATGCTTATTGTTGATATGTATTATTATAATTATTGTGAAAGCCTTACGAGATCGGAAGGCATTGCAGGAAGGCCGTGTTAGCGCCTCTTGCCGTAGAATACCTGATAGTTACTACTAAAAGGGTCCTACGCCATAGATACTTAATAGTTTGTATGAAAAGTAGCTAATGCCATAGAATATAGTAGCACTTTGTAGGTGTTAACTAATGAGATGTTTTGAGGGCAGTTCGCCCTACGCTATTATCGAGAATAGACGTTGTGAAAAGTATAAAAATCTTTAATTTAATTCCTCCCCTTCTGTCACGCTCATTCAAACCTGAGACACTTCGTTTAGATTTTCAGTAGATATGATTTTACTGATACTTATAATTAGGTGAGGCCCAATTGTTGGCAGCTTGTAATCATCCCACTTATCTTTATTTTTATCTTTATGGTAAATTGCTATTTCCTTGCATAAAGCTTTTTCACCATTTACGGTTTTTCGCATGTTATCTGCACTGATAATTTTGATGATCTTGGTTATCTTTGTTTATTTATTTTGAGTGTGTTGCGTTGTCATTGCATGTACACGAATTATATTGGTATGGAATTAATACATTTTTTCTTCGTGTTTCTAGTTCTAAGGAGGGATCGACAGAAGCTCCCCTGAACAAAATCACCCCAGGAGAGGTGGCCTCCACTAGGTCGCTCAAAGTAAAGGTGTTTGGGCACCGAGGACAGGACAGCAAGATAATTAATACATAGGTAATCAGTTTTACAATTATCCTAAATCACGTCACGTGCGACAACAAATTCTGATAATCCTTCCACGATCTTAACAGCCCATTTGTTAAGTTCAACAATCTCTCTCTGCCCTTCACCCCGGTTCTACGTAACGCAGTAAAACATTTTATCACACCACTAATAACAATAAACGTCATCAACACCCCGATGCACTCGTGTCGAAATTTATCGCCTATAAACTTATACGATACCGTTGAAGGCTCAAATCAAGTCTCGCTGTCGAGCTAGTTTTAGCGTAAACTACATTCTGAATTTGCTTAGTCACCATCATCATTAACATATGTATGGTGTCTAATGTCAACAATGACAATCTCTACAATAGATTTACAACAAAAAACCCTGGTGTATGACTCGCGCCCAGTGTAATCTTGCGATTCTATCAGATGGTTAGTCTACTTGTAGTATTTGCGATACAGTGTTTCATATTTTTGTCAATTTTCGTGTAAAGATACATACTACACTATACCACTACGAACTGATAGATGATGGAGTTGCATGGCTCTCAAATAGAGAACAAGTATAAGCAAACGCAGAGTAAAACATTCAGGTCGCACAGACCAAAAGAAAATATTTACTCCTAGCGGAGCACAGCCCTCGCAAAATCATGTTGGATATAAGCAGCTTGCAATCGAAAACTCGCAAGATCATGTTGGATATAAGCAGCTTGCGATCTAAAACTCGCAAGATCATGTTGGATATAAGCAGCTTGCAATTGAAAACTCGCAAGATCATGTTGGATATAAGCAGCTTGCAATCGAAAACTCGCAAGATCATGTTGGATATAAGCAGCTTGCGATCGATAATTTATGTATATATAAATGACAGATTACGCAGACGATCGTCAAATACTTGATTCGCCAAGTTCTATACTCGTCAAATCTATATTTGCCACATTCGCGACACATTAAAACCTTAAGAAGCTTATCTTTAGTAATTGACAGCTCACAGCTGATGTGATTATAATTTATTATGCTAAATCACACATAAACATTTAACTTTTATATTTTATTTCCTAGCCCATAAACAAAAAGTTTTAATGACTCAACAACATTGCCAGTCCATTAAAATATTTGTGCGTTCCATTGTATAAAAAACTTTAGAAAACAGCGGGAACTGGCAACACTGCAACTATCCCGAAACTTCAGCTTCGTTATCAGAAAACAAAAGAGCAAAATAATGAGCCATTATTTATGCAGCGAACAATTTGAATGGCTAATGAAAGGCAGTTGGGAGTAAAGAATACACTTTCAGTTTAATAAAGTTTGCAGAGAAAAGAAGCGTTTATGGACAAAGTTCTGTCTTGGGGGAGATGGACACTTATAGTCTGAGCTCGGTAGCATTTTTTTCACATCCCGTCCTGCTCGCTCGTGTTATCCAAGTGGTTGGTGCAAGCAGGATAAAAACAAATCCAACGTGACTACGCTTAGTCGATAAGGACCCTGATCGAGGGGAGGATGCGACAAAAGATTTTATGTTTGTGTAAGATTGCAACGGGAAGCTTTTGAACTGAGAGGGCACTTGGAGATATAACAGAACAAAAAAACAATAAGATAAATTATATTGACTGTTTATTTTCACAATAAATTATATTGACTGTTTATTTTGAAATGCGCTATTAAATAAGGGAGAAAAAGCTTACATCAGTGACACAACACAGGCAGACTGATAATAATGATGATCGATTTCCAATGAAGAAATTGATTAATTAATTACATATCTTTCACAATTCTTATATTACACGTTAAATTTAATGAAAATATTGCCACGAAAAGCCACAACAGTAGCAAATATTATAAACAAGGAATAGTCATTGCATCAAAAAGCTAGACATAAACTAGAAACAATAAAAACGAAAAAAAATAAATTAGCAATTAAGCCTCACAAATGTATATAGATTAGCATGGAAACGAAAAAATAAATTCAGCCAATTCTATAATAATATTAGGGTAGTGAAAACAAAAATTAATATGATTGAGATATAAAGAGATACAAAAAACTAAAACAGATTGATGTCGGGATGTGAAAAATTAACATATTGATAATTGTATATAAATAAGGAAACAGCAAAGCAAAAAGAATAGAAATTCAACAATAGAATCCAGTCAAGAAAATATAAATATTGACATCCAGAATCCGTTAAATCGCCTCCATATTGACTGGGGCTTGTCACCGGCGGTAAACATTGGCCTTGCGCGCCGACCAGCTATGCCCACAAACCTAGACATTGGACAATACTACAGCTATGGTATGTTATGGACAAATTGTAGGAACTGTGAATCACTTGGAATCGTTGGGAAAAGTCCGGTGAATCATAACTAGAACCTTTTTTGCTAGAAAAAAATATTTACTATAACTTTGCGTATTTAATGGCACAGTAGCTCGATGATTAGATGTTGCTTTGCTAATTTAAAATTTTATTTTGGTTTTGCATTGCGAGTCAGCTATCCGATGACTAAGCGTTCTTTGACTTCACCAGTAACCAGGAGACAGCGGAATCTGAAGTAGCGTTAGTTTCAAATGTGTAGCTACATCGCTATTTGCTAGTTCAGTAGACATTTTCATGGATGCTCAGTTGAGTATTTTGAAATAACTTGGAAGATATCATGGGTTAGCAAAAGCAAAAAACGAGGACGTATATTTGGTTATGTTTTCTAAATTGTCGAATGCAGATCTTTCCCGTTTACTTTCTGTAGTGATCTTCTTCAATGGATGATTTAAAAACTCAGGAGACACCTGAATCAGACAATTCAGAGCAGGCGCAAATCACAATGATATTAGGCTCAAATTTTAAAGACGCCCTCGTAAATTTAATAGCAACGTAAAAAAGTGTTTCTTTTATCAAATGCTTAATTATTATTGTAGTGGAAAAGAAACAGGAATATTTTAGATTGCTATTTAAATTACGATGGCGCCTTTAAAATTGGACCTATTATGGATCTTATATTATTTCTGTGAATGATTTGTGTTTATATCGTTTTGATTTCACCAACATGGAGCTGGTAAATGGATAAAATATGCAACATTTTGTTGATGAACTTTGAAAGAAAAAGCCAAAAGGTGTAAAGACCACAGCTCCTTACATTAGAGTGTTCAAAATTTCAGGTATTCTAGTAGAAGCTCGTAATGAAGCATTAAATTGAACAAGCAACAGTTCTCCATTCCAACTGAGCAGCGCTGGTATTCGCTAATAGCTTCACTAGTGGTGTTTAGTGCTGGCGAAATATCGACATTTTAGCTATGGATAAGATTTTTGTTATACTAACATTAGCATTATTATTATTGTTATACTAACATTAGCTACATTAGCATTATTATTATGATAGCAGTTTTGTTTCTATGAATTGGGGATACACGCACTCTCTTAATTTTAATGAAATTTTAATTATAATAACAATTTAAAAAATCAGCGTCGTATCGAGCAAAAAATCACGAGTGTTGCCTAGGAGCCCTCCTTAAATATTTATTTTATTCTTTTTATAGTATCTGTTGTTATAACGGAAACACAAATACATCATCAGTGAAAAGTTTAACTGTCTCGCTCTCAAACTTCATGAGATATAGCTTGGTGACTAATAGACAGACAGTTGACAGACGGACGAATAGCGAAGTCTTAGTAATAAGGTCCCGTTTTAACCCTTTGGGTACGGAACCCTAAAGACCACCTTCATAGAGTGCTCTTGATTTGATCTTTGATTGGTCCAAGGGAATCCATCCGTAGAATGAATTGAACAAATTGATTTGGTTTTTATCATTATGTTATCGATATATTTGACTACAGAGTGGCCGCACTAGTAGCGTGCTCGGAGGAATTAACCGAGGAACTATCGCGTGTTCGCACCTCTTTACCTTTGACGGTAATTGAATTCTTTTTACCAAGCGTACCAATGAGTACTTCGTAAGCTTTCTTCGTTGATGTTTGTGTGTGAATGCGCCTTTACTACGTTTGGTTCATTAGCGTTCTTGTAAGGTACCAACATTCTATTATCGAATTTTGAAACGATGTTGTTATTTTGTTCGCAATGGACTCTATTATTTATTTATCATATGTTTGTTCTAACATTTAAATTCATCATCTAGGTCTTTAGTCATAGGTCTTTTTTCATTGTAATTTTTTCGTAGTATCGGTGATAAATGGATCCAAAAGCTTAAAAGTCTTAGGTGGTATCCTTTTATTTTTATCTGTTCTCGTCTGAAAGAGGAAATACATAACAGATAGGAAAACTGCTAAATAATGTCTATGCAAGAATTTCAAATAGGATCTCTTGAAACAACGAACTTTAGTACATTTGTGTCGTTATTATCCGGTTGGTTTTCAATAATTAAGATGTTTGTCTACTGTATCGTACGTGACCATACTCTAAAGACAATATAATAAGCTCCACTATGCCCACTGCCATCTTAATTTCCATATTCTTACTTACTATCAACGTACGTCAACAATAGTATGTGCTTTTGTACGGTATCTATTAGGCATAGTCTCAAACTTTTTACTGATTTCCAAAAAGGAGGCGGTATTTGTCGATATTTTAGCCAATATATGAACCGATTAAAAAATATTTTTTAATTCAAAAGACTATACTTCCGAGGTGGCCCATATAAATTATATCGAAATCGGCTGAGCCGTTATTGATAAATCAATAATAATGTACATGGTCACATCGATTCGTGCAAACTATTCGATTTTTATACACGGCGGAAGTCGTTATTGCGATTATTTGCGAAATATAATTATCAATACCTAAAAATAATGTTTTTTGGCTAACATTCACGATCATAGTAAGTTACACTTACGTTATAGTGGGCAGACACCTTTAATAACAAAAGAAGCAACGTTATTTGTAGACAAACAACAAACATTGTCCAAAAGTCCTGTTCACATAACATTACGGATTCTAACATCGTAAATCACAATCCCTCAGTTTTCTTTCCAAATATTCCGGACCAGCCGCCGACCTCCTAAAACAAAGCTCAAGACTCCTAACTTATTCATGTCCCTACAATCATCGATACAAACTGTTTCTTACTTTATCATTCTCACCACTTCCGACAAACAACTTTGAACCTTCACCAATAGTAATAAGATTAAGTTTCCCGTCAGAAAATTTCAGGAAACTGGCACCTGCGACCTCCATACATCAATGGAAAAATGGAAAGGTTTAAAAAAGGCTTATTCGTACGTGATATGGGAAAAGAGACTACGAAAAAGAGGTTTTTGCTTTCTTTTGTGTGGAGATATTCTGAAGGAAAAATTCAATAGGCGGGGATAACTGAAAGATGCTGTTGGCTAAATCCGTTGCGTGTTCCTAAACGGCTTTAAAATATCTGAAGATCATATTACTTTATACAAAATAGATAATGTACGTTCGTTCGTATTCAATTCTTTACGAGTTGAAAGCATTCTAACGGATAAGATGTGAAAATATATTCACTGCCATGAAAATAGAAAAATGTACGCGGAATTTTTAAGAAATATTTCATATGCCTTAAAATAATTTTACGACTGTACTGTACCAGCCTAATTAATAGTTTACAGAAGAAAATAGACCTACCCAATAATGGTGATTGGGCCGTCCACCACGCTGGCCCAGTGCCGGTTGGTGGATTCACATACGCCATCGATTTTTTTTACGCACGTACGCAGGTTGACTCACGATGTTTTCCTTCACCGAAAAGTCAGTGGTGTGAAATTCTTTGCATTAGTTTTGATGAACTCATTGGTGAGGGACCGGGAGTGGAACCCCCGACCTCACATCTGTAAGGCGGGAGCCATTACCACTACGGCTTTAATTAACGACACTGTATATAAAACATAAGAACCGAATAGAGCATGTAAATAAATAAAATGATTAAATAAATCCTCAAAAATCTAGAATGTCGACTAGTGATTACAGTGATTAGGTACATGAAGATATTTGTAAATTATAAATAATTACTATAATTACATTAAATTAAGCAAAACTGACTGCAGATATAAACTACGTAAGTAACTAAGTACTAGGTGATTGTCAGCGATCACCGATATAAAGCAACGTTCCGCACGGTCTGTATCTGGATAGGTGACCGAGGGTGGCATTTTCCAACTAAGCGCTACCGTGGCTCGGACGAATTGTAGGTCCCGGTAATCTTAACTATTTAGCTATGTCAGAGGCCTTCAGGCGGCCTAAAAACTCTGAAACCAAGGCTAGCCACCGGCCTATACAAACTTACTAATTACGTAAATACGAGTATTCTCTAAAAATAACTCTTTGACGTATATTCTCTATAGTAGATTATAAACAGCTTAGATTTATCGCCGAGTTAGTAAAAACAATAGCGATATTAACGAAATAGCACCCATTTAAATTTTGTAAGAAAGTGCGTTACACACAGCGATACGTTGACGCCTACAACACTGCAAGCCAAATTAGTAGCGCCGTAGAGACTATACAGGGTTATTCAACACTGGTCCACTTCCCCGAAAGGAGATGATTCAGACAAGACGCGCGGTAATTGACCATTGTCGTAGATTACTCTACAGTCTACAGGGTCATCTAGAACTAGTGTACTAAGAAAATGAGGTGATTCAGACTCATCATCATCATCCTGCCCTTATCCCACTAGGTGGGGTCGGCACAGCACGTTTCTTTTCGCCACTTCACTCTATCACACGTCATCTCATCATCAACTCCTTCCTCTCGCATATCATCTTTCACACTATTCATCCACACTTTTTTCACTTTTTTGTGTTTTTGGGGTGATTCAGACTATCATTATCAAAAACTTTTACTATGGGGCTAACCCGGGATTCAACATAAAAATCCGCTGTTTCATGCATTTATTGTTGCAATTTTTAATGGAACATCTGATTTGTTTCTTGAATTCCAGATTGACCTCATAGTAAACATTGTTCATGATGCCGGTCTGACTCAAATACTTATAGTACACCAGTTCTGGATAACCTTGTAGAGTTATCTACGACGATGGTCAATTACCGTGCGCCTACGCAGCGCGTGGGTATACCCGACCTGTGGAAACACTCACTTAGGAGATGGTAAGAAGATAATTTTACAAAATCATAAAATTGACCCGTTCTTTATTGCTTCATTTTGTTACCCTGTGGTATTTTAATAGTGCACTGAAGAACATAGGTCTTCCCGCAGCATGTTTCTTACCGAAGTTAAGGGGCGCCTAATGTCAAAATCAAGCGAAAAGTGTATTTTTAAAGACGTGGTGTAAAGGTATCGAATAAAAATATCCATATAAAAAAAATACTGTAGAAAAGATATCCTATAGCAGCAAAGTAATTGCGTAAAATTTTGAAAAATTATTATTTTAGAAAAACTATACTGGTTACTTTAGAAAAAAATAAAAACTACGCATCATAAAAAAAACCTTTTTTTTAAATGCTCCAAATTATCAGCGACAACAACACATTATTTTTGAGAAATTACGTAGCCAGACTAATGTTCTAGTAGAGTAATCAATTAGTTTTTGTATTACATGCTTAAATTTTGAATAAATAAATAAAATCCCACCCAAAAATGTAAGTTGGAGCTCGAAGCCAACATCATCATAAACTGTGTCATGCTACTTTCGACTCTAAACAAAGCAGCATAGATGATAGTGGGCGATGCAAGAAGCGCGGGTGAAATCTGATTTTTTTCATGGCATTAGGCGCACTCTTAGGCAACTTTCAGCAAGGTTAGTTTTCAAATGCTTACTCCCTCGAAAACTGTAAAGGATGATTTATATAAGAACGTGGCGTGCACGGGACGGGCCGAGACTCACGTTTCATACGTTTTGTGTAGTAGCCCGGATGGGCTTTGTACGAATATAAAAATGTATGGAACGTGCGTCGTCCGGTCGTATGGGTCTCGACCGGACCCTTCCCGTTCTAATATAAATCACCCCCAAAGGTAGCGTTTACCACGGAGCGCTGCCGCGGCTCGGATGACACGTTAAATAGCGAGTTCCGGTTGTTTTAACCTTTAAAGTTTAAACCATATTACAGATTTTCAAGCGGCTTAGAAACTCTGACACCAGGACTAGCCTATACGAGTTTAACTTTGCAAAGCAAGTCCGAGTATAAGGCAGGGCACTACATTGTCGTCAGTAATTAGCGCGAGAGGCTTTGTGTTAACTTTTTAAGGTCATTATCGGAACTCGGTCGGAGTTCGCAACTTGGCGCGGAACTTCTAGTTAATCTTCCCGGGATTAACGACTTGATACTATGTGTGTAATTACCGCGGACTTGGCTAAAGGGAGGACTTCGAATGGAATTTGTGTACAAAAAAGTTACTAATGAAACTGCACCACGGACTTAATACCAACAGCTAGAATGTACAACGATTTACCTGAGTCTGTCTTTTCCTTGTAATAATAGTATGTGTCATGTAAACATGTGTCTCATAATATGAGCAGGTATATTATTATTATTTTTTTTATTGCAAAAGTGACAGTACTGCACTACTACTACATAGAAAGCAATTAGATCATCCACAGACCCTTGAAGGTCTAAAGATAATCCAAGTGCTCAAGCACACTGCCAGTTGGCAGCGTGCCCAGCATGCTGGCAGCATTGCCACGCTGAATGGCAATGCTTATATGTTGAGCCAAATAAACACCAGCATTGTATATAAAATTAATTTCTTTGAGTTTTATAGGTTGTAATAAAAACAAATAATCGGCCAAGTGCGAGTCGGACTTGCGTTCCGTAAGGTTCCGTACCGTATGAAAGCCCTCCTTAATATTATGTTTATTCATTTATTTGTTAATAGGCGAGCAGTGTATACTGATGTGCCTATATCAAGCAGTGTCGAATAAAATTAGTATTTATCTGTCAAGGAATTTTTTTCCTTCTTTATCCAAAGGTCTAGTCTATTTTTAAATGTGTTTATAGTTCTTGCTGAGATAACTGTACTGTACTGTACCAGCCTTTTTAATAGTCCACTGCAGGACGTAGGCCTACCCACGAAGGGTGATTGGGCCATATCCACCACGCTGGCCCAGTGCGGGTTGGTGGATTCACATACGCCATCGAATTTCTCCTACGGACGTATGCAGGTTGCCTCACGATGTTTTCCTTCACCGAAAAGCCAGTGGTGTGAAATTCCGTACATAAATTCGAAAGAACTCATTGGTACGGGACCGGGGATTTGAACCCACGACCTCACGATTGTAAGGCGGGTGTCACTATACCTCTTGACCACCACGGCTATATAACGGCTGAGATAACATCCTCAGGCAACCTATTCCACTCTATTGCAGAGGATGTGGTGTGCAGTGTTGGTTTGCCCTTTAAAACTAAATAACCCTTTTTTACCCTTTAAAAATAAATAATTTTAATCTAATTATTTATTTTTAAAGGGAATATGCAACTTAATATTCCGTGAATATTTCAACTATCTTCCTGTCACCGTTATTAATATCAAGCGAGAAACTACTAAACATTCAGGTATGTCGCATAGGAGCCCCCCTTAAAATATTTTTTCAACGGACTATTTATCACGGTTCATGAGATACAGCCTGGTGACAGACAAACGAACAGACGGACAGCGGAGTCTAAGTAATAGCGTCCCGTTTTTGCCTTTTGGGTGCGGAACCCTAAAAACTGATTTAATTTCATTTTTAACCTCTTACAGAGAATAAATTTCCTAATGAGTCGGTGTTTGTTCTTTTGTAAACAAATTGACAAACTGCTAGCTACGTTTTTATAACAATTGATTTTCTGAAGTATCATTCAACGTTTCCGGTTGAAGTAAAATCGAGTTTAGATTTCCGAGCAGTTTTCCCACTCGCTTAGATCCAAACATGGTAACTTTTCCGACATAAAAACGTTCCACATTATTCCCTCCGACCGATATACATTCTAACTTGTTAACAAAGCAAGGGCGTTGGTGTCCTGCACAGAAAAAACGATCGGCAGAAAACCAGCTTCGAATAAATAAGATTCAATACATAGTCGTATACAGATGTTAAAAATTGAGTACAAAGCGCATGTTTGTGTCCATTATGGCTTACGTAAATAAGCAAATTATTACGAAAAACAATAACATTATAACTAGCCGAAACTTTGCAACAAATGTATTCAAACTATTGATAACATTTGGGAGAGAATGCAATTTCACGTTATATTTCTAGCAATACAATTAATAAGCAGTCTTAATATAAAAAAAAACTCATTGTTCACTGAAGTACACCAAAAATACTGAAAAAAGCAACGAAAATGCCGAAATAATTATTTTTGGCAAGAAATCGCAACACCGTCTTCCACTGTGTATTGAAATCGAAAAAATTGCACGAAAAGATGTGACATCTATGTACATTTTTGTTGATTTTTCAAAAACGGCTCAGTCAATATCGATAAAATTTAAATACCTCTGATATATACTCTTTTAACGTAAAAATATATTTTTAAATCGGTTCAAAATTGCCGAAAATATCGATGAACATACACAAAAACAAAACATTCTGAGGAACATAGACCTCCTTTTTGGAAGTCGATAAAAATGACGTTCAATTGTTTTATCACTTTACTGACATATACTAAAAGTACTGAAAAAAGCAACGTCTTGGAAATATTTAGCTGCCCTAAAATTTTTTAAAGATAATCTTCAACCTAGATTTAAGTGATTGATTGTGAGTAGAGTGAGAGAAGAGTGATTGTTTTGAAGATTGTCTACTCTTAGCGGATACCCTCACACCAACAGTTAGAAACAACTTAACTTCCTTAACTCTTCAACACGCTCCAAGTATTACACAAACAGAATTCTATTTACTGACCCTCCCAACTCCCACAAAGTTTAACGCTTTATTTACAAAAATGTACAGAAAACTATTAGAGAGCATTACAAACAACATTTGGACGTTCTCATCATCAAATATTCATAAATTACGGCTCGACTTGGGTTAAAATAACATATCTACTGAAGATATGCAAAGATATTCCTATTTATATTGCCGTTACTAAGTTTGATGAAATAATTATTCTAAAACAAATCTCGGGTTGTAGAAACGTGGTAAATATCTAAAGTATAACACTGTAATATTATCATCATTTTTTTTTAGCTATTATAGGTTTGACTACAAAGTGGCAGATATGCGGTATAGAGTTTTGCTCGAATAACTAAAAGATACCTATTTAATCGGGATTTAAAGACACCGATGTTGTATCAAGGAAGAAAAACAGACTCAGCTAAAGCGTTCTACATTCTGGCTGTTCGTATGAGGAATGTGGATTCGAAACTTTTGTTTCTGGCGTGCGAATGTCCACCATAAAAGGGTGACCAATGTCCATATTGTATTTATACTTTTCTTTCAGATGTCTAAAGATATTTTTATTGAGCTTTTAACCTTTATTTTAATTAGCAATAATGACTATGGTCATCTAGTGCTTTATAAGAATATCCTACTTCCCTAGGCAAGTAAAAAATTTGAAAAACACCTCTGTATTATCATCTATTCCATTTAAATTTAAACCTTAATCTCCGCGCAGAAAGTTTAGATTTGTTTCACAAAACAGCATCATTTGCGGTCAGTTCTAATAAAGTTGGTGTAAAACTTTTACAACAAGTTGCTTCTTCGTTTACGGCCGAGAACGAAGTAAAACTGAAATTTATAAGCAGTTAAGTAGAGTCGAGATTTGCAAGTTTTCTTGCGGTGGACTTTTGTAAAAATGTCTGACTCGTACACAAAATTGTTTTCAAGTGATGTTTCCTCATCGAGCAAGCATCTATAGAGTCACAATCGTGCGAAAAAAGTGTCCGATTCAAAACGTTGCCCAAGCTACGTAGTGGGCAAGCTATTTAGTTAGTTGTAAGGCGATTGCAAGACAACTACAATAGCCAAAGTGCTCGTTTGCAAGCACTAAATAGGTGACAAAACGTTGAGATTCAAATCGTTGGGTCATTGTGAATTATAGAATGTATATATGAAGGTAGGTTATTTGTTGTTTTTAAACTTTCGCAATTTGAACACATTACTATTATTATATACGGCATCTACCCGTGACCACGGTCGTTGCAACTCGGCCGAAACGTCGGGATGATGAGGTATTTATTTATCTCGTAATTTTAGTGCGCGATTAGTCCCGTAGTATATAATAATAATAAATAGTAGGTTATTTTGTTATTACTTTTATGCTCGGACATTTTTTTACTACTTTCACTTTAGGACTGTGGCTCTGTAGATGTTTGCTCGAAGTTCTTCCTGCAAGCTTTTCCAAATCTTGGCAACTGCTTAACCGAAACTGTTGCACGAGAAATATTTGAGGAAGTTTTTGCAGATCTGAAGCCTCCTCTTATGCCCGAGGGGCGAAAAACAAAAAGAGATATTTGACTCTCTCGTAAAGAGGCTCCGCTTAATTTTGTTGTAATTTTTTGCGTAAAACTCAAAGGAACAGTCATAAAGTTGAAGACTTGTCAGTGGTAAGATTAACGAACCAGTTTTTACATAAACTCGAGTTGTAAAGGGAATAACCTTTTAGCTGACGCAAATCTCTTGTTATTCGAGAAACACAAAAGACTCCAGGAACAAAATAAAGGATTTGCATTAATTCTCCATTGGCTTGCAAACTACGGACTTGTAAGTGCAAAAAATAACACCCACGCAGGAATCAGACCTTCACAAGGTCGTTTACGTAAGACTATCAGAGTGCGTTGACCTGCCGCAGATTGGGCCATAGTCTCTACAGATACAATTCCCAGAGACGCAGCTTAGATTTCAGTTTATATACAGTGTTTGGCTGTTCAGTTGGCACATACGGAAAAACAGGGAGGTTAATTGAAAAATGTAATTACTTAGTCGACCTCTTTGCACTTTGCTTAATAAACTTTTAATTTGATATTTGCAATCAAATAGTATCTACTTATAATTGTCCAATCAGATATTTTATTTTATTTTATTGATTATATTAATCGTAATACGCGCGTATTTTAATGTTTTGAATTGAAATCTAAGGTGGATTATACATGATGACTCTAATTTTATTAAATAGATCACTTTTTGTTATTTACATAAGAAATTATAACGTTGCAAAGATCTTACTATGGAAATTATTTCAAAAATAAATTAAATTGCGGGAAGTGTTACGTCGGAGAGACAAGAAGAAATGTTTCTACCAGGCTCACGGAGCATATACGTTCAATGAAAAACTTGGATAGGAATGGTTCCGCGGTGGTAGAACACACTCTCGATTCCGATGCACAGCACTTCATCAGATTTGATAGAGCGAAGGTGCTAGCGCGAGAGAAGTTTTTCGTGCCCCGTAAAGTTAGGGAGGCTATTGAGATTAGCAGACGCCCTAACTTCAACAGAGACGGGGGATGGATACTGCCACCGACGTGGAAACCGTGTCTTCAGGGATCCAAAGGACTTAACCGTGGAACTGGTGGAGACATAGTGAGTTCAGTGTGCTGGAGTATCCCCGACGTATACCAGGATACCGACGAAGAGGATATTCAGTGCGCGCCGACAAAACAATCCTCTCTACCCGCCCCCGCCCCACCACCGCAACCGCTGTCATCGCGAGCGCTACGCGCCGCAGCCCGCAGTGCATTGCGAGACGGCTCCGCGTGCTAGCACTCGCCAACTTGAGAAAGGTCGCCGAATGCGACCGAAACTATAGTCGTTACGACTATCCCCACACGTGAGTTCATTCCCGTTATATATTGTATAAAAAGTTGCAAAGATCGAAAATGATTCCTAAATATTTGTTCATTTACACGTACCAATATCTGATAAGGCTTATGATTAAATATTACAAAGTAATACAACGATGGCTAGTTTTCTTACACACAGCCTTACAGTGACCTGTTTTGTATGAAGCCAAAAGTTGATCATAGCTAATGAAACAATTGACATTATCATATATATCATTGACGTTATTGTTAACAAAATACATTGTATAAAGTACAATTAAACATTTTGATTGAATACTCCAATGTGCCATTTAACGCCAAGCGCTCTACGGACGAGGATTACGTAGCAGTAGCTACCGACATAGATGAGAATACCAGGGTTACTGGTTTGTGGGAATTTCTCAAATTTCGGGAAATTTTACCTCCAATGGAGTTTATGTGAGGATGATATGATGATATTTATATGAGGAAAAATAGGAAAACCCAAAAATACCCAAAATCCTCCTAAGAATGTTGGATTTTGATTTTCCGAGGTATTTTTGGTGAAGCAAAGGCTCAGCGTTGGGAAGGATTACGATTTGGTAAGATACATTTGGTAAGCCTAAAATTGAAACCTTAATGATGAAGGAAGTAGGTACCAACTTAGTATAAAAAAGTGTTTTTGAAGTCGAGTGGGTAGTCGGGTTATTTTGTTTGTTTAGTTTTATAATATTTATTGCCTTATCACGAATTTTTGGTTATTTATGTTTATGTACTTAGTGTGACGACGATATTTTAAATTGTTAATTAGGTTATTTTTATCATGTAAGCGACAGAAATGTCTTGAATGATAAATAAATTCTTTAAACCTAAACCTAAGCAGGCTCCATATTGAGACCAAGCCAACCCAAAGGAACTTCAGAGGGAGGAGCCTCCCGAAAATTGCGATTTTGGCGACGCGAAACGCAAAACTTTATTAAAATATGCATTAAATTATGCTATTTCAGTCTTAAAAACTATGGTATAGAATTTATGAGGAATCGAGATAATTTTTGTCCCCTATTTGGGGAATTTGCCTTCGGTTTTTGGGGAATTAGGGACATGGGCATTGGCAACACTGGAGGATACAGGTTAGAGCATTCCTCGCTGTGAAACTTTATGAGTCGGAAACCGTAACGCTCCACAATACTCTTTGTGTTCTCTGACGCTGTGCTGCTCTGTGGTGGATATGTCTAGAGAAGCTTCATTAGGAAAGCGGTTGAATTAATGCTAATTTAGTTTAGTTCTGGATAAATAAACTTGAAAAGAGCTGGGTAGAGACAATATGTGCTAGATCATCAACGTTAATAGCTTAGCTAAAATTAGATGTAGCATCTATCGATGCCTAGCCCTTGATTAAATCCTGTTTTGTTTACGTTTTATACGCTCTTATTTAGTGCAGTTTGTAGTATTATTGCTTTTTAACAAGTTCCAAAAAGGAGGTGGTACTATGCTCGTATACAAGGTTATTGAACCTATCCTCATTGCTATTAATCGATATTTTCGCATATTTCGAACCAATTAAAACAAATCTTTTTTTGTTTCGAAAGAATATCCCGAAGTGGTTCCATTTACTCGTAAATATTATCTAATACTGCTGAGCCGTTTTTGGAAAATCAACACTAAAATAAAAATTACTACACTCATCGATTCATACGAACTATTCGAATTTTGTAAACGGAGGCAGTCGGCTACGCCATTTTTGGTGAAAAATAATTATGAGAGTATTTTTATTTGGATTAGAGCTGGTTAATAAATTAAGTCGTGGTGGTATATAATAGTAATATCACACTCACTATGGGCCTAACCAGTTAGCTCCAAGTAGCCCAACGAGCTATGGAGAGGGCTATGCTCGGAGTCTCTCTGCGGGATCGAATCAGGAATGAGGAGATCCGTAGAAGAACCAAGGTTACCGACATAGCCCAACGGATTAGCAAGTTGAAATGGCAATGGGCAGGGCACATAGCGCGGAGGACTGATGACCGGTGGAGTCGAAAAGTTCTCGAGTGGAGACCACGTACCGGCAAGCGCAGCGTAGGACGTCCACCCATAAGGTGGACGGGTGACCTCATTAAGACCGCAGGATCGCGCTGGATGCAAGCCGCTTCCAACCGGTCTTATTGGAGATCCATAGGGGAGGCCTATGTCCAGCAGTGGACGTCCTTTGGCTGATGGATGGATGGATGGTATATAATAGTGATCGTGACACCTGCTTTATAATTGTGAGGTTGTAGGTTTATATTCCGGTCCCGTCCTGAGTTCTTTACAACTAGAAATGGAATTTCACGCCACAGGCTATTTGGGGGAGGACAACATAGTAACATCCCTTCGGTAGAAGAAATTCGTGGCGTATGTGAATGCACCAAACCACACTGGGCCAGCGTGGTGGATATAGCTTTATGGCCTGTCATAGATAGTTGTTTGCCGTTATTGTTAATAAAAGTATTAAGATTTTTTTTAATGACAGTAGTAGTGATTAGTAACACGTATCTTTGTGATTTGATAACAGCGATAAAGTACCTACTAAGTGACATAATAGCTGGGTTTTCTCTGATTAAAAATCCAACGAGCTATTGAGGTAAGTTACATATTAGGTATATTCTACACTTGTTTTGCCGATCGCTGTCAAATAAAGTTCCGAGTTGACCTGACAGCTGTTACCTAATATGGAAAAGAGCCTTAGATAGCTTTAGCCGTAAAGGCAATAAATTGAAATAAGAAGAGAAACAACGCAAAAGGAATTCAAGTCGAGGCGACGGCGTTCCCCAGGGCAGCGCCCGCGGACTACTTTTATATACTCGTAGCGTGTAACAGAAAATTTGATAGCAGTGACACTAAACATTATTTTTGGACATTGTAATATAATTCAAAATGTAAAAAGCAACAATAAGAAATCTGTTTGTAAGTAACAAATTTGTCAAATATTCAATGTGCCTACAAAGAAAACATTTTTTTCATACTTGACTAAATTCAAAGTTATACTATAATTTACAATTGTTTTGTCCATATGAATTTTGTGTATATTTATATCATATTATTTAGCTCCATCATTATAGAATTAACAAATTTTACTGTCACATGCTGTATATATTTGAAACCGACTTTTTTTACTTCAACTTTCACCGCTATAAAACTGACGATGGCAATAAATAAATAAACGAAACCGTATCGGCTGTTAACACTGAAATATTCAACGATAAACTTGTCTTAGACGTCTCAAGCTTTAACAATGTTACAGCGGTTGTCTTTTTGTATGACACGATAGCAATCACCAACAAAAGCGGTTTCAAACAAAACAAGTTTCAATTCAAGTCAACACATTGTAACACCTTGTGTATCATCATACTGTTAAATGAAGACCTTTAACTCTTTATCAATAAGATTCAAAATTTTCGACACAGTTTTAGAACTGGATTATTTTGAAGCAACTGTCATGTTAATGTATCGAAAAGAACACAATGTTAGTCAAGACAATTTTAAATACAACTTTATTATCTTGAAATATGGACTTACGGTTACGAAACTTCAAGTTTTCTCAATAAAGCGTGTTTTGTATATGTACCTGTAATAAGAGAAAAGATTATTAGCATTTGACATCATCGATGTATATTTGTGAGAAAGAAATCCAATGAAACAAAATACTTATTGCCTGGAATGGGTGTAATAAAACTGTAAGTATTCATTACTGCAACATGATAGTGTGAAGATAATCGACTATATTTTCGCTTTTGAGGTTAAATAGCAGTATCTTGGCGATAATAAAATACTTAAAGTGTTAAAACCTATAGAAGAATTAATAATAGGGTATTTGACTAGTTATTGGAAATCGTTTTAAATTATTCGTTAATACATACTAAGCACACTAAATTTATATTTCCAAGAGATCTACTGTACCAATTAACAATGAAAATCAGTGTTAAAGAATAGATATTCAAGATCCTACCAAAAACGACATTCTCTAATGGCGCTGGTATTTGACGTCACTCACGAGTAAATAACGTTAGTTATTTACCAGCACGTGACGTCACCAGAGTTGCCGACGTTCTTAGAGCGTTTACGTCACAGATAAAATATCAAAAAAATATCGTATTTTATTTCGTTCGATTTGCGAAAATTAGACATACTCGTATTTTAGTTTAAATAAAGTGAAATATGTCTTTTCAGACTATTATCTGTATGGATTGCCAAAATTAATAGAATATTCTCAATGTTGTCAAATAGCCTATTCTAAAATATTTGCTTGGCACAGGGTTCTATACTAAATTTTTTTTTTTTGTAGTCAAACAGTATTTTTCACTTGTTCACATTAGGTTTCGAAGCTCCTAATTTTAGATAATGATTCCAAAAAAGTTTTTTTTTTCCTTTAAAATCTCTGCTTTAAATATTTTTCAGGCAAAAAATAACTTTCGGGAAGAAGTCCATCCGTCGATAAGACATAGAACGTACACTTCTGCACACATGCCTCCCCTAAAAATCACTGACAACATTATTTTTAAGCCGCTTGTCTCTAAGGCTCTCCTGAGGTCTTCATGAAGTCATCTACCTATATTGTGGCTTGATATTCTGGTTAAAAGTGATTCATAATAAACCAGAAGTAAATAAGTATCACTGAAGGCTCATTCGTGACTTTATCAAACAGAACATATTTCCATCATCATCTAAGCAACTACTCACTTTTCTCTGTGACACTCACTCTGTCAATCTTAGATCTTCAAGCAATCTCCTTCTTTCCACTCCATCTCATTCTACTATTTTTTATGATTTTTCTTTTAGTGTCCGAGCAGTAGCGCTCTGGAATGACCTTCCTGTGACTATCAGACGTGCACAGAGCGTTGAATCTTTCAAGGCCCAGGTTCAGCAACATTATCTCGCAAAGCTCTCTCTGACTGATCCACATATCACTCCTCGTTATTAATTTGTTTGTAATATATTTACGTATATGTATGTTTATTTTTATTGTATATATTATTTGAAGTATTTATGTATGGCTATTATTATGTAGTTTATTTTATTGTTGATTAGGAATTTTTGGTTTTCATTATTTTATTATTATTATTTTGTTTTTACGTTTACACCGTCCTTGTCGTATTTACGTTTTCTCGCATCCAAGAGAGGTTGTCTGGAAGAAATCGCTTTTAGCGATAAGACCGCCTTTTGTGCCTTTTCTGTCTTTGTTTCTTTTGTTATGTTTTCTTGTTGGTGTCAATAAAGTGTTGTTGTATTGTATTGTATTGTATTGTAAGCATATTGTGTAACCTCAACTTGATTTACAATATTTATTACACTCAATCCATTAAACACATCTTATCTGGACAAGCATATCAAAAACAAATTGTATCCATTAACAATCATGAATTTGTCAAAGTTGGACTTAACACCTTCCATTAAATGTACGGGATAACATTCACAATATTAATCAAACGTTAGATTTATCGCTTTCACCTGAACCGATAATGGAATACTGGATCCATTATTTCGAGTCGAGGCACTGAGGACACTTGTATTAGGGCCTGCACAGACTAGAGTTTGAATGGTTGATAAAATTCTTCATAATTAATAATTATGGCTTATAATAATATGATAATTATGTCATAATTGCACATATTATGCTCATGGCTTCATATAATTATAATAGTAAATTTTTATTCAATCGAAATACAAGCAATTATGTTTGTATATTACATCTCAATGTGATGTCAGAGCAGAACCAGATGAACATATAAAATAAGACTTAGAAGAATACCGAACCAATTTTCTCTGTTTTAGTTACGAAAAAATTGGGCTAAATTATGATCATTTTGTAAATCAAGTCAGTTTACTTTAATTTTACTTTTTAGTAAGAGAAAAACATCCTTAAGGTTTGATAGTTATATTAGTATAGCGTAACATCTATACTAATATAACTATCAAACCTTAAGGATGTTTTTCTCTTTCTAAAAATATAATATATTATATTATATCAATATATATATGTAAAAAATAATCGTTTCAGATAGTTAACATAGAACCCTAGACTGATAATAGTGTTTTGTGTAGGTATGTATTGGGGTAATGTAATATGTAGGTACCTACATAATTGTTTTCATAAGTTTAGTTTACGCCGAACCTTACGGAAACACCGGGTACTGGTTCAAATACAACGGCGACAGATAACTAGTGTGTGAATAATTCACGAGTGCAAGATATGGCGTCAATCTGCGAACAGTGTCGAGTGTCTCAGAAACGTAATGCATGGACGCACTATACGAGGTGTGGAGCGGATAGATGACCGATGACACACAAATTGGTAGTTTCTTGCTTTATTAATTTTCAATTTGTGAACTTACGAGGTACGTAAATGGCTTTATTTTGACCTCCAGATTGATATACACAATGTAATTCACGAGTGCGAGATATGGCGTCATTCTGGGAACGGTGTCAATAGTGTCTTTGAGACGTACCAAAGGAATTAATGCACTACACGAAGTGAGAAGTGGATGAATGACCGGTCACATACGAATTGGTAGCTGAATAAAAAAATATATGTATAATATTATAATTATTTTCAATTCGTCAACTTACAACCTACTATGGTGATGCATTTACTTTGCCCTTCACATTATCATACGCAGCCTTCTCTATACCACTGCTGGGTATATGTAGGTCTCACTTACCGTGCAATTTGTCTCGGTCCTGTGGTAACCGTGCCCAAGTTCGACCCGCGATTTGGATTTATACAATTATGGCGTCAATCTGAGAAGTGTCGGGAACTGTCTCCGAGATTATAATGTATAGATGCACTACACAAAGTGTGGGGAACAGTGTGACACGAATTTATGCTCTTCCTGTTTTATTTATGATATTTATAGCACGAATTTTATTTCAAAATAAAAATACAATATGGCGTCAGAAAGAACTTTAGCTTTAATAATTTTGCATCTGTCAGATGGATTTATTATAAGACATAATTACACTTACTAAAGTTGTAAATCTTTATTTACAAGTTCCCAGTCTACACAAAATCTTACGGAAACACCAGACACTAGTTCAGACACGGCCGGTGAGAGTACTATAGATAACTAGTGTGTGAATAATTCACGAGCGGCGTCAATCTGGGAACGCTGTCAAGGTGTCTCCCAGACGTAATACATGGACGTACTACTCGAAGTATGAGGCAAATGGATGACCATCATACGAATTGAGTTTATTCTTCTCATATTGTTTTCAATATAAAAATACAACTATCTAGCCAAAAACTAATTCTAGTTTTAATTATTTGTTTATTTTATTTTTGGTTTTATCAGTTAGATATAGGTAAATTTATGACATAGTTACGTCTTTGTTTTGAATAAATATTTAACCATCAGGTTATTTAACAGCCGATTTCGATAATATTTATCAAGGTTGTTTAGCATCTAAATTCTGATATGATTTGCGAGCATGAACCAATTGAAGAGATGTGTCGTCGACGCAGAATCTTACGGAAACACTAGATACGAGAGCACTATAGATAACTAGTGTGTGAATAATTCACGAGCAGCGTCAATCTGGTAACGGTATCGGGGTGTCTCCGAGACGTAATGCATGGTCGCACGACACGAGGTGTGGGGAGGACGGACGTACATATGGACTCGGATTGATGTCCTTCCTATTTCACTTGGCTTCCTATTCAATTAGATAGATTTTCCGTGGTGTGTACTTTTAGCCTCCTTTCAAATAAGAAGTGTGTTGTGAGTTTAATTTTAATACTTGTGTACCTGAACTTAATTTAAGTTTGTGGCATTATAGTTTTCATATATAGCTGATGAAATGCTGTGTATGTTCCAACACATGCAGTTAGGAATACCTGGTGTTTTTCTAAACATTTAAGATGGCATTGTACTATTTAACTTTTACTGTGAATCCAACCCTAAAATCGCGAAATAAAACAGCTGTTTCTACAAGTTGGTCAAAAGACAATAAACTTTTTCTACGGAACAGCTTTTTTCTTCACAATTTCGAGATTGGTTCCATAGAAAATGTTGGTCATAAATCCATAAAGACGAATAATTTCATACTCCAGAACAATGACATATTCTAGGGTATTGTCTAGTCTAGAGAAACAGCCCAAATAGTAACTATTGAGAATTAATATGAGAACTTTGTGTAACAGTGGGTCTGTATTCAATAAGAGAAATAAAAGATCGGTGGGTCGACGACATCCGACCCATCGCTGGTCAGGCGTGGGTCCAGGTGATGATGTCTTCCAAGCTGCTTTCGGCTACGGTAACCATTTTCTATACATAGTTATGGTTACTGATGGGTCCTCATATGGCTGATGTACCCAATTTTAGCGGCGAACGTCCTATGACAGTGGCTACTTGTGAGGACTCCATTTATGTAATTGTATATAATGTTGGACGGCGGTTTGTTTTGGAGATGGTCTCTTTTTAGGTCTAAATCACGCCTCCTTTGGTCCTCAAATGCGTACACGTTGGTATGTACTTGTTGTCTCCATGACGTTCGGTCGATAGCCTGAGATTCCCATGAAGAGGGTTCAATATCACACCCCTTCAAATGCCTCATCAGGACATCTTTATATCGAAGAAAATATTTAAATATATTTCCGCTTTCACGCTCCCCTTTTTCAAGTTCTGAGTAGAATATGCGTTTTGCAATCCTTTCATCGGGCATTCGGAACACGTGACCACACCATCTCAACTGCCGCCTCATCAAGTAAGCCTCCACTCCGCACAAATTCGCACGCCTGAGAACATCTGTGTTCCTGACGCGGTCAGACCACTTGATGTTCAGAATATCACGTAGACATTTTAGGTGGAATCGATCAAAAGCGCGAATGTGACGTCGCGTCAAGTTTCTGCCGCGTATAAGATGTTAGGCAGAACAATGGCCATGTACACATTGATTTTTGTTTCTAGCTTAATGTCATGTGATCGAAATACTTAGATGCGCAATATGCTAAATGCAGCTGAAGCGGCACCGATTCTGCTGTTAATCTCACAGTCGAGGTCACCTTTACTTGTCACGGTCCCACACAGATATTTAAATATTTCCACGCATTTCAAGTTTGTTCCGTTAAGCTGTATATTTGGGGTGCCATGTGTTGTCGGTCCAGGTAAGTGATACCCAGCAGTGAGTCGACACAGACCGATTATGATGATTATGAATATAAACGTTAGTACCAATACGCAAAGTATATTGATAAAAGACAACAAGTTATACTTATTAAGTTATGAATATAAGAAAGACATTACTGTCACCTTTGGCATTTCAATATTTTAATACTACCAAAATTCTGACAACATTTTTTGCGCTAAGTAATATATTGCGGCAGATATAATAATATTTCAAGCGCTTAATCTTTCAAAGGCTGACAACAATAAATCATGATCCCACGATATATAAGAACTGAGCTTATTTTCTATCAACGCTATGTTGCTTCAGTGTAAGTACAGTACTGGAATTCCGTAGGAAATACTCAAGAATCTAAAATCTGGGTCAACGATATACTTAGTCGAAATTGCGGGTCTAACCTGGATACCATTGGCACAGGACCGAGGCAGATAGTAAAGAAGGCTGTAGATAAAGAAGGCTGTGGATGATTATGAGGAATCTAAAAAAAAAACTTTTATTTTAATCAGAATACTACATGTAATACTACACTGCTGCATGAAATATTAGGTCTCCAAATAGTAGATTGCGCATTCGCGTAGCTAATTCTTTATATAAGGTTACAGGCTAAGTCGACCTATTCCCGTTAGGCGTGTGTAGTTTACTACGTTTCTGAATGATTTGACTATGAAACACATATCTTACAGTTTCTAAGAAATTTGAACCCAAATACTTTTTATATTGTGTAGTGAGGTCATAAAATATTATTTTACATGTAAAAATCAAATAAAAATAATAATACGACTTACACGTTTCAAAATATCTGAGCTGATGATAGCCGAAAATTGGGAATTTTATAAATACCAATTTCAAATATCTGTTTTTTTTTAAATTTAGGAGTATATATATAATAGTGTATTTCATAGTCAGATAAAGTAAACTACACACCCTTAATGGGAATAGGTCGACTTACCCTGTAACCCTGTATACCCAAATCTCGACTTGCTCTCGACCTATTTAATTCTAACTTACAAATCATGTAACGGTTTGGAAATTAAAAGGTCTTGAATCATCGAAATCATCACATGAAAGAACAAAATCAAAAATAGTCCACCAAACTTTTGTATTAAATTTCGTCAAGATTCGTTAATATTAAAGAAAATCTCACATCTCGTAGCATAGACGTTTCGTTTTCTCGGTAAGAAAACATCTAAATTAGCCACAGATCACGGAGGTCTGGGAATAAAGGTCGTGGTTCAAATACCGATCCCATACCAATGAGTTCTTTGGAATTCATGTACGGGATTTAACACCACTGGGTTTTCGGTAAATAAAAACATCGTGAGGTAACCTGCATACGTCGTCTGTAGAAGAAATTTCGATAGCGTATGTGAATCAACCAACCCGCACTGGGCCAGCCTAAGATAAAGGCTGAAGTACAGTAAAAGTACAGTAAAATACTCTAATGATAAGTTTTCTTTTTATACTTTTTTTTCACCATGGAAAAGTTTGCGTACTGATTCGATTTAGTAAAGCGTCATGCGAAGATGGAGTGAAATATAAATATGAAGCAGACGGGATGATCCCGGCTGATTGATGTATTGTCTGCGACTCCGATCTCGCCCGTGACAAGCAATTTAGGCCTTTAGGCTCTCTCTAATGTGACTTCGGTCTAGGCAGGCTTTGAAAGGATTTATTTCAGTGAAAAATGATGAAAAAAACAACCTTATAAATATGCCCACAAATTTAGGCAGGTATGTAAAAAGTAATTCCATGTATCCATTCATATGACGACCACTGCTGGATATAAGCCTCCCCTATGGATCTCCAATAAGACCAGTTGGAAGCGGCTTGCAACCAGCGTGATCCTGCGGTCTTCATAAGATTATCTGTCCACTTTGTAGGTGGACGTCCTACGCTGCGCTTGCCGGTGGGTGATCTCCACTCGAGAACTTTTCGACCCCATCGGTCCTCAGTCCCCCAAGTTATGTGCCCTACCCACTGCCGCTTCATTTCTGATTCGATCTCGTAGAGATACTCTCCATAGCTCGTTGTGCAACTTGGAGTTAGGGCTTATTAATAAGGCCTATAGTAGAAGGATTTATATAAGTGAAAAACCGGACAAGTGCGAGTCAGGCACGCACACTGAGGGTTCTGTACAAATCCAGAAAATTTCACAAAATTGGGAAGTATGTTGTTAAAATCTCTAAGTATACTATAAAACTATAATCTTTTTTGTGAATGTAGGCCCTATTTTTTATGATTTAAATAAAAATGTACAGTTTTCAGATTTATTCCTGTATGTGTACTCTGTGACAATGCTTTTCGACAAATTTTATAGTTCTATGTCTACGGGAAGTACCCTGTGGGTTTTGATTTTTGTGTGTCGAAATATGCGTTTTTTACAACATATTTTTTATACGGTAACTGAGAAGTTTTTCTTTGACACAAAAAAAATCATAGATATACATATATCGTTTATATTTCAACTAGATAGCTTAACGCGTTCCCGAGATAAAGAGTCTTGACATACGGACAGATGGACAGACGGACAACAAAGTGACCCTATAAGAGTTCCGTTTTTTCCTTTTGAGGTACAGAACCCTAAAAATGATGAAAACATAACCGTATAAATAAGAACATAACCTTTGCTAGCAGGCGGGTAAAAAGTTATTTATAAAAACACTTGACGAAGTAAGTTTGTAGAAGCCAAGCTGATGATAAATATATTTAACCGATATCAGATGATTTTTGTACTGCTTGCGCATCAGGTCGCAAATTCAATAATATGTGGGTCTAGATAGATAGTCTAGAGATACCTGTCTAGTCTAGAGATACCTAATCAAAATATATACGAGTACGTAGACATTTTTTCATACAGCAAAAAAATTTTAAATATGAAACTATAATTATTCTTGCGAGCGACCTCGAAGAGTCAACACGTCCTGAAGATGTCTCGTTGAGAGGCGACACACGTGTCGAACAAAGTGTAGTGCAGTGAGAATAAGGGTGTTATTTATTAGTGAAAAATAAGTGTTTTCAATATTTTGTCATATTATTTTTAAAAGATTTTTATAATATTTATTTGTTGTTAACGGATTATTAATATGGTATTTAAAAAAAAAAATTAATAGAGTGTAGTGAAAATAAATATTTAGTAGTGTGAAAATAAGTGATATTTATTATTATTTTGTAAAATTAAGTTTTTAAATGTATAATTATTGTAATATTAGTAATTGTTTGTTTTTATTTTTTTAATAAATGTCATTAGTGTACTTTATGCCCTTAAACTTATTTGCCTACAACAAGATAGCAGCGGAAATACACTAAATATTTATTCAAAACATAGATAATTATGAAGATGAATTTCCGCAAAGTAACGCCTGATTCAATCAACTATGAAACTATTACTCACACATTTTGAAAACGATTTAAGAAATACGCCAAAGCAGCAATTTTCTTTTTTATTTAGTTTTCTTGGTACTCGTATTAATTAGGTAGGTATATCCAATTACTTTCATAATAACCAAAATATATGCTTGCTTCCATCTACATTGACGTCTACGTTATCAAAACCACCTAACATTCAAACGAAAATTGCCTAAATTAGAATGAAAATAGGCTCACAATAGCGTAATTCATTGGAGCTCCGTTTCAGTTTCACCTACGCATTTCTAAACTAAATAGGTATTCCGTAGGTATTCTAGCCTAACCGCGTCAAGTTACGGAAGGAATATGGAATTACAGACCATTGGAACTCGAATCTGAGCTATCAATGCTATGCTTTGAAATTCTACTTGAAAGTGAGAGCTTATGAGTGATATAATAATATGTGTGATATGTATGGGTAAGTACCTGGATGAAATCTAGAGATTTGGTTACAGGGCTGTTTCAAATTGCTTTTTCATCACATCGATTCGAAAAGGACTACTTGGTTCGCCTTTAAGTGCGCCCAAAGCTGGTGTTTTCTATAATAAACTTTATAAGCGCGCCGGAATTATCTTTGCTGCGCACTTTTTGAATTTGGAACAAATAAGTGCGACGGAATGAACTTTGCCGCGCACTTTTTGAATTTGGCACAAATAAGTGCGACGGAATGATCTTTGAATTTGGAAGTATTTGTAATGTTAGTGTTCAGCGCCAAGAAAAGTTTTTATTTATTTTATTATTAGATACCATTTAATTTCAATTTAGTTGTTACTCTATGTTTTATTAAATAATAATAAATATGAGGTGCCTTTTATTTTCTCATAGAGGTGATAAAAAGTAGAGTGTATCACTCGGTGGCAAAATATATTTTTGGCTCGGGCGACGTACTTTGAATCCTTCGCTACGTTCAGGATTCTACTCTAGAATCCCTCACTTCGCTCTGGATTAAAAAAAAGCGCCCTCGCCGTTAAAATATTATTTTGCTCCCTTATGATACAATCCACTATTGCAAAATGTTTCCATCCTTTCCAAGGTTTATTGGCATCATCGTTGTTTCCACCAGTTCCTAGGTTTTTTGGAATCATCTTTAGTAGAGAGCTGCATAAATGCGGCCCAATTTTAAAGGCACCATCGTAATTTTAATTTGAAATTTACAATTTTGTTGTCTGTTTCCAATGCCATATAGTGAAAAAGAAAAGAAATAAAATTTTTAAATGGCTATTAAAATTATCACGGCGCCCTTAAAATTGAGCCTATTGTAGATTTTTAACTAGATCGGTTAAAATAGGCCTATCACATTACATCTTACAGCTCATTATGGATCGCGTACATTCACATAATGTGTTTCGTTTGTATTCTAGATGAGTTTCCGTTATTGTAGATCCATAGAAGAGACTAAGTCCAATAGAGTACGTCTCATGGTTAATGAAAAAAAATTGATTGTCTGTAAGTCGGTTTTCGGACAATAACTTCGCGTGCTAACATCATAAAAAACATGTTGAATCAACAACTGAAACAAACCGAACGCTTATGTACCTCTCTATTACTTGCTCCGCGCTCTCGCTTGCACGCTCGGCTCAGGCGGAACACGACATTTTTTCGTGAGTGCAGCCTTCGCTCATCTATTTATAACACTTCACACGTCAAAAATTAAGCGTTTGATCATATCTTGCCTCACCTAAAGCAGACATACAGTCTAGCTAGGGCGTAGCGTGTAAGTGGTACGTGGTATGTTCTTTTTGACCGACGAACCACCGGAGGAGGTACAATTCGACGCGTTTTTTTTATGTATAATCACGCATAACCTATTACACAGTGGTCCGATTTCAATAATTATTTTTTTATTGGAAAGGGTATACTTCGAAATTGGTCCCATTAAAATTTTATCGAAATCGGCTGAGCCATTTTTGATAAATCAACAATAATGTAAAAAATGCTACATCGATCTGTGCGAAATATTCGCGAATTCTGTACACGGGTGAAGTCGGTCATGCTGATTTTTGCAAAAAATAATCTTGTCTATAAGTTAGGTACATTGAATTGGTGATTTTGTAAGATAAAGTTGCGGCTCCATCGCTATAACTTATACGACTCTATACGTTATGTTATACCTTACTGATTACTCTTTGCTCCCAGCTACATCACTCTTTCTGTTTTCAACATTACTAAAAATAATTAAAAATCTGAATAGAGCCAAAGATCTCTTCCCTCTTCTTCATAAAACGCTGCGAAATTACTAAAAAAGTGGAGTCATCTTGTAATTCTCAGTTATTAAGTGATATCACTACAAAATCACGTAGTATCGTAACATCAGAGACAGCTGATGTTGCGAGTAAATCAGCTCGACTGACTTTGACGAAGGTGAGACAAGGAGGCAAGACAAGGAGACGACTCCAAATCCGAGGTTAACTCAATTTGTCCTGTCTAGTTGACATAAATTTGACGAGTGTACTAAACAAAGGACACCGAAATTTAATACAGAGGCAAGGTTGTGACGGGCATCAAATTTCATCTATCAAAGTTCAGCGTACTTAGAGATATAAGCTACAACAGCTGAAGCTTAGCAGTAATAATCGAAACTTTCTTTTTGTGATAAACATTTCAAAAATTGACGCGTTCGCAGGATTTGAACCTGCATCCTCTGGGACACCGGCCCAGATGCTTTGTCCAATTAAGTAAGAAGTTCTAATAATTTCACATTAAGTGACTGACTGGTTTAAAGCAGTTCTCACAAATGGCGCTTCCAACAATGCAGTAGTTGGTAAAAATGATAAACACTCACTAATTTGGCGGATTCGCAGGGCGCGATTTAGCTTAATTGGACAAAGCATCTGGGCCGGTGTCCCAGAGGATGCAGGTTCAAATCCTGCGAACGCGTCAATTTTTGAAATGTTTATCACAAAAAGAAAGTTTCTATACACCTAGTGTGTGAAGCACGATAAAAATAATTTCATTGATTAAGCAATGCGTCATTTCTCGTTAATGGTAAGAAGTTCTAATAATTTCACATTAAGTGACTGACTGGTTTAAAGCAGTTCTCACAAATGGCGCTTCCAACAATGCAGTAGTTGGTAAAAACGATAAACACTCACTAATTTGGCGGATTCGCAGGGCGCGATTTAGCTTAATTGGACAAAGCATCTGGGCCGGTGTCCCAGAGGATGCAGGTTCAAATCCTGCGAACGCGTCAATTTTTGAAATGTTTATCACAAAAAGAAAGTTTCTATACACCTAGTGTGTGAAGCACGATAAAAATAATTTCAGTAATAATCGAATTTAATTATTTATTTTTGATAGTTTTTTTTTTGCTGTTTCTTTGGTGTAGTGCTTTAAACTTAGCTGAAAGTGATTTCGGTATGAATCTAATACTAGGTAATAGTAAAGTTATTCTAGAAGCGAATATAAATCACGCGTTACGTTGTTTGTCCGTCTCTTAAGGCGCCATAGTATCAGCGTAATTTTTCATATGAGCGGGTAAAGACCAATACGTCCCCGTTTTCTCCCGATTGTTGCATTCACAAATCAATATAAAATTGATATTACCACTTTTTCCTGAATTTTATGGATGTTTTATGGTAGCTATATATAATTCGAATTTATGTACATAAATAACAGATTCAAAAGAAATTGTAAACGTGTAGAAAAGTGACCAAAAATGCAAAAAACTTTCTTAGAAATCATGAATTGGTTCTAAAAAGCGGTATTATCGCATTTAATTTCTATCGAACAAAGTTTTTGAATTGTGTTTCGGGTTATTGAATCCCCTACCGTATAGTTTTGAGAATATTGTGTATTTTATTTTTATTCGACCACTTCATGGTTTGATGGAGAAAAATCAGTTTAACTAGGGCTCTGTACCGGTATTTTGAGACTGGATGGTGGCTTAAACTATTTCAATATTATAACTTCACCGATTTTAACTTTGCACAATATGTGCAGTTTAATACAACTTGAAAGATAGGTTAGCTTATATTTCAATTTATAATCGCATTTGTTTATTATACTTATAAAATTCGGCCGTACCGGGGCGAAGCCGGAGTGGGCCGTTTATCAAATATTATATATTTAGCAAGTGTTACTGATAAATATTCGTGACAGTTTAGAGTGACTCACTGTTGTCATTAGTTCATTACCATAGCCTTAAGATATCTACTACTGCTTTTAGGCTTTCTATAATAGATGTGTGATGAATCCCATAATAGAGAATTTTAATTGGATTACTGTACTATACTGTATCAGCCTTTTTTTTTAATAGTCCACTGCAGGACGTAGGCCTACCCACAAAGGGTTATTGGGCCATATCTACCACGCTAGCCCAGTGCGGGTTGGTGGATTCGCATACGCCATCGAATTTCTTCTACGCAAGTATGCAGGTTGCCTCACGATGTTTTCCTTCACCGAAAAGCCAGAAATTCCAAAGAATTCATTGGTACGGGACCGGGATTTGAACCCACGACCTCGCGATTGCAAGGCGGGTGTCACTACCTTTAGCTAGCAAGGCTTAATTGGATTAGATGTAATGAATTTGCAATCAGCGAGATCAACAGGCCAAATCAAACGTTTGTAAAGTTAGCTATAAGCAGCGAAAATCCACTTCTCAATCCCCTTGATATATGAATTTTCTGCGCAATAATTTGCCTCGTGTCCACAAACACCACTAAGTTTGTTTCAACAAGGGTACCCAAAGTTCTACAAGAATTGTTGAACAATCGAGTGCTAAAAGACTATCAGTACAAAACTAATATCAAACAAACGTCAATTAACCTTCCACACAATACCTAAATTGGCAAGTATAAGATAACCCAGCTGCAATAAACAACGGTGCACTACAAACAAACTTTCATTTATCAAACTAGATAAATCAAGCATATCGCAAGCCCACTGTTCAAACAGAATTTGTATCTCAATTAAGCTCTTGCCTAAAACACGTCTGAAATACACAGCTCTCCGCGGCCGGCACGTCGCCCGAACAAAGCGATACATACGTGCCAATTATCAAACAAACCTGAACTAGTGTTGCCAGCCGATATTATTGTAGCTAAATCTACCCCCAAATTTTGTTAGATCTATCCAGGACTTTTTCCTTCAATAATTATTTCTCACAGAAAATGGCATGACCGACTTCAACCGTGTACAGAATACGAATGGTTCGCATGGATCGATGTAGTGAAATTTTAAATTATAGGTATTGATTTGATTTATAAAATACTTTATTTAACAAAAGTGAATATTACAATGTATATTTAGCGTTATATGGCTTAACATTTAACTTAGAATAATACATTGTCTTATAGGCTAGGGACGCCTTTTAAAACTTTAAGCTAACAATAGTTAGAAAGTAGGCTACTCATTAAAACATAAAATTGCGGGTACTTACTAAATAAATTAGGTAAGTATAAAAACTACATACTACTGGGCTACTTCGTATGTTTAGATCATCACAACACATTTATACAACACAATAATTATAGCCTATAACACAATTATAGGTATGTATTGTTGATTTATCAAAAATGGCTCAGTCGATTTTGATAAAATTTAAACCAAATCAACTGTGAAGTATGATCTACCAAACAAAAAAAGAATGATTGAAATCTGACTGCTTTGTAAAGATTATATCTTACATAAAAAAATATTGGCGTCTACTTGAGGTTCGGTTAAGAGCAGCTAAAAATACTAAAAATATTAATAATTGTATTCAGCACTTTGTTTCCTTATGTACTCAATGTATTTACTCATCAGTGCACTACCGTGGTTCACATTTACATCATTTATTGTTTCACGTTGATATCAGAAGTGGAATAGAGAAAAATACTAACGATTTTTAAAGAGTGTGTAAGAAGGTCGACCGGAACATAATAAATAAATAAATATTTTGGGACATCTTACACATCTTGGGGCCTCTGACCCCAAACTAAGCAAAGCTTGTGATATGGCTGCCAGAGACTGATATACTACATATACTTATTTTTAACTACATATACTTATATAGATAGTAACTTAATAACACCCAGACACAGAGCAAACAACATATGTTCATCACATAAATATTTGCCCTGGGTGGGGATCGAACCCACGCCTCTGAACCAGAAGTCAGGGGCACTAACCACTGAGCTACTGAGGCAATGTTCCGGAAACGGGCAAGGAAGATTTTTCAAAGTCCAAAAGTGGGCAGACAGCTACAAAATACCAGATTTGGCATCACTGAGCCGAACTGAGACACAAAAAGATAGCCTCGATAATAGAGCCAAATATGTCCCGAAAATGTACTGAAATAGATAGTCCTGAATAGATTACAAATAGAACTAGTCTGTGTTTATTGTATCGCCGTGATAGACAGATTTGTACCGACCAGAAAGGGATTTGGTGCTTCTAAAAATAAAATTAAGATTAAAAGCTATTTGTGTCACACGAGATAACGACAAGAAAATCGGAAAACAGCCAGTGCCTAAGTAAGGTTCTATTGCCTTGATGGCTGACTTGAGGTCTTAAAGTTTTTAGTTGTATTTATTTTTAAACCGCTTGAGGACTTTTGCTGACGAGGTAAAGGTTAAAGAAACCGGAAAATATGACTTAGGCCACTGATCGACGTACAAAAGATTTCTATTTTAAAACCGCGGTTTTAAAGTTTTCTCTGTGATTATACTGCGACGGTATAATGGTGTAACTACAGATAAAACTTTAAAACTGCGGTTTTATTTTGTACCTACGTCGATCAGGGCTTTAGGAGTCAATTTTACACAGAGTCATTGTATTGTAATTTGGCCACTCTCGAGTTTAGCGATTGTTCCTAATTATTATTTACTAGTTTTTACCCGCGGCTTCGCCCACATGATATTTTGATTTTTGACATAATATCATTATAATTTGTAGTCTTTGTGTTATTCTGATATATAAGCTATATTATTTCAAAGTTTCATATCAATCCGTTCAGTAGTTTTTGCGTGAAAGAGTAACAAACATCCATACATCTATCCATCCATCCATCCTCACAAACTTTCGCGTTTATAATATTAGTAGGATTTTTCGTTGATTTGATTCAAACTGAATATTTTATTTGATAATATTTTGATTATAAAAGCTCGGGATACATTAGAACTTGTTTATCGGAAAATGGCTGTTAAATCAAAGCAATGAAACATAATAAATGCTACGGTAATTAGGCAAAAAGCACCATGTTAAGAATGGCCGAATTGAATGATATAATATTGATTCATCGTGCGCCTTGGTTTTGCTGTGTGGCGAATAATGAAATTAATAAAATAAATTATTATAAAAATATAACTTTTAAAAAATACAAGCTTCTGAGATCCTGGATATCATGTAGCAGCAGAGTGCTAGCCAAGACAAGTAAAACGAGCCCAAACACGACGGGTCTGTCTTGTTTAGTACAGGATTTCCTATGGCCACCTTCCTACTCCATCATCAGATCAGCTTCATGGTACCATATTATTGCATTGTCACGCGATATACATATGCGATCAAAATTCAAGTTTCAGTTCAATCGGAAACCGGAAAGTTGTATAAATTTTGTTTTTAGCTTCGATTTGAACACATTATTATTATATACTACGGGACTAATCGCGCACTAAAATTATATACATAGATAAACAAATACCTCCTCATCCCTATGTACCAGCTGTTTCACATTCCAGTCTACCCGTGACCACGGTCAATGCAACTCGGCCGTAACGTCGGGATGATGAGGTATTTATTTATCTCATAATTTTAGTGCGCGATTAGTCCCGTAGTATATAACAATAAAATTAAACTTGCAAGATTCCACCCGAACTTACATACTTACATAGGATCCATTGCAAGTTAAGAAAAAGCTTGTTATAAATAAAATTAGGTAATAGCGGATTACACTAGATATGCGTCACCTATCTCACTGTCGGCTTCTGTTGTATAACAGTTGGGTCACGTTTGGAAGCCTTTAGGCGGCTTCAAAACTCTGACACCAGGACTAGCTATTCGGCCTAGACGAGCTTTCTTACTTACTTACCCATCCGAAAACTGACTGTACTCGTTGTTTCATTTTCAAGAAAGACCTAAGTCGACTCTAAGACTTAACTCAATTTCATATTTTTTCCTTAATTGTAGGTAAATAAAAAGTATAGTAAATAAATAAAATTGTATACCAATACAAAAGCATAAAAGGATTTTTTATCCTTTCAAACGTAAATAGAGATATCCATTATCCGTAAAATGTCCGAACAAAAGCCTCTAATTTACTAATTGTGCCTGTTCGGGTACACGGGGCTTTAATTGCACTTGACAAGTTGATAACCTCTGTTGGACAATGCGTGGGTATTGATACAAACAGTTACCAATGTCTTTAGGTATCTATTAATCTTACTTTGAACTAGAAAAGGTGCTATTTTGCGAAGTGCCGGGACCTGTATTATTTGCCCTGATGCCGTGGCAATAGATTACGGCATCGGTATCCCCTGCCTGTAGTAAGAGCCTACTAAAGGGGACCTCTGGGCTCGTGAATGGTTAGAGATAGGGCTCTGACCATCCACCCCAACGGGCCCGGGGAGAACGACAACGTTTGTGGCACCGTTTTCGTAGGCCACTATTTCCTTTAATTCTTGCTGTAATTCAAATTAATACAAAATCAAACAAGTTAAGCTACTGTAATACAATTTTATAGAGCATTTCGGTTGTAATTACCGGTCACTCGTTAAAATTGTGGACTTCAGACACCAAACGTCAGATTAAATAATCATGCGGGGTGACTAGTTAACACTCTACAATCGTATGCTACTGCTAGCAACTCTATAAATATTTTCGAAATTCTAGTATACGTACTCACTTATTACCACTTATTATTACCTACTAGTTCTTAGAACAGTATAAATAAATGAAATAAATAAATATTTTGGGATATCATACACACGGCCTCTGACAACAAAATAATCAAAGGTTGTGATTTGCCTGCCAGAGACTGATATACTACATAATTATATTTATTTTTAAATACATACTAATATAAATAGTAACTAAATAACACCTAGACACAGAGCAAACACTTATGTTCATCACATAAATATTTGCCCTGGGTGGGGATCAAACTCACGCCTCTTGGATCCAGAAGTTAGGGTCACTCACTAACCACTGAGCTTCCGAGTAGGCTCGCTCTTGACCGATTTTGTTTTGTTGACCGACCGAATTTTGGACATAATATTGGAAAACTTGATTGTAAAGTTTTCAAAATAATATCGCGGTGTTAGAGGCTCTATATGAATAAATTAAATAATGACGAAATTCCGCAAAATACCTAATTGTGAATTATCTATTAGCTACAAATTGTCGGTTGATTAACGGAGCTAGTGTAATAATTAACAAGGCTGAGCCAATTCGCTATGAATAGTTGATTGAATCCAATGCGCTTTGTACGCCCTAATCAACGAATCATACAATTAGAAGCAATTATTGTACTATAGATACGTTACCCGAATCTATTGTGGCATGAAAAAAGCAAGGCAAATGCCGTAAGTTCATTCAGTCACGCTCCAAACACTGCCGCGGCAAATCTATTATATAAAAGGCTTCCCTGAGTGACTGACTGACAGACAGCCTACAGCCCAAACCGCTTAAGATATGAGCTTGAAATTTGGAATATAGGTACATTGAACGACGTAATGGAGCACTAAGGACGAAAATTTTGAACTTTCGACCTCTAAGGGGGTAAAACGGGCCCTTTTCGTTTGTATGTAACTTTTTATTCCCTGTACCGATTGACTTAAAACTTTGTATACATGCTTTTCAAACAAAATAAAAGTTACGTTTTTTCCTGTTTTTCCGAATTTCTCATCTAAGGGGTCAAATAAGGTCCCAAAGTTGGTGAAAAAAGCGTCAATTACATAGAACCAGCTGAATGGTTATGGTTGAAAATTGGTATGAAGGAAGCACTCAGCATGTTTTAATACAGGAACTAATAAAATCCAGGAAAATCTATAAGGTTCCTTAGGGATACGCAAAATTAATAAGTTTAGGCTTCAGCCCAAACCGCTGAAAATATGAGCTTGAAATTTGGGATATAGGTACATTGAACGACGTAATGGAGCACTAAGGACGAAAATTTTGAACTTTCGACCTCTAAGGGGGTAAAATGGGCCCTTTTCGTTTGTATGTAACTTTTTATTCCTTGTACCGATTGACTTGAAACTTTGTATACATGCTTTCCAAACAAAATAAAAGTCACGTTTTTTCCGGTTTTTCCGAATTTTCCTCATCTAAGGGGTCAAATAAGGTCCCAAAGTTGGTGAAAAAAGCGTCAATTACATCGAACCAGCTGAACGGTTATGGTTGAAAATTGGTATGAAGGAAGCACTCAGCATGTTTTAATACTGTAACTAATAAAATCCAGGAAAATCTATAAGGTTCCTTAGGGATACGCAAAATTAATAAGTTTAGGCTACAGCCCAAACCGCTGTAGATACGAGCTTGAAATTTGGAATATACGTACATCGTACGACATAATGAAGCACTATGATGAAAAACGTAGCCAACTCTAACTTACGGGGTAAAACGGGCCCTTTTTGTTTGCATGTAACTTCTTATTCCCTGTACCGATTGACATGAAACTTTGTATAGATGCTTTTGAGACTAAATAAAAAATATGGCTGTACCTGTTTTCTAAATTTTCCTTAAAAAAATCCTTAGGGGTCAGATACGTCCCAAAACTTCAATGCGCTTTTTTAAATAATGTAGTATCTAGGGTTATGATAATGATAGTTTATCTTTAAATGGGGCAAAATGGGTCCCCAAAAGTTCACGATTTTTTTTATTTTGTGAGCCAATAGTCTTAAGCTTAGCGCACATATGGATCAATATAGGTATTTTACTATGGGATCAACCCTGACAAACGAAAATTACCTACATTTTCCATACATTTTGTCGCGGGTCGATGAACTTTTTGTGTTGAACAGCTGATTTTATTCACGTGCTTTTGGGGTGGATACCATTGTAAAAGTTAATCAAATTATGAGTATAATAGCATCCTAGAATATGCCTAACTAGAATTACGACTTGTGTGCCATTTTTTCATTTGCCTGGAAAATTAAATTTCTAATGACTTAATGAAACATGTCGAATACCTGTACCGGTCTTAATTAATAGTGCACTACTGAAAATAGGTACTACGGATAGCACTACGGATAATATAAACAGGTGGGTCTTAAGAAGAACATGGACAAGACGAAAGTCATGTGTAATTCCCATGTTTTACCTACCCCGATTTCTGTTGGAAACTCGACGGTTCTTGAAGTCGTTGACTCGTACGTCTACCTAGGACAAGTAGTCCAGTTAGGTAGGTCCGACTTCAACAAAGAGGCCAATCGACGAATTCAACTCGGCTGGGCAGCGTTCGGAAAAGTGCGTAGTGTCTTCTCGTCCGACATACCTCAGTGCCTCAAGGCGAAAGTTTTCGACCAGTGTGTGTTGCCAGTGATCACTTATGGCACAGAAACGTGGTCTCTCACTATGGGCCTTATTAGTAAGCTCCAAGTAGCCCAACGAGCTATGGAGAGGGCTATGCTTGGAGTCTCTCTGCGAGATCGAATCATTAATGAGGAGATCCGTAGAAGAACCAAAGTTACCGACATAGCCCAACGGATTGGCAAGTTGAAATGGCAATGGGCAGGGCACATAGCGCGGAGGGCTGATGACCGTTGGGGTCGAAAAGTTCTCGAGTGGAGACCATGTACCGGCAAGCGCAGCGTAGGACGTCCACCCACAAGGTGGACGGATGACCTCATTAAGACCGCAGGATCGCGCTGGATACAAGCCGCTTCCAACCGGTCTTATTGGAGATCCATAGGGAAGGCCTATGTCCAGCAGTGGACGTCTTGCGGCTGATGGATGACTGAAAATAGGCCTATCCGCGAAGGGTAATTGGGCCATATCCATCACGGCGGCCGAGCATGGGTTGCTGAATTCACATATGACATTGATTTTTTTCTACGTACGTACAGGTTGCCTCAATGTTTTCCAGCAAAGAAAAGTGAAATTTCTTACATAGTTACTCATACAATTATTATTATTGGCTCCCTCGGTGGCTCAGCGGTTGACCCTGACTCCTGGTTCAAAGAGGCGTGGGTTTGATTCCCAGGGCAAATATTTATGTGATGTTCATATGTGTTTGCTCTGTGTTTGAGTGTTATTAATGTATTTTTATTTATTTATTTAACACTTTATTGCACACTATTTGTACAAAAGGAGGACTTAACGCTAAACAGCATTATCTGCCAGTCAACCTACATAAAGCCGTGGTGGTCTAGTGGCAGTAACACCCGACCTGCAATCGTGAGGTCGTGGGTTCAAATCCCGATCCCGTACCAATGAGTTTCTTTGGAACTTATGTACGGAATTTCACATCATTGGCTTTTCGGTGAAGGAAAACATCGTGAGGCAACCTGCCTACGTCCGTAGAAGAAATTCTATGGCGTATGTGAATCCACCAACCCGCACTGGGCCAGCGTGGTGGATATGGCCCAATCACCCTTCGTGGGTAGGCCTACGTCCTGCAGTGGACTATTAAAAAGGCTGGTACAGTACAGTACAGTACAACCTACATGTATAAATAAATAAATAAATATATCTTTATTGTACACAGAAACACAGTACAGAAACTATACAATATACAATATGCTGTACAATGGCGGCCTTATCGCCTTTGGCGATTTCTACCAGGCAACCTTTGGATGGACTGGAATTATTCTAAAAATAGGAGTATGGTCGGTGGTGTATACAATACAGTACATACATTGAAATACATGTATATGTAGTATATCAGTCTCTGCCAACCAAATCACAAACTTTGCTAAGTTTGGGATCAGAGACCGTGTCTGAGATGTCCTCCAATATTTATTTTATATATTTATTTATTATTGAGTTAATTTCAGAAATTCGGCAATTTATCATCCAAAAATTCACGTATGTACTCCGTAATAAGCTTTAGATACAAGTAAATTAAATAACCAAATACTGAGACAATTCAGGCTAAACCGTAGGCATTATTTTGCAAGTAATACAATAATAGGCTCAGTTATGAAGACGCCATAGTAAATATAATAACAACATAAAAAGTGTTCTCTCTATCGAATGCTTAAAGTGAAAATGAAACAGATATAGTTATGATAATTAGCTATTATAATTACGATGACGCCTTCATAATCGAGCCTAATGCGGGCTTAACCACGAGCTACTATTATTTTAAGTAAGTGCCAAGAAAACGCGGGCCTAACTGTGAGTTTTTATCATTTTAAGCAGTTACGAAAATAACGCGGGCCAGACCGTGGGTTATTATCATTACAAGCAATACAAAAACGCAGGCTAACGGCATGCTATTATAATTTTAAGGAATTATTAAGACAACACGGGCCAGACCGCGAACTATTAGATATTATTATAAGCAAATGCCAAGATAACGCGGGTTGAACTGCGGGCTGTTATTTTAATTAAGTAAGTATTAAAACAACGTGGGCCAAACTGTGGGTTATTATCTTTGTAAGTACCTAATTATTAACACAACGCGAGCTAAACCGCGGGCTTTTATCATTTTGAGCAAGTACTAAAACAATACGGGCCAGACCATGGGCTATTATCATTGTAAGTAATACGACAATGCAGGTCAAACGGCGAGCTTTTATAATTTTAAGCAAGTATTAAGACATCGCAGTCCATGCTGCGTGCTATAAATAACCATCTTAAGCAAGTACTAACAATACGCGGGCAAAACCGTGACCTATTATCATTATACAAAAATAGGCAAATACTGTTTCAATTTTGACCAAACCGTGGGCATTATCCTTGCAAGTAATTTTAAGCAAGTATTAAGACAACGCGGGCCAAATCGCGGACTATTAGATATTATTATAAGCATGTACAATGACAACGTAGATCTAACCGCGGGCTATTTTCAATTTAAGTAAGTACCTATGTACTAAGATAACGCGGGCGAAGCCGCGGGTTTTAAGCTAGTTATTTATATTCGAAGGGAAAATACAACTCCTTTAAACATTGCTGTCACTGTTTTAATATCCAGCGAAAAACGGCAAATAATCAAGTATGTAGTATGTTGTAAATATTTTTTCTGTTTTTAGTATTTGTTGATATAGCGGCCACAGAAATGCGTCATTTGTGAAAATTTCAACGTTGTAGTTGTCATGACTTATGAGATACAGCCTGGTGACAGACAGACGGGCAGACGGACGGACAGCTAAGTCTTAGTAATGAGGTCTCGTTTTCACCCTAAAATCGAGTCAGAATCTAGTGCGTTATTGCTCGTCTACATATAGAAAGTCATTGGTTTATACAGCTAATCAGCCCAGTCATGCAATTAGCAGCTAATATAGCGCGTCTAACATTCATTGAGACATTTTATGAGTCGACCTTTTTGACTTTCTGACTGTTAGTTTAGTTGAGTCATAATTTTGTCTAGATGCTACTTTATGTCGCAAGTTTTAGCCTAATTTAAACTTGGAATAATTGAGTTTTACTAAAATATGATCTTTTTGTGCTTGTAAGGACATCTTGGTAGACTTAACTACGTATTTTGTTTTGTAATACTATTTTTAACTAGGCTTTTCAATATCCTGAACTTATAAATTGATAATTTGAATAGTTGAATGTAAATAACGTGAAAGTAGTTTAATTTGATATACAGGGTTATTTCTAATCAATTAGCATCCTTTTGGGGGCTTATTCTTTACATCAAAACTAACAACTTTTGATCTGCGACTTATGTCAAAACTCAAAAAAAATCAGCTGTTCCATACATTTTGTCGCGGGTGAACGATATTTTTCAATGGAACACCCAATTCTTGTTTTGAGTTTTGACAAAAGTTGTTAGTTTTGATGTACAGAATAAGCCCCTAAAAGGATGCTAATTTATTAGAAATAACCCTGTATAAAATGGGTGTACCTCAAAAACAAGTGTGTATAAACCTCTGTACTGTACTGTATCAGCCTTTTTAATAGTCCACTGCAGGACTTAGGCCTACCCACGAAGGGTGATTGGGCCATATCCACCACGCTGGCCCAGTGCGGGTTGGTGGATTCACATAAGCCATCGAATTTCTTCTAAGGACGTATGCAGGTTGCCTCACGATGTTTTCCTTCACCGAAAAGCCAGTGGTGTGAAATTCCGTATATAAATTCCAAAGAACTCATTGGTACGGGACCGGGGATTTGAACCCACGACCTCACGATTGTAAGGCGGGTGTCACTACCTCTTGACCACCACGGCTTGTATAAACCTCAACTACACCAAAATGGTCAAAAAGCCAGTAAATAATTTGTCGCTGCCATACAGGCTCCTATGACACCTAGCGCGTGGTTCAGATATTCTAATGAAACTTAAAGAATATTTCAATTCCTACGATATTTATAAGGCCCACTGTTTGTTAGTAGTTAATAATGTAGTACCATCATTTCATTTGATGTTAGAACACTTAAAACAAACAAAGATTTTTTTTTTAAATTTAACTAGAATTTTTAGAAAATGTTTAAGCAAATTTTATTTCAATGATTCCTCATGGTATATTGTATCTGCTCACTTTTGTATTCCTAATTATATGATTTGTATAGTTGTACTGTACTGTACCAGTATTTTTAACAGTTTACTGCCTACACACAAAGGGGGTTGTGTAGTTAATTTAACATACAAAATCACGCCTTTGAAAATTTTATTCACTTAATTTTAACCCTACATCAGACCAGATGATAAAATCTCAACGCGGTCATTTTGTTATCTCAATCCAAAGTCACTTTGTTTGTTTTGGCATCTTCGCGGTCAAACCTGTTAAAACATATCAAGATATACCATTTCTTTATTTATATTGAAAGAGCCTTATTTTTTGCGGATCCTAGGTCGATAGGGGCCCCCCGGAGAGCGCGCCCGGACCACCGACATCGCACACCCACTGCGCCGTTCCGACTAAGATTGAATATTATTTTATATTCGAACCTTAGTAAGTATGAAAATGTGTTTTATTATAAACAATTTATATTTATACCTTCAAATTAATATGTAGTAACTTGTAATTCGAAATGTATAACGGTTCAATTATTACAATAATGGCGTATACAAATACAATATACGACAATATTAAAAAGAAGAATTCAATGGAATTAACAAACTACGAAAACAGATAGATTTCTAATCCACGTTTGAATGTAAAAGTGTAAAGTAATGGAGCAGGAAGGTGGTCCTAGGAACTTAGTTACGTAACGACGCAAACCCATCGTGTTTCCGCTCGTTTGATTCGTCTAGGCGACTTGTTCAGTAAGATTGTTAAAAAAAACCGGACAAGTGCGAGTCAGGCTCGCACACCGAGGGTTACGTACAAATCCAGAAAATTTCACAAAATTGGGAAGTAAGTTGTTAAAATCTCTATACTATAACTATCGACAAAAAAGTTTTTTCTGTTACTTTTCTCGTCATACATCGAAAATTACACATTGTGAAAATAATTAAAAACCTGTTTAAGCATGTGCTAATGAAGTTCTTTTATATGATACCTTACATGATACGATTTACTCACATTGTATTTTGAACCCATATTTTGTGAATTTTGAGGCCCTATTTCTTGTGATTTAAATAAAAATGTACAGTTTTCAGATTTATTTCTATATTTGTACTCTGAGACAATGCTTCTCGCCAAATTTCATAGTTCTATGTCAATGGAAAGTACCCGGTAGGTTTTGATTTGTGTGAGTGTCGAAATATGCGGTTTTTTACGACATAAACGGATCAAACTTGTTTAAACGACAACTGACAAGTTTTCTTTTACACAACTGCAAGAAACCATAGATATACGTATACAGTTTAAATTTCAGCTCGATATCTTTACGCGTTCCCGAGATAAAGAGTCTTGACATACACACAGACGGACAGACGGACAACAAAGTGATCCTATTAGGGTTCCTTTTTTTTCGTTTGAACCCTAAAAAGGTTTTTATTTTTTAATTATTCTTATTTATAGTGTTTCCCACATTAGGTTTATCTCAATGAGTAATTATTGCGTTCTGTGGTCACGGCAATTTTTTGAAATGTTTACCATTAAAATAACCCTTTAAGTTAATTATTGTACCGTATAATATATCAATTACTGATAATTTATTGTGATTCAATTTGATAAGAAACGTCATTAAATATAACTAAATTTATTAGAGCAGAAAAAATGAAAGAAATAAATAAACACAAATTGTCTTATTGCAATAGTTGAATAACATTTTAATACTAAAATTGAGATGTCTTATTCATTTATTGATTTAATTAAAATAATTATGATAGATCTTGAGTAATTGCCCTTTCTAATATATACCTGACCCACAAAATCTCAGGTGCATTCATTTCACGTAATATATTTTGAAATATACGTGTTGCAGTTAACTGTAAAACTGACAAAATACTTTCTAGCTAACCATGAAAAATTGCTTCTACCTAAAGTTAAGTAAATAAATGTAATAAATATAAGAGAAATCGTATGAATAAGTACTTATTGCAGTACTGAATGGAACACACGCAGCGCCCAATCAATGGGACCAATCAATTGAGGGACTCAATCGAGACGATATTACCGTGATTATTTATTGAAATGTGGGTATTTAATGTGTGTTTTTGTATCCTTATGAATAGAAAAATATATTGATAAAATGAATAGAAATTTGACTAAAGTAACGATTCTACGCGTATTTATTCGTATAGGTATCTACCTACTTTCGACGTCTGATTGAGCAATTTTCTATTGATCATACTAATGTAAAAAATATACATACCTACGTATATTTTGCAACGAACGAAACTAACTTTTAATGAATAAGTCCATTTACAAAATTTAGTAAATGTAGGTACTTGATCTTATTTCTTACTTTGTATCATCATGCTTATAATATTTCTTTTCAGTTTTGATGTTTTGTATAAATATTACCTATATTTGGGGGCTTTTCCATTATAGGTGTCTGGTATTTATAACAACATGTTATACCGTTATAGTTAAGAATAAAATTAAACTAATCAACAAATTTACTGGGGTCTACAAATTCAACAATTACAACATTATTAAACTTTAAAATAGTTTCATCTAGTTAGAATAATATAAACTTAAGCGATCAAAAATAATATTACACAGTTATAAATACACAATAATAGTTAAACATATTGCTGTCACGACAATTTTTATAAATAATGATTGATGAATGATTTTGAAATAATAATGTGTTCTGCTGAAGTTTTAGTACCTACATTTGGTACTTACATTATTATACTCTATCATCAATACCCACCACCAGTAATACAAGACGATGTTAATAGCTATTAAGTACTACCTTCCAACTCCGCTAAATTTGTAAATTTCAGTTAGTGGTTTCACTTCTTATCTATGTACCTATCTGAATTGTAAAAAAAAATTCGTTTTGTAAATAAGTACTTAAATGGAATTTCTATTGTTTGATGTTCTTAGGTTAGATATTTATGAATAAATAAATTAAAAAAATTGTTTTCACAGCGCACGCGATGTAAATAATATTTTAGGTATTTTTTTAACTCATTGGGTTACTTTATGGGAGTTAGAAAGGATCTCTATTTTTTTAAATATTTAATGTAGCCTATGAAAATTCAGTATAGCTTCCCACCAGTGAAATAATTTTTCAAATCGGTTTACTAATTCGGAGCCTATTCAATGCAAGAAAACAAACAATAATACATTTCCTCTTTATAATATTGTTATAGAGGTATAGATAATCACATCACATCATATTGCCATAGTCGTTAACAATGACAAATAGCGCAGGACTGTACTACCGCGCGATAGAAATCGAAACCCGTATCCCGCATTCTCTAGACTTCTCACGATTTTATCGAACACATTGCTGCGTGGAGCTTCGTAGATGTATCTTGTGTACATCGAGGAACAATATACAAATTCATTTTATTCTTATTACTTATCTAAGTCTAACCACGGCTTCTCGCAGAGTCCTTTAATTTTGCTGGGTTACGAGTAGCCTATGACACGGTAATGATATTATTTAACATTACTGCCCTGTATTTGCAATGCCCGACAAGGGCAACTAAGTCTTAAGAGCTTTAAAATAATTATAAGACCTAATTGTAAAACACTTAGTAGCAAATAAAGTATATGAATTAGAGTTTTTGTCCATTACGCTACCTATGTATATCAATGCAAAAAAACAAGTCTATCTGTAGCTCTGCTGCCGCGTGAAAGAGTAACGAACTAACCATAAAAACTAATAAACACACTATTCAAAATATACTGTACTGTACCAGCATTTTAATAGTCCACTGCAGGACGTAGGCCTACCCGCTAAGGACGATTGGGCCATATCCACCACGCTTACCCAGTGCGGGTTGATGGATTCACATATGCCATCGAATTTCTTCTACAGACGTATGCAGATTGCCTCACGATGTTTTCCTTCACCGAGAAGCCAGTGGTGTGAAGTACCACACATAAATTCCAAAGAAATCATTGGTACGGGACCGGGGATTCGAACCCACGACCTCACGATTGTAAGGCGAGCGTCACAACCTCTAGACCACCACGGCTTCCTCCAAAATATATCCAAAATATAATTATTAGTTACCTCTCGTGATGATGATGTTTTTTTATTGTCTCAGTACACTTGTTAATTTTCATTTTAGCATTAACTTTATGTAATACATAATACATACATAAGTAAGTAGTGCAGATAGTATTTAACTCATGTTACTATAAGTTTACTACCTCTTTCTAAATTATTTCATTATACTAAATGTACAGACCTACTTATATCGTTTTTGTATCCGTGCTAAGTCTGAACCTAAATAATCATCTCAGCAAGTTTTAATAAAGCAATCGTTTTCTCACATTAAGTACTTTGGTTAAGTATGTTTTCTCAACGACATGCATTGAAACTTTAATTTTTTTTAATGATTTCTAAATATTTTACTGAGCTTTTAAATGGTGACGCCTTTTGAAATATGATATTAACGTACGAATACGCAACTGCTTAGAATTCTCTGAATGGTTTCCGGAACCCCGCCATCATTCAAACCATGCGTTCCCTTTGTAAAGTCCAAATGATTTATTACATTTTTTGCACCTAAGTTCCGGGAGTCAACTGTGTTTCTATCGGCTATGACATTATTATGACATGGGTGTTACAAAAACACTTCATTCTTCATTGTGCATTGTGTTTTTGTTCACCAGATGGAACCGATTTAAATGCTACTCGTACGAGATATGATTTTAAAAATATTTGATTATTGAATACTATTCATTAAAATATTACTATTCAATGAATAGTAATATTTTAACAGAAGATAATATATAGCTGTGTGTATGGTTTCATCTCCAAATCAGCAGTAGGATGTTTACTCATGGACATCGATCTCTTCTTTGGATTTATAGTAAGACCAGCAATTTTCGTAAAATTCACTTATGTCATAAATTCATGTTGTATTACATCCTGCCATCGACTTGGCATTTTTTTTTTGTTTCCATATTGATGCATCCTACCTAATGTTAAGCAAAGTTAGAGTATGTATTTAAGGATGTCGTTTACTTACTTAAAATATCTACGCTTATCTAGTTATGGTTTTAAACAACTACATTGTAGTTTTCTGGAAACACAGGTTCAGATAGACATTTTTAAATTCTCGCTTTACTGGATAAAATAAATTTGACAGTTGATCAACTAACGTTGATGTATAAAAATTTGCAGCCGTGATTTGCAAGTTTGTTACTTTCGTCTGATCCAGACTTCGAATGTCGTACATATTTTCATCTTTCACAGTTATTTTTATAAATTAACTAGCTGACCCGGCGAACTTCGTTTCACGTAATATCTTTATGAATTATAGCATATGTGTTATTCTAATGAATAAACATTACTATAACAAAGTTTCAGCTCAATCCGTTCAGTAGTTTTTACGTGAAAGAGGAACAAAACATCCACACACACAAACTTTCGCGTTTATAATGTTACCAGCAAACCAACAAACTTTTCGGATTAATAATATTAGTAAGATAGTAGAACTATTTCATTCAGAAAAGTAAATGCCGATTACTTACCATTAAGAATCTACATGACAGTTCCTAACTATCTCAAACGCTACATTAAACGTCTCAAACGTAAAATGTGGTGCAGATACTGCCATTGACCAGATAAAGTTTATCTTTATCGCCATTATATCTCGCTCGAAGCTTATTAAGAATCAAAATAAAGAGCCACAACTTACCAGCCCCGTCCATAATCAAGCCTACACCTTTATTGAAATGGAACAAATGCCTTTATAATCTACTTTATCGACATTTTATTGCTTAAATCACTCTATATATTATAGATCTGTATCACTTTACATTCTATATGAGCAGTAGTTAAAGTTTCAACGAGTTTGGACTTACAATTGTGTGAAATCATTTCTTTTACGATACAATTCACAATTTGTTAAGTATTTTACAGATAATAAATAAATACAATTAATGTTATTTTCAAACTTTCGCGATTTGAGCACATTATACCTACTACTATATTAATACGGGACTTATCGCGCAATAAAATATGAGATATATTAATTAAATACCACATTTTTCTCCCGACGTTTCGACCAAGTCACGTGGTCGTGACCAGGACCACGTCATTGTATAATCTCATGTTTTATTGCGCGATAAGTCCCGTATTAATTTAGTAATATAAAATACAATTAATTATATTATTTTAATACGTCAAAAAAAAAAAACTTTCTTAGTACATTCTACATACGAATACTTCTTCAGACGTATGCAGATTGCCTTACGATGCTTTTCTTCACCGAAAAGACAGTACTGTGATATTCCGTACATAAATTCCGGAGAAATCATTAGTGCGGGACCGGCCCCCCTACCGCCTAAGCAATAGCAATCGTAATAGCAATCGCTTATGACTTCATTTTAGTCATTTGGCACCGCCTATGTGACGTTAGCCATCAATAGCTTTGAGCAGATTGCGAAAGCAATCGTTGAATGAACAACTTTGATGGCTAACGTTACATAGGCGGTGCCAAATGACTAAAATGAAGTCTTAAACGATTGCTATTGCTTTAGGCGGTAGGGGGGCGGGATTTGAACCCAAGATCTTAGACGATAGTAAGGCGGGTGTCACAACCACTGAACCACCACGGCTACGGCTACAGAGCTATAATACTGCCTATACTTATTTATACTGTTTCTGTTGACAGGATCAAATGAAAAGTTTAGCCATGTTCCTGCCGCAGGTCCGATAAAGGCTCGGAGTAAGCCGGGGCGTGTTCGGTCGAGGGACAAAAAAGTGATTTGTTGCCTCGATGAAGACTTTCGTTTGTTTTTGTCGCACAAATCGAAAACATCGGGACGTTGTTTTTTGGCATCTTCATTGTTTTGAGCATCTTTTATTTATTTATGGTCCGACAAGAAAATAAACAGATGAAAGCGAATAGAACAAACTTTTTTTGAAACCATGGTTAAAAATTTTGACACCATACGAATTGTTTGGTATATTTGAATTTTATAACCGCATTCAATGCTTCTGTGTAACGTATATGTATTATAAGTGAAAGCAAATGGATTGTTTACCCGTACCAATGTAGTGTCGTTCTGATAAAAATCAATATTAAATGTTTCTCTTCTGTAATGCACTGCTCTAATCATTCTGAGATTATTTCAAAATGCTGCAATCTTTGATATATTTTAAACACTGTAACTTTTGTCAAAGGGAGAATGTGACCAAATCTTGTTTAAAAGAGATGGGGTTCATATCATCTTTGACCCCATATTTTCCTAGCGAATGCCATGTGAGCATTTAAACTTACTGAGCTACCTTTTCTTTCACCATAGGTTATAACTCTCTTTTTTCATTTCATTTATATAACAACAAACAGCTATCATTAAAGGTCGCAAACGAAACAAAAACCGCAATAGGGTTATTGTGATTTTATAACTAAGTAATAGGATTTTGAATACGAAAAATTCACACACAAAAGCTATGCAGTAGCTAAATTAAATTATGATACAATTTAACTTATTGAATACACAAGCTTTTGAGATCCTGGATATCATGTAACAGCAGAGTGCTAGCCAAGACAAGTAAAAGGAGCCTAAACACGACGGGTCTATCTTGTTTAGTACAGGAGTTCCTGTGGCCACCGTCCGAATCCATCATCAGATCAGCTCCACGGTACCATATTATTACATTGTCACGCAATATATGTACGTATGCGTGAAAAAATTCAGCTCAATCTGAAACCGGGAAGTTGGTCAAATGTAAATTGCAAGATTCCACCCGAACTTACATAGGTACATATTATGTAAGTAGGTCAATCCATTGCAAGTTAAATAAAAGCTTGCAAAAACAAAAAATATAAGTAACAACATGGCAAATATCCCACCCAATAAAGTAAGTAATCTGGCCCTATATTCAAAGTATTGTTGCTCGACTCTCCCAAGATCTATGAATGTAAAACTCCGACCCCTCCGAGGGGAACTTTACGCCGCAAATTTTTACCAAAAACTTGAATAACTTACTGCCAAATTAGGTGAAAGTTGGTCGATATATCAGCTGAAATTACTTCATAGCGAGTGGCCGCAAATAAAGATTAATCGTCCGCTGTTATCTGAGACGGGATCTTGGCAATTAACCGAGTGGTTCATACGGGCGGGTGATAGGAAAACATGTGATAGACTAGCTGCACTCCAGTTAACGCAAGTAGTCGAAAGTGTACGACCAGTGTGTTACCAGTGTGTTACAGATCTATAATATATAGTGATGTGATGACTTATGGCACTGAAACGTGATCTCTTACTATGGGCCCTTATTAAGCTACAATTCTAAATTTTCATAAGTTAAATAGACACGACTGTAAAGTTAAATTGACAACCTGGCTACTTACTCAACATTATCAATCTACTGAAGATATTTTATATGAACCTTCATAAGGTCTACCTTGTAAAATCTAGATCTGAAACACACTCATTCACTCTCATTTACACACATGCGCTCAAACCTTGGCTCTCATGAGACCTCGCGTATTGCAGGGATAATACACTTACGCACTCAATCACACTACACACTTTCATTCACATCCATAACAAAATGTATTAGTTATTTCAAAATTTTAAATTGCCATTGTATTTTATTACTATTTTTTTTTTCTTTGTTTGTATTATTATGATTTAGTTCCTACTGTTATCCGGCGGAGGGCATTGCTATTCCAAAACACAGGTTAGTTCCTACTCGTAGCTTGGATGGCAATGTTTCTCAACTTGATTAATTACTGAGTTTTCATGACTAGTGTTAATAAGATAATTATTGATAAGAAATGTTTGTAACAGCCAATAAATTTCATTTTCATTTTTTTTCATTTTTTCACAAGTAGCCCAATGAAATGAGAAATGAATTTAAGGAAAATGAAAGTTTAATGACTTTCATTAAGATCGCCGAGGACAAAACCGCATGGAAGAGCATGGTGGATCAAGTGGCGAGCATTCCATATTAAACACGGCCTTTAGCAATGAATATACCGATTAAGAAGAAGTCCAATGAGATATGGAGAGGGCTATGCTTGGAGCCTTTTGCGAGATCGAATCAGAAAGGAGAAGATCCGTAGAAACCGTAGAAAATACCTTTTGTATAATACAAAATAAATAGAATACCTACTTAAAAATAGTGTTTACTGTAGATTCATAAATACATCTAATCAGGATCTATATGTCAGGTCTATGCAGGATAATAAATTATGCCCTGCAACATTACGATAAAACTTATAATTTATATGAAAGCGCTCCAGTTAGTAACATAGTTTGTATTTACTAGAGTGATTTAAACAATTTCCAGCTGTTCATTAAAACTATTAGCACAGTTTATCCCGTAGTCCAAGTTTTAACAAGCCAAGCCACAGTCCACACGCCGCACTGGTTCGTTACATACTACCTACATACGAGTACACACAAACTGCTGTGACATACACAACAGTTTGTTTTAAACTTCCTCTTTATCGTGGGATCTGGCAACCCCGTCTGTTTGCAGTTGACCGCAATGCGATTCCCTAAAATCAACTTTATTTTAGAGTTCTGGGCCTAATATTAAAAACTCTTAGCTTATAATAGTTTTAGTTATTTCATATCAGTGTCTATTAATTATATTTTTGATTAATTGTAATGGTGACCGCGTAACGACAAACGAAGGGTAGGATATCGATCAACCCGTTGCGTCGATGATATTGTTATAATTGTGGGTCCAACCTAAAGAAAGGCATATGCTTAGCAGTGTCTGATTACAGGCTAAAACTGATGATAATAAAATTAGTGACACAGATGTTTTAACCGACTTCCAAAAATGAGGAGGTAGTATGTTTGTCTGTATAATTTTTTGTTGGTGTTCATCGGTATTTTCGCCAATTTTCCAATTATTTTTTTTTAGTTTGGAAGGGTGTGCTCTTGATATGATTCCATTTAAATTTTACCAAAACCGGGTGTGCCGTTTTAAAAAAACCGGACAAGTACGAGTCAGGCTCGCACATCGAGGGTTCCGTACAAACACCTTGATAAAATAATTAAAAACCTGTTTTAGCATGTGCTAATGAAGTTCTTTTATATGATACCTACGAGTAACATGATACGATTTACTCACTTTGAATTTTGAACCCATATTTTATGAATTTTGAGGCCCTATTTTTTTGTGATTTAAATAAAAATGTAGAGTTTTCAGCTTTATTCCTATATGTGTACTCTAAGACAATGCTTCTCGCCAAATTTCTTAGTTCTACGTCAACGGGAAGTACCCTGTAGGTTTTGATTTTTGTGAGTGCGAAATATGCGGTTTTTTACGACATAAACGGCTCTAACTTTTTTAAACGATAACTGAGAAGTTTTTCTTTTACACAACTGCAAGAGACCATAGATATTGTAAAATTGTATACATAGATTCAAACGAACTAATCTTATTTAGTACACGAATGAAATCAGTTGCGCCATTTTTTGCAAAAAATAAATATGTAACATGAAGTTCCTATGCGGAATCTCAAGTTATCGAAACTTATTAAAACTGGAAAGTATTTTATATAAGCTACCGAAGCAACCTGTCTCGAACACTTGACCTGTGCAAATTGTTATCATTCAATAATAGCTTCTATTTCTATCTCATAAAGTTTATAGATATCAGGTTGATGGAATTTCGCTCTATTAAAGATATCTGCTTTAGAAATTTGAGCTTTGTGTTAAGTAGATAAGTGCTATCAGAATAAAATGGGGGAAGTCTGCGTGTGGTCTGCGGGTAACCGAGCGCAGCCTAGTTTTATATTTTGTGGAAATACTACGACATAATATAATTTAATGTGAGATATTTCGCAGACGTGTGAATTGTTTTGACTTTGTGAATTGTTTTATGAGATTATTGTTTGAATTTTAATCGGACTTTGCTACATCTTAGTCATACTTGTGAATAAAGTTCATCAATATGTATTTAATTGTACCCGAACTTAATCAGGTGTCTTGACAAAACAGTAAAATGTTTTTGAATTCGTGACCAAATATAACATTTGTTTTTCAGATCTTATGTCTTGGATATGTGACTTTGAACTACGTTACACGTTCCATTGCCTATTAATATAAATTATCTGCTATGTACTAATTATTCTTGTATCTATCATTCTTTGAACTATTTCATTATTTCTAATAATCTAAAACTGTAATTTTTGTATATACTGTACTGTACCTATTGTTGTGAATATTAGTTGTAAGTTTTCATATTAATAACCCACTCTACTGATCTGTTTTATAATTTTGCTTGTATATTTTCCGTGTTTCGTTTCCCTACCTTGTAAATAAAAATAATTCCGTCATCCATTTGAACTCGAATTTGGCAAACGCGCCGATCGCGCGAAGCCAAAAGCCTAAACTCAATATGTACCATGTTATACAATGTTTTATCTTAATAACAAAGTTAGTACATATATCTTTAGCCATCGAATCTACTTAATCTAAGAATTAATATCATTTAAGAAAAAATTGGTTAAAAACATTAAATTCCTTAACATCGTTTTCAAGCACTTGCAACAAAAAATGAAATTTGAATAAATATGAATCGTTTGAAACATTTTCATTTGCTGTTTTTCTTCCATTTTCCATTGGTTTTATTTTTCTTTACAAAAGGAAAGATAGTGGTTGTCTTCTTATCACCAGTCACAGAGCGCAACATTTAGTATCATGTTTTTGTCCGTCCATAGATCTGTCTGCAATCAATACCGGTCTAATACCAGCAGTAATACCAGCAGTAATTGCCGGTCGGCAGCTAATCCACGGCTCGATTGATTACGCAGGAGATAGCGTCACTGGAGCGATAACACTAGGGCCGCCAGTGAGCCAGATCAGCGGCTTGTCGATTGGACATGGTTTTATTGGGTAATTGAAGTAATTGATTAATTAATTGTAAATTGCGGTTGGGTAAGACGATATTGTCAACATAACTAACTTAGACAAGATTGACATATGATGGCGAGGGTGATGATACAAGTAAAAAAGGCCTATACAAATAAAAAAAAACCGGACAAGTGCGAGTCAGGCTCGCACATCGAGGGTTCCGTACAAATCCAGAAAATTTCACAAAATTGGGAAGTAAGTTGTTAAAATCTCTATACCTTACATGATACGATTTACTCACTTTGAATTTTGAAGCCATATATTGTGAATTTTGAGGCCTTATTTTTTTGTGATTTAAATAAAAATGTACAATTTTCAGATTTTTTTCCTATATGTGTACTCTGAGACAATGCTTCTCGCTAAATTTCATAGTTCTATGTCAACGGGAAGTACCCTGTAGGTTTTGATTTTTGGGAGTGTCGAAATATGCGGTTTTTTACGACATAAACGGCTCTAACTTTTTTAAACAATAACTGAGAAGTTTTTCTTTTTACACAACTGCAAGATATCATAGATATACGTATACAGTTTACATTTCAACTCGATATCTTTACGTGTTCCTGAGATAAAGAGTCTTGACATACACACAGACGGACAGACGGACAAGAAAGTGATCCTATAAGAAATTCGTTTTTTTCGTTTGAGGTACTGAACCCTAAAAAATGGATTTATGTACACGTAATACTTAGTATAACATTCATAGTGCTCTGGATCCTTGACTAGGGTGACCTGTGATGTGGGATCCAGGCTCTTCCCACAAAGGGGAGGTAATACGGTAATGCCACAATTTTATACCCAGCAGTGGGATAGAAAAGGCTTAACTTAATAAGCCGACTTTCGTATGATGATTGCGCGATATCTACCACGCTTGCCCAGTTGCGTGGAAGTAGACATACAGACAGAGTTACAAACGCTATCGAATTTCTTCACCGGATATCATGCATGTTGTTCTACAATTTTGTTTTTCATTGAACTATTTGTACGCAAGTACCACAAGATTATTTTTTGCAAAAATTAGCATGACCGAATTCACCCGTGTACAGAATTCGCGAATATTTCGCACGGATCGATGTAACATTTTTCACATTATTAATGATTTATCAAAAATGGTTCAGCCGATTTCAATAAAATTTAAATGGGACCAATTTCGAAGTATACTCTTTCCAATAAAAAATAATTATTGAAATCGGACTGCTATGAAAAAAGTTATGCGTGGTTATACATAAAAATATATATATATATATATATATATATATATACGCGTCGAATTGTATACCTCCTCCGGTGGTTCGTCGGTCAAAAGTAGACCACGAAAGATCTAAATCAATCGCTCTTCCACTAAGAAATAGACCACAATAGTTTACGAATTAACTATGTAGTAATATTAATGTTATCGACAAATATTTTGCAAACCATGAAATAATTTTGAAAACGGTAAACGTTACCAAAACTGCGGGCGGTGTAAATAATTCATGAGCTCGCGGGCGGAGGGGAAGGAGGGGCAAACTATTAACATTTTAATTACGCTCTATCTCGTCTTCGATGACTTGGATAGTGTCTTAAAGGGTTTTAAATGAATTTGAGGGCTTAAATAGTAATTCTGATGGTATTGAATAATAAGATACTTTAGTATATGCTGTAAATAGCTACTCCTTTTGATATCATAATTACGGACTAATCTAAAACAAAGGGGAAAATTGAAGAGACGATTGAAATTGAAATACAAATGATAGCTATAAAAATGGATGTTATTAAAAATGACGCCCAATTTACAGATATGAATTTATTACAGTACCTACTAGTTTTTACCCGCGGCTTCGCCCACATGATATTTTGATTTTTGACGCAACATCATTATAATTTATAGCCTATGTGTTATTCTCATATATAAGCTACATTATTGGAAAGTTTCATCTCAATCCGTTCAGTAGTTTTTGCGTGAAAGGGTAACAAACATCCATCCATCCTCACAAACTTTTGCGTTTATAATATTAGTAGGATTTTACAGCCTTATATTTTACAACAAAAAATACAATGTAGTCAACTAGCATTATAACTTACGTACAATACTTACATCTAGGTAATGGTTGTCGGGTAATGAGGCTTAAAATGGGAGATCAAGTCAATACATTGGGTTCGTTCTGATCCATTATTTCAGTAAAGTACAAAACAGACACTCTGAGATAATTTGATGCCAAACATGTCTCCAACGACCTCCAGCTTTACCACCTACATCTACAACCGAAAACCTTATTTCCGCGGATCAAAGCAAAGCGTTAATATCCGGATCAACTTAGAAAAACAAGAAAAATTGCGCGTTTTCTATACAGTACGGTAATTGTTGTTTTTAAACTTCCGCGATTTGAACACATTATTATTATATACTACGGGAATAATCACGCACTAAAATAATACCTCTTCATCCCGACGTTTCTGCTACAGCTGTTTCACTTTCCAGTCTACCCGTGACCACGGTCGATGAAACTCGGCCGAAACGTCGGGATGAGGAGGTATTTATTTATCTCGTAATTTTAGTGTGCGATTAGTCCCGTAGTATATGATAACAGTACGGTAAAATCCGAAGTTTGTGTTCAAGTCAATTTCTATATGGCTTTTCAATCTCAGAATAGCCATATTTAAGGGAAAATTATTAAAAAATTAATGATGAGGCCATACGGCCGGCCTTATCATTAATTACTTACTTCCTTACGAATATTGTAAATTCGAAAGATAATATTTCAATTATATTAGCAAAACTTAAATAACATAAAACAATAACTAAAATATTTAATCTAAACTAAAATAAACCTTTCTAAACTATAATATTTGACTGCCTCGGTGGCTCAGTGGTTAGTGAACCTGACTTCTGGATCAAAGAGGCGTGGGTTCGATCCCCACCCAGGGCAAGTATTTATGTGGGGAACATAGATGTTTGCTCTGTGTCTGGGTGTATTTAGATACTATCTATATAAGTATGTATTTAAAATATGTATATTTAATATATCAGTCTCTGGCAACCATATTACAAGCTTTGCTTAGTTTGGGGTCAGAGATCGTGTGTAAGATGTCCCCCAATATTTATTAAAAAAAAATATCCTATCTAAACTAATTAAAAATTAGACATTGTTCAAACCTACAAAATTGTTAAAATTAGACAAGGTTTAAACAGTGTTAATTCGAAAGTTGGTTGGTAGGTTGGTTGGTTCATTGATTTGTTCCTCTTTCACGTAGCAACGGAACAACGGATTGACTTGATTTTTGGCATGGACATAGTTTGAAAGATGGAAAGTGACATACGCTACTTATTTATCACTAAAATAATAGTTTCATGTGGAACAGCATAAAAATTCAAATATCACGCAGGCAAAGTCTCGGGCAAAAGCTATTCGTTAAAATACAAGTAAATTTCTTATCAAATATTTGTATGAAAATACGGCTTTAGTAGGGCGGCCGTGAGCCGTATTTTGGATATTTAGAGGGCCTGAAAACCGTATAGGTAATACGGCAAAAGCCGTATCAGAAGCATCACTGATGTATATTTTCGTGGATGCCCCGCTCTGGCGCGGCGCCAGGCGTGACTCAGGGCAGACGTGCCGCAGACGAGACGAGGAGAGTCTGCATTTATCTACACTCACTTTGTTTATAACAGGGACTTGTCGAATGCGCAAATCTGTGTTCGTTGTATCGTTTGAGGAATATTCCACATTTGTCTTTTAATTTTAACTGTGGAATGCAACTTAAATCTCGAAAAGTAATTAGGCTCAATCATGCTAAAATGATTTCATTGTAATTATATTAGATGGTCAACTTTTACGTTATATGAACCTGATATCACGATTTTTTTTATAAAGGCCACGAAAAAAAAAATAAGCTAATAAACTTTATGTAAGGGATATTTATGGTTTCTTTTTCGCGAATTTGGAGTCAGTTCCGTAGATAGAGTTGGTAATAATTTTTATACTACACCTGCTCGGAAAGTACCTTGATACTTTATCAAATTTACGGTAGAAAGTACGTCATTGCATATCGAACAAATATGCGGCGAGAAAACGCATCTGAGCGGGAGAGAAAAGTGTATGAAAATCCATTTCTTACGTGGTTTTTCTTTTTTAATTTTGGGTAAGACTATGCGCTGTTAACCTAAATATCAAAAGCAAAAAAGTTTTTACTGTGAGTTTTTATCTCCAAGTTCGCAAAATGACACTGGCCACTAGCTGTGTGTTAAAAAGAACATGTGAAAATTGCAGACGCCATTGGCGCCATTTTCAATTTGTGTGTTGTTTGAGGATTCAGTTTTCGTAGAAAAGTAAAATAAAACTATCAAAATGATAAGTAGTGATAGTGATGATGAGTGTAGTATAAAGGTGTAGTATAAAGCACTATGTATCACTCGAGAGAAAGTGCGATTCCCGATCTCGGGTGTTTTAAAGCCCTCGCCTACGGCTCGGGCTTCAAACGACACCCTCGACGGTAATCGGTCAATTTCTCCTCTCGATGAACAATGTACTATTGATACATTAATATCCTGAAATACACTTATCGTGAAAGTAAAGAAACACCCAATGTTTTAAAAAAGTAGTATTTTTACACTCAATATGAAAAGAAAAATGATTTAAAATACTAAGAGATGCTGACATCGTCCATCTTCAAAATTAGCTCAGTCACTCCAATAAATAATATTACAAATCGCTCTGTCCTCTTTCTTCATCAGCTTCAAAAATAAATTCCATACATCCCTTCCAGTAATAAACGAGTGATTTATTAAAAGTCCCCATTAAAAGGGACATTTCATGCGACAAATAAACATCTACTTAAGTTTATTGGTGCTTCGATATTTTGTTGAACTTGTCAAGTACAGCATTAAGCATTTAAGCCATTTATTACTTACACTGACATCTGGCGGTGATAAATTATTTAGGATAATGAGAAAAAGTAATGTGAAGTTATGATATATATGATAAGTATATATAAGCACAAGTAGCAACTTGTGACGAGAGTAAGCAATTTAACTTGAAAGTTTGATAGCATAGGGAATGAAATCTTTCAATCCAGGTGTTGGCGGGACCAACCCGGGGCCTTATTTTGTAAGCGCTCTGGCGTTCGGCTTCGCTTTTCCTCCCGCTCGCTCTCGCGGCGTGAGTAACTGGCGCGAGCAGGAGAAAAGGCGAAGCCGAACGTCAGAGCGCTTACAAAATAAGGCCGCAGACCCGCTTACCGGGATCTGGGTATTACCGGGATAATGGGATAACTAACTGATAATATCGTAACAAAATAAGAAACAATAGTTACAATTTAATAGGTTTTGGCCGCGGACTCGTGCACGTGGTATTTTAATTGTTGTGCAGACCCATGGAAACATTTAATTTTTCTCGGATAAAAAGTATCTAGGTATACTTTGTCACTTTCTGTCTTTCAAAAATCAAGTCAACTTTGTAGCTGCGTAAACAAAATAGGATCAAACCAATAAATACACTTTCGAATGTATAATAGATACTATAGTAAGGAAGTAAAAATAAGGGTTATGATACGTACGTACCTACGTTAATCAAAGTTGATGGTTTATTCATAATAGTATGAAAGTATGATCAAAGTAAAGTAAAATACAGCTTTATTATTAATACCCAAATAACAGCTTGATAATTTTATAAATTACGTTTATTGCCGTCCCGATTGAAACAAACATTGACATGTGAACTAAAGCGGATCCATTTAAAATTGTATGGGTCGCTGCTGTCGGTCGCCAGGCAATGAAGGGTTCAATAATTAAATCATTAGAGCGACTAAACGTATGCGTAAATAATCACGTGGCCGAGTAAAAGCATTGAAAATCTATGTTTGCGCGAATGGGAGAGCATAGCTTCAACAGTGAAATTCTTGATAAGGCTTTTGCAATTTTATACAGGTTTCAGGCCTTCTAGGATCCCAAAATATTGCTTGAGGCTACCTTTTAAAGCCGTATTTTCATACAAGTATGAAAATTAGGTGTATTGAAAATACGGCATTTATATTAAATTTTGTCAACTTTTCTCTAATAAACGGCTATTTGGACATTACACACGGCCACACTAAAATTGACTAGGTACAACATTAACCCATACCTATGTCCTCTAAAGGACTAAAACCATCCAAGAGTAACTTCGTTTTTTTGCTTTGGCTCATTTTATTAGTGTTGTGTTGGGCGATGGGTAAATCGCATGCGATCCTCTGCGAATATTAAAAATAAATCTAACGTTTCAACAATAGGGCTCCAGGCTGTGGTCGCGCTCGCTGCACAATCGCACTAATTCAACTATTAATTACTATCCGCCCTGCACTTCCACTTCCTATGCAAGTGGTTCATTTAGTGGTTTGGTGCAGTAAGGGTGGGTACGATAAATTACATTTAAATCATTTCAGCCCTAGGGAAGTTAGGACGGCTTTTGTTTGGTGTAGAACTCCGTAAAGACAAGTTGAAAAAGGCCTGCATCCAGTATGTTCCTGCGGTCTGCATAAAGTTGTATAAAGTTGTATCTGCATAAAGTCTGTACACTTGATGAATGGTCAAGGCTGCGCTTGCTGGTGCATCGTCCATCAGAGAATTTTACAATCTAATCAACCATGACGCTTAAAAATAGAACGTAGTAACTATTTCTTTTTTCAGCAATCTCAAATCGCTACCTGGTGGTTCTAGATTAAATAAATCGAACAAAATAGAAACTTCAGTAATTCACTTAGTGACCAATTCTGAGACCAGGGTTAGTCATATCTGCAAATATAGATGGTGCGTTAGGAAGGGTTGTAGGTACAAAGATACGCATATAAAAATTTGCGGACTTATTGTGTACGCGTTCTGACGTTCGGCATAACTTTTTATGGCATTTGACGTTTTCGGCATAACTACACAGAGTTATAATGCTTTTTTACCTTGCTAGTGCCAAGAGAACGAGCGGGAGGAAAAGCGAAGCCGCCCCGCCGCCAACGTGCTGGATCGCATAGACAATAATTATGATAGGGGTTAGCTAATATCAATATAATTTTAGTAGGCTAGTAAAAAGTTTAGCTTTTATGTCACCTGTTCCTTACTGTGACTACAAAAGTAACGGTATGGCATCGTTAATATCCGGTGGTACTTGCGACAAGGGCGAACGCGGATCATAACTCATTTCCGGTGAAACACCCTCATTGGGCTTTAAATTAACTGCTACGCTTGTTGCTTGGTAAAATTAAGTGATCACCCAAATAAATTGGTAGTCAAAATTCTCACCCTAAAGTATGCAACGCATTGGTAACACTTCCGGTGTTGCAATTGTCAAAATACCCTTTATCAACAGGATCACAGACTAACCGACTAGTATACGTACCGCGAAATAATTCTTTCGAAGTGTTAGAACGTCGAAAACATCGAAAGAACTTTTTCCGTTGTAGTGTGCTAAGCTAGCAGGAAACCTTAACTTGTTTGCCTGAATGGCAAAATCATAAATTGAACAATAAATTATAAACAAACGTAACAAGCTAAAATTCATAAAATACTAATAATATAAATTAATAAAAATGTGTTTGTGTTAGTTATTTCCTCTTTATTTGATTAATATATTGTTTTATTGCTCATTTACGTAGCAACAAAGCAATGTCTTTATATTCAGAAAAAAAATTGGCGCGTCTGTAATTAGCGGAGAAGTAAAAAACCGGACAAGTGCGAGTCAGGCTCGCACATCGAGGGTTCCGTACAAACACGTTGCTAAAATAATTAAAAACCTGTTTAACATGTGCTAATGATGTTCTTTTATATGATACCTTACATGATACGATTTACTCGCTTTGAATTTTAAACCCATATTTTGTGAATTTTGAGGCCCTATTTTTTGCGATTTAAATAAAAATGTACAGTTTTCAGATTTATTCCTATATGTGTACTCTGAGACTTTCAAATTCATACCAAATTTCATAGTTCTATGTCAACGGGAAGTACCCTGTAGGTTTTGATTTTTGTGAGTGCGAAATATGCGGTGTTTTACGACATAAACGGCTCTAACTTTTTTAAACGATAACTGAGAAGATTTTCTTTTACACAACTGCAAGAGATCATAGATATACGTATACAGTTTAAAGTTCAACTCGATATCTTGATGCGTTCCCGAGATAAAGAGTCTTGACATACACACAGACGGACAGACGGACAACAAAGTGATCTTATAAGGGTTCCGTTTTTTCTGTTTGAGGTACGGAACCCTAAAAAACCTAAAAAAGTGTTGTAATTTCAAAAACAAATCATCTAAGTAGTTACTTATAAAAATAACTTACCTTTTTCATTCAAAAAACAGAAGAGAACAAATATTACATCAATAAATATAATGAAACGTGAAATAGAGAAATACGTCTTACCACAAAAATTTTACGCACGCCATAGATAATCTTTAACAGTACAAATTGGTAAATAAACATGGTAAAATAGTGTTTAAGGCGTGTTTAAGTCTTTTGTGGTAAGGCGGATATTGTTTCAATAGGTTCCGGTACAGGCGAAAACCACAGAAATACCAGAGGGATAATGTGGTCGATCAAAAAAATAAAGAAAGATATGCAATGATTGAATATGAATATGGGCATGAGTCAGAAAGAGGCATGAAAAATATTTCAATTCAGTGGCTAGTTGCCGTATTTTTTCTCCCGATAGTGTCAAATTCCAATTCATATTTGACAGTCGTGACAGCTCTGGGCTAGATTTTCCATACATTATTGTGGTTGCAAATTAACCTAAGCGACCTCAGACTCTCTAGTTGTAATAGCTCTGTGGTAAAAACTGTCTTGGGTATTCTGTGGCTAGTTTGCAGTAACTTTGACTGACAGTTATCCTGAAATGCGGTTAAATCAAAGATATTGTGAGTAACATGATCAAACAAAGTAAACCAGAACCGTCGCTTCTAGACAATGACTGTCATGTCACCCTCCGAGGTAACCCTTGCACGTAAAACTAGTGAAGTTATAAATAGCGTTCAAAGGAGATGCTCATAAAATTTCAATATCCCTTCGGCGTTTATCCCGGGGACAATTTGTCCCTCGTTGTAATCTGCGCCTCTATCGGGTTAGCTCCCAAATGACTTGTTATGATAACAATCTGCGAAAGAAAATGTTATTGTTGACGAGTTTGAAAACTCGTCGAGATCGTTTTTAAGGCGAAATACTAGTGACGAGGAAATTGAGGAATAGGTATTTGGACTAAACTATTGCCGTCGCGATGCGCCCAAACCAGGGAGCTTCAATGTGTGTGGTGATGCAATTGTATTTGTGTGCGTACTGCGCTTGAACTCTCCCCGCACCCTACCTGCGCCCCAACGAACTCGCTGGCCGACCGATATTTTATTTTGAATTGTAGCAAAATATGATATTACGTAGGGTGCGCGCAAGATAACTCTGCGCGCGACGTTAACGTTATATCACTAGTATTCTGTATTCCCTGGCAGCATTGAATTGGTTCCTGATTTTGGCCGTACGTAGAGCTATCTTGCGCGTATTCTACGTATGCTCTGGTTACCTAGTAGGTATGGTAGATAGGCGATCGATAGCAAACAAAAAGATAAAAGATTAATTATTTTAAAGATTATTTATTTTTCTGCCATTAGGTAGCTACATTATTTGTGACATGGGTTAATTTTTCTTTATATGCTTATTTATTTTCTTTCAAATTATTATTGATTGACAAAAACGTAAAATGTACCTAACTAACATCATATACAATAGGATATTTGATATCTGTAGGCGCTGCAGTTTACATAATATATTTTTACTGAAATTACTTCTTTTTAAGTATAAATTAATTATTTTTTTATGGAAATATCTTACATTACGTCGTTCTTCTACGGTCTATAATAAATATCCCAAATGCAAGTTGGACTCGCGCTCGAAAGGTTTCATACCGTATGAGAACCAATTATTTCGATTCAATTATATATTTTTTAAATTGATACATTTATATACATGATTGATATATTATATTACTAAATATTCTGAGAATATTTCACCTCTTGTGTACATTAATAAAATATACATTAAATCGTGCAAAAAATCACGTCTGTTGTATGGCATGAAAAAATATTTATTTCATTCTATTTTTTGACCGACGAAAGAGGTACTCAATTTGACGCGTAGGTATATTTTTTATTTATAACCAAGGGTAACTTTTTACACAGAAGTCCGATTTTGATAATTCTTTGTTAGAATGTTTTTCATTGGAAAGAATATACTTCGAAATTGATCCCATTTAAATTTTATTGAAATGGGCTGAGCCATTTTTGATAAATCAACAATAATCGATCCGTGCGCACTATTCACTATTCGCGAATTCTGTACCTACACGGTTGAAGTAGATATTTATTTTACTCTATTTTTAGTTTTGTTGTTATAGTGGGAACAAATACATCATCTGTGTAAATTGTAACTGTTTAGCTTTTACAGTTCGTGATATACAGCCTAGTGACCAACGGACAGAGGAGTCTTAATAATAGGGTCTCGTTAATCTAAAACTTCTTGCCTTTTATATTGTAGGTACCTACAGCCGTATTCCGAAATTAGTCCCATAGTATAAAAATAAATAAGGATTCAATTAAACAAATGCGAGGTTTGCTGTTTAGAGAACAGCTTGTCATACTTTGGTTCTACTTTAAAGACGTTTAAAAAATTGAAATAATTAGCTAATTAAAGCAGCAGTGGGTAGGGCACATATAGTAGTAATACAGGATATGTGGATGTTCACAATTATTATTAGATTAAAGCATTGAAAGCACTTCTAATTGAACTTTTTAGCAAAACTCAGCGGATTGGCAAGTTAAAATGACAGCTGGCAAGGCACATAGTTCAATGAACGGATAGCCGATGGGGCTGTTTTCTCGAATGGATCTCACGTACTGGCAAGCATAGAACGTTTTTTACTTAGGTGGACTAAGGATAGATTTATATGTTACAGTTATATAAAAAATAAATAAATAAAATAAATAATGGCAATGGAACTATGCCAAGAATGCTTAATTTTACGAATGCCCAATTTTATGAATGGTTAATTCTAAAAATGCTCAATTCTCAATATGACAAAATAATTTCCAATGGGAAAATCATATTTTCTTATAAAAAATCACCGGTAATTAAGACACAATTTCTAGGCAAGTTTTGCTATTGAAGCAACTAACATATTATATGTATTATATTATCATAACTAAGTATGACATAAAGACCTATATACACATGAGATCATAATTATTATCAGTCAGAATTTGTACATTCATTATATTATTTCATGCTATATACCTAAGGTATTTTCAGCGAGCCGTTTTTAAGCTATGTTTAAATTTGTTTGCATCTAAAAATTTTATGTGAAGAGGTAGACTATTGTACACTTTTATGGCTGTATTAGATGAACTTCGATGATACAAAGTATTATTTACCTGTACTATACGAATATTGAATTTATGTTGAGGACGTAAAATTTGCGATCTAGCTGATTTATTATCAAAAAAGTAGTTTTGGTTATTTTAAACAAATACACAAATCTCTTAAAGTAAGTTTTTTTTAAGAAATTCTTAATTGAAATTATGTTGCCATAAAATTAAATTAAATAGAATTAGGCATTCGCAGAATTGATCATTCCCGGATTAGTTGGGCATTATGAGAATTGGTCATTCTGCACTTAAACCATTTAGATGTCTGCCGATACAACACGATATATATAAACTAAAAAAATACTACACAGATTTATGTGTAGTCGCTGCAATAAGTCGCAGTAACTAAACGCATATATTCCACACATACCTAAGATCTTTTTCTTCAAAAGTAACAAAGATACATCAGTAAAATTACAAGATTTGAAAAATTAACTAATATTCTTAATAAAAATCGATATCGATGGACATCACTAGAGCATCGACAAAAATATCGTCTATTACTACATCCCTAGTGCATGTGTACGTATAGGTTTGAACCTCCCTCACCTCAACCCTACCTCCGTATCGTGCGATAGGGACAATTGCAGCTCAGAGCAATTTATACCTACAAAAATCTTGGCAAAACAACGTTTCGTATTACGCTGTTTTCTTCATCAAAAACTAAATTAATCAAGTATTTTTTTATGTCAAAATTTACAAAAAATATGTGTTCATGATTATGTCATTTCATATTTTGTTAGAAATTAATAAGTTTATTCTGGTGGGTCTTTAAAGACGTCGGTAAATATGGTGAATTTTTTTGAGACTTTGAAGGATCATATTTTGCCTGATAATTAATTTATCAAAAAAGTGAAAAGACAGGGTAGTTTAAACAGCTAAATTTAATTTTATGGCAAAAAATTGTAACTCTAAAAGCATTTTCCAGAAAGAAAACAGCGCAATACGTTTGTATGGAAAATTACAGACCACCTCAGCTCTTAAGATTTGAATGAAATGAAAATGGTGGCTGATAAAATTGTTTTGTTTTGAAGGTGTACAAAGAGTTTTCACTTAGTAATAAAGTTTAATATAATTTTATATACCTAATACTCGTTATTGTGTGTACCAGTTGTATTAGCTGTTTTGCTATGTCAAGTCATGTTTAGGTATTAGGGCGGCGTAAAAGTTCTTACGCCAGGGCTATAAGAACTTACTAACGATATCACAACCCGTATTGTTTTGTTCAGTTTTTATATTATTTGCGTAGTGTGTGAAAGTAGCTCTACTTTAATCTACAAACCGTTTTGTAATTTTTCCAACTCATTGAGATCAATAATAATATACTTGCTATATACAGAGTAAAAGAATTGAAAATAAATGAGGTCGCCACTATCGCTTTGTTAGCATATTCTGCATTATTTTATGCACAATTATACTGTTTTCCTGTTCAGAATCCACAATATAACGTTAAACGAGAAAAATGCTAGGATGTTAACAAAGATTGACAACTCAGATTGTGGTTCTAGCAAATGTGATCATTTAGTTTTGTGTCGCACTGTATGTAATTAAGAACGTGGGACCATAAGTGGGAATAAGCAAAACTTCAATACATTTTTGTACGGAAAAACTGACGTTAACTTGTACGAAGAGTATCAGCTCCTAATTTATTGTGCGCTTTCAGAACAAACTACAGATTTCACTATTTTTAACAGGTCTCCAATATCTTCAATCTTTTGAACTTGACAGATATGTACCTAGTCCCCAAAACACCTTAAGGCTCTATTATATATCGAAGTTACCAGCTTTTATAATTTCACGAGTAAATATAACCGCACGTGGTTCCGTGTGTACTTCACACATGAGTTTCCGTATATTCCGTATATAAACCGATCGTTCAAGGAACCCCAGTCTCCCCGGCGGGGTGAAACGGCCAAATGGGGTAAAATCGCATTTTCTGATAAGTGTTTCTTATTATAGAATCGATGCGGCTATAAATTAAGCTCGTTGTTAAGTAATTTTATGGGTATTTTGTCGAGGATATTGTTGTTCTTAGCAATTACGGTGTTTGTTTTACGGAGTTCGGGAAAGTTACCAGGTGTTTACGGAGCGATATCTTTAGCTTTTGTTGTCAACAAAAGCGTTAAAAGAATGTAAACATAAAAATGTAAAGAGTTTCTTTATTACAGATTCATAAACTTTCATTTCCTGAAACGTCTTAATCGCTTCCTTTTTTAATAAAATTCATAAACCGTCACTTTACTAAAACGTCTTATTACCAACAAACATTACCAGATTTAGGTACTATTGATGATTGAAATGAGTTTTTATCGATGAAAATTTAGCTAAATAAACAACCGACAAAATCATAATTATATCTGTAAGGATTGTAGCTACTGTTAAACGTGTAACAACACAAATAAAAGCGATCCCCAGCAAGAACTAATAAAGTGCGTGTTGAGAAAACTATTCCAAATAAACAGGATTCAATAACCAGGGGCGCGATATTGGATAACATCTGCCGGCGGACCTCACGGCCCAGCTTCAAAATAATATTGTAACGAAACATGCTACAGGACTCAGTCACGATGTTTTGGACGTGATATATATACGAGGCATTTTCATTTCTACGGAATCGAAATAACAAAAGAATATAATGATCGCAACAAATGATATTCTTGTAAGATAACAGTGTCTGTTAAAGATGGTTAACGAATAATACCAGAAACATATTATACCAGAAACAAGTTGTGTGAAATGTGTGTGACAGTAAAATAAGTTGAACGATAGAGAAATCTTATAAAAATACGATTTTAAAACAACGAGTATTATATGAGAAAAAAATCATTGGTTATCCAACAGTAAAATTTTCAACTTATTTGAAGTTGGAGTTAATAAAACAAGTATCAATAGTAATTTATATACAATTTGAAAAATTATTTTACTTTAGATTTCACTAAACTGTAAGCACTAATAGACATCCGCGGTTTTCTGCAAAATTCTTTAACTTTTCAACACTTTTCTTCCGCTCATACACACCTACAACATTATTACTTTTGATTTCACTAAACTGTAAGCACTAATAGACATCCGCGGTTTTCTGCACAGTTCTTTAACTTTTCAACACTTTTCTTCCGCTCATACACACCTACAACATTATTACTTTTGATTTCACTAAACTGTAAGCACTAATAGACATCCGCGGTTTTCTGCACAATTCTTTAACTTTTCAACACTTTTCTTCCGCTCATACACACCTACAACATTACCAAATCCACCAATAATACACTAGATGTGTCACAGTCATGTATAACTGTACAACATCTGTTCATTCGTGTCGCACAGAGTATGCCATTAAATTAGCAAGTTCATCCACATCTCCCCTAGCGCCTAACAAGCTTTTAAATAGGGATGAAAAATGAGAACAGCATTTGATTCTGATAGTTGAACACGTTTTAATGTTTGATTGAGTGTTGCCAGTCTGTCCCCTTAACATTTGGCGCTCAGATTATACGAATGAAAGTTGAGAGTTTTTCATGTAGAGGGAAAGAAGATTGATCACGGGGGATAAATAAAATGTGAATGATTTAACACTTTCGTATTTTGAATTGTTTATGGCTTTATCCAAAATTAAAAACTGCAAAAATAACTTTTCTATAGTTCATTTTACCATATTTATATTTCTGCAAATTTCCGAAAATCGTCAAATATTCATGATACAAAGTCATTTTAGCAAGAGAACTTTCCGTCTGTCTAATGAACGATATTACCACAGCTGGCTGTAAGATGACTGACTAAGCATGATTTCCAAACCTAACAGATAAGTCTGCCATTTGTACTTGATTGTCTTTAGCAAGTAGAGTATTTACAAAGTGATTGCGATCCAGCTTTATAGGATAAAGCGTCTGAACCGGTGTTCCAAAAAACGCAGGTTCAAATCCTGCAATCACGGCAAATTTTTGAAATGTTTATCACAAGAAAATTAACAACTCTGAAAAGTAGAGTATAAGTTAGATTCTCAATATAACCTCCAAGTTTTCAACTCCACTTTCATCAGTTTCCTTTCATCAACGCTATGAAACTGGATATCTCTACACTTACCGTACAATACATTAGCAGTACGTAAGCCATGTATCCAGTCCATTGTCAGCGACACAATGGCCGGCCACTCTAGCCAGTTTTTGTCATCCGACGCTCGGCTTAACGTCAGATCTTACTTAATGCCAGTAGCCTCTTCTCGCCGCATTGTGAACATGATATACTGAGTGTTTTTGTACGGCACATTGTTTGGAGTTTTTGTTATAGCTACGACTACATTAGCCTTAGCAAGGTAATAGTATCTATACAGTATTGCGACTCGACTAAATAAATATCTACAGCCCCACGTGGCCGCGCAGTACGTAACACGCGTTAGGGCTGCCTACCTGGTAGGTAATTCGCAAGTTTACTGATTATTAACTCACACGTTCGTTCGTCAGTACAATGCATCTGCGACTGTTGACTCTTGGCAGTGGTCTCGAACAAAAAAATGCAAAATCGGTAGAACTACCAAGAAAAATTGGTACTCAAAATCGGTGTGTAAATATTATCAGGTTTAAAACTTTAAATAACGTACTTTATACAGGGTTATTTCTAATCAATTAGCATCCTTCTAGGGGCTTATTCTGTGCATCAAAACTAACAACTTTTGTTCTACGACTTTCGTCAAAACTCAAAAAAAAAATCAGCTGTTCCATACATTTTGTCGCGGGTAAACTAAATTTTTTTATGGAACAACAAAAAATTTTTTTGAGTTTTGACAAAAGTCGTAGAACAAAAGTTGTTAGTTTTGATTTACAGAATAAGCCCGTTGAAGGACGCTAATTGATTAGAAATAACCCTGTATAGGTATAACCTGACGTGATCAAAAGGGGGTGCCCAGTGAAGTCCAGCTCAAGAGTCTGATCACCACACACAGAGTCAATAGTCATATCCTCTTTTTCGTCTCGGCTTGCTGAAACCTATTCAGTAGGGAATCGCTATTTTTTTTTCAAAAGACAATTGCCACATCGGTAGAAATACCGAAAAATCGATAGGTGCGAGACCACCGACTGTTGGCTTACCGATTGTATACCGAACTCCGAAGTGCGTACGTATGATTCGAGTTCCGAATACCGTTTGTATGAAGACGGGATACTGTAGGATACCATTACCGTGATGATATACTGAGTGTTTTTGTACGTTACATTGTTTGGAGTTTTTGTTATAGCTTCGACTACGTTAGTGACTGTTTAGGAATGTTATCTTAGTGTGAGTGAAACGTTATTAATTCACTTTTTGTCTGTATTGTCGCTTTGATTAACGGATTTAGTTCTGTTTTCGGTTTTCGTGGTACTTGATTTAGTGTTTCATTTGGGTCTAAGAGGGATTAGAATTAAATAGTTTGGGAATTCTATCCAAGTATTATAAAGGCTTGCTATTTCAAATTAGATAATGTAATCTATTCGGTATCCTAATAATTGAAATGACAGTGGGCCGGACACATAGCACGGAAAACTTATAATTAATGGGGTTGCAAAGTTTTTGAGTGGAGACCACGTACCGGCGAGCACAGCGTAAGACATCTACTCACACGGTGGATGGGTAACTTCATTAAGATCTCAGGATTGCGCTTGATACAAACTACTCCCAAATGGTCTATTGGAGATCTATCGAGGTGGCCTATGTCCAGCAGTAGACATCCTATTGCTGATGGATGGATGATGATTGATAAATGATTATAAGGATCATTTAGCTAATGTATTATATATTCCATACTGAATACAATTTTACATGCACATATATTTTTTTATTCTAGAAGCAAGTGGCTGATCGTTGAAAAATGAAAAATTTGCGTCAAGCCGCTACTTTTACTACCACGAGAAAATATTTATTCAAATACCTTTGACATGGCACACGAAACAAACGTAAACACTACGAGGCATGTAGTAAAGATAAAAGTAAAACAATTTCGTCAGATTCCCAGCCTAGATAATGATACACTAAGACTCTAACAACCATGCGAGAACGTTACGTTGTCATAAACCATAACTAATAATGGCCATGAGTGTAGTAACACGCGTGACGTGACTCTGTGGTGCGAGCAACACGTGGTGACGTCATTACGTGACGCCTCATTGGGCAGGAACAAATTCAGGTGGCTGTTGGGAGGTATATCTAACGAATTGCTTCTATAGTATTAAGGAATATAATAATGTTAATAGTTAATAGATTATGTAAGAAATTAATGTAATAAATATTTGCACGTCTGCTTGCAGATTGAATGCAATATAAATATAAGACTAATCAATAACGACTTGTATTGTACATGTATTCTAAGCAAATAAACGATTTGATTTGATTGATATAATTGGAGATATTATGTTTGTAATTTATGAAGAAATACACGGTTTTAAATTAATATAATATATTATATAATATATAATATATATAATAGAGCCTGCTATACAGGCTCTTACGAGACCTAGTGTAAGGTCCAAATACTTTAAAGGTACTTTTGCGATTTTCTACCGCACCTTATTTTTAAGATTGTTTGTAAGTACCTCCACATGTTGTTGTAATAAAAAAAAATCTATAAAAAAATTTAGAGAGAAAATATTTAGTTTAAAGATGCTAAAAAATAATAAAAATGAAAGCCCTAATAAAATACACATTTAAACTAAGAAACACAACTCAAAAGAAATTTAAAGTATAAATAGTTTTATTACATGATTATGTCTGTGAGTGTAATAACAAGCGTGACGTGACACCGTGGTGCGAGCAACACGTGGTGACGTCATTACGTGCCGGCTCATTGGGCAGGAATACTCTGCCGGAACAAATGCAGGTGGCTAGTGGGGAGCAATAATTGGGCATAATATGTACCAAGAGAAAATTAGTGGCAACAAACGTGATTTAAACATGTTATAGAGCTTGTCTATATGTACATATTATTATAAAAAAATCTTTTTGTGATAAACATTTCAAAAATTGACGCGTTCGCAGGATTTGAACCTGCATCTTTCTGAGATTCCATCCCAGATGCTTTGTCCAATTAATATTATTATTATTAATACATATTATTATACCTATTATAACTCATAAACATTTATTTCCACAGGTACGCAAAGTTTTTATTAATCCACTGTTCAATATGTCTATCCTGAAATGACAATTGCTTCGTGTCAAATACAATTCTGCTTGATCCAGCTCCAGTTGCAGATCGAGCTGCTTGATTCATCTGCGTCAAAAATTCGACTTTTTGTAAGTTTTGTACGAATTTTAAGGGTTACTGACTTTTAGACAGGAAAAAAATATTGCGGGTTCATTTACATACTTCTCAAAAAGAAATTCAATGCGTCCGTGAAACGACCCTCAACTTAGCTAGCGTATGGATCAACCTCCTCTCAAAGGTTCTTTTTTACACCGCAGTTTCCTAACTATCAACTCACACATGCGGTACGTATTATTTCAATTATACAGGGTTATTCCTAATCAATTAGCATCCTATTAGGTGCTTATTCTGTACATAAAAACTAACAACCTTTGTTCTGCAACTTTTATTTATTATTTTCAGGAAAACACATAGGTACAGTTAGAGTGTATATCTAGTTAGTTACATGTCACCCTGTTACATAGGGCATGGCTGATTTTAATCATTGAGAATACACTGTATTGTAGTTATAGGTATACACTTAGTAGTATTCTAATAAGGACGTAACAATTTTATCATAATGTAAGACTAGGATTATTCAACATTGTCTGAATAATTATTAGATAAACATTTATTTTGAAATACATATGTGGAACTATATTTGAGTAATTTACTTAAAACTAGGTAAACTTATAGCCTAACACAATAATATTTATGCTGTTAGACCTAAGCTAAGATCAGAATTTATCATTTAAAAAGTCACCTATGTCATAATAACATTTTTGTATTAGGAAGTGTCGTAGTTTCGTTTGAAAGGATTTGTCTATTTTTGAAAGGATTTATCAAAACTCAAACAAAAAAAATCAGTTGTGCAACATTTTGTCGTTGGTGAACGAAATTTTTCTATGGAACAACAAAATATTTTTTGTTTTGACTAAAGTCGTAAACCAAAAGTTGTTAGTTTTGATGTACAGAATAGGGTTATTTCTAACCTCTTAGGGGCTAAGAGGTTAGAAATAACCCTGTATAATAACCAAAGCTGAAAATTGGGGAAACCAATGCTTCCACATCCCTGAAATAGTTTTACGCTATACACGCAACGATCGGCTCCAACTCCTAACTAAAACAATGACATTCTCCGTTACTCAATCCAAAGTGCAACTGACAAGCGAGATTAAATCGGCCATTAATCTGTAAAGCCATTAGCCCGGAACAAAGCCCACTAATAGATATGTAAATTGCTCTACAAGGACTTTCAGAAGTGAAACTCATGTGACGTCATCAGGGAGATATTTTACTTAAGACTAACTATTAAGGGTTGCTATTGATAAGTTCTCAAACTATGTCATCCTTGTAGTGTTGTAGAACTTTGATAGTACAATATCTCTTGCTATTGTATTTAATGTTATGTCAATGATATGTTAATAAAGTTGACTTCGTTCGAAAATGTGCAGAAATATTTAAATTCAGGATAGTTAAAGTCCAATAAACGCAGCGTAAGATGTCCACCTTCGAGGTGCATAGAGTCAGATGACCTTATCAAGAATCACAGGATTGCGCTGGATGCAAACCATTTCCTACCGGTCTTACTGGATATTCATGGGGAAGGGCTATGTCCAGCACTGAATGTCCTATAGGAGAAAGTTCCGTCCACCTCGTGGGTGGACGTCCTACGCTGTGCTCGTCGGTATGTGATCTCCACTCGAGAACTTTTCAACCCCATCGGTCATTAGTGCTCCGTGCTGTGTGCCCAGCCTACTATGAAGAGTGGTTGGGCCTTATTCGTCACGGTTCAGATTGGTAGATTATCATTATTGTGGAAGATTTATTAAAATAAAATAAAAAAATAAAGTTTCAGTTATTATGTCTGTTTCTAGTCGCTTTGTATACTAACGGCGTTATACTCGTATTTAGCATAATCAAATACGGAAGAGAAACGAAGTAGTAACAATTGTATCGAAACGTTTGGCGTCTACGTCCCGGCAATGCTTTAATGGACGAGGTGGTAATGTTTCAACGATAGGTTGGGCTACTTTGCATACCTACCGATGGTTGCTTACGAGTTAAGACCAAGATTTTCAGTTGATGTTTTCAGATAGTTTTCACGCCATGTATGAATAGTAAAATGTTAAGTACGTATTAAACTTCGCAAAATAGTCCTGCAAAAATTACCAATAAATTAAAAAATTCTATTAACTAGAAATTAATAAATTTAATTGATACAAAATTTGGATTATCTTTGGATGATCCAATTGCTTGTTAAATAGTAGTAATTTATGTAGTTTTAGATTATGTAAGTATTGTATTTAGTGGTAGTTAATAATGGCACTTGCCCTGTTAAAAAAAAGTCATTGTACCATCAATTTAATTTATTTTGGTTCAATGGTCCATCCATCAGCTATAAGACGTCCACTGCTGGACACAAGCCTCTCAGCGTTTTTTTGCATCTCCAATAAACAATTGAAAGTGGTCTGCATCTAGCACGGTTCTTGCGGTCTCTTTACTTGGTTTTAAGCCCCTTATTGAAGTAAAAATTAAAACCGCAGTTTTGAAGTTTTCTCTGTGGTATGAGGTATGAGACAGTATGACGGTATAACCACAGACGTCGATCAGGGGCTTTAGTAGATGGTACTTTACCAGAAAAATGCAGCGTCTACCAAAACGTACCTGTAACAAAAAGTCGCATTTTTACTCAAGTAATTTGGTTTTGAAGAACTAAAAAAATGTGTGTAAAAAAGTGGGGCTCCTAGGCTAAAAAAATTGCGTATGACCTGGGACGGCGTTTGCGTGAGAGGGGTCAAGATCTTAGGGCGGGCTGGTTCTTGATTCAGCACATTTCGTTTTTATTGGTAATTTTAGCAACAAGAAACACATTATTTCGAGTTTCAGATTATCAGTTAAAATACCACTACATCACTGTTTATTGAAAAAATCTTCATTCAAAGTCAAGGACACTAACTTCGTTCAGTTAATAAATCCTAACTCAACAATTGTCAAGTATACTCAAAAATATTTTGTCAAACTAAATTATATTACATTTTAACTAAAAATACGAGTAAAACACTTTCATTGAGTCCAACTCGTATTACAAACATTAAAATAATTAAAAACTTGTTCACCTTAGTGCGGGAATAATATTAAAGCCGTAGAACCGAGTTACAAAAGAAACAGGTCAAATAGAACGAAACATTCTGATGTACCGCTTTAGAAAGAAACCTGACCTTATTGTGTACCGACATAAAAGCGAAAAAAACATTTAATTTAATCTACAAAGTGAAATTTAAAGCGCCCTATAAGTTAAACTTGCCTACTGTTTTGTGTGATAACAACAACACTTTTTTTCGCATAGGGTTCCGCGCGTTAAAAATGAAAATTTGTTCGTTACTGTATCTGTTAACCTTTTATTATTATACTAGTTTTTACCCGCGGCTTTGCCCGCATGATATTTTGATTTTTGACGCAATATCATTATAATTTATAGCCTATGTTTATTCTGATATATAAGCTATATTATTGCACAGTTTCATCTCAATCCGTCCAGTAGTTTTTACGTGAAAGAGTAACAAACATCCATCCATTCTCACAAACTTTCGCGTTTATAATATTACTAGATTTTACCCGCAGCTTCGCCCGCATGATATTTTGATTTTTGACAAAATATCATAATAATTTATAGCCTATGTGTTATTCTGATATATAAGCTATATTATTGCAAAGTTTCATCTCAATCCGTTCAGTAGTTTTTGCGTGAAAGAGTAACAACAAAGTAACGAAAGAGTAAAGTTTAATATTATAAACGCGAAAGTTAGTATATGACCTCTGGCATGGTTGAATGGTTAAAACAACCGTGACCTTTATCGTGTCATCCAAGCCCCGGTAGCGCTCAGTCGGAAAATGCCACCCGCGGTCACCCATCCAAATACTGACCGTGCGCAACGTTTTTGAATTCGTCTTGTTCCTTTCGGTGATCGCTGATAAACGCTAAGTAAACTACGCATCGTCATTACTTTTATCGTGCTTGTAACATGTGCTTGTAATATGTCTAGTATTTTGCTGATATTTTGAAAGCTGTTTTAAAACTTTAGCAAAATAAATAAGTAAACCGAAATTAAGTAAGTTCGTATAGGCCAGGCAGCAAACTGATATAAAAAAAAACTAAGTGCACGATATTTGAGATGAGTTTTGCTACGGAACCTTACTTTAATGAGTCTGACACTTGACAAGTTTTTTTGTAATGCAAATGTGTGTAATATGCATTGTGATTGAATATGAGAGAAGTGAAGCATGTGACCATGCGAGCTGGCGCGCAGGACAGCTGTGTCCTGGCAATCAAGTCGCGCAATGAGCCGCGACGCGTGGACACCCTACTGTTGTGATGGTGAATGGTTTTATACGGCGTGTGTTGTCAAAACATTGATAAAGAATGGTAAAAACGTGGCAGGTTCTAGTCGGATTCACATTCTGAATTTGCAAGTTAAGGTGGCAGTTGACTGGTAGAGGATAGTGTATGTGAATACGAGGACTTTTCATAGAATATAGGTAATGAGCCGAAAGGGTGTAATTCAGATCATCATTATGAATAACATTCACTATGGGGTCAACCCAGAAATCGAGCAAAAAAAAAATAGAGCTCTATGATATATTTTGTAGATTTTAGTGGTGATTTTGTATGGGACAGTTGTTTTATTTGTTTAAATCATCACTTTTTGGCTCAGTATAATCTACGTAATTAACTCCGTATACAAACGTTATTAAAAATGACATTTAAAAGCATGATTCCAAGATAAACGAGGCTTCTTATTTTTCTATATCTATCTCGTCCATTGCTGGAGATAGGCCTCCCCCGTGGATTTCCAATAAGGCCGGTTGAAAGCGGCCTGCATCCAGCGCGTTCCTGCGATTTTTATTATATCGTCAGTCCACCTAGTCGGTGGACGACCTACGCTGCGCTTTCTGGTTCCTGGTCTCCATTCGAGAACTTTACGGCGACATCGACCATCTCTTCTTCGAACTATGTGTCCTGCCCATTGCCACTTTAATTTGCTAATCCGCTGGGCTATGTCGGTAACTTCGGTTCGTCTGCGGATCTTCTCATTTCTGATTCGATCCTGCAAAGAGATACCGAGCATAGCCCTCTCCATAGCTCGTTAGGCTATCTTGAGCTTACTCATTAAGCCCATATTTTGTTGTTATTTTTCTTTATGAATAAGTATTTTCACGAGTTTTTTGAATGATAAAAAATATGCGTACTAGTTACTGTGTTGTATAGAAATATAGTAATCACCATACCATTTTATATACTGAATCATACAAGTTGTCGGATGTGAAGTTTGCTACAGCTACAGCTGCGCGATATCAAGTCCTGTCTGATTGAGTTTCTCTCAGCTTGTACTTAGCTAGCTTCACATCCGCCTACTTAATATGATTCGGCTTATGTTTTTGTGGCGCAATTTTGATCGTTTGATAATTATTCCTAGTCCTACAATTTACACTGGCCAATATACATCAACGAAAGCAAAATAAGATTACATTAAAACACGTAATTACAACAAAACATCAACACAAACACAGATAGGTTTACATCAAAAACAGCGCTGACACAAATTCGTAATGGAATCTAAACACCCTGTGCACATAAAGGGTTGTCCAGTCTCCCTGCAGGGCGTGATTCGGGGTCGATGTCTCGCAGGGGTTGAAGGGAAAAAACTAGTTACACATTGCAGTGAGTAAACTTACAACAAAAGTCTTGATATTTTATTAGATAAAATTAAATTAAAATTAAAAAAAAAAACAAAATTACTTAAAACGACTGAACCAATTTTGATGAAACATATTAGAATACCCGATTCATTTACCTTTAAAACAAACTAAAAACGTTTCACTCGTTCAGGAGCTACGATACGAGACAAACAGACACCCACACATACAGACACGTCAAACTTGCAAAACTCCATTGTTTTTGAGTCGCCGGGTGTTAAAAATAGGAAGTTTTTTTTCTATGAACCATAACTTAATTTTACACAAAATGATATTATGGTTCATGGAAAATAGCCTCAGGTAAGCTAATTCAATCGAAGTCAAATTTTTGTGACTTAAAGTCGTAATTCTTTCTAATATTATATGTGTGTTTGTTGTTTTGTTTGTCTCTTTCACGCAGCAACTGGAGGGATCGACTTAATTTTTGCATGGTTATAGTTCAACGGTCAGAGTCTTATGGACTACTTTTGATCACGAAAAAATTAAAAGTTCCTATGGGACAGCACAATAACAAATATATCAATTAACTTGATAGTTGTGTATTTTTGAGGATTGTATTTTTATTTATGTACAACAATGTGTATTATTTACAATAAAAGCTTCCACTTCTTCTAAAACGGTATTGTGCTAGAGCTATCCAAATCGCACGACTTTATTAACTGTTTCCCAGCACTGCATTGAAAAGACCAACTAAACCGAAGCTTTCAAAGAGAATTGCCATTATGCAGACAACAAACAAACACACAAACACAGGCCGCTCCAGCGCTAACCGGATTGCGATGTGATTTATGTGTGAATGTTTTGTTGCTCGCGTCGAATTGTTGAAGCGATGGGTGGTCGCTCTAATGGTGCTTTGATTGACTCTATTGAATTTGCAAATGAAATTAGTATTAGAATTCACTATGTATACAAGTAATCAAGTCAAGTTTATACTATGCCTAGTAGTGCCTAGTAGTTAGTGCTAGGTAAACTGGCACGCTAGAGCTGTTTTTAACCCACAAAACGGAGGAGGTACTCAAATCGAGGTGTATATTTTGTTATGCGCATAATTTACTACTGAGTAGTATGGTTTTTGTTATTGTTTTTTTTATAGGAAAAAGTATATCCTGAAATTAATACGATATAAATTTTATCAAAATTAGTTGAATACCATTTGATATATCCAACAATAATCTAAAAATGGCATGAACCGATTTGAACGATATGCTTATTTTAATTTAGTACATTTTAATGTTGTACGTATATTGCAAATGTTGAAGTCGGTCGTGCTATATTTGCCAAAAAAATCGAATATTTTTGTGTCCAAAATGAAAATATCCGGATTGCTAGTAATATTTGACGTACTTATATCCAAAAGGGAAAATATCAGGATTGATACTAATATTTTACGTAGGTACCTATATCCAAAATGGAAAATATCCGGATTGCTAGTAGATAAACTAGTTTTACAGGAGTTAGCACACATTTTACTCAATAGCAGACATAAAGCAAGCAATTCAGTGTAATTGATAAGCGAGCAGTCTCGCCGGCTCGCGTGCAGCTCGTTGAAAGGCGCTAATGAGACAAAACGATTGCGAATGGATAATCTTAGTGTAATAACGTTTATTACGTACATTTATTTTATTCAGTACTAGCGACCCGCCCCGGCTTCGCACAGATGTATTATACACATAAACCTTCCTCTTGAATCACTCTATCTATTACAAAAGCAGCATTAAAATCCGTTGCTTAGTTTTAAAGATATAAGCATACATAGGGACAGAAAGACAACGGGAAGCGACTTTGTTTTATACTATGTAGTGAAGACGGCTTTACGGAAATACTTGAAATGTTTTGAGAGACCTTGGTGACTTATAGGTACAATATACTATGCGTAGTACGCCATGATCAGTTTTGGGATGGGTGGCCGCGGGTGGCATTTACAATTGAGCGCTGTCGTGGTTCGGATGACACTTTTAATTGTAAGTTTTGGTTGTTTTCATTGTTTGACAGTGTCTCATTACTGCTAGCTATTCGGCCTATAGCAACTTACTTACCGCGTGTGGCATTTACAACTGAGCACTACTCTTTGGTTTGAATAACACTTTGAATTGTGTCTTGGTTGTTTTAGCAGTTACCAGTGTCAGAGGCATTCTGGCAGCTTAAAAGCTTTGACACCAGGGCTAGCCACTCAGCCTACACGAACTTACTTACTTTTAATAAAAATCACATATATATTTCAACAAAACTTAAAAAATATTAAGAATTATAATTATTAAAATTAACTTATACTAAAACACTAAAATTTACAATAAAATAAAACTAATCTAATTGACCCGTAGCATAGGGTAACATGGGTAACGTAATTTTAATTATAAAATCAACAAAATAGACCTATGTAATGTTCTTTAGGTTTCTTCACTAACGTTTTAACTGATCGAAGAGCAACAAAACAATAATTTCACTACAAACGCCAAGTTCCAATCTATTTCCGCCATCCTATTCCGAGCTTTCTATTTAAATCTAAATCGACGTGAAGTTTCACTCTATCCCTATTTTATCACCTTTGAGACGCACTACCAACTAAAGTACATAGATTAATAAATACAAGAACTAAAATAGTCTTAGTTAAAATAGCGGTTGGTATTGAAAATAAATAGGTGGCGCTTTCATTCGACTGCAGAGATAATGTTGGCTGCACTTAAGAATAGACAGAGTAAGGAATCAATTAGTTCGACACCTCGCTCTACCATTAAGAGTGTGAGAGAGATGTGTAATTGTATCGATTGTTTATGGATTCGAAAGCTTTGTGTGAAACTTTTATTTGATACAAGAACCTTATTTTTTAGTTTCGTATTTAAAATAAAACATTTTTATTAAAAGTAAAGTACGTATTTAAAGTAATATCTGCTGTTGTTTTGAAAACTTAATTTTTTTTTCATTATTTAGTCTTGTAATAATTTCATATTATCAAAGATATTATTAAAATTATCCCGCAGTAATTTCCATGCCATCTATCCCTTTCGTAATAGTTGGCGTAAGGGGGAGGAGGCTTATGCCCTGCAGTGGGCCGAAATAAGCTGATGATGATGATGAATTTCCATGGGTCTGTCAATAAGTATAATCAAATTTTACACGACTGCCTAATAAGAAATGTTATCTCTCAAAATTCATTCATGGAGCTCTTTGTAAAGGCAATTTTTTTGAATTCGTTCACGGAGTTATATTTTATTTTGTTTTAGTATGATAAAAACACAATAGGCCCATTTATGTAGGCGCCATCGTAAATTTAATAGCAACGTATAAAGTGTTCTCTCATTTGAAATGCTTGAAGTGAAAAAGAAACAAAAATATGCTAACTAGCTATTATAATTACGATGGCGCCTTCATAATTGGACCTAATATCCTCATAGAAGAAAAACCGGACAAGTGCGAGTCAGGCTCGCACATCGAGGGTTCCGTACAAATACGTTGTTAAAATAATTAAAAACCTGTTTAAGCATGTGATAATGAAGTTCTTTTAAATGATACCTTACATGATACGATTTACTCACTTTGAATTTTGAACCCATATTTTATGAATTTTGAGACCCTATTTTTTGTGATTTAAATAAAAATGTACAGTTTTCAGATTTATTTCTATATGTGTTCTCTGAGACAATGCTTTTCGCTAAATTTCATAGTTCTATGTCAACGGGAAGAATCCTGTAGGTTTTGATTTTTGTGAGTACAAAATATGCGGGTTTTACAACATAAACGGCTGTAACTTTTTTAAACGATAACTGAGAAGTTTTTCTTTTTTACAACTGCAAGAGACTATAGATATAATTATATAGTTTAAATTTCAACTCGATATCTTTACGCGATCCCGAGATGAAGAGTCTTGACATACACACAAACGGACAGACGGACAACAAAGTGATCCTATAAGGGTTCCGTTTTTTCCGATTGAGGTACGGAACCCTAAAAAACATCTTACAAAGTCATTAGCCATAAAGTTTAATAATACCTCTCAAATTAACACTTATAAGATTTCATCGCGTTGTAGTTTTATCCAAGCTTTTTGTTTGAAGCCTTTGAACTTTACTTGCATAGCTTAGACAATAGATACTCGTACCTATGTCTTTTATCTCTCTTCAAGGAGTTAATAAAGATATCATCGCCGCTTGAAGTGGAAGCTTTAAACAAACAAACTCGACTTCACACGATGAAACCAAATGGAAGATGGTATGTTATTTACAAGTATGATTAATCACTACATAGCTTAAAACAAAGTCACTTCCCGCTGTCTGTCCCCGTGTATACTTATATTTTTAAAACTACGCAACGGATTTTAATGCGGTATTTTTAATAGATAGAGTGATTCAAGAGAAAGGTTTGTATGTATACTTTTGCGAAGCCGGGTCGGGTCGCGAGTAGATACTATTACAGAGTTGTTTTTTGTTACAGTGGCTTTCACTTTTCTTACAGGCTGAATCAAATATCCAACTTGAAATTGCGAAAAAAAAAACCGGACAAGTGCGAGTCAGGCTCGCACATCGAGGGTTCCGTACTAATCCAGAAAATTACACAAAATTGGGAAGTAAGTTGTTAAAATCTCTATACTAAAACCATCGACCAAAAAGTTTTTTTTTTCACTTTTCTCGTCATACATCGAAAATTTTACATTGTTAAAATAATTTAAAACCTGTTTAGCATGTGCCAATAAAGTTATTTCATATGACACCTTACATGATACTATTTACTCACTGAACCCATATTTTGTGATTATTGAGGTCCTACTTTTTGTGATTTAAATAAAAATGTACAATTTTCAGATTTTTTCCTATTTGTGTACTCGAGACAATGCTTCTCGTCAAATTTCATAGTTCTATGTCAATGGCAAGTACCCTGTAGGTTTTGATTTTTGTAAGTATCGAAATATGCGGTTTATACGACATAAACGGCTCTAACTTTAATAAACGATAACTGAGAAGTTTTTCTTTCACACAACTGCATGAGATCATAGATATACATATACAGTTTAAATTTCAACTCAATATCTTTACGCATTCCCGAGATAAAGAGTCTTGATATACACACAGACTGACAGACGGACAGACAGACAACAAAGTAATCCTATAAGTGTTTCGATTTTTACGTTTGAGGTACGGAACCCTAAAAACACGATCAGCTGTTTCATACATTTTGTATTGAGTAAATTCTTGGAATACCTTATGTTTTTCATGGTTTTAAGGTTGGGCTCATAATAAAAGTTGCCCATAACGAGTATGTTTATGTGTAAATGTCTGGAAATGTTAACGTTTTGTAATGCAATTTCTTGTATACATACCTTAATTACAGCTATGTTTGTGTAAATTGTGAACAGTAAGCAAAACATTCTACATTGATAACAAATAATACCTTTAAAATCAGGTACGTTTGTTATTATTCCATATCAAAAACATCAGCTCAAATCTTACCAAGAAACATTCGTAATAAATACGTCACATTTGTCTTATCTTCATTTGAGAGGTGTCAACTAGTCCATTAACAAAAATAATAAGCTGTAATTTACCCGTAAACGTTATCCGATTTAAGTGTTTTTTTTATGATGTAATCAGCACTTTAATTTCTAGGCATAGTTTTTACATTATTATTATATACTACGGGACTAATCGCGCACTAAAATTACGAGATAAATAAATACCTCCTCATCCCGTTTCCCCGTGACCACGGTCGATGCAACTCGGCTGAAACGTCGGGATGAGGAGGTATTTATTTATCTCGTAATTTTAGTGAGTCTACCCGTGACCACGGTCGATGCAACTCAGCTGAAACGTCGGGATGAGGAGGTGTTTATTTATCTCGTATTTTTAGTGCGCGATTAGTCCCCGTAGTATATAATAATAATGTGTTCAAGTCGCGAAAGTTTAAAAACAACATAGTTTTTACAGTTTTTTAAATGACCGTCAAGTTAAGCCACTAAAACGTCATATTTTGAAGCAAAACTTTGGCTGAAAAGTAAACAGTAACTAATCACTTTTCTGAAAAAAAGAAGTAATTCAAATGACCAATATTTCTTATTTAAGCGATTGACACCAAAAACATAACATTTTGTTAGAATTTAAAGGGTGAAAAGTGTTTTCTCTTGGAACGTAAATTTTATCAAAAATGTAAAACACAAATTTTCCTGATGTTCTACAGAATACGCGTAAACACTGGTCGATTCACGATCCTCTTAAATATGTGTGAAGTTCATATAAAGTAACTTTTATAGCATAACTAGCTTAAAACCCACGGCTTCGCCCGTGTTGTCTTAGTACATTGGTACTTACTTAAAATGAAAATAGCCCGCGGTTTGATCTACGTTGTCTTTGTACATGCTTATAATAATATCTAATAGTCCGCGATTTGGCCCGTTACTTGCTTAAAATTACTTGCAAGGATAATGCCCACGGTTTGTTCAAAATTGTAACAGTATTTGCCTATAATGATAATAGGTCACGGTTTGGCCCGCGTATTGTTAGTATTTGCTTAAGATGGTTATTTATAGCACGCAGCATGGACTGCGATGTCTTAATACTTGCTTAAAATTATAAAAGCTTGCCGTTTGGCCTGCATTGTCGTATTACTTACAATTATAATAACCCACAATTTAGCCCACGTTGTTTTAATACTTACTTAATTAAAATAACAGCCCGCGGTTCAACCCGCGTTATCTTGGCATTTGCTTATAATAATATTTAATAGTTCGCGGTCTGGCCCGTGTTGTCTTAATAAATCCTTAAAATTATAATAGCATGCCGTTAGCCTGCGTTTTTGTATTACTTGTAATGATAATAGCCCACGGTCTGGCCCGCGTTATTTTCGTAACTGCTTAAAATAATAAAAACCCACAGTTTGGCCCGCGTTTTCTTGGCACTTACTTAAAATAACAGTAGCTCGTGGTTAAGCCCGCATTAGACTCGATTATGAATGCGCCATCGTAATTATAATAGCTAATTATCTGTTACATTTTCACTTTAAGCTTTCGATAGAGAGAATACTTTTTATGTTGTTATTATATTTACTATGGCGTCTTCATAACTGAGCCTATTATTGTATTACTTGCAAAATAATGCCTGCGGCTTAGCCAGATTTGTCTCAGTATTTGGTTATTTAACCCTTTCAGGACCATAAGATTATGGGAGATATTAGATTCAGTTGAGCTATTTAGAACGATTGTTTAGACGTTAAAAAACATGTTTTTAAAACAAAATAAAAAAAATACTTTTTGGTTTATTAGGAAATTATTGGGACAAATGTGTCCCTATGGTCGCCAAGAGATACTTTTCTCCTAAAACTTAGACTTAAGTAAGACTTAGAGTTTACATAAGATTTAGGGAGTTATTTCACAAAATTCCTTTGTTATTATTGTAGTAAGGTTGTTTTCTAAAAGAACAAGAATAAATTATTATAAATACTATACCAGTGATACTCAACGAAACAATTTCTTTCACTGGTGTAGCAAAGGAGGCCTTTAGATATCACGAAAGTATTATTTGTGAAGATTTCGATCTTAGTTTTGGCACAGTTTACACATATTTTTTCTGATGATTCTGATCTTTCTATAGGCTGAGAGACCAAAGGCCGTTTCACGGATTTGCGCACTGTACTGGTTGTCGTCTTGGGGACCCCTCGTTCCCTGACCGTAAAACCATTTATCAAACTCCAAACTCCGACTAATCTGAACTGCAAGCTGGATACAGGCTTCCTTCCAATTGTTTTTGAACGTGCAGCTTAGTGTAGACGGTATGTACGTTATTTACTGTCATGTTATGTCAATCAGATCGAAAAATAGTGGAAGATAACACTTTACTTTTGATTTTCGATCTACTTCATAGCACACTTTGCGTTGATCCATAAGATCAACACCACCCATATTTTTATTGTCACAATCCTAGTCAAAAAGAGTCAATGTATCAGCTTCAGTTTCTTGACGTATTGTCAACTATCCAAACTTATCGACCTCACGAAAAACATTTGGGTGGTATGTGTGGCTCCACTTGAAAACCGGTGGATTATTGCAATGGAATTTGGTGACGGGCTCTACTATCGACGGTGAAGTTTCAGGCAAGACAGTCTTGTAGATTCCTGAAGTGAAAACGATGTATCTTCAACCTCAATATCTAAAACTTCTTGGTCAATGGTCATCATCCTGTGTCACGAGATTTCAGTCTTCTTCGTCAAGCAGCAAGTCATCTTCATCGTCATTATTATCACCCAATAAATTTTGAAAAATGTCATCTTCTCTGAGTTCAAATTCTCCACGTCCCTTATGTGACATATCCGTCACCAAAATGAATAAAAATTAGGGTACTTGACAAAAAACATCACTACAGTAAGAAAACTTTTCCATACAAAAAATAACTCTTTACGGCCATAGGGACACCGCTGTCCCTTCGTGTTTACTATCACTTATCAAGGTACTATTCATAAATATCGGCTAGTTCATTACATAAAACGATAATTCACTTACCAGGCAAGGTGTATTTCACATTCTAAAATAATAATGTAAACTTTTACCCTAAAAACTACTTTCACAAAATATGAGATTAGCGCGCCAAATGAAATGTCAGTTTTCAATGACCATAAACAAAAAATGGTGTCTCATACGCTGTATTTTCAGCTATAATAATGCAAAAGATACGTTAAAAAATAAATGTATAGTAAAATCGTATGCAATGGAATAGTTATAAGATAGTTTTTTTAATTTATTTTCTTGGGACGCATATGTCCCCATGGTCGTCAAAGGGTTAATTTACTTGTATCTAAAGCTTATTACGGAGTACGTGAATTTTTGGATGATAAATTGCCGAATTTCTGAAATTAACTCAATAATAAATAAATATATAAAATAAATATTAGAGGACATCTCACACACGGTCTCTGATCCCAAACTAAGCAAAGTTTGTGATTTGGCTAGCAGAGACTGATATACTACATAAATATACATGTAGGTTGACTGGCAGATAATGCTGTTTAGCGTTAAGTCCTCCTTTTGTACAAATAGTGTGCAAGAAAGTGTTAAATAAATAAATAAAAATATATTAATAACACCCAGACACAGAGCAAACACATATGAACATCACATAAATATTTGCCCTGGGAATCGAACCCACGCCTTTTTGACCCAGGAATCAGGGTCAACCACTGAGCCACCGTGGGAGCCAATAATAATAATTGTATGAGTAACTATGTAAGAAATTTCACTTTTCATTGCTGGAAAACATTGAGGCAACCTGTACGAACGTAGAAAAAATCAATATCGTATGTGAATTCAGCAACCCTTGCTCGGCCGGCGTGATGGATATGGCCTAATGACCCTTCGCGGATAGGCCTATTTTCAGTCATCCATCAGCCGCAGGACGTCCACTGCTGGACATAGGTCTCCCCTATGGATCTCCAATAAGACCGGTTGGAAGCTGCTTGCATCCAGCGCGATCCTGCGGTCTTAATGAGGTCATCCGTCCACCTTGTGGTCATGGTCTCCACTCGAGAACTTTTCGACCCCAACGGTCATCAGCCCTCCGCGCTATGTGCCCTGCCCATTGCCATTTCAACTTGCCAATCCGTTGGGCTATGTCGGTAACTTTGGTTCTTCTACGGATCTCCTCATTAATGATTCGATCTCGCAGAGATAGCCCTCTAGCTCCAAGGATAGCCCTCTCCATAGCTCGTTGGGCTACTTGAATTCGACGATTGGCCTCTTTGTTGAAGTCGGACCTACTGGACCTGGACTACTTGTCCTAGGTAGACATACGAGTCAACGACTTCAAGAACCGAGTTTCTAACAGAAATCGGGTGTAGGTAAAACATGGGAATTACACATGACTTTCGTCTTGTCCATGTTCATCTTAAGACCCACCTGTTTATATTATCCGTAGTGCTATCCGTAGTACCTATTTTCAGTAGTGCACTATTAATTAAGGCCGGTACAGGTATTCGACATGTTTTATTAAGTTATTAGTTATTTAATTTTCCAGGCAAATTAAAAAATGGCACACAAGTCGTAATTCTAGTCAGGCATGTTCTAGGATGCTATTATACTCATAATTTGATTAACTTTTACAATAGTACCAACCCCAAAAGCACGTGAATAAAATCAGCTGTTCAACACAAAAAGTTCATCGACCCGCGACAAAATGTTGTATGGAAAATGTAGGTAATTTTCGCTTGTCAGGGTTGATCCCATAGTAAAATACCTATATTGATCTATATGTGCGCTAAGCTTAAGACTATTGGCTCACAAAATAAAAAAAAATCGTAATCTTTTGGGGACCCATTTTGCCCCATTTAAAGATAAACTATCATGATCATAATCCTATTCTAAATACTACATTATTTAAAAAAGCGCATTGAAGTTTTGGGACGTATCTGACCCCTAAGGATTTAAATTCAGAAAAACAGATACAGCCATATTTTTTATTTAGTATTAAAAGCATCTATACAGAGTTTCATGTCAATTGGTACAGGGAATAAGAAGTTACATGCAAACAAAAAGGGCCCGTTTTACCCCGTAAGTTAGAGTTGGGTACGTTTTTCATCCTTAGTGCTTCATTATGTCGTACGATGTACGTATATTCCAAATTTCAAGCTCATGTCTTCAGCGGTTTGGGCTGTAGCCTAAACTTATTAATTTTGCGTATCCCTAAGGAACCTTATAGATTTTCCTGGATTTTATTAATTCCTGTATTAAAACATGCTGTGTGCCTCCTTCATACCAATTTTCAACCATAACCGTTCAGCTGGTTCGATGTAATTGACGCTTATTTCACCAACTTTGGGACCTTATTTGACCCCTTAGATGAAGAAAATTCGGAAAAACAGGAAAAAACGTAACTTTTGTTTTGTTTGAAAAGCATGTATAGAAAGTTTCAAGTCAATCGGTACAGGGAATAAAAAGTTACATACAAACGAAAAGGGCCCGTTTTACCCCCTTAGAGGTCGAAAATTCAAAATTTTCGTCCTTAGTGCTCCATTACGTCGTTCAATGTACCTATATCCCAAATTTCAAGCTCATATCTTAAGCGGTTTGGGCTGTAGGCTGTCTGTCAGTCAGTCACTCAGGGAAGCCTTTTATATAATAGATAATGAGAATCATGCTTTAAGCAGTGCTAATTAAAATTAGTAAAAACACCAAGAGAATCAACATACCAGCTATCTCGTAGGTCCGAGCGCCTAACAAGCTCCGCACACAGCTTTCTAGCTAAAAATACATACGTTTAGCTCTAACAGCTTGCGCCAACAGCAGCCAGGGTAATGACTCTATCTTATTTGCTCATCGCCCTGTCATATCATCGAAAAAAAATACATTTCACTTACTTTTCGTAAGTGCTTCGTCAAACATCAATCTACAGTTGCGATGATGAAATTGTCAGTATATGTGTAATGTGGTGTACAGTTATAAGTCTACCTTTGTACAGCCATCTAGCTTTACAAACGACCACGAAAAAAGCTCTTAGCGACGTGAGAAATGTGACAGATATACAGGGTTATTACTAATCAATTATCATCCTTTTAGGGGCTTATTCTGTTCATCAAAATAAACAACTTTTGGTCTACAACTTTCGTCAAAACTAAAAAAAAATCAGCTATTTCATACATTTTGTCGCGGGTGAACAATATTTTTCTATGGAAAAACAATATTTTTAAATTTTGACAAAAGTCGCAGAACAAAAGTTGTTATTTTTTATGTACAGGATAAGCCCCTAAGAGGAAGCTAATTGATTAGAAATAACCCTGTATATTTATCATTAACTGTTTCGTTTTTAAACGTAGAAATAATTATTTCGTGATGCGTATACTAGCCTATCATAGAAATGGAGATGGACTGATGAATTAACTCTGTACAGATTCCCACAAAGATATTACATCTTACAGATTTTTTTTTAACAAGGTTTTAAATAATAAAAACTAAAATAAACTTCTAAACCCCTTTTTAACTAGACTAACTAGGTATAGGTTGTTTTAAATTAGAAACATTATTTTATTTATTTAATATGATTATATATTTTATCAATAAACTCAGTAATGCAGTGATTGTGGACAAAGTACAAGTATGCATATAAACTAAAACTTTAGTTTTTTTAGGAAAATTCCTGCTAGGTAGGTAACTACCTACCTCAACTGAGTACCTGACTACAAACTAGACTATCAGGTAAAAGCTTTGTTGAGAAAACATTTAGCTCTAGCATAAAAAATAACTCTGAAATAACCGCATACTTCGTAATCATTTCACGGAAGATTATTCTGTTTGAAATCTAGTAGGTGATTAAAATTTAATAGAAACATGAATTGATTTCAAAGAATCTTAAATTTAAACCCAACTAAACATTCAATTACATTTAACTTGACCTTTATCAGAGAGAAGATATTTTATTGTTTAGACTGAAAATAGATTACAGAAGCCTTTTGGAAATACGGGTAAAATGTTACTATTCAAGTAATTAATGGTTACGTAATTGTTTCGCGATGAAGTTGTTTTAAAGTTCTCATACACGTTTCGATTTGGTTGAAGCCAACCTATAATTTGTGTCGACTTCCAACATCTACGTGTGTCGATGATCGCCGCAACAATTTTAAGACACGGTTGGATGGTTGAAACCACAGAACAGCGAACTACTTTAATTAGAAAGGAAATCGATGACAATTTTCAATGAAAACCGCTGTCGCCAAGTATGTATTACCACTGTAAAATATCTGCACAATAACTGTGCAATTTCCACTAGCTTCGGAAATATTTTTTTTACTTTAAAATAGAGCGTAGTATACTTTCTGTCACATCACCAAGATACGTTAAAGCCCATAACATTAATTTGGTCATAATTTAAATGCCGAGTTTAAGTTATTAAATACACTTTATTTTATTAATGTTACATCACAATGGCAAATGCACCAACATGCCAAGCCAAAAAAAATAAATAATGGGCCAATCTCGAATTTGAATATGGTATCACAGTTATTTTTTGGCATTTAGCTAGTGATGAGCGATGTGATTGTGCAGTTTAATTTTATCGATAACGTGATTTTATACTTTTTGCATAATATATGGATTATGTAACTGAATCTATATAGTGTATAATTGATGACAATGATTGTGCAGTTTTATTAGTATTTAGGAAGTTTTGGAATAAACACTGAAAAATCATGTCAACGCGCCGTATTGTATTAATTTGTAAAACTTGTGTTTCTATCAGTGGTAATATGTGAAAATTTGTGCTATTTCGAAGATTATGAGCTGAATTACGTACAAAAGTGTAGACAAAATAATGTAATGTGTAACGTGATTTTTTGTGTTTTTACAAAAACTCCATAAAGGGCGGCGCTATTAGTAAATTCGCTACTGCTTTACTCAGGCATGACTTAGATATGACAGTGACTTTTTACCTACTTCCAAAAAGTGAAGGTACCTACCTTCTACTACTACTACTACCTACCTGGGCTAGCCACCCGGCCTATACGAACTTACTTACTTACTTCCTACTATGTTTGTCTGTATGTATGTTTTTGTATATTTTCAGCGGTATTTTCGCCAATTATGGACCGTTTTATATTTTATTTTAATTTTGAAATGGTATCCCCTACACCCTGGTACACCCTAGCTGAAATCATTTAAATGATATCAAAGTCAGCTGAGCCGAAAAAAAAATGTAAAATCAACAATAGTGTTAAAAAATTACTACATGGATGCCACATCAATTCCTGCGAACTATTTGGATTTTGTAAACGGTGGAAGTCGGCCAAATGCCATTGTTGGCAAAAAATAATCAATTGTATCTAGATTTTTGTGCTGCCTACGACTGTGACTATTTATAAAATGATAATACCATAATAGAAACATTTTAATAAACAACACCATAATTACATGTAACAATAGTAGTAATTATCATAACATCATAATAGAACTTACACTTGACACTGGCAAATACATATTCCATGCGACGCCAATATTTTAAAAGAAGCAGAATAATTTTATTACAATCGAATTGTTCTAGTTTGGAGCTCTATAATTGAATCATTGGATTAGCTGAATGTATACGTAAATGGTTACGTGGTCGAGTGAGAGCGCGTGCTTGTGCGAGCGGGAGATTTTTCGGGGTGATTCGTTTACATCTTTTCAATTTTAGCGTCTCTTAGTCAATATAATTATAATTATAGATATCTTTTAAAAACGGAACCGTTATACCTAGACACACTAAATTTTTTTATATGAACTATAAAATTGTATTAGGTAGGTACTTCAGAAAATGTAAATCTTTACTGAATAATAGTACGGCATCCTTCGTGCGCGACTCCCACAAGGCCGATTATGCTAATAAAATCAGATTATATTTTCAAACATACGTCAAAATAAAATGTAATTTAATCCAAAGGCAAATCACCCCCAAAATAACTCATATTTTAACAAAACACTAAACACGTCTTCCATCAATTCTATTACAGAATATATTATGTGTATACCTTATCATCGAATGTATAATTACGGTTTCTATTTTAGGTATTGATGGTGGCTTCAGGCATCTTTATTATGTGAGCAATCACTTTTCCAAAAAAAATTTAGGAATCCAGTCATGTCGTCCTGTTGCCTCGATCCATTTACTCTTTGTCAGTGCTGGTCCAGCATGCGACCACGAAAAGCCACAAAAAGAAATCTTTCAACGTGTGAAAAAGTGACAGATATATACATCGCCATCACGCTGGCTCGTTCTGACACGTCGAAAGAAATATTACTTCGTGGGCATCCTAGCCCAGCTGGGAACTTTTATTCATAAGTAGTATAACAGTTAGAATGTGGTGAAAATACAATTATGTATTACTAAAAAGTACACCACAATCACAAATATTTTACTAAATATGCAGATAACAATAAATGTCTAATTTCGATAATATTAACTTACTATCAAAATTTATCGATATCGATAATTTTTTTGATTATAATATGCTATAATTACAAAACATTTGAAATTAAAAGAATTATATTGACATCGATATTTTTTATTCCGTCATATTATTAACTTTGTAGCAAAATTTATCGATGTCGATAAAATGTTTGCAAGTTTTTCCACCACTATCAATGAAATTCTAGGCAGTAAAAGATAACGTTTATATAAAAAAATGCCCACAATTTAGACTTGCTATTGGAAGGATATTCCTCCTTTTTGTAAACTAAAGTCTTTGCTCTGTATTCGACACGTTACAATAGCGCGAACTGGCATTTTTTGGGCAAAAATTACCTCTGAAATCACTTGAACGACTGAAACAGTAAATGTCACGATTTCACGTATCTTGAGTTATAACTCATGATAGTGGCTACAAACCCCCCTCCACATTTCCTTTCTATTTCCTTCTCTTTTCTGTGGTTGAAACCATTGACTTGGCATTTTTTCTATCATAAAGTTGGAACCTATCAACACCAACAGCCTCACATTTAAATTTAATATCATAATTATGTTCTTTATAAATAAACTAGCATAAAACCCGCGGCTTTGCCCGCGTTGTCTTAGTACATAGGTACTTGCTTAAAATGAAAAAAACCCGCGGTTTGACCTACATTGTCTTAGCGTTGCTATTAAATTTACGATGGCGTTTTCATAATCGTCGTATTACTTGCAAGGATAATTCCTACGATTTAGCCTGAAATGCCTCAGTATTTGCTTATTTAATTTACTTATATCTAAAGCTTATTATGGAGTAACGCGAATTTTTGGATGATAAATTGCTGAATATTTGAATTATTTCAATAATAATTGTATGAGTACCTATGTAAGGAATTTTACACTACTGGTTTTTCATTGATGGAAAACATTTAAGCCAACCAGTATAGGTAAAAATCAATGTCGTATGTGGATGCAGCAAACCGCGGCCGGCGTGATGTATATGGCCCAATCACCCTTCGCGGGTAGGCCTACGTTCAGGAGTGCACTATTAAGGCCGGTACAGGTATTCGACATGTTTTATTAAGTCATAAGAAATAGATTATTTTGAACTAATTTTTCCCGAGAGATATGACAATCTCGAACAAAACCGTTCACCCAGGTCAAAAGTAATCGAGACACTTGTAGGACTTTCAGACGTTGTCTGACCCCAGGCAGATTAAAAAATAGCACGCATCTATACAAAATTTTATGTCAATCGGTACAGGGAATAAAAAATTACATGCAAACGAATAGGGCCTGTTTTAACCCCGTAAGAGTTAATTTCAAAATTTTCATCCTTAGTGCTTGATTATATCGTATGATGTTCGTATATTCCAAATTTCAAGTTTCAAGATATATCTTCAGCTGTTTGGGCTGTAGCCCAAACTGATTAATCTTGGCTATCCCTGAGGAACCCTACAGATTTTCCTGGATATTATTAGTTCTTGTATTGAAACATGCTGTGTGCTTCCTTCGTACCAGATTTCAACCATAACTGTTCAGCTGGTTGTATGTAATTGACTCTTTTTTCACCAACTTTAGGACCTGACCCCTTAGATAAGAAAAATTCGGAAAAACAGGAACTAAGGTATTTTTTATTTTGTCTGTAATGCATGCATACAAAGTTTCAAGTCGTTCGGTACAGGAAATAAAAAGTTACATACAAACGAAAAGGGCTCGTTTTACCCCGTTAAGGATCGATTTTTCAAAATTTTCTTCCTTAGTGCTTCACTAAGTTGTACAAGGTACCTATATTCCATATTTAAAGTTTATATCTTAAGCGGCTTGGCCTGGAGGCTGTCTATCAGTCAGTCACTCAGGGAAGTTTTTTATATAATAGATAAATAAATATAAGGCGACATCTTACATACGGTCCAGAGACAGATAATTTGGGGTCAGAAACCCCAAAGCATGTGATATGGCTGCCAGAGAGTGATATACTACATATACATATTTTAAATACATACTTATATAGATACTATCTAAATAACACCTAGACACAGAGCAAACACCTATGTTCATCACATAAAAAATTGCCCTGGGTGGGGATCGAACCCACGCCTCTTGGATTCGGAAGTCAGGGTCAACCTTTGTTACATGTACCTACTTAGAATCGATATTACAAAACAATATCATAGATTTACAGAATAGTTAGAGAAAAAGATGTTCTCATGGTTCCAGTTCTAATAAAAACTTTTTTTTCAGTACCATCGTTAATCGCCATGTAAAAATAACAAACCATATTTATTGATTTTACAGATTACGCTCAAGGACACAACTTTTTGCCAGCCGCGTCCCTAGGTCTCTATCTTATCAATGTTTAATTTATGTATTTGGATATTCTATGATTTTGCATTCGCAAATGAAATTCGGGTGTACGTTTCTGATAAAAACATCGCGTGATAAAGGGTAAAATAAAATAAACCTAGATTTTTTTGTGAAAACTCTCTAAAGCCAAACTAAATTTATTTCATTCATTTAACAAATTTCATTAACTTTTCCTAAGTTTTTTGTATTAACTCGTCCTACTTATCGTATTCAACGTGAATTAACAAAAAAAATTTCACTAAAATGTAGCAAAGATTCCTTCAAATGTTTATTTTTCTATTATTCTATTATACGGCATCAACAACGTACGTAATTTTAAAAATTACAGTCTTAGGCGGTGGAATATTTTTATTATTTGTTGTTTTTATAATTTATTAGTTTAATCGTTACGTTTATGCCAAAAAATGATTTCATCGGTTCTTCTGTAGCTGTGTGAAACAAATCATCGATTTAGACTTCTTTTGCGTTTTGTTGCAAACAAACCAACAAATTAACAAACACTCTTTCAGATTTCTAAAATTAGTACAGACATCAATACCCAAACTACATTACTAAACTTCTAAAACAAACAGACCAAATCAAAACAGACAAAATCGCAATCAATGCTAAATAATCAGCAACCTATCAAACTGGAGAGCTGAAGACGTAAACTCCATCGCAAGTATTTACAAAGCCAAATTATGTTTACAGAAGCTAAGCCTTATTGACGCTAAAACTAATACTGAACTCAAACTAAAATGGAATGAAAACTAAGCGGAATTTCACTAAGCGAAAACGGAAGATATTTACAGTTGAGAAGCAGAATTTATTGATTAGAAAATGAGCGATTTGATTAAAGTTTATCGGTTTAGTGAGTATTTACTTAATAGTTTTAGAGATATAAGTTTGGTTGTAAAGTTTACGAATACAGACTACGTATATTGGCAAGTGCAGTTTGGAACTTCCACAGATATGGTAGAGAGATTGGAACAACGCGTAATCTGCAAGCGCTTCGAACTGTTCTAAATTAAATCTATATAAGTAGGTAGAGAAGAAAAGAAAGCCTAAGTCCTAAAAGAAGTTTATATCAGGCTTATGACAATGATCAACATAAAATCTCAAACTATTTAAAGACCTTGTGATTCAGCTAGTCCAATGCCGTTGGGCTGCCTTCAAAGGGAATCCAAATACTGTATATCATTTAAAATGATAATTTTTTGTATTTATGTATTTTGTAAACTACTAACAAGCATAATATGCTATTGAGTGATTTCAAAATAAAGACAAGAGCAAGATGAAGTGGCAGTACAAAAAACTGATGTTAGATGGCATGAATAGCCGCAAAGTTCTCGAATGGAGACTAAATCAAACGTAGCGTAGGACGTCAACCGAGTAGGTGAATTGATAGGTTGCAAGCGTAGCGTAGGACGTCAACCGAGTAGGTGAGCAGACGGTATAATTTAGACCGCAGAAACGCGCTATGATGATGCCTGCTGCCAGAAGCAGTTTACATCTAAGGGAGGCCTGTGTCCAGCAGTGGACATCCTACGGATGATATTGTTCATGAAAATCAATATGAACAGCAAAATATATGATTATTATACCCAGAATCCAGAATGTAACAAGGCCATCAAAATATTAGTCGATAACGAAGCGACGTCCGCAACAGGCGCTAATTACCGCATCGGGTGACACTCCGGAACCCTTTACAGCTACATCTCTCCTTACAATCTACGGTTTATTACCAGTATAACTACTTCCAATGGTCGTATTAGATATTTATAGGAGATGTTTTAGCAGTAACGTCCACAGCTGGGCATATGCCATTACAGCTAACAATGATGATGAAACCAACTTAACTATGGTTAAGTCATAATGAGTCAGATCACCATAAAATTGAACATGTTGTCAGTTTTCAAAAACTGCGTAAGTAACTAGCCAACGTACGTCTTATTAAGCAATCAAAAATAATTTTCAAACATATATTCATTATAAAAAAAAAAATTGAAAATTGATGCTTCGAAATAAAAATGACAATTCGGCAAAATCAGTCATTCAACAACACGGTAGTAAAAGAAGCTTGATACAAGCCGTTTCCAACAGTTGATAATTCAAATAATGCTATATGGATTTTCGGCAGAGGATGTGCATCTGATAAATTCCATTCTACTTTATTTCCAACGGTCACTTATTCACATTATGTTGGTATGATTCGCGTTCCGATCGTTTTTATGAAGACAGAATACTGATAGATACCATTACCGAGCCAAAAGGTCCTTACTGATACTAGAAATTTTGCTAGGACGAGAAGGTCCTTAACGGATACTCTCAGACAATGGGCTAAATGGATTAGTTTTGAAGTTATTACGCTCACAGCGCAGATGAGATTATTGTATGGGCATGTTCATTTCATTGAAGTATTTCTTGATTGGATTATTACTACAGAAGGGTTATGACGGAAGTTTAAGGTATGATAATGGGGTGATTTTCCATTGATTCACTTTCATGATTAAGCAAAAGTTTGAATATAACAGACGAACTTAGTTTATTTAGGTAGATAAATTGTACTTTTATGTATGTTGTAACTGTACTTAACTTGTTTTTTAAGGATATTGAATATTGTTATTTCTCGAAAAACATCGCAACACCGACTTCCAGTACATAATTCGAGTATTATTCACGAATCGATGTGACATCTATGTACATTATTGTTGAATTATCAGAAACGGCTCAGCCGCTTTAGATAAAATTAAATTAAATTAAAAAAACGGTTCATAATTGGCGAAAATGTCGATAAACATCACATGAACAATTGAACATACCCAAAAAATATCATACAGACGAACATAGTAGGTTAGGTTGCCTGGAATAAATCGCTGCAGGCGATAAGGCCGCCCATTGTTCTATTGTTTATTTTTATAGTTTAATCTTGTATTTATGGTGTGAAAATAAAGTGAATTTGTATTGTATTGTGTAGTAGGTACCTCCTCCATTTTGGAAGTCGGTAAAAATGCTTCACTAACGTCAAAATTATATAATTATTACAGTAATAGAAATAATCAAAAATATCTATAATTTCTTGTTAGATGTAATTTTAATAATATAAACACGATCTGCACCTATACCCAACAGTGGAATATAGAAGGTTGTGAATGATGATGATGTTGAAACCTAAGTGCTTGTGTAACCTGACGTTAAAACCCAGAGAGTTGTTAACCAAACGTTTACAAAGATTTAGACTTTACCAATCGAACCCCAATTAGACCTTTTCAAATAGGGAACATAATTTACAAGTCAATGACCACACAAAACGCTCCCCGAGCAGTGCTACCAACCGCACAACAATCCCCATATCCCACGCCTACCAACATAATGAGAGGGCCATTGAAAAACTCCAACGGGCAGCTAAATATCCGCTTGTGTGGTCAATCGAGCGAACGGACTTGCTATAAAAATGTATTCAGTGAGTGTAGTTATATTGAATCGTAATACACTAAACTGCAGTCACTTAACGATCCAATTTTTAAAGCAACTTTTCAATATAGGAGAGTTATAATACGTAAAAATTGAAAAGTTATCGAGAATACTTTGAATCACAAGGGAGTTTATCGTTCATTCAAGCAAGTGAAATTTAGTAAGAAACAAATAAAATATTTGTTTAACATTAAACTAACCAAAACAGGGAGTACAAATACGTTAAAAATATTTTTAGATTTTGGCTAGGCCAGGGCCAACTGTTACTACTAACACTCGTCGTTTCAGCCACAAGACGTCCACATCTGGGCACAGACCTTTCATATAGACTTCTCCAATAAGACCAGTTGGAAACAGCTTGCATCTAGTGCGATTCTACAGAATTGATGTGGAAATTCTTCCACCTTACCACTACAACCTTAAACAATTTCAGTTAAAAAAATGGCAAGTGCCTTTATTAACTACAACAAAATACAACATTACTTACCTATGATTTAACAAGATAATTAAACTAATACTACATACAAAGCAATTGGATCAACTAAAGAACCTTGAGGGTCTCAGTTAAAAAATTGGTCTTTAGATTAATACAGACAATGATGGACGTTAATTTAGTAAATGGAGTATTTACGAGTGACACCCATAGAAACGTATCTCCACCACCCAAATAAAACCCGATTACTTGATTATCACTAATAGACAGCATCATTAGTGTTAATAGAGTTAGCGGACACGCCAATAATCCTCTCCGGCTGTATGATGGGGTGACCGCTGTCAAACGCACGCGTCAGTTCCACGCAGCTCGAGCCTTGTACCACTCCAGGCCGTTTTTATTGATTGCATTATTAGTCGGTGTTCGTGGACTTTGATGGTGTTTGATTTACTAAAAACATCATAATTAGTTAATTTGTTGGGATTGGGAATACTGAAAAATGAAATAAAATACGCGATTTAGTTTGGAACTTTGGCTGGCCAAACTAAGGATCGATGATGACTATAAAGTTCTTTAAAGCAAATCACGCATCGACTAACCCAGAAAAGATTGCCCCGTCGCAAACGTTAAAAGATTTTGATATAAAATGCCGCAAAAATTCTTTTCGCGCAATGCATAAAAGTGTATGATCCTGTGTAGGTATATCACTTACGATTTGTAACGTTATTTATTTTGTACTCTTTTGCTCTACCCGAAATTAGGATGCATTTCACTTTTACGGTTCTTATTTTTTGACGTAGATAATTGTATTTTGGTTTGTTGGTCTATTTATGGTTAGCTCTTATTTGAGGACATTACAAACTATTTGACAGCGTATTCCACGGGAATTGGAGCCGTATTGGAACCCGCAGTCTGTCCATTTTTATTGATTGTCGCATTAGTCGGCGTTCTCACAGGAATTGTGATATTCGCTTATATGTGGTTGCTTTGTTTGGTATTGGGTGTAATGATGGAAGAGTAAATATACCTGGTGTAAAACTGTAGGGTAAAGACGATAATGTATATTGTATGCTCAGTAAATCACCAATGTGATTTAAATATTGTAAGATTACGAAAGCAAGCATGGGTTACATTTATATTTAATAGATTTTGATATAGAAATCTTTTAAACGTGATTTTATAATTGTTGCGTGACATAAAAAAGATATTTTATAAAGCGTTAGGTATATGTTGGCAATTAATAACGGGACACAAATATTTTTAAATAGTCTTACACTTCGAAGAATATTATTTCAATGATGTAACTCTTCATCTATATTTTGATTATACTGTTAGAGTTTGTTGTTAAATAAAAAGATAAAAATTGCTTTTAAACAAGGTATATTTTTAAATAGACTTGTGACGTGTCACACCACGTTGAAATTGTGCCTTTGAATAAAATACGAAAACCGCATACAAAACACCCAATTCAAAATATTGTTAAATACCAACACGTTTGAAATACGTTATTATTCTCAGAATACAAAGGAAAAATAACCGCCGACACCTACCCTTAATCCGAGCTTATATCCCGACAAAAAAGCGTCAGTCCCTTGCAGTTGTCACCCGCCAACCCAGCGTTTATCATGTCTCCTATCAGCAGATAGAGTAGGGGGCTGACAACCAGTGGCCTCGAACAAAAAAATGTGAAATCGGTAGAAGTGCCAAGAAAAATCGGTATATTTGTGCCAAAAACTCAGTATACGAGGATTTTAGCCTCAAATCCCTTGATTCTGTCGCAAATATTGCATTTTTGGAGATTCGAGTAGAGTTGGATCACCACACAAAGTAGCCAATAGTGCTATTTGCTTTACGCAGCTCATTTTAGTATAATGCTCTGTCCTTTTTTCTCTACATAGATTCGACCTTTTGTTTGTAATAGACCAGTGATTGTCCCAATAGACAACTTATTTTTTGTTGCAAACATAAAATTTGGGAAAAAATCGGGAAAAATCAGGAGAATTATCTATATATCAATTTCAAAAATGAACTAAAATTCGGTAGAAAAACGGGAGATTTTTCAGCAATCTCAAAAATCGTTGGAAAGTTGCTTCGTTTCGGTATTTCGGTAGAACGGGCGCTAAGTCGGTAGAAATACCGAAAAATTGGTAGGTTTGTCGAGACTACGGCTGACAGCTTCCCATCGGGATTACCGGGGAAAGAATTTAATAGTCGCTGCACGAGATTGGCCCCTTATACGGGCTGTATTCGCCGGGCGGACTGCAATTTCATTGAGATTTTGGGGAAGATTATAAAGAAGAAAGAATCTATGAAATTGACTTTTCGTATTCATTTGCGGTCATTTTAAATACCTTTAATTTTATAATGGCATAACTTTCAAATAATTGTATCATTGTCTACTGTTACAATTATTTGAAACTTATTTATACTTTTGCCGGGTGATAATTGCAATTTTACAAAATTTTAAGGAAAAAATGTATGAAATTTTTATTTTTGATATTCATTTTTAGTCAATTCGAATAACTTTGGCTTAATAGGTAATACGTAGAAAAGTAAACTTATTTGAAATAATTTGATACCACTTATATTTTTGCAACGTCATGCAAACTGCGATTTCATATTTTTTTTTGGGAAAATTATAAAATTTGATAACGTTTTAATAAAACGTAAAATTGTAATATGTTATTTGCGATAATTATCAAATGTTACTGACGTGGTGAATTGATATTTTCGATAATTTAAATACTATGGACGCAACATAACCATATTTGATTTTTAACACGCTTTATAGTTTCACTTGTATGTTATTTTTTTTATATTTGATTTATGTATTTGAAAATAATTTTGATATAATCAATTGCTCAGGTATAAAAACCTGCACTATAACTATTAAAATATTAAATACTACTGGTGTGAGCTAACACTAGACGTAATCGTAGGTGGCCATTAAATTATACACAGGATATTAATTGTACTCCTAAAAAAAAGCCTATTGCTGCGATCATAAAACAATGATTTATTTATGAGATCACTTACAAAAACACTTCATTAACAATTTGATTTTATTACTAACACGTCTTGGTCAACTTTAGTTAAAGCAAATTGCTTAGAAAACACATTGCATTTCATCACTATAATTTCCAATCCTCGTAATGATAGGTTGCCGCCATAATTATAGAATGTAAGGATACAATATTGCTCGTCATGATTAAGCCTTTGAAATCACAATGCAGTGGTGCAACGAACGCTATGAATTATTACCTTGCAATTTCATTTGTGAATAACCTATACCTTTTCTTTTGAAAAATATAATTGTATATTATTGTTATATAAATGATTATAAACCATCGTATATGACAAACGATGTAATAAAAATCACATCGAATAATAAAACGAACTTTATCACGTTTATGACAATAAACGGCTTCCAACTAAATTAATTGGTGTCGAAAACAATAATGATGTCTGCAAATATTGCTTTATCAAATTGAATTGTTGACGTAGCACATTACTAGGATATAAATTAAATATAATTCTACCGTTTACGAACGTTGAAACTGACAGCGTAGCAACTTTATTTCGGCTCGACAAATACCGAGGAATTATTTCTGCTTGCGTAAACAGCTTCTAACGCGGTAATTTTTCCATAAGGAAAACCTTTTAACCTTGTAGAAAGAAAATTTCTTCTTTAAAAGTTTGTACAAAATCTAATTTGAATTTAGGCGATGGTTCCAAAGAGAGTGAATTTGAAATCGTTAGCGAAATATTTTGAAAACGTACTTTAGTCATTTATTTTTTGAAAGATTTTGAGGAGTGAAATTGTGCAATGGATTGATTTCTTTAATTGTGAACATCAAAATAACCATCTTATGTCAAGTAAGTTTAGTTTCCTTGTAAAATTGTGGCGATTTCTGACATGTTTAGTGACATAGTAGAGAAGTTTTTAACTCGCGATGTAAAAGTGGCAACAATACCAGAAAATGCATTGTCAGTTCAAGCTTTACCTGGTGGACACATGCAGTCTCCATAATCCCTGATACTTCTTCTCGGCCTCCAATAGCTAGGCGGCCTGGATAACACTTCCCTCCTTAGTCTGTCCAGGAGTGGCTGCTGCGGCTCCAAGACCGCACTCCTCAACGCCAGATGCTGCTCCTCCAGCAACGACAGCCGATCCGTCAAACCTTGCTGTCTGTACAGGCTATACCCGCTCGATACTAAACTCATGGCACAAGCACACCACAACACCGCACAGTACGCCCACGGATCCGTTGGACATCTATCCTCGCATTGTTTCTTTTTCTCTCTCTTCACTTCTTTGCTACTCTCCTTCGGTGTCTCTAGAGGCTTTACCCCCGGGGATATCTTCCCGCCTATCTTCAGAATCATTTTGATTTTCTCCTTCACATTTGTCAGCATCATTTATACCGAATCATCTTTTTCTTGACATTTTTTTAATTAAATCTAACACAAGCTAATGGTAATCACTGAAAACAAAAGAGAATCATCGCGATTTGAACCGAAATTGGAATTGTGATTTGAGAATTTGATTATGGAATGGTATCGTGTTTGAATTCGCGAGGATCGCGGTGGAAGAGACGTGCAGTCGTGCTCTCGGGTCGGCAGGCGGAACGCCACTGGCGGCTGCGACTCATGCCTCATGGATTGTGGACGCACGCCGGTTTCGGGAGACAATGAGGCGTGCGCGACGTCACAGGATCCTACGGATAGACGCGCTAGATGCTGACTCGCTGGAAGAGTTATGTTATGAGATATAGTTTGTATGCGATTCGAATTACAAATGTGATTTTAAAATATTTTTGCTATGACAACTAGAATTTATACACGTGTTTTGTATGTGCGTCATGTTTCTGTAATACTTCTTTTTCAGTTTTGAGCGTTTTTGCATTTGTATCACGTCTATGTTAGGATACATTTAAGAATTTGTTTTATACTAGATATTATGTTAAGGTTCGATTTGCTGTTATTTGTAGAATAAATATAATGCGATAAAACTAGGTATTATATCATGGTTAATGTTAGATACGTTCTATCATCATGACTGTTATTTTTAAACTTTTGCAATTTGAACACATTATTATTACCTATATACAACGGGACTAATCGCGCACTAAAATTACGAGTTTAATAAATACCACATCATCCCGACGTTTCAACCGAATTGCATCGATCGTGGTCACAGGTTGATGAGGTATTTTATTTATCTCGTAATGTTAGTGCACTAATCGTCCCGTAGTTTAAAACGATAATGCATTCTATTTCTAATCTAACTGCATCTATTGGAATCCTTTATACAAACCGTATATGGAGGTCAATAATGTAAACTTCAAAGCTTACTATATCATATTTTTCCTATTCTAGAGAATTTCCCGTCACAAATTCACTTTCCATAAATCGACGATCAACCCGTTCAATAACCTCATAATTTAAAACGTAAACGGACAAACTGGTGTCGTTATTGGCGATGAGTTTTTCTCGCTCTACTCCGTTTAGTACTAACCCTTATAACTTGTACTTATCTTGTGTAAACTTCAATGAAAAACCGCTTCTGTTGACATAGTTATAGGACACGTTTTCACATTTGCAGGTATTAAATTGTTGTGTTCGGAAAGAGTAGCATCTTTCGGATTTGCTCTATCGAATTCCGACTCTGTCTTTATTAATTTAGAGTTGATAGTTAAAGGGAAAGTGAGTTCGGTTTTTAAGCGAGTAAGTAAGGCTTGTATTAAGGGGATGCGTGCAAAAACGCGCAGGTCGGAAACCGAGCGCCAAATTGGGCACAACTCGCGTGGAAGCTCCGGGGGCATGTAGTGATGTTAAACGTCGCGCTTTTACGGACCAACCCAGCTTTATTTAACCGGTTTCTGCCGTTTTTACCCGGTTTACTTGAATTGGAATCCGTGAGTAAAAGCGGTATTTATTGAGCGAGCTCTACCGTGTTTTGGACAGTACGGTGATGCGGTCTATTCATTTAGAAACTACGGTGCCACAGTGTCACAGGTTTATAGGCGGACGAATACACACGTAAAATACTCATGTTTTGATCGAGGTCTTCTATTCTTTCTGTTTCTTTTTTTCAATTGCAAGACGTCAACTACTAAACATAGGTTTATTTATAGATCTCCAATAATACCGTTTGGAAGATACTTGCACCCAGCGCTACGCTCATCCTCCTGCGAACTTAATTAGAGCATCTGTCTGCCTTGTAGAAATTGTAGAGCTGTCGGAGGACGTCCTTTGCTGCGTTTGCCGATGTGCCTTCTTGAGTCAAGGAAAATATAAGGAAATACCCAAGAATATAATTGGATCAAAGAGTAGTAGTTTTTGATCAAATAACCTCTAATATTATGTTCTAACTTTCGATGATAATAATTTATACCTAATATCTAAAAGCACGACTCTCCTAAAACATAATATTACATTATCATAAAAATATCAACATTATTATTTCGCTTTTACTTCTAATAGCTGTAATAAAGATCTCAAATCACTAATTCCGAAACAAATTTGAAATTAATCTCAAAATATGACATCGAAATGAATATCTAAATTTTCTTAAATACGTTCTGAGAATTTTGTTGAATGTTTAAGTAAAAGGCCGTCTTGTAAGGCTTGTTTCGAGCTGTATATAAATAAGTAACCTGAACCCAATTTACCCTAATCAGAATTCTAATATAAAGGATTTTCCCGGTACAAAATTACATTTCAGTTTTAAAAGGCTCTTTTGCTAAATAAAATATTTATTACAGACATAATAGTACTTGTTTACATCACTATAACTACATACATAGTATGTATCAGACACAGTCGCTTCCCCCTGTATGTCCCTGTGCTTATATCTTTAAGACTACACAACAGATTTTAATGCGGTTTTTTTAATAGATAGAGTGATTCAATAAGTAGGTCTATATTATCCTACTTCCTACTAATATTATGAATGCGAAAGTTTGTGAGGATGAATTGATGGATGGAAGTTTGTTACTCTTTCACGCAAAAACTACTGAACGGATTGAGATGAAACTTTGCAATAATATAGCTTATATATCAGAATAACACATAGGCTTTAAATTATAATGATATATTGCGTATGCGGGCGAAGCCGCGGGTAAAAACTAGTACTTTATAAAAATACCATTTAATTTTTTTGAATTCCCAGTCATTTTTGAAATATCAACAATAGTGTAAAAGCACTACGTCGATGGTACTTTGTTTTCTGCGAACTATTCTAACTATGCAGTTGCACGATTTAATTCGGTTATAACAAGGCGAAATGAATTATTCTTTTACCACTCCTTTTTAACGGTCAGTTAAAAAAAACAAGGAAACCAGCCAACACTAGTACTACAATCCTGTTAGTTGTTCCCCCAAGCCCTGAACTCTACCGACTGGTCTTAACTGATGCTATCTCGTCATCTCCCCCACATCAGACAGAGACGAACAAATAATTCAATTTGAAGCTCACGTTAAACTTTCGATTACAGTAAAAGGGGCTTTTCAAGACGCCTTGCTTGATTTTAAGGTGCTTTTACACCAAACCTTGCTGCTATTCTCTATACGTAAAAGTACTCGTACTGTGTACACCGCCTTAGCGTTTATCACTGATCAATCGCAGTTAAAAAATTGTGTGAGTGAGATAACGCTCTTCTAACTCGTCTCGGCAAATAGAGTATCGTAAGTATTTAAGAGTATGAGGTTTTACCTATGCGCAACTAGAGAGTATTCACGTAGCTTTATCAAACTTTCAAAAACGTATAGACCACACGAAAACGACAGTATAGTTTTCAGACGTTTAATCATAGGAAGCTGTGGTGGTTTAGAGGTGTGAGTTCGAATCCCAGTCCCTTGACAAACACCAAGTCAAACTACGCTACGAGCGCTACATGTATACGAGCGCTCTTTCTAACCAAATAAATCAATGCAACTCTGTCAGAATTTCTCGATAAATACATTCTGCCTCCCTCTGGTACTCCTGTGAGTATCGGCGCAGCCGTGTGTCGTGTAAATGCACCCTAAAACCCAACGATATGTAAATAAATTCACCGCGGTTCTAAATTCACTGTGATGAGAATGTTTGTAGATAACTAAATACGCTTTTGATTTTAATAATGATAAGTTGATACATTAAATTGTTCACGAGAAGAATAAACACTGTCAACATTAGAAAAGATAATCTTATTTTTATGTGTAAGATTTATTTTGTAGACAATACTTACTTGAATTCTAATAATTTTAAAGGTGTTTGTTTACAGTCCTTAATTTTGTTTTTTCAGTATTAAAAGTTTTAGTGGTAGTACTATTTGCCTTATAATTGTGAAGATGACCTCACGGTTGTAAGGCAGGTGTCACTTCCGATGTTCATATCCCGGTCCCGTACCAATGAGTTCTTCAGAATTTAGGTACGTAATTTAACACCACTGGCTTTTCAGTGAAGGGCAATAAGTATATTTAAAACTTAGATTGAATTCAGTATGTTTAGTTTATTATATATAGGTGTTTTCTTTGTTAATATCTAGTTAAGGTCATTATTTCGTGTCAGTTCATATTCGTGCAAGGTTGCCTGGAAGAAATCGCCATGGGTGATAAGGCCGCCACTTTATAATCATATATTTTGTCGTATATGTGTAAATAGTGTTTATTTTTCATATTGTGGTTGTAAATAAAGAGTTTTGTTTGTCTGTCTGTCTGTCAATATCGAGAGGTAACCTGCATACGTCCGTAGGACAAATTCGCACTGGGCCAGCGTGGTCCATATGGCTCAATCACCCTTCGTTGATAGGCCTACGTCCTTCAGTGGACTATTAAAAGGCTAATTCAGTACAGTACAGTATCAAAACTTTCTGCATTTTTGGTACCTACAATAAAAAAATGTACTATCGCTATGGCTGAAGCCATAGGACGCCAATAGCTAGCTATAGTCTTTCCCTACAAAAATTGGTTAAGTAATAATAATTTAGATTGTTAAGTAATTTTCTTAGAATAGCAGTTTGTTTATACAACTAACATTGTACTATAACAGCGTTCATAATAATTTTATACAATAAATTAAACTCGGAATCATCCTATATTATACAAATGAAAAAACTTCTTTTTATAATAAAAATAATATCCGAGATTGTTCCCAGATATAAATATCCAATTTAATTTAATAATTACGATATCTTTATCCATCATACAAAAAATGAACGATCCTTCCCTAATCGGCTTAAAGGCAGTTATGCCACAGATTAGATAATAGCAACCAAGGTATACCCTAGAATATTTAACAGTATGATCAAGATCAATATCGACATTAATTAAATTTGTAAGGAATGAAAAAAGGGATGTGTTTTTTAAACGCTAGTCACAATCAATCTTTTTAATAGAGTTATTAAGAAAAGAGTGGCGGTACGGCATCGAAACAAACAGATTAGGCCGGGGTCTCACCGCAGGCGGCAAAAAATATAAGTTGTCTTTATTAACTCATTTTCATCAACTTGAAAAAGTTTCTCGGTGATTTTTACTAGCTCTTGTGATTGTGGTGAACTCTTACTTCCTAATTTTCATAAGATAAAAAAAAACCCAAATAAACGCATACAAAGCTAATACCTACGTTGTATAAACAATTTGGTCAAAAGTTTATTCTCCCTGCATGATTTAAAGTATTTGGACAATTACACATACAATTGTTAATTTTATTAATTATGCATTTATATGCTATTGTAGAGCCTGTCATATTTATAAACTCAATTCAATTCATACTTATTTCCCAAAATGCAGGTGTTACAATTTTTACGTGTTGTACATAATTAATTATATCATCATATTATAATTATTATGGTACGCAAAATTCACCCTAGTAAAAACTATAGTCAATGTCTAAATGCCGCTTGTATTGTGTTCATGGCTTTACAACAATCGTGTCCTGTACTTTAAAAAGCTTGCGTATAAAGCACTCATAATAAAATTAGAGATATGTTTGATACGCGAACGTCATGACACAAAATATCAAGACTGTAGAATTTAAGATTCGTGAATACAACTTTCTACGTGGCATAGAGCTGTCAAACGTAACGTGAAAGCTTTTAGTGGGCACAATAATAATAAAACATATCAAATTAGGTCTTAATGTTTGGAAACTATGGCGCCACAGACACACATATTCCGGATCGCGAAAGAATACAGCTGTTTTGTACAAAAAGTTCATTGACTTACGATTATGACAAAATGTATGGACCATCTTTATGTCGTAATTTCGGGATGACATGTTACAATTTGTTTGTCACGATAAGTAAAAAAAATATCTTAAAAATGCTGGATGTTAAATACAAAAAAATAAGGGTTCCAGTAAATAGGGGGTTTTTTTCCAGAAAGACAATTCCACAATGCACTTGTCAAACTCATAGCGTCTATCTTTTCTCGTCAAGCATTAAAAAGTGAAGTGCTTACATAAGTTTTCCTTCTGTACTCTCTGTGTTCGTGGTAGTACATACCGATCTAACAGGCGAGTAACTTGTTATCAGTACTGGAAACATCTAAACGGTCACTTTAAGTTTTTATTGTTGTTATTTACGATACACATTACATTTAATGTTACAGCTCCTTAATTAGATCCCATTTCTTCCCATGCGAGTGTTTTGAGCTTTTGATCATACAATAACTATAAAATTGTCGCTTGAATATGATTTTTACTACTTCAACATATTTTTATAGTTGGTAATGAAAAAAAGCTTTTTGTCAACAGATTGTTTAACTATGGACTTGTATAGACAGATCTATGTATTTTTTATTTTGCTTTTTCGCACTAGGTTTAGTGGCTCCCTATCGGTCTTCGCCGTGATACCCATATACTTTCCCTTCCCTACAATGTTCTCTTTAAGCCTTCTTCTCCTTCGTATTTAAGCTCACGCTTCACTTTACTCTGTGACACTCACTCTGTCAATCTTAGGTCTTCTAGCAATCTTCTTCTATCAACTCCATCTCACAATATTGTCATTTAGGATTCTTCGTTCAGTGTCCGAGCTGTGGCTCTCTGGAATGACCTTCTAGTGACCATTAGACGTGCGCAGAGCGTTGAATCTTTCAAGACTCAGGTCGAAAAATACTATCTTGCTAAGCAGTTTTAAAAACTGATATTACTTATCACTTACGTTTTAACTATCTGTATTTATTTATTTATGTAAGTTGGTTTATTTTTATTGTATGTAAGAAGTATTTGTGTATGCCTATTATTATGTAGTGTATTTTATTGTTTTTGGATAATTATAGCTTTACTTTATTCATTTATGTTTACACCACCGTCCATGTCAATTACATGTTTCCACACATCAGAAGTTGTCTGGAAGAAATCGCTTTTAGCGATAAGACCGCCTTTTTACCATTCTTCTATAGTTTTTTCTTCTTCTGTTATGTTTTAAAACTTGTAGTATCAATAAAGTGTTCTTGTATTGTTTATTCCAAAGATTGCTGATGTAGGTATATAGACTGCTGAGATTTTAGGAAAATTGTAAGCTTTTTTACTACATGTTGCAACCTACCCACTCGTCTTGCTTGGTAGAGCAAATCGCTTACCTATTCTATACCTGTAGACTGCCCCCAAATTAATTAGTAATGCCATAACCCGTTTAGTTTAACCTAATAGAGGCCTTAAGGCGGCTTAGAAACTCTGACACCAGGGCGAAAACTCCCCACCATATACGAACTTACTAACTTACTTATGTAGATGAAAAGTAATAACTATTATTATTATTTTAGTTATCGTCCCACTGCAGGACAAAGGCCTCCCTTCTCTCTTTCCATAGTTCTCGGTCGAGAGCTTTGGTGTTCCATCCACTGCAGCGGGAATTAAGTCTAACCATCTTTTTTTGGGCCTGCCGAGGGGTCTCTTGGTGTTAGGTGTCCACATTGTGCAGTTTTTGGCCCACAGATCTTTGTGCATGCGGCAGATGTGTCCGGCCCGATACCATTTCAGAATCTGGAATTCTGAAATGTCTTGCCTGCCCTTGCCTGCCTCCTCTCCGACATCTAAGATCTTGGTTTTGGAACGCAGTTCTGAGCTTCTGATACGGTCAACCAACCTCTCTCCAAGAATACTGCGTTCCATAGCTCTTTGGCATACCCCGAGCTTGGACTTCTCATGTTTTAGTCAGAGACCAAGACTGTGCGCCGTAGGTGAGTATGGGGAGAATGCGTATGTACCTAAGCTTTTTCATTGGTGTAGTCAAGTAATCACTAATAATTTTATAGTCGGGTAGTTTTCACCCAGGTGTCAAAGATTTAATCCGCCTAAAGGTCTCTGACAGACTCAACGGTTAAACCATCATCATGAGTAGTAACCATAATAACCGATTTAAAAAAAATCTTTAATGTGTTAAAGACTCAAAATCAAAACAATTTACATCCACTTAGAATTCCAAACTTCCAACGCGCTATCACAACCGATCTAGAACGTGCAACTCGAGCTGAAGACAAATAGCATCAATTAAGACTAGATTGTCGTTATTTCGCTCTCAGCTCCCGGAGCGAGCAGACGTGTGCGGGGATCCATCTCCAGCGCTTGTATAAATTTAATTTAAACTTTTGTACTTCGTCAAACAGTGTCTGAGACTCCGCGCGTTGACAGTTTAATTTTTAATTTAATCTACTGCGCTTTAAATAATTTAGTAGGAAAGCACTTATAAAGGTACTTTGTTGTACTAATTTTGTACTGTGAAGTATTTTCTTGGTGTTTTGTTTTATTGTTGTTTTCACATTATCATTTTGACTTTGTAATGTATTAGGATTCTCAAAAATCATACCTAAGCGGTTCAAACAGTTACTTTTAGTCAATACTTAATTTTAAACTTGAACAAGACTCTACCATCTGTTAATTATTTTTCATTATTTATATTATTTTTCAAGAATTTTTTTTCTAAGTAAATGTTCAAAATGCCCTGTACAAGTATACACGTTCTGATTTGGGAAGAGCCAACTGCCCTATCGGATCGTGTGTAACTTTGTCGGGGCGTCTGCAGCAATACCTGTACCCCGATTCGATGTCAATTTAGTTGGTTTCAATAACATTGGAAAATGTTATAGGGCTACTGTTTTTTTCCAAAAGATCTGCTTTAAACTGCACAAAAATGGTGCACTTGTTTAAAGTAGAGTGGTTCTTTTGGAATATCTTCGTTATTTAGACTTTCGTTACCAAAAAGGTAGCATTTCTAGATACTTACTTAAAACGATATAAACAAGAAATAGAGTCTAACATTTAAGACGGGGCGGGCACGGGACGGGCCCGTACAACGCACGTACCACACATTTTTGTAGTGGCCCGTACGAGCCCCGTCCGAGCCCGTCCTACGCCTGCTCAGTCCTAATTTAAATCATCCCTAACTTGAGCCTATTCTCCCCGCACTCTAGCCACGAGCATCAAGTTTCAAAGTTAACAAAAGTAGCACCTCAAAGTTCTCCTTCATAATGTGTCCTAATATTGTAGGCAAGTTCCGGTGATGGAGTCCATTGCCAGGGGAAATCATGGCGGATCGCCGGTCTATTTGTTTAAACTTTGCCCCGATCACAACTTTGTTGCGAGGTGCTGCGATCTCGGGGGATGGCCAAGCTTTTTGGCAATTATTTTGGATCGAAGGTCATATTTTTGTTGTGATTTAGTCTTGATTTGGGCAAAAATAGGCAAAAATAGTAGGTATTGGGACTGTTTCAAACGTTGGCTGCATGCGTTTATGCGTTTATTACCTAAGTGGGGTAATACAATTACAAATGAAACATATAAATGAGAAACTACCAGATAACACTAAATAAGTATAAGGTCATAAAGCAATAGGCTGCGTGTTCAGCACGCTGACAGCATACATTTATGCTGAAATACAGTAAAATTAATTTTCAACTTATTATTCTAAGGTTAGGTGATGTCACTATCTTGTACTATCAGAAACACTTATTTTTTAGACAAAAAAAACGGTAGTAGAATTAATTCGTTTACAGTAATTAAGCGTAATCGAGCTTATATAGAGCTTTTAGCTGACTAAGTCATGTGACTTAGTCAGCTAAAAGCTCTAGTTATGTAACTAAGGACACTGTACTTACAAACACTCATTAGATACTCTGTTTTCTTTGATATTGATCTTCTAATTAGTTTACAAAAAAACCGGACAAGTGCGAGTCAAGCTCGCATATCGAGGGTTCCGTACAAATCCAGAAAATTTCACAAAATTGGGAAGTAAGTTGTTAAAATCTCTATACTGTAGCCATCGACAAAAAAGGTTTTTTTTTCACTTTTCTCGTCATACATCGAAAATTACAGTGTTAAAATAATTAAAAACCTGTTTAAGCATGTGCTAATAAAGTTCTTTTATATAATAAGATACCTTACATGATACAATTTACTCACTTTGAATTTTGAACCCATATTTTGTGAATATTGAGGACCTATTTTTTGTGATTTAATTCAAAATGTACAATTTTCAGATTTATTCCTATATGTGTACTTTGAGACAATGTTTCTCGCCAAACATAGGTCTATGTCAACGGGAAGTACCCTGTAGGTTTTGATTTTTATAAGTGTCGAAATATGCTGTTTTTTATGACATAAACGGCTCTAACTTTTTAAACGATAACTGAGAAGTTTTTCTTTTACACTACTGCAAGAAACTATAGATATATACGTATACAGTTTAAATTTCAACTCGACATCTTTACGCGTTCCCGAGATAAAGAGTCTTGACATACACAAAGACGGACAGACGAACAGTCGGACAGACGGACAGACGGACAGACGGACAGACTGACAACAAAGTGATCCTATAAGGGTTCCGTTTTTTCCGTTTGAGGTACGGAACCCTAAAAAATAGTCATTTGAATATTTTTTTTCAAAACTTTCTTTTGTAATGTAAAGATCATAATAAGTTTCTACACAAAACTATTGTATATCCCTGATAATCACAAAGTTAAACTACATTAGGTTTTGCTGACGGAGGTACTTTAGCTAGGCTAATTTTCATTTATCACTAAAAAATAATTCAAAGACCAATTCATTGTTTCATAAGTCAACTGCTATATTTTTACAATAGAGTCAGTAATAAAAGCTTACATCCAGATAGTTTCATTTATATCGATGAGTCCTTGATACCAATTGCCTATCGTTTACTTTAAAATAAGCTAGGCATACTAACTATCCGAACCAAATGATACCTACAACCCAATTCGTTAAATCCAAACAGTTTCTGGTAGTCTTTCACCAATTTTATAAAAGCGTGAATAATACTGAAATACTGGCAACTCCGCCCGGAGCGAAAGTGAAATATCTGTCGTTTCACCGAAATTGGGTCAGCCGCGTTATCGCCACATTACGGTTGTTTACAATTTGTTTCGGCAGAACTTTCGGGAATAAGTCACGTCACCCCACTCACTTTTCACTTATTTCATTTCGACTTTTAGATCAGTATTAGGTATTTATTATTTTTGTTATGCTTCTGAATTTATTGGCAATTTTTGTAATAGTGTTGAATTTTATTTATCGTCTTAATATCAGCCACAGGCTTTCCACTGTTGGACATAAACGTTGTTAGATACATTTCCAACTAGAGCAGTTGTCTAAAAGTGTTTGACCGGTGTGTGTTACCAGTGATGACTGACGGCACTGCGACGTAGTCTCTTATTAAGGACCTTATTAATGAGCCAAGTATCCCTAGGTCTGCTCGGAGATTGTCTGCTAAATCGAATCAGAAATGAGGAGACCCTTAAGTAGTCGTTTCTCTGCTAAATCGAATCAGAAATGAGGAGACCCTTAAGTAGTCCAAGGTTTTATCTCAAAGAGTTATCTTTGTGATAAGCATTTCAAAAATCTGAAGCGAACGCAGGATATGAACCTGCCCCTTCGGATCACTAGCCCGACGCTCTAACCAACTGAGCCAGCCCGCCTCGCATTTTTGAAATGCTTATCACATAGATAACTTTTTGAGATAAAATCTAGTGTGCAAAGCACTCAAAATAAAATCATAACATAGACCAAGGTCACAGACATAACCCAACGGATTTTGAAATTAAAATAGTAGTGGGGAGGACATATGTATAGCTCGAAAGACTGATGACCGATGCGCAGCGTAGGATGTTCGACCACAAGGTAACTATAACCACATTAAAACCGAAATATTGAGCTGGATTCAAGCCGCTACCAACTGGTCTTATTGGAAATCTATTGGAGAGGCCTATTTCCTGCAGTGGGCGTCTTAGGTTCATCGTCGGAACGCGTACACAATACGGCTGAAGTCCTAGTTACCCAATTAAGTTTTTATTTAGTAAATGACTTAGTGACACAGTTTATTTTTATAGTCACACGAATTCATAAGTTGAAAACTACAATGCATCATATGGTAATTTAGGCACAATTTAAACACAGTTTCTCAAAAACAAGTCACCCAGAGTGCCAGTGACTACCAACATTACCACCAGCGCTGCACTGGCTCTATTTTATGAATTTCAGAATGGCGGTCAAGTGCTGCACAGTGCACCGCTCAGCCAATATTGGCTTCTCAAGTACCAGGACTCTCGTAACTTGAACCGAACGTTTTTAACTCCACGCTGCGGTTTAGGATATTTACTGGTATTGCTATTGGCTCCGCTTTTTGTTCTTTCTCGTCTGTTTGTGCTGATTCTGAATTATTTTATTGCGCGTTGGAAAAGTCCTCGCAAAGATTTGCTGGACTGCTTTGACCAGGAGCTGATTGCTCGGGGAAATGCGAACGAATGAAAATGACAGTAATATCATTTCAAATGAATGTCAATTGAAAATGCTCACCACAATATAATACGTTTTTCATTTGTTATTATGTCATATCCTATCCTACTTCCTACTAATATTATAAACGCGAAAGTTTGTGAGGATGGATGGATGGATTTTGAGTTTTGACAAAAGTCGTAGAACAAAAATGTTAGTTTTGATGCACAGAATAAGCCCCTAAAAAGATGCTAATTGATTAGAAATAACCCTGTAAATCAGAAAAACACATAGGCTATAAATTATAATGATTTTGCGTCAAAAATCAAAATATCATGCGGGCGAAGCCGCGGGTAAAAACTAGATAGCCATATAACAACTTTATTTTCTACTTTAATATTATAAATTCAATACTTTGGGTGTATGAATGTTTGTTCCTCTTTCTCACAAAAACTTCTGAACGGAATGGGATGAAACATTGCAATAGTAATGCTAATACATCAGAATAACACATATACTAACACATAATTTATAAAGATAATATGTGAAACAAAGTTCGCCGGGTCAGATAGCACTGTACATATGTATAACATACTGGAGAACGACATTTTTGTCGTAACTTTGTATAATTTTACAAAATAAATGTTGACACAAAGGCATACATTAAAAAAGCTTTTTATCTTACCCACAAAAAACGCTCTATCGTAGAGCAGAGTGGAATTTCAGCAAAGCTTTATCATTGCCATTACAAGAAGCTGGGCTAGCTTGAGTATACCCTGAAGAAAATGAACAAAATAAATCACGCAAAATACATAAGGCACAAAATATATAAGAGCGTTAGGCACCGCGTGCGGAATGTCAGTGCAAGTTTCAGGGTCTATCGCCCTTACATATTCATATTATTTTATTGATATCAAAATAAAAGATACAAGTCAATCGTAATCAATTACAATTGTTATTATAATAATAATATCAATCATTAAAATTTCAGCTTTGCTAAAGCAAAGCATCATTATCTTAAATTAAAAATTACTTATAATTTAAACAAAAAAATAATATTTATAAAGATCAATAAATTATCAAATATTAAATTGTATAATGGTAGGGGAGCCCACGATGCTAAATTGGAATTACTCGAACATTAAAGAGACCTATTGGGTGGCGAAGCTTAGATGATAAAAAAGAAAAAGTATATAACGTAACTCTTTCATCTGTGGGGGGAGCGGATATCAAATTTTAAAAATTAAAAAACAAACCTGTTTCATGGACATACTCCAACGCGTCAGATATTGATAGCACCGAAAAGATTACAAAATGCAATGTGTATAAATTATACAGAGTTTGTTTTGCTAGTTTTACTAAGCTCTAAGGTTACAGACTGGTACTTAGCTGTCCAGTTTACGACTCAGCAACCCTTCGACAACAATCGGTACGAGATGACAACTATCGGAGGTTAGGGATTATCTCCGATTGCGACAGTAAACAAGCTGTAAATTTGGGTGGGTCACCCCGCGCCCTGCTGAAGTGATAACTAGTAATAATACTGTTGTTATTGATAAGCGTCGGAAAACAATAAAACTTATAGGCCGTGCCACACAAGTTGGCGAATGTGAAGTTAGCTACAAGCTGCGCAATAGCCAATCAACGTGCGGCTTTATGTGTGCTTCAGTCAGGATTGGATTGTAGCTAATTTCACATCCGCCATCTTGTGTAGCGCGGCCTATACTAGTTTGCTTCAGTGACTCGTGGTTAGTCGTCGACCCTGACTCGTGAATCAAAGAGACATGGGTTCGATTCCCACCCAGGGTAAGCATTTTTGTGATGAACATAGGTGTTTGCTCTTTGTTTTAGTATCCTTAGAAGTATCTATATTTAGTATGTATATCAGTCTCTGGCAACCATATCACCAGCTTTGCTCAGTTTGGGGTGACAGACCGTGATGTGGTTTCAGGCTTTAACAGTATTATTCTCCTAATCAATAAAACTCTCATAGTAGAGTTTTAATTCCTGAGCAATCACATGATCTAGGCAACGGTCAGCGCAGTCAATCTTCGGATGGGTGACCGCGGGTGGTATTTGCAATTGGATCAGTGGCTCAGATCTCACGTTAAATTGTGCGTCGGTGGTGTGCGATAACACCTCTGACATCGGTTTAATCATTTGAAGTTAAGAATTTACTATCTAACCAACTGACTAAAACACATAAATAGAAAATTTAAAGCATCACAATCTCTGTCTTTTCAAAATGATGTTGTTCTTTTGTTTTTGATTACATGATCGCTTTCTATCAGAAGATGGAGATAGTTGGTGGTCAAACACAGTGAAAAAAGTTGCGATCAAATAAAATTTTCGATAAAAAAATCATCCCCATTCCACATGTATAGGAGCTACCCCATAAATTGAAGACATTAATTGAGATTTATAAATACAACTTTTCATGTCATAATTGTATTTAAGCTTAAGCACTAGGATCATGGACTTGGCATTTTTTCTGTTTTAAACACTAGGATAGACAAACAGTTACAGCAATCTAACAAAGGTTTCTTGTTTTTCTACGGGATCGTAAAAGATGATTGTATTTGGAACAAATAAGTAATTTTACCATAAACGCCAATCAGTCTCGGTGTTATAACGCATAAAATAGCACCATACCATCACAAAAACCAAAATTCCTGGATGCAACTCTCCTGCACTTCCATACTTTTGATTTATAACAGAAGGGGTGTGCGTCGCCCTCGGCGCGATATCTTTATTGCCCTAATCTCACTATTGTCTTTGTTTTATTACTAACTCCCATATCGTCATAGAGCAAAAAATGTGTAGTAAGCAATTTTAAGAAGTGCCCCAATCAGGGATAAAAGATACATTTCAAAGGTCTGGAGGAACGCCATGACCTTGTGCCGTACCATAATAGTTACCTACTCAATAAAACATGATTGATTTTGGTATACTTTGTACTCATGTTATAGCTACCTTCAGTTTACGTTATGATTTTTATTTTGAGTGCTTTCCACACTAGATTTTATCTCAAAGAGTTATCTTTGTGATAAGCAGGTGGCGCTACCAACGCTTTAAGTTGGTGTAATATAAGCACTTCAAAGATTTGGACGCTTGCGTAGGAGGTGGGCTGGCTCAGTTGGTTAGAGCGTCGGACTAGTGATCCTAAGGGGCATGTTCAATTACTGCGTTTGCTTCAGATTTTTGAAATGCTTATCACAAAGATAACTCTTTGAGATAAAATCTAGTGTGGAAAGCACTCAAAATAAAAATCATAACATTGATTTAGCAGTGCGTCATCTCTTGTCAATCTTTAGAAGTTCTAATAACTTCTAGTTGAGTGATAACTTGTCTAATACGGGTATCACAGGTGGCGCCACCAACGCTATAGGTTGGTGTAATATAAGCACTTCAAAGATTTGACGCTTGCGTAGGAGGCGGGCTGGCTCAGTTGGTTAGAGCGTTGGGCTAGTGATCAGAAGGGGCAGGTTCAAATCCTGTGTTCGCTTCAGATTTTTGAAATGCTTATCACCAAGATAACTCTTTGACCTACAGTTTAGTTAGGAAAATGTTTTCCGATCGTTATGACATTCCAAAACATCATAATTTGCGTTTGGGTCATCAATTGAAGTTTAGATGTAACAGTAGCTAAATGTAAAAACTGCTACGTTTCTCATTTATTTCAATTCAGATTCAGGGTAATTTTATAATAGGTACAGTTCATAAAAACGTTGGTCGTATTTCTCAACCAATCTAGACTTGCAGGTTCATTCTACTGTATGAATGAATATACTGTGGCGTTATGAAGACCTCTCCTAATAAATGAAGACGGTGATGCCCTGCGGAGTTATTAAGGGGCGATGTAAGTGCCGCTTTAATGATCAACACTGGGTATTCTCAGTCTTTAAATTCCCAGTTTAAGTTATTTTATGGTAATAATGGAATTAGTAGTAAATTTATAACAATAACTTTGAAGATCTAACGTAGGTACCTATGCTTTGTAGCATGCGTTGTGTGAAATGTTTATTTTCATAAACGAATGCAATTTTAATTATTTCAATAAACCTGTGTTTGACTAAATGCTACCTCAAATTGTGAAATTACTGTGATTTTATACAATTAAACCGATGATATAAGAAGAAGGTTTTCCTGATGCTTAATCAGCAGAATACTAGATTTGGACTGGCACAAAAGGAATCTTGTCAAAACAATTATATCACTTTCCTTAGTGAAAACATTTCAGAATATACTTTGAGCAATATTGTAACTTATTGTCCTGGAAGTTTAACTGCAAACATTTTTCTTTATATCATAACATAATACTTAACTCTTGGAGACCATTGCTTCTTGATTAAATTGAAGCGAACCTGGGAAAAAATAGTAATATAAGAATAATACATTCCCTGGTGTGATTGACAGCGTACAAGTCTACAGTTTTTTTGATACTTATGTCTGCAGTTTTTTGTATACATACTTATGTATATTCGCATTTTACAATTTAAGCCCCAATAAGGAAAAACTGAAGCTTTACCGTTTAACCTAAATCGGTCACATGTAAAGTGTTTTTAGCTCTTTCGACAGCTTTTGAGCTTTTTATAGTTTTAGTCTAATCCTGGTTTGGCAACACTGGTGTTTATCAAAATAGTCCTATTCGTATGTAGCACGACAGATCTAAAGATTTTTGCTAGATTGTAATTGAGCTGACTGATAGTTGATCCAAGCAGTGACTTTGGACCTCTATAAAGTGTGATTTATGATCCAGAATGGAAGGTTCGTGTGACGTGTAATTAGCCCAGTGACGTATGGGTCCAATCAATCGGCCTATTATCCGGATCGCATTCGTCGGCGAAAGTGGGAGGTATATTAACAGACTTAGGGTAGGTATTCAGGATTACCAATCTTAGATTAAACCGTATAGAACAACAAATATACCACATAATTATTTTTCGCAAAAAATAGCAAAACCGCTTCAGTTTGCTCGAATTAATGTAAATATACAATTTCTACTATTATTTTGTTATTGTTGATTTTTAGAAAAAAGCTCAGCCGATTACGATAAAATCCAAATGGGACCACTTTGGGAGTAGGTACTGTTACCCTTTCGAACTAAAAAATATTTATTTGATTCAGTTCACAATTGGCGAAAATATCGATGAACATATACAAAAAAAATACATACGGAAAAACATACATAAACCTCCTCCTTTTTGGAAATTGGTTTAAAAATCAAAACCTCGACAACATGACAACTTAAAGTATACCATATCACTAGTGACCCGCCCCGGCTTCGCACAGGTGTATTATACCTACATATATTATGTTTATTTTCCCACATTGTCACTAAATTAGTTCTAAACGTGAGCTATCTTTTATCTATAATTAGCGCTCTGTATTTGTTACATGTATGTATTTTGTTATTGATGCTGTTGATCCTCCTATTAAATAAATAAATATAAACCTTCCACTTCCACACTATCTATTAAAACAACCGCATCAAAATTAGTTGCGTAGTTTTAAAGATATAGGTAAGCATACATTAGGACAGACAGACAGCGGGAAGCGACTTTTTTATGCTTTGTAGTGATACGTAAAAGTTTAATTACATTAGCTAGATCTTCTAGCTAAGATTTAGGTTGAAATTGGAATTAGTTAATCGGTCAGAAAATCCTTACTTTTTTCTTAATCAAACATCTGGCTCTGGTTTTCAGGTTACATACCAGAAGGTCTTAAGCCACCGTTCCATCACATTAGGACCGCCAGTTTCGGGCCCGCTGCTTGACCGAGTCATTTGGGATTCAGATCGGATCGGATCGTCTAATTGCCAGCCTGCTCGGCGCATACTAATCACGAAGTAATAAATAGCTTACTTCTTTATGTGAAACTTGCTATAAAGGGTAGTATTTTTGAATTTATACCTACGTATGTGTAAATTTAGTCACGTTACCAGTAAGAGTAAGAGCATGCCTTGAAAATCTGTTTAAGAGCTAACAGAATATCGAAGTAGGCGATTTGTTTCTATCAGTTCAGATATTGAACTCTTGCGCTTAACTAGTTAGTATTCTGCTCTTCTTTATATTCGAGTTTTATTAGGTACTTAATATCGTTTTACACTGCATGTACGTACTCGTAATTGTCATGTTATACTTTTTCTTAAGTCTTATCTATGGGCTACATTTTACGGTTCTTTATAAATATTTTTATTAATTAGAACATAAAAGCTTATCTGCTTTCCTTTGCTAAACTTCCCTTAAGGTAGGAGTAGGCATTATTTATGTTAAACCTTTGTTCCATCACATTACACCCGTCACCTCGGGGCTCGCTATTTGTCCGCGTCATTTGGGATTCAGATCGGATCGGATAGTCTAATTGTCGGTCGGCTCGGTGCATACTGATCTCGAGGTACTCGAGTCGGTAGCTAATGGTAAAGTGGGCAGTACTTCTATATACCAAAAAAGGTTGTATATTTAATCCAAGCGATTGTTTTGTTATCTTTACCATATTTATTGAGTAAATAAGTATAAACTACGAGTAAACAAGTTTATTTTTTGCAAAAAATGGCATGCTTACTTCACCCGTGTACAGTTCCGTGTACTAAATTATTTCGCACAAATCAATGTAGCCATTTTCACATTATCGTTGATTTATCAAAAATGGCCCAATCGAGTTCGATAAAATTTAAATGGGACCAATTTTGATTTATACTCTTTCCAAAAAAAAATATTGTAATCGTACAACTATAAAAAAAATAAGCGTTGTTATACATAAAAAAATATACGCTTCGAATTGAGTACCTCCATCGGTTCGTCGGTCAAAAATAATATATATTTCTAGATAAATCTGTTATAGGTTAAATCAATTTTCTTGGTCTTCAATTTTCTTTCTCTAGCTACAAGTTGCGCACACCCCCGCCCCCCGCCCCGCTTCTCGCACAGCTGACATAATATCGAATTTTCTACTCGCCTAATAGGCCAGAGTAGAAGCCTTGAAAAATAATGAAAAGTGAAAAAAAATAATAGTAGGATGAAACCCATTAGAAAAGGAGGGGAATATTATAAAAATAAAAGGAAAAATAATTTACGGGCGATCTGAGGTCGGGAAGGGGATGGAGGGGGGGTTTTAAGGGTAAAAAACGGTTTTTCTCAATTTCCGGCAAAAGTAAAAGTCTTATCGAAAAAAGTCAAATGGCAAAGTTGTAGGTAATAAAAAGATCTAAAACTTTTGTTTTGACTTTTTTTTCACATAATCTCAATATTTATGTGAAAAATCCAAGAAACCAAGTTTTTGGTTTTTTATTTTTATCTTTTACAAAAATCTTTTTTTTTTAACGAAATTTGGTGAAAACTTACCTTTTTATGTCTCAAATACGCTGTAATTTATTTGATTAAAGATATTAATTTTTTTCACCTTATTTTGAATTAATATCGAAAAAACACCCTAATTTTCAATCGAAAATTCAACCGTCAAAATATCAGCTTTTTTCAAAAAGGTGGTATGTTTTCTGTTTGTTGAAATCTCTACTTTCCGATGGTGAAAAAAAATATATATGTTAAATCTTCTCAGAAAATGCAAAAAACGAAAAAAAATATTAAAGAAATAAATGTCAAAATGTACAAAATATATATGGAAATCGGCCGAAAGTTTGTTATTAAAAATATATTTACGATATATTTTTTATAGATTTTTAATATATTTTTTATGTATTTTGAATTTTTTGAAAAAAGTGTCAATACAAAAGTTTTAGATCTTTTTATTACCTACAATTTTGCCATTTGACTTTTTTCGATAGGACTTTTAGTTTTGCCGGAAATCGAGAAAAACCGTTTTTTATCCTTAAACAATCCCCTTCCCGACCTCAGATCGCCCGTAAATTATTTTTTCCTTTTACTGTACTGTACAGTACCAGCCTTTTTTTTAATAGTCCACTGCAGGATGTAACAAACCTCAGGTGGTTTGTCGTCCACACCTGAGTAATTAGGCATGAAAAGTAGGCATCGTTGTAGGTCAGGAGTCTCTCATATGAATTTATCATATTTTCTAATATTATTCAAAGTAACTTTTCATTCAAATAATATTTAAACAAACAGGTAAAAGAATACAATTTAAAAAGCAACAAAACTACAATCTAGGTATATTAACTCTTTGCAGTGCGCTTAGTAAAAAAAAAAGCATGATGAAAACAAGAGAAGGGGAAAGAGAACGGGGGTTGACGGGGATTGTCAGTTAGGACTTCACTGCGGAAAAATTAGGATTATTTTTGCAGATTATCAAGATATTTCAGTGATTTTAGCTTACAAAGTGATATAAAACAGCGAGGATCATGAGTAGAAAAGGAAATGCGGTTAATCATCAGCTATTACGACGAAAAATCAGTTCCAAGAAGCAGGATGTTTTCTATCGAAGGACGAAGATGTTCCTGGAGGATTTGGTTTCGTATAATCTTATTCCTTTTTAAATTAATATACACATATAGGTAAAGAATATGTTCAGCAGATAATGCTATGTCCAGCTCAGTACTGTATTGGAATTTTGGATGTTTAACTGTCAAATTAAGATATACTCAAGGATGATAAGCCTATGTCCGCCACGCCGACACAATGTGGTTTGGACTCTTATGCGTAATTATTCTCTTACGAGTATGAGCGTGTTGCTACGAAGTTACGTCACATTATAGAAGCAAGACAATATTGTCTACGCTGACCCGTTGCGGGTTGATAAATATACATACGTCTACAGGTTCTTATGGTGGTCTTACTTGGGTTGTCTTACGATGTTTCCTAAAAGGGCGGAATATCTATAGAAATAGAACCATGTGGTCTAATGCAAGATGAAGGATTTATATGTCATTGCATCTGTTCTATGGAAATATGTTACCGTTATACATTGTTTCCCTTCTTCAAAGCTACAATGATGGTATAGTCCAAATACTGAATGGAATGGATTCATTGAAGTGTAATCAAGATCTGAATACTTTCTAGATTATGAGTCGAGTCTTTCAACCCTATAATCTCTTAGGAGTTCCACAAGTGATTTACAGATTTAATAACTTTTTTACTGTTTCAGCTCTAATCATATTATGTGAATATGCAACCGATTTAAGGAAGTCCACGATACTCGAGTCTAAATCCTATAGTAACGCGATATTATAACCAGACTTAACTATTTAGAAACTTGTGAAAGACAGAGTGTTCTATTAGATTGATTATATTTTCTTTACATTTAATTAGAGGATTGCAGAGTCGTCTAATGCTATATTTCATTATTTACTCCATAACATTATTTGAATATTAGCCGTTAGTGCTACTTGATCAATGCTGTATTTTTATCAGTGTGCAGAACTCTTGAAGCCAGGTAGAGCTTGGGCCTGTGTTTCTCATTTCCGTAAAGGAGGGATAACCCGTGTCCGTATTAAAGAGTGTAAATTCCGCTCACTTTGAAATAAAGTTATTGATGACTTATTATAATTTTGATTTACACATTATTTTATATGGCGAAGTCGATTCTTGAACCTTTACCTATAGTATTCTTGGAGCTTTTCTTGTGAACACTCTGGAATTCATGCAAGACTTATTAAGTGGACGAATTAACCGAGATCAGACTGACAAGACACTCGCGACTCCTGGTTTTTATTTCGAGCTTTCTTTTCCAGGATTGCCTTAGATTTTCGAAAGCTTGGTAGAGTCTTTTTGTTTCGTGGTTTTCAGCTCTCGCGAGCGCCATGACTAGGGAAATAAACAGAGATAACCATAAAATCAAAATAATCTCTGACAAATAAAAATTAATAACTTTAATATTAACTAACTGTCAGAAATAAATTAATACTATCCTTCTGACACAATATTAACTCTTTCTTTTATTATTTGTAGTTTGACAATTAATATTAGTTCAATGATAGAGTTTCTTTGTTATCCTAGAGTTCAAGTTTTGGAATCTCTGGAATTTCTTTCTCAACACATATCTTATATTTTAATAATTTAGAATCTGCATAGCTATATAAAGTTACATTACATTTAAAACAAAAATATTCCAATAATCTCCACGTAAAACAGAGAAGCTCTAAAATCAGTATTTCTATATATCTCTTGAGGCATTAGTTAGATACTTCAGTTCACTTTGAGATTAGTAAAATACTTACAGGTTCATTAAAGGTCAAAGTAGGAAAAACATGCAAACAGGGTAATCGTTGAACTTAGGTATTCTATTAGGCAGATAGGTCTTTCGAATCACCTTTACCTAGGGTTTATGCGGTCTATAACGCAGGATCTACCACTAGACGAACACTGGCCAAACTAACGTACAAGTAGGTAAATAGATTAGATAATTAAGATAGGAATGTCACTGCAGAATAATTATTATTATTATATTAAGAATTTTAATAGTATCAAAATGTAGGCAGTCTCTTATCAATTGAACCGGAAGCAGGTGGCGCTAGTAGTGCCTGATTATAGAATGAACCTGAGAGGTTCACAGTTAAGTATTAATATTTCTTATTATTCATCAATACGAATTGTAAGCTGGGGTCTTATTGGATGTCTATTGCAATATATAAGGCGTTATCTTAGGAAATTCCTTCATGAGGTTCAATTTATAATTTCTTTATAATTAAGTGAAACCAAGCTGCATAGCTAGTATGTCGTAAAGCTAGGAACAATAGTAAGCAGGTCAAGATTCTAAGATTAGTTTATTTGACATTTTAATTTAGACAGGTTTCATAAAATAGGTTCTCTACTTTGTTAGGTTTCTAAAAGAGGTTATTTAGGCAGGCAGGTAGGGTTCGTTACAAGGACGTAGGCCTACCCACGAAGGGTGATTGGGCCATATCCACCACGCTGGCCCAGTGCGGGTTGGTGGATTCACATATGCCATCGAATTTCTTCTACGGACGTATGCAGGTTGCCTCACGATGTTTTCCTTCACCGAAAAGCCAATGATGTGAAATTCCGTACATAAGTTCCAAAGAAACTCATTGGTACGGGATCGGGATTTGAACCCACGACCTCGCGATTGCAGGTCGGGTGTTACTACCACTAGACCACCACGGCTTCTATTTTTTCCTTTTATTTTTATAATATTCCCCTCTTTTTCTAATGGGTTTCATCCTACTATTATTTTTTTTGGTTGTATAAATTATCGACCCTGGCCTATAATGGCGCCAAAAGGGTTGATTCGGCCTACACGTTTTCTAATCATATCTAATAAACTTATTTTCAATGAAAATAAGTTGTGTACGGATTTTACAATGGATTTTTATAAAATCACGACAAACAATTCGGCTCCATTCGCTCTGGACTCTGAACAAATTGTGTAGGGCTATTGTTTTTTGTTTGCGTTTCGCGGTAATAAAAAGTATAGAAAAACTTTTTATCATTTTTGTATCATAGTTGATTTACAAATCAACATCTTGCATAATAACCATCATTTTTTTAAGGGCATGTGCTATTATTACCTACTACTAAATACAAGACATAATCTAAAACTACACAAACTACTACATGACAAGCAATTGGATCATCCAAGGACCCTTGAAGGTCTAAAGATAAATAAACCATAAAATAACAATAAGACGCAATAAGTAGTTAGGTAATGTACCTTCGTAAAAGTAACCCAACTCAAATTAAGATCAAATAACATAATAAGCAAGTAGCTACATCTATTCAAAACGTAATTTGAGACATTTATCAATTTATCTAACACTAAACGTCATAACGGGAGAATACAAAGAGGCGTAATTCTAAAGCAGGCCTTTTCTGTGAACAATAAGTACAATAAGATACGTGAGACTCCTCTGTTTAATGTTATATCTCCCTACAAGGACGCACAAAGACCAAGTAAAGTTATCAACCTTCGTGGGTGGAGCTAAAACGGGAGGTTTATTTTGAAATAATAAAATATTTTTGAGCTATAAACGTACTTTGAATAGAAAGTATGATACACAATCTTGCATGTTATCTTAGTCGTTTTTGTCTTATTCTGGACTTACGTAGAATTGATCATATTATATTTTATCGTAGAGTTAAATGTTAACATAAAGAACATTAAATATAACTACGTTGTTTGGAACTGTCAACAGTCGCCACTTAAATAAACACCCGACCCCATATCTCAAGTTCAAGGAAAAAACTTTTCACCCCTTCCGAAAACAAACAACAAAGCCATAAAGCTGGTAACTGATAAAGAAACTACTGTGGCAAACTTAACGCCAACTTCAGACAAATTATCTGTCGCCGCCACGAGCGTGTGTTTAGGACACTTTAAACCAACTACTGGCCTGCTAAGAAAACTCTCCAACCACTCTAACCAGACCTGTGGTTATTCATTAAAACCATCACCCTCGTTTGACAAAGTTTCAAAGGCAGGGGTCGGGACGGATCAATCGTCGGTGGTTGGCCCAACACTTGCGTGTGACATTCGGTTAGAGTTTCGGGGTTGTTGTTGTCTTTCTTGACAATTACACATATACGTATACCCACTAAACTTTCGGGGACTTTACAACTTCGAACGTAAAGTCGTGCTAGTTTATAGACGTGGATACGACCAAAACAGCTATTTAAATCGAAGGCAATATTTTCAGAACAAACAATATGGATTGAATCGAATAAAATTTGACAGATACATTAATTCTATCACCAGCAACTGATCATAATAATTTGAACAAAACAATAACCAGTATCTTATTAAACCCACGCGCAGGCATAGATCAAAGTTATCATACAAATTGTAATTTGCTGCGCTCGGGTCGCTTTTGTCTGGCCAATAAAGTTCTATTATCTTTGTAAAATTATTTATACTTGATCTAATTTTGCTTTCTCCTATTTACGATCTTGAAACTTAGAACGCAACAATATCTTGTCTCGTTTAGATGATAGATAACTCGTGGCGGTAGTTTAATAACGATAAATTTTGCGCACAATGCTCTGCCGAGGATCGAGGACTTTTACGGTGTACGCAAGGACAATATGGGACTATAAAATATGCCGTCTAGACGGTAAGTAAGGAGTATTGTGTCAGGAGTTATGCAAAGGGAAGTCAGAGCTGATTTGATAGAGATAGTGTCCAGGTATGCGGCTTATTGAACTGTGGGCGAAGTGATTTATCCGCACCCATTCATTCATAAATCGCCATTTGAGATATGCAATTTCCAGATCTGGTTATGACAGGGACAAGTAAAATAGATTTGTGCTACGTGAGGGCAGTTAAATTTATAGCTTGTATTGTAAAATTTAACCAGAGTTATGTGTCGCAAACTGAGAAATATTTGATGAAATAATTTGACGATTCAAATTAATCAAACAACGTTAAAAGGTCCAATTAAGAATACAACAGAAGAGAAAATAACTTCCTTATTCACCACAAACCACTATCGAATTTCAAAGCAGAAGATGTTGTGTAAACAGCGGGCAAAGAACGTCTTAAAGATCAATTACCTTCAAACCAACAACTCGTCGACGATCAAAGCGATCGCCAAGCAATTTGAACGGGTACGCTCTAGAGAAATATAAACAGAGTATAAATGAAATAGGGGGCTGTATCTTTTTACACGGCTCAATGGGCGCGAACACTGGGCCGGGTGGACGCAGAGATAGCTCCGGTGGATAGGGCAGGGGAACAGTAGCTGATCTTGGGTAATGCAGTAAAATGGACAGCCACGCACACCTATATTGTTTAGGCAATGTTTTCGCTAAAATTTATTGTTATCGGAAAAAAAAACATTGTCAGTAGCTTATTGTTTTTAAAATAAACTACACATAACAATTCTAGTAGGGAATTCACTGTGATATGTAATATGGTTATTTTATTGAATTTACTTAAAGTTAAAGTTCTTTTTTTTCCGTAGACATTACAATTCCATTTGGAATCGTCAAATAACAATGTTTGAAATACAATTTAAATAATTTAAATCTAAGCACAAATAGGTAAGTACATACGTTTCAAGATTTCACAAAATAAAGCAGTACAAGAATTTACATTCCTACAATTCAACTCCATATTCGTTTACCATTTCAAGTCCAATTTTTTGGAGGTTGAGATAATTGCTGCTATAAATAAATTTACGGTAAAAAAAGCTGTATAGTACAAAAAGAAGATCTTACAAAGTAGGACCAGACTGTGTACAGTAGCTCAAAAATCCATTAAAATATAGTAAATAAATGCGCGTATTAAAATAACCGCATTGAATGCTTAATTTAAATGGAATTTCATATTTTCCAATTGGATTTTTGTACAAGGCCGCGATCACGCCGCTATATTTTACTAGAAATGTTAAAAGATAATAAGTTCTGAGAGTATACAATTTCTTTAAATTAGGATTGTTATAAGGATTGTCATTTCCAACACAAATATAGGAAATAATTTTATACTATACGAGGTACAGATCTGTTCACTCACGAAGGCGTGCCCCTCCATATTTATTGAATGTAGTTGTACCTAAGTGATCATATTTTATAATTTTTTTACTGTCTGTACTATTAGCCTCTACACGCACAATAAGGCGTTGTGTACAAACGAGGTCTACGCGTATAAATGCAAACCAATAATTTACTGTGGAGGGGCGCGACTTCGTGAGTGAAACGGTCTGTAATAGCCTAACCTCGATAATTTTTTGCATTATCTCGTACCTATATTCTGCTTTTATTGGGTACCCGGGTACAGGTTTTTAAAGTCACTTTTTCTCGAGATTTTTTTTAAATATTTTCATTACTACTTCACAGACTCCAAAGAATGTGTCTTCTACTATATCTAACTTTTAAGAGTTAATTCCATATTATTAACAAAAAAGAATTCCTGCAAACTTTGGGTACTGTTCGGAAATAAAGCGTCTCGTGGACGCGTGCGGCGTCCCTCTTCCTTATCTTGATTAATTTGCGAGAATTTATTGCCATGAATTAGTGTAGCGTGCTTTTTATTTAGAAAATTCTCCGGAGAGTGAGTGCGGGGAAGAGATATAGTGGCGTGGAGCCCGCATGATTGACTCTCTTTACTTTACGGAAGAATGTAAGTTGGCTATTTGGGAAATAGCTGTGGTATATGAGAAAAACAAGGAAAACTGAGTGAGCAATGAAGGAGAATGAAAGAAAAACTGAAACTGCAAGATTTCATAATTGATGATGTTATTACATATCGAGTGCTGTTATGTGTAGTGTTTTGTAATTTTATAAGCATTGCTAATGCGGGTATGTCGACCTTCATCCTTCTAGATTTAGGTAATAAATTTAGTCTCTATCAACCAAGCACGCGTGTGTCATTGAATTTCCCGAAATAAAAAGTCCAGGATAAACTATTTATCGTCGTTTCAGACTTAAAACCTCCACTGACGGACATAATGACCCCAATAGATATCCAAATGGACTGGTTAGAAACGGCTTGCATCTAGCGCAATCCTGATTTTGATAGTCACACGTCTACATTGAAATGAGAATACCTTACATGATAATATGATAACATAAATTAATTATAGTAGACGCCACACTAAATGCATACGAGTAACTTCATGTTAAATAGTTCCGACTTTGTTTGTCTAGAACTATACATGTAATGACGATTCAAGCCACTATTTTTAACAACCTTTTTTTTAACGGGTAAAAGTGCCTTATGGTACAATACTACTTTATAATATGCTCAAACTACGTACACTACTACTACATAGAAAGCAATTGGATCATCCACAGACCCTTGAAGGTCTAAAGATTATTGTTTTAGGTACTATCACCAAATCAGTACGATTCAAAAATTTCTATCAACATAAAATGTAACTTTTTTTATGAAACTATATACAGGGTTATTTTTAATCAAGTAGCATCCTTTTAGGAGCTTATTCTGTACATCAAAACTGACAACTTTAGCTCTGAGACTTTTGTCAAAAATAAAAAATAAAAACTGTTCCATATATTTTGTCGAGGGTGAACGATATTTTTCTATGGTTTCATTCCTATCAACTTTTTTGAGATTTGACAAAAATCGTTGAACAAAAGTTGTTAGTTTTGATGTACAAAATAAGCCCCTAAAAGGATGCTAATTGATTAGAAATAATTCTGTATGTATATGTAATGTATGTAACTATATAAATATAATAATATCGTTCTTTACCTGTACTACATATAACATCCCTGAAAAAGCCAGCATCATCCCAAACATTTTAACCCTTTACCTCCAGACCCTCGCCATCCATCCACCTGCCCCGGCGTCCATCGATGCACTATCACGGCTATCAGATAAGGAAAGGTAGAAAAACGAACGCTAGCAGATGATGGCGGGCGACAGTGACAAACGGGCCGCCCGGTAAATAACAATGTCATATGGAGACGGGTCAGAAAGGTAAATTTTTAGAAAACTATCGCAATTTCAGAAAAGAAATCCGGCAAATACAATTTGCGAGAGTTTGGCAAGAGACAGGCATTGTTACAAGAGAAGACTTCCAAATCACCATATTATTTAATCTCTATAAAACGCCTTTCCTATGCCTGCCTCGTAAGCAAGGCGTTTTTATGTCTACAAAAAAAAACTCTGCACATGGCTAGAAGCCTATAAGGTTTCAGGCCTGTTCCTAAAATTGCCAAAATTGTATTTGTAATTGTAATAATTGTATAGTGTGCAGATTTTATTTTTGATTACAATTTTGATTCACATTCGCATTTTATCATCACAACAGAAAAATTTAAAGTTTCAATATTCAAAAGCTAAGGTCTTGAACTAACAAATACTAACAGAAACATTGCAATCTAAAACTTTTTCAAAATCAATCAAACAGACGTGTGATCTCAAAAACGAAGCATGAGCAAGAGTAAAACATAGCAATATTCAAACGCTAAGTCTAAAACCAACTAATATCTAACTGGAACCTTCCAATCCAATACCTAAAACACATATCCGAAAACATCCCAATAGACATAGGTACAAATCAATCGTAAAATCGACGCACCAGCATTAGTAAAATATTTCAATATTAGTTGGTTTTAACCAATTAATACCTAACTAAGTAAAATTGGAAGGTTTTCATTCAACTATAATCAAAAAATAATTTCCTAAATCAATCCCCCAAAATAAGCCCCAAAATAAGCTTTTCATAAGAGGAGCTCCGGCGATTTATTATGAAGTTTAAACCTTGAGGAAATACGACGGTAATAGACAGACGGGAATAAAACTGACTGCGGGTTCCGTATTTTATACCGCTACGATTTTAAGACGAATTAAAATTTAAAAATCAAAATTCTTTCACCTTATATTACAAGGAAATAAAATTGATTAATTTGTTGCAAGACATTATGAAACCAAAGACAGGCATTCTAGGTACATCATCATCATTATCATCAGTAAGATGCCGCTGGACATAAGCCTCCCCTATGGATTACTAGTAAGCCTTATAGGTACCTACATAAGCTTATATATTTACAGATATACGTATCAAGCCTGAAATGCATCTCTTTGGGGTCAAACACACAACAATGTGACAATATAGCCGCAATAGCATGTAAACTAATAAGCGCTTAAGTGTAATATGTATAGGCTTCTCTTATTAAAAACATTAATTTCTTTGATTGGACGTTAAATTTTCTATAATAGCGTTTTTAGTATCGAAATGATAAAATAATTAAAGTATTTATGGGAGAGAGGGTTTTTTTTACAAATTCCGAAACGTTACTACGAAATTATCATTTGTAGGTTTAAACAGTCTACTCGTGACCACGATCGATGCAACTCGGTTGAAACGTCGAGATGATGTGATATTCATTTATCTCGTAATTTTAGTGCGCGATTAGTACATAGTAATAATGGTTCAAATAGTTTCTAATTTTTAGGGTTCCGTACCTCATTGGAAAAAACGGAACCCTTATAGGATCACTTTGTTGTCCGTCTGTCCGTCTGTGTGTATGTCAAGACTCTTTATCTCGGGTACGCGTAAAGATATCGAGTTGAAATTTAAACTGTGTACGTATATCTATGATTTCTTGCAGTTGTGTAAAAGAAAAACTTCTCAGTTATCGTTTAAAAAGTTAGAGCAGTTTATGTCGTCAAAAACCGCATATTTCGACACTCACAAAAAATTCAAAACCTACAGGGTACTTCCCGTTGACATAGAACTATGAAATTTGGCGAGAAGCATTATCTCAGAGTACACATATAGGAATAAATCTGAAAACTGTACATTTTTATTTAAATCACAATAAAATAGGACCTCAAAATTCACAAAATATGGGTTCAAAATTCCAAGTGAGTAAATCGTATCATGTAAGGTATCATATAAAAGAACTTCATGAGCACACGCTAAAACAGGTTTTAAATTATTTTAACAATGTGTCTGTACGGAACCCTCGATGTGCGAGCCTGACTCGCACTTGTCCGGTTTTTTAATTAGTGTAGTTTAGACAGGATAATTTAGTTTAAATATGATAATTTAGTTTAGATAGGTGTATTGAAGCTTAGATAGTTTATTGTTTTATGTTATTTAAGTTTAGTGAATATAGTAAAATAAATCTATAAATAATAATAATAATAATGTATCGTTTGTTGTCCATAAAAAAAGACGCAAACAAGACGAACAGTAATTGTTGTTTTTAAACTTTCGCGATCAGTCCCGTAGTATATAATAATAATGTACAGTAAAATTGTGCATGACAGCTGTGTCGTGACTTAGGCTCCTCTTTATCATCTCATCTGTGAGCAAAACGTAGTTTGAAATAAATCAAACAAACTAAACTAATAAATTAATATGTTATCCAAACATAACTTCCTACGAAATGATATGAGCAGCAGGAAGCATACGTCCCCAAATGAAAATTAACACATTTCCGAGTCCCGTTCCATATTCCAAGGCCTGTATAAATCTCTCGACGTGACCACTTCAAATTAAACCCATCTTCGATGACAAATAGCAGCGACTATATATGTGTACATACGCGTAGCAGTTATACAGAGTGTTAGAACAAAATAGACTTTAAAATTATAGCAAAAATAAATCCAGTATGTCCATTTAGGCACTGGAATAGCTCAATAAAGAAATAAAAATGAGTTAGCAATTACAATGTTCACAGTCAATTAAATTGACATTACTTGTTTATGGTAATGGTCGTAAAATTGCTTATTTATGTACAAAAACTTGGTTGCAAATTTTTCAATTATGTCTTTTAAACGTCATTATTAAGGTAATCTCGTATAACTTAGTTATTTTCTAACATGATCTTAGTAGGAATAAAAGTGTTTTTACAATAGCGTAAATCCACCAAACCTGGAGCTAACTCAACATTGGACAACCCAAACAACGGTAGGCCTGTGTTCGGTGGTAGACTATTCATACAAGCGCTCATAATTATTATTATCATGAACAATGAGTGAATAATTCATTGATTTCTAAATTCAGTCGGGCAGGACCCATTTCCATGAGTCATCACTCATGGAAATGGGTGCAGGTGGACGAAAACGTTAACAAAATGGTGGCTGCGTAAAAACAAACGAAGAGTAGAGCTTCCACCAGCTCTTTGAGCCAACGATATTGTTAGAATCGCGGTTCCAACCTGGGCGAAATTTTCTCAAGACCGTGATGAATCGAGTACAAGAAGAGAGACCTACGCTCAGTCGTGGGATTTTTTTTTTCTACGTCCTTTTGATTGCTGTAGGTCGTGCTCGTCTTGAATCAGTGACGAGCTACTTCTACGCCGATTCAGCTTCCGCACATCTTCGACTTTCTTTAGAGCAGTGGAAACTAGAAGCTCGGTTATCAACTTGATTTGATCAGACCAACGGGTAGGTGAGCGTCCACATGGTCTTTTGCCATATGCTTTCCTAACCATAACCAGTTTTTCAAAATTATCTTGCTGACCAAAACCAAAGAAAGAAATAAAAAAAGAAAATAAAGTTGTTACCAAAGTCCAGTAGGAAATAACAGGCTGAAAATTATGATAATGGTGATATTTTCTGAACTATATCATAATTGACACGGATTTATTTCAATTTACACCCTCTATATAAGGATAGAGCGGTAATATGGTGTATCCAAACAGCATCTGTGAGTAAAACAACGGAGATGTGTCATAATAACTCACTAAAGTGAGGCCTGTTAGGGACTCGGCTACGGATCTAATGTAGCTGTAGTTTAGAACAGTTTAGGATGTCGTAATTAATACTTGTGTCTCATTTGAAAACAGTTGATTATTCACCGTATGATACACTTAGAATTCTGGTTTAGATAAAATTAAATAAAATAAAATAATTATTTTTACCAAAAATGCCACAACTTCAACCACCCAATTTCAAACGTGTACAGGATTCTAAAACATTGTAGATAATAACAATAAAGTATTTTTTACATTATTGTTAATTTTTCAAAAACGTCTCCGCTGATTTGGAAATCACTTCTAAAGTATGATCCAAACAAAAAAAAATTATATCATGAAAAAAAATTTGGTGTATGTGAATTCTTCAATGAGGTGCGTGTGGTCTCCTATTTTTTCAATAGTATCAGCCGTGAAACTTCCACTGATGAGCATATGGATATCAGTTTTCAAAGATAAGATTTCCAACAACGCCCATTTATTTAAGGACTACGGCTGCAAACAAACAGAACATCTTAAACTTAATAACGATCAATTTTTGACCAGGTAAAAAAAATGCAATCTCATAAAAGCATAGCATTTAAAGAAAGTGAACTACTCTCCATTGGACCTAGTTTTCCTATCGTAAAATGTTGCGACTTCCAATAAAAAACAAAAGTAACTTTATTTAAAGAAAATACATAGGCCTGTATTGAATATTGTTTGGTGTTTCCACACCAAACATAATATTCAATACAAAACTTTACTCCCTGAAAGTATCTTATTACACAAATTGTAAATTTTGCTACACCGACGCCAAATTAAGGTGGTAAAAATTTGTTCCCATTTCTGTTTGAAAATAAATTTGAACTTGGCTAATTTTGTAAACTAATAAGAAACAGAAAAGTAATTTATCTTCAAAACCATCTTAGGCATTGCTTCGGGAATAAATTGAATGAGTTTCAGTGGCCAGGTCTGAGCTACTTTTAATTTCATGAATTTTCTTTGACTTTGATATTTCTGAGTTTATTTTCACTCGAAAAGTTTTAGTCCTTATGAATAATGGGAGAAGTCCATGTATATTACTACTACTTAAAATTCTATATGCTCAGTCTATCTAAGCTAACAAAACTAATCTTAAATTTTGGTAAAAAATAGCTCCTGTTAATTTATATCTACATACCTACTAGAATGTCATTGCAATTTTCGTTTTTTTAACTTTTACTATGAAGTAAAAGTTCCTTTCAACGAAATTCCTTTTATTAATAAACATTTCAATCCAAAGGTCTATACAAACGTAACATACACATAACTACAATTAAAACCATCCATTCAAGTGCCCCACCGGTAATGTTTGGGCAAACATTTGCGTATGACCCACCCCAGGAAATAAGCATTTGAATTGCCTTCTTCATCTTCACACTACAGCACTTTCACACTTCACCAACCATAATCTAGAAACTCTTCTGAAAATTAATCATAAAAGTTACAGAACACAAATTCTGGCTACGAACATTTTCTAGGCTGTGAAAAGTGATTTAAACCACAGTCTAGAAACTTTCCCTAAGTACAACCTACAAAATTTGCCGAACACAAGTTTTTGTTCTTAATTTTTTTAGACTGTGTCAAATGGTGGGTTGAACTGATAAAGTAAGGTAGTGTGGAAGGGGCTGGGGGTGCGAGGTGGTAAATACTGGACTTAGCTTCTTTCAACATATCGCCCCTTGTTGATATTAGGATTGCACGGTCGAGGTGTTACGTAAATTGTAGGCTCCGTGTTTCAGCGCCTGTACTTTATGATTTGTGAGATTGAATTTCTAGTTGGTAGTTTCAGTTTGGATCGAATAAAATTGTGATTTTTTATAAAAGTTACATTTCTTATGATTTTTGATTTTGGTGGACTGTGAAGTACTTTTAAATCACCCAGTTTCTTCTTTGATGTGGAATTAGTACAACAAATGCCAAATGCAGTCGAAACTATAGCAGACTTTCTATCTAGGTACCATAAAAAAACACGTAACAGTATAAAATGTCTACCTAAATTAAAATAATAGAACAGCAAATTTTTTTCTTTTTCTTCTCAGCCATAGGATATCTACTGTTGGACATAGGCTTCTTCTATTGATCTAATACCTGATGGAAACGGTTCGCATCCGGTGCAATCCTGCAGTTTTTATAAGGCCGTCTGTTTTATTCTACCTTGCAGGTATGTCCTCATCATCATCAGCCTGTGTACGCCAAGCTTAAGACTGGAGAACTGACTTCATAGGATCATTTAGTCCTCTGTGCTTTTTGTGTATCCAAATTTATTAACCTCATTTATTTTACAGTGATACATTTTAATTTAGGTTATGTTTAATATAGGTCTGTGCCTGCAAAAAATGGTTTTTATTTTATTTTATTTTTATAAGCAGTTCAGGACAGGCAAAAAAGGGCTTATAAATATCGAAGATGTACCACAGGACCAAATTACGTTATTATACAAATGTGAATTGCTAAATTTTATGTGTTCGTGCTTTCTATTCGACAGATTTGTGATTTAATAGATAGAAATAGATATAAACCACTATTTATCGTGACAAAATACAAAAATAAATACGTGTGTGAATCCACCAACCTGCACTGGGCCAGCTTGGCGGATATGGCTACAGTAGACCATTAAAAAAGGCTGGTACTGTACTTGTTATCATACATTTTTTATTATTTTATTTAGACTGTTACATAATAATCCATGTACTTTTTTTTAAATGTTAGTAACCGCCGCCTACAGACTGCTACAATCAAATTAATAAGCTAGGGCATTCAGCGTCAGAGTGAGCCCTAACTTTAAGGGCTTTATTCACCCTCTGTTTGAAGTTGACTTGATTGTATTTTGGGGCAAAACCAGAGGGGACTAGTACCTAAGCTTTTAGTGATTAAATAGTTATAAAGAGTTTTTGAAAAACATCAACTAAATACAACGTTTCGTAGATTACATACAAAAAACCCTTTTGTAAGTAAAGTAAATTTATAAAGACAAGGCAAGTAGTCAATTAATTTTGACTTATTCTTTTTTAGTTTACCATTTTTGTACTTTTATGAGGTCTATAATATGTTTCTGAGCTCGACACATACATATCTAAGGCAGTTGTTAAGTAATTCAATATGATTATAACATATTTTTACAATAATATTTTTTTTTATTGTACAGACTTATCCCTTTTTTTTAAAGTTCACGTCAATACAAAACAAACTTACCTTCCGCCCCTTCACAACACACTCAAAACAGTTATCTAAATTCAGCGCACACAAAACAAGCGCAAGATTAACTACTTCCAAGATAAATACACTATCAAACGGCAAAAACATGATCTCAATCGGAGACCGGATCGAGTACAAAATAAGCGGTATGTACTTCTTGAGCACGTGGGGTGTAGGGTAAAAATGGAACCGTAATTAAGTTACTCATAATTATCACTGGCAAAAATGTCAATATCACATTAGGGCTCTGATTGCCTAATATCGTAACGTGATGAGTCAAATGTTTTTTTTTTTATTATCACGACTTTTGTTTGTAATAATGTATTTCTTTCAATAATGACGGTTAAATTAAAGCAAACCACGTTCAAGTTATAATTTTGCAGAAGAAACATTTTTCACGAATGTCTTACAAACAAATCTTAAAAAATATAGCACACATATTTCCATAGTAAAATCAACCGCTAGTTGGACATTTATTAATTATATGTTCAAGCAAACAATAAGTTTGTAACGTTTGCTATCAGTGGTGAAAAATAAAACTGATTAGAACTTTTCATCCCAAATAATCGAAATATAAGTTAGCATTATTTGTCAATGGTTGCTAGTAGAGGCAGTTAACACGTTTCATCCGAAATAATTTAACTGGGATATTTTTGTCGGTTACTCGGTCCCTGGCAAGAAGTCCCAATGTTATACGATGGATGTTCCGAATGATTATCCAAACATAATAAACGTTAACCGATTCCCGAGTCTCCCTCCACAAACAAGAAGAAACAATGCGGGGTAAGGATGTAGTCATACGTACTGAGACATGATGAACATTTTAATTTATGATAGGTATACTATAAATCTATATTATTACATGATATGATATAACGCGAAATTTTATGATGTAAGTACATAAATGTAGATTATTTGTATTTCACTGATACTATGTATATAAATTTTCACTCCATCTAATGTTAGGTATTTATATTTCAACACAAAAATAGACAGATAAAAATAAGTATTTTATATCACATTTGCTATTTTCTTGACTGACCTAAATTTATATTAATTTCCAGCTGATATTTGGCGTAATTATGAAGGCGCCATCGTAAATTTAATAGCAGCGTAAGAAGTGTTCTCTCTATCGAATGCCTCAACTGAAAAAGAAACAAAAAGCTAATTAGCTATTATAATTACGATGGCGTCTTCATAATTGGGCCTATTGTAAATGCTCCAAAACTGAAACTTTTCTTAAACTTTAGACCGACTTAATTTTCTTAAACTTTATTTGATAGAGTCCGATTTTGACGACTGTACACATTGTTGGAGCCCAGAAATGCTGATTAAGTATGAATAAAGGAAAGGCAGTCAAAAGATTCAGGAAAAGATAGTCCACGAGTAAATATGTATCAGCATAGACAAACCTCTTGAGTAGATAGTTTATGGTATCAGTGACAAAAAAAGAAATCCTATTGTAGTTAGATTTAGTGTTGACGTATACGATATTCAAATTCGTAATCAATCAACCAGCTACACGTATTACATTATATTATTATTATAAATTATACATTATATCGCGCCCTTACGCATCCTATCAATACGTACTGGAAATTGAGACGTTTGCGATCTCGTATAATGTATAGCATTTCAAGGTAAACAGATCCAGTACAATGTTCTCTAGTTAAACAGATACTTTGACGATGCGGTAGTTGGGTCGCGGGATTCCGAAGATTGGTCCAAAATCAATAACCTATTGGGGCTTCAAGTTACAGCTTGAATGCTACAAATCCCATCAATTTAAACATTATCGAATATTAAATTTTGGAATTACCAAGTCAAATGTGATTCGTTCGAGACATGCGATGGCACAAACTCGCAGATTGATTGATGCTTAGAAAGAAGGTAATTCACCGTAGGCTCAGATTGTAATGTGGTTCAAAATAAACGTAAAAGTACGAGAAACGAATGAGCTGCAAAAATAGCATTTATTGCTTATTTATTGTAGAAAAAATATCAATTTATTTTTGTTTTTATCAATATACCATATATTTAGTACAATGTCATAATTATACTTTGAAGAAATATTTTCCTATCTACCTAGGAAATATTTTCTTTTTTGAAGCTTAGAGTTTTTGAAAAAAAAAATGTTTAAAGAAATAAGTATAATAACAGTATTATTATTGTATATTTATGAAGTAATCATGTATACAAGAAAAAATATTGTAAGTTTTAAGAAAATATCTGATATCCATACATACAATGTACGCAACAGAGACAAGTTGGTATTTCCTCGCTTTAAACTTGACAAGATTATTTTTTGCAAAAAATATAATGACAGACTTCATCCGTGTACAGAATTCGCGAATATTTCGCACAGATCGATGTAGCATTTTTCACATTATTGTTGATTTATCAATTAATGGCTCAGCCGATTTCGATAAAATTAAAAAGGGGCCTATTTTGAAGTACATAATACTCTTTCCAATGAAAAAAGAATTATTAAAATCGGACTACAACGAAAAAAGTTATGCGTGGTTATACATAAAAAAAAACCGGACTAGTGCGAGTCAGGCTCGCACACCAGGGTTCCGTACAAATCTTGAAAATTTCACAAGATTGTTACGTTGAATCTCTATAGGATAAATAAATAAACATCGAAAAAAGTTTTTTTTCCTTTTTTCGTCATGCATCGAAAATTACACATTCTAATCCTGTTTTAACATGTGTTAATGAAGCGCTTTCATATGATACGATTTACTCATTTTGAATTTTAGGCCTTAAATTTTTGTATTTACGGAACCCTAAAATATATATATAGTGTACCTCCTTCGGTGGTTCGTCGGTCAAAAAAGGCAATAAATCTTTTCTTGGAAACTCTGTTCTGTATTTTAACAAAATTCCAAGTGAAATACATATTATTTATTTATTTATTTGATAAGGAAAACCTAATTTGTAGATATTGATGTAGATGATAGAAGGGCTTTGGAGTAGATCTGCCATTTCCTGGCTGGCTAAAACAATGATTCACAAGCTTACGTACTTTTACTTTGTCTATTTTTGACTTATTGTTAAAACTTAAAGTGCCTATGCATATTTTTGATAATGCCAAAAGGCTGAAAAAGCAAATACAAATAGCTAAACAAATTCGAATACAAATGAAGCTAATATTTAGGTGCAATAAAACCGTCGACTTAGGACATAAAAACAGACGTTCGATAATAATAAAGTAGGTATTTCACATTTTCCCCGGTCAAAAGCTTCCCAACAAATTACAGAAAACCCCAAACACATACCTACTACAAAAAAATAATCCAGTAGCACAACAAATATTCCCGATAATTTCTGGAAAATTCCTGACCAATTTGCCCAATATCCGAACAAACATACGCCTGTCTACGGACACCCGCATCCAATCAGATCCGATAGTTATCGGCCGTCCGTCTGTCACACCCAGATTATAATAACAATACAATGAGATACAAAAAACACAATGGGATTACAAAGGAATATCGTAATTTTGTTGTCGTGTAATGACTCCATGGTTTTGAAACTTTGGAAAATATATGTATAATCGTCTTTTTGACCTAAAAAACAACGGAGGAGGTTCTCAAGTCTACGCGTATTTTTTTTATCTATGACTATGCATAACTCTTTTATAGAGTGGTCCGATTTCAATTATTGAACTATTATAGGTAACTCTTTTTTGTTTAGTAGATTATTATATATTAGGGGTAGTCCCATTTAAGTTTTATCGAAATCAGTATAGTTATTTTTGATAAATCAACAATAATGTGAAAATTACTACATCGTTCCGTGCAAACGGAAGTTGAAGTCGGCTATGCCATATTTTCTGTGAAAAGATTTTTTTTGTATAAGCCTCTGTTGATTCCCCCATCCACCCATCCATCAGCCATAGGACATAGGCCTCTCCTATAAATCTCCACCGATCCGAACCGATCGAAAACGGCTTGCGTCCATCGCGATTCTTTCGCGAGTTCTTACATGTTTTCGAGAGTGGTTTGCATAAGTAAGTCCATAGATCATATCCACTAATAAACATACGCTTACGAAAAACTCCATTAATTTATGGTATTGAAAAATGGTAAAATTACTAACCACAGACTCCAGGGTCTGTAATTCATGGCCATGGTCTTTAATTTATGGTACAAATTCATAGGCTCACAAAAGCAATCTAATTTTTTTCGCCGGATTTATACAAGTTGCCTCACAAAATTTATCTCCACTGTAGCGTAAAAATTTGCACATGAATTCTAAAGAATTATTTGAACGGGATCCGAGTTTTATTGTTCTGATTTACATAAAAATTAATAAAAATACATACCTTACGTAATTTATAAATTAAATAATAACATAGAAGATAAAGTTTTGAAAAACCTTGAAAATAAATAATGATATGAAAGAAATAGATATCATTGTAGTGGACATCCTATATTACCTCTAAAACAACTTTATCCCCAGAAAACCCAAGAGGTGGCCATCCCAAAGTGATCCATGTATTGAATACATGATTGGGAATTGAGAGATAAACATGTTCACAGAAATATTGAAATTATAATTTTGGGATTTTGTTGATTGAAGTGGCGGGGTCTGACGAGATTATCTGTGCGTAATTTATTTATGTATGTGGGAAGATAAGTGAATGTATTTCAATGCTGTCAGATAATTTTAAGAGTTTTTTAAGATAAATAATTAATGTAAATACTTACTATTCATGTACAAAAAAATCAGACTGCTGGTCAGTTTTGTGCAAATCAGTTTTAAACTGCTATGACTGGTTAGCTACACGGTAGGTAGGTATTTTTCTTTTAATTTTTATAATATCAGTTCAATATTCTTTAGACATTTCTGGACCAAATTAAAGAAAAGGAAGATTTCATGTCGTGCAGGGAGGTGAAAACACTAGCAGAAGCTCGCGAACCGTAAGTTGCTCCACCGACTAGAGCCTTGCTCTTAAGTTTATGATGATGATGGTTCTTTATTTGATAAGAGTATTTAATTGACCAGATAATTAATCTAGGACCAGCTTTATGTGCTTTGTTTTGCTAATATATCTTTTGCCTCTTTACTAATCTACTAACTATGCTATGTATTGTGCGAAGATCGAGGAGATTTTATTCACAATTTTAGGGTGTGTGAAAGTTCAAATTCAAAGGAGACGTCCACAAGTGGTATATTATTTAGAGAAAAATCTAATCAAGATGATATAATACATCATTTGAAAGCTTGTTTTATGAGCTTCTCAAAAATACCTAACTTTGATATTTTCATCCTGCATTTTTTTTTTGATGTGAAAAATAAATTGTATGAAATATAATTAAATGTACAGCTTTTTATTTTTTCTAGTTGAACAATAACAAAGTGCTTCTATCGTTGTTTTACTTGCATTTGTAGCTGATTTTTCCATATTCATCCTCATAATTTGCTAAAATTAAATTTTTTAAGATACCAGTGTGACCAGTTAGTAGGTTCAATGTGACAAAAAGACACTTAAAAAGTGTGCTTAATTGGTAAAAATACTAGGTACCCATCCCATCAGCATCAGCTTTGTCAGCAACCTACCTCGCAAATTCATTCCATCACAGAATCAAATACCAAACTAAGACGCACCGGCACAGTTAGTAGTCATTAATAGACAAATGGAGATGCTAGCCGAAACCACATCCAATATGAACCTTTATGGCTCTGTCGTAAAGCACAATGGCCACCGCCGAGCCAGTGGCAGTTTGGCACGCGCCCCGTGGCTATACCTATAGGATCCTATGTCAAAACGCAGTGGGTAGGCCAAGAGCTGGTACAGTAAACATATATCATGTTGAAAAAAAAATACATTGTAGGTATATTTTAAGTATATTCTGGTATAAAATGTTATTGTTCTCTACACAGTTCATAGTACAGTAAGCTGATATAAACAGTCGTTGTAATAAAAGGCAGCCAAAAGATAGCATAAAATTATACCATCCATCCATTAGCCAAGGACGTCCATTGCTGGACATAGGCTTTCCTTATTGATATCCAATAAAACCGGTTGGTAGCGGCTTGCAACCAGCGTGATCCTGCGGTCTTAATGAGGTCATCCATCCACCTTGTGGGTGGACGTCCTACGCTGCGCTTGCGCTACGCTGTGGTCTCCACTCGAGAACTTTTCGACCCCTTCGGTCATCAGTTCTCCGCGCTACGTTCCCTGCCCACTGCCATTCCAACTTGCCTATCCGCTGGGCTGTCAGTAACTTTGGTTCTTTTACGAATCTCCTCATTCCTGATTCGATCTTGCAGAGAGACTCCAAGCATAGCCCTCTCCATGGCTCGTTAGGCTACTTGTAGCTTGTTAATAAGTCATCACTGGCAACACACACAGGTCAAACACCTTCGACTTGAGACATTGAGATATGTCGGACGAGAAGACGTTACGTAATTTTCCGAACGTTGCCAAGCCGAGTTGGATTCGTCGATTGGCCTCTTTCTTGAAGATGTACCTACCTAACTAGACTATTTGTCCTAGGTAAGCTAGGTTCCTACGGTCTGTGATTCTGCGGATCACCACGCACAGCCGACGAACACGGACGGCAACGCACACAGACAGTAGGGCTCTTACAATGGTGCAAGTCGGTCTGTGTAGATCTTTTGATAGCTTTATTTCAAAATACAAATTGAAAGAGAACGTATCGTCAACTTTTTTAAAATTGTAAGAGTTTGCTAGATGCAAACCACCAATCCATCAAGTCCAATACGACCGGTTAGAAATAACTTACATCTAGCGTAATTCTTCGGTCTTGATGAGATCACCTGTCAACCTCCTACGCTATGCTTGCCGGTACGTGGTCTCCACTCGGGAACTTTTCGAGCTCATCGGTTATTCTACTGGAATGTGCCCTGTTCATCGCCATTTTGACTTCTCGATCCGCTTGTGGATGCAAACCTGCTCCAACAAATTTCATAGACACATGAGATCTTATGTCTTTAACGTTCTATGGCTTGGCTGATGAAAAAAATAAAACCCTTAGTTACAAATATTTCTTCAAAACACAAAAAGCCGATAACACCAGTCCAGGACCCATCCCTTCCACTGACGTAGCATAAACAGCTGATTACTAAGCAAAGCAGCAAGTACGTAAGCTCTCCTCCTACTTGGCTATTCGTCAAACGCGCGGTTGCGGCCCGTCTTTATTTACGCTATAAACTTGAGTTACCGCTTTATGGCCAGATTTAGCAACTAAATCAAGGTTTAGGGGTTACTCGGGCCTCAATGGACGGCTTTTTTAACAACGCCTTTATATTTTATATGGAGAAGGATTGGCAATCTCGCGGGCGCAGTGATAGTGGGGATTTGCTGCGTGCGGAACGAGTGGTGATTACATTTTTATATGAAAACTAGCTTTTACCCGTAGTTTTTGGAATAAAAAATAACATATAATACTGTCCGACTGACTGATTGATTGACTGACAATCACTTTTAAACTATATCTATGTAAAGAATGAAGGCAATTCTTCTTTCCATTGCAGCGTGAAAAAAATAATAAACAAACTACCAAACCAACTTTCTGATTTATAATATCAAAGCTATTTGTTAATGTTACATAATATTATTTGTATTATATTATACTGTACCAGTTTTTAATAGACCATTGCTGAACAAAAGCTTACCCAAGAGGGGCGACTGGGCTGTGTTCACCACGCTGGTCCAGTTCGGGTTGGTGGCTTTACTATACGTCACCGAATTTCTTATACGACGTTTGCAAGCTTTTCACGTAATTTAAAAAAAAAAAAGTTGGACGTGAGGCCTCGGTCGCATATTTGTGGCTGCGGTATCCTAGTGATAGTAACTCTTCACATTTGTGATGTTATGGGTTCAAATCCCGGCCTCCTATGATTTTTAAAATGGCGTTTTACAATTTTAAATAAATGCGTCCTTCAAATTATGAAAGTATTTTTCAAAAAGATTTCGAACCTAAATTCGTAGATTACCTAAGATGTTTTAATGAATTACAAGAAATTGGCGTTCTTTTATATTGATATTGATAAAAAATATAGAGTAATAATCTGGATCGGTGTTTCTTGAAATAACATATTTAATCCAACTACATCGGTTTAATTTGATCACGAGTTCATGAAAATTTACACTAACAGACAAATCGCAGTATCTTCGACCTTGTCAACCATTCAACATCACCATTGCCCACTCTCCCCGCAGTCCGCACGTCCAATCCCAAAGGCCCTTAACCAGTATTTGAACCAATAACAGCACTACAAAGCCGACTATTAACTTAATGCTCATATAAATAGTGCGATCTCCTCTAACCCAGCCTTAAGCCGCGCCGCCAGATCCTCGCTGATGGGATCAATTTGTATGGCTCCCGGCTAAAACCCTCAACCACAATATATTATACAAAACCAACCTTAAGACATCTACATTACAGCTTAAGTTTGAATAACAAAAGCAGGCACAATAAAACAGTAAACGGTAAACGACCAGCGCCACTTTGCCTATCCTTCTTCTGAATGTTCCATCTTTTTAGTCTAGATTGTAAAAATTTGGGACGAGCGCGGGGTAATTTGGGTTTAATTAAAATGTTTTGTGTATATTGTGGAAAGCATTGCATATAATATAGCAAAGTGCATAGTTATATAATTATGCACGTAGCTAAGTAGGTACCTATAGAGGGAGTGTAATAGTCAACTGCAGTCTGCTGGGTGGAGAGAAAAACTTTTAGCTAAAGATGGATATTTTGAGATGTTAATGTTTGAAGCACCTCAGCTTTCATAATTATAAACACTAATTGCAAACACGTACTTATTAGCAGCAAATATTCGTGAACCACAAAACGATTTTATACGAGAAATGCATCAAAAATCGAAATCAAAATTTACTCTATTCTTTGGACATATGGAAATGCGCTATGAATCTCTGAATGCAGGACAGATAATAATAAATCACTGAGCGCATTTGGATAAGTGACTTGTTATTCTGTGTGACTAATATTTGTGTACTAATTTATGGTTGTGTAGTGTAGTTGTGATTATTTCTTGAAAAGTGGGTAGCTACTAGATACGTCCTCACATGATCACGACTTGTCTCACGAGAGTTAGTTGTAATTATTTCACCTTAAATTATCTACTTTGCCCACAAAGTTGACTTGTCTTCATACATACTGTTACTGTACAGATCATAGAAGATAACTGATCCATTACTTCCCCAGGATACAAGAATAGAGCCTAATGTCTACATCGTAATGGGCCGATAATCTGTAACTGCGTCCCTAAACGGCCGGCCGGCCTAATGGACGGCTTAGGTCGAGGGTCACGCGGCTGCTGCTGAACATTTGCATGCGTTTGCATGTACACTACTTAGATAGAAGGGAAACGGGCTGGGAAGACTAAAAAGTATGTTTTTTGTCACTCAAGTTGGAAATAGTGTTTACTATCAGTTTCACGGCATTTGACAATCTGGACAAGATAAAATCATCAAATAAGATTTTTAGCAATAATGTTGTGGGTTTATTTCATTGTTAAAAATAACTGCAAGTATTCTTTTAAAACATTGTCTTGTCACTTTTTATTTTAGCGATTCAAGAACAATTGCGTAATGGCTGCGTATTTTCACTTCTTAGTACTTTGCGTACAAGCTTGGATTGCTTTTGTATAACTGAATAATGTTAAATGTGATAACTGAATCCATTTTTCAATTCTAGAATATGACAGATGTCATTATGACAGCTGTCACTTTGACATCTGTAATAATTAATCTGTTAATTTGTCTGTAATTTGTAACTAAAAAAAAGTAAGTAAATGTTAACACATTTGATTTTCTTTGACTTTAAGATCAATATTACGGGCAAAATGGGACTAAAATCCTGAAAATATGTCACTGCAATATTAGTAGGACCATGGCCACGAAATTTTGCCCGTAGTCCTACCAGACTGCTTGGTAGGACCACGGGAAAAAATCTTGCCCGTGGTCCTACTAGTAGTACATCTGGTAGGACCACGGGCAACAAACGGTTTTTTTATACTTTCACTTATATATAAGCGAGAACTTACGAACAACAATGAAAGATTACTATTAATACTACAATTGCCTATTATGTTTATTTTGACAAAGTCCCCCAACCCCGCACTAAAGTTCCCCCGCGCCGCATTTCACGACTTTGTCAAATTAGCTCCATTACCGCCAACCGCCCGAGTCCGCATTCTTCAAACTTGTTCACTAAGGGCTTAACTTTTCAATGGCGATCCAAGTTCCAAGCTAATTAGGAAGGAATCTTATTAAACTTGAATTATTTTATTCGATTGGGTGAAGGAGAAAATTATTATCAGGAATATAAGGTAAGTTTTTATAAGCCCAGTGATGATGAAGAGATATGATAAATGTAACATAATGCCCGTTGCTACAATTTGGAGATCACTAGGTCAAATAAAATCAAATCAATTTGATAATTCATTGATTGCTAAATCTACTAATTAATCATATCAAAATAGTTCTATAATTCCACAGATAGGAATACTATAAAAACCTAAACAACTTGCCTTTTTTGTCGTTGGGTAAAGTAGATACACAATATATGAAAATATGCTTAGTTTTATGTTTTCGTAAACAAATTAAATATTCTTCTTTGTCGTGTCGATGATCCAGATATCTATATTTACAAATAAAATATATTTTTTAATGATAAAAGTAATGATTTGAACAAGTGAATCGACGAATAAGAAGAATGATTTCGTAAACAAATACCGTAAACATATCAAAAACTCATTTCGCCATAAATCAACCACATAAAACCATAAACAATCATGTTAAAAAAGCTTTTACCGCCTATTATAACTCAATATAATTTATAAACCAATCAAAAATTAACATAAACAGTCAAACGTTGAACTTTAACTTATTAATTAATTAAAATATTTAGCATAGTAAAGAAATGTAATATAATTAATCCACAGATTTATAAGCCGACGTCTAATATTTACAATGGCTCAATTTGAATCTGAATTAATGAATTTAATCATAATAAATTGTTGTACATTACGGGAATTAGTTACAAAAGCATACAATGAGACTAACATAAATAAATTAAGTATAAATGTGTTTTCGTAATTAAAATTGGGCACAAAAGATTTGTTTTTATTTTAACCGACTTCAAAAAGTAAGTTATAAATTCGTCTGTATGTTACTGTAGCTATGTATGTTATGCTATTACTCAGCCAATTACAAACTGATTTTGATGATTATTTTATTCTTTTTAGTTGATCATAATTCAGAATTGATCCCCATTAAATTTAAGCTAAATCAGCAGAGCTGTTTTTGAAAAATTAATTATTTTCAAAAATATTAACTTTCCAATTTAACATCCATACGAGTTCAACAACTACTATAGGCGCAATTTTTTGACAGCTTTAAATATGTTTATGTAAACTGTTGTACTCATTGTCTTGCGCTGTTATAGCTTGAAGTATTTCTCAACCACAAAAAGGTATGGAAAATCTTGCTGTAGGCAGTCAAAACTGAAAAATATGAATTGGAATTTGACAACACTAAGATAAAAAAAACGGCAACTAGCCCCTGAATCGAGACATTTCCATGTCTCTAACTCATGCCGATCGAATAATAAAATAGACCGCAATAAAAAAATATATATAGTATAGATATATATAAAAATGAATCGTGGTTGTTAGTCTCGCTAAAACTCTAGAACGGCTGAACCGATTTGGCTGATTTTGATCTTGAAATATCTGTAGAAGTTAAGGGATGGTTAGTAAGTAAAGTAAGACAGTATAAACGTGAATTTAATTTTCCCATACAAAATGTCCCTGCAAGTTAAAGTTGTCATTGACAGTTGACAGATGGTGAGATGAAGTTCACCGGGTCAGCTAGTATAGCTATATTTTAGTAAGTATAAAGTCAAGCCTTCAAAATTGTTCGCAATATCTCCTTATAAAAGTAATATACAATGAAACAGTTGCCAAAACATTCAAGTAAATGGCATATTGAATCGGCTGTTATTAATTTTCACGTCTCGAGACGCGAGGGATTTGCGGTTTGAATCTCTACATGTAGGTAGAGTCTCTGTAAGAGAAATAGGCGTGTCTTGTGTGTGAGCTGTGCGGTCTCAGTCTTGCGTAGACCTAGAGAGAGTTAGTTTCATTACATCAGATGATGTAATGAAACTAACTCTCGTCTAAATAATTAAGCAATCGGATTTGAGAGTTACGGAAATAGTATTTATTTTTTTGAATTCATAAAGATAATTATTTCTACGATGAAGGAAAATTTAAAAAAGTCGAAACAGATTAACGAGTTTCAATTAGGTATGCAGAGTATTTGGTGCAATGGTCTGATAAAAAAAATTAAATGCTTAAAATAAAAAACCGAACAAGTGCGAGTCATGCTCGCACACCGAGGGTTCCTTACAAGTCTTTGAAAATAGCACGAATTTGGGAACTAAGTTATTAAAACCTCAAAGCGTAACTACAGCATAAAATATCGCTTTTTTACTTTTCTTCTCATACATCGTTAATCACACATCGCAAAAATTATTGAAAGCCTGTTTTACCTTGTGCTAATAAATATTCCAAATGATAACCCACATGATACAATTAATTTACTTTGAAATTAGAGCTCATTTTTTATATTGAGGCCCTATTTTTTGTGATTAAATTGTACAGTTTTCAGATTTATTCCTACATGCAAACTCTATGACAATGCTCCTTGCCAAATTTTATAGTTCTAGGTCAACGGGAAGTACCCTATACGTTTAGATTACATACTTGTGATTGTCGAAATATCCGTTTTTTCGCGACGTAAACGGATCTTACATTTTTCTCCGATAACTGCGAAGAATTTTTTTTTCACAACTGCAAGAAACCGTAAGTATACGTATATAGTTGAAATTTCAACTCGTTAACTTTACGAGTTCTTGAGATAAAGGGTCTTGACACACGGATAGATGTACAAACCGACAACAAAGTGATAATATAAGGGTACCGTTTTATCTTTTTGTGGTACAGAACCCTAAAAACTAATAAAAACCACTACTTTACATTATATTTGAATTTAATTAATGATAAAAGAGGCATAAGACTTATCGATTGTTTGAATTAGTTAAAACTGACTTTCAAACCGGAAAAACCAATGTGGTTTCGACTCCATTGTGTCATTTCGCAGCCAACTATATCCTCTTATTATTGTCATTTTTTACAGGCCTTACTGTAGTCTAAAATTACTATATCTTAAAATTTTCTTTATCATCATCCGCAGCCTTCCTTATGGACATATGTATCTCTCTAATAGTGCCATCTCGGTCCTATGGCCATTATATGACATGTCGCCACGCAACCGTATTTTTCTGACAAAATTGAGGAGGTTATCAAGTCGATATCGCGTTTCACAGATAATTATCTGTAATCGCGTTCACATTTTTTTTCAGCATAACTAAATATGAAATAAGAATAAGAATAACTTTTTACTGGGTTGTCCATGATTGATAATTATATTTTGTTGGAAAGGAATTTATTACCCCAATATTGCCCTTTATTTGGTAATCGCTTATGTTTTAGATCCTGCGATACAGGATTCTCCTAGTGCAGGGCCCGCAATCAACCTGCAACCTTCTACTTAGCATTTCTAAAGTCTAGCTCTAAGTTACTTTTAAGGTTTATGTAAACATTATGCTTAATAAATGATTTTGTATTTTTTTTGTATTATAAATTTTAGCAAAGTTGATTAGTTGATGTTTTGAAAAATCAGCAGCAATCTGAAAGTGGTTTATCAGTATTCTAACAGTAATTTTAATGATCTATACGAATTCGAAACGTAGATTGCAATGGTAGAAGTCGGTCGTGGTATTTTTGGCGAAAAATAACTATACTTATTTAGAGGTCTTTTAGAGCTTATACCGCATCTCTAGTACCTACAAAGTAAATAATTTATATACAGATTGGTGGAGTAATTGTAGAAGGGATAGACCAAGCCTAGATCGGGTAATGTGGCGCCCCGAGACAATCGTGCTGTAAGCCGAGCGGTTGACAATCGCCTGCCAAATTATCCAATTATCTGTGTTTGGATTAATTAATGTAATCAATTGATTTGATTTAGAGCCGGGTATTTTAGTTTAATGGCACAAAAGCGTAGCGCTCATGGCGTATTTTGACTTGTCAGCGATCACCGAAGTTAGGCAACTGTTTTAACTATTTAGCCATGTAAGAGGACTTCAGGTTACTTGAAACTCTGACACCAGGGTTAGTCACCCGGCTTTATACGAATATACTATTATTATTATCGGATTAACTTCAAGTTTGACTTTTGTAGAGTAAAAGTTTTCACCACCAGTTAATCAACTGGTGGCACAATCCTGCTGTATCGTTGTCACTAGAAATTTCATTTCTGGGGGCCGTCTGGGGGCAGGTCGGCTTTATTGGAAATTTATAAGAGAGGCCTAAGTTCGAGTGTTGACATTCTGCAACTGATGATAAGCAAACCCCTACGGTCAAGAAAACAAAAGAATATCCAAACTATCCACCCATCTCAGTATTTGCGCCTGGCAAGGCAAGTCGTTCATCAGCAATAACGTCGACAAGAACTCCCTCAGGACAGTGGCATGAAGTGGCCCTGCCTAGAACCTAGCAAAAACTAATAGCTAAAATGTTACCAAAATTTTATGCGAAAAAAAAAAAACATCCGATCTATGTCTTTCATTGTTTTATGAAATTTCTAACACTTACACCGATGCCATTTAAATTTTAAGTCAACTGCAATTTGGACTTTCATATGAAGGCTTCCGCCTCAGCACTGTTTAAGATAGTAAAGTTGGAGGCCGCTTTACTTATATCACTAGTGAATCGGCTTCCAACCAGTCAAAGTTGAAAGACACAAAGAAGACCCATACAACAATGAACGTCTTTGAACTGATAATTATGATGATGAGCAATCCCCTCCTACGGTCAAGAAAACAAAAAATAACCAAAGTATCCAACCCATCTCAGTCCTTGCGCGTGGCAAGTCATTCATCAGCTATGAAGTCAATAAGAACTCCCTCAGGATAGGGGCATCAATCGGCCCCGCCCAGGTCTTAACAAAAACTAATAGCAAAAGTATTACAAAAATGTAATTCGAAAAGAACATCAAATTTATTGTCTTCCATTGTCTTACGGAGTTACTAACAATTACAATTTAAATGTTAAATCAATCGCAACTTAAACTTTCATACGACACTGTTTAAGGTCTATCACTAGTAAAGTGGCTTCTAGCTAGTCAGACTAGAAAACCGTAAAGAAGACCCATACTCCATTGTACGTCTTTGAACCGATAATTATGATAATGAGAATGAGAAAACCTTTCTACGCTCTAGAAAACAAAAAATAACCAAACTATCCAACCCATCTCAGTCCTTGCGCGTGGCAAGTCGTCCATCAGCTATGACGTCGATAAGAACTCCCTTGGGACAGGGGCATAAATCGGCCCCGCCCAGGGCCACGCAAAAACCTAATGCGAAAGTAATTTGGGATATTTCAGAAGGCGATTAAGGTCTAGTAAGCAACTTCGCTAAAGATATTGCAGTAAATTGTGGTCGACGTTTTATGGACTAAGAAAATTTTATGGCTGAAAATGTTTGGATAAGAAATTGTCTGAGATTTTAATAGCTGTTCTTTAGATTTATTTTCTTCTCGTTTTATACAGGGTTATTGATAATCAATTAGCATCCTTTCAGGGGCTTATTCTGTACATCAAAACAAACAACTTTTGTTTAACGACATTTATCAAATCTTAATAAAAATGCTGTTCCATAGAAAAATATCGTTCAACCTCAACAACATGTATGGACCAGCTGTTTTTTTTTAATTTCGACAGAAGCCGCAGAACAAAAGTTGTTAGTTTTGATGTACAGAATAAATCCCTAAAAAGATGATAATTGATTATCAATAACCCTGTATAAAACTGTTGGTTTTAGAGCTAATACGCTATTTTTAGCAAATTATTAGGAAAACCCTTGTTTTAAATGCAGCAAATTCTTTGACGTTTTAGGACGTAGTAGGTTTACACTGGACGCCAGCCGCTTTAAACCAATTTCATAACTAGTAAAAAGTTCAACCCGTAGGGATAGCTTAGGTGAAGCATAGACGTCTCATGTCTGAAAAAAAAGACAAAGTGAAACAACGAATACACCTGGGTGCACGACTGCACGTAGTGCACTTTGCTCGACTTTGAAGGGTGCTCTAGTCGAGCAAATTCACATAGTGCTCATAGTAATCAAACTTTTCCCGGAGCCATTCAGACCATTTTCAACCTCCTGTAACTTCGTACTGAATAAAGCTAGATCATCATTACTCAACTAACCTACAAATTAGTAGTAAATAAAATAATTATTTTTCGCAAATAAATGGCAAAACCAAGGTGTAAAAAATTTTAATAATTCGCTCGGATTGATGTAAACAATTTTTACATTATTGTTGATTTATCAAAAAAAACTGATTTTGATAAATTTAAATGGATCCACCTCGAAAGTATACCTTATCGAACCAAAAAAGATTATTTTTTTATTTGGTTCGCAATTAGCGAAAATATCTACGAACATACATAAAAAATACACATTGAGAAATAGAACCTCTTCCTTTTTGGGAGTTGGTTAAAAACACTCAAACTTAAACTAAATTTAACCTACTATAAAGTGAACACTCAGCGACGGAAATTTGTTAAGAACTTGGTCCATCTCTAGAAAGTTCTATACAATTTCATAACAAAACACACTAGCAACTCCCCGAACTAAACTAGTCAGCGCAAAAACCGAAGAGAAAGGAAACTTAACCGCACAAAACCAAAGATACCTTCTTCGAAGAACTTTGAAAAACTCAGTTTAGGAGATAATATTCTCGTAGATGGAGCCTTGGTGTACAATTGTAGTCCACGCGTTATACGAACAAAAACATATTCTTCTATGTAGTAAGTTCTTGTTCATATATAAAATAAGTTGAGTTGATGGGAAGAGATAGAGTGCACTATACACTTTAAGCGAGGCGTTTATGCCGAGCGAGTATACGCACCTCGAAATATGGTGTCCGAACGAGACGGAGCTATGATGAAGTATACATAATATACCTGACACTTTTTCACACGACATCAAAACTCTTTGCGTGGTCGTATGCTACGCTAGCAAGTCTCATCACCCATACTCATAATTAAACAGACGGTAAATATATTTTACCACAAAAGTTTTACGCACGGCTTAGACAATGATTAATAGTACAAATTCAAAAAAAATCAAAAATCAAAATATATTTATTAGCATTAAAGAATGTACATTACAATGTAGTGCTAACGGGCCCCAAACTAGGCAAAGCCTGTATCTTGGGCTTAATTGCACGCTTAAACAGTGTTTAAAACTTTTGTGGTAAGACCGACTAAGTTTGTATAAGTTAAATAGCTAGCTAACCCTGATGTCAATATTTTAAGCCACTTGAAGACCTTTGACATTGCTAAATCATAAAAATAGCGAGAATCTACAGTTTAAGGTACGTCTGAGCCAAGAAAGCTCTCACTTCATTAATTCATTATTTAGTGCGCGTGCGCCAGTTGACGGGAGCGCACGTATTCCCTGACGAAGGAGTACTAATTACTCTGAAACCGGTTGGGTTCCCAGCGGCCCGGCCGCGATATTATACGTGAGTAAAATCCGGTGCTTTCTTTAGTTTAAGATCTCTCAGTTAAAGTTAAGTTAAAGTTAGTCAAATGCTTGTCAAATACGTACATATTTCAAGCGGGTAGTTTTACCTTTGTTTGACGATAGAGTACAATTAATTTCTACCTAAGAAGTTTTTATGGAACTCAGAACCTAGGCCAGTTTCTTTGTCCAGTGGCTTTATGATTGAATCAGTAGAATGGCTCAGCGTATGCGTAAATAGTCACGTGACCGAGTAGAGCATGAGCAAGCACTGAAAATCTTAGCTTATACGAACGGGACAACATAGCATGCGATCCTTTGCGACCGTTAGAAATGATTCTAACGATTAAAAAAATGCATTCCTAGTCTGTATCTGTGAACCTATTACATCTTTATTACAAGTTTCAGCTGTTAAGTCAGCGCTTCAAGCTCTTGTTTTACTTAATACTATATTTCGGTGTTTCTTGTCTCGTTACAAAGTAACTTGCTCAAAGTTTCAACTTAATAAGTACAAATAACCAAAGTCAAATCCTTTTTGATTATATTTTTAACCTAGGAAAGCAGAACTTCTCATATTGTAACAAAACTTGTTAATATTATCAAGATTAACTTATGCGTCTCATCTTTCACTCAACCGTTATATACATATTATCTAAAATTGAGTGTTTAGATATTAACGATGATAGGTTTATTGAAATATTTTTAGAGCTCAACAGGTATTCCTTTTTTTGGTCGGGATTAAAATTAGATAGCAAAACTCACGTAAATATTATTCTTGACTTAAATTTCAACAATAATTTTAAATAAGGCTACTAACAATTTATTGCCAGAAACCCGCCATTTTGTTTTCGGTTCTTAAATAGCTATTTAAGGACACTTAAGTTTTTAAGACTTATCTAACAATACTTTAATTTTTGGAAGATACGAGGGAATAAATAAATTTACAAGCAAACGTACAAGACACGTGCGAAAAAAAATACCTAACCTTCTTTGGAAATCGGATAAAAACCAATTAAATTCAAATAAAAAACCAGAATTTTTTTTTCACATTATTGTTGATTTATCAAAAATGGTTTGACTGATTTCAGTAACATATAAATGGGACCAATTCCAAAGTATACTCATTCCAGTAAAAAAAAATAATTAAATTGGACTTGCTATGTAAAAAGTTATGCGTGGTTATACATACATAAAAAAGTATACACATTGAATTGAGTACCTCCTCCGTTTTGTCGGTCTAAAATCATTAATTTAAAAAAAAATACTGCTGTGCCTATTTCAATTACTTTTGCCCCTCAACAGTTTCGCTAAAAGTTCATTAACTAGATTTCCTTTGAAGTCCCGGTTTCCAGGCAGATTATCCCAAACGGTTTAAATTCCCTCCGATGCCGTCGCCAGCAATAAGCCAGAAGTTTTCATAAACATCCAAAGTGTTTTTTCCTTTAGACCACTTTCGAAACGACCTGCCAAGAGTTCGCGCTTAAGGTCAGTTCACATTGAAATGCAAACAGATAGAGACGCGACGCGGCGTTGCTTTTAATTCTTGAAAAGTCGGGAGCCAATAGTTTACGACCCAGTAATTCACGACATGATAATGTACAGCCTGACATTGTACGGCATGATAATTTGTGTCATTGGCCATGGAATATTGGGCTGTGAAATACAGGCCGTACATTATCGGCCTGTTTCGATAATGTCCGGCTCAGTATTGCACAGCCCGAAATTGTACGGCCTGATATTTTGTGTCCCTGAACCTTGGTTATTTTATAGCAGGGTATGAGTTCTCTAAGGTAATTCGACTCTGTTGGTTAGTTTAGGTTTGAACAGTGACAACAATGCTTGAGCTGAGCGAGCGAAGCGAGCGTGCCGCGGCAGCGGCCGGCAAAGCGCCAGAAACAACCTGTCCTTATTACGAGTTAAGGATACTTTAGAGGTATGCGCGGGAGCCAGAGAAACGAGACGTCAGGGCACACCCGCTCGCCATCCTCATGCCCCCCGCGCGCTCCCTTCACCCGTGCTCACCACTATGCCACGCGACGTTGGCATTGTGCACACATGCGCAATAATTAGCGAATCACGGCAAAGTGTCATCTGTGGCTATCTTCTCATCCGCCGACTTGTGTGGCGCTTAGTTTATCTCTGTGGAATTGACAGAAATCACAGACAAACCAACCCATAGGACCAAATATTCTCCGTGCCAATATTGTACAGCCCGTATTTTGCGACACAATAATGTACAGCATGATATTTTATTTGACATCCTCATGCTGAAGTGTTTGTCAATAATTGGCTATTTTTCTAGATAGTGATTGTGTAAATCTAAAGTATTGGCATGTATGAAATATTTTTATGTATAAGTATCATGAAAATGTAAGCAGGGCACGTCAGGCACCATCACTACCATTCTTCGTTGCAGCCCATCGACTTGGCATTTTTTTATGTTGCAGCCACAGTATTGCCACGATGTTTTTAATTTATTAGACAGATGTACAAAACTCGCAGTAAAGCATTGTCATACGATGTATTAGATTTTTTTTGGTATTTTATATAGGTATCAATCAAATAAAATGCCACACGAAATTGCACTCATTCCAATTGCAACTGTCGTGGATTTTTTGATGTTTAGTGTATCTATTAAATAAAATTCTACACATTGCTATCATTGAAATTGCAATAGTCGTGTTGCGTAGCGTCTCAATGTGTCCTGACGCTAAGAGTTCCCGCTTAAGCCAAATTGCGCGGCCTACGACACGACTCCATTTGCAAATTAGACACTCGCAAACTTAATAATGCAAATGAAATAGAGGAAATTAACTTTTATGGTGTTGAAAGCAAGAAACAGAACACCAGTGTTAAGGGAGGAAGCATTTTTGGCGCGTTGGCAAATGATATTAACGAACGCTTAAGTTTATTTAAAATCCAGGAGCTAAGTAATTGGGAGTTTGTGCGAACATTTTGGCGCAAATTTTCTTCTAGTCTAGTTATTATTTTGTTTAAATTATTTTAATTAAAATTCAGAAAATTGTGTAGCTTACAATAAATGGTGGAGTATGTTTTAAAGCACAAATACCTATAGGACTAGACTATGGTAATAAGTCATTTAATTACACGAAGAAATAAATCATAATTATATGTAACCATAGTCAAGTTGCATACCAAAGCCGTGGTGGTCAAGAGGTAGTGACACCAGCCTTACAATCGTGAGGTCGTGGGTTCAAATCCCCGGTCCCGTACCAATGAGTTCTTTGGAATTTATGTACGGAATTTCACACCACTGGCTTTTCGGTGAAGGAAAACATCGTGAGGCAACCTGCATACGTCCGTAGAAGAAATTCGATGGCGTATGTGAATCCACCAACCTGCACTGGGCCAGCGTAGTGGATATGTCCCGATCACCCTTCGTGGGTAGGCCTACGTCCTGCAGTGGACTATCAAAAAGGCTGGTACAGTACAGTATAGTCAAGTTCGGTACCTATCGAAGAAATCGGCGTCTAATAATTATTTATATGTAACTTTTAGCCTCTTCTCTCCATCACGCAATGTAACTCATTAATAAATAACTTTGTAATGTAAACAAAACCACGAAAAGTACTCTAACATTCTCTATCTAAAGCCTTATAAGCAATTCTCCAAATAATTAAATCGATAACCATAATCGTAATACCAATCAAAATCGAAACAAAAGCCCAATCGATCATAATAATCGATAGTAACGAATTAGTGGAGGTGCAGTGATCTCCGACCTGAATGACGTCAATCAATCAGCTTGATCCGCTAAATACTCCATTCTGATGTAAAGAACCAAATATCAAAAACAAAAACAAACTCTACCATAAAACCGATAAAGTTTCAAATCGAGGACCAAATTCAGATTAACATGCGACTAAAATTGAAAATGAAAATGAACTTTGTGATTATAGAGATAAAGTTTTGATTAGATAAATAGGTGTGGGTGTGTCGGGTGACCACAATGGCGTGATTAATGAAACAGATCCCGCGGTACAAGAGGAAGTGTCTGAGCGCAACATTGATGTATTAGAAGAAAATAACGTACGCACTAATGTTGAAGAGCAAAGAGCTGTTGAAACGAAATGAGTAATTATAAGGGGTTTTATACTAACAAGAATATCTATACAAAGGACCGCCTACGCATAAAAAACGGTGCAACGTGGTAACGGTATTTAAAAAGAAAGTTTATCTTAGACTGGTGCTAATTTCAAATTACAATTACCTGTTTTTTGTGATCAATTAAAAAAACGGGTTGAACTCCGGGAGTGACGGCAGAACTGAGAACCCGTCTTACGAATTTTTGATCAGCTTACGTCCTGACGCGAGTTTAACATTTTTACTCATTCCAAAATGCGCACAACGTTGCCTCAATACACTTTTAACACACACTTGTTCATAGACTCCTTGGGGCCTTGGGGGGCATAAGCAGTAGAATAATGATTATTCATTATTCTACTGCTTATTTCCACAAATTCAATTTAAAGTATTGTGATTGAGATATAAAAATATTTAAAACATAAGATTTTTGGGCAATTGTCTCAATACACTTTTAACACACACTTGTCCATAGACTCCTTGGGGCCTTGGGGGGCATAAGCAGTAGAATAATGATTATTTATTATTCTACTGCTTATTTCCACAAATTCAATTTTAAAGTATTGTGATTGAGATAAAAAGATTTAAAACATAAGATTTTTGGGCATTTGTCTAAAAGTAGCAAGTTTTTAGGCTGCAACGGGTGACGCCAATTCCGACATAATTTTATTTTAGTTCACTTAAAATGCAGTAAGTAAATCATTCCTCTCATCTAAGTTTTCATTAATTTCTCATTTGACATAAAGTTCTAGTTAATCTAACGCAGGTTTTTCTCAACGATCACCTTTCAACCTAAAATCCAATAGTATAAAAATCAGAACATAAATTGCAAAAAAACGAGCTAGCTCAGCTACACGTCTCATTTCACTCACATATAGTTTAAAACCAAAAAGAGAACAGAATCGTCATTCACTTCTGGGTCAATAATCCCGATATTTGTAATCTTAGAGAAACAAGCACTTCTGGAAAATAACACAACGCCATAAAATATAATATCATTAACATTCAGCATTAAGCGTGGAAAAGCGAGTCATGAGACTACGGATTGCGAAAGACTTTAAATCTCTTCTCAAAGGCTGTACAATTACAGTTAAATTCATAATTTATCGAATCAAAGTCTTGTTAACAATCCGATTAAAGCTGTGTTTTGGAAGTTAATTCAGTCCAAAATTCCAGTCGTTGTCAGCTGTCAGTCAAGACCGTTGTTTATTTATCACAATTGTCTTACAATCAGCATTTGATTAGAGGCTGACGTTTTAATCCGCGAACAGACCATAAATCCATCGGAGAAACAAGAGGATTCAGAACAGAACGATAAGACAAATGCGAAATAAAGCCACGGGGGAAATACTCAGGACGGGGCCACACCGCAGTTATTGATGCCAAATATTTACCCAAAACCGATATTTTATTTTTATGTAATATTTACTTAAGTTTTCGGTTTGCTAGATGTTATTCACAAAAATAAAGACGTTTTAACGATGACAATAACTTAATAAGTATCTTAATTTTATGAACTGATTTCTACAAGTCGATTCAATTTTTATAAAACTCCAAATACTTTTCATACGCCGTGTATTTAAACAAGCATGCTGACAAATGTTATAAATTAAACTTGCATATTTGATTGGTTTATGTTACGTTATGCCTTCAAATAATTTATGCACAACTATAAAGACACACTTTTCATCCCAATTAAAGAAAATTGCGTTTATCTACTTGACCATTTTTGAAATATGGTAGGTAGTTCTACACATAGGTACTTGTCGTCTCCGGTGTGACCCTGGCCTTAATAAGATAGTAAAGTAGGATGTTGTTGATAAAATAAATCATTCGGTTGTGGAATTGGGAAGGGATCGAGGTTGTGCTGACGCGAAAACGTAGGAAATTAGAAAAAGGTAGAGCTCTTCGATAGTCGGTCTATAGGCCCCGATCGGTTGTGAGGGTATAACTTGCAAAAATGAGATATTTTTGGGAAAAAAACTGGCTACGAAAATTGTCTTTCCCAATATTACAAATCTGAATGTATATTCCTTGTGTTGTGTGGTACTCTTCTACACAGCAATGGAGATACGGATCGATATGACTTTGACTCGCATGGATACCTACTAAGTGTCACAGGCCACATTATATCTCAAAAAATGTTGTAGGATGGCACGAAATACAAAAAATCCTGTGAGTGCAGCCGATGTAAAATGACAGTTAATTGTGTTACGCAATAAGTAAAAGCCTTAATAGTAACGCAGATTTCAGGCAAATAATTCCTACGGAAACGGTGGCAGGGAAATACAACTATGTGATATAGCAGAAAAAGTCACGCATATTAGATTAGAGACATTTTTGTAAAAAAAACCGGTCAAATGCGAGTCAGGCTCGCACATCGAGGGTTCCGTATAAATCCAGAAAATTTCACAAAATTGGGAAGTAAGTTGTTTAAATCTCTATACTAAAACCATCAACAAAAAAGTTTTTTTTTTCACTTTTCTCGTCATACATCGAGAATTACACATTGCTAAATTAGTTAAAAACCTTGTTTTAGCATGTGCTAATGAAGTTCTTTTATATGATACGTTTGTACTCATACTCATTTTGAATTTTGAACCCATATTTTGTGAATTTAAGGCCCTATTTTTTGTGATTTAAATAAAAATGTACAGTTTTCAGATTTATTCCTATGTGTGTACTTTGAGAAAATGCTTGACGCCAAATTTCATAGTTCTATGTCAACGGGAAGTACCCTGTAGGTTTTGATTTACTTGAGTGTCGAAATATGCGGTTTTTTACGACATAAACGGCTTTTACTTTTTTAAACGATAACTGAGAAGTTTTTCTGTTACACAACTGGAATAGACTATAGATATACGTATACAATTTCAATTTCAACTCGATATCTTTACGCATTCCCGAGATAAAAAGTCTTGAAATACACACAGATGGACAGACGGACAGACGAACAGACGGACACAAAAGTGATCCTATAAGGGTTCCGTTTTTTCCATTTAAGGTACGGAACCCTAAAAATGATTGTAAAGTCTGTTTACAGATGATAATTTAACGTAATGACGTCATAAGAAAACATTGTTGATCAACAATCGAAATAAGCCGAACGCGTCGTGCTTCTCTATCCCTTATTCCGCGCTCTCACTTGCACGCTCGGATCAGGCGGGTTATGATATTTCTTCGTCACGCGTGCAGCCGCGTTCGTCGATTTATAAGACGTCATCACGTCAAAAAGAATAAAGACTGTATTGGGTTCACGTCTACTAATAAAAGTTTTGATTAGTTACGAAAGTGTTCATGTTTGCAGGAACACGTGTGCAATATTGTGATTTCAAGGCAAGCCAGTACTAATAGTCTTATTATCTTTAAACAGCTTCACTAATATTGATTTTAGCGCTTCGCCCACTCGCACTGAAGATAATAAGATGCAAAGTTGATGGAGATGCAATGTTTACGCTAGGGCTTGCAAAGTGAAATAATCTAATTGTCTGTTTCTGGGAGGCAACTCTAATGTTGATTTTGAATATTGCTTGTCATTTGTGGATTGATCGGAGTTTTGGAACACCTAATGCAAAACAAAGTGCTACTAAATAGCAAGCCGGTTATATCAACAGAACGTGTAAGACGTGTAAGAAACGTTTCGCATAACTCCTTATTATGTAATGATATTATTTTGAGTGCTTTCCACTCTAGATTTTATCTCAAAGAGTTATCTTTGTGATAAGCATTTCAAAAATCTGAAGCAAACGCAGGAATTAAGCGGGCGGAAAGAAATTAGGCGGGCTGGCTCAGTTAGTTAGAGCGTCGGGCTAGTGATCCAAAAGGGCAGGTACAAATCCTGCGTTCGCTTCAGATTTTTGAAATGCTTATCACATAGATAACTCCTTATTATATCTGTAATTTGGATTTTACCATCTGCTTCGTTATCCTAAGCCCTTAGTCCAAGTTTTGGGTAGTTTACTTAAACTTTCGCGTTCGCGTGTGGCTTCATATAATTATTTCGGTTAGTTCTTCCTCGTTTCCGCCAGGGGCGCTGGACATAAATGTATGGAGCCATAGGGAAACAGCTGTAGTTTCAATTTCCGTGTAAACCTGGACTAACCCATCTGAAGTTGACAAACAAAAAATAAACTCTCATTCGCTTGTTGACAAAACTTTTCATCCACAAATTTGTTTTTTAAATATATTAAAAAGCTTATAAAAATGCGGCCACATTAAGCAAAGCATAGACAGTCATAGTCAGAGATCCCACTGCAAGAACATCCCGCTCGTAGCGTACACGGTTCAAACCATTTTAAAAAAATAATTATATGAATAGGAGAATATATTTAAGCAGGGGCTTAAATATATTCTCCTATTCATATTTGCTGCAAGAACATCCCGCTCGTAGCGTACACGGTTCAAACCATTTTAAAAAAATAATTATATGAATAGGAGAATATATTTAAGCAGGGGCTTAAATATATTCTCCTATTCATATAATTATTTTTTTAAAATGGTTTGAACCGTGTACGCTACGAGCGGGATGTTCTTGCAGTGGGATCTCTGACTATGACTGTTTATTCTCCCGAGTTTTTAGGGTTCCGTACCTCAAAAGAAAAAAAGGGAACCCTTATAGGATCACTTTGTTGTCCGTCTGTCCGTCTGTCTGTCTGTGTGTATGTCAAGACTCTTTATCTCGGGAACGCGTAAAGATATCGAATTGAAATTTAAACTGTATACGTAAACCTATGAATTCTTGCAGTTGTGTAAAAGAAAAGCTTCTCCGTTACCGTATAAAAAAGTTAGAGCCGTTTATGTCGTAAAAAACGCATATTTCAACGCTCACAAAAATCAAAACCTACAGGGTACTTCCCGTTGACATAGAACTATGGAAGTTGGCGAACAGCATTGTCTCAGAGTACACATATAGGAATAATCTGAAAACTGTACATTTTTATTTAAATCACATAAAAATAGGGCCTCAAAATTCACAAAATATGGGTTCAAAATTCAGAGTGAGTAAATCATATCATTTAAGGTATCATATAAAATAACTTCATTAGCACATGCTAAAACAGGTTTTTAATTATTTTAACAATATGTTTGTACGGAACCCTCGATGTGCAAGCCTGACTCGCACTTGTCCGGTTTTTTTTCTGTATTTTTTAGTCTTCAAAATTATTACATATGCGCAAAATAGGCAATTTTGCCCTGCCGTACTTTCAGGCTTAGGAGAGTTCTAGAGGCAGAATATTGGCGCCATTGGGATCATAAGGCTCACAAAAAGCATTCTGCTATCAGCACTAGCCGGCAGCACCCAAGGAGCACAAGACGGAGGTATTTGCATAAATTTGCGTTAAGTAAATGGGACCCCATGACAAGTTTAATCTTGTCTCGGGAATTTATTGCCGCCTACTGCAGCCTCTGCAACGGATAAATATTTGTTTAATCTGGAATTGTTTGCGAGGGGGCGTTGTTTCGTCAGCTGATTGTGTAATTTGATGACTTTGTTAATTTTGATATAAGAATTATTTATTTTTTGATACAAATCTTTGCTAATATTATATTATCTTGGCGTACTCTACTTACCTTGACGGTAAAAAGGACCCATTTATACAGGGTTATTTTTAATCAAATAGCATCCTTTTAGGGAATTATTCTGTAATATGTTCTCAAATGTGAAAACTTTAACCAAACAACGGTGTTTTTAAAACTTTCGAACTGTATTTTACTTAGTTTGTATTTTGTAGTACGGATGTATAAGAATACTAACAACCTTAGTTCTGCGACTTTTGTCAAAACTAAAAAAAAATTGTTGTTCCATAGAAAATTATCGTTCACCCGCGACAAAATGTATGGAACAGTTGATTCTTTTTTTTAGTTTTGACAAAAGTCGCAGAACAAAAGTTGTTAGTATTCTTATACATCCGTACTACAAAATACAAACTAAGTAAAATACAGTTCGAAAGTTTTAAAAACACCGTTGTTTGGTTAAAGTTTTCACATTTGAGAGACACAGTGGCTCCTGAACTTACATTGTTTGTTGTTTAGATCTAGAGCTCAGATTCTATTGTTTTAACAGATCTATTGTAGCTTGAGATCGTGGAGCTAGAATAGCTGGAGACGCTACTAGCGTATAGGGTGTGAGAAAAATGATGTGATATGTACATACTTAGATAGCTATATACACGTTGTTATGGTTTTATCATATTTAGACCCTAGATAATTGTAAAAACCTACATAATACCATAGACAAACCTACTCAAGTAGACGCGCAGTCGCAGAACAATTGAGCGTACGCCGTTAATTAGTAACATTCTAGACCACTAGATGTCACTATGTGTATCTTGAGTAGGTTTGTCTATGATAATACTAATAGAAGTGTTATAAAATAGATAATAAGTTCATAAATAATGTTTGCCTATGATAATACTAATAGATGTGTTATAAAATAGATAATAAGTTCATAAATAATGTTGATTTACTTAAGCATCTCATCAAAAATTTCACAGTAGTTTTTGGCGCGAAAAATTTGTCCGACTTCAACGTCTAGGCCGTGCGTAGTAGCTTGAGGATATTGTCTATGGTAGTAGTCAGACAAAAAAAACGTATACGCAAACAGAGACAAGATATATTAGTTTCGTCCTGTTCACACTTTCATAATAGCACATCTTGTCCTCTTACTTTTGTTATTATTATTATTTAGTGTCCTGTCTAGTTAAATTGACAATGCTTAAGATAAATACTATTTATTTAAGTTTATGTTGCTTCACTTCTTTTTGCCTAGTATTTATTTTTGAAAATATATCGCAAGAGTTTCAAAATATTCAGACTTTCATTAAGATTTAGATGTCAGGCGAAATCTAATCATCGCTACAACATTTTCATCTCAACAGTTGGCTCATCACCTCGCATCGGCTTATAAATTCGGTAATCTTTCATTCGGTAAATTTAATTTATATTTTGTTAAAATTTAGATATAAAGTGATCTTGCAAAATATTATTATGGAAATTGGCTGCTAAAATATAGCGGTCCAATCAGAAATTTCTGATGAAAAAAAAACATCAATATAATATATGTATAGAAAAGCTACTGTACCAAGTATTGTTGAAAATTCTACAGAGGAAATCAATATCCGGACAGACGAAAGGAAAATCGTCAAATCAAAACTGAGACTACATACACTCTTTCAGTTCCCTCGATCAACTACAAATTATTTTGCCGCAATTTCAACCACAATTTTTTTCACAATTAAATTTAGAAACAAATAAAGGCCAGTTTTTAAAAAATACGCGATCTGTCAATACACAATTCACAGTTACAAAAACCTATCCCCTACTTGTAGAAACGTAAAATACGCAAATACTATCTCCCCAAACACTGAGCCAAAGATTACACCCTACACAAGCGTATCTCCCGATCTTCAACACGAGTTAAAAATTCATAAAAACCGTCTTACTCCCGGAACGGTCCTTTAAAAGCCAAGATAAGAATAAGTTATGGCACAGGAAGAGCATTACAATGATATTAATTCGTTCGTAACGGGGCGGCGCTGACGGCCGCTTATCGAAAGCCTGGACGGGGACACAGTTATCAAATGGTGGGAGACTTGTAAGGTTACTTACTAGACAGGCTGCAGTAGAGTTTAAGGATTAGAATAATCGCCCAAGTGCTACTCGGACTAGCGCACGAAGGGTTCCGTACCGTATGGTCCCCCTTCATATATTTTATTTCAATTATTTATTTTTGAAGGGAATATAAAACTTAGTAAGTATTCTGTGAATATTTCAAGCATCTTCCTATTGCCGCTGTTAATATCAAGCAAAAAAAACATGTCTCTCGTATGGAAAACCCCCTTAAATATTTTTTTTTTTCTGTTTTTAGTATTTGTTGTTATATCGCCAACATAAATACATCATCTGTGAAAGTTTCAAAGTTGTAGCTGTCGCCGTTCATGAGATAGAGCCTGGTAAAAGATAGACAGACAGACAGACGGACTGACGGGCAGACAGACAGAAGGACGGACAGCAGAGTCTTAGTAATAGGGTCCCGTTTTTACTCTTTGGGTACGGAACCCTAAAAATTGAGTTATCCAAGGTGGACGGGTCGCATTTTATCATGCTAAAACTTGCTTCTTATGTTTTTTCACGATTTTCAGCATAATTCTTCATCCTGATGTTACAATAACATATCTTCATCTATTTGCAAAGTGCAGAAAATATTTGAAGGTATACCTAGTCGTCAGAGTGAATGAGCAGTAAATTTCCTATAGGAGCAACTCCAAATCTGCGAAAAAATTGTCGAGAGTCTGAGTTTCGTTGCTGATACTTTAGGAGGATTCATTTGTTTTAGTTTATTTATTTCGACAAATGGGTTTCACATAAACTTTTCAATAGTCAAAAACAATCTACAAAAGAATTAATTTTAAAAATTGAATATTAAATAATTAATTCAAATAATTAATTTTAATTAATTATTTTGTGTTATTTTAAATCAATTATTTTAAATATATAAACTCGTTTAAATTTTTATACACATAATGACGCCTTTTGTTGGCGGTGCCATGTATTATTATACAGATTGTGTATTTTTAATTAGGTACAGTATTAAGCTCATAAGCTCGATAAAATGATTCTGATTCTGATATACACTCAAAAGGAAACTAATTACTTACATGAATATAAATTACAAACGTTACATGTTAATTTCAGCCAAATACACACAAATTACATCTACATTACACAAAATATTCTAAATACAACAAGACTAAAGGTGAAAGTTTCAGTATTGTTCCTAATATTGGAAACCTCTAAAGGTCACGCATATTTCCATAAAGCTATTTCTAGCACAGTTTGTATCATAATAAAATTTTGTTTAGGTAGTTGTTAGTTTTGTAGCTTTTGACTTACTGTTTCGGCAGATACGTCGAACATATCTACAACAGCTGCATTACTTACCAAATGTTTCTTTTTCGTCGGTACTTTAAACAGTTGTGATAATAGTATTTTACTGCACTATTTCCACTGTGCCACAGTTTTGACGGTCCCTGCATTGGTTATCTCCGTCCGGTGGAAAGTTTCAAGTGTCGTTTCATTTCAAAGTTCTTCAGTGGAACAAAGCGCCTCCATTGCGGCAGAGTGTTAGCTAAATGATAATTCCTTGCATAAGTAGTTTTCTTAGAATCAAAATCAGACGTTATTTAATAAAAAAAACCGGACAAGTGCGGGTCAGACTCGCACACCGAGGGTTCCGTACAAATCCAGAATATTTCACAAAATTGGGAAATAAGTTATTTGTCCATCTGTGCGTATGTCAAGACTCTTTATCTCTAGAACGCGTAAAGATATCGAGTTGAAATTTAAACTATATACGTATATCTATGGTCTCTTGCAGTTGTGTAACAGAAAAACTTCTGACTTAAAAAAGCTAAACTAACGCTTAAAAAAGTTAGAGCCGTTTATGTAGTAAAAAAACGCATATTTCGACACTCACAAAAATACAATTGTACATTTTTATTTAAATCACAAAAATAAGGCCTCGAAATTCACAAAATATGGGTTCAAAATTCAAAGTGAGTAAATCGTATCATGTAAGGTATCATATGTTGGTTTTTGGGCAAAAATTGCATATTTTAAATAATGTGCGGTTTTTGAACGGACACGATAGATCAAAGGTAGTAAATCAAACTTTTAAAAAGTAAATGCAACAGAAGTGAAGTCGTAAAAATTAATAAATACATTTACTAAGAATCATGGTCTGGAACTGGCAAGGGTTTTGAATACCATTCTGGTCGAGCCGTCAGAGCGAAGAACAAGTCTAGATTAGTTATTTTCAAAGCTTAAGGAACAATGTATTGGAAGAAATAAATCTACAAAGAGTTGTTGAAATAATGGTGTTGCTACTGCATCGAGTCCTCGGTTGTCCTCACACATATAAAAGAACTTCATTAGTACATCCTAAAACAGGTTTTTAATTATTTTGACAATGTGTAATTTTCGATGTATGACGAGAATGAGATGTATGAAAAAAAAAAGTTTTTGTTGACGGTTATAGTATAGAAATTTTAACAAATCACTTCCCAATTTTGTGAAATTTTCTGAATTTGTACGGAACCCTCGGTGTGCGACTCGCATTTGTCCTGTTTTTTTACGAAATATCTACACTTAGGATAAGTAACACTGTTATTTTGTATTTTTCTGATACACCAAAAATGTATGGTGGTTTTTCTCTTCAAGAGTTATTAACTTCCTTTTTAAAAGTTGTGAAGTGTGTTCGTGGTTAGTTTTCTTTAGTAAGAAAACATCATAAGATTTATGTTATTCCGTAACGAGACATTTTTATACTTTTTGTAACAATTCAATCGGCTTAGAAATAAGGAGAATAAATTGTTTTTTTTTTGTATGTGGTGTATTTTTAATCAAACAATTAATTGATCGGCTTAACACCTACTGAACATGTTCCAGATACCATTTAAATGATAATTTAACCGTTGTCAAATTCAATGGTATGGTGTCTGATTGGATGTACAAGATAAATCGACCCAAACAACATTTAGATGATGATAAAAATGATGTTATTTCTGAAAATTAAAAAGAAATCATTAAGTCAGACCAATACTAATAGAAGAGCCAAATTAAAGCAATCTCCTCCTTTTAATGTAGTTAAGCGGAGCGAGTGCTCCAACTATAAAAACACTTGAACTGTTCAGAAGTTCGCCAATACCTGGCCTACATACGGAATAATAAAGGAAACGCAGATGTATAACATTTGACTAAATAGTAGAAACTGAAAAGCTGGATTTATTTTTTCTTATGACGCAGGCGTCACTTACGTAAAGTTTAGTATTATAAAACAGCAAGTGAATTAATATTTGGTATTGTTTGAGAAAAGCTCTACAAGAGATTGCTGGATTTTTTTAGCACTCTGAAATAATTATTGCAATAATTTGTAAATTGGAACTATTAGAGTGCGGTGCTCCAAACATATTTTTTTTAATATCTTTTTTTCAAAAAAATCAAATTGAGCGAAAGTGTGAAAATAAGCACTGCTGACACGTATAATATTAACAAAAACACTATTTATTACAAAGCAAAATTGCCTTTTTGTGTTTTTGTTTGATTGTTTGCTTAATATATATTTTGAATTTCACAACAGATTGTGAAAGCAGATTTAATTTTTTTTTCAATATTAAGTAATATTTAACAATCCAAAGAATTTGTAGAATCAATCGTAGCCGGGCAATTCTGGGACAGGAGCTAGCCTATATGTACGAGTACGTACCTACGTACTGACTACGAGTATATCAGTCATAAGAATTTTATTCTAAGTTTTCTGTCTATTGCATATTTTTCTGTGTTATAAGCCGGACCCCGGGACGGCTTCATTAGTGATGGCTTTGAATCAAAGCAAGCGTTAATGCTCTACTTTACACTCTTCAGCAAAGAGCTTTATAGAATTCGTGGCCAAAGGACCTACCTTCACTCTCTCAAAAGAAAATAGTGAATAACTAGTTCTGGAATCGAATTTGTTCGTATTTTTTTTGGCATAATACTATGCTAAATAGTGAACTTATATGCTTATACATTTCCATGACATTGAGTTGTAATGATAAGAAAACTTACGCAATGACCATTTGTAGAAATTGCAAATTATTCATCTATCCAGAAGTAATACGAAAGCATTATGTACTGTACCTACTTACTCTGAATATAAGGAAAAGGTTTCCTACAAAATTTGAAGGTAACACATTAAGGTAGGATATCAATGTGAAGAGATACTGGAGAGCTGCGCAAAATTTTTCAATCATTGCCCGACCAAAGTTTGTTTTATTTTTCTAAGCACTTAAAAAACGTAACTTTTTTGCTCGATATTACTAACGGCAACAGGAAGATGCTTGAAATTTTTAAACGATTTAAAGTTGTATATTCTCTTCAAAAATAAATAATTAAAATAAAATATATAAGGGAGCCCCCTTTTATCCATAGAGGGGTACGGAACCTTTCGTGCACGAGTCCGACTCTCACTTGGCCGATTGTCTTAAGCTTTTATTTCAGGTAATGCTGCTTACAATTAAACCACTTGCTACTTTCAAACGAGTTTTATCCGAATAAAACACCGAATCAAGCCGAAAACTTCCCGAACAACGACAATATCCGAAACATTCTGATCGCTCCTATTTTCGTAGACCCGTCGTCGGACGGATTAACGAGATCTATCGTTTGTTTACATTTACAGGAACGGAGATCTTTGACTTTTTTATGTGAAGACAGCTCCTGAGGGAATCGTCGCTTCTATAAATTCGTTTCGTTGCTTCAGTTGACCTGAAGATACAAAGTGGTGATGTTTTGTTGTAGTACACAAGTACAAGTACACAGCCTTTATTTTCTTCACAATATCTGTGATGGTGACGTAGTAAACATTATTCATCTTGAACTTCTAACTACGCGGAGTTATTTTGGAATAGTTAGCTCGCGTTTTGATTTTTACAAGTGAACTTAAATTGTGTAAAAATATATTTATTAAAACTTGTTTTTTGAATAAACATGACTCCACTGATTTCCACCGTGTATAGAATTCGAAGAGTTTGCACGAATCGATGTGGCATCCTACACACATTATGTACATTATTGTTGATTTATCAAAAAACGGCTCAGATGATTTTGATAAAATTTAAAAGGGACCACCTCGGGAGTAGGTATACCCAACGTATCTAATGTTTTATTGCGCGATAAGTCCCGTAGTAACATAGTAGTGCTCAAATCTCGATAATTTAAAAGTATCATAGGTATGCCTTTTGGAAATAAAAAATGTTTTTTGAAATCGGTTCACAACGAGGCGTTTTCCATAAAAAATAGTTTCACAAAACTTACTAGATGGCGTAATACTCATATAAATTGATCTGTCATTATCAACTGGAATAGGGTGTGAGAGAGAAACCTATATTAAAGTCTCCAATACTTTACTGAGGTATGACTTGGACTACGTTTGGACTTGACCGCGACTTTATTGGACTATGACAATATTACTAAACATTATTTAATCTTAATACTTGATATTGGCATATGCACAACAATGCGACGCCAAAACATAAAAAAGTAGAAGAAGACATCTTGACAATGACAGTACGATTTCCATAGTCAAAAGATCGACGATTTCAAACTATTGTCGCCATCTATTGGATAATTTTATCACAATTTTTTTTTTTTAGAAAAGCCTCATTAACGAAAATGTATGAAAATACCATACTCAAAAAAAAATACAGATTATCGTAGTACCTTCTCCTTTTTTGAAGATAAACTCAAATAAAAACAAGATAAACTCGGACTCAAATTTTATTTTCAAGTTCAAGCAGTGAGTCCGTGTTTTGATACTGCGTTTTTAAATAACCTGAGCGATGTTTAAATTTTAGCTCCGCCAAATTTGAGTTTACACCCAAATTACCGGGCCATTCCACTACCTCTCCGAGTCCCGTTCCCCGGACAATGGCACAATAGTCCAGGATATCCGTACGTCCGGCCCGGGGATCCTGGATCTCTCTGAAATACTCCGGATCTCTGTCATTGGCTTGTACGTTCCTGTACAAGTATCGGTGCATTGTTACGACACTCTAGATTTAGTTAATTTTATTCTGCTTTGTGATGCCCATTTTGTGCATCTTTTGTAAAAGAGCATCGCCATATTAGGTGAGGTAAATGTTAATTGTTGGACATATATTTATTAAAAATTATGCGATTAGTTGAATTAAATAACATTTTGTGCCTGATGTTTCTGTTCTATGTTAAATTAAATTTGATTTCCAACCCAAATTACCTATTCCAGTTCCCCGGACAATGGCACAATAGTCCAGGATATCTGTTCGTCCGGTCCGGGTATCCCGAATCTATGCGGATTTCAGTCATTAGCTTGTACAAGTATTGGTGCATTGTTACGACATTCTATATTTTGATTATTTTATTCTGCGGTTCTAATCCTTATCCATCCAGTTCTGTTCTTGACTTTAACTTTTGTAGAATATTATCGCTCAAGTAGCGCTCTTGGCGTAGTTTGACTAGGTGTACGTTAGCGATAATCGAATTTAAGCAACGTTCAGCACAGTCAGTCTTTGGATAGGTGACCGCGGGTGGCATTTACAACTGAGAGCTACCGTGGCTCGGATGACACGTTAAATTGTAGGTTCCGGTTGTTTAAACCGTTTAGACATGCCATAGGCCATCAGGCAGGTTAAAAGCTCTGATACTAGGGCTAGCTACCCGGTTTATACGAACTTACTTATTGTTACAATATTATTTTGGTTATAATGTACTATTTTTAGTTTTTTTATTCCGCATAGGTTTGCGTTTGACTACATACTGCCTGATGTTGCACAGATATGCGTTCTAGGGTGTAGCACGCTCACCTAGAAGATACCTATTTACTCAGGATTTGAAGACACTCACGTTGTACTTAAGCGGGAAGACAGACCCAGGCAAACCGTTCCACATTCTGGCTGTTGTACAATATTTAAAGGTAAATGAATCTTATTTGAAACGAGAGACAAAGGCAAAAGACAGTATTTAACTGTCTACTATTAAAGATAATGCCAAAATAGCGGCCACACCATAAGAAGCCACTTTTGTAGTTGATAATTCTTAAGGCAATGTTAACTGAGATTAATTTAGTCAATAATAGTTTATGTTCCTAAACTTATGTCTCATGCTATTGGAATGAACACGCGTAACAGCTGTTCGCGTCGCATTCCCTTTGGGAGCGACAAAACTAACATGTCACTACATTGTTAATCCATTTAGCTCTCGAAATAGCGCTACTTTATTTTAAACTCTGCTTTTTTGACTTGTTTTTATTTGCTTCTTTTTGATAAAGAAAAGAAACAAGTAGGTTTGACGTTTTCTGATACTAAGAATCATACACAGTCACACGTATTCAGTGCAATCCAGATTTTTAAACTAAGTATATTCATACGTCTAAGTTTTTTACGACCTTTTATAAGCCTTAAAAGCTTATAACTTTTAAGTCATAAAAACTTGGCTGAAGCATACAAAAACTAACTTAAAAATAAACCAGACAAGTGCGAGTAAGGAACGCACACCGAGGGTTCCGTACAAATCCAGAAAATTTCACATAATTGGGAAGTAAGTTGTTAAAATCTCTGTACTTATAATCATCGACAAATGTTTTTTTTTACTTTTCTCGTCTTAAATCGAAAATCACAAATTGTTAAAATAATTAAAAACCTGTTTTACATGATACGATTTACTCACTTTGAATTTTCAACCCATATTTTGTAAATATAGGCCCTATTTTTTTGTGAATTAAATAAAAATGCACAGTTTTCAGATTTATTTCTATATGTGTACTCTGAGACTATGCTAATTGCCAAATTCATAGTTCTATGTCAACTGAAAATACCTTAAACGGCTCTTAACTTTTTATACGATAACTGAGAAGTTTCTCTTTTATACAACTGCAAGGGACCATATAATACGTATACAGTTTAAATTTCAACTCGATATCTTTACGCGTTGCCGAGATAAAGAGTGTTGATATACACACAGACGGACAGACGGAAAGACGGACATGGGTTTCTTGTTTGTAATGTATATTTTTGCAAAAGCGCCAACAAAGTTGTGTCTCATTTCATTTAATACCCAACAAGCCAAACACATACACTGGCTTGAGCACCAGCATCCAAGGATTAAATTATCGTGAAAGGGTGTTGAGTTACGGCCAGCGAGGAAGTGCCGTGGAGGCCGCACTACAATTACTGCAATATACCACTATACAGTATCTTACATAATTATGCTATATAAATTTTTATTGATATCAAATTGTATGTATTAGTGTATCTTATATTTTTATTATTTTATTTATGTATTAGGATGTAGGTACTAAATGTATTCAAATTTTAGCTCGTTATGTAAGTATTTATTATTTGTAATAAGTATTTTTTTTGTCTACTCTATTTTGCTACTCATTCCGTATTTTCAATTTTTTTTTAAATTCCTCTCCAGAAGAAATGGTTGCCTGGAAGAGATTGCTATAAGCAGTAAGGCCGCCCTTTGTTGCACTATTTTATGTCGCTTGCTTTTTTTTCCTTTCTGTGTATTTTTTCTGAATTGTATTTTAGTGTTTTATTGTTAAGTGTTTATCTATCTATTTACATACATAGATACACTAGAATATACTTCTCCAGTCGAGATTCGAATCACCAATGTAGTACAGTATGAGCTAAATCAAACATCTTGGAGGCTGTGATGTTAATTACAAGCTGCGGATAACATAATCCTGACAGAAGCTCGAGCTTTGATTCGGCCTTTTTTTTTTTTTTTTTCGAATAGGTTTGCTTTTGACTACACACTGCCTGATGTTAAGCAGATGTGCGGTCTAGGGTGTAGCACGCTTACCTAGAAGATACCTATTTACTCGGGATTTGAAGACACTCACGTTGTACTTTAACGGGAAGACAGACCCAGGCAAAGCATTCCACATTCCGGCTGTTCGTATGAGGAATGAGGATTCGAAACGCTTGGTTCTAACGCGCGGAATGTCCACCATAAAAGGGTGGCGCTTTGGTCGCGTCCGTCTAGCCGTACGATAGAAGAAAGGGGCAGGGGGGACCAGATTGTGCAACTCCTGGGCGCACTCTCCGAAGTGTATTCGGTAAAAGACCGACAAACACGCCACCTTGCGACGATGCTCAAGACTTTGCAGCTGCGTCTTAGTCAAGGTGTCGTTGTCAATCAGTCTCCTGGCTCGTCTCTCAATCGACTCCAGAGCCTCCAGTTGATATTTGGCAGAGCCATCCCAAAGGTGAGAACAGTATTCCATGCAAGACCTGACTTGTGCGGCCTATACTAGGAGTACATAGTAAATCAGAGCAAGAAGATGATTACGTAAACATAATGTCTAATTTGTTATTAAATCTCAATTTATGTTATTCAGGTCCCCAAGGGGTACGGAAAAAAAGTCAACTGATTGCGATTAGCAAAAATGTTTTCGTATTTCTATTATAAATAAGATAAAACCACCAACCCGCTTTGGGCCAGCGTAGTGGATGTAACCCAATGACGAGGCAACGAGCGACTTATGCCAAACCTAATTTTAAAGCTTTGAAGCCGCTTTTAAAGACCTCAGACGTGCATAAATGGTTAAAATATTCAAGATTTCTAGTTTTTCCTTATTCCGTATTGGTATAATATCCACTAAAATACGACAACTTTCTCCAAATATTGTAGATGTCTTATTAAATATTAATTTTATTAACTTATTTGCTTGTGAATTATAGTAGTTCATTTTTATTTGCAATTTTTTTGTTATCAATGCAACATGTAATTTAACGTTTTTCGAGTAATTAAAGTGTAAATTTTAATAAATAGCTCAAAATTATTTATAATAATTTAAAAAAACTTTCGAATTCGAGTTTATTTCGATTTTTTGCATTTTCTGAGAAGATTTACTATAGTAACATATATATTTTTTTTCACCATCGGAAAGTAGAAATTTCAACAAACAGAAAACATACCAACTTTTTGAAAAAAGCTGATTTTTTGACGGTTGAATTTTCGATTGAAAATTAGGGTGTTTTTTCGATATTAATTCAAAATAAGGTGAAAAAAATTAATATTTTTAGTCAAATAAATTACAGCGCATTTGGGACATAAAAAGGTAAGTTTTCACCAAATTTCGTTAAAAAAAAAATATTTTTGTAAAAGATAAAAATAAAAAACCAAAAACTTGGTTTTTTGGATTTTTCAGATAAATTTTGAGGTTATGTGAAAAAAGTGTCAACACAAAAGTTTTAGATCTTTTTATTACCTACAACTTTGCTATTCGACTTTTTTCGATAGGACTTTTAGTTTTGCCGGAAATCGAGAAAAACCGTTTTTTACCCTTAAACCCCCCCATCCCCTTCCCGACCTCAGATCGCCCGTAAATTATTTTTCCTTTTATTTTTATAATATTCCCCTCCTTTTCTAATGGGTTTCATCCTACTATTATTTTTTTTGGTTGTATAAATTATCGACCCTGGTGTATAGGTACTGTTGCGTATAGTAACAGGATACTGGGGTATTCCGACCCAGGAGTTAATATATTTGCGCAATTGTCGGGATGATGCGAGGAAATTAGGGAACGCCATTCGGCTAGTGGCGTTATGCTTATTGGCACCCGGATAAAAGGAGGATAGTGTCGGATCGTATTATTTCCTTGTGTTTTGATGGCTTCCGATCTATTCGTTAATTTGCTTTGACATGGGAGGCCGTATTGTGTACGTGTACTGATGTTCGGCTTCGCTATTCCTCCCACTTGCTCTCTTGCCCACTTTTGCTGAACTGAAGCTGAACGCCAGAAAGCGTACACAATTAGGCCGCTGGTCGAACCAACAATCGTAACTTTCATAAAGAAATTGAGAAAATAGAAGAAAAAGACTTGAAAGAAAGTTTTAATTTGCTATCAAAATATAGCAAATTCTTCTTTTTCTTTTTTTTCATTATTCTAATGTTACACAATTTTTTAGCTATTAATTAATAAGTTGTTTTTTTGCCAATTTTACAGTTGATTTTAAATTTTATGCAGGTATCTCTAATAAGTTGCTATGGCTATGGAAAGGACGCAAAATATCTGTTTGAAATTGTAAAATTAAGCTATGCCATCTTACATGTTTTTTTTTAAATGTTTATATGGAAAAGAGGTATTTTTAAAATTTTATGGTATTGCTATCTTAAGAGTTGTTTGAAACGTTTATTTGCATAACAATAGTTTGCATTTGTTGCCATATAAACAAGTATCAACCATGCGAACACGAGCAAATATTTGTGGAGTACGGAGTCTGTGGCGCAGATCAAAGCTGTCAGTACATGAATGCTGTGGAAAAGCTTTTTTTCATTTTATAGCTAGCTGACCCGGTGAACTTCATATCACCTTCATCGTAATGCTTAGTACCACCAACGATCAAATAGGGCAACTTTGACAGGACATTTTGTATGGGAAAATTAAATAAAAGTTTTTATTACTTTTCTGGCAACCTTTTGTTTTTTTAGGGTTCCGTACAAAAAAGTACTCCGTACTCAAAAGGAAAAAACGGAGCCCTAATAGGATCACTTTGTTGTCTGTCTGTCCGTCTGTGTGTCTGTCAAGACTTTTTATCTAGAGAACGCGTAAAGTTAACGAGTTGAATTTTAAACTGTATACGTATATCTACGGTATCTTGCAGTTGTAAAAAAACTATACTCTTCAGTTAACTTAGAACGAAGTTAGATCCGTTTATGTCATAAAATAACGCATATTTTGACACTGAAACAAATCAAAACCTATAGGGTACTTCCTGTTGACCTTAGAACTATAAAATTTGACAAGGAGCATTGTCTTAGAGTACACATATAGGAATAAATCTGAAAGCTGTACATTTTTAATTTAATCACAATATACATACCATTTCCCAAAGCGGGCATTGTGGCAGTGGGCAGGCGCTGTCGTAGTCTCATAGTTACTTACCCAGCTAGCATACGGACCACGAAATAATTCTATCGACGTGTCAGAATAAGACAGAGTGGCCGGGCTAGCATCTCAGACGAAATAAAAAACAAGACAGAATGTGTGACTAAAGTGTGGCTGGTTTTTTACACATGTGGTGAGCGAGAGGAGCCAAGGCTTAGTGTGTATTTGTGTGTTATTATAGCATAACTAGCATACGGACCACGAAATAATTCTTAAGACGTGTAAGAATAAGTTCAACATTTCTATAAAACTCTTAATGGTCGTGTGCTGGGTGATATCGCTCTTTAACCGATTTAAAAAACCTTTTTTATTTCAAAAGGGTAGGTATACTCCCTAGGTGATCTCATTTAAATTTTATCATTTTATCGAAATCGGCTGAGCCGTTTCTGATAAACCAACCTATATCAACATATTTGTGCAAACTGTTCGAATTCTGTTTACGGTGGAAGTCGGTATATGGCTATTTTTAGCGAAAAATAATTACATATACATACCTATATCAAAATATCGTATCAAAACTACATAATATATTATATCGAATTTTGAAACTAGATATACAATATATTATCTACTTAACAGGGCTTAGAACTGGATGCATTAATTTTATAATGTAACATGATAAATTAAGATTTTTCTTTGAAAAGTGCAGAAATTTTTAGATGGATACTTATTCAGGGTTATTTCTAATTAATTAGCATCCTTTTAGGGGCTTATTCTGTACATCAAAACTAACAACTTTTGTTCTGTGATGATGAACTAATAATGAACAACTTTTATACTAAGCGCCACACAAATCGGTGGAAGGGAAGTTATGCACAGAGTTCTGCGCAAAAGCCGAAATATAGGTTAGCGCGGGAGCCAGAGAGACGAGACGCCGGGGCACACCCTCCCGCCAACCTCATGCATCCCGCGCGCTCCCTACGCCCGAGCTCACTACTTCGCCATTTGTATAGGCATTGTGCACACATGCGCAATAATTAGCTAATCACGGTGAAATGTCATCTGCGGCTAACTTCTCATCCGTTGATTTGTATACTGTAGCAACCAACTATGAAATCGCAAAAAAAAACCGATGCGACGTCTGTAAAGTGAATAACAAGCTGCGCCAATCCCCACTTGTCATCATCGCTGACTTATGAATTAGCTACTCTCTTCGTGTTCACTGACGCCATTAAGTTTAATTCGGCCTATACCCAGATCATAATTAAGGAATACACCTGTCATGTGTGTATTTATAAGGTACAAAATAGTGCTCCCACAGACAGTACAGCGGGGTAAGGGTATAGGTATAGCGCGAAAATTGTGTGGCTCGATACTCAATAGTGAACTTTATTAAACAGATAATAAATCTATCCAATATTTCAATATGTTCTCTCGATAGAAACACTGACAAACCAGTGTTTCATGTGACATTTCAAGAAGATTTCAAGGTTTAGATTGATTTTAAAGTTTATCCTTACCTTTGTAAACGTTGTATTGTTATAGTCCGTGTAATATCCTAATATTTTATCTTATATTCTTTCTTAATGGTACTAATATTTATATTGTTGTTGTTTTGTTTAATTTTTATGTAGGTTTTGTTATAAGATAAAAAATAGATAGAGGTGTATATATGCTAAATGTATATAAATTATATATTTAATTAAGCTAAAGCGTACCAGAGTCCCGCGATACAGGCCCAGCCCAGTGCGGGAATCGACATTATCTCTCTAGTGTATATAAAACACCCATAAACATATAAGTTTAATCTTAATTAACTTGGTTATGTACCTACTGTTAACCAATGTTTTGTTTGGAGCGAAGCCGGGGTGGGCGGCTAGTAGCTCCATAAATGAGAAAGTATCTAAAATTCGATGCCCTTTAAGCTTCGAACAAATAGGTATCTAGTCTCAATCGTGCAGAGAAGTTTCCGAACTAAAACTCAGCCCAAGCTACGTAGTGGGCAGGCTTTGTGAGTTGTAAGGCGGTTGCAAGCCGACTACAACGCCGCGCGATGCCAAAGTGCTCGGTTACAAGCACTAATTAGGTGACATAATGTCGAGATTCGAGAAAACAGGTCATTGTGTAAATATCTAAGTCGGTATGTATGACGGCGCTCGGACATTTTTTCACTGCTTTCTCAGAGGGACTGTGGCTCTGTAGATGTTTGCTCGAAGCCTATAAATGAGTAAATATTTGCAACATTACGGAGTCTGCGGCACGGATCAATGCTGCCAATACGTATGGTAATCGTTATCGCGCCGTGGGCTATTGTGTCCTACTGTCGGGACAACATTCGGACTGCGAGTGTGGGTGGAATATGCATTCAAATTTACTGCAATAATTCAAACTAACATGCCGCTGCTACTTGAAACGTGGCGGTGTTTAACCACAAATAGGAAATTATTTTAAACCGACTTTGAATAATTATTTTTTATTCGCCAAAAATGGCAAAAACTACTTCAGCCGTGTACAGAATTTGAATAGTTCTTTCGGGTCGATATTGTTGATTTATCGAAAATGGCTCAACCGAGTTAGATAAAATTTAAACGGGACTATTACTAAAGTATGATCTACCAAAGAAAAAAATGTGTGTGTTAATGCGTGGTCAGGTTATACATCGAAAAATAAATATACACGGCGATTTGGGAACCACCTCTGTTTTTATGTCAATTAAAAAAAGGGTTATCCTTATCGAATCTCACTAAATTTATCTGAAATAGACAAAATTGCAGGTTGAACTTGATTAACATTAGCGCGGGATTGAGAGAGACAGCACTGTAAGAGAGAGGCCTATATCCAGCAGTGAAAAGCTACGGATGATGATGAAGTTGTTAAACACAGATTTATATCATTAAGGTATCTTCAAATGATAAATTTTATTGGACCACATATCCACTACGTTGGCCTGGTTATTTCATTTGATAGGAAAATATAACTTATCAAAGATATAATTTGCGTCATGCATTTTACTTATCATCATTTTCCCATTGAGCGGACTACAATGTGACTCCAATCCTTTCTTCGGTATATCATCTTTCACACATTTTAGCTACACTGTTTAAATTCATGTTCTTAGAGCAAATCTAATTATGAATCTAAACATGACATGCAAATATATTTTTAAATTAATAAATTACGTTGACATTAATCAAGCAATCCACTCTCAAATGTCATGTAAAATGAAACCTACGCATTCAATTACCTTCTTACAAACATTATCCTCATTCCAGAAGCGACTCCATCTCGGAGGGTAAAATATTTGCCTACTTAATGACACACTCGCAGAGGCTGCGCCCTTCTGTACACAAACACGGCTAATGATCTTTGGATAGAGGCTGATTGAACCGAACGCTTTTACTGAACCTTCTTTGATGAACTTATTCTATTTAGATACTAATTGTACAAATGGTATAAGTAAGTTCGTATAAGCCAAGTGGCTAGCCCTGGTGTCAGTTTCTAAGCCGCCTGGAGGCCTCTGACTTAGCTAAACAATTACTGTGTTTATTGTAACACAATTTAGCCTGAAAATTGTAAGTTTAAAAGTCCCCTGTTAAACATGAGCCTATCAATGAATAGCAATCAAGCCCAGTAAGTACGGGTAGGTGGATTCTCATACTCTTTGGTATTTATTTCTTCTATTTACCTATTAATTTTTACGCTATACTATAAGAACCTCTTATTTTTTTGGAATAAAAAATAAACTATGTCCAAAAATCAAGTCAATCCGTTGCTTCCTTGCTGCGTGAAAGAGGAACAAACCAATAAACCAACAAATACCTACACATTCGGATTTTCTTTCGATGAAAAATTGTGTAAAAATATAACTTTAAATGAATTCCAAAGAATACATCAGTACGAGACTGGGATTGAACTCATAACCTCACAATTGCAAAGAGACCCTTACTACGCCCGACAACAACTGTTATGAATTTCGTATCTTGCCTTTTAATGAAAAAATACGCGATCATAAACAAATAAAAACCCATATTTCCAAACTTGTGCTAATTCTTAAGTTTTTATTTCATTTGTGTACGAGCTTTCACTACAAATTATTCCAAACACGTGTGCAAATGCATTTAATTTAGCTATAAAGATTTCGTGCTTACATTTCTAGGTATAATTTCCCGGCTTAGTTCAAATTACAGCTCTCATTATAAAAAGCAAAAATAACAAAGCTACAATTACACTCCTTAATCCAAAGAAAAATATGGTCAAAGTAAGTTTTTCGTGCTACAAAATTTAATTTTGCGCAGAACTGTAACATAACATGAAACGCTACAAAATATAATTTCTTTTCTGAACTAGATTGCAACAAGCTGATGGCGGAAAAGATAAAAACAGTTGTTTATTATAGCTGCAGGTTTTCAATTCTAACACGTGTTGGTACTTTAATATTTTTGTGGAATTTCATATTCGATGTCAAATATAATCTATGTTTGTCAAAATTAGGTCAGCTATTGAAAGACCGGGTGGCTAGCCGGTGTCAGAATTTTTAGGCCGCCTGAAGACCTCTGAGATAGCTAAGTGGTTAAGACAACCGAAACCATATATTTTGACCAAACTTAAAAAACATTTCAAAAACTATACCTAACTATTAAAATTAACATGCTTAAAATAAAAACTAATACTGCATTCTAAAACTTATATTACTAAAATAAAACTAATCTAAAAGACCCGGGGCAGAGGGTAACGTGGCCAGAATGCTGGCGGCGTTGCCTCGTTGAATTGATATACTTATTTTTTGACCAAAATAGATGCCAGCATTCTGGTCACGTGTCATCTCTACCAGTCGCCTAGACAGATCCTTGTATGAAAGGTGAGCGTCCGGCCCCCACGGACCTAAAGTCTCAACCCCAAACGGCACAAAATGGTACATTCTGTCCAACGACTCATATTTGTGCCGTTTGAGGTTTTCAGCTTTAGCTGCAGCAGCGCCAGCTTTCTCTGTTGTGCAAGGAAGATGGGACAACGCCAGTTTGTCAACACATGTAGCGTCCCACACTAAAGGTCGTCCCACCGAAACCTAAAATTTAACGTGTCTTCGAGCCACGGTCATCCATTTTCAACCGACTTTCAAAAAGGAGGAGGTTCTATGTTGGTCTGAAGGTGTGCTTTTGTGCATGTTCATCGACATTTTCGCCAATTGTGAACTGAATCAAAAAATATGTTTAATTCGAAAGGGTGTATTCCCGCGAGGTGGTTCCATTTATATAAAACAGAAATCAGCCGAGCAGTTTTTGAAAAATCAACAAAAATGTAAACAATTCTAGAGAAAATATTCGAATTTTGGCGAAAATGGAAGGCAGATTTGCCATTTTTTTGCGAAAAATAATTATAGGTATAGCACCATCAATTCATCTTTCCATAAGCTTAGGACTTCTACTGTTGGACATAATCCTCTCCTATGTATTTTCAATAAGCCCAGGTAGAAGCGGCTTGTATCCAGCGCATGTTTTCAATCATTATCATCATCATTTAAAAAAAAAGGTCTTGCCATTGATACGAGGTGAATGAATTTCCTCAAGTTTTAATTTTTTTATTTTTGGCACACTGAGGTTTACTCATTTCATTTTCATTTCATTTATTTCTCAACATAGATACAATTGTGTATACTTGTGAATGTCCAACAAATTACATTAAAATTTAAGTACAATTGAAAAAAAAACTGCATAAATATACAATTACATTGGAATAAAAATAATAAAAAAGGAATGTCAAATTACAGAAATAAATGTCATATTACAATTAAATTTAAAAATAAATGTCAAGTTACAATTAAAAACTAAATTAAAAATTGAATGTCAAAAGCATAAATATAACAAAAGTACATAAGTACGTATCATCAGATACAATAATTATTATTACAGTCAGAACCTAGTTTGCGCAGAGAAGCTTTGTCATTTGTGAAGTCTTCTACTTTGTAATAAGCCCTTTTTATGAAGAAGTCTTTTAGTATTTTTCTAAATGTAGTCTCTTTTAAATTTTTTAGACTCGTGGGCAATAGGTTATAAAAACATAGGCTGTTCATTACAAAAGAATTGCCAGTTTTGGCTAATCTAATCTTTGGTAGGATTAATCTGGACTTATTCCTTGTAGTACAGTTGTATATATCACCAAATGTTTTCAATCGATGTAAATTTTTACGCACATACAATATATTTAAAAATATGTATAAACTTGGTAATGTCAAAATTTTCACATGGGCAAATACTTCTCTAAGAGATTCTCTGCAACTTAACCTAAAAATAGCCCTCACAGCGCGTTTTTGTAATACAAAAATACTATGAACGTCAGCTGCATTGCCCCAGAGCAACAATCCATAGGACATTAGAGAGTGAAAATAACTATAGTAGACTATTTTTGCAGTTTTTATGTCTGAAATTTCTCTAATTTTACGCACTGCATAAGCTGCTGAACTCAATCTGCTTGATAGTTCAGTTATGTGAGCTCCCCACTGCAGTTTTCTATCTAAAGTAAGTCCAAGAAATTTGGTATTGTTTGACATTGTCAGGGGTTCATTATTGATAAGTATATTTGGCAGAATAGGATTATTAGTTAGCGTAAAATGAACACATTTTGTTTTCTTTGCATTTAACATTAGATTATTTACGCTGAACCATCTCTCAATGTTGTTTAGTATGTTATTTATATTTTGTACATCTAGGTCTTTTCTACTTAATTTAAATAATAGAGATGTATCATCCGCAAACAAAATTATTTCACAATGCTTACGTGCTAAGAAAGGCAAGTCATTAACATATACAAGAAAAAGAAAGGGGCCAAGGATTGATCCTTGTGGGACTCCGACTGAAACACTAGCTGGTTTAGATCGTACACCATTTATTTCAACAATTTTATATCAACATTTTGCGTTCTTCCACTAAGATATTATGATCTCATTAGTTCAAGCGCGCCACCTCTCACTCCGTAGTGTGCCAGTTTGCAAAGTAGAATCTCATGACTAACACAGTCAAAGGCCTTCGACAAATCACAAAATATTCCCAGAGCGTCTTGATGAGACTCCCATGCTTCATAGATGCTTTCCACTAGGGTAGCCGATGCATCCGTGGTGGAACAACCCTTTGAAAAACCGAATTGTTTATTATACAAAAGATGATTTATGTTGAAGAAGGATACCAATTGATTCAACATAATTTTTTCAAAGATTTTGCTAATACATGGTAATATGGAGATGGGCCTGAAGTTACTAGGATCACTTTTGCTACCGTTTTTGTACAAGGGAATTAATTTACTACACTTCATTAGGTTAGGAAATTCATTGCTGTCGACACTACAATTGAAGATGTGAGCTAAATGCGGGGCTATATCTGTAATTATTTTTCCTAAGAGATGAACTGACAATCCCCAGAGATCTTCAGATTTCTTGACCTTTATAGATTTAAAAGTTTTTTCAATTATATTGCTAGTTACTTGATGAAATTTGAATTGTTTTTGGCAAGCGTCTACGTTATTGATCATTAGCTTGGCTGCCTCAGCACGGTTCGTAGCGAGTGACTTGGTCGTCATATGAGGTATTGCACCAAAAAAGTCTACAAACTCATTGGCAATTTGTTCTTTGTCAGTAATTATTTCATTGTCTTTCCTAAGCTTGTAGTTCATTTCATTACATGACGATTTACCGGTTTCTGTTTTAATGATAGACCAAACTGTTCTAGATGTATTTTTAGAGTGCTTAATTTTGTTAAGAATGAACAAGGCTTTTGCATGTTTACATACTGCTTTAAAAGTTTTACTGTATCGACGAACATAGTCAATAAGTTTTACATCACTACTACCAGCCTTGAGATTATAGAGTTCATACATTTTGTCACGACTAATTTTTAAACCTGTGGTCGCCCATTGGTTAAATACTAACTTAAGATTAATTTTTTTGCAAATAATCGGAAAAGTAGAATCAAAATTTCGCATTAGAATTTTCAGAAGATTATTGTAGCTCTCATTTGGATTGTCACAAATATTAAATTCACCTAAAAGATCACATTTTACATTCATTTGGAACTGGTTTACTTTCTCTGTAGTCATTTGCCTTTTGCGAATTTGTACTTTAGCAACATTTTTACAGCTTGGCACAACGATTAACTGACCAGTGTGGTCTGAAGACAAACAATTTAAAATAGATTTATGCAATACTTTAGATTCGAGGAAAACGTTATCAATACAAGTAGAGGTTGTTTTTGTGATTCGAGTTGGCTCATTGAACTGGGGACTTAAATTAAAACTTTGAAACAATGCCAGCAAATTATCTCTTTTCTTTGAATCTATAAGCAAATTGACGTTCCAATCACCAAGAACTATAACCTCTTTTGATTTGTTGCAAACCTTATTTAATACTTCATCGGTTATAGTCTCAAACGTGTTATAATTGCCCGATGGTGGTCTATACATACTAATTATTATATATTTATCCAATTCCACGCAAGAAATTTCAATGTTCCGTTCAGATGATAAACGTTCTATATCTTTTCTTTGTTTTGCTTTAAGGGTATTCTTGACTGCTATTAGAGAACCGCCATGAGATGCAGATTTCCTACAGAATTTGCTAATTATCTGAAAATTTTCGAAATTGAGAGAGTGGTGGTCCTTTAGAAATGTTTCTGTGAAACACACTACGTCAATGTTATTTTTCTCTAAAAAAAGGCTTATTTCTAGTTCCTTACTCATTAAACCACCTTGGATATTTTGGTGTACTATAAAGATGTTATTTTTTCCGGTTTGTGGGCAAAAAAATTATTCGAACTTAACTGTAAGCATTGATCCATACTTTTATTAGTTGGAACTGGGGCAATATGGGTGACAGCGTCAGTTTCTAACATATTTTCAGTTTTAACAGTAGTGTTTGTCCTACTTCCATAAATAGGTGCGTTTATATTCCACAACAACATATTACATAATCTTTGGGAAGAAGCGTTTTCCCAAGTCAATTTCTTATGCATGTTTCTGTCAATATTATTATTAATGTCAATTATATGTAAATTTTCATTAAAAGAAGCTACGTTATACATGTCACAATTCAATTTATATATGAATTGGTTATATTTATGCGAGTATGTCTGATTAAAGGGCAGAGAACAGACAAAGATCTTTGCAGACTTGCAAAGTACATCTAGTAAGCCCAAGTTTTTGATGAAATCTTTACGCTTAATATAGATTTTTTCACCTAAAGTTAAGATATAAGTATTATTTGGTGCAGATATTACTGATTCACTTAAAGATTTAATAATCTGCGTCATTGTCTTCCCAGGAGTGCAGTGATTTAGTATATTTTTTGAGGTTCTATGTTAAAGACGACTTCCTAATCCTATTCCACATTTGTCTGAGAAAATGTGAATATTATCTCCTTTTTTCTCATCTGATTGTTTGAATACATTATTCGCAGAGTGTGTTTCTCCATTTGGGTCGTGGATGTAGAATTCATCGTCAGAGGACTTTGACGATATATCACATAGTGGTAGCGTGCCGTGAGTAATATTGCAACTTATCACATCGTTGTCTTCCTGTATTTTGTCAGTTGTCACTTCGTTATCTTCTATTTTATTGTGAATAAGTTTTTCGATAGCAAGCAGTTTTCCTTCAACAAAATTCATCGTACTTAAGGTGTTGTTCTTTTTCTGTAGTTCTACCCTAAAATGGTCCAGGGTTTCCAAAAGCTTATTATTTAGCTCCTGTTGAGATTCAATTGTGATGTTTCTTTTTTCAATTTCATGATTAAGAATCACATTTTCCTGTGATAGTAATTCATTGGTTAGTTTATTTATCAAATTATGGTTTTCGGCTAAGCTATCCAAGTCTTCATTTGAGTTTTTTATTATGTCATATCTACTTAGCTCACACTTCAGCCGTTTTATTACATTTTTTAGCTTTTTAATTATCTTATAAAGTTTTATCAACGACTTGTTCTTGTATGGATGAAATTTAGTCTTTTTTTTCTTTATATTATTAATTTTAGTTTCCTTTGTAAGGGCTTCTGCAGATTCAACTAAAAGTGCACTATATTTATTTTGCAGCGTGTTATATTTTTCTGACATCTCATTAAGTTCTTTCTTTAAAGGGTTCAGGTTTTTCATTAATTCCGATTCATATTCGTTGTTTTCAACTACTAGTGCTTCTATCTTGTTTTCTAAGGTAATAACGTCAGATAATTGATTATTTTCAGTCGATTCATAAACCATTATTTTCTTTTTTAAGGTGTTAATTTGCATGCACATCTTTTCAAATTCTATTGAATTGTTTTCATGTTCTTCAGTTAATTGTTCTATTAATCGGCCTTTTTCCGTTATGTCTAACTTAAGAATTTTTATAACATTTTCATATTCTTTTATGGTTTGCTCAAGGTCCACATTTTCTTGTTGGGCCAAGCTTTGTAATTTAGCCGATGCTACTACAGCCTTTGCCCGTCTATTCATGGTTAATTTATAATATCAATTAATTAATCTACAGATTTACGGTTACCGGAGATAATTATCTCCAATTATACTAAATGGTAGAATTCTGAATAAGCTGGCAATTTGTTCAGTGATCAGTCATATTAACTTTTACACAAATCGATCGATTTTGATGCATGCTTTATTCACATCTAGATTGTCTGTGGTCCGACGGCCTTATTTCCGAACGAAATTTGTCTCGTTATGTTGGATAATGAATAGATCTGTCAAGTGTCACTGTCAAAACACAGCTGATCCAATCAGCTGAGAAATCAGTAAAAAGTTGACTCACATGTGTTGTTGATTCGCTGTATTTAAACACTCCAAATTTTACAAAATGTGCAACGGATTTTCCAAAATCAATTTTTGTGATGATTTGTGTTCATTTTCTCAGCTTGTCAGGGTGATGGAGTGTAATTTATTGCACTAGAAGATAGCTTGAGTTCACTGTCACGAATGTGTCACACTTTAAGGTTAGATGCCGATCGAATTATAATTTTTCTAATTAATTTCTTGCTAAGTGTTATGATATACGTGTTTACATTTGAAGACCGGAACCGGAAAAAAAAAACTCATATAGTAAGTATACCGGTTGTGGCCATTTGGTGACAAAATTATTGCATAAATGATAATAATAAACAATTTAATACCTTACATATTGTTGTGTGAATCTAAATGTTTGAATTTTTTTTTAAAGTATTATTTTAACATTAAGTTGTATTTTTATTCCTTAAAATTTAAAGTGGCCACAAATGATACTAAGATGACCACAACCGGTGCATCTACTCTATATAATATTTACTAACTGAGGTTATCAAATCTCTTGGGACCAAAATCTGGCAACCTCTACCGCGTCCTCGGTAGCCAATTAAAGTCTATTTATTTGGCTTGAGCGGGCAAACTAAAATGTGTGCCATAGCTGTGGCCATAGTTTGGGTGGCAGCACCTCACTAGTACTGTCCTTGATCTGATAATTACACCCCATCTCACAATGTTTTCGATGCAGCGTCCAACCACGACACGTAGGCGATTAAGGGTCCTCCAGATTTGCCACGGCAGTGCCATTAATAGTGCTGATGACATAACACCGTATTGAAAACCTCCCTTTTATTGAAGTCGAGGTAAGCAGACTGCCTGTACCGAGCAAACCAACTCAGCTCTGTTTGCCGACCCCTCGCTGAGTTTACATCCATAGCTCGGATATCCCATAAAGGGTAAATATTTTCGCACTCTACACTTTTTCCGTCTGTTTGCGAAGGTTCCGAGTTGATTGAAGGTGGCTGGCTCTTTGCGTTGAATTACGGCGGGAAATATTATTGTACTTGTAATTTTTCCTGAGTAAAAGAAGGGGAAATAACTCTTTGTTCAGTTTTAATTTATTTATCCTGAATTATTGTTTTATTCAAGACATTAAGTAACTGGATATTTTTATTTCTAGCTACAAATTTAATTTCGTTTTACATAGGATTAAAGGTACTTATAGATTAACTAGCTTACCCGGCGAACTTCGTTTCACGCAATATCTTTATAAATTATAGCTTATGTGTTATTCTGATGTATAAATATTGCAGTTTCGATCCGTTCAAATTTTTTTTGCGTGAAAGAGGAACAAACACACAAACTTTCGCGTTCATAATATTAGCAGGATTACAAACTGCTCACGTGAGTTTCAACTAAATAAGTGATTTTCTACACTACATAACTAGTTACATCAAAGAAAGTTTAATTATTAGAGAAATAAAATACGCAAAAAATATATTTCAGACATGGGTTCCACATTACTAAATAAATAAAAATAAATATTAGGGGACATCTTTCACACGGTTTCTGACCCCAAACTAAGCAAAGCTTGTCATATGGCTGCCAGAGACTGATATACTACATATACATATTTTTAAATACATACTTAAATAGATAATACCTAAATAACACCCAGACACAGAGCAAAGACCCTTATGTTCGTCACATAAATATTTGCCATGGGTGGAAATCAAACCTACACCTCTTTGATCCAGATATCAGGGTTACTAACCATTGAGCCACTGAGGCAGTCAAATCTTTCATGCTGATGTAGAATTGTAATGCTTTGTTAATTATTTTGTTTGGTTTTATATTCACAAATAACAATATACTATCACGCTCGGTACACCACATCAATTATCACACAGATCGCAAAGTAAATTAACAACCAAACAACTAAAACCGATAAACCTCTTCAAACATAGATATATAACGTACCTCATTAGTGGAAAGCAAGTGAACTAATGACAAAAACACATTCCTCAGAGTCCGGAGCCATCGCGTACAATTGCAGCTAATAAAGCCACGGAATAGAACGCTTCCAGGATCTTCCGGGGAGAGTGGGCTAGGGCCAGTTACACTGAGTTTACTAAGAACTAAATATGTGTACCTAGTGCTCATAATTTAGTTTGACAAGGTGTTTGTTAGCAACCACCAAAGTTAAGCAACGTTTGTTACGGTCAGTTTTCGGTAACAGTTAAATTGAAGGTTGTTTAACGGGTATTGCGGCGTTTCATCCCGCAAGCGGTTCGGACCGCGGGACGAAACGCCCTTGCAGTTAGCTACGCAACGCCGAAACTTCGAAGACTTGTGAAATAGAAACACACAATCTCAAACAAATATTACAACAAGTACATTTCGAGGAGTAGGCCCGCTTAACCATTTTTGTAATGGACTCTGTCCATTAGCGATAAATTGTCGTGTAGCGTCTAGACGGAGACTTGATCTCTTGTCGGATTGTAGACTGTGACTGTAATAACTGATACACTATCTATGGTATGTTGTCATAATGACTGATATACCATCTGTGGAATGGTACTGTACTGCACAGCTAGTGTATCAGTAAATATGCTAGCAGCTGTGGACTGGCGCTAGAGTAACTGATACAGTATCTGCGAAATGGTTCCATACTAACTGATACACCATCTCTGGAATGTTGCTGTGCTAACTGATACACCAACTGTTGAATGGTGCTATACTGCACAACTAGTGTATCAGTTAGATACACTAATTGTGGACTGGGGCTAGAGTCACTGATACATTTTCTGTGATATGGTTCCATACTAACTGATACACCATCTGTGAAATGGTGCTGTACTAACTAATACACCATCTGTGGACTGGGACCATACTAACTGATATACCGGCTCTGAGTTGGTGTCGTACTGTTGCACCATCTACGGAATGGTGTCATACACTAGCTGTAGTATGCTACCATACTACCTCATACACCATCTGTGGAATGTTTCCTTACTAACTGTGGCACCATCGATAGAATGGCGCAATACCAACTGATACACAATCATTGATGATGCTATACTTTCTGGTACACCATAATTGTGTATGACAGTGCTATACTAACTGATTCACCAGCTGTGAAATGGTGCCGTACTGACTGTTGCACCCTCTGTGGACTAGTGCCGTTCAAATTGATACACCATCTGTGGAATGGTGCCGTACTAATTGGTAAACCATGTTTAGAATGGTGCCATACTAACTGGTACACCATTGGTGGAATGGTGCCATAATAACTGATACACTATGTTTGGAATGGTGCCATACTAACTGATACACCATGTTTGGAATGGTGCCATGCTAACTGATACACCTTATGTGGAATATTCTAACTTCGTATGACAGATTTTACGAAATGATAAGTGGTCTCGATTCTCCATACTGTAATATGTAATGTATGATTCTTCAATACGCATTTTTTGGTGTAGGTATGCGTGTTTGCTACATCTATAAATATCTCGTCCGGTAAAGAAAATACCCTTTCTCTTAACCTCTATGTACGTTAATGGCTGATATCAATCTGGTGAAAGCTGGGAAGTGGACGATTTCCAGAACATTTCACGCGAGTAAATAAAAACACTCCTTGGAAGAAGACAGACGAGACTATTACACTAATTTAATTTGGTATTGGATGTCAATTGTTTTTTTTTCGTACATGTTTGAGTGGGACTACATAATTATACTGCCTGATGTTATAGGCAGATATTAGAGCTAATTATGAAGGCGCCATCGTAAATTTGATAGCAACGTAAAAAGTGTTATTTCTATCGAATGCCTAAAGTGAAACAGAAATAATATAAATAGCTATTGTAGTAACGATGGCGCCTTCATAATTTAGGCTAGTATCGGTCTAGGGTGTCGCACGCTAATACCTGGAAGATACATTTATTTACTCGGAATTTGAATACGCCTACGTTGTATTATACTTTGGCAAAAAGACCCAGGCAAGCGTTACACATTATATGGCTGTTCGTATTTAAATTTAAAATGTTTTAGTGTTTGACCACTCTTTCCTCCGACCGATTTTTCCTTATATCAGAAGAAATTTTGTCTAGTCGTTGTCGTCTAGAACACTATGTATTTGCTTCTGTACCTATGATAACATTACACAAAAACAGTTTGTAAGTACTCATAAATATAAAACATACACTTAACAGTAATGCTAGGTCTAAAATAAATGGCCAAGATAAGGTAGGCAATGCTAAAGGAGACATGTCATGTTATCGCATGGTCGTAGCAGATCTAGTGTTTACCGCCTTAGTCTTAGAAGCTAGACAAGCAAAAGCCACCACAAGTTGTATGAATAATACAGCTCTGAGAACTAAACAAAGCGTGTTTGTGCTCCGATATTACAGTAGGTGAGGCGGAGATATTGCCGCAGTGTATGTGTAACAGTCGTTCAAGTTAGAGCAGAAATGAGAGACAATACGAGATAATACAGTACACAACAGTTACTAAATAACAATAAAAAATCGACCAAAAACGAGTTGGCCTCGCACATGTAGCGTTCCGTACCATAAAAAACACAATTGTGATATGAGAGCATTGAAATATTTACATTATTCTGTTTTTATTTTAGTTGTTATAGCGGCAATAGAAATACATACATCATTTGTGAAAATTTTAATTCTCTGTCTACAGAGACAAACAGATGGACAGCGAAGTCTCAGTAATAGGGTCCCGTTTTAGCCCTTTGGGTACGGGACCCTAAAAAGTGAAAATTCAAATCCAAAATTACTTTATTTCAGGCGATTACTCATGTAGAACAATGATAATAATTTAACATTTCAACAATCACTAAGGTCTAATGTTTTAAACCGATATGTGCTGAAACCAAGTCAGATGCCCGAGCCTCTTAAAAGGTCAAAATGAGTAGAGCCAATATTGTCGTTTCTTAGAATTTCTTAGAGATCATCACTACAACAACAAGTAAGTATTAAGGCAATATGGGCCATACCGCAGGCAAATATTTTGAAGAAAGTACAGAACAACGAGGGCCAAGCCATAGCTTATAATTATTTTAAGGAAGTGCAAACCAACGTGGGCCAAATCGCAGAATTCAAAACATTTTAAGGTAGTACCAAGCAGCATGGGCTAAACCGCGAGGTAATATAATATGTAAGTACTTAAATAACGCAGGACAAACCGCGGGCTGTAAAAGCTGCTATAACACGAAGCCGCGGGCATTATGCTAGTGTAAAGTAAGAATACTGTAAAGTTTTTACACTATAGCAATACGGTCGGTAGATACAAGAGATCTCCCACACGAAGCATTGCAGAATTCCAGTTCAGAGAATACTGAGGAATATTGTATGCTGCGTGCTTACGTGCGGATATTTCATGGGTGGGAATGCGTGGATAACTTCAGAAATATATAGCAATGTTGGAAATACCTACCTTCTTGCTTTTAGGTAAATATTTAAATGAAAGTTTCTCTAGACAATCACAGATGTAGCTACCTATTTTAGAACATCATTGTACCCATCATCGTTACAACCAATTTTTAGTACTAGAATAAACCGGATAGCACCTATAGCTTGATGCTTCCATGCTGCGGCATTTTGTGCAGATTACAACGGCCTTAATGAAGTAGATATAGTGATATCGTATAGACCAAATCATACTAGTTGGCGGATGTGAAGTTAGCTACAAGCTGCACAATATCCAATTCTGACTGAAGCTCACGTAAAGCTGCGCGTTGATTGGATTTGGCGCAACTTATAGCTTACTTCACATCCACCGACTTGTACGATTTGGCCTATAGCATATATAGGTAGGTATATATGTATGAAGTCTAGATAAAAGGGTAAGTAGGGTACCGAGTGAGTTGGCGCGTGGTCATGGCAAAAGGCCTGACGGCATGACGCTGGTCCTATGGAAGTGTGAACGGCCCTTAGTATGGGACGCAACTTGCGTCGATACTTTGGCACCATCACATGTTCCTGAGAGGGCTGGAGCGGCGGCCAATTCGGCTGAGCAGCACAAGCGGCGCAAATATGCTAACCTCGGTAGTGGTTACATATTTGAGCCATTTGGAGTTGAGACTTTGGGTCCGTGGGTGCCGGGAGCTCATCTCGTTTTCAAAAGTCTTTCTGAGCGTCTGGTGGACGCTCCGCGTGACCAAAATGCTGGTGTTTATTATTAAAAAAAAAATTGCTCGAAGAATTCATACAGAAAAGTACTGTCGAGGCCATTTTGATAACAAGTAGAGCAATATAGAGAGGGCTATTCTCAGAATCTATCTACGAGATCAAATTATGAATGAGGAGATACGCACACAATCATAGCTAAGTCGATTAGCAAATAAAAATGGCAGTGGGCAGGGCACATAGTTCGAAGAACGGATGATCAATGGGGCAGTAAAGTTCTCGGTTAGTATTCGAAATTCTATATCATAGAAGATTGTCCGATTGTCCATTGTACATCGTTCAAAGAGATACCCGTGTGCGTATCCATTGTACGAGTATTAACTGGTTTTGCGAAACAAACAATGGTTACAACCGTATCGAAACGATAATCAGAACTCCAATGCAACAGTTCAGCCCAGACTAAGTGAATCAAATCGCTGACAACTTGCCGACGGCTGCTGGCAATTCTCGCAGTAGGGTATTCTCACTTTTGTTGAAGTAGGTATACATTATTATCTGTTATCAAATAATCTTATTTGTTAATGGCTTTTTTTATTTCGAATAGGTTCGCGTTTGACTACACACTGCCTGATGTTAAGCGGTCTAGGGTGCAGCACGCTTACCTAGAAGATACCTATTTACTCGGGATTTGAAGACACCCACTCTAACCTATCTCGGTTTCCGTTTTAACTCACCAATATTGCTTTTGTAGCACCGCGCATCGTCGCGCCATCGCATCGCTGCAAAGCGCGCCCGTGCGCACGCTACGCCCTCTGCCCAATATGGAGGACTTGACTACAGCAGAAAATAAAAGATCCGGACGTCTATCCGGATGTTGAGTTTCCTCTACAAGTGGCATTTTCCAACTAATCTTGACAAAACTTGTTAAAGTAAGTAAGTTCGTATAGGCCGGGTGGCTAGCCCTGGTGTCAGAGTTTTTAGGCCGCCTGAAGGCCTCTGACATGGCTAAACGGTTAAAACAACCGGGACCTACAATTTAACGTGTCATCTGAGCCACGGTAGCGCTCAGTTGGAAAATGCCACCCGCGGTCACCCATCCAAATACTGACCGTGCGGAAAGTTGCTTAATTTCGGTGATCGCTGACAAACACCTAGTCAAACTACGCTACGAGCGCTACAAAACTTGTTAAATTAATGGATTTTTATGTCGTAAGCGATTTTTGATTCAGGGGTGCTTGCTTCCCTCAAATGTTCCGAGATACTGACGCTATCGGATTAGCAAGATGAAATGGCAAGAAGCAGGCTGCATAGTACTAAGGACTGATTACCACTGGGGTCGAAAAGATTTTGAATGGAGACCATGTACCGGCAAGCTCAGAGTAGGACGTCCTCGATGATCTAAAATTTTCACTGGATCGAATCAAGCCGGTTTTGTGTTTTGGAAATCTATAGGGAAGACTACAGCTTTACTTATATGAAACAGCAAACATCCTAAGACTATGTAATGAAATCAAAATAGCTAGGTACCTATTTTGGTGTGATAAACATAATAGGTTTTGACGTCATCATTGCCATTTGACATTATAAAAAGTTGTGTGAGCGGTATGTGTTTTTTCTGGCAATACAACAGCTCTGTGGGCAATCAAAATAGGCAATTCAAAATTATAATTTGGTGTTTAGTGATTTTGCGGTAATAATATTGTGTGAAATGAAAATTGCTGATGGTAAATATGTCGAATAAACGTTTTAAAATATTTCATTAATACGCCACGGCATACTGCTAATATCTAGTAGGACGTCCTATGGCTGATGAATAGATGGATTGATATAATAATGAAAAACATTTTTAAATATTTCTTTGCGAAGTGTGGAAAGCCCTATGCAGTCGTGATTGGAAAGTGACTGGTAAAGAACTGTCTAGTAAATGTTACTTAGACCTTATATTGCATTTGAAATACCTGACGGAAATTGAATTTTAATAGCCGTCTTACTGTCTAAGTCAGCTATTCTTAGGTATGTAGGTCGCAGAGGAGATAGACTACATTGATTGATATTCTATACTCCAATTAATGCATAGATTCAGCTAAACGGTAAAAGCAATCAAGAACTGCAATCTAACGTGTTATCCACGATAAATGCCATACGCCGTCATCCTGTCAAAAATTGGCCGTACTCACCGTTACTTCATTAAGCCGTGGTGGTCTAGAGGTAGTGACACCCGCCTTACAATCGTGAAGTTGTGTGTTCAAATTCCCGGTCCCGACCTATTGAGTTCTTTGGAATTTATGTACGGAAATCGGGAAAACACCACTGGTTTTTCGGTGAAGGAAAACATCGTGAGGCAACTTGCATACGTCCTTAGAATAAATTCGATGGCGTATGTGAATCCACCAACCCGCACTGGGCCAGCGTGGTGGATATGGCCCAGTCACCCTCCGTGGGTAGGCCTACGTCCTGCAGTAGACTATTGAAAGGCTGGTACAGTACAGTACAGTAGACCGTTACTCAACTTTTGTGATCAATAAGTAAACATTAAATTCGTTTAATAATTTCAATTAATGTTGTTCGAGTAATTTTACTTTTTAGTAAGTTTTTAATATTACAGATTTGGTAAACACGATGTTCATGATAAGATTAAAATAAATAAATAAATATTGGGGGACATCTCACACACGGTCTCTGACCCCAAACTAAGCAAAGCTTGTGATATGCCTGCCAGTGACTGATATACTACATATACATATTTTAAATACATACTTATATAGATATTACCTAAATAACACCCAGACACAGAGCAAACACCTATGTTCATCACAAAAATGCTTGCCCTGGTGGGAATCGAAACCACGCCTCTATGATCCAGAAGTCAGGGTCACCATAACCACTGAGCCACCGAGGCAGTCAAGAATTTGGAGAAGATTGCAAGGAAGCTTTTGAATAGGAAATAAACTTCTAGGAAACAGTGAGTCGATAGCACAGCTACTGTTAAGTAAGTAAGTGCATAGGTTGGGTGGCTAGCCCTAGTGTTAAAGTTTGTAAGCCGCCCGAAGACCTCCGACATGGCTTAAAGGTTAAACCGGTACAAGGTCCACAATGTAACGTATCATTCGAGCCATGGTAGCGTTGTTGTAAATGCCATCCGCTGTCATCTTGTCCGTAGACTAACCGTGTCAAACGTTGCATACTTCGGTGATCGTCAAGAAATACCTAGTGAAACTACGCTTTGAGCGCTACTGGACACGTGACGCCTATCATGGGTTGACGCTATTTTTTTTTTTTTTTTTTTAATTGTTACACTCCACAGACCCCAGGGTCTGTGCTGAGTAATGGGTTGTAATTCATGCAATTAAGTAATGAGGCGGGAAAACCGATTACTCGTAAGAATTACGCCTGTCTAGTTTAATGTCAGAATGGTAATGCAAGCGTGCAAGTCTAGGCGAGGAAATGTTCTACGCTCGTCACCCTATTTAGGTACAAAACCTTATGGACAAGAAGCTCGGGTTTTGAAACAATATTTGTATTTAGTTATTATTTAGGTATTTATTCAATGTTATATATTAATGTTATAAGTTAAATTTAATTTTTATTTCAATTTAATTAAAATTTATAATATACTAGCTGCCCGCCCCGGCTTCGCCCGGATATGATTGGCAAAAGGCAGACATTATAAGTATTGTGCATTTATATACCTACCACGTAATGTAGCTAAAGGTCACACACATGAACACCAACCAGATCTTCGATTCACGTGAAGACCTTCTCTATTTTTTTTTTTTTTTTTTTTATTTCAAATAGGTTTGCGTTTGACTACACACTGCCTGATGTTAAGCAGATGTGCGGTCTAGGATGTAGCACGCTTACCTAGAAGATACCTATTTACTCGGGATTTGAAGACACTCACGTTGTACTTTAACGGGAAGACAGACCCAGGCAATGTATTCCACATTCCGGCTGTTCGTATGAGGAATGAGGATTCGAAACGCTTGGTTCTAACGCGCGGAATGTCCACCATAAAAGGGTGACGCTTTGGTCGCGTCCGTCTAGCCGTACGATAGAAGAAAGGGGCAGGGGGGACCAGATTGTGCAACTCCTGGGCGCACTCTCCGAAGTGTATCCGGTAAAAGACCGACAAACACGCTACCTTGCGACGATGCTCAAGACTTTGCAGCTGCGTCTTAGTCAAGGTGTCGTTGTCAATTAGCCTCCTGGCTCGTCTCTCAATCGATTCCAGAGCCTTCAGTTGATATTTGGCAGAGCCATCCCAAAGGTGAGAGCAGTATTCCATGCAAGACCTGACTTGTGCTTTATAAAGACTAAGCAGTTGCTCAGGTGTGAAATACCGTCTCACCTTAGAGAGAACACCAAGTTTTTTGGAGGCTAATTGGGCTTTGGACTCTATGTAAGAGCCAAAGTTAAGAGAAGATGAGAGTGAAACGCCTAATAGTTCCAAGCTGTCAGTTACCGGAACGGAGACACCACGGAAAGCGGGAGACAATTGAAAGGGTCTCTTTTTGGCCGAAAACAGACAGCCCTGAGTCTTTGTGGCATTAAACTTGACCAGGTTAGCATCACCCCAGTCGGATACCGCCTGCAGACTCAAGTTGAGCCGTTCAACCATAGCCTCTCTGTATAACTCGATCTGTGGCCCGCTGGTTCTTGCATCGGACGTGTAGCTCTCCACGACTGTACTGTCATCTGCGTACCCAAAGATCCTGGGCTTAAGCAGATCGTTGATATGCAGTAGGAAGAGTGTCGCAGAGAGCACAGACCCCTGAGGAACACCGGCATTGATAGCCATTTGGTCTGACGAGCAGCCATCAACGACAACTCGTATCGACTGATTCCTCAAGAAATCTGATATCCATGTGCAGAAATCAGCAGGCAGGCCGTAAGATGGAAGCTTGCCAATAAGGCTCTCGTGCCAGACCCTATCAAAAGCTTTGGAAATGTCCAAGGAGACATTTCCAAAGCTTTTTTCTATGCTTGCAAAGTTGCCAATACATTGTCTACATTCGAGAACTTTAAAGCCCCATCGATCATTCGTTTTACGAACTATGTGTGTAACTACACATACCTATTCACTATCACTACAACAGAAATTATAAATCGTCTGTATGTCGGTTCGCCTAATTAAGGTTTTCCAAATCTGTAGGTCCTACTACATAAATCGGCGCTTAAATAGAGGTGGTATATCCGTATATAGCCGTGGTAATCTAGTGGTAGTAACATCTATCTTATAATCCTGAGGTGGTAGTTTCAAATCCTGATCCCATATCAATGCGTTTCTTTGGAACTTATCTACGAAATTTCACACCACTGGCTTTCCCGTGGAGGAACATATCCTATGGCAACCTGCATCCTTACGTCTGTAGAGGAAACTGGATGACATATAGGAATCCACCAACCCGCACTGGGTCAGCGTGGTGGATATTATTTTGAAAAGGATTAATACCAAGATATAAATTAAGAGCCCTTTATTGCAGTGGCATTTCTATGTAATTTTTCAAATAAAAGAATACTTATTGTGGCTTAACTCTATAACAGTTAGACATAATTATGTCACTAAATTTTTTGTACTTAAATGATCATTTGTTCTACAAAGTCGCAGTACATTATTTTATTCTATTTTCAATAGTTTTCGCAGCGTACGCCATGTAAAGAATATTTTAGGTATTTTTTTTATGCCTTGGGTTCATTATGGGAGTTATAGTAAGGATCCCTATTTTTTTAGGGTTCCGTACCTCAAACGCCAAAAAAGGAACCCTTATAGGATCACTTTGTTGTCCGTCTGTACGCCTGTCCCTCTGTCAGTCTGACCATCTGTGTGTATGTCAAGACTCTTTATCTCGGGAACGCGTAAAGATATCGAGTTGAAATTTAAACTATATACGTATATCTATGGTATCTTGCATTTGTGTAAAAGAAAAATTTCTCAGTTATCTTTTAAAAAAGTTAGAGCCGTTTATGTCGTAAAAAACCGCATATTTAGCACTCACAAAAATCAAAACCTACATGGTACTTCCCGTTGACATAGAACTATGAAATTTGGTGAGAAGCATTGTCTCAGAGTACACATAAAGGAATAAATCTGAAAACTGTACATTTTTATTTAAATCACTAAAAATAGGGCCTCAAAATTCATAATATATGGGTTTAAAAATTCAAAGTGAGTAAATCGTATCATGTAAGATATCATATATATGAACTTTATTAGCACATCCTAAACAGGTAATTATTTTAATAACGTGTTTGTAAGGAACCCTCGATGTGCGAGCCTGACTCGCACTTGTCCAGTTTTTTTTTAATATTATATGTATAGCCTATATTACACAGGGATAGTGTATCTTTCTACCAGTGAAACAATTTTTCAAATCGGTTCAGAATTTTTGAGCCTATTCGATGCAAACAAACAATCAAATATTTCCTCTTTATAATATTGGTATAGATTCGATTCGAGGTATAGATCGATAAACACGTCCGATAGCTGCTAATCATAAAGTGCTGAGGGAGAAGCGCGGCCTCCGACGCGCTATTTGTAGGCACGTGTCGCCGGCCTGGCCGGTAGGTACCTCCACACCGCTATGTCCCTGCATTTTAAATCTGTAATATCTTCGGAAATATTAATGTAAATTACGTGCTGTAAAGGGCCATATTGATCTATATCGAATGGACAATGTATTGAAGGTACTTAAATGGATAAGGATTAATGTTGTGTTGCTTAAAATAACTTCCTAAATAATCAATTTTTTTTTTCGTAAAATTTAAAGGATAAAAATGGTTATTGTGGGTTATCCTTAAGAGATAGACATATACCATCGCGGACTTTTTTGTTGACCTTTTTAAGGTGTACAATACTGTAGTACATTATTTTGATTTATCTCGTGGGGTTCAGTCAGCGTTTGCAATGTAAGCGCAAAAAAATGTGTTTATTAACTACATCACATTAGAAACCTGTAAATTTATCAGTGTTTCTCTACAATATTATGCATATATTATACATATAAACCTTCCTCTTGAATTACTCTATCTACTAAAAAAAAGTGATTCAAAATCCGTTGAGTAGTTTTGAAGATTTAAGCATACATAGGGACGGACAGACAGCGACAGCGACTTTGTTTTATACTATGTAGTGATAATTATTTTTAATTTTCCCGAATATTTTAACACTTTGAGGGACAGTATGGTCTCATTGAGTTACCCTAATATGACACTACTAACTGCCATACATTGCCTATAGGCGTAGTGACACAAAGCGTGCTCCATGCTTGTATGGAATGTGACAGAACGTCTCAAAGCGCGCCAGACGGTTGACATTCTTGGTCCGAACCATACTCCCCATCATCTTCAAACGGGTCCTGACTCGATTCAGGGATAGAAGCCGCATCAAACAAAGTCTGCAGACGTTTTTGCTGTTCTTCGTATGAATTCCCAGACGTCATCTGTAAAAACTATACCGTTGAATTTGATACTCTAAAATCAGGTTCATCAGATACACTGGTGCTAGAAAAAAGTACTTGTATGTGCTACTTGTCTGGCTAATGTATTTTATATTATCTAATCAAATAAAAATTGAATAATACTCACTTTTTAGAAAACCCTTTGCACTAAAACATGTTGTGACAAGCAGGCGCACCGCCGACGCGCACTACTCGACTGGCTGTATGTAAAAACGACGCCCAGTGGCGTAGTGTGAGTGACGGAAGGATCTCGAAATTACAGATGTATGCGTGAACGCGTTGTCTTTGTCTAACACTTTGAATATGAAGCAGTGACAGTATCGAGGTGAGATTTATACCTGCGGTGACAGTACAAACTGCTGTTCTATGAGTTAGTATGGAAAATTTCACGCCGTACGGCGTACTAGCGATATAGGAAAAAAACCTCTGACGGGCAGAGGCGTTCTGTCATATAACTTTTATTACACTCATACGCCTATAGAAGTACTGTCCCTCAAAGTGTTAAATTATAAGTGCCAGCTAATTTAGCTTTAGACTCCAGATAAGCACCGAATTTCATGGGGGAGAGAGTCTAAAAACTCTAAGCGCTAAATGCTATTTCTTCACATCTTACGACTCTAGCAAACCTTGAGTTCCATGGATCGTACTGTGAGCGACAGCCTGAATTGTATAGCTTGTGTCTCGCTTGAGCCGCGGTTAGGACTAATAATGTCATAAAATCATATGAAATCATATTACGACCCTCACTTATAGAAATATACAGATTTATGTACTTGATTAGTTCAATAACGCAGTTCAGTGCATTGTTGAACCGCAATCACAAGTCAAAGGTGCAGTATCGACCCCTTGCAGCCGGTTATTACCCGGTGCATACTTTATGAAGGGTCGAACTGTCGGACCTTGCTGAATGACGGGCAACAATCGGAATTACTTAGGTTATTTTTAGTTTACCGACTTTGATTACGTAGTTTAAGATTATAAATAGTATGAAAAACAGTTACCTATTTTTAGAAATATAGCAACTGATAACACGACCGACGTAATTAATTCACAAATGAATGATTACTTTTTAGATTGTGAAAGAATATTTCGAAGCCGCACTGCTCCTCCTTCTTGCAGCGGCGTCGTGTGTCGGGTCGTTCTCTTCCCTAAAATATGTCGAGGAGAGCGATGGCTGTCACATGCGTCACACTCGTGATCGGGTGCTGCATGCGGGTCGCCGGTTTGCTGCATTCACGCAATGCACTGAAACTACTAACTTATGGCTAAAATTTAAACTAACCCATCTCTATTGTACTTGCTCTTTTTGTACAGTAAAATCGAATAATTGAACAATTTAGTTAACTAAAGGCACAGACCCTGGAGTCTGTGGTTTGTAATTTTCCAATAAAAAAAAGCTGCACGGGGTTAGTATATACAGGTTATATCTCGGTTTCGATCCATCCACCCTTTAGCCATATTATAACGTTCACATCTGGACATAGGGCTAACCCATAGATCTCCAATAAGACCGGTCGGTAGCGGCTTGCATCCAGCGCGATTCTGCGGTTTTAATGAGGTCATGTGTCTGGATGTCCTACGCTGTGCTTGTCCTCTACGTGGTCCACTCGAGAACTTTTAAATCCCATCGGTCTTCTGTCTTCCGTGCTATGAATGTGATAACAAAACCGATCAGTCGAAATCGATTCAGAGCAAAAAACGAGTCGGACAACATTAAAAACTATGAAAATATATAATTTTTAAATTACAAGACACGACGTAACGGGACTAATTCACAAATGAATTGTTACGTCGCTTCCAATCCGTCTTATTGGAGATCCAAAGAGGAGGCCTAGGTCTAGCAGTGGACGTCATATGGCGGAAGGATGGATATGGACTGTGTTGTGAGTGTATTTGTGTTAGCTTGTTATGGTATGAAGGCCTATGTTGAGCAGTGGACCTCTTACGGCTGAAAATCATGATCATTACCCATATTAGAAACAGTCAATCCAAATCAATCAATGCAATAACTTAAAATCAATTCACCTCTAAATGTTATCAAATAAATAAATCAATCAGTTAGATCTCGTGCCCCATTGGAACGTTCCAGTCGCGTGCGAGCGAGCGATCGGGCGAGTGTTTACGATCCAGCGCCGCCGTCGATTAGCTTCGTTTTCTCTAATTGGCTGGTGACATTTGGCCTACTGCTACTTTCCCATGGATGTAAGAAAGACAGGAAATAGGCAAATCAGTAGTGAGCGTCTTTTCAAGCTAATAAATGAAAGAAGATTCGGTTGTTTGAAATTTGTTATCCTAAATATTATTTTACTTTACTTTTAATTATGTTTATAGATCATTAGTAATTATGTTTAAAGATTTAGTCATGCACCTCCTTGAAGTCATTTGAAATTTGACCGTAACATTTAACAATAGTTTAAATGTCACATTATGTGAAGTTATGTCGTGCCTCATTGAAACGTTCCAGCGTCGCGTGTGAGCAACCGATCGAACGAGTGTTTACGATCCAGCGCCGCTGTCGATTATCTTCGTTTTCTCTAATTGGTTGGTGACATTTGGCCTATTGCTACTTCCCCATGGATGTAAAAAGACAAGGAATAGGCGAATCGGTAGTGAGCATCTTTTAAAGCTATTAAATGAATGCAGATCCGGATTTTTGAAATGCGCTATCCAAATGATTATTTTACTGTACTTCAAATTATGTTTTAGGTAAGTACCTAGTCATGCACCTCCTTAAAGTCATTTGAAATTTGGCCGCCATATTTATCAATAGTTTTAATGTCACATTATGTGAATTTATGTCGTGCCTCATTGGAACGTTCCAGCGTCGGGTGCGAGCGAGCGATCGTCGATCGGGCAAGTGTTTACGATCCAGGGGCTCTATTTTTCAGTACATTTCTGCACAACATTGAAGATGATATTACTGTCGTGTTAACATGAGTCGCTTAAGGACAGTTGATTTCATGGGCTGCATGATTATTTGTATTATTAGGATTTACACATAATAGGAGACAATAAGTTTTTGTGGGAGAATAATACCAAATAGAGTTTCATGGGAGATAATAGATCCCCACCAAATGGAACCCCATTTGGTGGGGATCTATATAGGAGTCACCTAACCCATGTTTTGTTTCTTAATTAATTCCGTCTACCAAAGTATAAAAACAAGTTAAGAACAGCCGTTATTAATAACATTGAAACTACTCTTAAAAGTCTCCAAACATCAAAATTAATATTATCCCAAAAATGGCAATTTTTGATTCAAGGCATTGTTTGCTAAAATCGCTCACGGCTTACACTTTTAAGACGGAGTTTACAGAGATCTTTCCGTGTACCACTATAGTTTTCTCTCTTATCTTATTTGCTATTTTTTACATCCATGTAGCTTGCTCCATGTCTTGCCCTACTGTATTTTGACGTGGAGTTGTTTACATGTTGTTTTGGTGGATTCGAGAATTAATAATTATCTTCATTACCTACTACTTTTAATGGATTTTTTCTTTTGTTTTTATTTTGTTGTACCGGTTTTAAGGATTTTATTGTAGTTTATGAAGAGAATTAGTGGGCAAACAGAAAAAATCTACAAATCTTCAAATTAATAAAATATTCATTTACCTATTTTTTCTCGTATTTTACGATCTTATCGAAAAAATATTTTTGTTTCTATCAGAATTAGTACACCAGGAGTAGCTTACCAAAATACGACGAGGTCTTCTTCAAACTACTACTTACCTGTAAACAAAAAAAAACACATTTTAGCTATAAATATAATTATTTGGACCCTTGTAATATGACAATGAAAAATTTTTTTTCAAAGGACTCGGTTTTGCATTCAGATATTTTCATACATTTTGGGTCCCGCCTACATCCACTGCCATCAATTGGTTGAGTAATAGTACGTAATTACGTTTATCATAAGGTTTATTATCCTTTGATTGAACCTATGTAAAGATGCTTTAAGTATCGTATAATACAAACATATCGCTTGTAATTTTGAAAATGATACAGGTTTTAAATTGGTTCTTATTCAGTTGACATAGAGTTGTCATAGTGTTTTTATAAGTGATAGAGACAGCAAATGTAACTTGGTGTTGTATGAGTGAAACAGTGTATCCAGTGAAGTGCAGTGCATATTTGTGGAACAGTTTATGCGGTTCACTCATTTCGTATGAAAAGCGCCTTGTGATGTTATTTCATCGATTTTTGTGACGTTTTGGTTTATTTCGATGAGTTTTGTTTGAGTAAGCATTGTTTTAGAGTTTAGTTTGTTTGATGTGATGTTAAAATAAGCTGAAGTCAATGTTAGCTAGAGTCAAAGACAGAGAATAATTATGTTAATGTAGACTTTTTTTCGGATGATTCGACATGTTTTCAGACATAAGCAGACATAAGTGTATACTATACACTACACCACACTAGCCCAATTTGAATTGGTGGATTTGTTTGAGTGCTGCACTGTTTCAGCCTTTTTAAAAAAATTTATTCAACTTGCAATGGATGTAGCTATTTATGTAAGTTCAGATGGAATCTTGCAAGTTAAAGGTGACGTCCACAAGTGGTATATTATTCAGAGAAAAATTGAACCAAGATGAAATATACATCATTTGAAAGCTTGATTTATGGGCTTCCCAAAAATATTTAATCTAGATTTTTTAACCCTCCGTTTTTTTTTAAATGTGAAAAATATATTGTATGGAAAATAATAATACAGCTTTGTATTTTTTCTAGTTTAGCAATAATAAAGTGCTTCTATCGTTATTTTACTCGCATTCGTAGCTCATTCTTCCACATTCATCTCTTAATTTGCTAAAATTATAAATTATAACCTACCAGTGTGACCAGTTAGTAGGTACAATGTGACAAAAAACACTTAAAATCTCTGTCCAATTGGTAAAAATGCTTCTATTTAACAATAATGGAGGTTACTTAACCAGGGTTGCTAGACATGAACTACCTATCGAGCCAAGTATATTTACTTATCCTAATAGATTCAAAATTATTTTTTTTAAATCGGAGGACTCTTTTTTGATTTTAACTAATGTTTAACTAACTAGCTAATAGACTCAGAAAAATATGAACTTTCTCGAAATGTAACGAGTGTTGTGGTTAGAATTTTTGATTATTATTGTCCCAGCCTCCATACATTTTGTGGACATGTCCTTCGACTAACTTTCCAGTTTCTGATTGAGCTAAAATTTTGCATGTATATGTATATTGCGTGACAATGCAGTAATATGGTACCATGGAGCTGATCTGTTGATGAAGTTGGAAGGTGGCCATAGGAACTCCTGTACTAAGAAGTTAGACCCGTCGTGTTTGGGCTATTAAAAACATAATTATGTATGTATCAGATTTATTTCAGAAGCGCTATTTTGCTCGCTGTTTTCGACATGGATCGGTTGTTACGCTTTGTCAAAAAATAATTATTTTATTACATTTTAACACGCTAAGTCTCGTTACGACACATAACTCAGGCGGCGAGGCACAAGATTCGCTCCACGAGGAGATATGGGCGCATAAACCAAATTGCGCCTTGTGTGGGCCCACACACATACACTTATTGTTATTTACCTCTGCGGGTATTGAACCTGTCTACAGCGTCATTAGAGTAGGCAGGCTTGAGGAATGACCCATAAAGAAAATTAACTAGTACAGGCCGGGTGGCTAGCCTCTTAGCTATGGAAATAGAGTCTGTAATTCGGCTAAGCCATTTGTAAGCCAGAGATAACAATTTATCGAGTCATCCGAGTTACGGTAGCTCAGTTGTAAATAGATTCGGTGACGGGGGACTGCGGGTGACATAACATCTGGACGCTACCGTGATTCAAATAACACGTTTAATTAATATAAGCATTAATTCTTTTATACGTTTTGCCGTAGATATAGCATAAATTTTAATAATCTATGGTTAAGCCATGGTAAAACCATCACAACTTTCAGCTGGCTTTAAGACCAACACCGGAGGTAGCCAATCGGTCTATATGAACTTACTTTCACTGTACCAGCCTTTTTTTTAATAGTCCACTGCAGGACGTAGGCCTACCCACGAAGGGTGAGTAGGCCATATCCAACACTGGTGTATACTGGTCCAATGCGGGTTGCTGGATTCACTTACGTCATCGATTTTTTCCACGAACATAATGCAGGTTGCCTCACGATGTTTTCCTTCACAGAAAAGCCAGTGGTGTGAAACTTTCACTATACGTACGAGTATGCATAGCACAGAGGACTGATGCCCGATAGGATCAAAAAGTTCTCAGGTAGAGACCATGTACTAGCAAGCGCAGCGTAAGACGTGCACCCACGCAGTAAATGAATGATCTCGTCAAGACCGCAGGGTCACACTGGATTCAAGTTTCTTCTAACAAATCTTTTTGGGGATATATAGGAGACTTATAGGTCTATGCCCAGCAGTGGACGTCCTACTAAAGAATAATAAGCTAAATAGCATTACTTGTAATTAAATAACTCAAATATTTAATTCTCGTACAGGTGTAATTATTAAGAGTCCTCAAACGTTCGTCGAACACTGAATTGAAATCCTTTGATGTTCAAACGCACCTATTCCAATCTATTGGATATACTTGAAATAATTACACTTAAAACCTTGTAATTATCATTTCAAAGGTAAACCATTCACTTTGACAGAGAATAAAAAAATGGATAAGATAATTTTCGTCGTGTTAAATTAACACGTTAACATTAAGATTATACTTTCGCGTGTGTTTATTCCCGCATGTTACGTGTATACGTATATTTCAAGTGTGTTATTGTGTGTTACACTTTCAAGTGTGTTATTGAACAATTTTTCGTGGCTTTACCCAGGTACAAAAAGTATATTCAAAATTAATCACCCAAATATCTGCCTGACCAAGAAACAAATCATGAATCCCCTGCATCCAAATCAGATAAAAATATAGGAGAAAAAAATACAGTGGGTAAGGGCCTCTAATAAAGAAAGAATATGAAAAAATTAATGCATAGTGAAGAGATGTTGTCTACCTAATGATCTTCTATGTTACACAAACTACAGAAACAATTTACAAATTAAATGTAATAACAGTTAGTTTTCCCAAGTCCTCATAAACTAGCGTGGGGCAACGTGTGTAATTTCGCGGAACAACTCATATACCCACGTCGCAGTCGAGGGCGCAGCCACGTAACGAGTCGACTTAGGAATCACTTGCTATGGGGCCAGAGAACTAGCTGCTTTAGAAAATTATATTGTCAATCATCTGATATTTTGTGACCAAAGATCACATAGCATAGTTTTACTAGATTACTACATATCTAACTGTTTTTCATTGTTATATGTAAATGTTACTGTGAGCTCGGACTTTCTCTGCGAGATCGAATCAGAAAAGAGGAGATCCGTATAAGAACCAAAGTTACCGACATATTGCCCAGCGGATTGGCAGGTTGAAATGGCAATAGGCAAGGCACCTAGCGCGGACGACTGATGACCGATGGGGCCGAAAAGTTCACGAGAGGAGACCACAAACCGGCAAGCGCAGCAAAGGACGTCCACCCACAAGGTGGATGGATGACCTCATTAAGACCATTAAGAAGAATGTAAGAAATGTATCAGCAAGTGGGTAACTCCACTTAGATATAGTGTAGTAGAAAGGCTATTGCAGGTTCAATAAATGTGCACACGCACGAACAAAGACACTCAACCCGCACACATACCCATAAAAACACACACACACATACGCACACACCCCCACACACACACACACACACACATACACACCCACCCACCCACACACACACACACACACACACACACACGCATACACGCACTAATTTAATACTATGGTGTGTGTTTCACATACAACGTAAGGGCATATCCAAATGTGCTAAATCTGAACTGAAATTGAAATAGCCTTTCAAGCACCATTGTAGAAGCCTAGCCTAAGAATACACTAGATTCCGCGCAAATTGGCTACTTTTTGCGTAATATCTTTGATTTTCGGTAATCCCGCCAATCACCGGGATCCCGGTCAAATTTCGACAGGGAATCAAACCCGGTCATAGCAGCCGGGATCCCGGTATTTCGGGATCCGGGTATCCCGGTATTGCATTCCCTAGTTACATAGAAGTGACGTCGTTAAATTCCACTTTAGAACTTTTATCTTTGCCATTTATTGTTTGATTGATAAAATAAAAAAAATATGTTCCATATTTTTTGATAATCTAATGGACTAATATTTTTACTATAATATTTTATGCAAGTGATAACTTCTTTAGCAGCGTTGTTCACTTTTTGGGATAGGTAAAAATGCTAGACTCGCGTCAGGACTCGCGACCAGATCCTGAAAATGCGTAAGGCGGCGCAGGGCGCGAGTTGTGATATTGTATTTTACCGCATAATTGATGGTACTTTATATCTTCAAGTTTTCACTTCTGCCGGCACTCCCGGAACGCAGCCCGTTGTTTTTTTTTACCCAGTCATCATGGCTATAGATCCTGATGTTTAGTGGCCCGCAGCACAACAGGCTCGATTCTCGCGGTAGGTAAATATTTGAAGTGCACACAGGACCGAGAATGAACCGAGTCTGTACGACGGTATCGATCACCCCCGCCTTCCCTGATTGGGGAGATTTGATTTCTATTAGGTAAATATCCCGAACGAAAATTATTATAAAAAATTGGTTGTATATAAAGACAGTTTATGGACGATATTTTTACGTGAAAATATTTGTTGAATCAATTAACTGAAACAAGCTGAACGCCAAGGCCAATCGTGCCTCTCTATCGCTTGTGCCGCGTTCTCGCTTACACGCTGGGCTCAAACGGAACATGACACTTTTTTGTGCGTGCAACCCGCTTTCGTCAATATGACGATCACGTCAAAAATATTAAAAATATTTTAAATTTTAGGTATAAATGGCAATGTTTTCTTCATGTATGTCGTGTCATAGGTTCGTTCAAGTTGATCTGATACTTCTAATAAGCAACTGCATGAGATTGTTTTCCTGCTTTATCGTTTACAACTGTATGGTTCTATATTGTTTTCATGACATCAATTCGAAAAGGACTACTTGGTTCGCATTTAATTGCGCGCAAAGTTGGTGTTTTCTATAAGGAACTTTATAAGTGCGCCGGAATTCTCTTTGCCGCGCATTTTTGAATTTGGAACAAATAAGTGCGAAGGAATGTTCTTTGCCTCGCACTTTTTGAATTTGGAACAAATAAGTGCGACGGAATGATCTTTGAATTTGGAAGTATTTGTAATGTTAGTGTTCAGCGCCAAGAAAATGAATGTAAATATACTTATAACCCGGTCAATTTAGACATTCGAAGTTACATAAAGTCCCAACAAGCTGAATTTCTGTGAAATTGTTCAAAACATAACTATAAACAATGTCTAGAAGTTCCCCATCATTCCCCTGTAAGGAAAATTTTTTATTCAAGATCAAAGGTCAAAAAAATGAGTTTTTCGCGATTTTCAGCAAAACAGTAAATTTTATCTTAAAAATACTTGGAACAAAATTGTAGATCATAAAATTATCTATAAAAAATGTATCAATCCTTTTTTTCTTACGAGCCACCGTTTCTGAGATATAACGATTCAAAAAGTTATAAAAGTTGTTATCGTCATAATATGCACACGTTTCCACGCCACCTATGAGGTAGTGTACTTAGCGCGTTTTTTAACGTGGTTTCCCCAGTAGGCCTACTCCACGGGTCAGTTGTGATCCTGTTTAATGTAAAACATATGCATAATAACGGAAATTTTCAAAGATTGGGAAAGATAAAAGCGATGTAAATTAAAAAAAGTGTTGAAGTTTATTCGTCTTATTTGTAAGTTTCAAATTCTTGTTCTTCTTCTTGTTCTTCTTCTCCTGCTTCTTCATCATCTTCATTTTGGATGCAAGCAAAATTGCGTCAATAGCGAAGTATCGCATGATACTTCGTCGGAGTCAAACGAATCCTCCATTGTTTGTGATTCAATATTAAAGCACGACCGGCCTTGACAAATTGTGCATGCCAAAGAACAAGACAGTCCGACTTTTTTGCAACCATATTTAGCACTGCATCCCTTTTTGCAGTTGCAAAAAATAGTGTTCAGCAGTTTTTCCGGCGCAGGTGGAAGTAAAGTTTGAACTGGCTCTAATATATTGTTGACCAACTTCCAACCCCAGTCTGTAGGGTCTAGCTGATAACCAAGCCACACTTGAACTTGGTTATATACTCGAAAAAGATGTTGGTGAGCAGCAACTGAGGTTGGAGGAAGACAAGCTAATTGAACTTGTTTTTTATTTTTAGTATTTTTAACGAAACATGCATATCGATGCTTATCTAAACAGGTAGTTTTTATAGGAGCTCCGTACATAGAAAGAAGAAAGCGGATGCCGTTGGTAATAACTTCTTGTTGAGTTGAATTACTCTTTTTAAAAACTTCAGCACATTGAATTAAATCTTGTTTATCAAACATTTTTAAAACTGCTGTTTTACCCCTCCTGTAAAATGCAGATATCGTATCACAGCCAGTTATTGCGTGTAAAAATAGTACATGATCTTGACACTTTACAAAAGTAAATAAACTTTTTGATGAACATATATCTGATTGATGCTGAGCTTTTCCTCAACGACCAAACAGTTACTTTTTTGCCAAAGCCATAGCCACATCACAATTATTAATAGTATTAGTTATTTTCGATTCAAGCGAGCAAAAAGTAATACACAACAATTAAATTATCTGTCATCACAAGATAACCAAGCTGAAACTAAGGTATATTGAAATATAAGGCAGATTAAAAATATATAATATATAGCAAAATCTACGCCCATCAATTTATTTATATTACATGAACTTGTTCGTTAAACTTATGTATATTTTATATTGTAAGTATAAGTTACAATGACCGATAGAAAAATATTTAAACATTTAATAAAATATATATATATTATTTAAAATATAACAACTCTAGATGTATATACGTGGCGTACTCATGCATATTATGACGATAACAACTTTTATAACTTTTTGAATCGTTATATCTCAGAAACGGTGGCTCGTAAGAAAAAAAGGATTGATACATTTTTTATAGATAATTTTATGATCTACAATTTTGTTTCAGGTACTTTTATGATAAAACTTACCGTTTTGCTGAAAATCACGAAAAACTCATTTTTTTGAACTTTGACCTTGAATAAATTTTTTTCCTTACAGGGGAATGATGGGGAACTTCTAGACATTGTTTCTAATTATATTTTGAACAATTTCACTGAAATTCAGCTTGTTGGGACTTTATGTAACTTCACTCTCATTTTTTGGTCTAAATTGACCGGGTTATTAAGTTTTTATTTGTTTTATAATTAGATACCATTTAATTTAAATTTATTTATTCTACGTTTTATTAAATAATAATAAATATGAGGCGCCATTTATTTTCTCATAGAGGTGATAAAAAGTAGAGTGTACCACTCGGGCGCAAAATATATTTTTGGCTCGGGCGACGTACTTCGAATCCCTCGCTACGTTCAGGATTTAGGCTGCTACTCTAGAATCTCTCACTTTGATCTGGATTCAAAAAAGCGCCCTCGCCTTAAAAAACATCATTTTGCTCCCTTATGATACAATCTACTATTGTTGCATGTAACTCGATACAATACGATAGATATTTTACTTATTTCACGGTTAACTAGTCCGTGATCTAGATGTTTTACTTGAGATAGATACAGCACACATTGTATAGCCATGATTTAGTACATATTAAGCTGTTAGCTATTGTTCATTGATAAATTAAAATCTTGTAGACTCTCAGAGAGTCTCATATCATCGAGAATCTTATTGTGGTCCCTATTGCCACACTGGCAAATCGTTAAATATCTATGACGAATACTTAATGCAAGATTATAAGATTTTCAGCGACATTTTGCTTGTTGGATTCCTGGTATTTTGTAAAGCGAGTGAATTAAATGTTCTCAAAATTAGAAAGAGACAAAACGTTTTTTTAAGCCATTTAGTTTTTATCTGCCAAATAATAACACTCGGCCAAAACAGGTCTCTAGCCAATTTAGCGACATCTTACGATAAAAATAACCAAAAATATTCCAACTAAACAGCTCAACAAAGACCCATCCAATCAACTACAATAAAAACTTCTGCTCAGGAACGGCCTTGCCATTTTAAGAGCTTCATTGCGATGCACGCGCCCTCGCGGCCCACGCAAACACAACAAGTGAAATTGAAATTAACTAACGAACTGAACAAATGTATGCAGCAGTAGCTTTTTTATTGGCCAGAGACTACATTGATTCCCTTTCTGTTAATTTGAGAAAAGATAAACTTGGACTGTGTACTTGAAACTTTATTTAAACTTAATGCTTCACTTTGGTTACCGGCAAGAATCACCAAGTGGGATAAGCTACGAGCATTAGTTACTGCATTGTTATTAATTAACCTATTGAAGAACATAAGGCCTACCACCACCCACGAACGGTGATTTATCTACTACTGCCATAGTTGCGATGGATCCATGTACGCATTAAGTAAATAAGCACAAATGCCATCGAATTTCTTCTTTTTAATATTATATACTACGTGACTAATCCCGCACTAAAATTACGACATAAATAAATACCTCCTCATCCCGACGTTTCGGCCGAGTTGCATCGACCGTGGTCACGGGTAGACTCAATATCACTACGCGGTTTAATTCGAACACATGTAGGTATTAAGTCTCAATCACGACATTTTGTTAAAAATATCAATGATAAACGCGCTCGTTTCATTCTGAGAAATTCTAGATGACGAATTTTATTTGTAACCTTCGGCCCGTAACGGTTAACAAATGTTGTTTTTAAACTTTCGCTATTTAAACACATTATTATTATATACTACGGCACTAATCGCGCACTAAAATTACGAGATAAATAAATACCTCCTCATCCCCACGTTTCGGCCGAGTTGCATCGACCGTGGTCACGGGTAGACTGGAATGTAGAACAGCTGGTACCGCCAATTCAATTTGAACTTGAAAAATTGTCACTATGACACACAACACTGACGGTATCTAACAATGTCCTTCTACCTACACTACGCGATTTGCATTTGTTAACAACAGGATTCCACGACGCCGACGGATTTATATAATAATTATGTGTTCAAATCGCGAAAGTTTAAAAACAACATAAATATATACCTCCTCATCCCGACGTTACGGCCGAGTTGCACCGACCGTGGTCACGGGTAGAATTTCTTCTTGTGAATTACGCAGGTTATTTCACGACGTTATCCTCAAACATTAAGAGCTAATTAAAAGTAAAAATGAAAGCCTTTCAGTGGTTATTCTTTCCAACTTTTGTAACTTGTGCGCTGCAAGTATTGAAATGGGATATGAAGGTTGAAATGCTCCGACGCAAACACCGAAGGTAATCACTGGTTAGCAGGGACAGTCTTCAAATAGGTGACTGCGCGTGGCATTCATACTTAGTGCGACAGTAACCAAATTACATAATGGAATGTAAACCCTTGCCAAGTTATACTATCCTACTAATATTATAAACGCGATTTTTTTTATGTATGGATGTACAAACACGCAAAAATTACGGAAGGGATATGATGAAAGTTTGCAATATTATTTTTTATACCTACATCAGAATAACACATACATTACAATTTGTAAGATATTACGTAAAACGAAGTTCACCGGGTCAGCTAGTAAGTTATAAGTGGACTTCGGGAAACTACAAACTCTGACACTAGAGCCACGAACACACTTTTTACAGGCTTCAAAAAGGACGAGGCTCTATGTTCGTCTGTGTGTTTTCGGTTTGTATATGTTATTGATATTTTCGCCAATTGTGAACCGATTTCATAAATTCAACAAATGATTTTAAGTTCGTAAGGGTCTTCTGAGTGTCCCGAGGTAATCCCATTAAAATTTTATCGAAATCGAATAATCGAATTGGTCTCTTCATTTATTGTTTTTAAACTTTCGCGATTTGAACATATTATTTTTATATACTACGGGACTAATCGCGCACTAAAATTACAAGATTAATAAACACCTCCTCATCCCGACGTTTCGGCCGAGTTGCATCGGCCTACGGGTCTACCCGTGACCACGGTCGATGCAACTCGGCCAAAACGTCGGGATGAGGAGGTATTTATTTATCTCGTAATTTTAGGGCGTGATTAGTCCCGTAATATATAAAAATAATGTCTTCATTTAGTGAATCAAACAGTATAAAATGTACTAGCAATGACAGAGCAGTTTTGTCAATGTAACAAAATTAGTAAAATGGCACACGGGCGACTTCACCTACGATGTTTCTCTTTTGCACAAGCTCTGAGCGATAAGGGTGACCCTTAGCATAATTATGCTAAGGGTCACCCTTATCTTATTTTACAGCAAAACACCGTTACCCAGAACATCTAGTACCATAAGAGTAAGTATATTTCAGTGGCTATTCTTCCAGATATTTCATCCTGGGTGTATGATTAGAAGGCGTGGCGGTAGACCCGTCTCAATAGACCGGGGCGGGCCGATTTATGGTGTTCCCGAGGGAACCGCCGCTTTGTTCCGCGATATGAGTTATAGACTGATGAATCTGGAGTGGCGATTCTCTTGATCGCTTTCCGAGAGTTTTTTGTTTGGGGAAAGTGGAAGCATCTAAACATCTGCTCAAGTAGTGGTTTGTATGTTTTTTTAATATTTTTTCATGTAGGAACGGCTTTATTATTTTATTTTGTCAACCAAATTCACAATATAGTGATTTGTAGAAGCTAACTCTTGTATCTGAGTGATTTATATGTTTTTGCAAAATAATTTTATCAAAATATGGTTTTTGTATATTTTTTTGTTAACTCAGTCCACGTCATAATAGAAACTGAGAGTCAGTAACGCAGGTTATCACTTTGCACAAGAGTCAGAAAACTTATTAATCCTTTACCTACTTAATATCGTTTTTGTTCCTCATGTAAGAGTTTAATTATCATTATTTTTGAGTAATAACTCAGCGTATGTTGTTGTTTTTACTGTAAAAAGTAAGCGTAAGTAAGCGTGACTCTGCTGTAGAGCACTTTTATAGGACACTTTAGCTTGCTTGGCTCCTTGGAATAAATAAAGTCTTTAAATTGATAAAATTATAGATTTTAGGAACTAAACTAAACTTAGTTTCAATTAGGTTTCAGTTTAGTTTTGTTCATGGCTAAGTTTTTAGTAATTAACCTTCTGCGGCCGACGTGGTAGTCGGACAGGCGGCGCAAAACCGAAAAACATGTTTGGCATCGATATTTTTCAAAAGATCCCTCTTTCCACCCCCCTCACCCCCGCGCTTTTAGTACCTTCGGGTCGTGGTCTCATGCATGCATTGGTTCGCCATTCGCTGTTCCACGAGACTACGTCAGTGTTAACGTATGTGTCTACTAGACTACCACATCAGTTTAATTTATATATTCATAGTGTTTCCTATATGTCACGTCAGTGAAATTCTTTGATTTGGGTCTTTTTGTTGTTTATTTTTCAAAAAGCTCACTCAAATTGTTATCAAAGTGCTTATAGTTCAAAATAATTCCAGTTCGGAACTTTTGAGAGTCATAACATGCTATATTTGTTAGAAAATAAACAAACACGTGATCGGCGATGTCGACGAAGTTGACGATGATCAAATTTATCGTCAGAAGTTCCGCACATTAAATTTGATGAAGTATTAGTCTGCAATAATTATTTGTAAAGAACAATGTACTTAATAAATATTTCAAAATAAAATTTTGAATTATTATCCAGTGTTTTTGCCCACATTATCAACACAATATCTCCAGTACATATAACGTGTAATTCAAATCGATGTATAACGTCGCGTCGCGTCGCATCGCGTTGAGTCGGGTACGATATCACGTGTCGTAAATCGCGGCGTCGACGACCAATGAATAAATTGTTCTGCAGCGGCGCTCGGCCGTGAGCTCGGACGCTTGGATGCTATTCAACGTAGAAAGAATCTTTAGATTGGTGATCAAACTGCTATCTTTAGCCTATTGAAAGCTTGCCCTAGCTAAAATCTGGTATAATATTTCTAACTATATCAAACCTGTACCTAATGTTAGGCGATCGTGAATAGCAAACTAATGTGGTGTAACGATTTTGTCTTTTTCTCGCGAATGTATCATGTTTAGCGTATGTTCTTTTGGTGAGATATTTTATATACATATATTTTTTTATGTTTATTACAAAACACTCCTAATATTTTTTTATCTAACATTGTTATTTGGTAATTACACGAAAGAGTTGATATAACTAATATTATAATATTTAGTTAAGTTACAAATGGTACATAATACATTATAATAATATAATATAATATTAAGGGAAATTTTACACACGATCTTTTACCCCATAAAAAATCCGATACATGAAAACTGCACTGAATGGAAACCAGTTTCAATATTTTTAAAGCGCTTGTATGAAACATGCATTACGTTTTATGTTGTGTCTGAATCCATTATGGCCCATCATTTTGAACATGCTAAAGGCGTTCTATTAAACTACATCTCTGGCAACGCAAAAATCGCTCGCCCATGCGCCAGAGAAGAATGGTGTTTGTAAATACGCCGCCGCGGGGTGTAAAGTCTCAATTTGTTGGATTTATTTGGAGGATAGTGTTTTATAGGTACGAGTGCGTTGTTAGGACTAACAATGCAACGTGATATATGGAAAGAGGCATGGGTGAGGATTTTTTTTTACAATTATTGCGGTGATTTGCGTTTTTTTTTTTTGGTTATTATTAGGAGTAAAATTCAGAAAATCAGGCAGCTGCTTATAGTTTAACTGGTTTTAGTTTGTACAAGCATAAGTTTTTTTTATTTTGCGGTTATTTGCGAGATGTATTCTTATTTTTGTGAATAAAATAGATTTGAGAAAGCAGTTTTGTACAAGTTATGTGCCTCTCTGTAAACAATTTATATCATTCTGGGATATTGAAATTGTGTGACATGTCTTTACGCCCATATTATTTTCTCATGGTAGCGAGCGTTTAAAGAAAAAAACCAGGAAGTTCTTATATTAGTGTACTTTTTTATCCAATAGCTTACAACCTAAAAACCACATGTATATTTGTGTGTGTTCTTTATTTAAGTATAGTATACATATATCAATAAAATGATCTTAACTGACTAAGTGTATGACATATTTGAAATCTCTCAAGATTTGAAATCTCATTAAAATGTAGCAAACATAACAAAAAGTCAAAATCCACATTATTTTGTTTACTATATAATGAAAATAATGCTGCATACACATAAAGTCTGCTTTGCGAAATGGTCGATAAAGGCGGGAACACACTAGCGCGTAATGCTTAGAATAACCATTACTTACGATTTACACCGCCGCTTCTCAGCGTTACGGTTATCGTATTCATAGTTTTTACTATTTGTTTGAGATTATTTTCTTATTTATATACGAATGCTTCAAAATTCCCGTGAAAAAAAAAGATAAAAGTAATACAGGTCTGATTAACACTGACTGACACAGTCTGACTAAAGAGTAAACAATTACAAGTTGCTCATACATAATGCGGGCTTCGTTCAATTTGACTTGACCGCATACAGTGTGTCAAATCCTTTTAAGTCTAAGTTTATCAACTAATACCTACGAGTAATTGGGCCAGTGCCCGATTTCGAGAGTAAATGTCTTTACGACTAATAAAAAGACAACCTGCCAAAAAAACCGGACAAGTGCGAGTCAGGCTCGCTCATTGAGGGTTCCGTACAAACACGTTAATATAATAATTAAAAACCTGTTTTAGCATGTGCTAATGAAGTTCTTTTATATGGTACGAGTACCTTACATGATACGATTTACTCACATTGAATTTTTAATCCATATTTTGTGAATTTTGAAGCCCTATTTTTTGTGATTTAAATAGAAATGTACAATTTTCAGATTTATTCCTATATGTGTACTCTGAGACAATGCTTCTCGCCAAATTTCATAGTTCTATGTCAACGGAAAGTACCCTGTAGGTTTTGATTTTTGTGAGTGCGAAATATGCGGTTTTTTACGACATAAACGGCTCTAACTTTTTTAAACGACAACTGAGAAGTTTTTTTTACACATCTGCAAGAAATCATAGATATACGTATACAGTTTAAATTTCAACTCGATATCTTTACGCGTTCTCGAGATAAAGAGCCTTGACATACACACAGACGGACAGATGGACAGAAGGACAACAAAGTGGTCCTATAAGGGTTTCGTTTTTTCGTTTGAGGTACGGAACCCTAAAAAAACACTTTGACCATATTATAACTCGTATGTCCAGTTTCAGGTTATTTTTTGATTACACAGAAAATGTTCTGTTAATAACAGAATTCAAATTAAATTTATTTTACTATGCTACGCAATAATCCTAAACTAACTCTAAATCCTAATACGGACTTGAAATCTTAATATTTACTTGGTTTAAATCTTAATATTAAAATTTCTACTATAAAACTGTTCATTTTAATTTAAAACGCAAGTAACCAAGCTAAACTCAACGTTAAACTTTCAACCAGTATCAAGTTAACCATTCCAAGGCCAGTGGACCGTCTCTATTACCGGATAATCCCGCATCCATAGTCATAAATCATAAGTTATACAGCTACTATATAGCCAGTATACAGCCACTGTACAGCCTACATATTGCTGCCGGCTTGCGCCATTGTAGCGAGTCCATTCAGCCGAGAATGCAGTGATTTATGCGATGTGTACTACGCTTTAGATGAGTAAAATGAGTATTATGAATCTGGTTATTATTATTGTGAGATAAACATTTTAATATTTGTTATTTTTTTAATAAACGTAATTACGAAAAAAATATTATTAAGGGTAATTAGGTGTCAATCACCTTAAGCTAAGCGAAATTCGGCACGGTCAGCCCTCGGATGGGTGACCGCGGGTGGCATTTCCAACTAAGCGCTGTGAGCTATGACTCGTTTTGCCATGTCAGAGGCCTTCGAGCAGCTTAAAAAACTTTGACACCAGGGCCAGTCACCTGGCCTATACAAGCTAACTTTATTATTGTCATCATATCTGGTGTTTACTACTATTCGCCGTAGGCCTTCCCCATTGTTTCCAGTAATATTGCTTGTATTGTATGCGGCTCACATTCAGTGCATATCTAGATTTATACTCAGGATCGTAATTCTGTTTTTTGCCTCGTAGATAGACGTCCTACGCTGCACTTTCCGATGTGTGATCTCTAGTTGAGGATTGTCTTGTACTTTAAACAATTATTAAAAAAACAACGCAACATCGACTTCACCGTGTATAGAATTCGAATACTTTGCACGAATCGATGTTACATTCATGTACATTATTGTTAATTTATCAAAAATGGCTTAGCTGATTTTGATAAAATTTCCACAAGTAGGTAGTTACCTCAGGAATACAGGTACCTACTAGAAGTTAAAAAAAATCGGACCACAATTGGTGAAAATATCGACGAACATACACAAACAAAAAAAACATACAGACGAAAATAGTATTTCCTGCTTTTTGGAAGTCGGTAAAAATTACGTTGCATTAGACAATTTATAATCTACAAATTATGTGTATTGTATTACGACCGTTAAGTTTGCGTAAGCGTTCAGATAAATACATCGATAGCATTGGTAGATTCACTAACGCAGAAGCCAGCGTAGTAGATATAATATGTTCCAATGTGCCATAAGCGCAGACCATGTTCAACGTAAACGTAACAGAGACTCATATAACGCGATATAAAAGCTTTAGGTATCTTAAAAGCAGTCATTCAATTTGATCCAAAGTGTACGAGTATTTCAATTTGCGAAGACTGTAATTAACAAAAGAAATTGTGAAAAGTTCGTCTCAATAAAGATTAAAAGGCTTTATTTAATAAGGTATCAATTAATTATCTTGTCCTCGGCGCTGTAATCAAATTTAGATCAGAGGATCTGAGGCTCAAAGAACCAAGGGGCTTCTCAAAATGTAATTAGAAATCAAGAAGCTGTTTCATAGTTGGTGCGAGTTACTTGATACTCGTATTTGAATCGACACGTGTTCGAAAATTATAGAAAAAAATACGTCAAATATAGAATGTATAGCCTTGTTTGATGATCACCTATTTTATTTAAGGATTTAAGCACACCGCGGAAGGCTTTGGCGTCAGAGACACATGTTATTTTTAAACTTTATTTGAGCACATTATCCTACTACGATTATTCGGGACTTATCGCGCAATAAAACTTGAGATATTAACTAATATATAATAAAGACCGCGCATTCAGTTTGGAAGAAAAAGAGGTACTTTACCTTTTTTTTCGTCTTCCGACGTTTCGACCAAGTTGCATTGGTCGTGGTCACGGGCATACTGAATGCGCGGTCTACCACTCAAATTGATCTGTCACCGCGACACATCACACTGACAGTGTATGTAAAGTTCTTAATACCTATACCACGCAGTTTGCACTTATTGGCTATAGGATTCCACGACACTGATAGCATAGTTTTGTTATTTAGACCTATGAAAGCCAATCAACGGACAAAAAAAACTTTTATAAAAATATTGTATAGTTTACAGTCTTAGTTCAATAAAATCGTTTTCATTTCCAATAGGTACAACATAATCGTTCTAGACCAAACTCCCGATAAAAAACCGAAACGTCAGTTCTTATAATATAAACATATAAGTCATATCTTCCGATACAGTAGACTTCTCATCAAAAATATCTATTTGAGCCAAATATGGGTGTTATTTGCCGCTCCATCAGGCAAGGAGTCACATCAAACGCAGAGAAATTGTCGAAGACCGACCGACGCGTTTGATAGAAATAATATATTATTTGATAGAATATTATTTCATACTCCCCCGCAGTTCGGGAGCAATCGAGAGGAAACTTGTATCAAATGTTTGAATAAATTTTGTTATGTGCGGTTAGGGCCGATTAGAAATATTTTACGAATAGTTACTGACTTTCGATACTTATTGAAGGCGTTTAAAACTGACACCAAGGCTGAGACCCGGTCTATAAGAACTTACTTATATTACTGGCTGTCGCTTTATAGGTACGGTGCTGCTTTTCAGAGGAACATAATATTATTAATCTTCATTAAGAACAATTTTGTTAAGGGAGCAGCCCCAAAATCACCAAAAAAAATCATTTGTATGTAATATTTGTACCGACTAAAAGTTTCATGATGTTCGATGGAATTTACAATGGAATGGAATTTTAAAGAACAGCTGATTCTTCTATTGGAAATCCATAGGGGAGGCCTATGTCCTGCAGTGGACGTCTCACGGCTGATGGATGGATGGATGATGAATGAATACAGACATCTACAAAATTAATAATCAGTTGTCTGTCAAAAAATCTAATAGTTAAGAATAATTTTAGATTACACTAGTTTTCACTTTTTTGACCGACGAATCGGAGGAGGTACACAATTCGACGCGTATATTTTGTATGTGTAACCACGCATGACTTTTTACTTAGTGGTCCGATTTCAATGTTTTTTTATTGTAAGGAGTATACTTCAAAATAGGTGCCAATTAAATTTTATGGAAATCGGCTGAGCTATTTTTGATAAATCAACAATAATGTAAAAAATGCTACATCGATCCGTGCGAAATATTCGCGAATTCTGTAAGCGGTTGAAGTCGGTCATGCTATTTTTTTCGAAAAATAATTATTTAAACCTAGAAAAACCAACCCAATAAAAGCTAATGAGATCATCTTCTAGTACATTCATTAACTAACGCGATTAATTTTAACAAATAAAAAACAAACGATAAAAAGCATTACAAAAGTAATAAACAAAAATACAATCAATTTAACTCGCCGCTAAGTCGTTAAAATATTTCGTGTCGTTTATAAGAAAAGGTCCACAAAAGTCTAGCAATTTGTGAAAAAGTGTCAAAGTTTGGGAGTTTATACTGATCATTTTGTTTCTTATGTCTATTTATTGACAAATTGTATACTAGCTTTTCCATTTGGTCTGCTCGCGAGAAATTTTTTACCGACTATCAAAAAGGAGGTGGTTCTATGTTCGTCTGTATGTATTTTTTTAAGTATATTTGTTGATATTTCGCTAATTATGAACCGATTTACAAAAAAATCGAAAGGGTACAGGTACTTCTAAGGTGTATTTTAATTGTATCGAAATCTGCTGAGCCATTTTTGAAAAATCAACAATATTAAAATTACTACATGGATGACCTACATTACTACATGGATGACACATCGATTCGTGTGAATTATTCGAATTCTGTACACGGTGGAAGTCGATTATGCCAGTTTTGGCAAATATCTTAGAAAAGTACGGTCATCGTCAAAAATATTGACATCGTTGACAATCTACTAAAAGTATGGAACAGCTGAATTTTATTTTACAATTTCAAAGTTGGTCATATAGTTTTGTTCATAATTTATTTACTTATTTATCCATTGCTTGCCGCATTTACAGCGTACGCCAAGGCATGCGACAAGCTAGCTATTTATACTACAATTTCAACATTCTACATTAAACAGTTCAAAAGATAAAATAAAACATACAATAATAAAAATAATGTCAAAGTAAAATAAAAATAATTAATCATAATTCGTAGAAACAAAATTAAATTAAATGTCAGAAAAAAAGTTATACTTAATGAAAAGAAAAAAAATTTTGATGCCAAAACACAAAACATTACAATAACTAAACATTAACTTAAAAAACTGATAGTCACATTCATAAATACAAAAAACTTTACCAAAAATATGTCAACGTCTGGATGTTGAGCAATAAGAACATTGAGCAGAGAGACGGCCTGCGCTGTGGGAGCAGACTAGGACGTGAGCGTGCGCGGCGTCGCGAACAGGCGTCCCTGCGAACAGGCGCCGCGCGTGCGGTCGCCGTGCTCGCTCCGGCGGCGTGACGAGCGCCAGGCGCGACAGACACTCAGGATTATCAATTTTATTCTGGAGTAACAGGTAAAAGTGCAACATTATAGCGCACTTACGCCTGAGCTCCAGTGATAATGATAAGTGTTAGGTATGTATATACTTCTAACTTAGCACCTTGAAAAGTTACTTATTCATATTTTGTACGAATACATTTTAAACTCGACAAAATAATTCAAGTAATAAATAATTTTTAAATTGGTAAACTGTTCATAAGAATATTTGCATTCATAATTTTACATCAAAGAGACTAATAAAAAGCCCCTTATAATATGGACATTTAATAAGGAAAATATTACAAAAACAAATTATATCAACTTAATATTAAAGATCACTCAAAACAGGAAAATCGACGAAAACATCGTCTTCGAAAAAGTCCTACATTAAGCTTTTAATTTTCCGATCCCCTCCGTCGTGATGTTTGCAATTTCCTGTACTTTGAAATTGAGAATAAATATTATTTAAGATAATATCCTGTCCTGGAGAGAAAAATTTAAACTAGCGGGGTCACGAGTTGGGGTTTGTGTGCCGGGGCCCTCAAACAGAAATAATGTTTTATCGTTTTATGCGTCTTTCGTATTTTTACCGATTTCCAAAAAGAATGAGAGGTAGTACTGTTAGTATTTTCATCGATATTTTTGCCAATTTGTTTTAAAAAATGTTTAGCATTTAAATTTTTTGACCGACGAAACGGAGGAGGTTCTCAATTCGACGCGCATATTTTTTTATGTGGTTACACATAAAGCATAACTTTACATAGTGGTCCGATTTCGATTATCACTTTTTTATTGGAAAGTATATTTTGAAGTTGATCCCATTCAAATTTTATCGAAATCGGCTGAGCCATTTTTGATAAATCAACAATAATGTGAAAAATGCTACATCGATCGATGCGAAATATTCGGGAATTCTGTCGGTCATGCTATTTTTTGCAAATAATAATTACAACTGAGCCGTGGTGGTCAAGAGGTAGTGACACCCGCCTTACAATCGTGAGGCCGTGGGTTCGAATCCCCGGTCCCGTACCAATGAGTTCTTTGGAATTTATGTACGGAATTTCACTCCACTGGCTTTTCGGTGAAGGAAAACACCGTGAGGCAACCTGCATACGTCCTTAGAAGAAATTCGATGGCGTATGTGAATCCACCAACCCGCACTGGGCCAGCGTGGTGGATATGGCCCAACCACCCTTCATGGGTAGGCCTACGTCCTGCAGTGGACTATTAAAAAGGCTGGTACAGACAATTACAATCAAAATCGGCCGAGTAGTTTTTGATAATGCATAACAATAATGTACATGGATGTCACATCGATTCGTGCAAACAATTCGAAGTATGTTCACCGTGAAGTTGGTGTTGCAATTTTTTTTTTTAATAATTATATATCGTCTTTATTACAGTCATTTAAACCACTAGACATTTCATTATTTACATAGTATTCTCATAGATATCTGATAGGTGTTGGGAGCGGATTGTGTTCAATATGATCTTGCGGTCTCAAAAACATCGTTAGTCTATCGCTTTACACACTGTTACAGTTATCATAAAACGTTGAAAAGTATGTGTGATAAATTTTTATTTATATTTCAACCAAAAAAGCATTAAACCCTTTTATTTTCGAAAAAATTCTACCACTGGAAATATAAGTTATTAAAGTAGAGATAATTGTTTGACGTGGATAAAGTCAGGGCAGGCTGTTAGTTCATAACTTAATTGGACAAAACTGCGACTTCTAATTACTATAAGGACGCACTTCATCACGTAATAAGATACCGAGGGTAGTCCCCGCGTGCGAAAGTGCTCTTACGTATTTTACGATCTATTAAAACAGCCGGATGGTACGCAGTATCCTGACAAAAAATCTGCCGTCAGCGCTATTAACGCCCGTTTCGTGAACGCTCTCTAGTTTGCTCGGCGCCGCGCGCGAATGCTGCGCGGGCGCTCAGCACGCTGGCCGCCGCGCGTGCGCCCGCCGATCAATCACTGCGGTTTCGTAGGTTTAGCGCGGATGAAGTGCATCGTATTGTAATGTCGCGAATACCGCCGAAACCATCAAAAGACATATACGAGATGTCAATGAAATTAATAAGATTAGTGATTAAGTCCTTAGCCCCAGTATTAGCCGACCTATTTAATACTTGTATAAGGGAAGGATGTTTTCCGAGTCCTCTAAAAATCAGCAAAGTGTCGCCATTGTATAAGGGAAAAGGAAAACGAGAAAGCATAGACAGTTATAGACCGGTCTCTATAATACCCGCGGTAGCTAAAATCTTTGAAAACGGATTGAGCACTCGACTCGGAGATTTTTTATCAAACACTAATGCTTTATCCGATCGGCAATACGCTTATCGAGCGGGGCGCTCTACAACATCACTTACGCGTGAGGTGGTACGACGCATCATTTCAGCCCGAGAGGCCAGGTGTAAGCAGCAGGTGGCGATTCTGTGCTGCGACCTATCGAAGGCGTTTGATGTCGCAGACCACGCCGTGCTAGCTGCTAAATTGCTGCACTACGGAGTGGCGGGCCCGGCTCACGCCGGTTTGACGGATCTGATGCAGGGAAGGTCGCAGGTGGTGGTCGCCTGTGGCGGCGTGCACAGGTCGGATCCGATGACGTCAGAAATGGGTGTGGCCCAGGGGTCCTCCGTGTCCAATATAACGTTCTCCTTGCTCCTGAATGACCTGCCCGACGCCATGCCCGAGTCCGACGTGCTGATGTACGCGGACGACGTGGCCGTGGTAGTAACGGCGCCGACAGTCGACGCTCTGGAGCGGAGATTGAACGACACGGCCCTCCAGCTGTCTGAGTGGTTCCACACGAACGGTCTCGCTCTGAACATATCAAAAACTCACTTCGTCCAATTTAGTCTGTCGGGTAAGGCCGTAAGACCTTTATGTGTACTGGTGGATGGAGTGAGGATAGAAGAGCGGAGTACGACTACGTTCTTAGGGTACGAGATCGACCGAGGACTGACGTGGGATGCTCATATAGACAAAGTCTGTGGTAGGCTGGGAAGCGCATGCTTCGCTTTAAGCCGGGTGGCAAAGGGTAGTTCCACAAGAGGTAGCGCGAGCTTGCTACTTTGCCACAGTGCACTCGCAGCTGCAGTATGGGACGGAAATATGGGCTAGAGCCGCGGATTGGCAGCGAGCGTTCATTATGCAAAAACGTGCGGTGCGGTGCATCGCGCGCGTAGCATGGGACACTCCAGCTCGCCCATATTTCAAGAAATTAGGAATCCTCACACTAACAGCCATCTTGATTTATCAAGTGGCGGTGTATGCCAGGATGAACTTGGCGGCGTATCCAGAGCGGGGCTCCGCGCACAGATACCCCACCCGGCACAAGCATAAGCTGCAGGCCATCCCCCACTCCCTCGAGAAGTCATCTAAGCTGACTCACGTCATGGCTCCGACCGTGTATAATACCTTACCTATAGAAATAACATCGGCAACAAGCTTACATTCTTTTAAAAATAAATTGAAAAATTGGCTTATCGAGCAATCTTTCTATAGGTACGACGAATTTTATAAACGTTTGACATAACTCAATATTTGATTTAATTCGTATTTCTTTATTTATGACATTTGTATTCTTATTGTTGATTTGTTTTTGGATTGAATTTTGCTGACATTGTATTATTTAATTTATTAATTATTATTGAAATTGAATAATTTTATATTGTTAATCTATTACATCCAAAGATTACATAATTGTAATGAATGTATATCAGTTGACGTGTAAATTGACATTTTACCAATAAATGACTTATGACTTATGACTTCTTCTGTTTCCAATTCTGCTCAGTGCAATTGAATTATTTTCCATATCTAATTTTTTAAAACTTTGACGAATTTTCGATAAAGTCTTATCTCTATCATCTATGAATATAGCAGCTTCTTGGCAATTTAAACTCAGATACTCCAGATGAGCTATTATGCTAGTTACGTCATTACGCTAACAGGCCGAATGTAAACAAGCTGTAATCGTCGTTTAATCCCCCATAAGCCTATTGTCCACGCCCAGCGCCCACTGGTGGGCTGATGGGCTCTACAATGCAATGGACGGTTTTGTTCCCGACCTCATTCAAAGGCTGTAACTTGCCTAAAAAGCTTATTGATTGACTGCGCCATTGATTGACTGAGTGGTTACACAATACACATGTAGTTTTTGCTGATACTTCACTATCAAACGCGTACAAAATTCGAATAGTTAGCTGGAATTGATGCAAACAATTTTTGATTATTGTTGATTTTTCAAAAAGGCTCAGCCGAATTAGATAAAAATTAAATTGTACTAACTTTGAAGTATGATCTGTCAAACAAAAAAGTTAAACATGGAAGTCATTTTCTAAATAGGTTTATATTTAAAAAATAAAAGAAGAAATGTAAGACAAAAGTACCAGGCGCTCAGAACAAAAAAGAGCCCACCTATTTTTTCAATAGTGTCGGCTGTTGTCATCTATAGGACCTCAGTTTCCTCAATGAAGATGATTTCCTCACATTGTGTGATAAAATGACTGTACAAACCTTGCCACAACTATGCATTGATGGACTCTCGTATGTGTAAATAAATAAATATTTGAGAACATCTTACACACGGCCTCTAACTCTTTTTTTTTTGTACCAGGGGAAATCTTTTAAAGATACCACCGCACCTCGGGACAAGCGGGTGGTTATGTGGGAGTCCCCGCCCATTGCTGGACGGTATACGCACCAAAACCCCTGGGTGTTCCGCCACTGCGCTTGGTGTCGGGGCTACGGGCACGCTCTCGCAGTCTTCCGCGGCACCCGACAGCGCTGGCCCAAACCGAGCCCCACCTCGGAGCTTGCGCTCCCTCCAGAATGACGACGTGCCGAACACCAGGCACATCGTCATCTCCCACCTGGGACCAACCAGCACTGGGCGTCGGACAGTACCCGTGTCCGACAGCCCTGGTCCCAATGCAACGGGTCGGTTGAAGTGACGGCCACTGACCCTAAACTAAGCAAAGCTTGTGATATGACTGCCAGAGACAGAAATACTACATATACTTGTTTTTAAATGCATACTTATATAGATTAGTAACTTTATAATACCCAGACACAGAGCAAACACATCTAACCCACGCCTCTTTGACCCAGAAGTTAGGGTCACTAACCACTGAGCCACCGAGGAGGTTATGGCTTCACCTCGGCCCACAATTCGCGTACGTTTATCAATACCTGTGTTGCTGGCCGCTGCAGTAATGTAGGTACTATTTCTGAATAATATTGTAATCAGAGTGTCAAGTGGGAGATTTGCAAATCAAATCGAATTACTTTTACGTCGCGTTGACCGAGCGCGCCGTGCACACACGCGAGCACATTGACACACACGCTTGAATTAGCCAATCACAGACGTTGCCGCGCTCGTGTTCGGTCGGTTTGGCGCTCATTACATTACCGTAAAAATACTCACACTTAGCTATTCAGTTTTCTGTACGTGACACAAGATGGCGCTGTGCCATTTCTATAGAAATCACATCGAACGTTAACGCGATCGAGCTCGAGCGAAAATCTCGCACTTAGCCCTCAGCAGGCCAATCGCGTTAATTTTAAACAGCTGCGTTCCGTCTGTAATCCAGTTAAAGTTCGGTTGAAATTGTAGTTAAGTTTCGATTCAGCGTTAAAGAATTCGGTATTGCGCTAAACTTCATACACCGATCGTTCATTTGACAGCGGTTACGTTCCAATTCTGATTGAGCTGCGTTTCAACTTTTGTCAAAATCATTGGCGCGATACGAAAATAGACAAAAAGTTGAAGCTCGGTTAAAGTTCAATTGTGGTTCAGCTGTAATTTTTTAGTGCGATTGGCCTGCTGACATTTTTCTGGGGACACGATCTATGATTATACGCTTAGCGATTGAATAGCTACTAAAGGTACGGTATTTCTCAACGCGACTTTACAAGAGCCTTCTATATATTATGTACAAATTACTTATACTCGTATGTATAATTAGTGGAGAACAGTTTTCGCACAACAATAACCCGTAGCAGTTAGCATATCATTAACCTCGCGGGCAACGAGCTGTTAGCTGTAATTGGTGATAGCCGATACGTATTTAGGTATTAACTGTAGTTAGCAGTTAGCTCAGAGCTACGAGATCTGATACCGAGGTAATGTTGAGTGGTTTGTAGTAATTGCTGTGTGTGAGGATGCTATTGCGGTGTATTGTGGCTTTTCAGCAAAAGTTTAGGTAATAAGCTGAACGGGGATGAAATAGGACATAATTATTATAAGAGAGTTTACTGTAGGGCCAAACCAAATTAGGAGAGAAAAAATCAGTTGATTAATTTTTTTTTGATTCCGAGTTACAAGTTTGTTTCAGAGTTGTTATTTTCGAATTTCATGTCGGCTAAGTACAAAGAAAAAATTGGATTATGATGATGGTTTTTTTGACAATTCACTCCCTTTCGGGTTAATAGATACCTACATACATTCCTTCAGAATAACCCTGTACGAGTATAGGGAAGGATGATGTGACCAATGTTCAGTTCAAGAGTTATTTTAGTAATATTTTTTGGGGTTCCGTACCTCAAACGGTAAAAAACGGTGCCCTTATAGGATCACTTTGTTGTCCGTCTGTCCGTCTGTCCGTTTGTCCGTCTGTGTGTATGTCAAGACTCTTTATCTCGGTAACGCGTACAGATATCGAGTTGAAATTATAACTGTAAACGTATATATATATAGAATCTTGCAGTTGTGTAAAAACTTCTCAATTATCGTTTAAAAAAATTAGAGTCGTTTATGTCGTAAAATACCGCATATTTCGATACTCGCAAAAATCAAAACCTATAAGGTACTTTCCGTTGACTTAGAACTATGAAATTTGGCGAAAAGCATTGTCTCAGAGTACACATATAGGAATAAATCTGAAAACTGTACATTTTTTATTTAAATCACAAAAAATAGGGCCTCCAAAATTCACAAAATATGGGTTCTAAATTCAAAGTGGAGTAAATCGTATCATGTAAGGTATCATATAAAAAACTTCATTAGCACATGCAAAAACCGGTTTTTGATTATTTCAACAATGTGTAATTTTCGATGTATGACGGGAAAAGGGAAAAAACATTTTTTTTGTCGATTGTTATAATATAGAGATTTTATCAACTTACTTCCCAATTTGGTGTCGATTGGCGAAAATATCGATTGCCTACTTACACAAAAAATAATTCATATAAATATGGACATAGTACTGCTTACCTCCTCTTTTTTGAAAATTGGTTAAAAAGGGCGAAGGCCGGTCAATTTCCGGTGGACCTTTTACAGCCATATCGGGCTGTCAGCTGCATTGGCCCTCGCAGCTTACGAATATTCGCGGAGGACAACGTTTTATTAAAAAGAAGCTTGGACGGACGGCGGAGAAAAGATAGGTCTAAGTAGGTATATAAAATGTTTCTCTAGCTTTTCTCGGCAGTGTTGCCACCTTAGCCCTTTTGGGGCTAGATCTAGCACTTTTTACTGTAGGTGAACTCGTTGTTTAATGATTCAGCCTGTAAAGGGCTATCTAGCCCTTTTTTGCCCTTTTCATTTTCTTTTTTCATTTGGGCCATTTTATCATTGCAATATCGAACATTCGGGATTTGTGTCATAGACTATTGATTAATTTCTACCTATGTGTTTTATAGTCTTCTGTCGTATCAAAACACAATTATTTCATTGGTTGTTGTGTCAATTGACAACATTTCAAATTTTTAACATAGTAATATTTATTTATTATTTGAAAGAATATTGCAAAATAACATATACGTATATTTATTTTTCCAATACGACTTATATTTGCCGTAAAATTAAGTTTTGAAAAGTAGCTTATTCTAAAAGGACGTAACTGCAAAACTTAGGACTCATAAACAATTTTACTGAAGCCACATTAGAAAAAAATAGGTGCTAGCGTTGCTGTCACTATCAATGCCAATCAATCCGTCACAATTCACAAAAAATAGGCCGGGAGGTCAGCGCAAAAAGTCCACTATGTACCGCGGTATACTATGGGCAGAAAAATATAAAAAAAGTTTAACAACTGCCAATCACCTGAAATATAAAACAGGGTTTGCCATACAGACTTTAAATTAGCACCACTTAAAAGAAGAAGAATAAGTACCTAGTACTAGTTCCAAGATACTTTTAAAAATCAAACGGATTATTCCACCAAATGCTAGGGAAACCAGCTGACTGACTCCAGGGTATTGATGTACACCATTTTGATAACTTAATACCAATAATTCAGCTTTCGGAAAGTATTTGCATTTTTTGCGTTTACCTCTCGGGCTAAAGCAAAATAAGTAATTTGAAAATGACAGTGACATTTTATTTTTAAACTACATTTTATGTGTCAACACTGTCAGTGTTAACTGTAATTTTATATTGCTAGTATTTTTTTATCATTGGCATCTGAACTTTTAGTATAAATCCCGAAACGGCTTTGGTGAGAGTTTTTATCTAATATCTTTGCAGTTACTGCACTAAAAATTTTGGAAAAATAAGCATAATTATCAACATCCTGATATCTCGAAATAGTTTTGAAATTTCATAGCTTTGTGAAATATGAAAACTTGCCATAAAATTCAGTTAAATTTTGAAAAATGGTATTGTGGGTTCAAATTAAAATAATAAAGCCCTTTTTTGTTAATTTCTGCTCTATCTAGCTCTTTTTAGCTTCTTCAATAGCCCCAATTACTAAAAACAAAACTAAGGTGGCAACACTGCTTCTCGGGTAGCATGGCAAAGAGATGAAACCATTTAATCCACTTTCAACGTCAGTTGTCAATCCATACTTTATTTCCTCTTCGAAGGGATATATCGGTCGAAAGACAATTTGTCCTTTTGCCATGCTATCCGTGTGTTATTGCCAAAACTCTACAATCCGATTGTTTTGTGATAACGTAGTTACAATGGCGACCTGAAATATTTTAGTTTGTAACTGGGTAACGAGAAAAGAGAATTTTTTTTTGTAACCGGTTACAAAACACGGTTACAAACGCAACCGAAAGGGATTATCCCTGGAATGAAACAAATTTTGGTAAAACATTAATTCTGGCTCCTTCTCGCCTCAGTGGGACAACTCAAAGAGCCGGAGCCGCGGCGGAGGCTGCAGAAGACGCTAAGCGGCGCAAATACGCATCACTCGCGAGTGAATATGTATTTTCGCCGCTTAGCGTCGAAACTTTTGGTCCGTGGGGTCCAGCCCTAAAAAAATTCTTCATGACAATTTCGCCAAAGCTTGTTGACGCTGCTGGTGACAAGAGAGCTGGCTCATTCCTCGCACATAGAATCTATTTAACCATTCAGCGTGGGAATGCAGCCAGCGTTCTTGGCACCCTACCACACGGACACAGTATTTGTTTCGATTTTTAGCCTTTTTTGTACATAAGTAGGATATATTTATATAGATATAAGGTAGTTAAGAATTAAATTTCTATGTTTTTTAAGTTATGTAAATAAATATTATAATTCTGTAACATTAATCATTTTTTCGGAATTTTGAAAAATCAAACATTTATGGGCTAGACGACGACGAGCATATTCTAAAAATATCATTGTACTTATCTTTATGACCAACTTTTACTATACGTAAGTAAGTTCGTATAGGTTGGGTGGCTAGCCCTGGTGTCAGAGTTTTTAGGCTGCCTGAAGGCCGAACTTTTACTATGAAGCAAACCCTGAATTTGCGGTCCACCGTCTAAGTAGACGCTATATTTAAGACCGCAAGTTAAGCTATAAAGTAGGTAAGTTTACACACAAACTTTCACAAAATATTGACAGTCGCAAAATCACCACAGATAATGAAAATCAAACACCATTAGTCACCTCATGACTCCAGTCTGGAATGATGGATGCATTTTGAATTGATTCTCTCGCCGCTGTCCACTGCATTAGTAACGGGACACCCTGTATCATCCATCTTACGGCTGTTTACTTTACATTAACTTAAATAAGTTGTACGTGTGGAAATACTAATAAATCTTTAAAAAGACAATTATTTTTCGCGATAAATGGCATGATCGACTGAAACCGTTTACAGAATTCGCAAATATTTCGCACGGATCGATTTGCATTTTTCATATTATTTTTGATTATCAAAAATGGCTCAGCCAATTTCAATACATTTAAATGGGACCAATTGTGAAGTATACTCTTTCCAATAAAAAAAATATTATTACAATCGAACCACTATGTAAAAAGATATGCGTGGATACATTTATAAAAAAATGCGTCGAATTGAGTACCTCCTCTCCGTTTCGTAGGTCAAAAAGTTCGTAAAGACCAGATAGCTGGTGTAAAAGTTTTTACGCCATTTGAAGATCTCAGACACTTTTAGAACAAGAATAAAACTGGACAAGTGCGAGTGACGCTTTCACACTGAGAGTTCTGTACGAATCCTGAAATTTAGACAAAATTGGGAACAAAGTTGTTAAAACCTCAGAGCGTAACTGTAAATCATCGACGAAAAGGATTTTTCTTTTTACTTTTCTTGAAGGTTCCCTAATGTTTCACAAACATTTTTTTTGGCAAAATATTACTTTAAAACCAACTAATCGTATAATATTCGTTCTAAAACATTGAATATTACAAGTGTTAATTTAACAAACAACGTTTCGTATATTATTTATTTATAAAATATATCGTAGTTACAAATGTTTCATTTTACAAACCATCTTTATAAGCTACTTAAAGCAAACATTTCACTTAGACAATATATCATACTCGCTTCGCTCGCTCGGCTCGTGCGTTGTTTGTCATGTGATACTGAACCTACTTTTTGTTTCACACCTAATTTAGAAAAGCGATTTGTTTCTGGCACTTCGCCGGTCGCTGCCGCGGCACTTTAAAAGGTGCTCCCATTTCAATTTTACCGAAATCGGCTGAGCCGTTTTATATAAATCAACAATAATACAAAATTGTATGCACTAATTCCAGCGAACTAATTGAATTCTGTACGTGATTGACTATTTCCGACGCTCTTGCTTGAAGTGTTTACGTTTTACTAATGTACCTATACAGCATTGGTGGAGTCATCCTCTTTAAGTTTTGTTCGAACCTCAAAAACGCAGACCGACCCTGAATAGACTCTGCTAAAAAGTTCTACAACATAAACCCTGCACCTACATTACATCCGAACGAGCAGTTTTTGCACACGCGTGTATATTTATGTAGATAGAGTATCGCATGCCGTCGAGGCCTTATCTAGTTTCACGGTTGGTCGCCGCCGCTTTACGATACATGTCGTATCGATACATCGACTAGAAAGAATGGTTACATTTCACTCTGTTTGCTTGCACAAAAATATAAGTTAGTATATAGTACGTAGTACGTACCTATCTATGATACAGAAATTCAAATTCAAAATTATTGACCGTTGAGGCGGAGGAGGTACTTCTTAATTCGACGCCTATATATATATTTTATGCACAACCAAGCATATATTTTCACATAGTTGTCCAATTTTGATGATTCTCTTTTCATTGGAAAGAGTATACTTTGAAGTCAGTCCCGTTTAAATTTGATTAAAATCGGCTGAGCCATTTTTTGATAAATCAACAATTATGTGAAATCGATTCGTGCGAATGTTCGCGAATTCTATCACGGTTGAAGTCGGTCATGTCATTTTATACGAAAAATAATTATTTATTGTCACAAGTTTCAAAATTATACTAATGCAGACACTTTGCCCAACCTGGGTACAATAAAGCACCAGTATCTTGGGGCCTAGGCATTCTCGCTATGTGAATGTGGCTAAAAAATTAAAATAAACATTTGGTAAAAAAAATTAAAGAGATCGAATCAGAAATAAAGTGATCCTTAGAAATACCAAAGTTACCGACAGCTCAGCGAATTAGCAAGTTGAAGTGGCAGTGGGCAAGCACATAGCTCGGAAGACTGATGACCGATGGAGTTAAAAAAATCTCGAGTGGAGACTACGTACAGCGTAGCACGTCCACTTACGAGGTGGACAGATGATCTCATGAAGATCGCAGGGTTACGCTGGATGCAAGCCGCTTCCAAACAGTTATTGGAGATCCATAGGGGAGGCCTATGTCCAGCAGTGGACGACCTATGGCTGGATGGATAACTGATATTTTACCAATGAGACTAAAATACGATTTCGTTACCATGAACTGTATTCTAATGAGTGTAATGAAACGATAGAAATAACTATTAGACTTAGATTTAAGGTATTTTATCTCGTTTGCACTAAGTTACGCTTACGATTAAATACTCGCCCTTATTCTTGCATGTTGTAATATTTCGTTAATTCCGATCTAAGTACATTTTGTACAATATATTATATGATTATTTTTAATTAAAAAAACGTATCTTGGACTTTAAAGACCGCGGGCCACCGTTACATTATTCTGTAAAATAAATTCTTATGAATAAAAAATTTAAATCGTACAGAAAGCGGTTCTTAACTTCTTATACCTTGCCAATATATGATAACTTTCTATCAATCGAAAATAAATAAAATTTTGCACAAAAACTGATCTAATATCCTCCAGGTCCAACATAAAACAGAATCAGCACCTCAGCACAGATAATTCCATAAAGCTGCGACGGGTCGCGGGTCGTGGGTCGCGATATTTCGTTAGTTCGGATCCGATTTCATTTTATGCAAAAGACGATCCAATTTCGCGTCGGAGCGACCGAGGGCCTTCAATCGGGATAATACTATAGAAGAATGATCCAAATTGAATTCGCGACTTCCTCTCCCCTCCACACCCTTTCTTGGACTTGGTAAAGGAACTGTCACACTGACTACGACGTTTTTACTAAAGAAATTTGCCTTACACTCGTTGGTTTACCTTGTCTGTGAAAATTTTACTCTACGCTTGTATATACGTGGTCACCAACCGAAAACTTGTGTCTTATACTGACTACTACCATTTTAACTTCGTCAGTAATCTGCTTGATAATGTTTGTGACTGCTTCGTTTGTAGATTTCATTTTGCGGAGAGATTCAAAACCCAATATTCTAACACATTAGGCTAGTTTGAGCTTACTTATGTGGCCATGGTGGTCAAGAGGTAGTGACACCCGCTTTACAATCGTGAGGTCGTGGGTTCAAATCCCCGGTCCCGTACTAATGAGTTCCTTGGAATTTACGTACGGAATTTCACACCACTGGCTTTTCGGTGAAGGAAAACATCGTGAGGCAACCTGCATACGTACGTAGAAGAAATTCGATGGCATATGTGAATCCACCAACCCACACTGGGCCAGCGTGGTGGATATGGCCCAATCACCCTTCATGGGTAGGCCTACGTCCTGCTGTGGACTATTAAAAAGGCTGGTACAGTACAGTACAGTGAGCTTACTTATAAAGCTCACTGACCTTATTGAAGATCTATAATGCCTGACAATGGCCGTCTTATCGCTAATAGATAAAAAGATGGATAAAGCTTACGGTTATGATGCCTCAGTCTCACAAAACTTGTTTTATTTGTGTCACAGAGCCCTTATGACGGAATATCTCGCGCCTTCATGGGTCCCGAATCGGCAAAATGTGTTGGTCGGTTAGTTCTCAGGATTTTTATTAAATTTCTCGGGAAGACAGAGATCTGAGGTCGGCACCCTTGTCTTTACGAGCTCGGTGCGACGGACGGATATCTAACTTCTTGACACGTTTTGTTTGATCGCTCATGTTTTCTGAATTCATCAGATTTTGTTATAGACGCATTGTCTCCTTTGTAAGCCTGAAGTGCTACTGAATAGTGAGTAATTAAATCTCCAAGTGGTAGCGTGTAGTGTAAGCATTCATTATCATTGGAGACGCAACATGTACACTGCTGGAGGTTTTCTCCTAGAAGACTTCCACTTAATTAAATTATTATAATATTTTTATTTCTAAATTAGTTGTCTTTACTCTTTATTTACATTTTTTATGTTAATATGGAGAAGCCACTGGCTCCTGATATATAGTCTTGTATAGATTAGTTCAGGAGCCTATGAATAATGTAGGTATTACTGTAAAACGTCTAGTATGTCAAAATTATAAATGCATAAAAATATACGTTTATTTGCATTAAACATGAGTATAAACATGCGTTTAATGGTCTAATTACAATATGATCGTCATGTTATGCCTGAAGAGGCGTGCAAATTGAGATGGCAAACTGTCTGCTTTGTTTGTTTGTTATCCAGTGGTATTGATCAGAATACCTCTTCAATCCACCTTGTAACTGAACAGCGTTTGCCGGTAGGTACGTGATCTCTATTTTATAACTATGCCACCACCTTGACTAGCAGTTTAGCTTATTAACTGTCCAACTTTCTTAAAGTAAGTTTGCAATCAAGTGAAAATCCAGTGGAAACGACTCGGAAGAAGGCAAACTTGGTGGCTCAAAAATCTGAGCACAAGATCACTATTTCGCGCAGCAGTTTCCAAAGTCCACCACAAGTTGTTAGCTCTCATGATAGCCGTCCTCCGGTAATGGCTGGCGTTTCAATAAATAAATACACATGGTGTCACGTATTAGGCCGCTTGAAAGCCTTTATTATGACTAAACGGTTAAAAAACCTGCTAATTTTAATATTTTTAGGGTTCCGTACCTCAAAAGAAAAAACCGAACCCTTATAGGATCACTTTGTTGTCCGTCTGTCCGTCTGTGTGTATGTCAAGACTCTTTATCTCGGGAACGCGTAAAGATATCGAGTTGAAATTTAAACCGTATACGTAAACCTATGAACTTTTGCAGTTGTGTAAAAGAAAAACTTTTCTGTTATCGTTTAAAAGAGTTAGAGCCGTTTATGTCGTAAAAAACCGCATATTTTGCACTTACAAAAATCAAAACCTACAGGGTACTTCCCGTTGACATAGAACTATGAAATTTGGCGAAAAGCATTGTCTCAGAGTACACATATAGGAATACATCTGAAAACTGTACATTTTATTTAAATCACAAAAAATAGGGCTTCAAAATTCACAAAATATGGGTTCAAAATTCAAAGAGCGTAAATCGTATCATGTAAGGTATCATATAAAAGAACTTCATAAGCACATGCTAAAACAGGTTTTTAATTATTTTAACTATTTTAAATATTTTAACAGTGAATGACGAGAAAAGTAAAAAAAAAGCTTTTTTCGATGATAATGATGAGTATAGAGATTTTAACAACGTACTTATACGTTCTGGATTTGTACGGAACCCTCGGTGTGCGAGCCTGACTTGCACTTGTCCGGTTTTTTTTGACTGCCTCGGTGGCTCAGTGGTTAGTGACCCTAACCTCTGAATCAATGAGGCGTGGGTTCAATCCCCACCTAGGGCAAATATTTATGTGATGACCATAGATGTTTGTTCTGTGTCTGGGTGCTATGTCGTATATCAGTCTCTGGCAGTCATATCACAAGCTTTGCTTAGTTGGGGGTCAGAGGCCGAGTGTAAGATGTCCCAAAATAATATATTGTTGGAAGGTAGACGAGAACCAGCCGGCGAATGATATAAAAGGCGGTGCGCAAACGCCGCGCCGACACTTTGCCTCGAGCCACCGTCGTGGAAACATCGTCCGATATTTCATTTTTCTTTCGTTAAATTGTGTCGAATCGCTGTCCGATTGTTTAACTTTGATTATTTTTGTTGAATTATAATTCTCAGAAGTAATTCGGTGTTTTATTTTTGAAATAAAATCAGTTCAAGTATCCAAAAATATATCTATTTTTTTTGTATCTCTCGGTCTCGATTTCGTTCCTTATCTGATTATATTCTACAGATATCCACAGACTGACGCTGAACGATAATTGGTTTATTCATATTTTCGGTTAAATGAAGCGGAAACAACGTAATCGGCTTACGGCATGAAGCGGATGAACTTGGCACCGTAATGAGATAACCAGCTCGTGCCATTGTAAGGGATATCTGATGTTGCAGATTTACTCGTACATACTTGTTGTTAATTCTGTGTAGCACGATATTGGTATTACCATCGATTAGGTACACAGGATTGTAATTATCAATATACAGGAAAAATGCCAAGTCAAGATACAAGCATCTTGTATCCATCACAATCATCGACAGGATTCCAACAGGTCTTATTTGAGATCTATTTCGGAGATTTCTGTCCAGCAGCGGGCCTTCTATGAATTAAACAACGATGAAGAAAAGTTTACAAAATATTTTCCTACAATATTTTGTAAGCCTCACTCATGCTATAAGTGAATGTGGAACGCTTAGCCTAGGTCTGTCTTCCCGTTAAAGTACAACGTGGGTGTCTTAAAATCGCGAGTAAATAGGTATCTTCTAGGTAAGCGTGCTACACCCTAGACCGCACATCTGCTTAACTTCAGGCAGTATGTAGTCAAACGCAAACCTATTCGAAATATAAAAAAAGTATTTTCGAAATACAGCTAGAATCTTATAGAATAGAATAGAAAACACTTTATTGTACATAGTAAAAAAAATAGGTAACCACTTGGAAAGTAGTTTTATTAGTAGTTCTATATCACCAACACTTGGACCCATAGAACCAGTAACAACAACACTTGGGAAGTTTTAACTTATTATATGTATGCCACAGATAAACGTAAAACGTTAACGTAAACGGTTTAGACATAACACAAAAAAAGATACCTATATCTCTAGCGAATCTAAAACAAAACCATTTCGTAGAAAATAAACTTTTTTGAAAATGTAATCTTCAAAGTCATTTTCATACAACAAACTATTCTTACATTCCATTTTGATATTTAAGCTGGAAACATACTATCGGACGCGGCTGACGGACGCGACTGACAGCCGCGACTTAGCAGTGTGCACAGTCTTGGAAAATCCGGCGCGCCAGATCGTTCTCGGAGGTCCGAACGCTCAAGGTCGTCCGAAGGTGACGTCCGCGACTTATGTCCGATAGTGTGCACGGCTCAGTGTACTTTCATAGTCTAGATACCTATCAGTAGCGGCTGTCAGTCGCGTCCGTAAGCCGCGTCTGATAGTATGTTTCCAGCTTTAAAACGGTCAAACGGTATTACCATAGAACTCCTAAATTACTTACCTACTTGAATATTACTAATTACTTTACACAGTTCTTTATATTCAGCCGTGTAAAATGAAACAATTACTCAAACGAATAACTCATCACCCCAAAAAATACCAGCTTTTATCCCTTAAGCTTTCCACTATCCTAATGAGTAGTGGGTCGAAATGACCCGCCGGTTTCCACAAGATGTACCCAAGAAGGGTTAAGCCGTATCGCTTTCCACCACCTTTCCTGATAAACGGAAGCCGACTTTTATACTCCAATAGGCTTAGGAGACCCAATGAATGAAGGCTCGACTCGCGTAAATACTTACCTACTTTGGCAAATGGGTCTCACAAAATGGATATGATTAAAGGCCACCGCAAATGACGTACTTTGTGTAGGTATATTTTGTTTTAATTTTAGTGTATTTTTGTTCTGATTTGTTTCTATTCGAGAATTTTTTTTTGTACTCTAAGACTAACAGTAACAGTAAGCGGAATTATTTATTCCGTGATAGTTTAGTTAGTAAAGCCCGTTTTAAAGTCGTAAGGATATGAATGAATACTCAAATGATGTAATTTAACTTCGGTTTTAGTGTGTGTTTTTTCTGATTTGATTCTATTTAGAGAAGGCGTTTTTGTACGCTAGAACTAAGAATTTCCGTGATAGTTTACTGGTAGTAAAGTCTGCCTCATGGTCGTAAGGATATGAATGTATACTTGAATCATGTAATAGTTACAAATTTTGGGAAATTGGTCTTACAAAATGGATATGATTAAGGGCCACTGCAAACGACGGACTTTGTACGTACGAGTATAGGTAGGTTTAGGTTTATATTTTATTTTGGTTTTAGTGTATTTTTCTTCTGATTTGGTTCTATACAGAGAATTTGTTTTTGTACGCTAGAACTAAGGAAATCCGTGATAGTTTACTGGTAGTTAAGCCCGTCTCCAAATCGTAAAGATATGAATAATCAAATAATGTTATAATTACATACTTTGGAAGATGGATCTTACAAAATAATTATGATTAAGTAAGGGCTACCACAAATGACGGCCTTTGTATGTAAGTATACATTGTTTTGTGTCTTCTAATTTGTTTTTGTTCAAAGAATTGGTTTTCGTACGCGAGTACTCGAGTAGGTACCTACTAAGCAAATCTGTTAGGTAGTACTAGAAACTCTTCTCTACCTACTTGAATGAAGACTCGTCATAATTAAATAATTTTGGTAGAGCTAAATTGAATGAACATATTTAATAAATAACAGTACAAAGAAAATAGCGCCAATATTGTATCTCTAAAATTATCCATTTATTACCATTTTTCTCTTTTATAGGCTTTAGACTATGAAAAGTACTATTCATCCATTGATATTTGATAGGCTTGCAAACATAACGGTTACTTTATTGAGCCCTCAAAATCTATACCTTGTTAGTTTAAAACCTCCATCCATGAAATAAAATCTTAATATAAGTACGTTGAACGTCGTACGTCGCTGGGTACGCTGCCAACTGGCAGTGGGCTTGAGCACTTGGATTATCTTTAGACCTTCAAGGGTCTGTGGATGATCTAATTGCTTTCTATGTAGTAGTAGTGTAGTATTGTCATTTAAAAAAAAAAAAAAGTACGTTGAAGAAATAGTAAAAATAATAAACAAGTCTTAAACGAATCAGATTCAGAAAGAAAATCAAGACTAAAATCCCCAACGTCTAGTAATAGCAAACTTAATTGCCTATTACGCTTTTCTCTAAGGCTGGAAACAAATTCATTTATAAGCCGTAACTCATTAAAATTAAATCACAATAAAACCAACACTATTAAGGCTCGGAACAGACGTCCCGGGACTGAGAAATAAAAATGTTTATTGCATTGTCCTTAATTTACGTTCTCTTTAACGGCGGCCGCTGAAAGGGCTCCTCTCTAATTTCCGTGGCTTGGGAAATATAGGGATGAGAAAATGTTATTTTGTGCTATCGATATTTCAGAGTAATGAGTTGAGTGTATGGTGTCAATGCATCCACCTTTTTATATACAATATATTAATTTTCACATTTAAATACTAATATAAACTAAATTTTTCTTTTTGTACCGTCTCATTTTTGTGCTATGTGTGCGTTAATCAATAAAGAGTATCTATTTATCTGTAAAATTAAGGATATTATAACTATCACTTACCGACATAGTGTTTATTTATTGCGTCATTCAGCGAGACAATGCCGCCAACATGCTGGGCACGTCGATAAGTGACAATGGGCTTGAGCATTTAGACTTTTAGACCATCTGTGGTCTGTCTAACACATCTAACATATTCATGCAGTTGCCATTCAGCGAGGTAATACTGCCAACATGCTAGGCACGTTGCTAACTAGCAGTGTGCTTGAGCAATAAGACCCTCTGTGGTCTGGCTAGTTAGTCTAGTAGATCTTCCAAACTTTATATTAAAACGTGGTGCTTTTATACATTTTTTATACTTTTACTTTGTGGAAGAAATACGACATCAATCTATTCTAGCTTCATTTTGTCAACGCAGTTTTTGCTACTCCATCATTATTGACTCATCATTATTACTCAGTTCTGTCATTTATTGTGATTGATCGCATGTCAGGTTTGTTAGAGAAATGTTTTTGTCGATAGTCGATTATGAAACACTAGGTGACATCTCTATTACTTAGTCCAGTTTATAGCAACTTTTCTTTTGTATCTTAGCTGTCTAGAAAAAGGTAACAAGTATACTGAAATTAATATTTCTTTTATCTTCTTAAATAAATAAAAATCATAGCAGTCAGGTACCATTAAAAATAGTAGGTGTAGGTTTATTAAATATAATAATACTTGACCTGTGAACAATCAATCCACGCTCAGAATTTTTAATTTGATGTTTTAATCTGTTATTATTTGTATATTGTCAATTTCCATAATATAACTATTTTTGTTTATTTACTATTTTTAGTTTACGCGCTTCACTACGTAGTATAAAACAAAGTCACTTTTGATGCGTTTTTTTAATAGATAGTGATTCAAAAGGAAGGTACTTGTATAATACACATGTGCAAAGCCGGGACGGGTCGCTATCTGTAAATAATATTCCAACAAAAACATTTCCATGTGAACTAGCCAAAACTACAGTTCGCACTTTCAAAAAGTTAAGAGATCTCATGTAGAGCCAAGCTTCTAACTCTACACGTCTTTACTCCACAAACTCTACACCATAATCAATGTATGTGACTTAGCCGTTTATGAAAAATCCTGAAATACGTATTTTATTATAGACTTCTAACATGAAAATTAGTAAAAGTCTCATACAAGTTTTCATCCCCCAGTTTTAGGGGTTGGGGATGTTTTTTTAAAATCCTAAAATGCTTACTTTATTATTTATAACAAAGAGCTTTCATATCAATTTCTAAAATTCTAGTATGTTAATTAGTGAAAATCTAATACGACCTTTCATCCCCCAGTTTTAGGGGTTGGGGGATGATTTATTAAAAACCCTGAAATACATATTTTATTATTTACAACAAAGAACCTTCATACCAATTTTTAGACTTCTAGCGTAAAAATTAGTGAAAGTCTCATACAAGCTTTCATCCCCCAGTATTAAGGGATTAGGGAGTAAAAGTTCGAAGTATTAGATTTTTTCCTTTGTATATGCGTAATAGTCTACCTTGATGCTAAATATCAAGTTTCTAGGTAATCTGGAAGTGTGTTAGGTTTTTGATCTATAAGTCAGTCAGTGAGACAGTTAATGAAACCTCGGTTTTTAAACGTCAACATATAAATAACTGTTGAAGCAAAATTAACGAAATTTTGTATTCTAGGCTAGATAAACAACTTTAAATAAATAGGCTAAATTTCATATAAATATGTAGGTTAAATCGTTTTCGAGTTATGAAGGGGTCAAAAGTGGCTCCAAATGGTTCGTGTAATATTACACACGTCGCGTCGCCAGCTTTTTCTTTGTCTTGACTGGACACGCTTCCGCATGTCTAGATCAAACTGTGTAATGTGTGTGTGAATAACAGTGCCGTGACAACAAACTTAGGTCACCTACTGCAGTTTTTGGCACTTAATTGGTTTGTTGAGATATAGATAATAAATACCTAAATAATAAAAAAATCTAAATTAATAACAATTTTGCTGTGGTTTTGTTAAGTTTTATTTTTTGGCTATCTGTTTTGAACACAAGCTTGTCTTTCAATGCGATACCATACCCATAATATACCAACCAGGTATTTCTGCAGATGATCGACGGTCACTTATTAGGATATCATTGTACTTTATTATTCTAGATAATTTTTGAGTAAAATTCCGAAAGATCGAATAAAATAACGGTTACATTTAAAAGTTTGCTCAATCACGCTAAAAAGGAAGGTAATATTCCCGATTGTTTTAACCGTTTAGCCATGTCAGAGGCCTTCAGGCGGCCTAAAAACTCTGACACCAGGGCTAGCCACCCGGCCTATACGAACTTACTTACTTACTTATTCCCGATTTTGACCATGAGGTTTAACCGGTTCTCATAGTTCTTAATGATGAGTACAGTGATATTCGGGCTAAACCGCAGGCTATTATCATTTTAAACAAGTACTAAAACAACCCTGGCCAAACCGCAGGCTATTATCATTTTAAGCAAGTACTAAGAAAACGCGGGCCAAAGCGCGGGCTATAATTATTTTTTTTTTTAAGCAAGTACTAGACAATGACGGCCTAACGCGGGAAAAACCGCGGGATTTAAACTAGTATTATAACATACTGTACTGGCTGTTTTAATAGTCACTCCTGAACATAAGCCTTCCAAGGCAGGAAGAAGGGTAAAACACTCCAAAATATAACAACAATTTTTTCCAATAGTCCTATTCTCTGGCGAGCTAATGGGCCGCGAAGAGCGATACCCCACATAATACTGTCTCCCAATATGACTACATTATTGTATTTATGTGCTTTTATCCAGCTAAACGATACGTGAAGCCATTGGAAGCTGCTCAAGAATAAACCACAAATATTCCTTAAATTTTAAGTTAAAGGAGTTGGTAAACTTTTTATATGGGAGGCGGTCCTTGAAAACCGGCAGCGATGCGAGCTGTATTAATGTTTAGTGCCATATTTAAGAATATTATTTCACCCAAAAATATATTTTTGTGTATCGCCGTTTTATTATAATATCTCTTTTTTATTTCACTAAGTAGAAAATATTTAGACTGAACTGGTAATACTAAGAGGAGGTCTACGTAGTCTACGTATCAGACAGGAATCTTCAAACAACCAATAGCGGGCTGGTATTTTAGAGTTTGACATTTATTTATTTTTTAAAACATGGCGACCAGCCCTCTATTGGTTGTTCAATATTGACAATGTCATTTCCTTTTGCTGTTTCATAATGTCACTGTCAGGTTTTTTTTTCAATTTAGGCTTAATGCAGTTATTTGGTGTAGCACATAGTTCATTTTTCTAATGTTTTTAGAACTCATTTGAAAATTAAATGGCGATGAAAAAAATTCTAAAAAATATGTGTTTGAAAAGATAATTATATAAGCTTTCTATTGGTATATATTTTGTTTTTGCAAAATTTCAAAAACCGCATCTTTTCCATATCCTTTATTTAGGTTTCTCTAAAACTTGACGACTGTTTTAGGTAAATGTTCGTGTGCGTTACCAGTTCAACACTCATGTACTATATAAAGCCGATAATGTTAAAATAAAAGTATTTTATTATACGACGACATAGCAACATATTTCTGTGATGTATTGTTAAAACCTAAAAAAATACATTTACTTTACTAAAATACTCCAGAGAGACCTTAAAAAACACATAAAACAAAACTCTGCTCTCAACTCTCTGCCTAAAAAATCCGTGGTGGTCTAGTAGTACACCTGCCTTACAATCGTGGTGAGGTTGAGGGTTCAAATCCCAGTCCCGTACCAATGAATTACTCGGAATTGATGTACGGAATTTCACATCACTGACTTTTCGATGAAAGAAATCATCGCGACGCAACCTGCATACGACCGTCGAAGAAATTCAATGGCATATGTTAATCCACCAACCCGCTCTGGACCAACGTGGTGGTTATCGTACAATCACCCTTCGTGGGTGGACCTATGTCCAGCAGTGGAATATCAAAAAAAGCTGGTATAATACAGTACAGTACTCTCCACCCTACTCTTCAATCTTTTAATAACTCTTTTCCATAAAGCTCAATAGCGAAGTCATAATGTAAAATTTATTTTTTCAATCATATTACAAAATAACAGTCTAGAAATTACCTACTAGCATCTAGCATGACGAAGTTAAATACCTCTTATAACGAAAGGTCAAAACTTCAAAGATAATTATCATTCCTAACTTAACTCCAACTTGTCTAACAACTAAGTAACCACGGAGCTGTAAAGTTAGCAACTTTAAACATATTACAAGAGAAATTTCCAACCATACTCCTATAAAAGCTAAAAACTGCAGTCTCAGCAAAGTTACAAAGAAATCCTGAACAAAATCGAACAAAAAGAGCAAACACTAAACAAAAGAACAGAAGTGAATTCGACATAACCTAGACCTGAGTAAATGACCCGTCCTCTGGAGTGCGTTTAAGCAATCTCTAGTTCAAATTATTTTTGCAAAAAATCGCGACATGGATTTCTACCGTGTACAGAATTCGAATAGTTGTGACATCTATGTACATTATTGTTGATTTATCAAAAACGGCTCCGCCGATTTAGATAAAATTTAAATGGAACTATTTCGAAAGTATACCCTTTCGAACTATACAATATTTTTTAAATCGGTTCACAATCAGCGAATATATCGATGAACATACACAAAAAATATACATACATACCAACATAAATAATACCTTCTAATTTGAAAGTCGGTAAAAATTAACAAACTGCATGGACTGTATTACAGGCATACAAGTACCTAGTAGTATAATTTTATTAATGGTCATGATGAAATTTTACTATGGGAACAACCTTGAAACAACAAAACTGTGTAATGATTAATTATTTATTTATTCCGAGTAGCAACTTTGCATAGAATAATAGACGTAAAATTTTTACGGGCCTGAAAAAAAATATGGAGCTCCTAAACGCACGCCTGTATAAGTTACTAACGATCTTTGCATAAAAACAAGTTTATCTTAAATATAAAAGTTGAAATTTAACCTCTGTTCTTGGAGACATAGAGTCGTACCGGACCGTAAGTAGTCTAGGGTGAAAATGCTGGCCTTATCAGCTGTGTAGGGTTGAAACGCTTTTGCTAATTATCAGAAGAAGCACTCGGACGTCAAAGAATATCGAAGTAGATGCCAGTTTAGGCACACAAAGTTACTATAACCAGAGAGATGGCGCTGTCGTCGCTTGAGGCCATTCTCAACCACAAAAATGTATGGAAAATATATCTCAGAGCTGTCAAAACTGGCAACTAGCCACTGAATCGAGGTATGTTTCATGTATCTTTCTAACTCATGCCATATTAAATCAATGTACCTATCTCCTTCAGATTATCTCGATCGACCACATCATCCCTCTGCATAGGTAGCATGGCAAAGAGACAAATTGTCTTCCCACCATTTCATCCACTCGAAGAGGAAATAGAGTATGGATTGACAATGACAACTGACATTAACTGTGGATAAAATGGTTTTTTCCCTTTGACATGCTACCCATGCTGGTTGTAATAGCTTTGTGTTTTGGCACAACAATAGTTTTATCCATAGAATTAAAACTAAAGGTTATATCGATCACAATAAAAAAGGAGTTTAACAGAATGAATTTGACATGAATATGTAGTAAGAAAAACATTCTTGTACATAATTAGTTTTTTCAGCTTCTAGATTATTAGTAGAGATGAACTAAGGTGTTTCAGTATTTTAAGTCAAATTAATAAAAAAAAATACAAAACAAAAACGGTTTGCGCTACGAGAGTGCCGGCATAAATCTACTATCATGTATGTGGTAAAATACAATATCACATTCGCACACTCGCGCAAGCGCCCAGCGCAGCACGAGCAGGCATACATTTTCGACGCGCGTTAGAAAGAGAGGAGGATATTACTTCCTCTCTACTTCAAGCCGGTGGTCTACTCTCCCTCCGTCCTACGAATTTTCGATCAGGTCACGTGTCATGACGCGAGTTTAACATTTATTACCGATCGCCAAAAAGTGCACAAAGCCACTAAATGAGTTTTCACAAAAATTGAACGTTCCGTTTTTATACTGGCACACAACTCTCCAAAACGTTTTATTTCTGGATAATGAAACAATAGGTAATAACGTGATTTCAGTCTCGTTATTTGAAGAACAAAAATGTGTGGAAACTACGTTGGTTTGAAACGTTTGAATGAAACGGTAGACCATGTTTTGTGGCATTGCAATGTTGCAATGTCACGGCAGAAACTAGAATCGCTTGCGGGATGCATGATGTTACTATTGCTTTGTCATCATCATCCTCATCGCCATCTAGTATACCATCCAAGCCACTGGAGCAGTTATGCCAGCGGCCCAGAGCCACGCTCACTCGCTCAGTTATTGGGGCTGGGCTGGCTCGGGTAGACGCTGGAGGGGGAAATACACAAAACAACCCCATGCGGGACGTCAGTGCAGAACTTATCGAATAAGAATGAGAAGAATACATTAGTTTAAATGTAAAAAATATTTTTACCTCATCTGTATTTTAGCCCTTACCTACTCTATGTCCACCTGCAATGCAAACAGTATCGTTATCCGCTAACGAACCCCTTCCGACTGAGGGTGAGAGGGGGAAGGAAGAGGGGGGGGGGGGGTTAATTAAAGGCGTTTATCTCCGCCAGGTGGCGCTAATGACCTGATATGGAGATCTGAAAAACAATTGTAGCTACTTATCTTAAGGCGGACACTCACTGAGAGCTTTCGCGTAGGACCACAGTGAACATGTTCAGACAAGACTTCACAACCTTATACTCGTTTGGTTCAGCTACTCCTGGAAGCTTTTGATATACATAATTATAGAAAAACGGTTAAAAAAATGGCGTAATTTACAATTAAACGTGTCGTTCAAGTTAAGGTAGTGTTCAATCGTGTTTGCGACCAGTAGTGGTCACCTATTTAGAAGATTGACCGTACTGGCCGATGTTTCAATTCAAATACAAATACAAATCTTAGGAACAAAATTTCTAAAACGACCATTATGCAAACACAGTTTCAATAATTTTAAACGGCAATAAATGTGAAAAATACAAGACTCACAGTTGAGAAAAATTGGAAAAATTGAACTATAGGTAAATCGATGCAACAGTACACAAAAACTCAAATATTGCATACTTTATTCGTTTAAAATGAAAATTCTTTTACTCTCGGTGGGTGTGCAGCTTTGCATACCAAGCTAGTATCAGTTGACTAAAATTATACAAACCTAATGTGCCAAAAACCTCTCATCTAATAGGAATGGTCAATGATAGGAATGGTTAATGAACGGTTCAGCTTAAACAAATATTCGTACTTACAGCACGCTGCAGCCGAGAGATAAGAAAACGTTTAGTTATGTGGCATCGAAACTTTGGGGGTTCGTCCTAACTTCTTAGCTTAGTTCTGTAACCTAAGATTGAACTATTTGTATCCAAATCGCATCACAAATCCTACTAATATTATAAACGCGATAGTTTGTGAGTATGTATAGATGTTTGTTCCTCTTTCACGCAAAAACTACTGAACGGACTGCGATGAAACTCTGCAATAGTAACACTTATACATCACAATAACACATGTAATATAATTCATAAAGATAATAGTAGATAAGCTAAAAGTGTGTAAAACCGCTTCAAATCGGCTGACTACTTTAGCACGGAAGCAATATAATTGTTATTCATAAACTTTCGCGAATCGATCATATTATTCTTATAGCTTCTAAATCTGTGCAACTTTATAGCTTCTGAAGCCATGGGCAGACTGCAACGTGACAACAAATGATGCAACTCGGTCGAAACGGAGTTTGGTATGCTCTCGGTATGCTAGTCAATCGCGGCGCGTCATAGTGACGAACGAACGTGTAGATTTGTAACTAGTAAGAGTGCGGTTTACGTTTTTGGAGTTCTGGTTTGGTTTTGAAGTTCACTAGGGCTGTCTGCCTAGTAGGTAAATCATACGCTTGTATTGTATTGTATTGTATTAGCTTTTCAGCCTTTTGGCATTATCAAAAATGCGCTTAGGCACGTCAAGTTGTAACAAAGTTAAAATTAATATTAGATAACGAAAAAGTACATAGGCTTGTTATAAACTATATTTAGCCAGCTAGGAAATGGCAGGGCTACTCCCAAGCCTTTCTATCATCTATATATTGTTGATAACTATAATAAGCATTACAAGTTAGTTTTTCCTTGACAATTTTTTTGAATTTACTTTCCTTTAAATCTAATATTTCACTTGGAATTTTGTTATAATACAGTACAGAGTTTCCAAGAAAAGACTTCTTGCTTTTTTCAAGTCTAAAGCGAGGAAATACTAACTTGTCTTTGTTTCGTACATTATATGAATGGATGTCAGAGATTTTCTTAAAACATACAATATTTTTCCGTGTATACATGATTACTTCATAAATATATAATGATGGTACTGTAATTATATTTAATTCTTTAAACATTTCTTTCAAAGAATCTCTAGGTTTCAAATTATAAATAGCTCTAATAGCCCTTTTTTGTAAAATAAATATTTTATTGATTACAAGCCCATACGTTCGTTCGTCACTACGACGCATATGCGACTGTTAGTGTACCGAGGGTATACCGAACTCCGAGGCGCGTAGGTATGATTTGCATTTCGGCCGTTTGTATGAAGACGGAATACTGTTAGATACTATTACCGTGGTAAAGGCCTTAAATGGTAAGAAGTACAGTCAGCAACAGCACCAATGAATCTTGCCGGTACAGTCGCAGTAATTACACCGACGCCGTACAGGTGGCGTTAATTCGCGAGATATATGGCTAGTGCGGAAAAACTGTTGTGAAAATGTGTGGATTTTGCTTTGGAAGTCGGATGACCATGAATTTTTTACATGAACATGTTAAATTAAGGATGTCTGTTAGATTTAACAAGAGCTTAATTTATATACAATAACATAATCCCTTTAAAATATTATAATTGCTCTGTTACAGAAAAATAAAATTAAACATTTCTGAATGCTAAGTATTCCCAGAAAATAAATCTACTAGGTATCCATTATTGACTTACACACTTTCTATGAACTTTATTGTGTAGTTTTGTACTACTGCTGCTGCGTTCAGCCGGCTAATAGAAAAACAGAGAAAAAAATCAACGGGTTGCACTCCGGCAGTGCCGGCAGAAGTATAAACTTGAACATAATTATAAAGTACGCACACTCGCACAAGCGCCGCGCGTAAATTTCATATGTTGCAATAAAATTATTTATTGCAACATGTTACACATACTTTATTTCACGGCATGAAATATAGGTACAACTAAAGAAAGATCCTAAGACTGTAATGAATACAGTCGTAAGCGGTTGTCAATGTCATTGGCGTTGGCACATGCTACCCACTGACATTGACAACTACATCGGTTTAATGTCATGTTGAATATGTTCACACTTGACGTTAAGCCATTCTGAATCGGACCTTGGTTGATTGTGGTTGGTAATTTTCTATGTTATTGATTGTGATATCAAATGATGATGATAATGATAGTGAAATGTGATTAAAGTGGTAAATGGATTTAATTCGTTTAATTTCGCTCTACTTCTGAGGTGTTTTACAACTCAGAAGTGGGACAATCGCGAAAAATATAAGTTTTGCGTAAAATACCACGCCAGTTGCTCGACCGCCATTATGTCAGTGATGAAAAATGTATGGATATAGATTCTTTACTGTGAAATATACACGTTATCGGGTCGACTATTAATGCACGCGTGATAAGTGATAATAATAATTTATTTTTACATTTCACTATCATTTCGGCCGGACGAAACCGGATTACGCATAGAGAAAAGTTCTGTTATTTATTTTGTGATAGATAATATTGTGACCAATGATTGTGACAAAATAAATGCGATATAACCTTTGATTATGTATCTGTCTAGATACAGAATTAGCTGAGCAAAACGACCCAAAAATATGGTCCATATTTGGTTGATGATCCGTACAAGTTTTGACAGGTTTGACATATTAAGTACGCACTCATTGTCAAAGATCTGGGCCGTTTTCTTTGTGATTAATGTTTATGTTTGTCCATCTGGAGAGATATGTGTTGCATAATCAAAGGGTGTAAAATTGTATGTTTGAAATGCATAAGAAGAAGATTATCGCTAAAATTGTCTAATGTGCAATAGCATTTGGATAATACAATTATTTTTAGTTGTTATGAGAGACAGTTTTCCTTTTCGATATCTTTTAAGACTTTTTGGCAGTTATTAAAATACCTATTTTTATAGCCATGGAATGTGGGCTAGAACCATGCATTGCTAAGTTGGACTTGATCCCAGGAGTTTGTCTATATTGTGATATGATTTTGTGCAATTTATCAGACGATTTGTTAAGATAGACAGGATACTTTTTGGAAAATTTGCATATTGCGAATATGTTGACGATAGACACCAGGGACGTGATTTCAATTTTTATAAAAGTTGACAAACGAGTGTTGACCGCTACAAGTGCTACGTTAGTGACCAAATCGTATAGACGAGCTGTCCCGTAAAATTTTAATGTGGCTCTTACGCTTATAAATAATCGTCACAACAATATTATTTACACGGCAGTTGTGAGTTTCAGAATATGAGTGACCGGAACTCGGCAGCGCATGCTCCAGACGACTCAGACGTGGCGCGCGCTAAAGACAGAATACGCCACAGCGCAATGCCCCAAGCCGAAGTCCTAGCCAGCGACTTGACTCGTGACGAAACCAAAATCGTACCAGCTGCAATGTAAAGACGCCGAGAAGGCGTCGGGCGAGCAGCCATAGCCATAGCCAGGCACAAAGTCCCCGCCCCAGCGATTTTCGAAGTCCCCGCCGTAGCTGATTACGGAACAGAAGCCCCAGCGACGAGCGATCTCTGTGTCAGCTTGACATAGAGAAAGAGCGAGTAAGAATACTCGAAAGGGAGGTGCCTACGTTTACGTTAGGAACGAGAACGGCTAGACGCACGTGACGGAGCGTATATGATATCTACATCACCCAAGCGCGCGATCAGCGACAAAACGAGAGAACGATCGCCCAGCCGTTACGATCGTTAATATTGTGATCGACCACTAACTACACCACATTAAAGACGATTATTTCATGATGACGAAACAGAATTTGTCGAAAGAAAACCTAGACAGACCGAGAACTTCATCGAAGAGTTTTTTAAAATGTGCTAAAATCAAGGTCAGGGGATTGCGTATCATTTGCTAACCCAACCATAAGCAACGTGATTCCCGAATTTGACCCAAAGTTTAAAAAAAACAAAATATTAACATCTGGCTCGATAAAGTCGACGAGAGTACTGAAATCTATAATTGGAGCGACAGGCAAACGACTCGCTAAGGCCTGGTTAAACTTTTCGGACTTGCTAAAACCTGGTACCAGGGTCTACCATCTATTAAGCATACGTGGATAGAGCGAAAATCCATGTTGCAAGAATATTTTCCAGCGACTGGAAACTACGCAGCGCTATTAACAGATATAAATGAATGTGTTCGGAACTTGGAAGAGTTAATAGACCATGGTTCGGAACGAAGTATTTCACCTAAATCTTCTAGGTATAAGGGACAGTAATGTAGGAGCATGTAACAGTCTCTTGGGTTCACCATCATCGGAGGGAACCAGAAGCCTGGTGCGAGTATACATGTTTCTCTATGGAGGAACAGGTACGTAGTATATAAATATGTACATAATGTTAATTATGGGAGTGAAATGATTGAAAATCGACAAAACTCCACAAATAAATAACCTTAAAAATATTTAGACGAGACGACCTTAAAACAATACTATTTCTCAAAGAATAACATGTTAAATAGATGTAAGATTTTTGGAAAGCTTGCCATAGATTGTATACTTTACGGCGTTGACGATAAGGAGATTTCGTTTAGGTGCTCGAGCAGCAACATACAAAAGCCCGAAGACAAATTAGAACTCTTTAAAACTATTAAGACCCAAAACCGGAATACCATTGAATATAATAGGGAACCAATTCGTGATGGGCAACTACACAAATCGGTGATAGCGAATTCTTTGACACCAACAAATAACAATGGTGATGGAATTAAGGGAGAACTAAAGTGTTTCAACCGCGAAGTACCGAACATCTCAGCTTCAAATGCCGAAGCCTTTAGTCACGATAATGATATCTACAGTATTCCTTCTTCATACGAACGGTCGGAACGCGAATCATACCTACGCGACTCGAGTTTAGTATACTAGTCAGCCGAGGTGCGCCGTAGTGACATTCAGATATGGGAAAGTTGTAGATTGTGCTGTTTATGGTTGTTTGTATTCTTGAATAGTGAATCCAGAGATTACATTTTTTTAACTGTCTGCAAAAGCCGAAAGGTAATATAAAATAGTTTTTATACGTATTTGGGTAAGTATCTCACTTTTTCCACAGAGTAAAATACCTGGATAGATAAATAAATGTAGGTTTCATTGTGTAGATTCACTAGATACTCGTTTGTGATTAATCATCGACGTTAAAATGCAACGTTCGGCACGGTCAGTCTTCGGATGGGTAACCGCGGGTGGCATTTACAATTAAGCGCTACCGTGGCTCGGATGACACGTTAATTTGTAGGTCCCTGTTGTTTTAAGGTTTAAATTGTAAGTTTAGCCATATCAAAGGCCTTAAAAATTCTGACACCAGGGCTAGCCACCCGGCCTATGTCTACGATCTTACTTTTGATAAATAAATAAGTGGATAGAGAGAAAGAAAGTGACACACGAGAACACGGTACGAAAGTGACCTGTTTTACCTACGCTCGCGACAAAAAAGTTTCTTACTAATGTACTTAGCTACTTACATAATAATATACAATATGATATGATACAATATGATAGTATAATTTAATACATAAAACTAGAAAGAAACTCAAGTAGGTAAAGAATACGCAGTTGAAATTAAAATACTGAAGTCGGGCAGCCCTACCGCATGACACGTTCTGCGGGACCATGTGCCGCCTAAGGTATATATCTCAAGAACAGGGCCGAGTCAATATACTGTAGATACCACTACAGTGATTTAGTGAAGTGTACCCTTTGTACACATGGGCCACGAATTTAGACGCTGCCAAAAGGCAATAAAGATAAAGACTAATTTTTACTTGAAGCCGACATCTCAATTTACGATTAATAAACATGATCTCACCTTAAATCTAAATACTTATGGCATTTCCACTCTGTGGTAGTTTGAAGGTCATATTGAATTCGAAAAAGGATAAGGTTATTAAAATCCGAATTATAATTACCTATAATGATCAGTCTTGAAAATAAAGAATGAGAATTCAATTAATCCTTTAAAAACGAAAAAGTTTAGAGTTTTGGGAATACGTAATATAATGAACTTACAAAATTGTGATAATTTCATTGATAAAATAAACAACAGCAAAAATGAAGCGAAGGGCGATTGATTACCAATAGCAAAAGCAATAGTGACAGGACAAAGACAATATTATAATATATACATACAGTGGAGAGTAGTACAGATACATCGTGTTCTTGGCTTAGCTTCAACACTGCTTCTTGCTCTTCAAATAAGGACGAAGGTCAGGAAAGTGAGGGATAGTTTATAATATTTAAGATTAAAGAAATTCATATTGCTAACAAACGCTAGTTAATACGATGATTTTAGTAATCTATGAGACTCACATAAGAGATTAGCACAATTATTTTTAGTGATTTATGAGACTCACATAAGAGATTGGCACAATTATTTTTAGTGATTTATGAGACTCACATAAGAGATTAGCACAATTATTTTTAGTGATTTATGAGACTCATAATATCATAAGAGATTAATGCGATTTTGCCTTAAGAGACCGGCGTGACTTCACCGTACGAAGGTGGCGTGACTTCGCCGTACGTAGGTGGCGTGACTTCGCCTTAGTGACCCGGCGTGATTTTACCGTACGTAGAAGGCGTGACTTCGCGTCAGAGTCTGGCGTGACTTCGTCGTACTTAGGAGGCGTGACTTCGCCTTAGAGACCGGCGTGACTTCGCCGTACTTAGGAGGCGTGACTTCGCCTCAGGGACTGGCGTGACTTCGCCTTAGGGACCGGCGTGACTTCGCCGTACTTAAGAGGCGTGACTTCGCCTTAGGGACCGATGAGATTTCGCTGTTCGTGACACACATGACTTAGAGATAGGCGTTACTTCGTCACTAAAATAGAAACGCAGATATACAGTAATACTATAGTTGAGCATAGTAAAGAGAGATGGACCTATATCAGGTAAAGATTCTGGTATTATCAGAATCGCACATGAAGGGAGCAGGCCACTACCAAACCAAAGAAAGAAACACAATATATTACTCAGGTAATGATAGTGCGAGCTTTTATGGAATGGCAAGTATAGTTCCAAAGAAATATGAGAAGTGTGTGCTTAGACATTGTTCAGTCAATGACCGCAAAATCACTATGAAATTTAACTGCAGCCCCATGCCATTAAACATCGTCCAAGTGTATGCTCCGAAAGTAACAAAGAGACTTTCAAGCATTTGCAAAGAGTGTTACAATACTTCGGGCACATTGCTCACAAGCTCTCAGACAACCTGGAGAAGCTGATGGTGACCGGGAAGGTGGAAGGGAAAAGACCCAGGGGGCGTAGCCCAATACGATGGTCCAACCAAGTGGGCAAAGAATTTGGCATAACCATATTTGACGCCATACACCAAGCGGAAGACCGTCAGAGATCTTTGTTTTGAATAAATATTTAGTGTATTTTCCGCTATTAGGATGTGAAAGATTTGAAAATGTATTTCCGCAAAGTAACGCCTGATTCAATCAACTACCGTCAGAGATGGAAACACATATGCCATGACGTGGCGGGACATCACGATGCTCAACAGTGAGCAAACGACCTGAGAAAGAGGATACAGTAATACAGGTGCCTATGACATGGGAATTATGAGATGTGAGACAAGGTACCAATGAGACGAGATACCTACCAGATGAGATACCTACCAGATGAGATACCTACCAGATGAGATACCTACCAGATGAGATACCTACCAGATGAGATACCTACCAGATGAGATACCTACCAGATGCGATACCTACCAGATGAGATACCTACCAGATGAGATACCTACCAGATGAGATACCTACCAGATGATATACCTACCAGATGAGATACCTACCAGATGAGATACCTACCAGATGAGATACCTACCAGGTGAGATACCTACCAGATGAGATACCTACCAGATGAGATACCTACCAGATGAGATATCTATGAGAGCGTTGGAAAAAAACGAGAGGACTCGTTTCTCGAGGATGGCCGACTGTTACACATACTTTATTTCACGACATGAAATATAGGTACAACTAAAGAAAGATCCTAAGACTGTAATGAATACAGTCGTAAGCGGTTGTCAATGTCATTGGCGTTGGCACATGCTACCCACTGACATTGACAACTACATCGGTTTAATGTCATGTTGAATATGTTCACACTTGACGTTAAGCCATTCTGAATCGGACCTTGGTTGATTGTGGTTGGTAATTTTCTATGTTATTGATTGTGATATCAAATGATGATGATAATGATAGTGAAATGTGATTAAAGTGGTAAATGGATTTAATTCGTTTAATTTCGCTCTACTTCTGAGGTGTTTTACAAACATATGAAATTTACATGCGGTTCTTAGTTAACATGTTTTGTATAGTGATACATATGACCCTATAAGGGTATGGCAATTTTATTATTTCTGTTTGAACGATTTATTATTATGTTTTCTAGATTATCGTTAAAAAAATCGTCTATTGTGTAATAGCATTTCGATAAAAGGATTATTTTTAGTTGTTTTATGAAACAGTTTTCTCTTTCGATGTTTATTAGATTATTTGGCAATTTATTGAATATTTTTATAGCCATAGAATTTGGGCTAGAACTGTGCATTGCTAAGTTAGACTTTGGTTCCACGAGTTTATGTCTAAATTGTTATGTAATTTCGTTTAATTTATCAGACACTTTTTTACAATAGTCAGGGTGCTTTTTGATAAATTTGCATATTTCAAAGATGTAAATAGATACCAGGGACATAATTTCAAGTTTTATAAAGTATGGTTTATGGAATGTTGGTTAGGTAATATCAGGAGTTTTTATATTTGCAAGAATACGAACACATTTTTTTTTGTATTATGAATACTTCATGCGCGTTTACACTATTCTCCCATAGAATAATTCCATATTGGAACCACGAAGACGCAAAGGCGTGATAAGCACTTTTGGCTGTCGGTAAGTCTGTAGCAAGTCTGAGTTCTTTAAGAGCGTAAGTGAAGCTACTCAATTTGGTCTTAAGTGTTTTAATGTGTGCTTTCCAATTTACGTGCGAGTCTAGTTCTATACCTAGTAATGTCGCTGAGTTGATGCATTCAATTTTATTGCTCTTATATTGAAAATGTATATCAAGAGGAGCTTTTTGGTAAAGTCTAAACTGTAATAGATATAGATAGCTTATTCAATTAGTTATTTTGTCAAATATTTCTTTAAGAGTTTTGTTTAGATGTAAATCATTTGAGCAAGAAGTTAGTATATATATATATAATCATCCGCGAATAAAATACAAATATCGGTAATAATTTTTGGTAGTTCGTTTTTGTAAAAGACAAACTGGATGCAACCAAGGACGCTTCCTTCTCAAGGAAAATTAAACCATGCTATCTCTCAGATAGCATGGTTTAATTTTTTGCAAGTCGAGCTTACTGTTTTTATTGTTTTGGAGTCGCAATCAAAATTTTCAATTTCTACGTACTGATCACGATTTTCTTGATAAGATTTAAACCAATTATTCTCAGCATTTCTGTCGTAGTAATGCCGCGTATTCCAATGTCATACATTAAATTTAATAAAATATTATCCTAATCCTAATAATATTATAAACGCGAAAGTTTGAGAGGATGGATGGATGGATGGATGGATGGATGTATGGATGTTTGTTACTCTTTCACGCAAAAACTACTGAACGGATTGAGATGAAACTTTGCAATAATATAGCTTATATATCAGAATAACACATAGGCTATAAATTATAATGATATTGTGTCAAAAATCAAAATATCATGCGGGCGAAGCCGCGGGTTATAACTAGTATTTAATATTATCATAGGTTTTCGTCATATCTAATATTAGGCCAAACAGGAGCAGGCATACATTTTTGCCGCGCGGTAGAAAGAGAGAGAGAGAAATATTACTTCCTCTCATACGCCGCGCCGGCGGTCTACTCTCCCTCCGTCTTACAAATTTTCGATCATTTACGAGTCCTGACGCGAGTTTAACATTTTTAAACCATCCCAAAAAGTGCACAACGCCGCTAAATAAGTTTTCACTTCAAAAATAAAGACAGTCCGAAAAAGTCTAAAACACAGAACACCTTCGCTAGCTCTTAAATTAAAATCTACTAAAATATTCCACGAATTTTTCATCAAGCATTTTCTTGAAATTATTCAGCAAAGCCGCGTCTCTATTTCATAAATTATTTCGCCGTGTTGAGGATAGTTCTAAGAAAAATAGAGATTTTCATCTCGGCAAAATTATATTGCAAGAAAATTGTATTTGTAAGAGATTTTATCAAAACCGTTTAGTTTTTATTTGAAAGGTAATTTTCAAAACGCTCTACTTAAATGTGAATTAATTCAATTGAAATTCGGTATAACTACCATTACAAGTGTTCCTCTAGCCAAGAAATATATTCTAGGATGTTATTGAACCACTTCATTAAAACTCGCGTGAGAATACATTATATTAAATAAAACACCGGTTTTAACTCACGTATTATATACGGCCGGGCCGTTGGGAAACCCGACCGGTTTCGAAGTAAAATTAGTACTCCTCGCGCACCCCTGGTGCGCGTGCGCCAGTCGACGGGAATGCGCGTATTCCCTGATGAAGGACTAATTTTACTCCGAAACCGGTCGGGTTTCCCAGCGGCCCGGCCGTATATCATACGTAACTTAAAACCGGTGTTTTATTTAATGTTATTGAACCCACCACCATGGAGCCTACTTCAAAATCACGATAAAACATCAGCTGTGCTAATTACCTACTTCTTTTGACTAAATAAAAAATATTTTAGCCTGTTGTTATAAAAGCACAATAAGTTCAAGGGTTTTATTGTGTTTAATATTGCAGAAATACACTAAAGATTTACCTACTGAAAACGAAAATTTGAAGATGAACCTTCGCAAAGCCTAAATTAATTAATTTTTATTTATAAGCTGTGCTATACAAGGTACAAACTCTTGACAAACTCGTGTGGATTTTTTTAAATTTTTGGCTGTAATTATAAGTACAATAATATCTTATAAACATCCGTTGTCTAGAAAAACATTTATACTTTGCACACATAAAAAATAAGAACGCTTTTATTTTCGCACAGTACATTATGACACTACTACTACGCTATCTGATAACAAATAATTGGCTAAGTGTGAGTCGTAATAACGCACGAATGGTTTCGCACCGTATGGAGGCCTCCTCTTAACATATATTATTTTAATTTATTCATTATTTTTGAGAGGAATATACCACTTAATATTTCAAGCGAAAAATCACGCCACTTGTATGGCTCCCCTCAAATATGTATTTTATTTGAATTTATTTATTTTGTTTCAAAGTGCATTTTTAATTTACATATTATATGAAAATTTCAAGAATCTATCTGCCACCGTTATTAATATCGAGCGAAAAACGTCTATAAATTCAGGTTTGTTGTATGGAAGCCCTCCTTATATTATAAAGATTTTTTCTATTTTTAGTACTTGTTTATAAAATGGCAACAGAAATACGTCATCAGTGAAAATTTCAACGTTCTAGCTACTACGGTACTACGGAACCCTAAAAATGAGAAAGAACTTAACTTCTTTGTTCTACGGTTCATTTTCTCTAAAACTTCTCATGTAAAACAGTCTCGGAAGGAAACAAAGACCAGATTTTTAGTTCACATTTCCACAGCTGCGTATATCCCCACTGCTCCGGCACAGCGACGCAAGAAATTTCATAAGCACAGATGATAGCGTAATCCTCACGCTAAATAGTCTAACACCCGCTGCTAAGTTTTCTTTGTTTTCTGATATTTTATTTTTAAGACACTACTTTATAAGAATAATTTAGGGAGGAGTTACAATTATGTGCGTTTTATTCGCAGCATTTTAGTAGTAGGACGTTAAATTTTCTACACAATAGGTATTGTAATGGAAACCCTGAAATTACGATTGAAAACATAATATAAGTTGTCCCTTATGAAAAGTTAATCAACTTTCGCCGAAATGTACGGCGCGTGGCGTGTCAGCTGTAGCTGAATTGTTTTTTAAGGTTCCGTAACCAAAGGCTAAAAACGAGACATACATTTTGGATGACAGCTGTCAAACTTAAAGTTAAAACACTTCAAAAATAAATAATTACTTAAATTAAAATAATATATATAAATGGGGCTTCCATGCGGTACGGAACCCTTCGTGCACGAGTCCAACTCGTACTTGGCCGATTATTTCATTTGCAATTACAGAGTAAATCTCAAAGTTAAGGAAGAATTTGTAGAAAACAACTTAAGGAGTGTACGAGTAAATCTACTTATGTTTTGAAAAAGATGAATAAGGGCATAATTCTTACAACGTTATGCTGGCTCCAGATTAGTGGCGTGAATTCACGACATTTCACGCCGAAGTTCACGCCGAGAATTCGCGGGCGATAATTCACAAGTCGTGCCATCCACATTCACGGGATGCTAATAGTCGTTCGTGAGACGCCGTGTGAAGCGGACGCGTGTCTTTTGCATCTCACAGTGCATTTTCAGAAAGTAATCGTCTAAAAAAAGCATTTCAGTTTCGTTATTCATGTATTTATGCGCGACTCCATTTTAGCGCATTCGAGAGACTGCACAGCACGTGCCTGTACGCCATTGTAGTCAAAAGTAAACTGATTAGCTGAAACGGTCAGTGTTATCATATACTGTTTTAGTTTCCCCCGTGTCATCGACAGTTCCGTACATTTTCCCATAATTTTTTGTACATACGAGTATGTACGTCCGCCTCCAACAATTTTATTAATAATAATAATGTTGGATAAACCAGGTTACACACGCATGATTTTATTTTTGACAGATGGCTATGACGAACGTCCATGGGGACTTTAAATAATAAGTTAAAACAGCCATATGTATAGACTGAATCATACAAGTAGGCGGATGTGAAGTAAGCTACAAGCTGCGCAATATCCAATTGTCATTGAAGCTCACATAAAGCTGCGCGTTAGTTGGATATTGCGTACCTTGTAGCTAACTTTACATCCGCTTATTTATATGATCAGAAAAGAGAGAAGAAATTAAATCCATACATTTAATTTCATGTCTAAGTATAATTATGTTAAATCCTTTTTATAAAAACCCCCAGTTCTCCTCACCACACAATTCCCCCCCGAAATTGCCCCTAACAATATTTCTCCCCATGAGCATAAAAATACCTCAAATTTGGGAGAATCTCACCAATCCAGCAACATTGGAATCGGGGCCGGGAACGTCGCGCAAAGGAGGCGCAAACGTGCGTGAACTCCGCGAACGCCGTCCACATTATCGTTCACGCTTGTTCACGGGGCTTCACGCCACTAATTTGGAGCCCGCATTAAGTACTTACAATGTGTATAACTAACCTCTGCATGATATTGACACAAGCTTAGGGTTACTACACTTTTTGACTGGTAAGTTTTAAGAAGTATTATGAATTCTTTTACAATAATTGTCATGTTTAATGTAAACAGAGATGATGAAAAGGTAAATTTTTACAATCATTCTTCGAATTGAACTACTGTAAACAAATTGTCTAGTGGGCTCCCAGACTATAAGGCAGAGATCACACTAGAATACGTAATAGGAAGTACGTATTACGTATTCAAATAATGGCATTAGCTTTCCGAGGGCAAAGCGCGATATAAGCATATTGCTTTTTGATGACGGTAATTACGTTCTGGCGCGAAATTATTGGAGATGAAGCGTTTTTGGAAACGAGTATGTTATGGTCGCCCTTCTAATGGTTTTCCTGTGAGTTTGATATTCATAATCATCTAAGTTTTATTCTGTAAAGTAAATGCTGCAGGCAGGAGTAGTCGTAGCTCTAGCTACGAGTAGCTACAGGGCCGTCCAAATTAATGTTATGTAATCTTGACCTGCTAACACGACAAGAAGATAAAGTTTCACGGTTGATTAGATAGACTTCCAAAATAAACAGTGAATAGTTTTAGCAGTTCGTTCAATGCTATAGTTACCAGACAATCATTAACTTTAAGAGAGGACGCTGGAATTATGACATAATGTCAAACCTTATCTAGGTTTAATAGTGTTTTTTATTGTTAAAATGTTTTTTGTATGTATCAATAAAAAAACGTTTACGCAGTTTAACGAATAGAGTGTAGGGTTACTGCTGGTCCCAACAGAGTATTAGCTCTCGCTGGTTGCGTGCACGTTTTACTACGCTCGGTGTTACCAGTATGTGACTAATAGGTTTACAAAGTTAGTTTTCTAAAAAAAACCGGACAAGTGCGAGTCAGGTTCACACATCGAGGATTCCGTACAAATCACGAAAATTTCACAAAATTGGGAAGTAAGTTGTTAAAATCTCTTTACTTACTATAACCATCGACAAAAAAGTTTTTTTTTTCACTTTTCTCGTCATACATCGAAAATAACACATTGTTAAAATAACTAAAAACCTGTTTTAGCATGTGCTAATAAAGCTCTTTTATATGATACCTTATATTATGATACGATTTACTCACTTTGAATTTTGAACCCATATTTTGTGAATTTTGAGGCCCTATTTTTTTGTGATTTAAATAAAAGTGCACAGTTTTCAGATTTATTCCTTTATGTGTGCTCTGAGACAATGCTTCCGGCCAAATTTCATAGTTCTATGTCAACGAAAAGTACCCTGTAGGTTTTGATTTTTGTGAGTGTCGAAATATGCGGTATTTTACGATATAAACGGCTCTAACTTTTTAAACGATAATTGAGAAGTTTTTCTTTTACACAACTGCAAGAGACCAAAGATATACGTATACAGTTTAAATTTCAACTCGAAATCTTTACGCGATTCCGAGATAAAGAGTCTTGAAATACACACAGACAGACCGACGGACAACAAAGTGATCCTATAAGGGTTCTGTTTTTTCCGTTTGAGGTACGGAACCCTAAAAACCAGAGAAAGGTGCGTTATCTTTCTTTGGTGTCTTTTTTGCATTAAATTCTTCAACGTCTTAGTTCTCAACTCGAATAATTTCATGTTTTGCATTATGGTCTCAATTTTAGCATTAATTTCTATAAAATATTCAGAAAAAGATAAGTTGCAGATGACCTATTTCAGCTTGTTTTTCTGAATTAAACATATTCCTCACATATCTTGTGGCTACAATTTACATATACAATACGTGTGTGTGTTTAATTCAAAATTATTTAAATTGAGCATGTGTAAATATATACATTTAAACAAAAAGTAATTTTAATATTTCTAAAGAAAAGGTTGAAATACAGTTTGCACTGTTTGTTACGTAGGTTTGTCTAAAATATAATGTTAACTCTTACCATTAAGTGACATTTGAGAGGTTTTCTCATTCCATTTTTTAATTACCTGAAATAAGAACAAACACATAATTAAAATGGTATAAGTAAAAATCTAGCTATAATTAAATTAAAAATAAGTACTTAACTTATATTTAATACTATCAAAACGTGTACTTTCTATTACTTCTAAAATTATACTTACAAACAATTTGAAAGATAAAAAAGTTGAACTCTACCGGAAAATGCAAGTCAAGTAGCACAAGTCTGCTCAATTAAAACATGACCCAATAAAAGTGGAGCACTCATTGAAACTTCCTAAAGCTTTCAGCGCCTCCCCCGAGATTCCGCCATTACCAGCTCTTTAAATTCAAATTAATAATGAATCACTCCAACCTCCTCCAACTTGGATAATGTTTACCCGACGCTGCGAGTGTATCCTTAGAAACCATTAGAACTGCGTAAATGACATTACTTTAGGGCTCGCCAACAAACTGTCTGATAATATTAATCTGATGGATAAAAATATAGTTTGGTGCAAGTAACACATGGGTAAAAAAATATGTTTTGTAACTATAAATAAAAAAAGCAAAAAGAAAAATAATTCGAGTGATTTCATTAAAACAATGAGAATCTTTAAATTTCAATTTATAATGAATCACTCAAACCTCGAGAGGAGGCCTTTGGCCAACAATGGCACAATACAGGCTTATAATTCTGATGGATCGATGAAAACAATAATTTTCCATAGCGCTAGCGCTCAATGAGCTATGGCAATTTATCAAACTTTAGTAGATATTCTTCTTTATGTCGCTTAGATATACTTAGAATATTAGGTAATAGGGCGAAATTATCCGAAATAAATTAATAGGCAAATCACTGTAGGTAAGGGTAGCAATGCTTAACAAGTGTTTAAAATTTTGTTTTCGTAATGTTATTATATGTTTATCATCCTAAAATAATAAGCTTTTTTTTCAGAATTAACCAAATCAGTTAATAAAAACTAAAACATACGAACTGTATTATGATCATTTGTTATCTGACAGATAAATTTCTAGTCAGCAGCTAGTGAAACACGCCGCTCTATTTCATTAGCAACCATTTCATCATTAATTCACGCACACTAAATGATTTCGGCTCGGATTTGCCGCGACTCAATTTGTGATATAAATGTTGCAACATACCACTAAGCTATTTACCAAGCACGGAGCGTATCATTTCTTTCATATATAACCACTATTAAAATTGACAATTACGAGCAATTTGACACCTAATTATTCACCTTTCGTGGACAAGCATACGTCTAGCAGAGGATTATTTTAAAAACTGGATTGTATAGTACTTTTTTTTGTTTAAGAAACGCTGACGAGCTTTTCTTAAAAAAATACTATCTAGCTATGGGCTACTAAGTAATTTAAATCTAACTTAAATTCCTAGGTATAATAAACTAAGAATGTGTCCATCAACACTTTTCTTATTGTCTCTATTTAGGCGAAGACACTACGTTATTGTGTTCTTTATACGCGGCACTAGCACTATAGCACTATGATTACGAGTTAGCACTCAATTAACTTTTAAACTAATTCGAACGGTTTTGTTCGTTTAAGTCTTCTCACTGTGTCCGTTTGGTCGAGGAGCTGGATTGCCTCAACATTCACATGGTGGTGAAGTCTATAGTCGCGAGCTTCTGCGTATTTTTGTATTGTACTTTTTACGGATTTCACTTTAAGGTCCCGGTGGAGGCTCTATTCTCATATGGAATTATTTTATTGTTGATAAAAATTGGGGAATACTGGTGTTGCTTGTAACTAAAGTCTATGTGGATTAACTTTGCTTCATTCAATTTAATTTTCCATCTCTTGGTCCATTCGTAGACATTGTTTACCGCCAATTGTACCTTTTCTGCAGCTTTTTTATGGGTACTGCCAATAGCCATTATAGCAGTGTCATTAGTAAAGGTGGCAATTGTGTTGTTATTGAACTCTGGTATATCACAAGTGTTTAATAAGTACTAAGTTGTATAGTACTAGAAAAGCTGTTTTTTTTTTGTAGAATAGAGATAAATTTGGCCACAAACTCGCCTATTGGAAAGCGAAGTTGTCGCCGAATATGGAGTATGTAGACCTAGAAGATACCTATTCACTCTTGACTTGAAGATATTCAAATTGTAATTAAAAACAATGACAGAGGCAGGACATTCCAATCCCTGGCGGTCCGCATTATGAAGGAAGAAGCGAATCGCTTAGTACGAGCAGGTGGTACGTCGACTATATAGAGATGGTATTTACGCGACTGCCGGCTTGTTCTGATGTGAAAAAGAGATGAAGGAATCAGGTCGTGGAGTTTGAGCGCACACTCGCCGAAATGAAGCCTACAGAAAATGGCCAAACACACTACTTTACATCTGTATTCCAGGCTTTTCAGCTTGAAAGCCACAAGCTTACTATCCCCGATTATCCGCACGGCATGACGTTCAATGAAATCTAAAGCTTCGAGCTGGTATTTAGCTGATCCATCAAAAAGGTAGCACTTTCTGCTAGTTTCTAAATGGCTTTTAATTGTCCACTCTATGTATTCGCTATGATAGTCAGGTTTCAATGGTAGAGCTACAAATTGGGCCATCGATCGTTTCCGCGCACATATACAGGATTCTTTAGTTTTTCTATACCAGAATTTGATCCAGCAGTGTAAAATATCCAATCCTATTTAAATAAAAAAAATAAAGATACGAAAGCAATCTCAAATTATCATGATCATAAAGTAACCGTTCTTTCACTAAGTCATCACGGTTTCTGCGGCAATTTATGTTTTTAGTTTACCACTCAGTGGTTGTCTATCACTATATTAAAATATTATTGAAGGTCTATCTACACCTTCAGTCAGTCAGTTACAACAAAATTTACATCAATGTATATTTTGTCTTTATTATCCTTCATAAGCCTATCAACATCTGTCTGTCATCCAATATCTAGTTATTGAATATATTTTCAGATCAAATAGTAAATGGGTTGCAATAGTCCTAAGAATAGAAATTATATGATTAGCAAATGGCAGTCAGTTTTATCTACGTGACTAAAGTATTGAGTGTTGACCTCATGACCCTGGAGTATTATTTTTGAACTTCGTACGGCTAGGATCATATACGGAACTTTGTGATAGACAGACGTTCCGTTTCACAATTTTCGCTTATGTAGTCTATGGTTTTTTTTGAAATTGCCACGTTCAGTCCTAAAGTTCTGCGTGAAGTGGATAATTTAAAATAAATTTTGAGGAAAGATAAATTATACTTTCGCACCGTACAAAATTCAAAAATAATACCCCTGGTCTGTTAAGGTTCAGAGTGACGAGAGTCACAAAAATGAGTGAGAGCAGAAGCAAGTATTGGAAATCTATGCTTGTGCAAACGGGAGAGCATAGAACGCGATCCTACGCGAACATTAGAAAAGATTCTATATAATGTTTCAAAAATTGGGTTCCTTGGGTTTCAGCTTTGTTGGACAGGAAAATGATTCAATTCAGATTGAATCCTTTTCAGGGAGGGACAGACTGGAATAATTCGGAAAATTGGCAGAAAAGTGGTCAGGGAAGCGGGCAGGAAAGAGGGCAATGGGAGAAAAGTGGGCAGTGGGCAAAAAGCGAGTTTTGTTCCAAACGTTAACTAAGTTATATTATGGTTATATTGATGTTGTATAATGATCAACATAGTAACCGTAGGTATAACTACATACATCATTGATTGCGAATAAACAGCGGTTTGTGAGGTTTCAATCCGCAGCTAAATCAAAGTGGTGAATATCTCATAGAGTTATCTTTGTGATAAGCATTTCAAAAATCTGAAGCGAACGCAGGATTTGAACCTGCCCCTTCGGATCACCAGCCCGACACTCTAACCAACTGAGCCAGCCCGCCTCCCACGCAAGAGTTTCCCTCATAGGGTAGGACTATGTTCAGCTATCGACTATTAAAATCCCACTACAATACAGTATAACCCGAATCAAACTTCATAGCGGCTGTAATGTTAGCTACGAACTGCGGTAACGTTATCGCCGCGCAGCTGTTGAGTGAGCTAGAACCAGGGTTGGGTTATCTGCAGCTTGTAGCACCACAGCTGTCCAAAAGTTTAAACATTTGATTGGAAATGTACACGTAAGTATATTATTATATGAGAACAACGCAAGCAAACGCGCGGGCGTTAAGCTAGTTGAAATGGAGAAATTCTAAAGTCCATAATAATATTCCTCGAGATAATCAGATCTTGGTCATTTGCATGAAATACGAGTGCAATGTAAATCGTGGCTTGGACGCCTTTACATGGCCAATAAGGAAGTGTTATTTGTCAGTGCTAACCGATATCGCGGCGACATGACTTAAACTGTTATTTATTACAAGGTAGAACAAATAGATATGTATCTCTATGTTTAATACACGGGATAATTAAGGATAACTACTGCTATAGGCCTCCTCTCTCATGTGCTATTGTTCCCTATTTTGGACAAATCTCATATACTCATTTCGATTTTTTATATGAATTTTAATTGTGTGTTGCCTCACTTTTAGCTTAGAATAATTTCTCAAATTGATTTGCTATCAAGCTGCTGGAACAGTTGTGCCAGCAGCCCAGAGCCACGCTCTGTTACTTTATTGAGTTGAGCTGGATCGGATAGAGGTTGTAAAGGAAAATATAAATCCTTTGAGATAAGTCAGTGCAGAAGCTATTGCACAAAATAAAAAAAATCTAATATACACCACCGACATTTTTTATCCCAACTTTATTGTAGGGAAACAGACATTAAAAAATTCATGATTAAGTATCGTTTTGATTTGCTATGCTGTGCTAGGATTACCAATAAAATTCAAATCAAAGTTTTCTAAATAGCGCTTGACCTGACCCTGGTAGTAAGCAAGTCTAGAGTAGCGAGCAGCGTGTCGGACAGCAATTTTTTACGTACGTATCAAGAAACATGCAGAATTCCTAAAAATGTAATCTCTAGAACACCTATCTAACTACGATTTTCTCCAGACAACAGTGGGCAGAAACTGTAAGCTTTTAAATTCTTCGCATTACCGTTAAGTGAGGGCTGACTATCCGTGAAAATGTATAAAAACCCACGGGACTGTTGAAGGTGGGTTCACATAATACGCGAACAGGGATAGAAGATAATAAGATTTTCGTGATAACTTGGATTGTACTCTTTTATTTTGGGCGACATTAAAATTTTAAAGAAAATAGAAGACAGGACAAGAATGTTTCCGATTCCCAGAAAAAACGACATTCCTAAAGGTCGCATGAAACCATAAATATTGATACTTATTGATATTTTTTTCAGAAAAAGGTTAATTAAACCTTTTTCTGCTTGAAGTCGGGTAAAACTGCGCAGTACGTAAATTTCGCGTAACACAGTGTATCGCTTCGCAGTGGCACTACGCCTGCTCATTACAGCCAATCGAATAAAGTGGTCGCTCGATCGAGGCCCATATGCATCAGTACCTGTTGTACTCTAGTAATGATACAAGCCGTCCCTGTGTTTGACAGTATAAGATATATTTTTTTTATTCTTGATAAGGTTTCATTTGGCAACTAACTCGCCTGATGAGAAGCAGTGTTGTAGCCGAAGATGAAGTATGTGGTAATAGAACACACCTATTCACTCTTGTCTTTATGATATTTAGATTATATTTGTCAGAAAATAATGACGGAGGTAAGGCATTCCAATCCAAATGCTATAAAATATATAGGATAAAACTACGCAGTGACGTAAGTTCCGCGTAGCACAGCGTATCGCTCCGCAAAGGCACCACGCATGTTCATGACAGCCAATGAAATGAAGTGGTCGCTCCCTCGCGACCCATATACATTGATGCCTGTTGTATTCTAGTAATAAGTAAGTTAGTTCGTATGTACCGGGTGGCTAGCCCTAGTGTCAGAGTTTTTAAGCCGCCTGAACGCCTGTGACATAGTTAAAAGGTTAAAGCAACCAGGGCCTACAATTCAACATCTCATCCAAGCCACAGTAGCGCTCAGTTATAAACCACGGCCACCTGCGGTCATCTATCCGAAGACTGACCGTGCTGAACGTTGCTTTACTTCGATGATCGCTAACAAACACCTAGTCAAACCATGTTACAAGATAAGATGGATAAAACTACGCATTGACGTAAGTTCCGCGTAGTACATGGTATATAGTATGGTTCTTCAGTAGCACCACGAACGGTCATTACGTTAATCGAATAAAGTGGTCGCTCCCTCGCGGCCTATATGCATTACCTGTGTATTGTATACTCTAGAGACGATACAAACTATCTGTTATTAGTTAATCTAAGATAATTTATATCTACAAGATAGGGTATGACTACGCAGTGGCGTAAGTTCCGCGTAGTAGCGTGTATCGCTCCACAGTGGCACCATGCACGGTCATTACGGTTAATCGAATAAAGTGGTCGCTCTCTCGCGGCCCACATGCATTGTTACCTGTTGTACTCTAGTAATGATACGAGACTATTTGAAGGCATACACCAGGTTCCAGTAATAATTTCAATGAGTGGCTGATGGTGTATTTACGTTATAACAGATGCGTATGAATTTACATAATGTTCTCGAATGTACATCGCGTATCGCCTAAAACTGTGTATAATTTCAACAAATAAGGTAAACTGATGATCTGACTTAGACCGCAGGAACACACTGGAATCAATCGGTCAACCTTCGAAACGGTCCAATTCGAAGTTTATAGCGAAAGCCTAAATAAATAATATCCAGCAGTGACGCCCTACGGCTTATAATGATGCTGATGAAAAAATATTATTATAGTTTAGCTTCATCTCATCTCTAAGAAGGATAACACTAATAATACTTGACTGCCTCGGTAGCTCAGTGGTTAGTGACTCTGATTCCTGGGTCAAAAAGGGTTCGATTCCCACCCAGGGCAAATATTTATAAGACGAACATAGGTATTTGCTCCGTGTCTGGGTATTATTTAGGTATTATCTATTTAAGTATGTATTAAGTAAGTAAGTAAGTTCGTATAGGCCGGGTGGCTAGCCCTGGTGTCAGAGTTTTGAAGCCGCCTGACAGCCTCTGACATGGCTAAGCGGTTAAAACAACCGGGACCTCCAATTTAACGTGTCATCCGAGCCACGGTAGCGCTCAGTTGGAAAATGCCACCCGCGGTCACCCATCCAAATACTGACCGTGCGGAACGTTGCTTAATTTCGGTGATCGCTGACAATCACCTAGTCAAACTACGCTACGAGCGCTACAAGTATGTATTTAGAAATATGTTTTTATAGTATATCAGTCTCTGGCAGCCGTATCACAAGCCTTGCTTAGTTTGGGGTCAGAGACCGTATATAAGATGTCCCCTAATATTGTCACGCGGTGTCTGAAACTTCTGAGAATCACAATAATGCTATGTTAATACATGGTTTTGCGAGATATAGCCTTAAGAGTGTTCTATGGTAGGTAACAACGACACAAAAAAACCTAGTCTGAAACTATAATATTCATTACTTTGTTTTTAAAGTTATCCCGTACATTTCAGAGCTTGCTTTTAAGCAGTTGGCGAAATAATCAGATCCAGACACGAGACCGTAACCGCAACACGAGGGTGAATTTAAAACGGGACAACAATGCGACGGACGAAGTGGTCCCGCGGGAGCCACGGGGAAATTGCGGGACGTCATAACGAAACGATGACTGAGTCTGGAGCAACGACTGATATGGGACTGGTTAGTGCGAGAAAAACAGGTTTTTAAACTAGTGGCATGTAAGTACAATACTGTCAAACAAGTAAATAAAGTGAATCGTTAGCAGCAAGCCACTTATTAATAAAATTGATATAAATATTATTTACATTAACATTAAGCTTGATTACAGGGGCGCCATCGTAATTATAATAGCTAAATAGAATAGTTCTTTTTTTTTTAATTTAAGCATTGGATAGAGAGAAAGCTTTTTACGTTGCTATTAAATTTACGCTGGTGCCTCTAATAATCAGGCCTATTATCGGCTAGCGGTTACAAATCAAGTTAGTACACATAACCTATACTAAGCAAAAGCTTGTATTGTAGGTACTGTTTACCTTCAGGGAACCTAACTACATGAGCAGAATAAGTAATAAAAAATAGTATATACTTGTACGGAAGAGTATTGAACACTAGTGCAGCAGTATCCGCAGGAATGTATAGTTAGTGTGTGTATGTGTGTATAAAATAGCACTGCAATACACGAGATTTTATGAGAGTCAAGGTTTGCAGTGCTATACTTTTGTGTGTGTGTGTGTGTGTGTGTGTGTGTGTGTGTGTGTGTGTGTGTGTGTGTATAGGTGTGTGTGCGCTTGAGCGATTTATATGCCAGTCTGTTGCTTGATCTTGATGATTTTCTGTTTCATAATCCCCTTTTTTTAAAGCCACTTTCAATCAGTCTCATCCAGTAGTCAACTTCCTGGAGCGGCTTAAATGAGGATAATTTTAAAATCCTCAGTGACAATGCGTAAGTAGATTTTGCATAAGAGCCAAAGCCACATAAATGCTCTTTATGTACGAATCTATGACACTCTTACAATAGGCCATTCTATCAGTGTTAGAAAGCAGTAAATTTTAAATCGGAAAGGAGAAAAATATTCATTATCATATTAACCGTAGCACGACAACTACACGTCATAGCCTGCTTCAAAGGAAGCTCTGAAATGTACTGAGAATCTTTAAATACAAAATAATCAAAATCGTAGTTCCGGACTAAGATTCCCTGTAGTATATATTTCATAATTTTCAATAGGACCGATAGAGCGCGACTTGTATCAATGCAAACCAAAATGTTGTTTAATTTCAATCATATATTCTGTCAAGTTTGAAAAAATATGTACTCGTACGTTACCACAAAAAATCCTTCACTAAACTAATAACAAGAAGTTTACATGTATACGTAGTCCATGGAAAATGAACCATATAACGTTGTACATCCCAAGAGAAGGCTCCAGTTAATTTAATGTAACAAATTGGGCCTCCCCTTGCATCGCGATTTATAGTTCGGCGACATATTACCCTGCAAGTAACTTTGCCTTAACCTGTGGTCCTGCAGTAACAGTTAGTACCCAACTGTTACCGAACTTGTGGTCACCGTGGAACAACTATTTTCCAATCTGTGATCGTGCAGGAAGCAACTATGGCTTAACTTGTGGTTCCTCTAGAAGTAACTATATTATAACCTGTGGTTGTAGTAGTGACTGTGTCCTAATCTGTGGCACTACCCCTGAGGCTCGCTGGTCAATGACCGAGGGATGGAGACGTGGAAGGATATTTTTAGATGATATAATTTAGTTTGGGCTTTTGACCTTTAATATAGGCTGGATAAAAAATGGCAAATGCGAATATGATTTTTACGCATGAAAAAAGATCCCTAGGTAAATGAGGTAAAGTTTTAGATGGCTGAATCAATATTTACGAAATCGCCATTTTGTTTGGTACGAAGTTTCTAGTAATTTTTAGGAAACAAAAGGATATGGAAAAGATGCGGTTTTTGAAATCTTGCAGAAACAAAATATATACCAATAAAAAGCTTATATAATTATCTTTTCAAACACATATTTTTTAGAATTTTTTTCATCGCCATTTAATTTTCAAATGGGTTCTAAAAACATTAGAAAAATGAACTATGTGCTACACCAAATAACTGCATTAAGCCTAAATTGAAAAAAAAACCTGACAGTGACATTATGAAACAGCAAAAGGGAATGACATTGTCAATATTGAACAACGAATAGAGGGCTGGTCGCCATGTTTTAAAAAATAAATAAATGTCAAACTCTAAAATACCAGCCCGCTATTGGTTGTTTGAAGATTCCTGTCTGATACGTAGACTACGTAGACCTCCTCTTAGTATTACCAGTTCAGTCTAAATATTTTCTACTTAGATTTCTGAAATAAAAAGAGATATTATAATAAAACGGCGATACACAAAAATATGTTTTTGCGTGAAATAATATTCTTAAATATGGCACTAAACATTAATACAGCTCGCATCGCTGCCGGTTTTCAAGGACCGCCTCCCATATAAAAAGTTTACCAACTCCTTTGGGAAGATACAATTTTGTCTATAAGAAGGTAGTTTAATAGCTTGAGGACTTCGGTACGCGTCGTCGTGAGAAATGGGTTCAAATCTTTACAATGCAATGGCACTAGTGGTAGGCATGCGAGATGAACCCGCGTGCTAGTCCTCCATCTTGTATAAGATCGCCAAATACGATTCAAAATATAGTAGACTAGGTGTCTGCCATAAAAAAATGCGCATGAGTAACACTTTTTGCAATGAACATTTTGTATGGAACATCAGATTTTGTTTTCGTTATACAAACTTAAAAAACCGGACAAGTGCGTGTCAGGCTCGCACATCGAGGGTTCCGTACAAACACGTTGTTAAAATAATTAAAATCCTGTTTTAGCATCTGCTAATAAAGTTCTTTTATATGATACCTTACATGATACGATTTACTCACTTTGAATTTTGAACCCATATTTTGTGAAATTTGAGACCCAATTTTTTTTAATTAAAAATGTACAGTTTTCAGATTTATTCCTATATATGTACTCTAAGACATTGCTTCTCGCCAAATTTTTTAGTTCTATGTCAACGGGAAGTACCCTGTAGGTTTTAATTTTTGTGAGTGCGATATATGCGGTTTTTTACGACATAAACGGCTCTAACTTTTTTAAACTATAACTGAGAAGGTTTTCTTTTACACAACTGCAAGAAAATATAGATATACGTATACAGTTTAAATTTCAACTCAATATCTTTACGCGTTCCCGAGATAAAGAGTCTTGACATACACACAAACGTACAGACGACAACAAAGTGATCCTATAAGGGTTTCGTTTTTTCCGTTTGAGATACGGAACCCTAAAAACATTTCATAAATTATAATTATTAAAATTAACCTACTTAAAATAAAAACTAATACGAAACACTAAAACTTATATCACTAACATAAAAATAAAACTAATCTAAAAGACCCGGGGCATAGAGTGGCCAGAATGCTGGCGGCGTTGCCTCGCTGAATTGCTATACTAATTTTTAGACCTAAGTAGAAAAATTTGTGTAATATTTTTAGTAAAAATAACTTAGGTTCACTAAGGATCTCTTGATTCCCGATAAAAAAACTGCCAGTTAAATATTTCCAATACCTCAATCCTATTCATTAAATAATCCTATTTCATACCAACCCTACAAGAATTCCGTTGCAACCAAGCTTCACCATTCACCATTATTCTCGTGTAATTTTTATTGGAATTAATCCGGCATAAACGTACAATATTTGTCGCAATAAATAACGCGCCACGTGCTGCGAAAATGGCCGCTGATTTATAAAACAACAGAGCACAGAATAAAATAATTGCACGTACAGATGAATCTGTTTGCGATGATTAAACAGATAGAGACTTTAGTTTAGTATTTTAACAGATTTAATTTCTTTACAGAAACACAATATGCCCAATTATAAAGGCACCATTGTCATTAATTATAATAGATTATTAGACTATTTCTGTTTCTTTTTACTCTAGGCATTCGATAGAGAGAACACTTTTTACGTTGCTATTAAATTTACGATGTACTGTACTGTATCAGCCTTTGAATAGTCCACTGCAGGACGTAGGCCTATCCACAAAGGGTGATTGGGCCATATCCACCATGCTGGCCCAGTACGGGTTGGTGGATTCACATATGCCATTGAATTTCTTCTACGGACATACATGCAGGTTGTCTCACGATGTTTTCCTTCACCGAAAAGCCAAATCACTGGATGTGAAATTCCGTACATAAATTCCAAAGAACTCATTGGTACGGGACCGGGAATTGTACCCACGACCTCACGATTGTAAGACGGGCGTCACTACCTCTAGGCCACCACTGCTTCCAAATTTACGATGGCGCCTTCATAATTGGGCCTATTACTGTATTGTTATTCTAAAAGTTGGAAACATCCAAGCCGCATACATTAACTAAGATGTAGAGTTTGTGAAGTAAGAGCTTGTACAGTTAAAACGAGTAGAGTCAGAAGCTTGGCTCTACATGAGATCTGACAAATTTTGTCCGACAGTGCTAACTGTGACCATCAGACGTGCGCAGAGCGTTGAATCTTTCAAGACTCAAGTCTTCCTTGACTATCTTGCTAAGTAGTTTTAAAAACTGATATTACTTATCGCTTACGTTTTAACTATCTGTATTTATCAATGTAAGTAGGTTTATTTTTATTGTAAGTATTTGTGTATGCCTATTATTACGTAGTTTATTTTATTGTTTTTGGATATTTATAGATTTACTTTATTCATTTATGTTTACACCACCGTCCACGTCAATTACATGTTTCCACACAGTAGAGGTTGTCTGGAAGATTTTTTTTATTTTTTTCGCTTTTAGCGATAAGACCGCCTTTTGTATCATTCTTCTGTCGTTATTTCTTTTTCTGTTATGTTTTACTACTTGTGGTGCCAATAAAGTGTTTTTGTATTGTGTCTTGGCAACATTTTACATGAAAATGTTTTTGTGGGATCTTTATATAGTCCGCTTACTAAACAAACACAGAAACATTATTACTTGTAATAATAAATTTAATCTAAGTTGAAAACCATCATTTACAAAATAGTAAAGGTAAATATTGAACCCGTCGGATATCAAAACGGGTCTTCTAATAAATTTATAGATTGGAGAGGTGGCATATTATTAAAAATCCTGTACTAGACTGGCTCTTATTTAGCCATAAAAACACTTTACTAGTAAGCTATCTATCTAAACGTCCCGTCTTCTACATAAATTTAAATAGCCACTGAACAAACTAGTAACATTCACTGAAGGCGTATCTATTTCATAGGGAACACTAATAGCTCTGGTACTACAAGCTATAAAGATTACATTAACATTAATAAACTTATAAGCACAACAAAACTAGAGTACAGAAACTAAACTCAAACGTAGACTGATATTGTACGTACTGACTGATGAAATGACGTGCAAATAGAAATATTGCATGTATTAAAATATTGAGAAGTGAATAATTTTGAACGCTCCATTGCACCTTAAAACTAATAGATACGAGTCTAAGAATAATCATGATCATATATTTTTTGGGTTCCGTACCTCAAACGAAAAAAACGGAACCCTTATAAGATCACCTTGTTGTCCGTCTGTCCGTCTGTGTGTATGTCAAGACTCGTTATCTCGAGAACGCGTAAAGATATCGAGTTGAAATTTAAACTGTACACGTATATCTATGGTCTCTTGCAGTTTTGTAAAAGTGAAACTACTCAGTTATTTTTTAAAAAAGTTAGAGCCGTTTATGTCGTAAAACCGCATATTTCGATACTCACATAAAACAAAACCGTAACCAAAACCGGGTACTTTCCGTAGACATAGAACTATAAAATTTAGCAAGAAGCATTGCCTCAGAGTACATATATAGGAATAAATCTGAAAATTGTACTTTTTTTTTTAAATCACAAAAAATAGGGCTTCAAAATTCACAAAATATGTGTATAAAATTCAAAGTGAGTAAATCGCACAAGCTAAAACAGGCTTTTTAATTATTTTAACAATGTGTAATTTTCGATGTATGACGAGATGAGTAAAAAAACAACTTTTTTGTCGATGATTATAGTATAGAAATTATAACAACTTACTTCCCAATTTTGTGAAAATTTCTGGATTTGTACGGAACCCTCGGTGTGCGAGCCTGACTCGCACATGTCCGGTTTTTATTTTCACTTCTGTTGGAAAAACAAAAATTGTACAAGCAACAACTAACACTTTCGTTCAAACTGCTCCAATGTGCCCCGGGAATTGGTGTGTGTGAATAAAGTCTATGATTGCGTTTCGCGGCCGAGCATTGTAAGAGGCTTATATTCTGTAATCTCAGTGTTTTGTGCTACAAGCCAGGCCTCTTTACTCGAGCTATTAAATTTAATACAAATGTCTGTCTCCCATCGCCATTTAAAGATAAGTAGTAATGCAGCTGTCTTTATTAGAAATCGTAGATAAAGTGTGAATAGTCTGGAGCCATTCAGTTAATATCGACGTAAAACTGCAGTTTTATCGAACATAATTTAAAGCATTATGGGACATCTACGTGCTAAAAGTTCTTAGTGACGTGTCTGTTGACAAAATGCGAAGATACCGCTGTTTCAGAACAAATTCATGTTTTTTAAGAAAGTTACTGCATTTTTGGGGTAATTTTATACGCGATTACATTTTTTTAAATTTGTTTTTTATGCAAATTGATTGAACTTAGCTCTCATTTATAAAATTTGGTACACAGTGATGATACCAATTTTTTATTGATTTTTAACGCAAAAATCGGGCGAAACCGGGAGCGTATTGGTTTTCACCCTCACATGAAAAAATATGCTGATTCTATGGCGCCTTAACTTTAAGAAACACCTAGTCAATAAAATGCCACAATACATGTAGCCGACAGCCAATTCATTTCAGCGCGCTTAAAATCCATAAAAGGTATAAACTAATTGAAATCTCCCGCTAGCGCAGATCATGCAATAAAGGAGATAAGAAGCATTGTCTCGCAAGAGCCTCAAAGTGTCGTAAACCGGTGCTTTATGTTTATAGAGGAGTAAACTCACTGATTAGGAACGATTAAAACTTTAATGCGAAACAGTTTTGGTGCGGAGATAGACGAGGCGTCTGGATTCTTATGACTGTGTTAGAAAAAGTTTCATATCTTTATTTTTCGTAAAAATGGCACCACCGACTTCCACCGTGTACAGAATCGGAAGTTCGCGAATCGATGTGATATCCATGTACATTATTGTTTATATATCAAAAACGGCTAAGCCAATTTCAATAAAATTTATATGGAACCACTTGGCAGCATCGGGCCCTTTCGAAATATAAAAAGATTGTTTTTAAATCGATTATTGTTTGCCTACAGACGAACATAGTAGGTACCTCTTCCTTTTTGGAAGTCTGTAAAAATTGCGTAGTCTCGCAAGTCCAAACTATTTAAGTTTCGTCTAAAAGGCATTTCAAAGCCAGTAACTTTAAAGAAACTAACGTTCGATTTTGCTCATATTCATAAAAACTTTTGGTATTTTTTTAAATTTTACAAAAATCTGTTAAATCGTTTTTGAGAAATACTACTAATATTATAAACGCGAAAGTTTGTGAGGATGGATGGATGGATCGATGGATGGATGAATGGATGTTTGTTACTCTTTCACGCAAAAACTACTGAACGGATTGAGATGAAACTTTGCAATAATATAGCTTATATATCTGAATAACACATAGGCTATAAATTATAATTATATATTGCGTATGCGGGCGAAGCCGCGGGTAAAAACTAGTGAATAATAATCTTAAAATGGTATACCTACGAGAAATCAATTCGAATGAACTAGGTAGGTAGGTAGTTATTCGATTTTTAAACGCGCTCTACGCAATGATTAAAGTGATTTATGCTATTTTTAGCGAAAATAATAATTTAGGAACTTAGCTTAAAAACCATATATTCAGCAATCTGCCAAATCGCCTTGCCTCTCACCAGTGATTACAGGCCCGCTCAACTCGTCGAGTTGAAGGCCCGCAGCGAATTTGTTGCGGCCCGCCTTTTCCCGGTCCGTAAGTAAATGGCCGAGATTATTGGCGGAGGGTGTGTGGAAAGGCGTTGTTAATTTAGTTTTACGTACACGCTGGGGTGAGGTATAAACACTAGATGTATTGTCTGAACTTTCTGGTTGAACGAAGTGGGAGAAGGGTCTCAGTTTTGATTTAAAAAAATGCCTGTTTGGCAAAGGACTAGGTTCGATTCTACGTTTGGGACGCTAGTTGGTAGAAACTAATACCCAGTGCCGGGCAGGGCTCGTTGACATCACCGTCCCATATGACGAGAACATCGTGATGGCCGAACAGGACAAGCTCAGCAATACCTTGACTTGGCTCACGAGGTTACCGCCATGTGGGATGTGGAATCGATGATCATTGCCGATAATCGTTTTGGTAAACTGCTTAAGCAACATATTTTTTTTCTTTCGCTTGTTTTCTTTCTAGGCTTTTGCTAGACGGTTGGGTCAAGGGTCAGATGCAAGATGACTGTCTTAGTCATCCTGGACACGGCGCACATTGTTAGGAAGTTCCTCTCGCTGTAATCCCAACTACCGTTAGTTTGGGCCCCGCCCAGCTGCTGGCGGCACTCTAGGCTAAGGTTTTCTTTATAGAATTTTATTTTTTGTTTAAATATTGTAGATATAAGAAAATAAATGGATGTGTAAATAATTATCGTAGTATTTATTCAAAGTATCACCATGACACCAGGGCTAAGCCTATATGAACTCAGTAAAATTTTATTATCGACTGAGTATTGAGCATGGATGTGTTACACAAACAGGATTGTTTGTGTAACACATCCATGATCAATCCGTGAGCTAGTACTAGCTCAACAACAAGGATGTATACCCAAAGATTACCCTTGGTATTGAGCTTACTATCAAGACGAGTTACATCACTACTGATCTATTTACATTATAAGTAGTGCCCATTGAGGATTTGATTCCTTCCTCAATGGTAGTGCCACGCAATATCATTTGAAGTGACATCTTCACCTGAGTGAACAGTGAATGAATGAACAGCTTCAGTAACTCCACATGTTGTCCAAAGGCTAATAGCCATCATAACACTAAATAATTTAATGCTTCCTTATAGTTCTGGAAACATGGTCGGCGATTCGCACAATTTACGGGCTATTAAAATAGTTGTTTCTCTTTAATTACTGTCATAATAAATAAGGACCATTTGTCACTACTAAGTCGTGGTACATTTGTGGCTTTTCAATTTGACTGGTTATTTTGTAAATTGATATATGTATATTTTAGTTAAGTATTAATATTAATTTATAGAACTACAGTGATTTAGCTCTTTAAAAATGTAGAAATAAAAATAACTAGTATTTAAAGCGACGCTTTTTTGACTACTCAGTTTTCAAAGAAATGATACAGAGGGAAAGACAGAAGCAATTTGAATTCCTACACATAAAAATACGTATAACATAATTTGTAACATTAATGTGTCCGGGAGAAAATTATGTAAGTAGGTGTTTAAAAAAAACAGTTGATATAAAAATATGCGGCTTATTTTTACTGGGACTGATTTTATTTTTATTTAATTTCTATAAATTTTCCAACCATATTCTGAAGGTTTATGGACTCATTTTTATAGACCCTGATTGTTTTAATCAGATAGCTATTACAACTAGAAAGAGTTAGGGCTGTTGTCACTTGAGACAATTCTCAACTACAAACATGTACAGAAAATCTTGAGCTGCCAAACTGTCAAATATGAATTGGAATTTGACAATACTGAAAGAAAAACACGGCAACTAACCACCGAATCGAGATATTTTCCATGTCTCTCTCTCTCTCTCTAACTTTTGACATATTTAAATCATTGCATCTCTTTCTTTCTTTTATCAATCGACCACATTATCCCTCAGGTATCTCTGTGGTTTTAACCGTTTAACCATGTCGGAGGCTTTCAGGCGACTTAAAACTCTGCCACCAGGGCTAGCCACCAGCAGGCAAATCGCACTAAAAATTATAGCTGAACCACAATTGAACTTTAACCGAACTTCAACTTTTTGTCTATTTTCTTATCGCGCTAATGATTTTGACAAAAGTTGAAACGCAACTCAATCAGAGTTGGAACGTAACAGCTGTCAAACCAACGGTTGGTGTATGAAGTTTAGCGTGATACCGAATTCTTTAAAGCCGAATAAGTAACTAAATAACACCCAGACAGAGCAAACACTTATGTTCATCACATAAATATTTACCCTGGATGGGGATCGAACCCACGCCTCTTTGATCCAGAAGGTAGGGTCACTAACCACTGAGCCACCGAGGCAGTCAAGTTACATAATAGTGTAAATATTTAATTAATAAATAGCACCCTTATTGTTACTGTACCTGCTCTATTCGACTTGTGTTTCGTCTCTAATCGAGGCATCCTTAGGACGTGTAAACTCTTCGAGATCGCTCGCTTATTTGTCGTCTCGCAAAGATTTAGCCAAATTAGGTAGGTATAGCTTTGTTAATATATGAGAGTTTCCGTGAAACGGAAAACCGTGCAACGGAAAACTGTGAAACGGTAACCGTCACCCGAAAGACTCGGTATATTCGTTTGTTCGTTCGTTTCAGCCATTGGACATCCACTGCTGGACATAGTCTTCCCCCATAGATCTCAATCTCGGTATATTATTTTGAGATTAATAAAGGGATGTTCATTAAATGGTAGGCCCCAGTTGTTTAAATCGTGTATCCAGGTCATGCGCCTTTTACAATTATGACTCTAGGGCTCCAGTATGCAATGCTATGTACGGACAGTAACTCATGCTCGCGGTTTAATCCTCAGTTCGTGCAATTAAATATTTAAATGACTGCGACGGAATGAGTTTTAATTAGACACTGCACTGTGGCTGGGTAAAGTAAGTGGTATACTGAGAAAATATAAAAAAAATACCAGACGATTTTTAGAGTACAGATATTTTTATAACCTTATTAACAACTAAGTAAGTACTACATAACCAATCCTGTCAAAAAAATCTGTTTTTTTAAGTGACCACTTCTTTAGCGGCGTTGTGCACTTTTTGGTTTGGGTAAAAATGTTAAGTTCGTGTCAAAATACGCATGAATGATTGATAATTCGTAAGATGGAAGGAAAGTAGATAGGCCAGGCATAATATACCCCTCTCTTTCTACCGCGCGGCTAAAATGTATGCCTGCTCCTGCGCAGGGCGCTAGCGCGAGTGTATTTGTGTGATGTAGTATTTTAACACATAAATAATAGTACTTTTGTACTGATAAATAAAGTAATTGATATGAATTGATTCCCTAACCTTTCCAAAGTATACAAAACAACGTTGATGTTCAAGTTTTCACATCTGCCGGCACTTTCGGATTGAAATGTTTTCTTTTAGTACAGAAAATTATTTGCGACTTTCCAAAACACGTATAAGTCAGCTGTTTTCTGCCTTTGTTTGATCTGAGAGTACATCTTATCCATTATACTATGAGATAAGATAAACAGTAAGTATCTTCTTAGTCTCTTCATTTTCGACCACAACGTTGCTTACTATCAGGCGAGTTGGTGGTAAAATGCTTACTTGTAATTTTTTTATTTAAGAAGTTTTTTTTTTAAAAAAGATCTTCTTAAATTACTTGTAGCACTCGTAATATAGTACTTTTTAAAATACGTAATGTATATGAGGGTGTGGTAGTCTAGTGGCAATGATACCCGCCTTGCGATCGTGAGGTCGTGAGTTCAAATCCCGGTCCCGTACTAATATTTTTTTTAGAAATTTATGTACATTTCACATCATTGGATTTTCAGTGAAGGAAAAAATTGTGAGACAACGCCATCTGCTTACAAAAATAAATTTGGTGGCGTATGTGAATCCACAAACCCACACTGGACTAGCGTGGTGGACATGGCCCAAATCACCCTTCGTATAAAAGCCTACGTCCCGCAGTGGACTATGATTCTCGAATACTTTGCACGGACCGGTGTAGCAATTTTCACATTATTGTTGATTTTTTTTAGGGTTCCGTACCTCAAAAGAAAAAAACGGAACCCTTATAGGATCACTTTGTTGTCCGTCTGTCCGTCTGTCCGTCTGTGTGTATGTCAAGAACTCTTTATCTCGGGAACGCGTAAAGATACCGAGTTGAAATTTAAACTGTTTACGTATATCTATGATTGCTTGCAGTTATGTAAAAGAAAAACTTCTCGGTTATCGTTTAAAAAAGTTAGAGCCGTTTATGTCGTAAAAAACCGCATATTTCGCACTCACAAAAATCAAAACCTACAGGGTACTTCCCGTTGACCTAGAACTATGAAATTTGGCGAGAAGCATTTTCTCAGAGTACACATATAGCAATAAATCTGAAAATTATACATTTTTATTTAAATAACAAAAAAATGGGGCCTCAAAATTCACGTAATATGGGTTTAAAATTCAAAGTGAGTATATCGCATCATGTAAGGTATCATAAAATAAAACTTCATTAGCACATGCTAAAACAGGTTTTTAATTATTTTAACGTGTGTTACGTGTTTGTACGGAACCCTCGATGTGCGAGCCTGACTCGCACTTGTCCGGTTTTTTAAAAACTCAGCCGATTTCAATAAAATTTAAATGGTAACAACTTCGAAGCATACTCTTTCCAAAAAAAACCCTCGGTTCCGTACAAATCTAGAAAATTTCACAAAATTGGGAAGTAAGTTGTTAAAACCTCTATGCAACATCATCGACAAAAGGTTTTTTTTTTCACTTTTCTCCTCATACATAAAAAATAACACATTGTTAAAATAATTAAAAATCTGTTTTAGGATGTGCTAATAAAGTTATTTTAAATGATACCTTACATGATACGATTTACTCACTTTGAATTTTCAACCCATATTTTGTGAATCTAGGCCCTAGTTTTTTGTGATTTAAATAAAAATGTACAGTTTTCAGATTTATTCCTATATGTGTACTCTGACACAATGCTTCTTGCCAAATTTTATAGTTATATGTCAACGGGAAGTACCCTGTAGGTTTTAATTTTTGTGAGTGTCGATATATGCGGTTTATTACGACATAAACGGCTCTAACTTTTTTATACGGTAACTGAGAAAATTTTTCTTTTACACCTGCAAGAGATCATAGATATACATATATAGTTTAAATTTCAACTCGATATCTTTACGCGTACCCGAGATAAAGAGTCTTGACATACCTACACACAGACGGACAACAAAGTGATCCTATAAGGGTTCCGTCTTTTCCTTTTGAGGTACGGAATCCGAAAAAAATATATGTGTATATCTACGCGTCAAATTGAGTACTTCCGCGGTTTCGTCGGTCTTTAAGGCTGGTACAGTAAGATACGTAATACCTACCAATAGTAGATGGTCTCAGTGTGCCTCACTCTTTCCGCGTCAGCTCATTAGGCGGAGTGCGGCGGTCACTCGATTAATTACTAACTTTGCTGTTTTTGTCGAGCGGACGACCAGATTTATTTGGCACTAAGACTCTGCTGTAGTGATGCCAAATTTTATAACCACTTTGAAAACAAAAAATATATGCCTCTTTCAGTTATTTCTATTAAAATTATATGACAGGATGTGGTCGCACGTGCCTGCCCTCTGGTGATTAGTAATTATAAGAAAAACAGTGGAAATAGTACAAAAATAATTGCAATTTCTCTTGAGCGAAGTATCAGATTTATTTGGCACTAAGTCACTAAACTCTGTTATAGTGATGCCAAGTTTTATGCTCCCTTCAAAAACTATGGAAAAAATATCGCCGCGCATTGTGAAAAGTCGATATACGTTTTATAACAGTGTCATTCACACAATCACAAATCACACTGTACAATATTAGATCACTTAATATGTATGCTAAATTATAAGTTGCAAAGCTTATAGTTTCAACCCGGAACTAGAGAAAAAAGTAACTTCTTTCGAGAAGTTTACATCACCTACTCAATTCTACATGCTATGTGCCCTACCCACTGCCACTGCATCTTAAACACTAACCGGCTTATTAACAGACGCAAAGTTAGTTAAGTACTTTTGAGTCAAAAAACGTAAGAACGTTTGTATAGGTCGGGTGGCTAACCCTGGTATCAGAGACTTAAGCCGTTTAAAGGCATCTGACATGGCTAAATGGTTTTTAAAACAACGGAATCAACTATTTAACGTGTCATTCGAGCCACGGCAACGCTCAGTTGTATGCCACTCTTGGTCAGCCATCCGAAAACTGACCCTGCCGAACGTTGCTTAAATTCGATGATCGCTAATGAACCCCTAGTCACACTATGCTATGAGCGCTACTTTGGAGTAGTTCATCTTATAACACGTCTTGTGAAATAAAATTATCAAAGAAACTAAAAATATAACAAAAGATCATCTTCTTCAAAGAATATCTATTAGAACATTTCTTCTCAAAAGTTTATAACTATAATACATTTGTAACCGTGAAAAGCCAGGACGGGCAGCTAGTTATTTATAAAGCGCTTTTAATTTTTTTGTAGATGTACGATCTCTACCATTGTTATTGTAATTTCTTAGAATGCGGTCTCAAAATTTGACGTGCACTGTAACATTTAGAAGATTAAGAAAATCTCTTAAATACAATAAGTACGATTTCGATTACTTACCTGTTATTAGGTTCTGAACGAATCTACGAACGATTACGAACTAAGCAAATAATTTAATTGTGCAGCAATATATATATTTTTCTTAAGCGATAAGTTTATAAAGAAGTCATAGTACAGTTTTTGAAAAATCCTTAGCTTTGTCGCCTTTTTTGTGTGTGTTATAGATTACATGTAAATGATACAAAATTATAATTATTATTCTAAGAACTACTAGTAAATTGTTACTACCATAATCTAATATCACATACAAAATATAAGATTTACAAAACAATAAAGTAAAAAAATGCTTACAAAATTACATTTCTGAATGCATATTTTCATCTATAATTTCGCCAATTGAATCCAATCGTAATTTGAATTTTGTACACGATGAACGGCGGTTTTGCCATTTTTTGCAAAAAAATAATTGTATGCTGTAAAATTTATGACAAGTCTAATTTTTTTAGGGTTCTGTACCTCAAAAGGAAAAAACACAACCCTTATAGGATCACTTTGTTGTCCGTCTGTCCGTCTGTGTATATGTCAAGAACTCAAGACCCTTTATCTCAAGAACGCGTAAAGTCAACGAGTTGAAATTTAAACCATGTACGTATATCTATGAATGGTCTCTTACAGTTGCGAAAAAATCGAACTTTTCAATTACCGTACGAAAAAGTTAGAGCCGTTTATGTCGCAAAAAACCACATGTTTTGACTTCCAGTTGACCTAGAACTATGAAATTTGGCAAAAAGTATTGTCTTAGAGTACAAATACTTGTATAGTAATAAATCTGAAAACTGTACATTTCTAATTAAATCGCAAAAAAATGGGCTTGAATACAAAAAAAATGTTGGCCCAAAATTCAAAGTGAGTAAATCGTATCATGTCCCCACAATCAATGAAAGAGCTTCATTGGCACATACTGTAACAGGTTTACAATGTGTAATTTATGGTGTATGACGATAAAAGTAAAAATAAAACTTTTTTCTATGATTATTTATTTATCCTATAGAAATTTCACCATTACAATTTTGTGAAATACAGGATTTGTACGGAACCCTCGGCGTGCGAGCCTGACTTGCACTTGTCCGGTTTTTTTTTACTTTAGAATCACCATTTCAAACGTTCGCAGAAGATCGCACACAGGGTTTCAAGTTTTCAACGCTCGCTCCTAGTCCTACTAGGTTTCGTGACCTTTTACGCATACGCTTAACCTTTCTAATGATACAATTATAGAGCCCCAGAGCTACACAGGTCCCACTCACGCACCACGGTCCGCCTTTTATAATTAAAAATATAAATCTGCTGGTTCGTAATTAAAAAGTAAAACATTACAAACTGAAACTTATAGATTGTGGTGCATAGGTCAAAGATATTTCAACTGTCTATGTGAATCGCTTGACTTGGTACTTTTTATACATATCAGAAGCAAAAATCTCATTTCCGCAAACTATCTCGATTACATCAGATTAAATAAACGAATTATACCTACAAAATAGATTCATTAATATAATTACACATATAATATGATCAACTTTCACTAGGTATGGGGTATCTCTGAAATCGTGAAGAATCAGTCCTGCAATTTTTCAAGGTTTGTCGCACTTTTTGTATTCGCAGTTTTAAATCGAGCAGTTGCCTCGTATATTATAATTTTAACTTATTGTTAACCTCTGAATATCCGTGCACTTTAAATAACAACACTTTGTATAACACCTCAGAATTTCAGACACTGTTCTTTTTCTTTGGCGGTTAATAATCTTTTAGATTAGCATACATACACACGTATTATGTACGTATTAGGTACCCACTAAGTAAAGTTGTACAACGCCCTCCGGTCTTCCTGCCTCCTTCCCTTCTAATGACGACATCCTGAGATAATATTGACGGACAAACACACTGACCACGTGTTTACTGTAGATAATTGAGGTGCCATTTTTATGGCGTGCATTGTAAATATATTGGCCACAAGAAATCAAATCCAATATATTTTAGCAGGTCATGTTTTTTTGAGTATTTCGTTTTGTCTAGAACTAAGTTTGTGTACCGAATAAAGAAATAATATCTTCAATGGACTCCATTCCAAGAACTTTACTGCTCCAGTGACTATTATTTTACCATTACGGTGGAACCGTGGAGGTCTAGAGGTAGTGACACCCGCCTTACAATCGTGAGGTCGTAGGTTAAAATCCCTGTCCCGTACCAATCTATGGAATTTATGTACTGAATTTTACACTACTGGCTTTTCGGTGAAGGAAAACATCGTGAGGCAAGTTGTGTACGTCCGTGAAACGTTTGCACTAACCTTTAGTTCACTGCGGGACGTAGGCCTAACGTCCCGCAGTGAACTAAAGGTTAGTGCAGACCGTTATTTTGCCATGTGCTCTGACCACTACCATTTTGATTTGCTAATACACTGGACTATGTCGGTAATTTTGGTTCATTTATAATATCTTCAGTCATGATTCTATTTTGCAGAGAGATTTCGTGGAAAGTCATCTCCATAGCTCGATGAGGTAGTTTATTTTTTAAAATGGCAAATAGTTAAAAAGTTTAGTGGTTGAGAAATATTTACTGTGTTATTAAAAATATTTTTACCGGCTCATAAAATAAGGAAACAATGCTAAAACTTCAGTATAAAAATAAGGAAATAGTCTAAAACCACAGTCAGTGGTAGCCGCGAGGCAAAAGAAATACACGGCTGAACGATAAAAACTCCCGAAAACTCCTCTAAAAGACAACAAAGCTCGGTAACAAGTACATTATTGTTACGGAACCCGCTGTAAATTATACAACAGTAACTAATTTTCCGCTTCTCCCGTATTAGTTTTATTTTTTAATTTAATGTTGACGCTTCTGTTCGATGCGTATATAGGTAGGTATATTTTTTTCATTTGTTTGGCCACACATCATTTTTTACTAAGTGGTCCGATTTTGATAATTTCTTTTGTGTTTGGTAGATCATACTTCAAATGTGGTTTTCTTTAATTTTTTTTTAAAACGGCTGAGCCATTTTTGATAAATCAACAATAATGTGAAAACTACTACATCGATCCTTGCGAACTACATATTCGAATTCTGTTCAGGGCTGAAGTCGGTTATGCCATCGTTTGAGAAAAATAATTATTAGTTTTGGCATCACGTAGATTTCTCAAGTACCTATTATGATAATGATCAAAATAGTGTTCCATGTACATGTTCCACTATCAGGTTTAATCAAATCTCAAAAGTCATAATCACGTCTTAGAATTGCTACACCAAAGTAGCTGAGGCTACTTTAAACATTTCACTAAACTTGGTAACAAACGTCTATAGAAGTTTGAGCACCTTGTATACAACACAATTGTCATAAACATGCATTTATGCCCGCATTTCTGCTAAAATGTAAAATAAATTACCTACTATCAACTCTTCATTATTTTTGTAAGAGTTGATAGTACCTAGCTTGATACAGTAAAAATATTATGAATAAGAAGAAACAAAACAAGTTTTAGAATATGACTAAATGTGTTGACATATATTTCACCAAAATTTGCGGCTTAAATGACACAAAAACCGTTTTGTCAATTTGGGATGGCTGTGTTTCTAACCAATCTTATTGAAGATAAAATATGGCCAGTAGTCATAAGAAAGTTTTATGACTGAAGCGAAATGATGAAGAAGAAATTTTTGTTAATTTACAACAAATACCTTGTAGGTATGTATTCAAAATGTGCCCTACTGTATGTTTGTCTATAGCAGCCGCTTCGCGAGTTGGTATCGAGTTACATCGTTTGTAATAATGGATGTGTTTTATGATAGGTATAAAATTCGAACCGCTACAGACTCGAGTATCGTGGAGCGAAACGAGAGTTACTAAGTCTTTTGTTGATCTTTGGCCGGAATTGCCGGAAATTCGTGTAACATTTGCTTCTCAATGGTTTATGTCTATGGAGTCGCTTCACGATTGTTAAGGTGTTATTTGGAACCGAGCTGCCAACATCTACTGCTGACAGCACGTGCAGTGCACAAACTAGTAGTGCAGCTTTGACCACAGTTGCACTACTAATTTGTATCAGCCGCTACACCTTAACAAGCGTAAAGCGACTCCAGACATTAAACCATTGAAAAGCAAATATTTTCATAAATTCCGGCCAAAAATCAACAAAAGTCTTAGTAACTCTCGTTTCCCTTGAGCTTGTTATTCTATATTTCTATATTTGCATGCAACTCCATACATTTAGAAAAGTTCCACTACAAAACAAATTTTATGACTAATATGTAATTTTATTTTTGTGATTTCCTATGACGTATCGCTGATGTATAATTTGACTTTTGTTATTATTTTATTTACTAATGTTTACGATTAAGAATTTTTAAATTACATAGTTTCTATATTTTAATTTTGTAAACTGACTTGCCTTGTATGACTGACATATTATAAATGGCCATTAATAATATATAATTATGCTACGCCCTATTAGACAGGGCGAATATGTACACCTACTAAATTAGCAATAAGTATTAGTCTAATATGCTAAGCACTAATTGTATTGACATGTACGTATATCTTGCATAAATAAATAAACTAAACTAAATAAATGATCTGAATCTGAATCTGAAGTCGGTTAGAGTTCTGTCTGTGTTAGAGCTTATCAATATCAAAATCTTATATTAATGATTGATGATGATATTTTCCCGAAAGAAGATCTTGCAAAGTAGGACCAGACGGTGAACAGTACTAAAAAAATCCATTAAAATATGGTTAATAAATGCGGAGAGTAAAACGACCACATATGGTTTTCCATATTTACCAATTTGATTTTTGTTCAAGGCCGCAATCACACCGCAATATTTTTTACAACCAATGTCAAAGAAAATAAGATCCGAAAATATGAAATTCCATTAAATGAAGATTGTTATGAAAGAAAAAATAGGAAAATGATTTTCCAAAGTAAAGCAAATAATTAAGCAAATATTTTTGCACTATCTCTTTTTTGATCTTATTTTTCCGTTAACAAGACTTATAAAAGTTAAGACTAGATAGGCTTTAGCTTGAATAATGCACTCAAAGTAACCTTTCAGATATTTTTACGAGTTTTAAACCACGCTGAGCGGCGTGAGTGGGTGGTAATGACACCATTGTAATGAAATTGAATATTTCTACGATCTGAGATTCTAAACCATAAATTCGAACGAAACGTTCACTTACTATCACATAAATATAAATCTCTTGGAATAAACTTGAAAAGATTTTTAAATATTCTTACCAGTAGGTTACTACTAAGATATAATGGATATTTATTGGTATATTCGAATGGATATAAACATTAAGGGTTGTATACGCTTCATTCTTGTGATTCCTGTGAAAGATGTAGCTTACCTATTGATTGAGATGTGTTGTAATACGAGTTACTCATGACATAGTTTGACTAGGTGCTTGTAAGCGATCACAAACATTAAGCACCGCGCGGCACAGTCGCTGAGCACTGACGTGACTCATCTTCATCTTCTTCTAATAATTTCCTCTCTTCCTATCTTGTAATACATCAATAATTTTACTATATTTAACTTGAACGAACTCAACAGCACCTTACGACATTATTATTCCCAACAAAAAACGGAAGTTAGAAACACCATCAAAGTGTCATCAACAAAGTCGTCGCAACACGTGTCAGGAGGCGGATTTATTCAGGGAAATATAAAAAATGCGAGGCAAGTACGAGACGTATTGAAGAATGGATGGTTCCGTACCTATTTTTTTCTACTTGCAAGTAGATAACTTTATTAACTGTAACAAAATACATCTACGCAAACTACTACTACATCTTCTTATGTTCTTCACAGCCATAAAACGTCCACTGTTGGATATGGGCCTCCTCTACAGATGTCAATATTAGACCAGTTCAAAGCGATTTGCATCCAGTGCGATCCTGCGGTCTTGATAAAAACAGTAATACAGAATTTTTTTAATTTTTTTTAGAGAAAAGGCCACATTCTGTCTACCTTATGGGCGGAGCTGCACTTGCTGGTACGTGTAGGCCAATCGTGTTAATTTTAAACAGCTGCGTTCCATCTGTAATTCAGTTAAAGTTCGTTTGTAATTGTAGTTAAGTTTCGATTCAGCTTCAAGGAATTAGGTATTGCGCTAAACATCATACACCAACCGTTCATTTGACACCGGTTACGTTCCAACTCTGATCGAGTAGCGTTTCAACATTAGTCAGAATCATTAGTGCGATACGAAAATAGACAAAAAGTTCAGCTGTAATTTTTAGTGCGATTGGCCTGCTGGTCTCCACTCGAGAACTTTTAGTATTTTATTATATCTTCTTTGCTTTGCTCAGGCGTGGCGTCTATCAGCTGATGCTCAAATGGACTTTTAATACAAAATTAACTGAAAAGACAGGAGACATTTGCATACATTACGCGTAACAGACTTTCTATGAGAAAGGTGACATTTCTATGCATAAAAAAGTGATTCGCGTTTGAAAAATAAACGGAACTCTAAAAATTACTGAAGTAGGCGCCGAGAAAGTTTGTATGAAGTTTGCATGGAGTTTGCATGAAGTTGTATGGGAGCCGGGATTGTTCGCGTTCGAAAATAGAATGCCAATAAATCGATTACGGAGCGGGTGATGCTTCAAAGACATAATTTGTTTGGAGAAATTGTTCGCTGCTGTAGATTTTTGTATAGTTTTGGAATAACTTTTGAAATGAAATGGAAATATTACGTTCCTAGATTATTTTATTTGTATTTTTATTAAACGACTTTGTTTATTTACTTCCTAAAATGACGAGGTTCTCAATTCACTGTGTGTAATATTTTTTTTGTGTTTCAATGTTGCCTGATTTTTTGTTGCTTTTAGAGGTGATTGGCTAATCACATTTTTTGTTCCTATGTATGATTATTGCAAAATAGCTTGAGTAGAATTTTGATTCAATGATTTCCAAGGATTTTTTTGGAAATTGATGGAATAACAGATGGTGGATGGTTACTCCTACTGTTTCTTTTTTTGTTATTTTTTTTAATTTAGTTTATTAGCAAAAGCGCTACTCACTCGCCGTTTTCAGCTTGAGGTCGATTCTATGAAGTCAGTTATTACTTATGTCAAAATCCTCGTAAAAATAAATATTCATAATATAATTGTGAAAACTAGCGTGGTTTTCGCACATTTTAATAAGTATACTATTGCTACAGCGTTTAATCTTGCTGCTGAAGTAGATAGTTATTTTTTTTTTATTTAACTAAATTTTTAATTTAATTTTTGCTATTGTGTATTGTGAAATGACGAGATATATTTTGCGGTACTAATTATTATTATACAAACTGTTGTATATTTAATTTTAGTATTAAACTCAATACATCAATAAATGATTCTAATTCTATAGCACAGGTGTTACTCACGGTTAATTTTAGTAGGTAGCATTAAATACTACGGGACTACTTTTAGTAGATTTTACTAAATTTAGTTGTATTATTTTGTTATTTTACTAAATTTAGTAGTATTATATACTAAGAGACCGAGTTGCATCGACCGTGGATCAATTGACAATTGAGTCTACCCGTGACCACGGTCGATGCATTTCGGCCGAAACGTCGGGATGAGGAGGTATTTATTTATCTCGTAATTTTAGTGCGCGATTAGTCCCGTAGTATATAATAATAATGTGATCAAATCGCGAAAGTTTAAAAACAACATAATTTTAGTAGATAACTGCTACTATATTTTCGATCGCATTTGACCTATATTTTAACTAAAATATTCACAATAATTATGCAATGTATTGTTTTTTTTATAAAAAACACGTGCAAACTATAATTCCCTTCTCGCCTGCAAAGCGGAGTTTAACTTTAAAACTGGTGCATCACGTTCTACAAAAATCAAACTACTTTTCTTGTTAAGAAATTTTTAGCTTGAAAGTTTTATCAAAACGCAGTGCAGAGTGCAACTTCCGTTTCAGAAGCTTGCGCTGCGCCCATATTCATGAGGAAACGAGCTAGGTCGGGAGACAACGTGGCATTTAGTCACTCATGATATTTTTTTTTAATACGCAAAAGATGCAAATGTTTTTGGCGAACAACAAAACAGAGTAGTATTATCTTTAGTTTAGTTTTACGACGATATTTTTCTGTTTTGTTTTTGTGAAAGGAGTGGTCAATAAATGTTTATTGTCTACTAAACAATAGTAGGTATGCATAAATAGGGAACGTTTAAAAATATAATTTAGTTATTAAAAAGCTCTTCTTTTTTCATATCGCAGAAAGAGAGTCCTGTTTAAAAAAAAATACCACTGGTTGCTTTCAACCTTACAATACACTTTCTTTGGAACATAATTGTTTACGGAATTTTACACCACTAGCTTTTTGGTGAAGGAAAACTTTTGTGAGGCAACCAGCATAACCACTCTGGGCCAGCGAGGTGGATATGGCCCAATCACCGTACGTAGGTAAGTTTGCTTCCTGCAGTGGGATATTAAAAAAGGTGCCGGTATTAGTCTTATTCTTATTAGTAACAATTTCGTCCATCATCTCCCAAACTAAACCGAGAGGAAAAAATGTGAGTCTCGTCGCGGCCATAAACTGCACCTGACGCCGCGTCGCGAGTTAGCGCCAACTTTTATATAACGCAAGTTTTTTTAGCGGATCCTTCTTGTTGGGGGAGCTTCCCAATAACGACGACGCAATTGATACTACATATCACGGGCCTTATTATTTCTTTTTAACCCTAGACACCTATTCTTCGTCGAATCGACGAGTACTCAACAGAAATAATGTTGTCTCTTTTCGACGCGCGCGCCGATCTTAGCCTCGTCGTTTGCCAACTCAGTGTTCTTTCGGGAAGCGACGGAGTCCGGCGCTTAAGTACTTTATTTCTCGATATATTACGAAAATAGTCGTCGTTTCGACGAATGGTTAGGTTTTGTGTACTATTTTTTTCAACTAGTGTTTATACTTTTTTGCAGCTTTTACTATGGCTTCTCAAAGATTTCTGTCTGATGACAATATTACGCGTTTATTATTGGGCGAGGAAGATATTGGTGAATTGGAAGAGTTACCTGACAGCGAAACAGAAGATCATTTGGAGGTGGAGGATGTAGAAAGCGACACTCAAGACGACCCTTTCGATCATGAAGGTACTCTAGATCGTTCTTCACCTGTTCTGCAGGACAACGAACAGGAGCCACAAACACCTTCAGCACCATTGGCAGAAAGCTCAGGTAGCAATTCTAGTATATTGACCTTTTCACAAAGCAATATCCGTAGTCGGAGTCGTCATGTTTGTCACAATGCTTCTGTGATGGGTCAAAAAATAATGATTCGACGTGATTTTATGAAGAAGCTGCATACGCAGTTAGTAGAGCCCTGGCTCAAAATCAGCCTCGAAATTCGTACTATGCCCACGCAGGTAAAACACAAAATCAAAGAAATACTAGGAACAAAGTCTGATGAGGGCCAAGGTGAAGGTCAAGTTGATGGTCAAGGTGAAGATCCGTCATCATCCAGCCACCTTCAACCAGTCGAAGCTCCAAATGTGAGAAAAAGAAAAGTCTGTGGTCTCTGTTCCTACAAAAAAAGGCGCATGACAAAGTCATATTGCTCAAAATGTAACACCGCAATTTGTGGTGAACACAAAGTTGATTATTGCATAAAATGCGCCTCTAATTAATAGTAGAAAGAAATCGCTTAAATCGATAAGGCCGCCAATTAGAGACATATTGTTTTGTTTTTGTCCTTATAATCTGTTATTTATGTAATGTGGTTGTCTAATAAAGTGTTGTTGTTTTGTTTGTTTGTTTGTTTATTATTTATGTTCGCCTAAGAAAAAAGGCTATTTTGTGTTACTTTTTTTAAATTTTAATTTGTATAAGAGTACATCTCATTTGATCTCTAAAACCTAGTGCCATGTAATATAAGGTATAAAATAAATATTTCCATACCAAAATATATTTTTAGTGTTATATTTACTAAAATAATACTTGCTTTATGTATTTAAGTAATAAAAATAACGGAATAAATAGATAAATTAATAAGGGCTAAAAATTGCTCGTCGCATCGACGTATGGTTAGGTTTAAAGGAGTATATTGGAAGGTTAGGTGTCTAGGGTTAATGTAGAATAGGGCTACATTTGGCCACCACTCGCCCGATGAAAAGCAAAGTTGTAGACGAGGATGGAGTACAGATCTAGAAGATACCTATTCACTCTTGACTTGAAGATATCCAAATTGTAATTGTGAGGAAACAATGACATTTCAATCCCTGGCGGCCCGCATTATGAAGGAAGAAGCGAATAGCTTAATACAAGCAGGTGGTACGTCGACTATGTAAGGAGGGATGGTATTTATGCTACTTCCGACTTGTTCTGCTGTGAAAAGGATAATATGAAGGAATCAGGTCGTGGAGTTCGAGCGCACACTCGCCGAAATATACAGTACTATACTCCATAAAATTTAACTTGATCTCTGCGACAGCTGTCAGAAAAATCACGCCTAAGAAGTCCTGAATTTCTTTATAGTACAGACAGTACCTGTCAATGTCATACTTTATGGGCATGACAATTAGTGATGGGCGACGAATGATCGTGTCCACAGAGTTTTAGATAGAGTTTTATTTAAAATATCGATTGTTTATACTAACGATATTTTAAATATAACTTAATTTATCATTCATTTTATTGTATATTTCAAAATCATAACATTTTTTACAAGTGTAATTAAATTAAACCCATTTATATGTTACATTAGCATCGATAATAGTGAAAAACGTCGATAAACACTACCGTTACATTATTATGAGTATTTAATTAAATCATAACATTATTTACATGTGTACATACTTGATCTTAAATAATAGTAAGTAAATGAAATCCAATTTCTCACCTTCAACTACTCATTCGATCATCGATCGATTTCATTACAACATTGTTTGAAAATCGATTTTTTCCACCACTATCCCAACTCTAAAAATGTCAATCTTCTACTGTCGCAGAGATCAAGTTAAATTTTATAGAGTATAGACTTTGAATAATCCACTGATTCACATACTCGTAGATTGAATTCCCACCACGCCGGTTGATGTATGGTATCAGAATCTATGCTTCTGTCGAATGCTTGACTAGCAGGGGTCGTAAGAACAAACTGAGGTACAGAGGAACCGACTAATGGCGGAATAACTATTTGTACCAAATTTACTTAAATTTTCTCAGTGCAAGAATGGGCAGCGGCGTTCATGTTGCTCTATATGCACCGAAACTACGATTCTGCAATCGCTACCACGCCTGCCCATTGCTGTGATTACGAGTATTTTTACCCACGACGGAACGGAGACGGTATACACGTTTGGGGTGAGAGGGTGTTTGTGAAAAATACTTAACCGATTTTGATGCAATTTCCAGGTATAGCTTTGATTTTAATTGGTTTTTTGGTGTTTTGAAATAATTAGTGTTACGGTGAAAGCTCACCACGGGCTTGCGGGACTCACGGGGGCGCTGCAGCAAGCATTTTTTGAGGAAATCAATGTGGCCAATTTTCTCCTAAGCTATTAGTTTTAAAAAAAAATCTACCGCGAGGATCTACTCTCACTTCATTAAAACTCGCGCGAGAATTCATTCTACTAAAGAAAACACTGGTTTTTACTCACCTATAATATCGCGGCTGGGCCGCTGGGAACCCGACCGGTTTCGGAGTAATTAGTACTCCTTCGTCAGCGTCCAGCGGCCTGGCCGCGATATTATACGTGAGTAAAAACCGGTGTTTTCTTTAGCAGGATCTACTCTATTTACTAAATTTCTTTTTACGTTTATTATCTCGCGTTACATATATTTTTAACTCGGGGTTCTTAAATTATTTATAATTTTGTTTTTCATCCCATTATGAAAAACCAGAAATGCAACAACGCGATAATACATCGTATGCAATGCGGGAATCCATAACGAGATCGTCTCGCTGACAATATTATGAGAGTGGGGCGCTTCCCCGACACATGTTGGGCAAATTTGTCTCTCGTACAATAACTCTGGCAGAATTACGGACGTTTGCTTACTTTACTGCATTTCCCTGCTCTGTGTAAAAACTTTTACGGGTCATTACGGTGAAACGCTTTTATACGCCGCGGCTAGCGTGTCAAGAAGGTCTAAATAAAAATGTTTCAGAATATGTCCATCTTGATGGCAACCTTCGCCTTATATCGCCTTTCAAAATCAAAAATTTAATTTGTCAGTATTTTGTATATTATTGCCTATTTTTGTTTCATACTTCATACATTAGGTATGCCCACGTTCAATCTTACAATATTATTTTTGTTTTTTTTTGGTAAAAATATTTTTTTTTCAGGTTAAAAAGTAGCCTAAAACACCATATTTAGAATATATTCATGGAAAAAATTAAGTCAATTATTTTCTCCGTTGTGGCGTCAAAGAGTTAACAATAACAAACAAATCAATAAACACACTTTCCGGTTTATAATATAAGATAAAGCTTCACTACATAGTATAAAACAAAGTCGTTTCCCTGTCTGTACGAGTATGTCCCCATGTACCTATGCTTATATCTTTAAAACTACGCAACAAATTTGATGCGGTTTTTTTAATAGATAGAGTCATTTAAGAGGAAGGTTTATATGTATAATACACCTGTGCAAAGCCTGGGCGGGTCGCTAGTTAATAAATAGAATATATTAGGTAGGTATAGGCTGAATCAAAGTTATAGGCGGATGTGAAGTTAGCTGCTGCGTGAAACCCAATTCTCGCGCTGGTGGTATAATTGAATTTTGCGCTGCTTATAGCTACATAAGAGCTGCTAAGCAGTATTATTCTACTTCTACTGCTTATACAGGGTTATTTCTAATCAATCAGCACCCTTTTAGGGGCTTATTCTGTACATCAAACTAACAACTTTTGTTCTGCGGCTTTTGTCAAAACTCAAAAAAATGGTGTTCCAAAGAACAATATCGTTCACCCGCGACCAAATGTATGGAACGTCTGATATTTTTTTTTTGAGTTTTGACAAAAGTCGCAGAACAAAAGTTGTTAGTTTTGATGTACAGAATAAGCTCCTAAAAGGATGCTGATTGATTAGAAATAACCCTGTATAACCTGCATTGCATTTCTATATCACTACATTGTTGTTATATTCATGAAAACTTTCATAATAAAATTACCAGTACGGATACCCCTTTCTGCGGAGTGGAGAGATTAGATTGCACACTGGTTATATTTTTTTGAGTTTTGACAAAAGTCGCAGAACAAAAGTTGTTAGTTTTGATGTACAGAATAAGCTCCTAAAAGGATGCTGATTGATTAGAAATAACCCTGTATAACCTGCATTGCATTTCTATATCACTACATTGTTGTTATATTCATGAAAACTTTCATAATAAAGTTACCAGTACGGATACCCCTTTCTGCGGAGTGGAGAGATTGGATTGCACACTGGTTATATTTTTATGCGGATTGGAGACAATGCTCTTTGTTCACCGGGACCTGCCACTTGGAATAACAGATAAAATGCTCGGTTTCTGATATTTTCTCCACAACTTTGTTATTTTTTACGTACTGTTTTAAAGAGGATTTGAAATAATGTTCAGAAAAAGAGCGTCAAAAATTTTGTGGTTATTTCGACGCGTGTTAAATTTTTCGGTGGTTTAGTGTAAGTTTGTTATTTATCTAGGAGCATAATAACATTACCTTTACTATAAAAAAATAATGGGCGTATAATTGTATATGTTACGGGTAATGCTAGAAGAATAGGTAAACTTAAGTGTACTCTGATTCACTTAGTACTACTCACGCGTTTTGGGTTAAGTCCGAACAAAGGTTGAAATAAGTAATAGGTGCACCTGGGTATACCTAGGTTTACTTGTTCCTCTAGTTTACCCGTAACATACCTGTACCAGCCTTTTTAATAGTCCACTGCAGGACGTAGGCCTACCCACGAAGGGTGATTGGGTCATATCCACCACGCTGGCCCAGTGCGGGTTGGTGGATTCACATACGCCATCGAATTTCTTCTACGGACGTATGCAGGTTGCCTCACGATGTTTTCCTTCACCGAAAAGCCAGTGATGTGAAATTCCGTACATAAATTCCAAAGAACTCATTGGTACGGGACCGGGGATTTGAACCCACGACCTCACGATTGTAAGGCGGGTGTCACTACCTCTTGACGACCACGGCTTTTTTAACCTACCTATTTACAAATTATTATTTTACAAAGTATAGGCTCTTTTGGAGGTGTAAATGCTCATCATTATGAATAATTTGTACTCAGCGAAGTCGCAATAAAAATCTGCTGTTCTATACACTTTGTTGTGTTAATGAGCTTTTTGTGTGGAACAGGTGGATGGAACAGCATTTTTTAGCAATGATGCATTTGGTCCTATAAATTAAGTTGTTCATACGAGTATATTCACCTCATTTATCCTTTGTTTAATCTTTACCGTTAACACGCTAAAAGCAGACTACATATTTCCAGGTCGCCGCCCCTGCGCCGCTGTGAAATAACCATCTCAAACAAACTTATGTCTTTAATAATATTATTTAGTTTTGTTGCAAGCCCGTATAAGTATTTAGGAGCAAATAAAAGCTCCATCTGTAATGGTCGTCAGCCGACAGCGCGTCTAATAAGTGACAGTATCTCGTCGTGAGATCTGATGTGCGTTACGCCTAAACCTTGTATCTCAGAGGCATAGGACACTGGATCGCAGTACATAAAGTTTCAAATTTTGTGGCTTAAGGTAGGTAAAACTAGTTTGACTTATACGAACTCATCAGAAGAGACTTTTTTTGAAAACTTCACCTAAAATAAACAGGATAAAAATATCTAGAAAAGAACCAAAACATGATTTTCAATCTTCATCAACCAATATAGTGTCTAATAAGTGACAGTATCTCGTCGTGAAATCTGATGTGCGTTACGTCTAAACCTTGTATCTCAGAGGCACAGGACACTGGATTGCAGTACATGAAGTTTCAACTTATGTAGATTATTTGGGAAAGGTTGCGGAACCCTATCTCAAATGTCAAGCTATCATCAAAAGCAACCATAACAACTAAGTACTATTTGTGTAATGTGTTGTTTTTCAAAATACTGAGACTCTCAGAGGTATTTATATTCATCATCATGAATAACTTATACTATAAGACCATCTTGAAATTGCAAAAAAATAGCTGTTTCATACGTTGTGTCTAGAAACGTATGCTTTGCCAAACAGTTATGTGCTCACTCCAGACTCTCGTGAGGCGCCACCGCGAAGCTCTTTGCACGAGTCTTGGCGAGTGGAGGCGGTACCACACCAAGCGACAGCGAAGTAACGCTTTACTTTAGGGAAGACGAGGCGACACGAGCGCACCGTTCTCACTCTCGTACTCGAGTTTCATCGTGTAGCCTCGTGGAGAGTCATAAGTCGAGTATGGGGCATCATGATGACTTAGGATACTGTCTTACACGGGACCGCGCGCGCGGCTGGGTGGTCCGCGCGCCGCGCTCCGCCCGCCCAGCGGGTGGCTAAGTGAATTAAATTACGAAAAACGGATGAATCGATGTCCGGTTTTATTGGACGCAGCAGATTGTCAGTTTGTCCGGGTTTCATTAGTGCGAGCGTTCTTTTTCCGGTACGATTGATGGTTTCGGATAGTTTGATCGAGTTGCTAACTACGTTGTGATGGAAAAACTTGGGTTTGTTTTTAGTTTACCTTTAAAAATATATATTCTTAGCCGTAAACGCAGCAGACGTCTATTACTACTGTATAGGTAGGTAGGTACTTAGGATTCTGAAGGAACTGATTCGCTAAAAGCTTGCATTCAGTGCAAATGTCCGTAGTGCTATTGCAAGGAAAGATATCTGGCCAACAGTTTTCATACACTTAGTAAAATCACCGCCCGTTCACGGCAGTCGCAGTTTCACAGTGTCTACGTGCTGCTTCTAGCTCTCCATTTTTAGAGTACCGTGCCCAAAGGGTAAAAACGGGACCCTATTACTAAGACTCTGCTGTACGTCTGTCCGTCTGTCTGTCACCAGGCAGTATCTCATGAACGGTGATAGCTAGAACGTTGAAATTTTCACAGATGATGTATTTCTGTTGCTGCTGTAACAAAAATACAAAAAAAAGAAAAAATGAATAGTTAAGGAGGGCTTCCATACAACAAACCTGAATATTATACGCTCAATACTAATAGCGGTGACAGGTAGATGCTTTATATATTTATAGAATATTTAGTTAAATATTCAGGGTACTGTAAGGAACCTTTTGCGCGCGAGTCCGACTCGCACTTGGCCGATTATTATTTGACAACATTTATTAGCTAACGCACTGCTATAAAATAATATGCACGCTATTATAAACTAATCGCAGTTCTTTAGGGGCAGCCTATGTCGAGCAGTGGACGTCTTATGGCTGAAACGACGAAAGATGACGGACGAAAACAAAGTTTCATAACAAAGACTACTAGCCTACAGTACCATCTTTTCTCAAAATCAATTTTCAGAAAATGTATCCCATCCTCGAAGCATTTTTCGATCATTGGTGTGAAATATTGCGTTACTCCCCTCTTCACACGACACTTCCGGTGCGTTACGTTACGGAGCGGTAACGCGTGTGACGCTGCGTCGTAAAACAATTTGGAAATTGGCGGGAAAATAGCTGATAAAGAATACGCTGATACTATCACGCGGTTCCCCTTTCAGATGATGGCGATATAGTTTAGGAGATGAGACGCAAAAAACTTAAATAACACTAGAAAGGAAAATTATAGTCGATATCGGTAAATAAATATAGTACGTAAGATTTTAACGAATTGACGACTAAAAAAATATAAATGTAGCGCTCATAGAGTTTGACTAGGTGTTTGTTAGCGATAATCGAAGTTAAGCATCGCACGTTCAGCTACCGTGGCTCAGATGTCACGTTAAACTGTAGGCCCGGTTGTTATTTAAACCATTAAAAACAATTAGACATGCCATAGAGGCCTTCAGGCGGCTTAAAAACTCTGACACCAGGGATAGCCATTAGGCCTATACGGACTTACTTACGTAGTTCCAGTTCGCCGGGACCAGGCAATATGTAAGTGGAAAAGTAACTCATCGGTTTTCAGCATGACATATATGGCCCATCCACCTTATGGGGGTAAGTCTATGTTCAGTTATGGACTTTTCACAGGTCAGTAGAGTACAGTAAGTAGGTAATAAACAATTGAGTAATAGATAACGTGTCTTTTTGAGTCCTGCGTCGTTTCGCCCCGCAAGATTCGGGGCGAATCGCCCAAGACTCTTTTTGAAGGTCCCCATTCGCCCCGTATTGTTTGGAGCGGGCCGAGTGGGGACCTTCAAAAAGAGTCTTTTTTCATGGAAATAACCATTATGAAGTCAGCAATCAAACAACAAATCACGTCAAAATCAATTTATTATACAGGGTTATTTCTAATCAATTAGCTTCCTTTCAGGGGCTTATTCTGTACATCAAAACTAACAACTTTTGTTATGCGACTTTTGTCGAAACTAAAAAAAGTCAGCTTTTCCATACATTTTGTCGAGAGTGAACGATATTTTTCTATGGAACAATAACTCTTTTTTTTAGAATTAATAAAAGTCGTAGAACAAAAGTTGTTAGTTTTGATGTCCAGAATAAGCCCCTGAAAGGATGCTAATTGATTAGAAATAACCCTGTATAGTTTATGAGAAGAAGAGCTACACAATACACATAGTCATTGCATGTCCCACACTTTTTTCAGATTTTTGAAAGAAATAGATAATAATTTCGTATTATTTTAATTTTGGTCTATACAACTTAGTTATTCGAGTCTCTTGAAGTTGGCTTGGTTTTAAATTATGCTGTTATCTAAAGTTAAAGTTGAAAAGACTTATTCCGGTGCCAAAAATTATAAGTCTAATTTTAAGACGCCTCTGTGCACTGAAATCTTAATCCTGAAATTTCCAAGTTGGCTCCGAGCCTAAAACCAAACTGCACAAAATTTTACTTCCTCAAAATAAGGCACAGATTAGGAGTAGATGGATAACTTCAGAAACTGAATAATACATTTTCAAAGCAATCTTTTTGCATAAATAAAAGTGAAATTTGAGAGACTGATTGACAGACTTATAAGCCTCGATGCAACTCGGCCGAAACGTCGGGATCGAGAGTACGGGACGCGATTAGTCCCGTTTTATATAATAATAATGTTTCAAATCGCAAAAGTTTAAAAACAACATTATAAGCCTAAATTGGTAAACGTAGAAACTTGACATTTGAAAAATAATTTATGGTCGTGTAAAAGCGTAGGTAATGGAAATAAGTATTAAATTTGTACATGCCATGTAACTAGACCTGGTGTAAGAGGTTTTAAACCGACCAACGTGGTGTAAACCGACTAACCTGGCAGCTGGTAGGAGTGGTAGGTTTCCACGTTTCCATAACTCTCATATAGCAACATTGTGTTGCAATTTTTCGATGAGGTTAAAATTTTACTTTTATTGTTCATTTATTTTATGTATATTCTTGTATTAATGATTGATCGTGCGACTAATCATTAAATTTGATCTAAGGTTATATTATTGTTTTTCACGTTATTTGTTAATGATTTTAAAATTGTACATTCATGACGTTTCAAAAGTATATCTTATACTCTATAAAATTTAACTTGATCTCTGCGACAGCTGTCAGAAAAATCACGCCTATGAAGTCCTGAGTTTCTTAATAGTACAGACAGTACCTGTCAATGTCTTCTTCTTCTTCTTCTTAGTTTTGGCGTCGCATTATTGTGCATTTGCCAGTGTCAAGTATTCAGTTTTAATAATTTTTGATATTTTATCAAAATAATCACTGTCGTAGTCTTGTCTTAGTCCAATAAAGTCGCGGTCAAGTCCAAACATAGTCCAAGTCATACCTCAGTAAAGCAGTGGAGACTTTACTAGAGGCGTCTATGGAGTTTTGGTAACAACACGGAATAACATGATACGTCACATTATATCACTTGCCTACACTCATGCACATAAATCAGCTCATAATCAACGAAATACCACAATTTATGGGCATGCCGATTAGTAATGGGCGACGAATGATCGTGACCACAGAGTTTTAGATGGAGTTTTATTTAAAATATCGATAGTTTATACTAACGACATTTTAAATAAAACTTAATTTATCATAAATTTTACTGTATATTTAAATATCATTACATTTTTTACATGTGTAATTAAAATAAACCCAATTATATGTTACATTAGCATCGATAATAGTAAAATACGTCGATAAATACTATCGTTACATTATTATGAGTATTTAATAAATATCATTACATTATTTACATGTGTATATACTTGATCTTAAATAATAGTAAGTAAATAAAATCCAATTTCTCACCTTCAACTACTCATTCGATTTCATTACAACATTGTTTGAAAATCGATTTTTCCCACCACTATCTTAACTCTAAAAATGTCAATCTTCTATGTAAATGTCACTATCGCAGAGATCAAGTTAAATTTTATAAAGTATAGACTATAGGTACTTAATTGAAATGATTGAATTGAAAAAATAACAAGCTTTGTTTATTACTTATTGACTAAAAACTTGATAATTATGTACAGAATGACGTATATTTTTCAATCAAAATTAATAACACTCTTGGTTTGATTTTGCCTCACTGATTTGTTGATGTAGGAGGCGAAACAGAGTTTTTGAAAGCATTAAAACTAAACCTATATTTTAGAATTAAGATGCTTTTCACTATTGGTATGCATTTAATTGCTTACTATTGGCGAAGTTATATATCTTCACACTTTTATAATCCGTAACAAGGGAAGAATATATCGCCCGCCCATTCGCCGCTCGGCCCATTTATTTCGTTAAGATACAATAATTTCTTTGTCTTCTTTCTCAGTGCATTGTGTTCCGCCAGTAAAGAAAGATATTCGCAGCAGTTAAGGAAGATATTCCTGTTTAGTGGAGAGAAAAACATAGCTATGTGAATAACGGTTATTGTAAAGTTATTTTATGTGTAATATACGTGGGGTAGCTGGAAAAATGGTTAAGGTAAACGTACGTAACTACGGACGAGTCCCAGAACGCGGACGTAACTCGGTTTTTTAATTTTTGTAATTTTCTACGAAAGTTTAACTTAATCTTATGAATGACAATAAATTCTTGGTTATATTTCAAAGTATTATACAGGCAAAACTGTACACGTAGTGTAATGGTGTCCAAACCAAATTATCTCAAAAGTGCGAAGTCGTAAAATTTTCGTTAATCTGTTAATTCAGTAGCTGAATCTGGTGCCTACCCTGTCATCAACTTCAGTTCATTTCTTAGTTGTCAAATGTGATACAGTAAGTGTGCTATTTTATAACGATACTTGGATAAATTACTTAATATTATAATCTATAATCTAGACATAATCTTTATGATTATTTATAATATTTGCGTATCCGCCTACTGGTACTCACTAAACCCGTACTTGTCCCAATGTACGGACAATAATCACATTTTCCGTCCGAGAAGTGGGACACACATCAGTTCTTTAATAACCGTTGTACCAAAGTTCGGATCTCGACCTTATTGCCTTGAAATAAGTCTCATTTATCCTTGCATGTAATAACATCGTTTTCAAAATTGTGCAAAATGCGATTATTATAATTCGTTTGCGTCTTATTCCTTTGAATCAAGAATTATTTTGGGCTGGTCCAAGCAATAGTCGTAACCAGTTTGCTTTAGTATTGCTTAAACTGTATTTTTGTACATGACAAAAAATGTTTTTTGGTTGATTTACAACGTAGGTACATTTGAAACAGTATTATAATATTTATATTTTTACATTATGTTTAAAAGATTATCTTAAGTAAGATTTTCGTGCTCAGATTTTGATTTTGGCAAAGAAATCTCTTAGCCAAGATTTTTTTTTGCACCATCTGCTTATATGTTCTAAGATAACAATATATCGACAGATACATCGTTCTCTATGACTAGCTCATACTTTTCTCTGTCGAGCTGTGTTCTAGCTATAATATTCCTACCATTTTTTGCTCTGGAGATGATTGCCATCGCCCGGTCGATTATTTTGCAGTGGGTTGTTGTGGCACTCATATTCTTCTACATATTCCACTAGTCATCGATTCCTGCTGTATATATGCAGATGCAGCGGTGTGGTCTCTAAGATTATTTCAACAGCAGCTGAGTGTGTCTTTTTCATACATCTGTTAATTAAAGAGCACGCTATTCTGCGTTTCTCGTAGCATAGTTGTATTTTGCGCGTGTTGGTATCTGATTATTTGTTAGACTTCAGTCTTTTCCTACCGCTTTAGAGCATTGCCATAAAATTTTGTTGCCTTAATGGTGACATATTCGAGTGTTTTTCCACAGAACTTAATAGTCTAGCCAGATACCTAGATATTTAACTTCATTGATTAGTATTAACCTAGTAGAATCATACATAGAGTTCCTAGTAGTATCATAATAAATCTGTTTTCTTGTTTTTTTTTGTGTGAATAACACTAACTCCATTTCAGTGGTGGATTCACGGAGAGTCTGTGGCGTTCACACCATTTTTCATTTTATCTCCTAACACGAAGTTGAAAGTTAAGAAGTCCAGACACTATTATCACCAGGTTTTCAGCATAATATGCCACATTGACAATGCCTTTTTTGTTAAGGAGTGCAACAAATTCGACCACTAGTAAAATGATATGATAGGAATCATGTCATTTTTACTAGTTACCTTGTCTCCAGGCAGTCTTTTGTGACACGAGCTACTTTGTGTGAGCGCGTCGTGCTTGCCATTTTAAAGTTGAATATTTTGCTAGCGAGTATTATGATAATGCACTACTGTCTACTATTTTCGCAAACTTACCTAAATAATAATATTAATGAAAATCGTCTTAATAAACGCCATTTCAATGTCAATGAAGCTGGTTAAACAGAACTGTTTGATTTCCAGTGCAGATTTGATTTTGTAGGTAACTTGGTGGAGTGCTTTCCACCTGATTGTCTCCGTTGATTTTCCTGATTAATAGGCACGATGATTATTGTGGACTGCGTTTTTTGCTAGGGGTCTATGTGCTCTTCTTTTATGTGCTCATTTCAGATTATTTTCAGCGTTTTCAATAAGAAAGAGCTGAGGTCATTGGTGCAAACGACCTTAGATTCGTCTAATCGATCTTTCTTGGCTTTGGCAATAAGACCACTACTGTTACTTCTCTCTAGGCTTTAAGTATATATCTGAAAAATCCACACCATACACGATCTAAATATGGCGATTAAAAGTATTTTATCATTTTTAGGCCCCATTGGAAAAGGATATATTATATATTTCACACAGTTTGGGTGCCTTGTGTGGTTGGAAAGTGCTTATTACCCATAAAAGAGTCTCCTATGTGACAATAAGTCTGCATAATCCCCTGTCTTCCATACCAGATTTATGTGGTTCCCATCCATTTGTGTAGTTCAGTTGACAGTCGGTAAAAGTACGTTTGTAGAAGCAATTCAAATTGCTTCTCGTCTGAGATTTTATAAGTACTACCAGGCTTCTTGAAATGCCTAACTTTATATGTGAGTCACTCGACATATTTTTTCTGAGTCACGTAGTTTCACTCTTAGATTGAATAGAGTTGCTAAACGTTTTCTGTGAGTTTTTCTGGCTTTTTTTACCTTTACCTTGAATAGGTGGTGCATATATACTCTTGTCAGTTCACTGATGTATCAGTGCTTATAGCTCTGTTGAAAAGATGTCTGACCTTTTATTTGAGCATGGTTATTATTCCACCATTGGTTTTTTAGGACTGAAAAACTAAAGTTCTCATTTTTCAACGGGCAAGCTTTTTCATAGCTCTTTCTCAAAGAATGTACCAAGACTTCTGACTAAAAACACTAATTCTCTGACCACCAGATGTAGTGCCACTTCTGTCATATCTAGGTACGCCGTGTTCTAAAGGTAACTATACTACTGAGGTTGCCTTAGAGACTGTGGGATATTAATATGAAGAATACGCATTTTATTTTGTATGGGAAGACTGAATACATTACCTTGGGAATCATTTAAGCCGCTTATCTTGCAACGGACTAAATACGGTTCTTTTACCAGTGCTATTAGTATTAACTACCTAACTTTTCAGCATTTTTTTTTCATAATGTGATTATTGTTTGTTTGAAATATATTTTGTTGCATGTAAACTATTATTTCTTTGATTTATGAGACATTAAATGGCTTAAACTAAAATATTCTATAATAATAATGAGTTATAATACAATTAGGCAATTTAATTTCTAATGTAAAGCAAAAAGAGTTCTAATTCGAATAGCATCCGGGAATTGGGACGATTTGTCCAAGATTCGGGTCGATTTTAAAGTTCATAAAAATAATAATACAATAGTAAGACAATTTAGATTCTAATACAAAGCAAATAGAGTTCAATTTCGTATAGCGTCCGGGAATTGGGACGACATTCCGCGCATTAGGACAATTCGTCCGCGTTTTGGTACATTTGGGTATTTTTTTACATTTTGGATATTAATTCCCATTAAATCTCAAACATATTAAAAAAAGTTTAATTATTATAAAACTTAGATAAATGCACTACCTGGTCATATTCACTTTGTTGTTGTAAGTCTATTAGTATAAGGGTAGTATTATTTCAAAGTCAGCAAAATTCAAAAACGTCCGTACATTGGTACGTTTACCTTACGTTTTTAAGCAATTGAGCATTTATGAGACAAATAAAAACGCTTTCCTGATGTTATAGATATAAATAAGTATAATACAATTTAGTTATTAAAGAATCATTATTTGCGGTTGTTATTCTAACATATTATGGAGTTGTTAAATATCCTGTTGCCTCGGTGAATTTGGTGGATTTTTTTTTAAATTAATATTCATGCATATATATTATATTTATTAATAACAATACTACACTACTACTACATAGAAAGCAATTAGATCATCCACAGACCCTTGAAGGTCTAAAGATAATGCAAGTGCTCAAGCCCACTGCCAGTTGGCAGCGTGCCCAGCATGCTGGCAGCATTGCCGCGCTGAATGGCAATGCTTATACGTTGAGCCAAATAAACACCAGCATTTTGGTCACGCGTCGCGTCCACCAGACGCTCAGAAAGACTTTTGAAAACGAGATGAGCTCCCGGCCCCCACGGACCCAAAGTCTCAACTCCAAATGGCTCAAATATGTAACCACTACCGAGGTTAGCATATTTGCGCCGCTTGTGCTGCTCAGCCGAATTGGCCGCCACTCCAGCCCTACTCTGAGTCTCAGGAAGATGTGACGGTGCCAAAGTATCGACGCAAGTTGCGTCCCACACTAATTTCATTTCGAAGACTTATTATTCCGTTGATGAATTCTTTAAAACGGAACAAAAGTGCTATAGAAATAATAACGGCAGAAATCTTGCGATGTAGTGACATATGACGACATTGTAATTAATTCATTTTAATCTAGTTTCACTCAAATTTGTTTTATTTAATGTAATGTTGTAACGTTGAATGTGATACTGTTGTATTGAAATTCAATTGATGAATATTATTATAATTTATGACATGTAATTTCTTAATCTAAATTACCAATAAAAATGTTTATCTGTTTATCTGTTTACTAAGGGCCGTCCACACTTCCATGGGACCAGCGTCATGCCGTCAGGCCTTTTGCCATCACCACGCACCAACCCACTCGGTTCGAGTACGGCTGCGATATTGGCGGTGACAAAAGCCCTGCGTATGACATCATTAAGGCTGGCGTGGCGTCCAATCCGACCAGCGCTTCTTGAGCAAGAGAGACCGTGGTGACCGAGCTGGTCAATTGCAGTACCACACTGACAGCGATGGGCCTCACAACACTTTGCACCCAAGCGTAAGCTGACAGCTAGACGAAATGCAGTTGGGTCTAAAAGGTTACCTGTATTGAAAGAGGGCAATGCTTGCAACCAAAGACCGGACTCCCATACAGAGACTGCAAGGATACGAGCGCGATCCGCGACGCTAGGACACGTATCTAGAAGAGATTTCCGTGCTAGTTCGCAAATCGGCCGATCCCACAGTCTCTGCGACGATAAAGTCTTTGGAAGCTCGGTATTTGGGCAAGCGGCCCTCCAAGCATTCGTTGCCTCATTCAAATGAGCTACATCTACGCCAGAATGGCCTAAAGAAGGTGCGAGGATTTTTTCAATCAAGTTCTGAGTACTATGAATGGAGGACAAGAAAGCTGGTAAAGCAACACTTGAAATTTGGCGGACCCCTAGCCCTCCAAGCCTAACAGGCAAGGAGGCTTGTAGCCACGCCCTTTCACTCATGTCAATATTCAAAACCGATACTAGGGACTGCTTTACAACATCGTCTAAGCTCAAAAGGAGCTCATTGTGTTTCCACAATGGACTACATCGTAAAGCGTACATAAATTTTGGAACAAACAGACAACATCTAATAATGGTAAAAGCCATGTGGGCGTTAATTTTGAGTAGCCTATCAGAGGCACTCAAAAAATTTTGAATTTTTTTCTTGAACGAAAGGCGGAAAAGACTCATCTAATATCGGCGAACCTAGAAGGCGAAGAGAACACTTGTCTACCGATTTGATGTTAGGTGCCAAATCATTAAATTTTTTTAGTATCAAATCTTTATCCGGACTTGAGTCGCAAACGAAAAGTTCGCATTTCGAAAAATTTAGCTCTAAACCAATTTGACGAAACTCGTCAATAAGAATTTCCAAATCACGTAGGACTGTACTCGCATCGCCACCCAAAGTCCCGTCATCCAGACCACCAAAACCAATTACCAAACGTTGAGTTTAGATTGGAGACGTTGAACAATTGGATGAATGGTCAGGCTGAAAATGGCTGGTCCGAGAGGGTCACCTTGTTGACAGCCAACGGAAGATAGCAAAACATCATTTTTGTAAATTAATTTAGTGGGTTTGCCGTAGCATTGCCAAAGAAAATTGAAAAGATCGGGAATTTTGTCTTTGACCTGTGCCAACTAGGCGTCTCGATTAACCGAATTGAAAGCATTTTTGACATCCACCTTAAGCAACACCTCTCCACAATTTTGACCGAGAAAAGTACGAAGCGAATGAACAGCAGCCTCACATCCACCCCGCGAACCAAAGCCAAGCTGTATTGGTTGAAAAAGGCTACTCAAAAGAGGAACCTCTTTTCCACAACCGGCTTTGGCTGCGAGACGACGATATGTGGTGCCAACAGCAATAGGTCTGATGCCACCATCTTTTTTGACAAGTGCGCATAGGTAAGCGCCATACAAGACTTCGATGACGTCATCATTGACCCGCCCAGATAACATGAGATTTGCCAAACCCGTTAATTCTCTCAAGAGAGACTCAGCCACCTCACCAGAGCTAAAAGATAGAAGATCTTTTAGATGTTGAGGCGAGAGACCATCTAGGCCTCCGGCTGAGCCGCTCCGAAAAGAAGAAACGGCCGCTGCAATCTCCTGAGCTGACACTTCAATGACAACGTCATCAGGGTGTGGTGGCTCAGGCAGGTGGAGACATGCTGCCGGCGAATGCTTGTCACGGAGTGACTGGACCGTATCGGGTGTGTGGGGGGCAATAGTGTCGCTGGAGAACAGGACTCGTGCGGCGCCTTTGATATCGCCATCACTAATTTTGCTCTCTACTATTTTAATAGTAACCGAATCGTCTGTTTTTTAGAATTTGGTTTATTCTGCCTTGTCGGCGGAATAATGCTTTCAAAAACTAAAGAGTTCTCTTCCAATGCGCTGTACTTTACGCAATTTTCCTTTACCCTAGTGGTAAGGGATTTTTTGTTTGTTGGGTCCGAATGTACGTAAAGCACAACGTAGGGAAAAGTCAAGAGGTGTTCCCAGGCGTCTAAAGAATTTTTAGAAATAACATTCCGAATCGCAGCAGCAGCTGTGCAATCATTTTGAGACATTTTTGACCGAAGAACCACCGGAGTAGGTATACAATTCGACGCGTATATACATATTTTTTATGTATAACCACGCATAACTTTTTTCATAGTAGTCCGATTTTAATAATTATAATTTTTTTATCTAATCTTTTTTTATTGGAAATAGTATACTTCAAAATTGGTCCGATTTAAATTTTATCGAAATCTGCTGAGCCATTTTTGATAAATAAACAATATTGTGAAAAATGTTACATCGATCCGTACGAAATATTCGCGAATTCTGTACACGGCTAAAGTCGGTCATGCTATTTTTTGCAATAAAATAATTATTTCCACAATAAAGATATATCAGCCGGTCGGTTAGAAAAACCTTAAGATCTTGTAGCGCTCTTGGCGTAGTTTGACTAGATGTTTGTCAGCGATCACCGAAATCAAGCAACGTTCCGCACGGTCAAAATTTGGATGGGTGACCGCGGAGGGTATTTTCCAACTGAGGCCTGCTGTGGCTCGGATGACACAAGTTAAATCGTTGTTTTAACCGTTTAGTAATATCAGATGCCTTCAAGCGGCCTAAAAACTCTGACACCAGGGCTAGTCACCCGACATATACGAACTTACTGAATATAAGTATCTACTTAATCAAGACGCTCGGCTAGAGATAACAATCTAAAATCAATGCATGAAATCGCAACTTACTTTACTCCATGAAACATCGAGATAAAAATTTATTCCCAATAAATATCTCATTTCACATTTAATATTGGACCAAATGAATCACTTCAACAATATTATTTCGTCCAAAACAATACTTGAACTCGCCATAAAGTGCTTAAACAAAACCATCCCATAAACACATTCATAACCACCATACATTCCCATTATCTAGAACCACGGAGCATCATAAACAGATAGAGAAGACATAGTAGTCGCGTTTCTAGCTAATATACAGATTACTGTAGATATTTTCTCAGATTCTGGAGAAAAATAGTAAAAGGTTAAAACCATAATACCTATTGAATGATAAAAATAAATTTGATTAAAATGAGTGAATGCAAAGACTGCTAACAGTGTGTTGAGAGTATGTTAAGCTAATCCATAACATTTCAGTGTCAATCGGATTAAAACAGCAGGAGCTTAAACATCTATTATCTGACCAATTACGAACAAGACAATGCACTAAAATGGAAAAAATCCTAAACATGGAAATTTAACCATAAAAGAGATAAGTAATGCAAAAATTAAATTAAGTAATGCAAAATAAAGCCATTACCTTGGACAGTAAGTATTCGATTACTAGCTGTATTTGTTTTAGAAAATGATTTTCCGGTTATTTAAAGTAATTATCGGATATTATTATCTTTTGACATTGCTTGTGAAATATGGCGGCGTGATGGCGGCCCTGAACAAAAATAAAATTAGTTAATATAATAATACCTACATTATTGGAAGATCGAGAAGGTACTATGTTTATTTGTATGTATTTTTTGTGTTTAATCATTATATTGTCTATTTCATTTTGATTATCTATTTCTGATTCTATTATCTATTTCATTTCATTTCGTCTATTTACATTTTGTCGAAATTGGCAGAGTCGTTTTTGATAAATCTACAATAATGTGCATGGATGACAACATCGATTCATGGAAACTGTTCTAATTCTGTATAAGTGTGTTATGTGTGTTCTACTGAAGCCGGTGGTGCCAGTTTTGGCGAAAAAAAAACATTTTTACTAACATTTTTTTTAACGTGTCCATTCTAACTCACCGATATTCCCTGACCCCAAGCCCTTAAAATGTAAAGCTCGAGGCGAAAAAAATCAGAAATTGCCCCCCTCCCCCCAACCCCGAGGCAATACGGCGTCAATGCAAGCGGACGACTTTTATGGCCCCAGTTTATTGGACGATATATCCTGGGACCCTTGTACCGTGTATAGAACATGTGCTATACAGCCCAGGGGTAGGATATGATGGAAAATCCCCCGATAAAATGCTGATTAGGGAGCTCGGGGGAAATAGAGGATTGAACTTCGATTAAGTTCTAAAATTGATTTTAAAATTTGGTCAATTTTGTGACGCTTATAATATTTCACAATACATATTTACGATAAATTTTAGTCATTTCTGTTTATGCAAAGTTTATAATTATAATACTATGCAATTTATAATTAAAATTAAAATAACACCTGATATTACATGTTTAAACCGCTGCTCTGTTGCACTTAGTTTTTATTTTAATTACGTTGTGAACTGTATATATATATATCATTAGACTTGAATAAAATCAAAGTGGTTATTACTGTAGTTAAAAAGGATCAAAGAAAAAAAAAGTAGACGATTTTATACAGCAGCATTCTGGTGACGAAACAACTGGTTATTACGAGATATTATGTTCCTTAGCTAGCGACGCGTAATAGTATTATGCTTGTCTGTGTGTTGTCCGATGAAACTGAAATCTGCTGCTGTTGAGTACAGTTCGCTTTGTAATTAAATCCCCTACAAAAATACAAACAACGACAACTTTACATACATTTCATTTCCTATCAGAATTACTCTTCAAGCTGCTGATCGACGTGAAAAAGTCTTCAGCCTTTTACATCCGCGATTTTAAAATCGCCTTCGAATCGTTTTAACACATTACAACTACCCCATCCACAAAATAACACAATAGCATGAAATATGTTAACGTGATTTAACCTACAGGATAGCGTGTACGAATATCATCTGCTCTAATAAATCTACCCAAAAAATAAATTGCCCAAAAACCTTCCAACGTTTTGGGCGAGAAAAGTTTCAGAACGTTATTCAAAGGATTAGATTACTATCGAGTAAATTATATTAAATTCATGACCTTAAAATCCAGCCTAAAATGTAAAATGGCTTGAATATATTTAAATAAAATTTAGAATAATAAGATTTTAATGTTAGGTCTTATTTTGAAATTGATCTTTGATATTTTCAACGAAGACTTTCAGACAGTTTAAGCCTTTGCTTGCTTGGATTATGAAGATTCTATTACAGGACTGCCTAATTTTTTTTATTACGGGGATAAAATTGCTGTAATCCAGACAGATTTTATAAAAAAAATGGACCATTATTATAGAGATGCAAAGAGACGCTTACAATAGAGATAATGCAAAAATTTACCGAGCTTTTTAACTACTGTATTTTTAATGATTTGCTTTATATGATTTGGAAAATGATTATCCATTTATAGTCTTCAGTAAATATTACAATTTAAAGGAATAGCATATATTCGGATCATATAATATTTTGACATTGCTTGTTAAATATGGCGGCGTGATAGTGGCCTTGAACAAAATATCAAATTAGAAAATTCGAAATTCAGTTTCAATTAAGCATTAAATATTGTTATTTTTTCCTATGACTTTGTTTACAGTATTTTTTAGGTTTTTTTGGGCTACTGTGCAAAGTCTGAGCCCACTCTGCAAGATCATTTGTTTATATCTATGGAATTTGACGCTATGTCACATTCATATTCTTCGTAGCCTGTTACCACAGAGCTAATACAGCCAGAGAGCAATTCTCAACCTCAAAAATGTATGGAATATCTTGTCAAAACTGTCAGTTTTTTATTTTATTTTTTTTATTATTGAATAGATTTACATTTGGCGACCAACTCGCCTGATGCAAAGCGGAGTTGTAGCCGAAGATGGAGTAGGTAGACCTAGAGTCAAAGTCAAAATTACTTTATTCCGTAGATACAATACAATACTTGGAATCGTCTAGTTACAATTTTTAAAAGTTCTACTTAGTTAAATTTTTACTATAAATAAATAAGCACACTTTTTAGATTTTACAAGATCACATTAGGTACCTACACAAAAAAAATATTAGAATTCAAATCAAAAATAAAATTGTATCAGTACCTGTCATGATAATAACAATGTCGTTATCAGTTTAAAATGTCAACGAGTATGAAAAGAAAGATATTATAGAAAATAAAGAGATAATAGAAGATACCTATTCGCTCCTGACCTCACGGTCCGCATTATGAAGGAAGAAGCGAATCGCTTAGTACAAGCAGGTGGTACGTCGACTATGTAAGGATGGTTTTTATGCGACTTCCGGCGTATTCTGTTGTGAAAAGGAGATGATATCTAAATAGGAATTGACAAGAATGCAACAGCCACTGAATCGAGATATTTTTCATGTCTCTTTCTAACTCATGCCATATTAAGTCAATGCATCTCCTTCAAATTTTATCGATCGACCACATTATCCATCTGGTTGTAATAACTCTGCGTTTGTTGCACTTGCTCTTGACCAAAGAAAGGGTTAATATAATATTAGTACACTTTTCTTATCCTAACCTAGTAAAGGCAGCCACATTGAGCTCCTCAGCATGTAGGTCATATTTGTAGGTAGCTTTCCATAATTATACACAAATGTCAACAATCACATCTATACTATATAAAATTTAACTTGATCTCTGCGACAGTAGAAGATTGACATTTTTAGAGTTGAGATAGTGGTGGAAAAAATCGATTTTCAAACAATGTTGAAATGAAATCGAATGAGTAGTTGAAGGTGAGAAATTGGATTTTATTTACTTACTATTATTTAAGATCAAGTATGTACACATGTAAATAATGTTATGATATTAATTATATACTAATAATAATGTAATGATTACTTTCGACTATATTTAACGTCGTTTTTCACTATTATCGATGCTAATGTAACATATAATTGGGTTTAATTCAATTACACATGTAAAAAATGTCATGATATTAAAATATACAATAAAATTAATGATAAATCAAGTTATATTTAAAATATCGTCAGTATAAACTATTGATATTTTAATTAAAACTCTATCTAAAACTCTGTGATCATGATCATTCGTCGCCCATCACTAATCGGCATGTCCATAAAGTATGACATTGACAGGTACTGTCTGTACTATTAAGACATTCAGGACTTCATAGGCGTGATTTTTCTGACAGCTGTCGCAGAGATCAAGTTAAATTTTATAGAGTATAAATATTTTATAAAAGCTCTCTCATACATATTGTTAAAAAAATGTCAATAAACGTCTAACGTCAACGTTGGTTTCATGGTAAATAGTTGCTTATTTCCTACAAAGGAGGTTAAACGTAAGTTACTAATTCCCTGTACCTATATAGATCATAGGTGTTAAACGCAAATCCTTTTAAGGGCGGGTCTAGTACATCTACACAAACAACTTTTGTTCTAGGACTTTTAGAGAATCACGAAGAAAAAATCATTTTCCATTCAAAAAGTTCGTAAACGCGAGGCAAAATGTATGAAGCGAATTTTTTTTGCGAATTCTCAGAAGTCTTAGTACAAAAGTTATTTGTCTAGATGTACTAGACCCGCCCTTAAAAGGTTTTGCGTTTATTACCTATAACCTATGACTATATATTTTTATGTAAAGGTATAGTTGAACATTGCTCAGGCGTCACGCGCGCCTCGTTACTTTCCATCTCGGATCACGTTACTCACGATAATGCGGCAGTAACGCGCGTACAACCAATATTGAACTTTATACCGAAATGAGAGAATAACCTCAGCGTGGAACGGGATGTGGGTGTTATTGTAGCAGAGTAGATAAACTTCTGAAGTTGCTGAAGGAAAAGCGGAGATCCATGTCAAAAGTTGTCAAAAGCGAGTCGAGACACGCGTATATACACTTTCATAGCAGCGGCAGATGTAAGACATAGAGTATTTTACAATAAGTTTGACCATAATGTGGGTTCGATCCCCACCCAGGACAAATATTTATGTGATGAACATTAGTATTTGCTCTGTGTCTGGGTGTTATTTAGTTATGTACTATCTGTATAAGTATGTATTTAAAAATAAGTCTAAGTAGTATATTAGTCTCTGGCAGCCATATATCACAAGCTTTGCTTAGTTTGGGGTCAGATGCTGCGTGTAAAATGTCCCAAAATATTTATTATTTTATTTATTTATAATAAAAAATAATTAAATACTCATTTGGGGATATAGTACGCACGGTTTCTAATTCCAAACTGAACAATGTTTAAACTAGATAATATTAAAAATATTTGAAGTTTGGCTACCAGAGACTGATACAGTACACGGGTATTTTTAAATACATTCTTATGCAATTATTAATACAGGGTTATTTCTAATCAATTAGCATCCTTTTAGGGGCTTATTCTGTATATCATAACTAACAACTTTTTTCTGAAACTTTATTATTTTATACTACGGGACTAATCGCGCACTAAAATTACGAGATAAATAAATACCTCCTCATCCCATCATTTTTTCTGAAACTTTTGTCAAAACTCAAAAAAAATCTACTGTTCCATATACCTATTTGGTCGCGGGTGAACGATATTTTTCTATGGAAAAACAATTTTTTTTTAGTTTTGACTAAAGTCGCACAAGTTGGTTATTTTTATGTACAGAATTACCCCCTAAGAGGATGCTAATTGATTAGAAATAACCCTGTATATTAACACACAGCAATCACTTCTGTTCTAATAATAGCCCTCTAAAACAAATCTATGTTTAATGCGAACGGGGTAGCACAGCATGCGGTTTTAAAAGTCATTCCTCAAAAGTTGAGCTCCAGCTGCTTTTTATTATCATAAAACTATTCAAGAATATTTAGTGAAAATAAAAAAATTGTTAAATACATACTTTGCGCTCATTTTTTTGCCATTCTTGTACAGTAGAAGTTAGATATCTGATTTTATCAAATCGCAAGTTAAAAGGATATAAAAATTCCGTCGGGGTCTTACCGAGACACAAAACGGTATCGACCGAACGACACATGCAAGCGCCGTGACGGAAATTTTAACTGTTACCACTGTATGTGACACAGTATGGAAAGGTATACAGAAAGATAATCGCCAAGTGCGAGTTATGGGAGCCCCCCTTAAATATTTATTTTATTTTGTTTTTAATATATTTTGTTATAGCGGCAACAAAAATACAGCATCTGTGAAAATTTTAACTGTCTAGCTGTCACGGTTCATGAGATACAGCCTGGAGACAGACAGACGGACGGACAGCGGAGTCTTAGTAATAGGGTCCCGTTTTTACTCTTTGGGTACGTAACCCTAATAAGTAGGGAAAATTTGTTGTATAAAGTGATTACAGTTTTTGGTTGAAATCCTCTAAACGCAAACAAATAATTATTTCACGCAAAAATCAACTAAAATTGAATATATTCGAATTGATGTGTACAACTTTTAACATTATTGTTGATAGATCAAAAACGCCTTTGTCGATTTCATTAAAATTTAAATGAGACTAAGAGACTACAACGGGAGTATACGCTTTTGAACTAAAAAATAAACAGTTCAGAATTGGCAAAAATATCGATGAACGTACACAAAACCAAAAGTATACAGAAGAATATAGAACTTCCTTCTTTTTGGGAGTCGGTTAGAAAGAAAACATATGTCCAGCATCTGCAGGCTAGAGATTGCTTGAAATAATTATTATGATGACCTAAATTTGATACAGTACGAATACCACATACCTAATTATGCCGGTAGTACAATTAAAATGAATTCGTAACTTTAATTATTTGATGTAATTCATAACAAATGTACCGCACTAACAGTAACCGTACTGGGGATCTAAAATTGATTATTCGAACGGCGAATAAAAAAAAACACGTTCAAAAGACTAGGTCATACCTAAATGAAATTTTGTGGATACATACTCAATACAATAAGTTTCGTGTACCATATCTTAGCCGTTCGAATATTCAATTACTTATTGATACTCGTAGACACACTGAACTGATTTTTGACCGACGGAGGAGGTACTCAATTCGACGTGTATATTTTTTTATGTATAACACATAACTTTTTACATAGTAGTTCAATTTCAAATTTTTTTGTTGGATAGAATATATTTCGATGTTCGTTCCATTTAAATTTTATTGAAATTGGCTGAGCTTTTATAATCAATCAACAGTACAAAATGCGACATCGATCCGTGCGAATTATTCGCAAACCGTGTACATACACGGTTAAAGTCGGTCATGTCATTTATTGCAATAAATAATTATATAGTCCACTGCTGTACCTAACTTACTACCTAAGGCCTAACTCTTAGAACAATTCACTACCAAGATAAAACTCCCAAAGTTCCCACTGCAAATATCAAAGTACACTGTGCCAAAACCCAAACCATAATCGTTAGCGCTGGCGCGTCCCGCACATTTGCGAGTCCCGGCGAGCGGGACGAAAGAACCGCTTAATTGCTCCATCTGGATGGAGAGCTTCTATAATGGCACTTACCTCGCAGGTTGAATTGTGTCTGGACTTTATTTTAAACTGGGATTAGGAACAATGACAGTGTTGCCGGTTGCAGGCAATTGCGACCTGTGTCCGTATTTTGAACATATCCGAGAGGAGTTTCATGCGAAACGTACCTACACTCTCAGAATCTCTGACTTTGTTATCTTGATTGTAACTGCATAAGCTTAGTTTAATCCGAAAAACAATAAGTATATCCGAAATATTTGTTTTTTTCCTGATACTTTAAATAAATGTGGTGGTGTGGTAAATTAATAAATAATATTACGATGCCATTCCTACATAGTCGACGTACCACTTGCTCGTACTAAGTAATTTTTTTCTTACTTCATAATGCAGATCGCCATAGATTGCAATGCCTTGCCTTTGGATATCTTCAAGTCACGAGTGAATAGGTATCTTCAAGGTCATCAACACACTCCATCTTCGGCTAAAACTTCGCTTTCCATCAGGTTCAGGTCGAGTTGGTGGCCAAATGTAGCCGTATTACGCATTAAAAAAAATGTTTATTTTTTCTGCTGCAAGAGTATATTTTCTGGATGGTAATTGCAATATATTTAAATAGTTTAACATTCTATAATTGACACACTTCATTTCAGCTAAAACAACAATAGTTATAAGTGTAGACAATAAATACTACAAAAGACAGTTTTATGGATTCAAAAATAAAATTGGTGAAGCTTTGTGTTATATCGATTTTGTTTATTAATACCCTACGATATAATATTATTACGTATTGATTTCAGTGAAGGTAGCAGACTAGTAAACAATGAACCTTATTGTTATTTTCTTTCTGATCTTAATTGTTGATCTTGAATCAGTTTACTAGATAATGTCAGCGATCCAAAATATTTTGACAGCATAGTAGAGCAATTTGCAATTTGCAATTCAATCATTGGTTGTTATTTCGACAAACTCTCGAGACGAGAATTTGGTAAGCAAAGCGGCCGCACCGCGTCATGTATTGATTGTTGATTTTAGTCGATGATTTCTGTAAAGCTTGTCAAAATTACACACTACAATGTAAATAGTACGTACTGTACCAACCTGCATTAATTTATTATTCTATTAATTAAAATTAGCCCAACCCTCGTAATTATTTTCACGACTCTGGCCCAATGTGAGTTGGGAGATTTTCATACGAAACCGAATTTCTTTTACGGACATACATATTTGTGAAATATGCTTATTGCTTTTCCATAGATTTTTTCATCGAAAAGCCAGTGGGAAGCATGTGAATTCGTACAGACATATCTTACGGAACAACTGGATTCATATCCAGTCGCTAATAAAATTTGATTCTACAACAAACAATAACACTTTATTAGACAACCACATTACATAATAAATAAACTACAAAACAGTACAATTTACAGGTTTCTAACTGGTGGCCTTATCGCTTTAAGCGATTTCTTCCAGGCAACCAAGCCATTCTACTTGTATTTATCGATGGTTTCTCGTTTGAAAGTTGATATAATTGGTTAAGATCATTTTTTTCTGTATTTCCAAAAGCTTGAAGGTTTTCGAGATTCGTAATTTCAAGAAAATATAGGTATTTGACTATCCTGTATTATTGTCAAAAATAAACGAATTTGATAGCGTACATGACTGTAGCAGTTGTATAATTGACTGCCTCGGTGGCTCAGTGGTTAGCGACCCTAACTTCTGGATCAAAGAGGCGTGGGTTCGATCCCCACCCAGGGCAAATATTTATGTGATGAACATAAGTGTTTGCTCTGTGTCTGGGTGTTATTTAGTTACTATCTATATAAGTATGTATTTAAAAATAATTATATGTAGTATATCAGTCTCTGGCAGCCATATCACAAGCTTTGCTTAGTTTGGGGTCAGAGGCCGTGTGTAAGATGTCTCAAAATATTTATTTAATTTAAATTTACGTTTCCTTAGCATTCAAGATTTTTTTTATATTTTACAAACGATTTTATTTTATTCATTAAGGTTGGTTTAACATTTTTCAAAGTTGTATTACTGGTACAGTTTTACTTTCTCTTCTATACAATAATTTGGACTGCCTCTTTGCCTCGCCTTGTCCACACACATGCCTTATAGTGGCATAAAGTTTACAACCACAGAGCCTTCTGCAGTGGGTTTACTGCCGACTTTATTTTACTGTGGCATCATCAGGCGACATCTTCACGGCAAGTTTTAAAAGCACCAGATTGTGGTGTTGGCGAGTTTGAGTATCACTTACAAGCTGAAAATTTTTCCGTGTTTCAACTTTTTTCTTCATGGACCACTTACTTAGCTTCAATATTTGCAGTAAAATAGAGCTTCATGCTTAAGCCTTGGTGGTCAAGAGGTAGTGACACCCGCCTTACAATCGTGAGGTCGTGGGTTCGAATCCCCGGTCCCGTACCAATGAGTTCTTTGGAATTTATGTACGGAATTTCACACCACTGGCTTTTCGGTGAAGGAAAACATCGTGAGGCAACCTGTATACGTCCGTAGAAGAAATTCGATGGCGTATGTGAATCCACCAACCCGCACTGGGCCCGCGTGGTGGATATGGCCCAATCACCCTTCGTGGGTAGGCCTACGTCCTGCAGTGGACTACTAAAAAGGCTGGTACAGTACAGTACAGAACTTCATGCGGAGTCGAAAACATTACAAGTAATTTTAATTGTAACAACGCTTGACGGGCATCCCACACTCCACACTAAAATTCCTTGTAGAGTTTGTGCAACAAAAGAAGCGTCGTAGGTCGCCCGTGTGCCATTTTACTAATTTTGCTACGTTGACAACACTTCTCCGTCATTGCTAGTACAACTAAAATTGTTTGATACTTGGTAGACACCAATTCGGTTTTCATCAGTAGACTCGCGTCTACCAAGTAGTCGGTACCTTAGCTGCTGATTAAAATCTTATTGTTAATTCACCGTCACGCCACGACGGTTCACTTTTTGCACAAACTCAATCAAGGATGCCACAAAAATCTAAAATAGGTATTTATTTTTTTCTAAATATCTGCCCAGTCAGGAATTGAACCAGGAACCCTCTACTTTGAAAGTTTTTCTACCCAGCGTACCCAACTCTATAGTTTCAGTAACATAATTATCATATCGATATTAATTTAATATCATACCAGTAGCACTCATGGAGTAGTTTAACTAGATGTTCGTTAACGATCATGAAAGTTAAGAAACGTTCAGCACGGTCTGACTTTGGATGGGTGATCGCCGGTGACATTTACAATTGATCGATTTCTGCCTGTCAGAACCTACCTGACCTTTGACGTACGAAAGACGGCGGAATAATAGTGTGTCTGGTAACAGTATAAGCTAACAGTGATATCTGTAGTCAAGAATTATAAAAACCGGACAAGTGCGAGTCAGGCTCGCACATCGAGGGTTCCGTACAAACACATTGTTAAAATAATTAAAAACCTGTTTTAGCATGTGCTAATGAAGTTTTTTTATTACATGATACGATTTACTCACTTTGAATTTTGGACCCATATTTTGTGAATTTTGAGGCCCTATTTTTTGTGACTTAAACAAAAATTTACAGTTTTCAGATTTATTCCTATACTAGTTTTTACCCGCGGCTTCGCCCGCATACGCAATATATCATTATAATTTATAGCCTATGTGTTATTCTGATATAAAACCTATATTATTGCAAAGTTTCATCTCAATCCGTTCAGTAGTTTTTGCGTGAAAGAGTAACAAACATCCATACATCCATCCATCCATCCATCCTCACAAACTTTCACGTTAATAATATTAGTAGGATGTGTACTCTGAGACAATGCATCTCGCCAAATTTCATAGTTCTATGTCAACGGGAAGTACCCTGTAGGTTTTGATTTTTGTGAGTGTCGAAATATGCTGTTTTTTACGACATAAACGGTTCTAACTTTTTTATACGATAACTGAAAAGTTTTTCTTTTACACAACTGCAAGAGACCATAGATATACGTATACCGTTTAAATTTCAACTCGATATCTTTACGCGTTCCCGAGATAAAGAGTCTTGACATACACACAGATAGACAGACGGACAACAAAGTGATCCTATGAGGGTTCCGTTCTTTCCGTTTGAGGTACGGAACCCTAAAAATCGTTAAATTTTGCAACAAAAAGAAAATTATAGAAAAAACAATTCTAAAAGTCCAAGTAACATTGCTAATTCCGCTATAATAACCGCAAGTCGTCGCTTCCTTAGCGACATAAATCCCAGCGATTGTAGGAAACAAAGCAAGTGTATAATGAACACAACATTTGGAAGCTTTATTGTGACAGTGCAGACTAAGCCTTAAGAACAATGCTGCGCTGTTAACTTAAGGTCTGCATTCAACTTTAGCTATAAACTTAATCTCGCTGCTTAAAATTTTACTGTAATTTAGGTTATTATGTTGCTTCTAAAGAAAAGCATGCATTTAAAATTATTTAGATGATTTAATTTTAATGTAATGATATATTATGTATTACCTAGCTAATTCTAATTCTAATTTAAAGTAGGGGCGATAAGTCCTGCACTGACTTATTATTAATCCAAATATTATTATTAATGCTGTGGGTAATGACTTGTAACAAAATGTTATCAATAAATTGATTATGATTATGACGTCCCGCATGGGGTGTTTTGTGCATTAATTACCTGGCTACTCTTAGTAAGATTCGCTGCTAAAGCTATAGCTACCAACAATCCAACATACATTACTAGCTATAGCTTTTAGCAGCGAATCTTTAACTACGCTGCAGGTTTTAATAAAGTCGCCAAGTACCATAATTTTCCTGAATTACCATGCAGTGTTCTGCAGTCTCAAACAATGCATTTCGTGGCATAATTTCCTATTTCTAGATAGGTTTATATATTAAACTAGTGCTTTTAGCTTCGAGTTGGCACCTATTGTTTACAAATATTTAGTTAGGTTATAGGATATTGGACTAACACAAAATTTAAATCGTTTCTTGAATTTGACATTTTTTATTGTATGTTCCTCAGACTTTATTATTATTTTATACTACGGGACTAATCGCGCACTAAAATTACGAGATAAATAAATACTTCCTCATCCCGACGTTTCGGCCGAGTTGCATGGTCATGGCCGTGGTCACGGGTACGTGACCACGGCCATGCATTTAAAATTATTAGAATTAAAATTAATTATGCAGACTGCCTCAGTGGCTCAGTAGCTAGTGACCCTAACTTCTGGATCAAAGAGGCGTGGGTTCGATCCCCACCCAGGGCAAATATTTATGTGATGAACATAAGTGTTTGCTCTGTGTCTGGGTGCTATTTAGTTGTTATCTATATTTTAGGGTCAGAGGCTGTGTGTATGATGTCCCAAAATATTTATTTAAAAAAAAAATTATTTATTTATTTCACAATAATATTTATTATTCAGAGCTCAGTAATTTTAACATATATTGTCGAGAATGAAGTTAGCTTTTATAAGCATTTTCCTTTACTGTTTCTAAAATATCCTTTCTAAAATATATAATATCCTGTTGGGTTTGAGACAAAAACTGCATATTTTAAAAAATGTGCTGTTTTTGAACGGATACGATAGTTTCACAAGCTAACAAAAGCGGTAGTCAACCACATACTTTTATGAAAATAAATGCTCCCGGATACGAGCTGTGGTTGGCGATTGCGGGGGGATATGGAAAAAAATAAAAATAAGCTCATGGTCGGCTCCTCGAGGGATTTTGAGAGTTATTCTGGAACTAGACTTCAAGCTGAGAACAAGTAATTGTACCTGCGCCAAGCTGTAGAATACTGAAAATGGAAGAAATATTGTAGTTGAAGAATGAAGAATAAAGTTAACGCAATTGTCATATTGGTGTATAATTTCGCTCAAGTCTTCGCTCCTCACAACCTTACAAGAGACTAATGATTTGTCACTCTGTTTACGTTAGTTTTTCTTTTATAAAAAGATCCATTTATTTATGTCCAGTACAAAACTCATGCCAAAAGTTAAACTCCAAAGCGCTGTATTTAAACAGCTTTGAATTATGTACCCCTACTTCCTAATAGTAGCTACGTATTTCAGCATCTTTTGTCCGAATTTAATTTAAAAGTGCGGTGTGCTGTCCTCGGGGATTTGGCGTCAAATTGGACTGCTTTTCTACAACTTGCGCATTTGCATACGAACAAAAGATGTTAGCACCGCAGACTTTGGTCTGGGACGCAGTATAAATAGCTGCAGTAGAGCAAGATATCAGCTATCGATCATAACATAACTTTAAAAATATGGTATGTATATACCTATATCATTTCTTTATCAAAATTATGAAAGCTTGCAAAAAAATACCATAATATCAAAATAACCTAACTCATCCATCCATCCATCCTTCAGCCGAAGGACGTCCAATGCTGGACATAGGTCTCCGCTATGGATCTCCAATAAGACCGGTTGGAAGCAGTTTGCATCCAGCGCGATCCTGCGGTCTTAATGAGGTCATCATAGATATTTACAGATTATTAGCTAAGAAAGATTTTTTTAGTTTGACTCAGTATTCAAAAATATGAATGCATCCCTAAAATATGAACTTTACACCTTACAATCACACCTTACGCCTTACAATCGTGAAGTCGTGGGTTCAAATCCCGGTCCCGCACCAATGAGTTCTCTGGAATTTATGTACGGAATTTAACACCACTGGCTTTTCGGAGAAGGAAAAGATTGTGAGGCAACCTGCATGTGTCCGTAGAAGAAATTCGATGGTGTACCTATGTGAATCCACCAACCCGCACTGGGCTAGCGTGGTGGATTTGGCCCAATCACTCTTCATGGGTAGGCCTACGCCCTGCAGTGGACTATTAAAAAAAGAGCTGATACAGTACAGTACTAAAATATGGTTGTTTAATTTGTTAAGCCATGCTTAGTTAGCTAGCCAACCGGCCTTCATGGAATTATGTTTAAAAAACCGGACAAGTGCGAGTCAGCCTCGCACATCGAGGGTTCTGTACAAATAAGTTGTTAAAATAATTAAAAACCTGTTTTAGTATGTGCTAATGAAGTTCTTTTAAATGATACCTTACATGATACGATTTACTCACTTTGAATTTTGAACCCATATTTTGTGAATTTTGAGGCCCTATTTTTTGTTATTTAAATAAAAATGTACAGTTTTTAGATTTATTCCAATATATGTACTCTGAGACAATGCTTCGCGCCCAATTTCATAGTTCTATGTCAACGGGAAGTACCCTGTAGGTTTTGATTTTTGTGAGTGCAAAATATGCGGTTTTTTACGACATAAACGGCTCTAACTTTTTTAAACGATAACTGAGAAGTTCGTTTTAACTGCAAGAGATCATAAATATCCGTATACAGTTTAAGTTTCAACTCGATATCTTTACGAGATCCCGAGATAAAGGGTCTTGACATACACAGAGACGGACAGACGGATAACAAGGTGATTCTATAAGGGTTCCGTTTTTTCCGTTTGAGGTACGGAACCCTAAAAATTATTTGGAAGCATTTGCTGACTCATTTTTATTGAAATATTCTTATCAATTAAGCGTAGTGTCGTTAAAACGTTTTATCCTGCTTGTACCATCTCTTTCCATCACTTGAGCAAGCAAGACAGCGACAGCCGCAGCCTATTAAAGGCGCTGTTAAACTTTCGCCAATATAAGTTACTGCACATAAAAGTTATATCTGTTCAAGACTGAATTATACGTTAGGTCGTTGTCGAGATAGCACGACAATGGCTACGAAAACAGTTTCGTCGGGATAATGTTAAAAGTATGGTTTAGCGTACAATATTTCAAGGAGACACATACTCTTAAATTTATCTGTATTGTTCTGTTATTTGTTTTCTTCATTTACTAAGTGCTTTTCAGCTATCTGATTTAATGTTTGTTTCAAACTAAGTAGGTATCAAACTTAGTAATAATCAATTTTGTTTAATAGCTTTTCATTCGTTTCAAAAGCTACGTTCAGTACGATCAGTCTTCGGATGGGTGACCGCCGCCGGTGGCATTTATAACTGAGCGCTACCGTGGCTCGGATGACACGTTAGATCGTAGGCCCAGGTTGTTTTAACTGCTTTACCATGTCAGAGGCCTTCAAGCGGATTAAAACTCCGACACTAGGGCTAGCCACTCAGCCTATAAGAACTCCCTTAGAGGTACTTTAATAGCTATAATTATTTTTTGCAAAAAATAGCATGACCGACTTCACCCGTATACAGAACCGTTACATAGTATAAAACTAAGTCGCTTTCCGTTGTCTGTCCCCATGTATGCTTATAGCTTTATAACTACGCAATGGATTTTGATGCAGTTTGTTTTAATAGATAGAGTAATTCAAGAGAAATGTTTATATGTATAATACACCGCGCGAAGCCGGGGCGCATCGCTAGAACCCAATATTATGCACGGATCGATGTAACATTTTTCATATTATTGTTCATTTATCAAAAATGGCTGAGCCAATTTCGATAAAATTTAAATGGGACCAATTTTAAAGTATACTCTTTCCGATAAAAAAAGAATTATTGAAATCGGACCACTATGAAAAAGTTACGCGTGGTTATACATAAAAAAATACGCGTCGAATTGTATACCTCCTCCGGTGGTTCGTCGGTCAAAAATACATAAAATTTAACTTAGATATCTGTAACTTTAGTAGTTACTACCTATGTAAAATATTAAATAACCAGCTGCGACCGCGGTGTCAACCGCGTTAACACGAGATAAAAAGTAGCCATGTGTTAATCCACGGTCTAAGCTACCTTCATACCGAATTTCATCTAAATCGGTTCAGCCGTTTGTGTGTGAAGGAGTAACAAACATCTATACATACTCACAAACTTTCGCGTTTATAATATTAGTAGGATTAATACCTATTTAAAACAGAAAACATTTGAACATAAAAAACAATGACATACCAAGTACTCGTACTAGAATTGAAATGAAATTGTAAAGACAACTGAGCGAGCTCCGCGTACAGGCAGATGAAATATTGAAATGCCGCCGCATGCGTGAATTTCCGTCGCCAACTTATCTCTTGCATTTCCACCTACGTTAACCCCATTGTAATAAAAATCATTTTCCCATGTAACATGTAAAGGTAAGTGGTATCAGGACGTGTTAGAGCTGCTTTTGACAGTTGTCATGGTGTTCCGACGCGTTAAGAGTGGGAAATAGCGTTGAATATAGAAAAATAGTTAATTGATCATCAGAATTAATAATTGGGCATTAATTTTTAGCCGTATGAAATACGGTTGCCAGGGAAAAATTGCTTTTTTAGTGATAAGCCGCCAGTTGTTACACTAGATATAAATTTGATTGGTTTTCCTAGTTTATTTAAGCTTTGGTGTAAATTGTGTTTAAGTATTATTGGGTTTCAGATTGGTTGTAGTGCTCGTAGTAAAAGTTGACGAGGTTTTTTCTGACGATCACTGAAATGATAAGCAACGATTAATACTGTTATTATACAATTTAGCTATTTTAACTGTTTAATCATATCAGAGATCTTCAAACGGTTTAAAATATATTATATGTGATCAAACTTACTTTGCTAGATTTGATAACGTTTGAAATAGTAAATTATTTATATAATTATATAGGATCAGTTTACATTTGACTCCATCCAGAGTACCTACGTAATCTAGAGTGTGGCATGCTTACCTGAAGATTGTATTTTTTTCAAATGTAGAATAAATCTTCTAAGTATACTTAAATAATCATACTTACCATCAGCCAAAGAAGTATTTACATGATAAAAATATTTTCTACTGTAATATAGTTTTAGAATTTTAAACACTATGTGCTATTTTCACAAAATCAAAATATTTGTTGAACAATACATTTTGAAATTAATTATTTATTAATATTATATACTAAGGGAATAATCGCGCACTAAAAAAATGAGATAAATAAATACTTCATCATCCCGACGTTTCGGCCGAGTTGCATCGACTGTGGTCACGGGCTGATGTATAAGTCCCGTAGTATATAATAATAATGTGTTCAAATCGCGAGAATTATATATTGTTAGCGCTTACTGTACCAGCCTTTATAATAGCAGGACGTAGGCCTACCCACGAAGGGTGATTGGGCCATATCCACCACGCTGGCCCAGTGCGGGTTGGTGGATTCACATATGCCATCGAATTTCTTCTACGGACGTATGCAGGTTGCCTCACGATGTTTTCCTTCACCGAAAAGCCAATGATACGAATTTCCGTACTTAAGTTCCAAAGAAACTCGTTGGTACGGGATCGGAATTTGAACCCACGACCTCACGATTGCAGGTCGGGCGTTACTACCACTAGACCACCACGGCTTCTTAGCGCTTAACTAATGAATAATAAATATTTATTTTGTTTTGATGTAAGAATAAATATAATTTAATACACATTGTATGGTAAAGTATTTGTAAATACGCTATTTGCAAAACATTACGTTACGAATTGAATCTTAGCTCTATATGTTTTAGATACATTTTACATAAAAGTTCTTGTTGCATTGTCAGATTCCGCAAGGAAACAAGATGTAAGTGTCCGAAAGTTGAAGTTTAGTTTGATTTATGAATTTTTGTATCAAGAGATATGGAGTTATGGCAATATTTTGAAATATTTACGAGTGGGTTTTGGTGTGAATAATTGTATCAGTAAGTCATCTTTGTCTGTTATTTGTAAAATTACAAAGTTAACATCTTAACTTACTTAGTCATCTTTTGTATGCTTCTGTAAGTGTAGGTAATTATTATTAGGAATATTAATTTCACTTATCCTACTAATATTATAAACGCGAAAGTTTGTGAGGATGGATGGATGGATGTTTGTTACTCTTTCACGCAAAAACTACTGAACCGATTGAGATGAAACTTTGCAATTATATCCTATCTTATCCTACTAATATTATAAACGCGAAAGTTTGTGAGGATAGATGGATGGATGCATGGATGTTTGTTACTCTTTCAAGCGAAAATTACTGAACCGATTGAGATGAAACTTTGCAATAATATAGTTTTTATATCAGAATAACACATAGGCTATCCTACTAATATTATAAACGCGAAAGTTTGTGAGGATAGATGGATGGATGTTTGTTACTCTTTCAAGCGAAAATTACTGAACCGATTGAGATGAAACTTTGCAATAATATAGTTTTTATATCAGAATAACACATAGGCTATAAATTATAATGATATTGCGTCAAAAATAAAAAATATCATGCGGGCGAACCGCGGGTAAGAACTAGTATCTAATAATATCATCAACAACATAATTTCAGCGTTAAGATGTCTATTGTTGGACATAGGCCTATCTTATAAATTTTTACGACCTGTTGTAAGAGGCTTCTATCCAGCGGGATCCTACAAATAATTGATCTGACTAATTCGTAAGTGGACGTTCTCGGGATTGTCATCAATACTGCGTGCTATTTTAGTTGGTTACTACCATTCCAAATTGATAATCTTCTGGCCTATATTCATTATAGTTAGATTTATCTGCGGATCTTCCCATCATCTGATCATCTCATGACTGCTTCGGTGGCTCAGTGGTTAGTGAACCTGACTACTGGAACAAAGAGGCGTGGGTTCAATCCCAACCCAAGGCAAACATTTATGTGATGAACATAGGTGTTAGCTCTGTGTCTGGGTGTTATTTAGGTACTATCTATATAAGTATGTATATAAAAAAGAGGTATATTATGTAGTATATCAGTCTCTGGCAGCCATATCACAAGCTTCGCTTAGTTTGGGTTCAGGGGCAGTGTGTAAGATGTCCCCTAATATTTATTTATTATCTTAAAAATAAGAATGTGTTAAATACATATGATTTTGACAAAAACATAACGATGTTATCGAGAACTTTTTCATCATTCATTAGCTGTTTGATTTGTATACGAAGCTCAATTCATTTCATTTCATTTACCAAAGGCTGCGTTACCACCAGATATATGCAAACCAGCGTAGCGAACGATGTACATGGAGACAAATACTATTCTACTGGTTCTAAGACCAATTAGACTATATGGAAGTAAATAAAATAAATCCTTCCAATCGCCTAGCCTTGCTCAACGCAAATCCTGCGGAAGCGACTTAGCCGAGCGAAGCTAGGTAAATTGAGCTATTCTAATCGTTTTAACAAACACATCCTTCGCAACGCAACCTCGTGTATCTCTATTGAAAGCGCCTGTCTTTAGACAATTAAAATGAGGTGAAATTATTTTTATCGTGCTTCACACACTAGGTGTATAGAAACTGTTACGGCGCCTTAGAGCTGCCTACTTTTTTTATCCACCCGCATTTACCGACTCCTTGTCCTACCCTCATCTTTCCAAGACGACGACCGCTTAGGTACGTTTCGTGGATAGGTGAGACGCGCTGTTTGCTTTGGCGAACAGTCTGCCCTTGACCGCCGGACAGGGTGCATTCATCACCGCTCCGCGCAATTGTGATACGTGTCCTGGACGTAGTCTCGTTCCGCAAACAAATACAGTCCACTTCAAGCCGCTTCGCGACTGCCTGAAGAAGAGCAACCAGAATCAAGGTTCTGCAGCTGTGCTCACCGACCCGGAGTATTCAGGTTAGTCGTCGTCTTTCCCGCACCCCCTTTGTGTCCCGCGCGATCTGCCATAATACTTGGTGGCCGCGCTAACACTTTTTCCTGTTCCTTCGAGCCTAGATATCCCGCATTTTCCTGGTTCTCTAACCAGATATACCTACCGCAATTCGGGGCCATATTACCTACTGGTTTCCATATTTCTCCTCATTTCTTCCAAAAAGTAGTCATTTTCCGCTTTTTATTTCGAAATTTTATATTTTTTCTCACCATTTATTGCAACTGTGGGTATTGTGCAAACATTTATTCTGTTTGAAAACCGCGTATTAGGTTCTTTCTCGGTCTCCGCTTATCTATAGCCGCGCATTGTACATGTTTTAGGTACTGTGCAACCATTAATTTGATTTATTTGTTTTCGTGATTTACCGCAAATTTAAAAGTAGTCGTTCATAATGGCTACTCGCCTAAAAGAAAAAGACGCAATAGATTTGGAGGTACCGCTCGATAAATTGCAAGTCAAACGTTTAACTTTAATTGGCAAACGCGATGCTATATTTTCTAGATTACAGCAGGTGTATAATCGATCTTTAAATGCTTTCACCAACGACACAGAAAAGGATTTATTTTTATGCAGCATGATGTCACTCGATCGTTTGCAAAACGAGTTTACTGACATTGTGGACGAAATTAATGTCATTGAATTAACACTGAATCCTAAGTACCAAGTTAATTTTCAAAGCCTTAATGCGTTTGAAGATATGTACTGCCGCTGTAAGTTTGTTTATGAAAAGCTTAATCCACCCGCTTCGAATGTTAAAACTACTAATTCTGTCACGCCACCGCAATGTAACTCAGTGAAGTTGCCAAAACTTGAATTAATGCCGTTTGATGGTAATCCAATGCATTGGAAAATGTTTTATGAGTCATTCACCCAGACAATTCATAACAATACTAATCTGAGCGATCACGAAAGAATCCAATATCTTATAAATAAACTCAGTGGTCGAGCGCTGTCTGTAATATCAGGAATTGTACCTAATAGTGAAAACTATTGCCTTATCTATAACACACTTGTGGATAAGTATAACGATGAACGCTCGTTAGCGACTTCGTATTTTCAACAGCTGATTGACTATAAACCTAATAATACCGCTTCCGCAAAAAATCTAGAAACATTTTTAGATAAATTCTGCTCCGCAGTCTCGAGTTTACATTCTCTAAAACTCAGTAATTTATCGGATTTTATGTTATTACAACTGGCTTTAAAACGACTCGACCCAAGTACCGCACGCGAGTTTGAAAATCACGTCAGAGGTACATCTATGCCTAGTTATGATGAACTAATTAAATTTGCACGCGAACAAAGTAAAATATTAGAACGCACTGCGACTACATCTGTTCGTTTTTCGGAACATAACAATAACAAAAGATCTACGCATTCTTTCACTGCATCATGTGTACAAGGTCAATGTTCTTTGTGCAAAAGGGAAGATCATTATCACATGTACAGGTGCCCCGCATTTGATAAGCTTTCAATTGATGAAAGATTCGCTTTCATAAAACAAAACAAAGGCTGCACTAATTGTTTAAGCCTTTCTCATATTTATCCTGAGTGCAAATCGATTCACAAATGTTTTAATTGCAAATGTAATCATCACACAAAATTATGTAGAAAATTATTTTCCCGCGAAAATAATAGCTCGCATATCGCTTCACGGGAGCAATCTGGCAACGTCGCGCGTTTCGTGCCTTCATCCGCCCCGCATCAGCTTAAAAGGCAATCTGGCAACAGCGCGCCCTTGCCTCCTGCATCGCGTGAGTCGAGCGATGCCTACACGCATGTACGAGTACCTTCGGCGACTCAATCAAAACAACCTCTGCGCCTTCGCAGAAGAACCGCGACTGGATCATCTTCTCCAGAAATTCTGGCAACTTGAGGAAGTTCAGTGTGAACCTACCTTAAGCCCCACCGCTCTTGAAAATGAACGTATTTTTACAAATAATTATTCCCGCGATTCTAATGGACGCTACTCTGTCGCGTTACCTTTCTCATGCGATCCCGCCACCGCTCTCGGTGACTCATACCAAAACGCTAAGAAGCGCTTTATGTATTTAGAACGCAAACTCGTCGCTTCACATTCGCTACGAGTGGAGTACGATGCCATAATAAAGGATTACCTACAGGAAGGTTATATCTCATTGATCAACAATGACGATCATTTCTCTGGTTATTACATACCACACCACGCAATCGCTAGGCCAGATAAGACTACAACTAAATGGCGCATGGTTATGGACGCGAGTGCTAAGACAGAATCGAAGCTGTCTCTCAATGACATCTTATACACCGGAGATAATCTACAAAATGACCTATTCTTAATTCTTTTAGATTTCCGCTTCTATCCGATCGCTTTCACATCAGATGTGAAGCAGATGTACTTACGAATTCTCGTAAATGATGACGATCGTAAATATCAAAAATTTCTTTACCGGTTTGATCCATCATTACCGCTAGATACCTACCAATTTAACCGCGTTTGTTTTGGTCTGCGTAGCAGTCCTTTTCAAGCTATGCGAGTACTACGTCAGCTGTGCGCCGACGAGCGCGCTCGCTTCCCGCACGCCGCTAATGTTATCGAAAATAATACCTACATGGATGATGTATGCTATTCGATGCCATCATTGTCTAGTTGTTTAGAACTCCGCGACGAACTCCGCGACTTGCTCAAGGCCGGGGGCTTTGCCTTAGTTAAATGGTCTAGTAATACGCCGCAGCTTACAGATTCGCTTCCAATATCGGATCGTCATTCCGCTAATATTGATTTCGATGACTCAGACTCGAGTTTAAAAGTTTTAGGCCTACAGTGGTCACCCAAATGCGACGACTTTATGTTCACCGTGAACATCGAAGATCGACCTGTAACGAAACGCAATATCTTATCTGTAATCGCCCGCCTTCACTGTTTTAGGTATTATTTCGCCAACGATCCTTCAGGCTAAATTAATTTTGCGAAAACTGCAAGAACTGCAACTCGATTGGGATGCTAAACCGCCAGCCGATGTTGTAAATATTTGGCAGAACTATGTTCGGGAGTTACCATGCATTCAAAAACTGCGCCTCCAGCGTCACTTAGGCGTTGAAGAAAATTCAACCGTTACGATTGCGGCCTTTTCAGATGCCAGTGAGCTAGGATATGGATGCGTAGTGTATGTAAGAATACATTGTGATTCTAATTCTGAACCAATCACTCGTTTAGTGTGCGCTAAATCTAAAGTCGCTCCGATGAAAACAATTTCGATCGCCAGGTTAGAACTTTGCGCGTGCCTACTCATGGCAAAACTCGTTCGCCGCGTTCTCGATATCTACGAAAAACGACATACCATCGACAACGTATTTTGTTTTACTGATTCAATGGTAGCGTTGCAGTGGATTACGGCATCACCGCACAGATTTAAAACTTTTGTTGCTACGCGTATAACAAAAATCATCTCCGCAATTCCCGCTGATTCTTTCCGACATGTACCTGGAAGTGAAAATCCTTGTGCTGACGCTTTGTCGCGAGGATTATCGCCTGCACAGCTTCTTGATCATAAACTGTGGCTCACAGGTCCCGCTTGGCTGCGCGATGATTTGACGAGTTGGCCAGTCAAGTCAGTGGTTCCCGCTAAAATTGATTCAGAATTACCTGAATCAAAGAAAATTGTTTCGCTTCCTGTAATTCAACCACAGGCCGAAGTTCTCAACCCGCTGTTAGAACTTGCTGGACGCGTCTCGTCCTGGCTAGTACTGCTACGAACCGTCGTGCAGATTTATCGCTTCATCAAGAAGCTACCGCGTGCCAAATGTTTTTCCGCTGATGATATTAGCTTCGCTGAACTACAAATTTTAAAAGCTGTTCAAAAACATTATTTCGCAGACATCATTCAAAATTTAAACTCGGATACTCGTTGTCCGCGTGCTATTCAACGGCTCGTGCCATATTTAGATTCTGATGGACTTATACGAGTCGGAGGCCGTCTCCGAAATGCCGATTTGTCATACGATCAGCAACATCCAATTTTATTACCGCGAAAAGACCGCATAGTCGAGTTATTAATTGTTTACTATCACCGCATAAACTGCCACACTGGGCCAGTTGCTCTAATGTCGATTCTTAGACAACGTTTTTGGATTCTTTCCTGCCGCAATATTGTCCGCTCAGTAATTCATAAATGCAATTTCTGTTTCAAAACCAAACCTAAACCGACATTTCCGCTCATGGGAGATTTACCTGCCTGCCGCGTAAACGAGGCCAAGACCTGGGCTCACACTTCTTGTGACTATGCAGGTCCGATTTCGATTTTACCGCAAAGAAAGCGTGGCGTACGCTCCATCAAAGCGTATTTCCTAATATTTGTCGACAAAGTAGTTCGGTGCTGCCATGTTGAATTGACGACTTCTCTGAGTACATGTTCATTCCTCTCTGCATTCAAACGTTTCCTTGCGCGACGTGGAAACGTTTCTGTAATGTATTCGGATAACGGTCGATCATTTTTGGGCGCGAAAAACGCATTATCAGAGATCTACACGCTCGTAGATTCTGACAAATTCCATAAGGCGCTATCAGACGAATTGTCCGCGCACCGCATTACTTGGCGATTCAATCCACCAAGAGCTGCTCATTGGGGAGGGGATTTTGAGATCTATGTGAAGGCATTTAAGACTCACCTTGCGCGAACCATAGGTTCACAGTTGCTCACCTATGAAGAAATGTTAACCGTGCTTACGCAAATCGAAAGCGTCATTAATTCGCGACCGCTAACTCTTCTCAGTGAGGATCCTTCTGAACCCACTGCTTTAACTCCAGCACATTTTTTAATGGTTTCACCTCTGAAACATTTACCCGCGTGCGCAGCTACAGACGAGCCCGCACACTTGCTAAAACGTTATGCTTTACTTGATCAAATGGTTCAGTCGTTCTCAAAACGCTGGAAATTGGATTTCTTACATTTGCTACAGACTCGTGGCAAATGGAACACGCCTTCTAATCCTATTCAGGTAGGCTCTGTAGTGCTTATCATTACTGACAACCTCCCACCGCTTTCCTGGCCCCTAGGTGTCGTCGTCGAGACTATCCTAGGCGCTGATGGAATCTGCCGCGTTTGTTTAGTAAAAACCGCAAACTCTTTGTATAAACGACCAGTCGTTCGTTTATGCACTTTACCCACGCAATAAATAAACTTCTTATTCAACCGCTAACTTTATTCAACCGCTAACTTTATTCAACCGCTAACCTTATTCAACCGCTAACATTATTCTAACCGCTATTCTTTGACCGCATCCTTTCCTTCACTTAAAAACCAATGGTTTTTAGGCCGGGGGCAATGTTACGGCGCCTTAGAGCTGCCTACTTTTTCTATCCACCCGCATTTACCGACTCCTTGTCCTACCCTCATCTTTCCAAGACGACGACCGCTTAGGTACGTTTCGTGGATAGGTGAGACGCGCTGTTTGCTTTGGCGAACAGTCTGCCCTTGACCGCCGGACAGGGTGCATTCATCACCGCTCCGCGCAATTGTGATACGTGTCCTGGACGTAGTCTCGTTCCGCAAACAAATACAGTCCACTTCAAGCCGCTTCGCGACTGCCTGAAGAAGAGCAACCAGAATCAAGGTTCTGCAGCTGTGCTCACCGACCCGGAGTATTCAGGTTAGTCGTCGTCTTTCCCGCACCCCCTTTGTGTCCCGCGCGATCTGCCATAATACTTGGTGGCCGCGCTAACAGAAACTTTCTTTTTGTGATAAACATTTCAACAATTGACGCGTTCGCAGGATTTGAACCTGCATCCTCTGGGACTCCGGCCCAGATGCTTTGTCCAATTAAGCTAAAACGCTCTCTGCGAAGGCGCCGACTTTTACCAACTACTACATTGTTGGAAGCGCCATTTGTGAGAACTGCTTTAAACCAGTCAGTCAAATTATTAGAACTTCTTACCATTAACGAGAAATGACGCATTGCTTAATCAATTAAATTATTTTTATCGTGCTTCACACACTAAGCGCATATAAACTTTCTTTTTGTGATAAAAAAATTATCACAAAAAGGTTATATATATTTTTTTTGAAATGTTTATCACAAAAAAAAAGTTAAAATGAGGTGTTCCGTGGATGGATTAAACCTACCAAATATATTTTACCTGTAGAAATGCAAACTAAATGTACCTACGTATACGTATAGCTTCAAAAATAGAGCTCCTGTTCGTCAACTACATGCTTAGAGTAAGAATAGCACACACATCCATATTCCACCACCGGCGACCATCGCCGTACTTCGGACCGCACAATACCACAGGAAGTAAACAATTTATCCTCTAGGAGCGGTCTTCAGCTCATTGTATGGCAAAAACTCTGCTATTTATTCACCGTATCTCATTTATCACTGCATAGAGGCGGGACTACGCTACGGCGCGGAATATTGGAAGTAGTTGGAATGGTTATTTACTGATCTAAGGAAGACAAAGCGGATACTTACTACTTAGAGTGTTTCTTAAGACAAGATAAACGTTTAGACAAAATAAGGTATTTATAGCTAAGATATACCAATACAGATTTTTTTAACGAAATTGATTCACACTAAATATAGTGGTTAATGAATATGTTGTATTTGTTTATTTTATAACTGTATTAGACATGGATGTCTTACATAAACGCCGGTGCTCAATGTCCACTATACAAAATCCTTGGTATTACAATATCTGTTACTCTTTACAATCTACACTAAAAACCAATATTAGGACGTCCCTTTGTCAGTTGAGTTTGTTTAAGTAGAAACACTTTTTATCGTCATTATATTCACAAAATCTGCACTACTGGGTATAAAGCTTTCTTTTTTAAATATTAAAAAAAAACTGGTTGGAATTGGTTTGCAATTTGCATTCAGCACGTTCATATGGTCATGTTCAGAACGTTATTTCACCTTGCCGGTTAACAATCTGACATTGCGCTTGCCAATGCATATCTATCCTTCGTTCTTTCAATGCACATAATAGGCTATTTGACAACAATGAAAATATACTATTGATTGTGATTATCTATACAGATAATAGCCTGAAAAAGACATATTTCGCTTTATTTAAACAAAAATACCTCGAATTTTCGCAAATCGCTTGAAATAAAATACGATTTTTTTTTGGTATTTTATCTGTGACATGAACGCTCTAAGAAGGTCAGTAACTCTGGTGACGTTACATGCTAGTAAACAAAAATTTATCGATTGATTGTTGTTTGCGTAATTTGTGTTTTGGATTTTAGGAGTAATATTATTGGATCTGTAAGTTACTTTTAAAGTATTTTTTGTCAATTTTTTGATGTGAACTAAGATTGTTTTTAAACTTTTGCGATTTGAACACATTATTATTATATACTACGGGACTACGTTTATCTCGTAATTTTAGTGGGCGATTAGTCCCGTAGTATATAATAATAATGTGAACTAAGGTATTTACTAGTATTAACTAACGTTATTTACTGGTGTGTGACGTCACAAACCAGCGCCATTACAGAATGTCGTTTTGGCTCTTGAATATCTATTCTTTGACACTTGATTTTCATTGTTAATACATTAGATATCTCGGAAATATAAATGTAGTGTGCTTATTATGTACTAACGAATAATTTAAAACAATTTCCAAAAGCTAGTCAAATAGCCTATTTGCACAATATATAAGAACGCGGTCAGTTCTCAGTTTTTATCATATTAGCCATTCTAGTTCCATCTTATATGCCTGGGCTTTTCGGCACCCTGAATAGCGAGAAGACTGCATTTCCATACAGACTAGTCTGCGGTGCGAGTCTGGAACTCACGCACGGGGCTTCAAAATCGCAGCAGTTACAATGGTATTTACTGTTAGAGCTTAAAAAAACGCCTGAGGTCTTTTTTGAATATACCTAAAATCATAAATAGATATCCTCCAAGTAGAGTTTTGTTTGTTTCGGCACTACGAATTTTGTTCGGAAGGCTTACAAAAAAGAAGGATTACAACGCGTAAAAAACGAAAATGTTACTTACAATTTCGTATTTTCGTATTTTAGCATTACCCAAATTATCTGGAATGAAATTCCTGGGTTCTATTTTCGGCTGGGTAGATCTTTAAACGGCTTTAACTCCCAAATGGATGTATCAATTTTGATTTAATATTATCATTTGGAAGATTAGGTACTTTAAAAGTTTATTTCTCACCTTTATACAATACCTTCAAAAAACTATGTTAACAGAATATTTTCGATTTTAAATACTAATTTTAGCCTATTCTCATAACCAAAACACAAATGTCTTAAAATCATTTAGGGCGTAGGATATCTATTCGCGGAACTAGACTTCATCATCATCATCATATCAGCCATAGAACGTCCACTGCTGGACATAGGCCTCCCCTAATGATTTCCAATAAGACCGGTTGATAGCGGTTTGCATCCAGCGCGATCCTGCGGTCCTAATAAGGTCATCCGTCCACCTTGTGGGTGGACGTCCTACGCTGCGCTTGCCGGTACGTGGTCTCCACTCAAGAACTTTTCGACCCCATCGGTCATCAGTTCTCCGCGCTATGTGCCCTGCCCATTGCCACTTCAACTTGCCAATCCGCTGGGCTATGTCGGTAACCTTGGTTCTTCTACGGATCTCCTCATTCCTGATTCGATCTCGCAGAGAAACTCCGAGCATAGCCCTCTCCATGGCTCTTTGGGCTACTTGGAGCTTACTAATAAGGCCCATAGTGAGAGACCACGTTTCTGTGCCATAAGTCATCACTGGCAACACACACTGGTCGAAAACTTTCGACTTGAGGTACTGAGGTATGTCGGACGAGAAGACGTTACGCAATTTTCCAAACGCTGCCCAACCGAATTGGATTCGGCGATTGGCCTCTTTCCTGAAGTCGGACCTACCTAACTGGACCTAACTGAACTAGACTTAACTGAACCTAACTGAACTAGACTTAGGTACCAGATTTCCAAAGGACTGATCGAATACGGTTTTCACCCAGTGCTATTCTGCTGTCCTACCCGACAGACGATCTAACTTTACTAATTTCTAGCTGTTTATACACCGCGTTTATCAAACCCAGTGGGTAATCACACATTGCTTCACAATTGAGTTAAACTCCCCGTGTAGATATTCCGTAACTTTATTTACAGAATAGACTCCGGATTCCTTTGGAAATCAACCGCGGAGTTCCCACTTCAAACTTTGCTTGAAATGGAGAGATTTATGGGATATTTTGAAATTTTGCGAGTTGGGTTTTTGTAGATTTGGGTTGGAGGTTTTATGATAGTTGTATCTTCTGTTTGTTGGTCTTTATAGGTACTGCGGTTTATTTTATTGCTTAAATTTTAAAAGTTCTGAAACTTACAATACTGTATTTAAAAACATTAATTACTTTACGTAAACAAATTAACAAGTTGCCAAAAATGTTACTGATTATAAAAGTTTTAATACAATTAAGAAAACCAAACAAAACAAAAATTAAACACAAACGTAAATCACTGTAAAATTACCTACCCCAAAAAATATGAAGTTGTCACAGAATGGTGATCGAGGCAGGGACGTGGGATGTTTTTTTGTGGCATAGGCAAGATAAATCGGAAGCAGTCAACGATATTATAATTGACATTACAGGTCAAACCTGGACACAGGACAGGACCTAGGCGGATGAAACAATAAGACATAGGCCTGTTAGTACCCAGCAGTGGAATAGCAATAAAAATATTCCATCATATTTATTTTCTGAAACGGAACCACAATTCAAAAGCATCTGTCACATCATATTAATTCTAACAAAAACTTCAAAAACACGATATCAAAAACATACCTTCACACTTCTTAGCAGTCACTACAATAACAAAGTCGATATTTTTCAACGCAAACGATGCGTACCTCTTTTTCAAGTCGAGGTATTTTTGGTTCCCGTCTCGCCCTGCCGTCGATGACTAGTCATTTCAAGACAAGACATATTTTTAGCCAATGCATTAGGGTAAGTGAAATGCTACTGACCAATGCTATTAAAGTATGGTGCTAGCATTTTATTCGCTCAATTTATTTTTTCAGACGCCCCAATGGCGACGCTTGCCTTGTGGTAGAGTACAATATACCTTACCTTATTTGTACATTTTTTGAGTAATAATAATTTTATTATAATATTTTTTTTTTTTTTTATTGGGAAATTACAAACCACAGACTCCAGGGTCTGTGCCTTTTGTTTACTAAAATATTCAATTATTCGATTTTACTGTACAAAAAGAGTTAGTACCTACAATAGAGATGGGTTAGTTTAAATTTTAGCCTAAGTTTGTAGTTTCGGTGCATTGCGTGAATGCCACAAGCAGACCGGCGACCCGCAAGCAGCACCCGATCACGAGTGTGACGCATGTGCCAGCCATCGCTCTCCTCGACCATATTTTAGGGAAGAGAACGACCCGACACACGACGCCGCCGCAAGAAGGAGCCATCGATGGCGAGAATGAATGCTCAAGGCATGCACGCAATGCTAAACTCTAGATATTACACACTTGCTATGATTTATTTTGTGAAAGCGATCATTCGCAGAGTCCGAGGCTACGACTCTGTGTTACTCGGTGGTTTCAATTCTGCTTGTGATCACTCCCATGTCCTTCTATAACAACTCTGTTGCCTCCTCCCGGCCCAGAGCCTCCATTACCGCCTCGTTTCGATCTCTGATGGCCATCTGCAGGTTGTACTCTTTGATGGCCCTCAATGACGCGGAGGATGCTCGCCGCACGAATCGGCTTATGGCATCATCTTCGATGTCGTCGGCGTAGTAAATGAAAGTTCCAGTGTGCCGTGATAATGCAACGACAGCGTGTGACACGCTCTGGTGTAGCTTCATTCCAGGCTTAGTTTTGATGGCGATTACCGACTCGTACGTTAGTCCCTGAGCTTCGTGGATGGTAAGGGTACGTGATCCTGCGCCCTCTCCATAACCCTGGCTGGTGAGGATCTCCTTTTCTTCCTGTGTATGCACTAAGAAAAGGGTGTTGGGGAGGGTTTTGGATATTTGAGCCCCCTTGAACCTTTTCTGCTCAAGAGACCTAATACGGGGAGCTGAGGAATATATACCTGAGTATATTTCCCTCAACGCATACGCGACATCCATTGGGTTCCTATGTGTGCAGAGCAACTCCTGGGTAATGTTTGCAACCAGGGTCGGGCGATGGTACCCATTATAATATTAGTCAGTTGAAGCGTTTTGCTTGGATAAATAATGTATGTGATGTTAAACGAGAAAGTGTGTTTTAATTATCTCTTACGTAAATTGTTTTTCGTTTACTTATATACTTTTCGCATAGCTTAGCATTGTAATTAGGATATGGCGTTAATTAAGAGATCCCGATTGAAAATAAAGAAAAAATTAAGGATAAAAATATTTTTGAGGTTTTCTGCGGTTCGAAAAGTCCTGTAGACTTAGTGAGTAACTTGCGGTCAGAGCAGTTACTAATTCTCGGACTACATAAACTTACATAGCTGATGTTTCAAAATCTGCTTTTTTAAAACATTAAAATATGTACTTTTATCGTGTCTATAAATTGTAATGTCGTTGCACCTCATACATCAAAGAGTAATAAATCAGCGAAGAGGACGCGCGAGACTCGCCAAATCCGAATTGAGTCATAAAACGCTCGCGGCGACATCTGGCTAATCATTCAGTTTCTGCCTCATTATTATCCAGCTGACAGATGAATAAGGCGAATTGCAGAATCAGTTACTGTTTAAGATGTTTAGTTATACCAATTAATAAATCTACAGCTCATAAGTAATGAAAATGAGAATAGCGCCCTAGCACAGTAACCTAGGAGAGACCAAGCTGAAGTGGCTCTGGACGTGAACCGTAGCACAAAACCGTAGAAGTTACTCGAGCAACGGTTTTTGTGCTACGAGATTCATTCTTAAAATATAGAAAAATCATCAACATTATAAAAAGATCAAAAGCGTAATTATACAGTTCAAAATAGCTTCTTACAATTTCAGGGTCATTCTAATAAATATTTTCATATTCATTTGTTGATCATATGTGGCAAAAAATGTTTGATTATAGTCATCCAGTAGTAAGTATAAGAGACTGTTAAAATCTAAATGATACTATTTTATGTCATTATGACGTTATCATATTTTCGAAATAAGCTACTCGATGCCTTTCTCGTACTCAGAAATACATTAAAAACGTGTCAAAATTACTGTGTGCCTGAAATGTGAACAGGCTTTGCTTAATATGTTGTCTGTTATTTCCATTATTTCAAGTGTAATAAGGAATTTACTTTGAAATGAAACTTATTACGAATAAAACAGTAATTTCCTCTCATCAGGTCTTCTTTTTAAAATTACACCAACAAATAATTTAATGTGTGAAATGTCGGATTAATTTTACACAAGTGTCAAAAGAAACTGTACTATGCAACGCAGTCTCGTAGGAGACCTGGTGCAGAGTGCAGCGTACTTAAGTAGCTTATACAACTTATGGAACAAATAAAACAAATATTTGTTCCATCTTACTATGGAAATTTACGAGGTTTTCACGCATTTTAAACTACATATAACTCGCCAACTAACTCGCCGACCGAAACTATAGTCCATACGACTATCCCTACACGTGAGTTTAGTCCCGTTATATATAGTTTAATTTTTTTTCCATCAGTTTTATTATTTAATTTATCATCGTAACACCGCACTCAAGTGTATATCACCTTTTCGTGTAAATCTGCTTCGGATATTGCGATTTGTTCAGAGCGGGCACTCCGCCAAGCCGCGTGCATTTTATTTGTGAAACAAAACAACTTGGGATTATCGAGATTAGAATGTCCGATTTGCAACTGTTTCTGTCTGTTTGCTTTTTGTTTTCTTTGTTTGAAAATAGCTGGTGAAGATCTCCTGAAACATAGCTCTACTTGATTGAGCTATTAGTTTTGTCTTTTTCATTTTCAGTCTTTTGAGAAAATCGTAAATATAGCTTACTAGTTTTTACCCGCGGCTTCGCCCGCATGATATTTTGATTTTTGACGCAATATCATTATAATTTATAGCCTATGTGTTATTCTGATATATAAGCTATATTATTGCAAAGTTTCATCTCAATCCGTTCAGTAGTTTTTGCGTGAAAGAGTAACAAACATCCATACATCCATCCATCCATCCATATCCTCACAAACTTTCGCGTTTATAATATTAGTAGGATATTTTTGACATTCTGCGGCTGAATTGATGATAATGACTGCGAGACCATTTTGTAGGGTTCCGTACCACAAAAGGAAAAAACGGAACCTTTATAAGATCACTTTGTTGTCCGTCTGTCCGTCCGTCCGTGTGTCAAGACCTATCAAAAGTGCCTGGAGGTATCGAGAAAATCCATGGTATCTTGCATTTGTGTAAAAATTAAACTTCTCAGTTATCGTAAAATAATTACTCAATCTTTTTTTTGTTCCCTAAGTTCCCGGTGTCTTACAATTTTATGGTATGGTATTATGGTAATGTAGGTATCGTTAGATAATAGAATGTCCTGTGTCATAAAACACATTATTTAATGTATACCTACATTATACACTAAACATTAAAACAGAATAACTTTTTAAAGAATAGTCCGATTTTGATTAAAAAAATCCCAGAGCTGACAGTTGTTCTTTTGTACTTGTTGTCCTTTCATCTTATCTTTGGTTTACTGGCTTTATCGTTGGAGATATAAAGTTGTAGTGCTAGACTACCTACGTAGCCAGGTGGCGTTCTCTTAACCACGTTTGGTGTAATTCTATGATCAATATTCTAAATATTTTCCTTGGTTCCCTTGCAGGTTGTGTACAGTACTTAGACTTTAGACTTAAAACTATACGTTTTTTTTTACAGCAGTATTATACATTTTTGTATGTTTGTTTCTGTAAATTTACATTGGTTATAACGGCTTAGATGCATTCCGTTTGTTTATCATTATTTTGTTCATCTCCCCCAAACTCTTCTGAATTAAATTATTTTGTAAATTTATTCACAGCAAAGCGGCGCAATTAATTATTCTTACAAATGTTTTACGGTCGTTTGCTCCATAACTCTCCATTTTGTGCAAAGAATGAGCCAAGTCCGGTTATAACTGGTTATATTTAGTTTGATCCGGTTACAGTATGACACGGTTTTTGATACATTTGGATGTGAATCGAAGAGCGCTACTGTTGCGTTTGCTTTTAAAAGGTTTAAAATTTTACGGTTTTTTTTCAGACGCTGTCGAAAAACATCCACAAATAAAAAAAAATACTATTTATCTCCTGCAAAGTGGATATACCTACTTATTATGATGCATTATTGAAATTATCGATTTAGCATTTTTTGGTACTTGAAATCGAAATGTATGAATACCATAGCGATGTTTGTATCTCAGGATGCTCGTACTCTATAAATCATTTTTTAGTAAATTTGTAATGTCGTCACTTACCTTTTGAGCCGTGTCGCAGTGTACGCCCAGTTACGACCGGTTTCCCGGTCAGGCGGTCATCCGGACCCCTTCATGGCGTTCTTTATTTACATAAAATTATTAGCCGCATAATTTTTAGGGTCCGGTTTCTTCAGCCTAATTACCCGGGTTTGATGGGACCGGGTGAATGTTTTATCCTTATTGTTTTCGAGTGCGGGCAAGGATAATATTATTTGTGAGATTAAATGAGTATACCTACGTAGAATATTACGTATTCGTAGGTACATGGCATGTTTATATAGCAGCTCTGTCTGGTTTTATTTGTTTTATAACTGTATACTTTACAGAGTTTTAACCTGGTGTGTTGAAAGCCGCCGAGCCTTTAGTCTAGGTTTTGAGTAGTTGCGTAACTTTCGCGTTCGGTGTGGCTCCATACATTTTGGTTAGTTCATCCTCGTTTCCGCCAGGGGCGCTGTACTAAAATGTATAGAACCATACGGAAACAGTAGTAGTTTCAATTTACATGTAAACTTGTACTAACCCTTCTGATGTGTTAAGCCAAACTTTTATGTGTAAGATGTCCCCGAATATTTATTTATTTTTTATTTTATTTAAAAAGGCAATGTATAAATAAATTAAGTACTTAAACGAATTCAACGCCATAAATATTGTTTGCGTGAATGTCAAAAATGTAAAATTTCTTAGAAATAATGTTTTTACATAAAACTAAAAACTTGGCAACACAATCATTAGAATTCAAAATTGTCAAAAATAACACGAAGATGGCTACAACCTGTGTATTTACCCTTATTAGTTTGTTATAGAATATTATTTTTTAATTAAGTTTTATTCTCGTATAGAATATAGAAAAGGCACGTCATATTTGTTTGTAGAACATATAAAAATATAGAGTCTAAAATTTTGATATTGTAGAATTTTCTATACAAAAATACGTTCGAAAAATCTAGAAAACAACAACAGGCCACAAATCTTGGCCCGTGAGCGAAACTTGCTGAATTAGAAGAACCGCGAAGAAGCGGGATGTGGGAAACAAAAGTAATTCCAAACTAAAGCAATAACACGAGGCATAACGGTCAATGAAACAATTACGGGGAACAGATGACTCCCTGCTGAGCTGTGGCGGCTGAAATACGCGGGGAGCTGGGTAGAAGGATTTTTAGGGTCGTCTGCAGAATTAATAAAAATACGTTTTGCACTCCGGAAGTGCCGGCAGAAGTGAAAACTTAAACATATTATGAAGTATTATCTATGTGCAAACGCACCGCTTAAACGAAACAACAGGAGCGCCAGCGGCGACGGTCTAGTTCAAATATCACACACCCCGTCTTACGCCCCTCCGTCTTACGAATTTTCGATCAGGTCATGTGTCCTGACGCGAGTTTAATCTTTTTTACCCATCCCTAAAAATTAATAACGCCGCTAAAGAAGTTTTTGCTTCATAAAATAAATATAGTAAGTAGTATATGAGCGGCAGTGGCAGGGCACGTGACGCTGCAACTGAATGACTGATGGGCCGTTAAGTTGCCAGATGGAGGCCACGTACGTACGCAATACAAGATTAACACGAGACATAACGCTCAATGAAAAAAGTATGGGGAACAGATGACTCTCTAATTATTATATACTACGGGACTAATCGCGCACTAAAATAACGAGATAAATAAATTCCTCCTCATCCCGACGTTTTGGCCGAGTTGCATCGACCGTGGTCACGGGTAGACTGGAATGTAGAACAGCTGGTACCGCCAATTCAATTTGAACTTGAAAAATTGTCACTACGACACACAACACTGACGGTATCTAACAAAGTCCTTCTACCTACACTACGCGATTTGCATTTGTTGACAACAGGATTCCATGACGCCGATAACTTAAATCCATCCTCCCGGTTGAAATTCTTAATTACGTTTTTTGATTTCCACCGCTTCACGAACTATTCTTGAAAAATAGATATATCACCCTGACGCCGCTGGGTTGGGCAGCGCATCAATGTTAAGTGGATAATTTAGTAATTAGAATAAAACTCTATTGCTGTGCGTGTCTGGGAAAATACTACACCTTTTTTAGTTATTTTAAAAGACAGGTAAGTTTCTTGTCAATGTTGCACCTTATTCCACTTGTGATCGCTTCTGACATACCTCCCAAGATCAAAAATCATCCCCTCTTGGCATTTACTGCCACTGAGGCCTTTTGCAACAGACTTTACAACTCCCCGTGGCACCTACTGCCAAGGATCTTTCTCTAGCAGCTCTTCTATGGACGTCGTCGTGTAAAATGTTGTTTGAGAACATCGCAGAATATAACCGTTTAGACTTTCTGATACTTAGAAGACTTGTGAATGCAACAAAAACAGACTGTTTCTCATCCGAGGTTCCCATTGTTTGTATTTTTTTAATAATAGTGTAATCTCAAAAGTCTTTGTATTTTAAATAATTATCATTTACCTACAAACCAGATAAAGAATCCCAATTTAAGCTTCTAACTCGTAGTGTTCATCATATATTACACTGGTAAGCTCTCCGACTAGAATCAAACGACGGATGTTGTATTTTTCTGTTCGATAGAACAAAGCGCTATATTGGACAAGTGGTTGGAAGTGGGGCAACAGCTCCTGGGAGATTCACTCCAGATATCTCCGGTTTACTGGCTAGTGGGTTAGTATTTATTCTTTTCTTTACCAATATATCTAAGAACCGTACCAAATACTTATCTACTTCATCAAATTACTTATCTACCTGTCGGTATTTATATTTACAATGAACGGTGAAAGAAAACATTGCAAAGACACAGTTCTTTATGATTTATGTAGTGCTCATACACAGTTTAAATAGGTGTTTCTTAGCAATCACCGTAGTTAAGTTAACGTTCGGCATGGTTACTCTTCGGATGGGCAGTCGCGGAAAATTTTAACGCTGCCCTGATTTGAATGACACGATAAATTATGAGCCCCGGTGTGACGCAAAATTCTGACACCAGGGCTTTTATGGCTTTCTATGGCTGTGCTATAAATAACCACTTTGCTTACCACAATGCTGTGTTACAATTTTTAGTACAAAACCTTAGCTATCTTCCAAAATGTCTGTGACTTTTCAATTTTTGTCGCTTAATTTTTATCCTTGCCCTGATAAGAACCTGATCAAAGTTGGTCCATCAAAAGCTGCAAACAATCGCCTTTATTACAACAATCGGAAGTAATTAGCGACCCCTAACCCCTCCCTGACTGACGCCGACAGATTTTTACAAACTTTTGCCCCTTTGTCTAATTGAATTTGAAGAAGTTTTTCGAACAGAACTTTGTAGGAAAGACGACTCTTTATTTAGTAAAAATATTCCAATGTTTAGTTTGTAATAATTATAATCAATAAAATTACAAAATTAGAATTGTGACAGAATTTGAAACTATTTTGTTTCCTAGGCGAATAACTAAAACTTTATTTCCAGTGATTTTGCTTAGTCTTATTTTAGTTTTATTGGCCCGGCGTCTTCTACAACTTGATAGCATTTTAGTTCGTGTTAATTATCTTTTCAAAGTAGATATTTTTATTAGTAAATGTCAACTAAACTATATAAAACATGAAATAACCCGGTAGTTTGTATAGGTTGGTTTGTTAGCCCAGGAGTTTTTTAACCGCCTGAAGGCCTCTGTGATGGCTAATCGGTTAAAATAACCGGGGCCTGCAATTTCACGTGTAATCCGAGCCACAGTAGCGCTCAGTTGTATATGCCACCCGCGGTCAGCCATCCGAAGACTGACCGCGCTGAACGTTGCTTATCTTCGATGACCGCAAACGAACAACTAGTCAAACTACGTTATGAGCGCTACGATAAAGATGAACATACACAAAAAACCGGACAAGTGTGAGTCAGGCTCGCAAATCGAGGGTTCCGTACAAACACATTGTTAAAATAATTAAAAACCTTTTTTAGCATGTGCTAATGAAGTTCTTTTATATGACACCTTACATGATACGATTTACTCACTTTGAATTTTGAGCCCATATTTTGTGAATTTTGAGGCCCTTTTTTGTGATGTAAATAAAAATGTACACATGTTTGTGAGTGTCGAAATATGCGGTTTTTTACGACATAAACGACTCTAACTTTTTTAAACGACAATTGAGAAGTTTTATTTTTCCACAACAGCAAGAATTCATTGATATACGTATACAGTTTAAATTTCAACTCGATATCTTTACGCGTTCTCGAGATAAAGAGTCTTGACATACACACTGACGGACAGGTGGACAGACGGCAGACGGACAGACGGACAACAAAGTGATCCTATAAGGGTTCGTTTTTTCCTTTTGAGGTACGGAACCCTAAAAATGGGTTGCACTCCGGGAATGCCGTCAGAAGTGAAAACTTGAACATATAAAGTACCAACTATCATTAATGTGGTAAAATACAATAATATAACACATGCACACTAGCGCAAGCGCCTACCCTGCGCCGCTTAAACGAAGCAGTAGGAGCAGGCATTCATTTTCGCCGCGTGGTAGAATGAGAGGGAATATTAGTTTCTCTCCTACGCCGCGCCGGCGATCTACTCTCTCCCTCTTACAAATTTTTGATCAGGTCACGTGTCATGACGCGAGTTTAACATTTTGTACCCATCCCAAAAAGTGCACAATGCCGCTAAAGAAGTTCTCACTTGATATAATACATACAGACTAACATAGAATCTCCTCCTTTTTGTAAGTCGGTTAAATATAATTCCATAGCAACAAATCCAGACCAAATACACACCGCTACTCGCAGCACTTCATTCACGCATTAGAAGAGGAAGCGCCCAATAAACCCAATCGGGCTGATATAACAAATCCTTTCAAGCAATTTAAAGGGACATTTCCCATATCCGGCCGAGGTCAATATCCCTCACGAATAACCTGGCTCGGCTGAAAGGACTATTCAATACATTTGGCCATTTTATCTAACAAAATTATGGGACATTACGTGTTAAGAGAATTGTAGGCGTCTTTATACGATAACTCAACTGTTATTTTAAAATTTTGTACACGTTCAATAAAATTAACAGTTTGTTTTTTTTGCCAAAATGTCTATATATTTTTGGCAATAAATGGATAATGCCATGATACATAAGAATGATAACAATCAGAATATGTGTGGAGTAAAGAATTTATAAATACTACTAGTTTTTACCCGCGGCTTCGCCCGCATGATATTTTGATTTTAGACGCAATATCATTAAACTTTATAGCTTATGTGTTATTCTGATATATAGGCTATATTATTGCAAAGTTTCATCTCAATCCGTTCAGTAGTTTTTGCGTGAAAGAGTAACAAACATCCATCCATCCATCCTCGCAAACTTTCGCGTTTATAATATTAGTAGGATACCATCACAGTTAAAATACTCTTATAAAAATATAATTCAGATTCTGGCAAATCGTTAAGCCATTTTCAACTAAGAATACATACTTATAATGCAGCTTACAAAAGTAATGCTTAACTGTACAAAATCCCTATGCTTAATAGTGCTCCGTAGGTACTCGCTCTTCGAATGAATTTAAACCCTTTAATGGCTACAGATTTCAAAGATTGATTGAATTTCTCAGAAGGTTTTCCGATTCTATACACGCTATCAGCGTACAGAAATCTAGCTCGCAAACGTTTATATTTAGTTCTAAGCAGAATCCACATTAAAGCTCCGATTCTATCGCAGAATTGATGAGAGGCGTCGATTTCCAATGGGTAGTCAAATTTCAATTACGAAAAACGCGGCTCCTTCGACGAAATGGTTTCTCATCGCAAATTTTGTCGAGGAAAATGTTTATTGATACCAAATCGTCGCAGAAAGATTACGACTTCGAGACACTTTATTTTGCTAAAAGCATTCACGGAAATAAATTACGGACGTGGAATAAATTGATCTCTCCAAAAACGACGTCAACTTCCTTTTTCTGATTCCCCATAAAATTCAAAATCATTTCTATTGGATTAAATGCTTTACTGAAATCATGCGACTTACCTGGTGGACAGATGCACTCGTTGGCATCTCTGGGTTCTCTCTTCAGCACCAACTCTTCCTTGCTCGCTGCCGGCTGATCACTGTTCACCATCGCCACTGTTCTCTTAAACTCCTTGAACTCCTTTTCTAGCACTAACACTCTCTCCTCCAACACATGCTGTCTGTACAACCCGTACCCGCAAATTATGAAGAAGAATCCACAACAACAGTATAAAACCACATTGTTCAGAACGTTTTTGTTTTCACTTTCCTTGGGGTTTGCCATGATCACTGATTGGCTCAAAGACTTAGCATGATCACTTTGGGAAGCAAAAGCAACTGCTAAGCGGTCATGATCGTGGCAGAAGGATATTGTCGCTATAAGGGTGATATTGGATCCTGGATCAGGCTGTAACTGTATGCCTTGAAGTGGTTCCAATGTGAAGTTCAAAGGTCATGCGAGACCTGTGTCCTCGGTAGCGGTCCTGGCTCCACTGGGCCCCAGTTAGCGCGCTCCCGCGGGAAAGGAAGTTGCTTATCCACACTAAATGCCCTTAGTTGTGTCGATTACGTTCGAGTACCCTTCCAAACTTTGATGGACGTGTAACATTGTTGGCGACGGATGCGCCGGTTCTTCTTATTTGGATCAATTGGTGGGTGAAAGGAGGTGGAGAGTTTTTGTTAGTGGTTACTGTTGTAGCTGTCTTGTTAGAGGGCTTACAAAACAAGAAGCTGTCATGCAATCATTGTAGGTACGACTGTACTTGCAGAAGAGAATGTGTGAAACTTTGTTACATCTAATATGTGTGACTTTTTTTACATCTTGAATGAAGATTTATTTTGATGGCAACGATTTATTATTAGATTAAATTATTAAAGGAAAATGTATTGTTGTATGGAAGCGCTCCTCAAATATTAATTTTATTCTGTTTTTAGTATTTTTTGTTATAGCAGCAACAGAAATATCATCATCATATTTTGTGCAAATTTCAGCAGTCTAGCTTCATGGTTTATGAGATAAAGCCTGGTGACCGACAGATAGATGGACGAACGGATGGATGGACACCGGAGTCTTAGTAATAGGGTCCTGTTTTTACCCTTTGGGTAAGGAACCCTAAAATGCAATGTTTGATACGTTTGTTGCATCAGGGGTTAACGTAATTTTAAATAGGTACCAATAAGTTATAAAAAATATAAATATAATTCCTAGGTGACGCCTTAGTCAATAATAGTGCAAGAAACCACGTAGAGCGCATTAATTACAATCAGACTCAAAAAGGAGAAAATTTGAAGAAATCAAAAGAAAATTTAAAAGTCACGACATTTGTCCCTAATTTCGTTTAACTTTAACACCAAAAAAATGTCATTAAAATGACAATACTCCCTACAAATTCATTAGCATTTATATTGCATATAAATCGCTCTCTGATCTTTGTACGAACAATTAGGGCACAGTTTAAATAACAGTTTCTACGATTTAGGGTCTGAGGTAAGGGGAGGGTGTCTTGTTTTACATTCAGAGACTAATATCAGAGGGTGGGGCAGATAAAAATGTTAATGTGAGTTAACTGAGGATACCAGAATAACATCAGATAATTTCCCAAAACTTCTTTTTATTTGGACTACTGGGAGTGCCATAATAAAAAACAAAACGGAACCATTTTTTATGCCTCTTCACTGAAAAATATTGCTACAAACATTTTCATCCTAATCTGTAAGTGTGTAAATTGTCATAAAAATAAGCAAGCAATTTCAGTACAATAATGTGTAAAGTCTCAGTAGAGTTATTAAAAATATTTCTAAACAAATAAATCGCTGCATTTTTCAATACAATTTAAAAACTAAAATGTTATTGCATAGTTGATTTTGTACCTAATGTATTTGTCATACATCACCTTTTAAAAGAAAAATTCTTAATACCCTCTAATTTAATTAGCTTTTGTTCGCGGCTCCGCCCGCTTAATATTTTGATTTTTGTGCTATCCTATAGGAACCTTTTATTTTCCCGGGATAAAAAATAGCCCATGTCACTTTTCCTCTTTCAAACTATGCCAAAATTAAAATCAAGTCTATCCGTTGTTCTGTTGCTGCGTGAAAAAGGAACAAAGTAACAAAAAAACTTTCAAATGGATAATAATATTAGTGAGGGTTAATAATTTCAGAATCTTCAAACTAAGAGTCAGTTTGAATTGAAACAGTATCTGTTTTTACTTCATTTCTTCGGTTAGCATTATTTTTGGTTGCTATGAATTGTCAAGGGTCCCGCTATTTTTGTACATTTTTTGAAGCTGGCAATCCCGAGTTAACCTCCGAGGCGCATTAGTCGCGAGATGTCGCGGGAATTTTTCATCTCCCCTTCCTGGGGATAAATCTCGTAGATCTAAAGTTGCAGACGTATAGAGCATGGGATATGTAAGGGGTCGAGAACTGCTAACTTCAGTTTATTTACACAACACGGTCTATGTGCCTAAAAATATAACTACTCGTAGTTATTAGTAATTAATAATTGCTACATATTGGCGACTCTATTAATCATAATTTTTAAAGTAAGTTAGTATAGGCCGCGTTGCTAGCCCTGGTGTCAGAGTTTTAAGCCGCTCTTCGACCTCTGACATGGCTAAACAACACCCATGCAGGCATAGAGCAAACACTTGGGTTCATCATATAAATGTTTGTCCTGGGTGGGAATCTAACCAACGCCTCTTTGATTCAGAAGTTAGGGTCACTAACCACTGAGCCACCGATGCAGTCGAAATTGCATCAAGAAAAAAATTATAAGGTACTTTACTGTATCAGCCTTTTAATAGTATACTGCAGGACGTAGGCCCACCACGCTGGTCCAGTGCGGGTTGGTGAATTCTCATACGCCATCGAATTTCTTCTACGGACGTATGCAGGTTGCCTCACGATGTTTTCCTTCACCGAAAAGCCAATGGTGTTAAAAGGTAATGCGTACGTATCACTGGACTGCCTCGGTGGTTCAGTGGTTAGTGACCCTAACTTCTGGATCAAAGAGGCGTGGGTTCGATCCCCACCCAGGGCAAATATTTATGTGATGAACATAAGTGTTTGCTCTGTGTCTGGGTGTTATTTAGTTACTATCTATATAAGTATGTATTTAAAAATAAGTATTATGTAGTATATCAGTCTCTGGCAGCCATATCACAAGCTTTGCTTAGTTTGGGGTCAGAGGCCGTGTGTAAAATGTCCCAAAATATTTATTTATTTATTTATCAGTTACCTGTAAGTATAGTTGCTAATATGGTACCTATAGTCGTTATTTGCCGATTTTTAAGAGACGTCTATTTACATCTCATGTCCCCCTGTATTTTCGTTGTTGGGCGAGGAGTGGGATTGCCGCGTCCCACGTGTGGGCGTGATAAATGATCGCGACAGTAGCCGTACGCAAATCTCGCTACGACGACGCGACCGGTGAACTGATTACTTTTTCAGAGATTAAGTGTAAGTACTGTGTCATTTTCTGTAAGCTGTGGTGGAGAGCTGCTTACTTTTAGCCTACTTGAAATAAATAATAGCTTGTTTTTGCATTTTTGGCCGACGAAACGATTCGACGCGTATATTTTTTTTATGTGTAACCACGCATATACGCACAGTAAATATTTTTTTATTGGGAAGAATATACTTTGAAATTGATACCTTTTAAATTTTATCGAAATTGGCTGAGCCATTTTTTTTTGGTTTTTTCTTTTATTGGTTTATCGTATATTGGAAAGTAACGAATTACAAAACAATGTTTTGGATTTGGAAGCCTTTCAAACAACTTCTTCTTATTCGTCCTCTTCATTACTAAAGGTCGTGCCCGTCTTGAAATGCTCTTACGGAATCAGTAACGATCTGCTTCCACGCTGCCCTATCTTCGGCTTTCTTCAGAGCAGTGGAAGCTGGAAGCCCGGTTATTAACTTAATCTGATCAGACCAACGGGTAGGTGAGCGTCCACGTGGTCTTTTGCCATCTACCTTCCCAACTACAACCAGTTTCTCAAAATTATCTGACTGCCTACGGGCGATGTGCCCTAAGTAAGTCAAGACTCGTTGATAACAAAACAACAGTTTCAAACAACAGTTAAATCAAAATCTGTTCAGGACTTACTATTACATTATCAGACACATAAATACATAGGCACGGTACATATATCCTACTATCCTTCCTACTAATATTGTGAACTCGAAAGTTTGTAAGGATGGTAGATGGATGGATGGATGTTTGTTACTCTTTCACGCAAAAACTACTGAACGGATTGAGATGAAACTTTGCAATACTATAGCTTATATATCAGAATAACACATATGCTATAAATTATAATAATATTGCGTAAATTTTCCATAATATAACGATAAGTGTTAAGTAAGTATGAAAAAAATCTGGTATCTGCGAGCTATTCTAGAGTGCGCTTCAAGAAATGTCAAAAAAATAACTGTCGTATCGAATAACCGTCAAATCGTTTTTTTTTTTTATTTTCCACTTCCTGTATTAAGGGTGGTAAGTTAGGGCCTCGAGTATATGGAAAGTGTCATAGTCTACTTTTAATCCCGGATAAATAAAAGGTTCCCATGGGATAGCACAAAAATCAAAATATCACGCGGGCGAAGCCGCGGGTTAAATCTAGTAATGTGTAAGGATCGTATTTACGCAATAAGACATCAGTTACATAATAACACCGCGTAATGTTATCCTGCAATTATTCTATAATGTTTAGCATGAATGTTGGAACGCACGATAAGCATGAACGAATTGTAAGACAGTGACGGATGTACGTAATGACATGTAAGAGTGAAAGAGAGAAATAGTGTGATGCGTGAATGAGATAGTAATATAGAGATTTTGTTATAGGTTAGAAAAAGAAAATAAATCAATTGTATTGGAAGACGTCGCCTTTTAATATTTTTACATGGCGCTGCGGACAGGATTCGAACCATACATGTAAGAGTGAAAGAGAGAAATATTGTGATGCGTGAATGAGATAGTAATATAGAGATTTTGTTATAGGTTAGAAAAAGAAAATAAATCAATTGTATTGGAAGACGTCGCCTTTTAATATTTTTACAAATGTATAAAAAATATGTACATGAATTGAAACAATTAAAGTGGACATTTAGTTATATAAAACACTTTTATTATTTTAGTGACAAAATAAACAGAGTTGATTTATCGAAAATAGGCACAAAAAGAATGAAGGATTTTCTAGTTACAAAAATAACATACATTGAATAAAAAAGGTATATATTTTCACCACATACGGCATGTTTTCACAAGCCAGGTACATTGACATAGCAGAGCAAATACAATACGACAGAGGGTACAATTATAGTGGCGTTATAAAAAGATCGCTTAAGGTGGATTCTCTGAGTCATGCGCGAAATTCATATATTTTGGGATGTTTATATATATATATAGCATTTACAGATAAACTGCTTATTGTAAGTTCGCAAAAACTCACTTAGCGGTCATTAATAGGTAGTTTCAACGAAACACACAGTCACAGTCAAAGTGATTAATCTAGTTATTATGTATACTAACCAGCGATTATGTATAATTACTACTTGGTTCAGTGAAAGTGATAAATGACACAGAATTAATTACTTTAACTAGTTATTATATATAATATTTGGGACGACTTACAACTTAAAACATTTTTAACTAAGTTTACAAAGTTTTTTTTTTACTTTGCTTTAAGTAATAATAGTATTTTTTACCATAAATTTTAAAAGAGTCATTTTCAACGTCATCATAATCTATTTAATAAAATCTATCTATCTATAAACCTATTTATAAAAAAGTGCCAGAAGCGAACTGCATTGATAGATTAGGTGTGAAATAAAAAATAGGTTAGGTTAGAACATGACAAACAACGCACGAGCCGAGCGAGCGAAGCGAGCGTGCTGTGGCAGCGGCCGGTGAAGTGACTGAAGCAAATCGCTTTTTAAAAAAAACTTACAAAACGAAACCCTGAGTTTATACAACAGTTGGTAAACAATAAACAACTAAATGAGTATTACGCTAACTAAAACATTCTGCTACTTAAAAGTTGCCATTTTGAAAAGTTATTACTTTCACTACCTCTGACCGGTTATTGTTAATTTAAATATTAACATTAAATTAATTTACTAAGCTAATTATATTAGTTTTATGCATAATAACCAGTTAGTATGCATATTAACCAGTTATTATACATAATAACGGACTAATCACTTTGACTGTAACATATACAATATATACATCTAGAAACCAAAATAATGGCCTGTTTATGCATAAGAGTCCACTAACTAAAAACTAAGGTGAAAATCAGTTGATGCACCTTCGTGCATAAACTGACCACTTACTCGTATTTGGCTTTCAAGATTATGTAACTTGTAAATGCTTCCTATTTATGGTCGCCTAATAAGTTTTCGTAAACTTAAAATCGTTTATCTGTAAATGAGAAAAACCAAAAATATTTAAATTTCGCGCTCCGACCGAGACGATCTACGTTAATATGCCTCATTTTAACAAAATACCTAGCAAATATTAATATGTATTGCGTATCCTAAAATTTTATTACTTGCATAATCGTGTTGAATAAAATGGACACTTAAATTTTATTCATAGGTCCACTTTGTATTATATTTTGTCATTACACTATGGTTTATACTATTGATATTTCTGTTGTGTACTAAATAATAAACATCAATTTTGTAGTAATATAATATAAGGCGAACAATAAAGATTCTACCATAGTGATTTTCGGTTAGTAAAAAATATTCAAAAGGGCCATAAAATAATAATTAGTCCAAAACCTATGACTCTGTTCATAATATAAGTGCAATTAAATTGTGTTAATATAATTAAAACAAACACAAATGACTTTGATTTGACGAAAATTACTTAATAATGCTTGCTTGGAATGTCGCGCTCTATTCCCCCCCCCCCTTGCTTTTACGCCGTTTTGATTTCGCTAAAAATGCAATTATCCTTTACACTGCCACCTTAACTTGCCAATCCGCTGGGCAATATCGATAACTTTGGTTCTTCTTCGGATCTCCTCATTTCTGATTCGATTTCGCAAAGAGATTAAGAACATAGCCCTCTCTTTAGCTCGTTAGACCACTTAGAGCTTACTAAGTAAGTTCGTATAGGCCGGGTGGTAAGCCCTGGTGTCAGAGCTTACTTAAAAGGCACGTAGTGAGAGACCACATTTCTGTGCTATAAGTCATCACTGGCAACACACACTGGTCGAAAACTTTCGACTAGAGCCACTGAGGTATGTTAGAGGAGAAGACGTTTTGCAATTTTCCGAACGCTGCCCAGCCGAGATGAATTCGGCGATTAATCTCTTTCTTGAAATAATCATTGTAAGGACTTCCTTAGGACCACGTCGTTTTGTACTTACAAAACGACGTGGTCCAAGCCGCGGACTATTATCACTTTAAGAAAGTACAAAAAAACTAGGGTCATACCACGGGCTTTTAAATTACACAGTTTATTTAGATTTTAAGATTCTTGCTTTAAAATTTTTTGAAATGCAAAAAAAAAGTTTAAATTGAAAAAGTTATGTCACTTTTTTCTTTTTTTTTTGGCGTTATTTGCTCCTCCTGAAAAGTTTATATAATGGCTTTTACGACCTTTCTACCCCACGGTATCGAAAAGTTGTTGTCTTTGCCTAATACGTTTCTAGCACAGTCATAACAAAGTACGTTATAGTAGGTGTACCTTTAAAGACTAGCTGTGTCGCTATGTAGCTCCAAGTTGGTGAATTCCCCACATTCCTTCCAGTTTTGGTTGCCAGTAACAGTTGACATCTGAGGTGGAAAGTAAGCCCGTAGATAACGGGGGCTTGACTCTAACGAGGGTAAATTAAAATTCTTGCTGTTTTATACGGTCACCCTCGTCTCTGGCAAATATTATCACTTAGGAATTGCAGGGGAAAGTAATTTAGTGTTTTATTGCATTCTCTTGTGAGGATAAAGTAAAAAATAAAGAATTAAATAGGAAGAAAATAGCAACAAAAAACTTTCCATACCACCACAGGTTCATATTATATTCTGTACAAAAACTGTATATAAATCTTGTGATTGTATGATGTCTTATTACTGTTTTCTTATTGGCTTTATAATTACTGGGTACTAGTACCACTTGTGGGTCAAATTAATGTCGGCGACAGCTCTCCAACCTGTATACTATAAACATAAGTTGGGGTAACGTATTAATGTACAATTAAGATAGACATGTTCATAATTTGTAATAGGTGCATATTTTAATTACTATTAAAGTAACTTGCTGACTAAGATTAAATCTCGAAAAGATAATATTTAATTTATTATTTTCTTTTACTTTACGATGGCTTCGATAATATTTGCGACATAAATACTATAACTACATACAATCCGTAATTTTTAACTTTAGGTAAGTAACTGTGCTTTTAGTTTACAATCTTCTTAATATATTACTGAAAAATAATTGATATCCTGTATATTTAATTTATAAACACTTGAACTAAATTGTCCACACAAATCATCAAAATTGGTCCATTTATTTAGAAGTTACCTTACAGACAGATATACAAAGACAGAGACGCAGACACTGAGATGCACAGATGCAAACCTGTGATAGTTTTCTAACAAACTAAAAAGAGTTTTCGGGTGAAAGAGATACTTACTAAAATAACACACATATAAAAGACATAAGAGAGATCGCAGGTGTTTTAATTGAATCACCCTTACCTAATAAAATCTCGCTCAGCCCTTAGTCGACAAAAAAACACTGTACTTACCAATATTGGCACAACAATAGCCAAAAAATCAGTAACTTTGATTACTACGTGTATGTTAAATAGCCCGCAAAACTGCGCACATCAACCCTTAAAAAACAAAAAAATATGAATAAAAAAACATATCAGATAAAACAATGCCAAAATATTCAAATAAAACCTCACCTCAGTCCTGGCAACCCAATCCCCAATATACGAAAAAATAAAACGCGGCCAAAATCAAACAGCATCCAATTAAAACACAATCGTTCTAAACGGCCTCGCCCCGTCACCTCCGACCCTTAAAATCAAATAAAGAACCCTTAAAAAAATCAATTACCATGCTAAAACTCGGGTCCAACCGTGATACAGGTTTGAAATATAGGTATAGGTCTAGTTTTTTAAAAGCTAAGTATAAGGACGAACATGGAATTGCCACGTTCGTTAGTTTGGTGCAGCTACAAGTATGAGCAAGCTTTAGAATAAATAAAAACATTAATTTGAAGTCATTTTTAAGCAAATAAGTAATAATAACTTAGTAAAATCAATTACGACGCTAAAACCTGGGGAGAAGATAATTATATCGAGACAGCAGCGCGAGTACCGTTCTTATACGATCGTTAATTTGACATTTAAATCGATAAAATTCGCTAAAAATCGGTATTTTCTATGAGTTTTAGCGAATTTTATCGATTTTAATGTCAAATTAACGATCGTATAAGAACGGTACTCGCGCTGCTGGTTTGAAATATACTCAAGTCTAGTTTTTAAGAGCAAAGTACTAGGGTAGGTTTGGAATAGCCACGTGCTTCAATGTGGTGTTGATATAAGTATGAGCAATCTTCAGGGACATTTTTAGGGTTCCGTACCTCAAAAGGAAAAAACAGAACCCTTATAGGATCACTTTGTTGTCCGTCTTTCCGTCTGTGTGTATGTCAAGACTCATTATCTCGGAAACGCGTAAAGATATCGAGGTGAAATTTAAACTGTACTATACTTACATCTATGGTCTCTGTGTTAAAGAAAAACTTCTCAGTTATCGTTTAAAAAAAGCCGTTTATGTCGTAAAAACCGCATATTTCGATACTCACAAAAATCAAAACCTACAGGGTACTTCCAGTTGACCTAGAACTATGAAATTCGGCGAGAAGCATTGTATCAGAGTACACATACAGGAATAAATCTGAAAACTGTACATTTCTAATTAAATCGCATAAAAATAGGGCCTAAATACAAACAATTTTGGCCCAAAATTCAATGTGAGTAAATCGTATCATGTGGGGTATCATATGAAAGAGCTTCATTAGCACATGCTAAAACAGGTTTAACTTTCGATGTATGACGAGAAAAGTAAAAAAAAAAATTTCGATGATTATTTATTTATCCTATAGAAATTTCAATTTTAAACATTAAAATTTTGTGAAATACAGGATACATGCAGGATTTGTACGGAACCCTCGGTATGCGAGCCTGACTTGCACCTGTCCGGTTTTTTTAAACTAAAAATACCTTAGCCTAAAAAGTTAACAAACTCAATTGCGATACTAAAACGTTTATCTAAGGCACATGCCACACGGGCGTTGACGCCGCGTAATTGCACCGCGGCGTCACCGCCGCTGCACCGCCGCGGTGCAGCGGCGGCTGAGCTGAGCGTCGTCGCGGCGACACCGCGACGCCCGGTGTTGCCTTAGACACTGATGACATCTAGACAGTTAGCGGAAAAAAAGGTTTTAGGGATAACCGTTCAACCTTAAGCTGAAGATAAGTAAAATCTCTCATATACATTCTGATTTTGTGTGAGCCAACCGCGAAATCGGATCGTGTGTAGCGTCAGCGGTCCAACTTTGTCCTCGCTAACTCTTTCTAATATTATAAATCAGAAAGTGTATTGTTTGTTTTTCGTTTGATCACAGATATACTGGAGGAATAATGTGATTTTTCACAAGTGTCACAGTAAGAGCTGTCAATTTTCAAAGTGATTTTTCTTTGTCATTATCGATTCTACACTACTGCTGTCTTCACAAAAGTGATAGAGCTCAATGAGATCTACATTTCAGATGACAGCTGTCAAACTTCAACGTGATTTATCTCGGTTATTATCGATTTTAGACTACTGCTGTCTTCACAAAAGTGATAGAGGTCAACGAGATCTATATTTCGGATGACAGCTGTCAAACTTCAACGTGATTTATCTCGGTTATTATCGATTCTAGACTACTGCTGTCTTCACAAAAGTGATAGAGGTCAACGAAATCTACATTTCGGATGACAGCTGTCAAACTTCAAAGTGATCTGAAATGTAGATCTCGTCGAGCTTTATTACTTTTATGAAGAGAGTAGTAGTCTAGAATCAATAATTACCGAGATAAATCACTTTTAAGTTTGACAGCTGTCATCTGAAATGTAGATCTCGTTAAGCTCTATCACTTTCGTGAAGTCATCAATGGTCTAAAATCAATAATAACCGAGATAAATCACTTTTAAGTTTGACACCTCTCATCCAGAATGTAGATGTCGTCAAATTCTATCACTTTTGTGAATACAGCCGTGGTCTATAATCGATAATTACCGAGATAAATCACTTTTAAGTTTGACAGCTGTCATCCGAAATGTAGATTTCATCGAGTTCTATCACTTTTATGAATACAACAGTAGTCTAGAATTTATATTGACCGAGATAAATCACTTTGAAGTTTGACAGCTCTCACTTGGAAAGCTGTTACTGTGACATTCGTCGTGACAAATTACACGATCTGATTTCTAACGCGTACGAGGGATTTTTCTCATCTTCAGTTTAAGATTGTCTACGATTGATTACGGTTGTCGTCAAAACCTTTTTTCCCGCTAAAAATTCATAGAATACTCGAATACTCTAGATTTAATGTCTAAATCGCTACCGGCAACACTGGTCGCCGCGGTGACGCCACGACGACGCTCAGCTGCACCGCCGCGCTGCAGCGGCGGTGACGCCACGACGACGCTCAGCTGCACCGCCGCGCTGCAGCGGCGGTGACGCCGCGGTGCAATTACGCGGCGTCAACGCCCGTGTGGCATGTCTGTAAGTCTAGATTTTACAGGCTTGGTCTATACCAAGCCTGTAAAATCTAGACTCATACGCTGCTATAGCGTATCTGAATATAAAGTTCCTATAAGTGTGAGCAGACTTGAAACCAAATATTTTTAACATATTTCTATAGTTACACGAATACTAGGCATATATTTTTGTTTATAACTCCATCACGAAATCTTTGATCAAAATTTTCGCCTTTACTTTTGACCCTACTCAATACTCAATCATTTCTTGCATCACATTTAATTTAATATTACTAACTTTACGCGCAGCTTCCCACAGCATCTTATTTCTTTTTGCTGGATAAACTTTACCGTAAAACATTCCCCAACCTTTGAACTAGGTATACTCGTAACGAAAATCAAGTCGATCCGCTGTTCTGATATTGCTCAAAAGAGTAAAAAAACAAGCAAACACACTCTTGGATTTATACAATTGAGTAGGACGACCTTTCCATCAAATTATGATATCCATCTCCAGCCAGTACACACAGACTTGTGACAAACAGAGTCAGTCTCGGGACGGGTACAAAGTCGGTACACGAGTAAATGAGTATCAAACACACAGCTCAAATGGTAATCCGATTTCAGGGCACGAACGTTTTACAGAAAACGTAGAGCTAAAAGGTGGGTTCTGCAGAAAAATACGTAAAATTATTTTTATTTGATAGGCTTTTGCATATGTACTGTTATTTAACATTTGAGAAGAGTTATTATAAAACTTGGATCTAACTTCAAACTTCAAACAGACATAACACATAGCACAGATTTGGGAGAGAGAGAAAAAGAGAGAGAGACATAATCTGAAACCTTTCTTTGAGTGAATTATAATCTTCTAACGTTTTTCATTTTCAGCACGTAGAAGATTTATGATCTGCAGTTAACACTCAAGAATTGTAGAATGTGACAATTATAAAAAATATAAATAACATATCATCATTAGTTTTCTACATTTCAAAGACAGGCCTTTTTAGATTTGCTATTCACAACCATCTTCTCCTTATTTCGTCCATTAACAGCTCACTGCTTCTTTAAAGTCGCATCATTCAACTTTAAAACCGTTGGTTTCGTTTTAAACTTTCGGATCCCTAAAAAAGAGATCAGAGCTTAATCGGCATTACTCGGTCTGGTGGGTCCGTCGGGCTCGAGCAGACACCTACTCGCAGCTTTATATCAAGGCTGCCCAACCGGGGCTGTAGGCATTAATGTGGGCCGCAGGATGTAATTTGGCCCGCAGACCGTAATGTGGCATCAACGCAGCGTTTTTAAATTAACACACCGACAAATCCGAAAACCGAATCGACAAAAATACTACGGATTAGGGCAACTAGGTAGTACTGGAACTAAAGGCCAAAAGACCTTGATTATCTTAGAAGTCCGCAAACAGTAATGTGCCGCACCAGCGTTTTTAAACAAGCCCATCAGCGCTAAAAAGGTAGTGAGTAGCGTAAAACTAGGTAGTAATAAAAGTAAAGACCTAATCACCAGTTTTAGCTGGCGAATCACACGTGTACTTATCAGACCTTTCTTAATCTCCTTAACACTAAGTAATGACAACAACGTCGAATTTTCTACTTTTCTGTCAAACACAAGTAGTTACAATGTTCTTTCAACTCTGGGATAAAATATTGCTTTATGTGCACTGGAAAGGGAATTTTTAATTGTGTTGCATTAAATATTAGGTATTTAATTTTCTCAGGAGATTACTAGCCTATAACTTCCTTTATACAAAGTCGAGTAAAATAAAACCTGTAAATTTGAATGATTCTGCATAAAATAGTACAAAAAATATCAAAAAGATGGCCCGTTTTCAATATAAGTTGGCTACCTGTGCTTCAAACAGTTTTTGCATGATATAGAGGATAGCATTGGCTACTTCAGTTTTTAAGGATCGGGACGGGTTTTAGATTAAAAATGGCTGTTCTGGATCGAAATGAAATTAATGAAATTCTGTAGATTTATATTTGCAATTTTATTAAAAACTTACCAGGCTCATATTGACAAAAAAGATAGGACTTAATCAAATTCTTTGGTCATTGTTTGAACTAGATATTAAAAACTCTGTATGCTGTAAATTGGTAAGGGGTATGATGTATGGTATTTTGATAACTTTTGGTGATTTAGTAGCAACAATTTATAATTATCAGCCTTCAATCGTCCAATGTTGATCATAAGTTTATCCCCAGAGGGAATTGGGGCGTACCTATGTATCATTCTATTCTATATACTAGCTATGTATTATCTGGTGGATTTAGGTATGCAAATATTTTCCTGCGTGGAAAATATGAGGTAAAAAAATCTGTACATAGAATCTATAGCTCCATAATAAGTACGACACCATTGCAGTTACAGATTACCAAATCAACCAAGGCATAGTTTACTTATTGACTTCTCTGGGCAGCGACTAGGGTTTCTCATCGAGAGTGGAAGACCAAGAAAAGTGTGGATGAATTGTGTGACATTCGAGAGAAAGGAGTTGATGATGAGATGACGTATGATAGAGTGAAGTGGCGAAAGGAAACGAACTGTGCCGACCCCACCTAGTGGGACAAGGGCAAGATGATGATGATGATGTAGCACTAATAATCCTATTACAAAATGTACACTAGTATCAGCAACACAGTACACAGTAGACTGGCACAATAACTCACAATCGCAGCAGATTACGCGAGTGCACTCGCTGCGAGCATTACAAGGCCCATTAGCATGCCATAAATTTATATTAAAAGTGCGAGCCGCGTGTGCTATGCACTGACTGTACATAGAGCTCAAGATATAGTATTTCATTCTACTAATACTATAAACGCGAAAGTTCGTATGTATGGCTGTTTGTTGCTCTTTCACGTAAAAACTAGTGAACGGATTGAGATGAAACTTTGCAGTAATAGTGCTTATACATTAGAATAACACATAGGATATAATATATTAAGATAATGCATGAAACGAAGCAGCTAGTGATTCCATAAAGTACATGGTGGTAAATGTAATAGGTGCAGATAAACACATGAACCACGTCGGGAACAGCAAAATCAGAAGAGAGCAAGGCACCATTAATTAGTAAATGTATAATGCTTTATATTTCTGTGGGATCGATTCAGGGCCTCTATAACTGCACTATTAGAATGGTTGAACGTATACGTAGGTCACGTGACCGATTAATAGTAGCAGCGAGGTTTTAAAATCTTTGTTTGTGCGAATAAAAGAGCATATCATGCGTTTCAATAATTGGGCTGTAGGAATGCAAGCTAATCGAATAGTTACCAACATAGCCCAGCGGTTAATCAAGTAAAAACCGTAATGGGTCTCTAGGTCTTTACCCATCTATCAAAAAGATCCAAAAGATCATGAAGTTATCCTAAGAAGAAGTACCAAGAAGTGCAAAGGAGTCTGAATCGACCACTGTTTTCGCGTTTTCTGCGAACATCGAGATAATTTATGATAAAATTTACGTTCCGAGAGAAAACTCTTTTCATTGTGTATAACAAAACGTTACGTTTTTGGTGTCAATCGCTCGAGTACCCGAAAAAACGAGTAAATTCGCAGCTCATAGCTAACACCACAGCCACCTAATTGTATGATTGGGCCTATAAAGCCACAACTTCGTGTAAACGCCAATATGACATGATTTTATTACTCACAATCGGTCTACATGTGACCGCAGTCGATGCAACTCGGTCGAAACACCGGGATAATGAGGTATTTATTTATCTCATATTTTCAGTGCGCGATTAGTCCCACAATACAACTGTGCTATTTTGTATCGTACGTTACCAGCCAGTGCATACGATATATGTATATGTATATTTGCCTCGCAAGTCGGGTTATAGGAACCTTCTCTATTGACATCTATGGAGTGTAGACTTGTAGAGTACACTGCAATAGACAGGGCAAGTGCTTATGTTGGACATTGTAGTGCCCATTCACACCTATCGGCGTGGATGGAGATTTTAGCGATGTGCTTGTTAATGTTGACAGAGAGTAAAAGTAGCTCTAGTAATGGTAGCTACAGTCATTGGCTGCTGCTTGGGTTATACACATAGGTAATTTTATTTCATGCTTTAATGTCTTCTTCTTCTTTTGTTTGGCGTCGCATTGTTGTGCATTTGCCAGTGTCAAGTATTAAGTTTTAATTACTATTGATAGTTTATCAAAATAGTCACTGTCGTAGTCACGTCATAGTCCAATAAAGTCGCGGTCAAGTCCAAACGTAGTCTAAGTCATACCTCAGTAAAGCAGTGGATACTTTATTAGAGGTGTCTATGGAGTTTTGGTAACAACACGGAACGACATGATACGTCACATTATATCACTTGCCCACACTCATGCACGTAATTCAGCTCATAATCAACGAAATACCACAATTTTTCACTAATCATCACTAATAAAAACACAAGTTTAACAAAATAATACAATGAGGCGACATGACTTTTCCGCGTTCCCGTTACGAGATAGCTTTAGTGCAAATATTTCCTGCCTGATTTTAAACTGATATGCAATTTAGAATACTCTATGTTGTACTTATGTACGGGTGCTTTTGAATTCGAAAATGCCTACATCACCGCTTCATTCCATTTACATTCTAGAGTCAAAATGAAGATAAGATAATGCGCTTACCATTAGCCTTCAGATCTTCTCATTCGAGTAATTAGCTGCTAATAGCTGTGGTGATGAAGAGGGGAGGAAATTTGGTGGGAGGTATTAAGAGTGGCAAGTGTGCGCTGTGCGTAGTGCTCTTAAAACATGAGGGTTTGCAGTAAAAGTGGTTTGGAAATGACATTTTATTTGAGACATTGTGCAATGAAAAAGATGCAAATCGAAAGTAAAGGGCTCTTACCCTCTATCTGACTTGACTATGAATATGCTATATTATCGCGCAAAAGTAGGTATTAGAAGATTTTAGCACTTCACCGTCAATATATAGGTTTAAAATGTTTTTTTAAGGCTCAGTGATGAGATTGTGTTTTTAGTAAAGCAGTTCAAAATAACGTGCTGAGACGAGTTGATTTTTTTAAAGCATGCATTCGAAGACATTTTAGTCCTCATGGATTTAGCATGGTATGCATGCTTCTTGCTATTTCATATCTACCTAATGATATGAAATTAGTCCATTGAAATGTTACAATTTAAGGATCTTATATTGCATTTTTTAGAGGATGCAATTTTATTTTTGGAACATGTGGGAGTCTATAAAAGTTTAACCAAAGTTTGTGGGGTTGCCGCCCTTGTCCCCCGGCCGCCATCTTGGAAATTTTTTTATTCGTTCTTGTTATTTGTTCTTGAACAAATTGCGTCGGATGCAATTTTTCAAGTATAGGTACATTCCCATCATGCATAGAATAGCTATTATGATATTATTCTAATACGTAAACATTTGTACAATAATAAATAAAACTTAAACAGAAAGCTACATAGAAGCTTTGACAAGTCAACCATTTTTAAAATAAAAATATTAATAATTAGAATAAGTCAACCATTAAACAATAGAACAAAAAAATTAATTAAACCATAAACAGAAGCTGTAAAGAGATTTAGTCAATAAATTATAATAAAATAAGAATAAGTACATCGTACAAAATATAATATATTTATAATAATTACAATAAGTATATCCTACATCCATCTTAACTGGTAGGTATTTAAATCCTCCCCATCTCGGCCATTCGTCATATTAGAGCAAAGTTGAAGGCAAAATAAAAACAAAATTAGCGTAAAATTAGAATTTTATGAGTGAATTTCCTTCTCGGATGGAAATCTCCGGAACCTTCCGGTCTTTAAATAATAACGTCGAGTAATGATACAAAAAATGCGGGATTTTGATGGAAATACTTTAAATATTCAGCGAGGATGCTGAGGTCTCCAGGGAGAAACTTGAAAGCTAAGTAGACATAGACATAGACATCTTTTTACTGTGACAAAAATACAGTAACATAGAGTACAACATAAATAAACTGAGTAGGATACTAATCTTTATTTCTGTCACATATCGGCTCCACCTCAGCGTATGTTGGTTGTGAACCAGAGCTGGTCCTCCGGTGGAGCCAGCAGGTGACATCACATTATTATAAAAAAGTAATTATTTATTGTGCAGACTAGCACAGACTAGACAAGCAGTTTGAAAAAAAAATAAAAAATTAATAAAAGCCAAAACAAACAAGAATATTTATCACAGAGATACTTTGTGGCATTTACAAAAAGTACAAATTAATGTGCTAAACGTATCGGCAAATACAATTACATACAACGCCAAAAAATTGGCGTGAATGTCAACTTCAAATTTTGACATTGACAGAACTGCGTAATGTATCTGTATTCTATGAAAAAATAAAAATAAAATAGATATTCAAAGTACATAAACAAAGATTTGAGTAATGAAACCACTAAAAAACAAATTACATTAATTATTTAAATGATAAAACGAATAAAAAAATGCTAACATTTATGTTACACAAGAATACAAACTGAAACAAACAAAAATATAAGGTAGGCTGTACTATTTGTATACTTTGGATTATTTTTAGGGCTCCGTACCCAAAAGGTTAAAAAGGCACCTTAATACTAAGGCTCCGCTGTCTGTCTGTCCATCCGTCTGTCTATCACCAGGCTGTATCTCATAGTGATAGACAGTTGAAATTTTCACAGATGATGTATTTTTGTTGCCGCTATAATAACAACAAATAAAACTTAAAACAATAATAAACTAAAAACTAAAATAAAAATAAACTTTTTGAAGGATCAAAACTACAAAGCACGTAAAAACCAAAATATGGCCATTTGAAATCACCTCGGGTCAATATGACCCGGCGTCACAGTCTGCGTAATTATTTTCGCGTCAACGGCGCCGCGTTAAGGGGGCTCCCATACAACAAACGTGATTTTTACCGATTTTCGCTCGATATCAATAACGGCAATAGGTTGAATAAAGTAAATTAAATCCAACAAAACATTTTCATGTGAAATGAAGCCAAAACTAGACCACAGCTCAAACTATCAAGAAGTTTTCAGATCTTACGTAAAGCCAAGCTTCTAACCGTATACGCCTTACGCTCTACACGTCCGTACTCCACAAACTACAGCTTAGTCAATATATGTAACTTGGCCGGTTCGTTATATTCATATTCATATTATTTTATTGGTATCAAAACACAAGATACAAGTCAATTACAATTGTTGTTATAAAAATAAATTTAATCGTTAAAATTTCAGCTTTACTATAGCAAAGCACAATTATCTTAAAATTATAATTACTTAAAATTAAAAGAAAATAACAAAGTTAAATAAGTTATCAAATATTAAATTGTATAAACAACATAATAATCATTCAATATAAACCTGAACAATGCTTCAATATCAAAACTTATGCTTAGTTTAATTAATTAACAAATAAGTATGTATTTGTAACCTCAGAGCAAATAAAAAAATCAAGAGAGAATGTTGTGAACAAACGAGTGAAGCCAATCAAAACTACGCCTCGCCGTGTACAGACAATTCACACACACATCAATGTACAAGGAAACTACGCCTTGGCTTGACAGTCGAACTATGGCGGCGCAACAGCGACGCACTCACACTTGTATAAAAAACCGGCTTCACTTGACTGTTCAGCGACGTTCCCTCTTGATTTTTATTTGCTCTGAGTTTGTAACAAAATAATAATATCCAATATAATAGAAAACAGTCTAAACTACGTACTCGTAATATTCAATGTCGATATTCAAAAATAAATATGCAATGTCAAAAATAACTACATTTACTCGTATGTCAACAATTCATAAAAATAACTATTTGTGTAATATAATTAATGAACAGTTAACCTTCCTTACGTCTGACTTGCTCTTGGCGAATTATTTTAAATGTTTATTTTAGTAGCTCTGATAGTTATTCAAAATATCCAAAAAAATTTCGTTTTTCAAACTCAAATTCAACGTTATGGGAGCATAAAAACTCTATCATAGCGTAACTCTACCAGAATTGAAACAATAAAAACTACTAACAACGAGTCTCTATAAAAGTGCAAAAATTCTAAAATAGAGCAAAAATATCAAAAGTTAGACGCACTGCTGTTCATCCGCCATTTTACAGAGAGGTGCTTCTGCCTTGGACTTTTTAACAATGGACATGACGGTTTTCGTTTAAATTATTTATTACAAAAAAAATTAATTACATGATGCTATCTGTTCTGTGTTCTACAAGTTAAAACCAAAGAGTCTAAACTAAATAAACATATTTTTAGTGATGTTGAATGGCAACAATTCTTAATATTTTCATATCGTAATTATCAGCATTTTCATAGTAAAGTAATACAATACTTGTAAATGAAATTGTGCATTAATGCAGCATTTCAATTCCTTATTTGCGTAGCGAGAAACCTTCCAGTAGTCAAGAAAAAATTTGAGACTAATCTTCTTTTTTCTTGATTTTTGTTTCTTTTCTTTGAAATATAATTAGTCTGTGGTCATTTACTAATTGTCGTTACAATTTGTATTTTTGTTAACATCAAGTGCTACGCTTGTAGGACCACAAAAGCGCGCTGGTAGATCTACGAGCGGTAATCTTGTAGCACATAATTATTATGCTTATTTGTCAAATATTTAAATCTTTGTTTTGAAAAATCTGTGAATTTCCGCTATAAAAATTCAAAAAAAATTTCAAACCAAATCTTTGCGGCTATGATGAACGGGATACGGGATAAACTTTCGCCAAGTAACTAACTTCAATTTAATTTAAATTTTCAATTAATTTGTATTTAATTTTACCCTGTTGATTCACATCCCTCGATATTTGTAGCAGGCTCGCCTATTCCGTCATGTAGAACATTTTGCTCTCTATTTCATGTAGGCACAAGGCAGCCTATTCACGATTCGTACACAAAAGTGCTTCAATGGCTCGGTGGAGTCGATACTTTGTTCCACAAACGCGATGTCTGGTTAGTTTAGCCTTTGAACCTGCCTTTTATTCTCACGTGTATATCTCAGGCTATGCACGAATAAAAACTTGTTAGTATAAATACATTTTTAAGAATAATAAATTAGTAATTGGACGAATTTTGGTTTGGTCTCTGCTAAATTCAGTCGGTCGGGATTAAAAATATTAGCATGGCATTTAGTTTTTTACCCCATCCCATTAAAAGTAGGTAACTCTCTGAGACAAAACGATTAATTTATCCTCAAAAGGTAAGATCATTATTTATCAATGCCCCTGGTTTCGTTGCATGTTGGGTTCATTTATTTAAGCACATTTTTATTTTAATTACATTTATGAAAAAAATCCGTTTCTAAATCCTTTACATTCTATTGGCAAATATATTTATTCTAGGGTAAATACCCTTATTAACTACATCAAAATACAATAAAACTTAAAGCAAAAACTACATAAACTACTAATACATAAAAAACAATTGGATCATCCACAGACCACTGAAGGTCTAAAGATAATTCAAATGTTCAAGCATATCTTGCTTATGCGTTGATCCAAATAAACACCAGCATTTTGGTCACGAGTCACGTCCACCAGACACTCAAAACGATTTTTGAAAACAAGATGAGCTCGAATATATTTTATCTACCGATCCGTTTGTTTCGAACTTGATTCTCTTATATAAACTTCAAGCATACCGGATCTTTTTAAAAGAAAATCAAGTTACTTGGCATCGATTCCTTCCCAGTAGTAAAGTAAAGCTAAGTATAAACGATTCATCAGGCTCATTAAAGTCGGCAAACCAAGTTCCCGCAAATAAAAGAAAGAAATCTGAAGTTCTCACATTGAGCGGGGTAGGCAGTAAGTTTTGACTTGGAGTACAAGTGATAAACTCTTGACTTAATCAAGTAATAACTTTTTTTTACTTTTAATGAGGTCATCAGCCAAAAGTCGTCCACTGCTGGACATAGGCCTACATGGATCTCTAATAAGACTGATTGGAAGTGACTCGTATCCAGCGGGATCCTGCGATTTGATGAGATCATTTGTCATTTGTAGGTAAAATTCCTACGCCGTACTTGCTAGTAGGTCTCCAGCCGAAGCTTATGCTCATGTTTTGTCCATTGAAAAGTCGAGGACAAAGTAAGTGTATAAGTATCTGGATTAGTAAAGTAAGTTCGCATAGGCCGGGTGGCTAGGTGTCAGCGTTTTAGGCCCCCGAAGGCCGGGATTAGTACAAGTGTAAGTAATAATACATAGTTTTGATCACATTTGGTTCAAATTTCCATTGTCTTAGTTAAGAACAATCAAATTATGTATCCTTAGCAATTGCAACCAAAATTTGCAATTGCTGTCAGTTTATGGAACAAAGAGAACAGCGTGGCGAGTAAATTTTCAACAGGATCGATCAAAAGCGGCTTGAACTCTGTGCTATCACGCGGTTCCACTACAACAGTAATTTTTTTAGGGTGTGCTTGCTATGACGGCAACTTTCCTTCTACATATCGTTTCATTTCTGGCTCTTGTACGCAGAAAAATTATAGAGACTCTCAGCACATTTCGATTTTTAAGTTTATTGTTTCATACGCTATAAGTATAAACTTAGCCTCGTCCAAATCTCAAGAACAAAGTACTAGCGAACCGTGCGGCGTGTGTTCTCGTTAATGAATAAATCCATGCAACTTCTACAATGCAGAGCGCTTTTATTGGAATTATCAATACGAAAACAAAATGCCAAGTCGATATTTACAATAATACTAACAAAAAACGACTTACATCATGTGCGATCACATGGTCTTAGTAAGTTTATCCAACTATTTTTTCGATGATTGTATCCTAGGGTGCGCTGTCTATGTCAGCAACTTTGGCCTTTCAAAGAATCTTCTCATTACTGGCTCTATTTCGTAGAGAAACTTCAATAAAAGACTTTCACATAGCTCATTGACCGACGAACCACCGGAGGTGGTTTCGACGCGTATATATATTATGTATAATCACGCATAACTTTTTTTGTAGTAGTCTGATTTCGATAATTATTTTTTTATTGGAAAGAGTATACTCCGAAATTGGTCCCATTTAAATTTTATCGAAATCAACTGAGCCATTTTTGATAAATGAACAATAATGTGAAAAATGTTACATCGATCCGTGCATAATATTTGCGTTCCAGCGATGCGTCCCGGCTTCGCATAGGTGTATTATACATATAAACATTTCTCTTGAATTATTCTATCTATTAAAACAAACTGCATCAAAATCCGTTGCGTAGTTTTAAAGATATAGGCATACATGGAGACAGACAGCGGAAAGCGACTTTGTTTTATACTATGTAACGATTCTGTGCACGGGTTAAGTCAGTCATGCTATTTTTTGCAAAAAATAATTATTTGACTTTTACCGTCGTACCACAAAAGTTTTACGCACGCTTTAGTCAATGTGAAACAGTACAAATTGCACGGATAAACAGTGTTTAAAACGTGTTTAAATCTTTTGTGGTAAGGCGGTCAGTGTTTATAGTTTCACTCGCTTTCAGCTCATGCCTCGTCCAAATCCCAGCAACAAAGTAGTAGGCGAGCCGCGCGGTGTGTGGCTCGGTTCTATCAGAGCTCGTTGAGCTGCGGAAGCTTTCGTTAATGAATAAACCCATGCGAACTTCTACAATGAGGAGCGCTTTGATTGTGAGGTATAGGCCTAACCAAATTTCTTGGCAGCTGTGGAGTTAGCTGTAAAGTGTAAAAGTGTAGTTGTAAAGTGATCTTCAGTCAGGATTGGGTTACCTGCAGCTTGAAGCTAACATCGCAGCTGCCAATAAGTTTGATTTGCTCTGTACGATTCCTTCATGGCGTATGCGGTACTGGTCAGAATAGTGAGGTCGTGAGTTTCTTAGTTCTGGTTCCTTACCAGGGTGTTTTAGAATATAAATATTATAATAATAAAATGCACTTATGGATTTCCACACCAATGGATTTTTACTAAAGCTAACACGGTTGCAAGGTCTAGTTCTACGTGGGCTATGTTTTTTCTGGCCTAATAATAAAAAAAAACATTTATTAATGATCTAAATTAGTTATTTATATTATTATAATTATATAATTATTTATACTCTTGTTTGTGATCTCTTTCCGTTCAGTGGTTGCCTGGTAGAGATCGCTATCAGCGATAAGGCCGCCATTTGTGGCACTAATTTAATTTAAGATAAGTTAAGTATCTACTCTGTACTTAGTGCACACAATAAAGAGTTCTATCTATCTATCTATTAGTTTTGTTGCACTTGCAATTAACATTTTCTATGGAGGTCAATTCTTGTTATGATTTTATTTTGAGTGCTTTCCACACTAGATTTTATCTCAAAGAGTTATCTTTGTGATAATGTAAGGGGGGGGGGGGGGGGGGGGTGGTTATAAATCAAAATATTCAATTTGTTCTGACAGTTCAGTTTTTTTTTTTTTTTTTTTAATTAGTATAAACAAACAAAATCCAGCAAATAGTACAAGAAAAAAAAATATAGGCCTGGCGCGAATTGTCGGATTGCCTCAGAGAGCGAAAGCCGGATGGGCTTTGTTCCCGGTTTACAACAAAAGAATCAAAATTACAAAAAAGTTAAAAACAAAAGTTAAGTTGTAGTTGAGACGATTCTAAAGTAAAAAAAATTTAGTCCAAAATGTATATTTCGACAGCTCGGATCATTTCCCATCGATTGGCATTGAAAACAAAAAAAATAAAAATAAACGGGCGACAAAAAAAATATAAATGGGCTACAAAAATTTTAGTGGGCACGATTGAATAAAAAAACGGCCACGATGGCTCCGGAAAGGTTAAGAACACTAATTTAGAAGTTTAAACTGCCGCCCGATTGATAAATGGTCCGAGAACTGGCAATTTGGAAAAAACACTAAAAAGGCGGTGGAACACTTTAAGTTATCATACACCAAGTTGTAGAAAATATTCATAAAGAAACATGGTAATAAAACAATTCAAGACAACACAATTAAGCACAAGCCGCTACAAATTAATCAGATATCTATACAGGGTAATCTCATCAAAATGGTTCCCCTAGAAGAGGAAAGAAACATGGTAATAAAACAATTCAAGACAACGCAATTAAGCACAAGCCGCTACAAATTAATCAGATATCTATACAGGGTAATCTCATCAAAATGGTTCCCCTAGAAGAGGAAAGAAACATGGTAATAAAACAATTCAAGACAACGCAATTAAGCACAAGCCGCTACAAATTAATCAGATATCTATACAGGGTAATCTCATAAAAATGGTTTTCCTAGAAGAGGAATTCTTAGACGTTCACAATACAATCAGACTACAATATCAAATAACACCAATATGGTTGCATAAATCCAGATTTAAATTGGATTTAATTTAAGTTACGCGCTGTCACCACTCAATCAGACAAGAACATTAAATATTGATACTGCGAGGTGAAATATTAATATTTACATTAGGTATAAAGTAAAGTAACTTACTCCGTTGATACTAGATTACATTACAAGACTCATTCCGGGAAAAGGAATCCTAGGATCCTTTCTCGTACGATCAATTTACCGTCTCGGAATGACTCGCTAAAGTTTAGACATACAGTACACATCGCTTAAACGCTTATACTATGGTTGAAGCTTCAGACCAGGTACAGAAACAGGATAGACGTCTTATATCAGCTATAACATTTCAAAGCGATGCCATAAAAAGCCCAGAAGGGGAGTGATTCAAAGGTTGAAGGTAGGTTGTGATGTTTCACCGTTGTGCGTGGCAGCCCCAGTTTGCAGGTACACCTTGGTTTGATTGAAGTTAAGGGATAAAAAAAACAACAGGCACCGATTCGTAAGTCGGCCCCGTCGCAGCGTGCAGAGCAGAAAGTTCTCGTTCAAAAAATATGAAAATGCTACATACTTCAGGAGGGCGATGGTAGGTACTTAGGTTTGCCGTGCAGGTCTTGGCGGTACTGTCAGAACGTCTGCGAGTGCGGCACGTGCCTACGCCAGTTGCCGGATCACATCACTGGATCAAATCACTGGATCAAATCACCTCCCGCTTTATCAGGAGGGTTTTAAGCAGTCGCTAGCGATGGCGGCCTCAGCTCCGTACACTGCAGTCAAGTCCGGTATCGAACCTTCTTTTTGCGTCGACACGACACCCTACCTCTCGGTTTAAAGCCCTTTCTTCGACAAACAATCGACGTCGAGTGATTTTTCCACTCAATTGACTTCAAATGGCGGCTTTTCCGGGTTAACCAGAGGTCATTGGCTTCATAGAATTGGCAATAGATCCTGTTTGTTTATGGTCCAAAACCATAGTAAAACCAAAAAAGCTCTCCTCATACTGCCAGCCAAACGTCAAACCCACAGCCTAATCGATCGTTTGATGGTCGACTACAGACAATTTAACTAGGCAACACCATAATTAAAAAACTCGCGAACGTCAAAGTCAGAGAAGTGTCACCGCTCGTGTCAGCCCATACCATGCCCATACAAATACGATATAAATGGATTTGTACAAACAGTGATGAAACAATGTTTTTTAGAATGTTTTAGTGGATTAAATGCAACAACCAGTTTACAAACTGCGGAGGAATAAAACAAAACCATATCAATGGGTCCACAGATCCGATCAAAGGACTCCGTATGCGACAAGTAAGTTTTTGTACATGAACAACAAAAAAAAGTGTTACAATAAGCATTTCAAAAATCTGAAGCAAACGCAGGATTTGAACCTCAAAATAAAATCATAACATTGATTTAGCAGTGCGTCATCTCTCGTCAATCTTTAGAAGTTCTAATAATTTCTAGTTAAGTGGTAACTTGTCTAATACAGGTATCACAGGTGGCGCCACCAACGCTATAAGTTGGTGTAATGTAAGCACTTCAAAAATTTGACGCTTGCGTAGGAGGCGGGCTGGCTCAGTTGGTTAGAGCGTCGGGCTAGTGATCCGAAGGGGTAGGTTCAAATCCTGCGTTCGCTTCAGATTTTTGAAATGCTTATCACAAAGATAACTCTTTGAGGTCAATTCTTGTTTTCACTCACTTGAACCAATTTTAGAACGCTTCAGACCCACCTTACCCTGACTATACTAGTGGTACGGTGGGACTTTTAAAGTTAAACGGTACCACAGAAAGAGAGACCCTAGTGATGTGCTGTACCTACTTGAGCACTTACGTTACGACTTCCTCTCAACTTCGCATTAACTCCTACTAAAATTATACGAGCAATATTTATTGTAGTTTTGCGGCACATAATTTACGATAACTGTTTATTTGTTAAAAAAAAAATATATCATATATATTGTGTTTATCTAAAGCGAGATCTAGTATCGTAGTAACAAGTTATTTGCTTTTAAAACATGTTTTCAATTGTGATAATGTGGGAAAACATTGCAACGATAAGTTTAATATAACTAAACCAAATTCAATACAGGTAGGTACTGAATTCGATCCACTCATTCATTCATCTGCCATAAGACGCCCACTGCTGGACATAGGCCTCCCCCATGTGTATCCAATAAGACCGGTCGGTAGCGGCTTTCATCCAGCACGATATTACAGTCTTAACGAGGTCATCCGTCCACCTCGTGGATGGACATCCTACGCTGCGCTTGCCCGTACGTCGTCTTCATTCGAGAAATTGTCGACTCCATCGGTCACCAGTCCTTGCTTGTTTGTGGTATGTGCTCTGCTCTCTGTCATTTCAACTTGCTAATTTGCTAGGCTATGTCGATAACTTTTGTTCTTCTACTGATCTCCTCATTTCTGATTAAATCTCACAGAGAGACTCCGAGCATAACCCTCTCCATAGTTCGTTGTGCTACTTGGAGTTAATTGATAAGGCCCATAATAAGAGACTATCTTATGCACGTGCAGTGCCATAAGTCGTCACTGGCAAACTGGCAACACCACAGGCAATCTGGCAACCAAGGAAGGTATAGGTATGTAACTTCCTTGCTGGCAACACACACTGAAATCAATATCGAGTCAAAAAATGAATAAAAGTTTACTTTCGGGATCACCCCGCCGCACGCAACTATGTAAGTACGTTCTTTTCCACGCAACGTCAGATTTCCTCACAATTTTCCTGGAGGAAATGAGTTTCATTTCCTACTTTTATACGCGGTCGCGGGCGGAAAAACTAAGGATTTTCCGGTCACTCCGATGGATGGGAAACTTGTGGGGGCGGAAATTTTGGTGCGAAATTGAGATGTTGATTGTTCGATTGCAAAGGCTTTCTGTTTAAGCGTTTGGATGTTTACTGCATAGAATTAGAGAGTAAATGCAGCGGTAGACCAACCCAAATTTGAGAAATAACCATACATCCATCCATCAGCCACAAGAAGTCCACTGCTGGACATAGGAAGCTGCTTGCATCCAGCGCGATCCTCCGGTCATAATGAGGTCATCCGTCCACCTTGTGGACGTCCTACGCTGCGCTTGCCGGTACGCGGTCCTCACTCAAGAACTTTTCGACCCCATAGGTCATCAGTCCTCCGCACTATGTGCCCTGCCTATTGCCATTTCAACTTGCCAATCCGTTGGACTATGTCGGTAACTTACGTCGAGAAAAACCAACTGTTTCAAACATTTTCTCGATTCTGAGTTGTAATTTTGTATTGAACAGCTGACTTTTTCTTATATTTCTGGTTGGCTCCATAATAAAAGTTGTTCATAACGTCATAATGATCGTCTCAATCACCTTCTTTCGACTTAGTACTACATAGGGCAAGCAGAAATCCATGTAGACGTAGACTGGACTTTTGGATGGTACATATGAATAGAAAAAAAAACCGGACAAGTGCGAGTCAGGCTCGCACATCAGTTCCATAACAACACATTGTTAAAATAATTAATAACCTGTTTTATCATGTGCTAATGAAGTTCTTTAATATGATACCTTACATGATACGGTTTACTCACTTTGAATTTTGAACCCATATTTTGTGAATTTTGAGACCCTATTTTTTGTGATTTAAATAAAAATGTACAGTTTTCAGATTTATTCTTATACCTATGTGTACTCTGAGACAATGCTTCTCGCCAAATTTCATAGTTCTATGTCAACGGGAAGTACCCTGTAGGTTTTGATTTTTGTAAGTGCAAAATATGCAATTTTTTACGACATAAACGGCTCTAACTTTTTTAAACGATAACTGAGAAGTTTTTCTTTTAAACAACTGCAAGAGACCATAGATATACGTATACAGTTAAAATTTCAACTCGATATCTTTACGCTTTCCCGAGATAAAGAGTCTTGACATACACACAGACGGACAGACGGACAGAGGGACAACAAAGTGATCCTATAAGCGTTCCGTTTTTTCCGTTTGAGGTACGGAACCCTTAAAATAATTATTTAAAATACTTCTTTACTAAAAACAAGGGTGGTTTTACTAGCGTCGACGAGCGCCACGACAGAAAAAGATGCGTTCATTTTAAAACCCAGTTTACAGTTTTCATTACTTTTAACGGTCACAGTTTCATTACCAAACTTTTTATAGTTTTTAGTGCCGCCATTTTTGAGCAATATTTGAAAAGCTTTATCATACAAAATACTCAGTAATGTACTACGTTTTTATTCGAAATTGGTAACATTTGCATAAAAAACATAAAATTTAACGATGAAACTGCCTTTGTTCCAAAATATTCGTAAATGTACGGTCAGCAATAACGAGTGGACTGTATATTGTATAACTCAGCTTCTGCCAAAACTGCACTGTGTATCGAGTTAGTTCGGTACGTGGACAAATAAAGCCTTCTACAGGTAAAGCAGTAGGTAAATTACTGATTTTTTTAACCTTATCGCCTATTCATGTGAGACAATACGGGTATACAGTTAACTTTCATAAAATTCATTCAACTCAAAATAAATACTACCATTTTTTTGTTCCATGTAGGTTTGCGTTTGACTACATACTGGTCTTCTTTGATACTGCCGCCCGCCGCTCTGGTGTGATCCTGTCGAGTGAGACCGCGTAAAATTTGTCCGAGTGAAGGGGCGCGGTACTCGATATTTGAAACAATAGTTTATCAATGCGTCACCTTAAGCAGCTATGCGGTCTAGGGTGTAACACGCTTAACTAGAAGATACCTATTTACTCGGGATTTGCAGGCACCCACGTTGTACTTCAGCGGAAAGACAGACCCAGGTAAAGCATTTCACATTCTGGCTGTTCGTATAAAATGTTTACATTGTTAAAAGTTTTTATCGATGTTTCAGCGGGGCAATTCCGCTAACCGATCTCTTTACTCACGTGACACGTTCTTGAACCTCTAAAAACGAGAGAAATTCAAGAACGTGTCACCTCAGTAAAGAGATCGGTAATACAGTGAAAAGATCGGTCACCAATAATGTACCGTGTAGGTTTGCGTTTGACTACATACTGCCTGATGTTAAGCAGATAAGCGGTCTAGGGTTTAGCACGCTTACGTAGAAGATACCTCGAAGATATACTCGGGATTTGCAGGCACCGACGTTGTACTTCAGCGAAAAGACAGACCCAGGCAAAGCATTCCACATTCTAGCTGTTCGTATAACATTTTTACTTTATGAAAAGTTGTTATCAATGTTTCCGGGGGAATTCCGCTAACCGATCTCTTCACTGAGGTGATACGTTCTTGCACCTCTCTCGTTTTTCTGACAGTTGTGACATCTCTAAACTGTCATAAAAACGAGAGAACTCACGGTTAACAGAATTGCCCCGGCATCATTCGTCGACTGCAGGACTGTTACAGTTGACTGAAATGTGTCCAACACAATTCAAAGCTATCTAGCTAGGGAGCAGCAGGTCTATGTACCTATAATACTTGAGATAAGTTGACTCTCTGTGATTTTGGTTAACTGTGACCCTAACTAGTGTGACTGGAATGTGTCCAAGACAATAAAGTGGTGTCCGGCGCTCGCGGCGCTTGGCCCCGCGCCTATGGCACGCACTATTTGGGCTAGCCAGTGGCAGAAAGCATAGGTACTGAGTTGTGGTAAATAGTATAGGCAGAATCAAAGTTTTTGGCGTTAACGAAGTTTGTTACAAGCTGCGCTAATCTTCTCTCTTGCGCCGCTAACATATGAATATATTGCTATCTATCTATCAGCCGTAGGATGTCCACTGCTGGACATAGGCCTCCCCCATGGATTTCCAATAAGGCCGGTTGGAAGCGGCCTGCATCCAGCGCGTTCCTGCGATTTTTATTATGTCGTCAGTCCACCTAGTCGGTGGACGTCCTACGCTGCGCTTGCTGGTCCGTGGTCTCCATTCGAGAACTTTCCGGCCCCATCGACCATCCGTTCTTCGAACAATGTGTCCTGCCCATTGCCACTTAGAATATATTGCTACTGCGCAACGACTCGTCTCGTGTTTACAGACGCCAAGAACTTTGATTTGGGCTATACACGTTTGTAGGCAACAACTAAAAGCTAAACTAAAATATTCCGTAGTTGAAATATTCATGGACAAATTAGGTATCCTATCCGTTTTTTAATTTCTTTGAAATTATTAGTAAAAAAACCGGACAAGTGCGAGTCAGGCTCGCATACCGAGGGTTCCGTACAAATCCAGAAAATTTCACTAAATTGGGAAGTAAGTTGTTAAAATCTATACTATAACCATCGACAAATAAGTTTTTTTTTTTCACTTTTCTTGTCATACATTAAAAATTACACATTGTTAAGATAATTAAAAACCTGTTTTAGCATGTGCTAATGAAGTTCTTTTATATGATACCCTTACATGATACGATTTACTCACTTTGAATTTTGAACCCATATTTTGTGAATTTTGAGGCCCTTTTTTGTGATTAAAATAAAAATGTACATTTTTAGATTTATTTCAATATGTGTACTCTGAGATAATGCTTCTCACCAAATTTCATTTTTCAGTTCTATGTCAACGGGAAGTACCCTGTAGGTTTAGATTTTTGTGAGTGTCGAAATATGCGGCTCTAACTTTTTTAAACGATATCTGAGAAGTTTTTCTTGTACACAACTTCAAGAAATCATAGATATACTCGTACGTATACAGTTTAAATTTCAACTCGATACCTTTACGCGTTCCCAAGATAAAGAGTCTTGACATACACACAGACGTACAGACGGATAACAAAGTGATACTGTATGGGTTCCGTTTTTTTCGTTTGAGGTACGGAACCCTAAAAACGGATACGAATAATAGCCGAAGTCCCAGAATGGATTCTAGAAAAGTAAATTAATACCAATGTCAGATACAAATACATATCAATGGCAGAAATACAAATGAAATAGGTACACTTATAGGCCGCGCCACACAAGTTGGCGGATATGAGGTTAGCTGCGAACTACAAATATCCAATCAACGCGCGGTTTTCTGAGTCAGGATTGAATATTGCGCAGCTTGTAGCTAACTTCATTTCCGCTAACTTCTGTGGCGTGGCCTATACTTCCTTTTAGGTCAAAAGTCATAAAGAATATATAGACATGAACTCAAAAGAGCATACTTTTTGCGTAATTTTCGGCCGTTCTGTATAAAACATTCTGGTTAAAAATCCGAAAATGCAGGCTACTTTTCAAGACCTATGAAACTGTCACGCTGCGGTCCTTTTGGACGCCATCCAATGCACCTAACATTCTGCGATCTTTTATTTTATTCTACTCAAACAAATTTAAACTCTACTTTCTGGGCAATAGAGTTGTTTGCTGATTGCCAGTGTGAGGCAGTTTTCAGCTATGGTTGTTGAAAGGTTCAGATTTAAAAGGGTCAGCAAAAAAAACGTTTGAAAAAACAGCAATTCTGTTAATTTTGTTACGGTCACCTTAAAGCAAACAGACGATCATAATCATTGATCTACAGAATTATTATTTTGTAACACATAAATAAGGTAATTAAAAGATACAGTTCTTCATCTGCTTAATTTGTTTGTTACATTTAAAATATATTGTTGTAGATATGGTTTCGACAGTTAAAAAATAAATACAGGTCTTCATTAATCTAGGTAGTGTAGCGGAATTGAGACGTGGAAGTTGCTCTACCGACAAGAGCCGCGCTCATAAATCCAGAATTAATTAGTGTTCTACAGTTAATTGATTGAATCAGGCGTTTTTTGAACAATAAAGCGATTGTTAACTTAACTTGTGTAGTATCAACAACATCAATAGTTAAATTGATTCAAATGAGGCCATATCTATTTTTCTACAAAATACTAACATACTCGTAACTAACTGGGAATTTAATCCACGCCTCTTCGCACAGGGGGCGTGATCACTAGGCCACTAGTACACCGGGTCGGCCGCCGGTTGCTGACCATAGATTTACAGCGGATCATTAAAACACGGCCCTTATTTTAAAAAGGCCGGAAAAAGTCCTTTGGATTTAACGGGTCTCACATAAACACCGGGGCTCTTTGAAAAATTTGCGGCGCTTGTAAAAACAGGAAAAATATTAAAACGAGGCTTCCCTTGTAAATTTAGCTTTGATACTACGTTTTCTTTTTGTAATAATCGACTTTTATTCACTAGATATCGATATTATTGAAAACAAACACGATCACGATATTTGGAGACATTTATTTATTCTACCTTACTCAAAATTGAGTTTATATTTGATTGTACAACTTTGTTTAATATTGTTGTCCTTTCATGGTTGCCTGAAAGAAATTGCTATTAGCAATTAGGCCGTACAAGTAACCTATTTTTATTGATTATCCTTTTAGTTTATTCTATTTTGTAATGCTATGATTGATGTCTTTTAAGAAAAATTATCACAACCTTGAAAATTTTTCTAATTAGTGTAATATAAAAATTTTACTTGAAAGAAAAAAAATAGAATAGAAGTTAAAAATTGGCATGAAAAATCTGTACTCACATTTTTTTTGTATTCATAATGGCAATAAATTATACAGCTGTATTCTAATGGGACGAGTCTGTATCTGAATATATTTTGTAAACTCCAAATGGTCGATTATTGTGAATATTATTTGAAGCCAAGTATCCATATAAATTATTGTAACGATTTTGTACCCCATACATTCCTTGCAAATAATAACCATAATTTGACAAAAAAACGGCCAACAGTGGGTCTACTGGTAAATGATTCAAATTGTTATATCTATGAATATTTTGATTTTGTGGTTTCTCTGTTTCAACTAGTCTTGAAGGGTTATGTGCTTTATGTTTACGAGATATGACATAGTTTGGCAAATCATCATCCTGGTTTATCTTGTATTTTGATAGAATTTCAAATAGACTTTTGGTTTGATTATTTTTCTTCGGCGGTTCATATTTATATCCTTCTTTGTCTGTTTTAGTATCTTCCAATTCTAAAGTATCTTCAGTGACTTCGTAAGTTCTTTCTTTGACTTTAGATGTTGAAGTTTCTGGTATAAATAGTTCTTGTACATAGTTTCTAAAGTTTATATCAGTAATTTTCTTAGATCTTCTAAGATTTTCGTGGTCAGATCCATTTTGAGTTGTTGCATGTTGTATATAGTTTGAAACAAATTCGTGCTGTGAGTCTTGAGTTGGCTTATTTACGGGCTTTAGAGGATTGCAATTCGCATTACCTGAAAAATATTTACGAAAAGATTAATAAACAATTGAATTAAAGCTGGTGAATATATTGGGTAATATATTATTTGTAACAAGTATTGATTTTACTATGGAAATTTACGTGGTTTTCACACATTTTATACTATATTTGTCCAAGCTATCCTGAAAATATCAATACTTGTTTTATACTATATATAACGGGACTAAACTCACGTGTAGCGATAGTCGTTACGACTATCGCTACACGTGAGTTTATCGTGAGTTTAGTCCCGTTATATATAGTATAAAACAAGTATTGATGTTTTCAGGATAGCTGGGACAAATGGACATACAATAGAGACGTACTTGTGCAACATATTTTTATATTTTATTATATAGCTTTCCGTATAGTAATTTAGCAGTTTTGTAGTTTTTTCAATAAGTGAAAAAAGTCACCAAACACTTGATGAACAATTTGGCTTGTGCATTATGCATTGTGTTGTTGCAAAATTCTATTCATGTAACTTTCAATTTAAGTAGTTTAAATTGTTATTGGTAGAAAATTTTGTGTCTAAAAACTGGCGATGACGAGTAAAAAGAATTATATACATTCGATTTAACTTTCACTTTTAAAGTTAGTAAGTGTTCTTACCTTTGTAAGCACATCTGTCATCAAATCTTTGCACCTTCGTCATAGTATCTTCTCCATTTTTGTCTGGTCTTGCAAGATTTGGCGGTAGAGCATTATTGATATTGGTATACAATAATTGTACATCATTATCGGCAACATTACTAACTACTGGGATACTTTCATGTCTTATTTGATCGTATACAACTTCGCTGCTAACTGGAAGCCATCCATTTATATTCTCGTAGAGTAAATTGGTTTCTGCTTCTGCAGAGGCTACAAGTAGTGGCCAAATCTGGAAATATAAATGTTGTCATATATGAGATCAGAAAAGCATATCTTACACATTCATAGAGTAGATATTGATATTCAAAATAAGAGTGACATACTAAGTAAACATTTGCTATGTTTTAAATACAGCTTGTAGGAAATCTTAGTATGTACAAGTACCATGCAGAAATTTTAAATTTATGTACTTAAATATTATTTACGGAATAAAAATAATTTTACGCTTACAAATAGCAATTGAGCGGTCATATTGTGATAAAAATTAAATGTAAAGAAAAGACTAACGCGTTTATCAACTTATTTAAAATTACGTATCATCGTGTCTATGAATTTGGCGCATGGCTTCTTTGGCGCTTGATTGTTTAAAAGTTTTGGCGCATGGCTTCTTTGGCGCTTGATTGTTTTAAAGTTTTGGTGTACTCAGTTTACATAATTTTGTTATGTTGCACAGTTGAGCCCAATAAGTATAAATAAAATCACGTTAGTCGTTTCTTTACATTTAAGTTTTATCACAGTATAACCGCTCAAGTATTTATAAGCGTGTTTGAAGCCATTAAATTTATTTTTATTTCGTAAAAAAAATTTTTAGTTAGTCGATATTACGATCACTTTTCACGAAGTAAATTACATAAATAATCGCTATCTGTTGCGGTGCAATTAATTAGGCATAGATAATGAATAATTATTTTTCACAAATAATGTCAAAACCGCCATCGTTACCACCACCGAATATTTCGCTCGAATCGTTTACATTATTGTTGATTTTTCAAAAACGGATGAGCCGATTACTTTAAAACTTAAATTGATCCCACCTTATATTTATATATAGAGTATATCCTTTTATATATAGAGTATATCCTTTCCAACAAAAACGATATATTCCACCTTATATTTATTTATATTCCACCTTATATTTATATATAGAGTATATCCTTTATATATAGAGTATATCCTTTCCAACAAAAACGATTCGGTTCACAATTGGCGAAATTATCGATGAACAAACACAAAAAAATACATACAGACGAACATAGTACCTCCTCCTTTTTGGGAGTCGGTGCTTAGCCGTTGTATTTAGCTCATTAGCTAGAGGATTTTTTCGGAAGTAACTAGAAAATAAAAGTAATACATACAGCAAGAAGCACACTGAAGTAAACCCACATTTCGAGTCGTCCACTCACGGGCCGCACATCGAGTGACACTACAATACTACGGGTCACTGGGCACTGGGCATTACGCATACACACGTAGGGTGGAGTCACAATATGCCGACATAAACTGTGCGAAATTTGCGACAAAAATGTTTGACTTTAAGGTGGAACAAGTTAGTCGTCACTCCATACAAACGTCCATGGTACAATACACGATTTTTCAATGTTGAATATCTAAAACTAAGATTTAAATCAATTTATTGTGACATAATCTATGATTATTGCTAAAAATAACTGTAATCAAAACTATGCATTCAACTAAAATAAGCCTCAAAACATTTGAATTTTAACAATGATTTTAAGGAAACTTTAGGCTTAAATAAATCGCACAATAACTAGACTGAGTCCATAGTAGGGTGAATAGGCCAGTTTGCCGACCACCACCGGTTCACGACCACTTTTTCATAAAACCACTATAAATAGTTAAATAAAAGCGCGCCAACGTTTGTTTTGGTTTTTGAACGATACTTTAGTCTATCGCTTCCCCTCCGCGACACTGTGATTTATCTTCTGATACGTGATGCACTTCAATGAGCCTGTGAACCAGACCCATAGTGGACGTGTCGGAATTGGTTGCACATATTTACGATAAAAATAGTGAGAGGACACTTTTTCAACCGCAAGTAAAACAAGTTTTTGTCGAGATTCACGCATCCAAATGTAGCTTGGAATGTTTATAAAAACACGTTTTTACCCCTAAAGGGTCATTTTAATGTAAAATATGCGCTTTTAATTAAAATAATAGGTGTTCGGCAAACTAACCTACTAAAATTTTGTATGCATCATTTCACGACCACATGGTCGGCATATGACTATTTCCCATCGATCTTCTTCATAAATTTTCTAACTGATGCTTCATGGTCTGGCATTTTAATCTTTATCAGTTTGATCTTTAGGACGTGGTTTATGTACACTTCAGAATGCGACCAGCAAAATGTGTTGATTACCATTAAAATATAAAGCATTATTTCGGTGGTCGCCAATCGGTCAGCTAACGACCACGTGTCTTATGCCGTACAAAAATTACTAAATAAGTAAATAATACTATTATTAAAATTACTAAACAAGTGTGAATATATGAAAAATAAATATCATAAAATAATTGAATGAATAATATTAGATAACTAAAATTAAATGTCATTTAAACATGATTATTTAATGCTGTTATTATTTACGACCCTAAGAACATGCTCTAAGGCTCTTTTTTCAATGGCTTTTGAGTGGACGTCAACTAACGAAAATGTCGGACGTTAACTGACCACATGTGGTCGGGAACTAATAAATAGCACATTTTGATAAATCATTATTTATTTTATACTTACTAACATAAAATACAAAAAACCTTATGTTTTTTCAATTATTTAAGGTTTTTTCTAAACTTCTGAGTATTATTTGAATCAGAACATTATCATTATAGTGAATAATGTCACTTCAAAGATTACTAGTCCACTAAGTGGTCGTGAACTGGCTGGTTCACCCTAATTGAGCAATAATCTTAGCATATATATTCTCAAGTTTAAATAACTTTAATTTGAACTAATTCATCTAGCAGTTTTTACAGGATTCACTATGAGCAAAAGCCTTTACGCGCATTTTTACGCGGCCGTGTTTAGGTAAAAATTATAGTTCTATTTCACCCGACTGTGTACCCCGCGCGGGGAGCGGGACGGAACGTGTAGCGCGTGCTCCCAGCGCGGCCCCCGTACGCTACGCGGCTTCGGCCGAGTCCGGCCGCCATTCTCCACTAGCCCGTGCCCGTGGTGAGTTGGTGTCGTTGAACTCTGTGTTATCACGCAGAGTTCAACGACACCAACTCACCACACCATATAATATCTTATATGATAAGGACGCATTATTCGACGATCGGACGATCATTGTTTTCAACTTCGGAAGTATTGACGTACGTATATTCTTTGGACTTCTTGCCGGTTATTTGATTATCCTACAGATTGAACTATGGGTAGGTGGTGATTATTATTTAGTAGTAGGTATTAACAATTGTACTGGGTAATTCTGGATTAACGTAGGTAGAGCGCGTTTGTTTACGCTCGCAGTGCATTATAAACGGATCGGGCTCATTTTGTCTTCTAGAAGGTACTTATCCGTTCCCCGTACGCGTTCTGGTGTTCGACTTCGCTTTTCATCCCGCTTGCTCTCGTAGCGTAAGTAACTGGCGCGAGCAGGATAAAAAGCGTAGCCGAACGTCTGAACTGTTTCATTATTCTGAGTTCAGAACGTTAGGTTAGATACACTTACGTTAGGTATATTTGTCAGAACATTTCATACAACTCTAATAATATTACGAAAAATATGTAGGTACCTACTTACCTACAGTATGATTTTGTTCAATTGAAAGGTGGTGGTTAAGATCATAATTAGGAACAACTTTTACTATGGGGCGTACCTAATTCGAGAAAACAAACACGTTTTTCTATATGTCGTAGTAAAATTTGATAAACCTTTTTTTTTGCAAAAATCCTAGGAAAGGAGATCTTTCACAGTCCATACATTTTTGGGCTAATTCCGAAAGTGCCGGCCAAAGTATTTCATTATAGAATAATAGTAGTGCATATTAATTTGAGCATATTATACTATGGTACCAATCCTCTAGGACCACTCCCTGAGTAGTTATCGAATTTTTAAATTATTTATTTTTCATATTTTTTTTTCTCTCATTAGAGCTTTTTAATAATTAATTAGGATATTCTATTAGTACATATAATTATGTACATTTTAATTAGTAATTTTACTTTGTTTGGTATTATTACACAGAAAAAAACCATACTAGCGGTTTGGCAATAAAACCCGTCTGAAACTAAGTACCTCTCGCAAGAAAAGGAAGGGAAAGCCCGCAGCTTGGAAAAAAAATAAAGAGAATGTTGTTGCTGCAGCGGCTACGTCCGAATCGTAAGTTATTAAATGTGTTTCATTTTTACATCATGAAAATTTAGAGAAACACCCTAAACAATCTATGTTATTTCAGATCACCACAACATTATTCTAAAAAGTCATTAAATGACGGCTGTAAACTAAACTAAAATGATATTATTTTCATCATAGCCTAGTATAAGTCCACCTACAATTTATTGACACTTTTTGAGATCTCAATAGAGAAAAATAAGCATAATATTTAGGATGAATAAGACTAAAAGTATTTTACGATTATTTGACTGTATAGAAAATCTGTACATATTGCTTTCCACCCATTTGATGTCATATACTTTTATTATTTACTAGCGGACCCGGCGAACTTCGTACCGCGAAAGTCAAAGAATGTAGGTAGCTAACCTTACGGTGATACCTACATTGAAATATTTTAAGTTTAATGGATGTTATCCAAAATGTAGATCTCATTGAGCTATCTCACCTTTAAGATAGCATTGATCAAAAGTTGACATTTGCGGAGATAAACCACTTTTAAGTTCAAGCTGTCATCCAAAATGTAGATCTGGTTTAGATATCTTAATTTTGTAAAGACAGTAATGATCTAAAATCGGCAGATACGAAGATAAACCACTATTAAGTTCGACAGCTGTCATCCAAAATGTAGATCTGGTTCAGCTATCTCACTTTCGTGAAGATATCATTGATCAAAAGTCGACAGTTACGGAGATAAACTACTTTTAAGTTCGACAGCTGTCATACAAAATGTAAATCTGATTGAGCTATTTCACTTTTGTGAAGATAGCATTGATCAAAAGTTGACAGTTACGGAGATAAACTACTTTTAAGTTCGACAGCTGTGATACAAAATGTAGATCTGATTGTGCTATCTCACTTTCGTGAAGATAGCATTAATCAAAAGTTGACAGTTACGGAGATAAACTACTTTTAAGTTCGACAGCTGTCATACAAAATGTAGATCTGGTTGAGCTATCTCACTTTGGTAAAGACAGTAATGTTCGGCCGATTCGGAGCAGCACCAACGGCGCAAATATGCTAACCTCGGCAGTGGTTACATATTTCAGCCGTTTGAAATTGAGACATTGTGCCCGTGGTGGCCGGTCTTATTTTTAAAAGTCTTTCTGAGCGTCTGGTGTACCCGACGTGTGTGTGTGGTGTTTATTTGGCTAACGTATATGCATTGCCAATCAGCGTGGCAATGCTGCCAGCATGCTGGGCACGCTGCTAACTGGCAGTGGGCTTGAGTATTTGGACTATCTATAGACCTTCAAGGGTATGTGGATGATCCAATTGATTGTTATGTAGTAGTAGTTTATAACATTTTACATTATAAGTCTTGTACTTAGTGGTAGTTAATAAAGGCACTTGCTCTATAAAAAAAAGTCAAGTACCCTTGCACCTTGCCACTGTCCAAACCTAACCCGACCTACCTACCTAAAGTATTATGATACCTTATACTTATAAATGCTTCTATTGATTAAGATACGAGTAAGGTTAGAGTGTACGGGTTCCCGCCTTGTCGTGGCGGGGGAACTTAGTAGCCGAGGCTTATGGGCGGCGCGGGAATCCCAGAGCCGCTTCTCTGGGTTTCTTCTGAGACAGCTGATAAGGCGGCGCTCGAGGTCTCCCGATTTTTTGGGTTTTTTCTCCTTTGGCAGCTTAGAAGTTCGCACTCGTAGTTGGGCCGCTTTTCTGGGCTTTTTAACTATGGCAGCTGAGAGGCTGGCCGGTAAGTTGCGTGCCTCATGAGGAGTGCCGCAACTGAGGCGAACTGAGACTTTTATCACTGTTCAATCCTAACCAAACCAACAGAAATGTATGTTCGTGTCAAGGTCACAGTTCACAGTCAAGGTTAATAACCTTAGAGTCAAGATACTTATACTCATGCCATACTACTCCTAAAAATCAAGTCGATTCGTTTCTTCGTATATTAGTATGGATTCTGTACCATAAAGGTAGAATAAAGATACATGTTTAACCTCTAATGGTGGTATATTTAAAAATATTTTTAATGTCAGACAAAATGACGGCCCAGTAGGTATTAAACGTCATTGTAATATGTAGCATGGCATAGGGAAAAACCATTTAGTCCAATTTTAATGTCAGTTGTCACTGTCAATCCATACTATATTCCCTTTTCGAGGAGCTGTAATGGTCAAAAGACAATTTGTCCCTTTGCTATGCTAAGCGTGACATTTATAAAAGTCTGCAGTATGTCACTTTTCATCTTATTACGTTTCGTCAATCCATATTAGGGCCAATTATGAACGCGCCATCGTAAAATTAATAGGAATGTAAAATGTGTTCTCGCTATCGAATCCCTAAAGAGAAACAGAAACAGAAATATTCTAATTAGCTGTTATAATTACGACGGTGCCTTGAAAATTGGGCCTATTAGCGTCGTTGTGATAAGTGACAGTTTCGCTAACGATTTTTTAAGGGAAAAATGATATGAACAAGAGAAGATGAATAACTATCAAAAAATATAAAAAGGAACGGGATATAAAGTATCCTATGTCCTTCTCCTGGTTCTAAGCTACCTCCCCACCAATTTACAGCCGAGTCGGTTCAGCCATTCTTGAGTTATAAATGGTGTAACTAACACGACTTTCTTCTAATAAAATACTTGATTTTAATACTCGATAATTACCCAGGGATCCTAGAGAGTAGGTTTACAAGTAATAGCAAAATATCATAAAAAAATAACAACTCAATTAAAATTACAAAAACGATATTCAAAACTCGATAACTACCCAGGGAGTGATCGATGAGAGTTAGTCCCATAGTATAAAATGCTCAGAATAATATGCACTAACACTATGTCCTCATTAGTTATAATTTGGCCGGCACTTTTAGATTTAGCCCAAAAATGTATGGAACGTGAATGATGTCCTTTATTGGAGAAGCGAAGGTATCTGGATTGTCAAAATTTTTATTCATCTGTCCGGTTGTTAGTTTTTAGTCATCAGCGACATTTTTAGTAGGCATTTATCAACCGACTGATAATATTTAGCAAATAGTCAAAATCCCAACAAGTATGTAAGTAGGTATTAACCTTTTTTAGTACGTAACATTTTAAGAACGTATTTTACTCCTCACGAATTTTTGCTATGGGACCAACTGCGAAAACGCGAAAAATGATGAGCCGATCCGTACAATTTGTCGAGAATTAATTAACTTTTTGTATAGAACAGCTATTTTTTTCGATATTTCGCAGTTGGTCCCATAGTAAAAGTTTTTCGTAATGATGAGTAAATGCATCCTTATAATGACAGATATTAAAAAAAATAAGAATGTAGGTATTTCGATCAAGATCGAGCTGAGCATTTTGCTGCGAAATTGAACCGTACTGCTTTTGTTATTGAGAACATTTATGAATGTGCAATTTGGAGAACTGACTAAGTACCTATACTCGAAATTACTACAAAATGTGCTCGCGAAGTCTACTATTTGGATAACTACTTGACGTATTGTATTATTATATTGTATAATTGTATTAAATTAGATTCAATTCAATAAACATGCGACGTGACAACTCTACAAGGCAGGTATTCACGCAGCTTGGATTTACGATTACTCATTCAATATTATAGTGTCCGCGTTGAATGAAATGGCAGACGTGGGCGTGCGTGTCGAAATACGCATATTGTGATATTTCATTGTGTGCGCACACGCTACCTCTACTGCTCATCACCGAGTCTGTCTCTTTCTCGAGCTAGACAGTTGAGATAGCATTCATTTTAGCCACGCCCATAGAGGAGTTCGTGCCGTCAAATTGTTGGACCTTAAGTAGAAATACCGGGGTATTTACATACTTACGTTCAAGCGGAGTAGCTAACCCCGACGTCAGTTTTTAAGTCACTATTAGGCCTCTAACCTCAGATCAAATTAAAAATCAAGACAGAATGTTGAGAAACAAACAAGGCCGGCAAAACTACGCCTCGCCGTGTTCAGACACACACAAACACGTACAACAAAACTACTTGGCTCGTCAGTCGAACTATGGCGGCGCAACACCGACGCACTCACCAAATGTATAAAAAATTGGCCACACTTGTCTGTTCTTGACGTTTTGTCTTGATTTTTTTTGACCTAGCTAAATGGTTGAAACAATTAGGATTCATAATTTTACATGAACCATGTCATTGCTCAGTTTTATATGGTTTTATACAGGGTTATTTCTAATCAATTAGCATCCTTCTAGAAGCTTATTCTGTACATCAAAACTAACAACTTTTGTTCAACGACGTTCGTCAAAAATAAAAATTTGTTGTTCCATAGAAATATATAGTTCACCCGAGACAAAATGTATGAAACATGTGATTTCATTTTTAGTTTTGACGAAAGTCGCAGAACAAAAGTTGTTAGTTTTGATGTACAGAATAAGCCCCTAGAAGGATGCTAATTGATTAGAAATAACCCTGTATAATGATAGATGATAGGAGAAAAAACTTGCCCAAACATGAACTTTGACATTTTAGTATACAACTTTACATAAAAATAATACGAAGGGTGGAATCACAATGTATACTAAAAAAAAAGTCCTGCAGTCCTGATAAAGTCGTCTGTCCACCTAGTGGGTGGATGTCTTACGCTGCGTTTGCTGGTACGTGGTCTCCACTTGAGTGATCTTTAACCCCATCGGTTATTAGTCCGTCGGTAATTACGAGTGTTACAGTATTATCGCACCTTTATGTCCGTGCATTTCTGGCGAGAGAGCTTGCGGCTTGTTTAGTGCGAGGTTAATGGGTGCTGTTTTGTTAAGGGCTGGGTGTTGACAAATGGAGGGCCGCTAGCTTCTATTTATCGAATATTGTCAGGTCTACTAAATGTTAAAAGTTTACATAAGTGTTATACTGGATGCAGTAACCGCAAAATCACGCTGAATATAGAAAAGTAGAGCCTTTTTCGATTTCAGAGTATGTCCAATATTATAAGTTACTAATGAAATGATTTTTATCGTGCTTCACACAATAGGTGTATAGAAACTTTCTTTTTGTGATAAACATATGAAAAATTGACGCGTTCGGAGGATTTGAACCTGCATCTCTCTGGGATTTCGGCCCAGATGCTTTGTCCAAATTAAGCTAGAACGCTATCTGCGAATACGTCGAATTATTGAAAGTAGTTTATCATCTTACCAATTTTTTCGCAGATAGCGTTCTAGCTTAATTTGGACAAAGCATCTGAGCCGGAATCCCAGAGAGATGCAGGTTCAAATCCTGCGAACGCGTCAATTTTCGAAATTTTTATAAGTTACTAGTTTTTACCCGCGGCTTCGCCCGCATGATATTTTGATTTTTGACGCAATATCATTATAATTTATAGCCTATGTGTTATTTTGATATATAAACTTTGATTATTGCAAAGTTTCATCTCAATCCGTTCAGTAGTTTTTGCGTGAAAAAGTAACAAATATCCATCCATCCATCCATCCTCACAAACTTTCGCGTTTATAATATTAGTAGGATGTGTTATTCTGATATATAAACTTTGATTATTGCAAAGTTTCATCTCAATCCGTTCAGTAGTTTTTGCGTGAAAGAGTAACAAATATCCATCCATCCATCCATCCTCACAAACTTTCGCGTTTATAATATTAGTAGGATTTATCTTGATGTACTGAAGTCGCTTTCAAGTTCAAGTCCTCCGAAGTGGTAGCGAAATAAACTGCCAAGATAATAAGTAACTATTGACTTGTGCTGCAAGATTTTTTATCAAACCCTGTATTTACTGTTGCTCTTTGGAAAGTTTTTTTTTTCAATTATTTGTGTATATTTATTTGGACCATTCTACTTTTTTGAACAAAAAATGTTACAACATCAGGTTTTAGCGTATTGGTTCTAAATTCCACATCAAAACCATTTTGGTATTTGTCATTGACATATGGCGACTGCTAATTGAAAGGAAAACTAAACATGCGAAATAAATCATTTCATTAACCTCCAACTTAAAAAGCATGTTGTCAAAATTACCCAAATATTAGTTAGTTTGTCAAACTTACGAAATTGTAAAAAAATATGGGTTCATATACTCCTTAAAACTTAGTAAAAACTTCATTGCCTGTCTACAAAATTATAGAACAGTCGTGTCAAAGTTTTTGCACTTTTGAAAACAGCACCTTGTTAAGGTAACCTATGAAAGGGTGGTATTTTTTTTTAGTCTCTCACACATTTAAAAATAAATTGTTTCGAGGTAGGTTACTTATTGAGACTTACAAGACAAAAAAACCGGACAAGTGCGAGTCAGGCTCGCACATCGAGGGTTCCGTACAAATCCAGAAAATTTCACATAATTGGGAAATAAGTTGTTTTTTAACAACTTAGTTCTCTATACTATAACCATCGACAAAAAAGTTTTTTTTGCACTTTTCTCGTCATACATCAAAAATTACACATTGTTAAAATAATTAAAAACCTGTTTTAGCATGTTCTAATGAAGTTCTTTTATATGATACCTTACATGATACCATAGACAAACCTTATGGTGATACGATTTACTCACTTTGAATTTTGAACCCGAATTTTGAGGCCCTATTTTTGTGATTTAAATTAAAATATACAGCGTTCAGATTTATTCCTATATGTGTACTCTGAGCCAATGCTTCTCACCAAATTTCATAGTTCTATGTCAACGGGAAGAACCCTGTAGGTTTTGATTTTTGTGAGTGTCGAAATATGCGGTTTCTTACGACATATTATTATTAACTTTTTTAAACGACAACTGAGAAGTTTTTTTTACACAACTGCAAGATACCATAGATATACGTATACAGTACAAATTTCAACTCGAAATCTTTACGCGTTCCCGCGATAAAGAGTCTCGACATACACAGACTGACAGACGGTCAACAAAGTGATCCTATAAGGGTTCCGTTTTTTGCGTTTCAGGTACAGAACCCTAAAAATCAGCCAAATACGAGTCGGACACGTGCACAAAGGGTCGTCCCATATCGTATGGGAGACCTCTTAATTTATTTTAATGTAACTATTTATATGTTAGGCGAATCTACAACTAAATATTCTATGAGTATTTCAAGCGTTTACCTGTTCCTTTATTAATATTGAGCAAAAAACGGTTTTTATAGCGGCAATAAAATGATATACCTAACTATTAGTAAAATTTGAACTGTCTAGCTAACACGGTTCATGAGATAAAGCCTGGTGTCAGACAGACGGACAGACGGACGGACAGCGAAGTCTTAGAAATAGGGTCCCATTTTTACCCTTTAGATACGGAACCCTAAAAAGCACTAAATAGTACTAGTTCATTTTCTTATTGCAGTCACAGTGTAAGCAACACGCAGTAGGTGAAGGTTTCTGTAATCGTTTTACTCCCTGCGAATGTACACGGATATGCTTTCAACACTACACCACAACACTATTCGCTTATTGCATTTGTTTAATGGATTCTCCGCCACTTTTACCTTTTGGTTTTACTATTCGATAATAAGCTTTAAAGAGTAGTTTTAAGTAGCTCTACGAGCTGTGGAGAGGGGACTGGGAGCTCTACTAGATCGAATTAGGAAAGAGTAAATTCGTAGAAGAAATAACGTTACCGACCTAACACGATTGCATATTGAAATGGTAGTGTGTAGGGCACATAACATAAAGAACTGAACTGATCACCGATGGGATCGAGTGTGTGAGTTCTCTAGTGAAGACTACGTACCGTCAAGCGCAGCATAGAACCGGTAGGATGAACTAATCAAGAGCGTAGCATCATGCTGGACGCTAGTCGCTTTCAAGCAGTCATATTGCAGATCGTTAGGAGAGGCATATGGCCAGTAGTGGATTTCCTATGGCTGATGGATAGATAGATGCGTAGACTTTAAAAAATAATTTTGAAATCCGATTTGCGACGCCTGATTTCCATCTATTTGCCCAAATACAAAAGAAGGGTATTGTTTTTAATCATGTTGTTCGTCTTTTTTTTCTGTGCACATTATTTTTAACGTCATTACGTTCTATAAATCGATGATGATCGGCTGTACGCATGGCAAAGTGTCACGTTTCGCCTTAGCCTAGCCACCGAGCGTACAAGCGAGAGCGCGGAACAAGCAAAAGAAAGGCACGATTGGCATCAGATCGGATAAAAAGGCGTTCGACATGTTTTGTTTGATTCTACAATATTTTCTAAAAATTATCACGTAAAATTTTATCGTTCGTAAATCGACATTAAAGACAACATTTTTTTTGAAGCGCTTTGAAGTTTATAGTACCATGTTTATTGATAATGAACATGCTACTGTGAGCTTCAAAGCGCCTTGTTCATTATTCCATAGTCGGCCATATTAGCTGCCCGAGGGCGTCATTACGTTACCTACTTCATGTCTTGACTGAACTACCCTTGAAGCTTACCAAAGTATAAATTGATAGAGAAACTCCAGTTACATCGCATAAAACGCGATCAAATAAAAAAATCAAGACAGAACGTCGTGAACAGACAAGTGAGGCTGGTTTTTTATACATGTAAGTGCGTAGGTGTTGCGCCGCCATAGTTCGACTGACAATCTAAGGCGTAGTTTCCTTGTTCCTCACAAACACGTGAGTAATTGTGTCAGCGAGGCGTAGTTTTGCCGGCCTTACTTGTTTTGTTCACAAAATTCTGTCTTGATTTATTTATTTGGATTAAACGCATGATACGCGACCAAAAACTGAGTATTTAACTACTTTTAAAACTATCTGCACTCACTCTGACGATTCACGTCACCATACACAGGTTATGAACTATTTATTAAGGATTTTGTGAATTCTAGACTAAAAGAGATTCTCAATTATTAGTCTGTATGTTTTTTTATAACATATTTGCTCGTAAAGTGGCTGTAATTACACCTATTTCAATATCGTAATGTATTTATTACGCACTTGTGCGTTATTGTAATGTAAAACGCACATTTTTTTTTAATAAAGTAACATGCACGGTTGTTTAAGGTGCTCCGTCTAAAAATGAACGATACTTGTTAAAATCTTAGCAAAGAGTTTTTATATCAGAAAAGTGGTCAATATTATGGCAACGTAACAATCACTTTTAAAAATTGTTCAAATTTCTATTACTGCTTTAACACGTAATTAAGATTTATTCGTTTAAGAAAGTCAGAGTTTTATTAATTTTCTCGCAAATCCTACTTAATATTATAAACGCGAAAGTTTGTGAGGATGGATGGATGGATGGATGTATGGATGTTTGTTACTCTTTCACGCAAAAACTACTGAACGGAATGAGATGAAACTTTGCAATAATATAGCTTATATATCAGAATAATACATAGGCTATAAATTATAATGATATTGCGTCAAAAATCAAAATATCATGCGGGCGAAGCCGCGGGTAAAAACTAGAATGTTATAAAACGTCGTATGACATACGTGCGCTTTGAAAATTACAGCCTCTGCTTCCTTATAGCAATATCGCCTCGGCTGTAATTTTCAACTAACCGCACTTATATCATAATGTTCTATTATATGTACCTACCTACCTACATGTTTTTATATGTATGTTACACGATAACTTTGCCAATTATATTAATTTAAAGCTATTTCCATGGTGGTTTTTTTTGGTAGATCATAACTTAGTCCCATATTGTATTACACGGTTGAAGTCAATAATTCCATTTTTGGCGAATAATAATATATTTTTTTTTGTTTGAAAATACCTGTTAATTAATTTTACCTATATCTCTCATAATAATATTCTTTCGAGCCAAAGACGTTTTTATATTATAAGTACTGAAATTTATTCATATTTTTACTTAAATCATAGGCATTTTATTCTACGTTCCCTTCTCGCCTACAAGTACATCCAAGACACTTCCACTTAATTCGCGCTCTCTCCTCATTAGCCCACTTATTGCGATAATTATTTCACTTCAAAGGCGAGTGCAAATCATGAGAGATTTCGCTCATTTCGCTCATTCTGCTCATTTTGCTCAGATCGCTCCAGTAGTAATTGAAGTCGGGCGGAGTTATAATGGGGGTAATTGGACAAATTGTCTGATGGCACGGTGCCCGGGATGCGAGGACCTGTGCTTTTTAGGCTAGATGAAGTGGCTCTTTTTTGTGCAATTGAGTGGTAAAAAGAGTAATTCGCTCGCCTTGCGTTAGACGATTTGCATGTGTAATGTCCCATATAAGTCAGCTCTCAATAGATAATTTTATTATTCTAATTCAAATCCTAGGAATGCATAGCACAGTGCTAGTTCATGTATATATTTTTTAATAATATTTTGTATGTTAGACCTCAATTATTAATAGTCCACTGCAGGACGTAGGTTGATTGGGCCATATCCACCACGCTGGCCCAGTGCGGGTTGGTGGATTCACATACGCCTTCGAATTTCTTCTACGGACGCATGCAGATTGCCTCACGATGTTTGCCTTCACCGAAAAGCCCGTGGTGTGAAATTCCGTACATAAATTCCAAGGAATTCATTGGTACGGGACCGGGATTTGAACCCACGACCTCACGATTGTAAGGCGGGTGTCATTACCACTAGACCACCACTGCTTTTCCAATATTTTGTATGTTAAACCTCAATTATGACATTGTAATATTTTTAAGCTAAATGGCTCTACCAATGTGTTTTTTTAAGCTTTTGCAAAATGAGCACTTAATTGTTCTTATTTTACAAAAAAAAAGTTTAAATAATTTACAAGTGTTATATGGGTATGTTGTCTAATAGAAAGTATGTAGGTACCTATTAGAATTTTTAATTGATTTGGTTGTCTTGATATTATGTTGTTTGAACTGATAAGTTCTAGTTGCCTAACAATCTAAGCACTAAAACTCTTTTGATGCAGGTTTTTTTCTGTTCGACCACCGAGAAAGTTCTTAAACAAAAATTTAAATGACATACATTTTTTTATCCCCCAAACCCTACTAAAGGCTTGTGTCCTGCAGTACAGTTTCTGCAAAAAGAGAAGCACTGTAGGTGAGGTTGCAAGCACGTTGTGATTTTTTGACCGACGAAACGCCTCCGTTTCGTCGGTCAAAAATAATATACCCTAATATCTCCTCAGATATTAGGGTATATATATTTTTTACTTATTTATTTTATGTATAACCACGCATAGCTTTTTATGTATATAGTAGTCCGATTTCGATAGTTCTTTTTTTATTGGAAAGCGTTTACTTCGAAACTGGTCCCATTTAAATTTTATCGAAATCGGCTGAGCTATTTTTGATAAATCAACAGTAATGTGGAAAATGCTACTTCGATCCGTGCGAAATATTCGCGAATTCGGTACACGATTGAAGCCGGTCATGCTATTTCTTGCATAAAAGAATTATACTAAAGAACATGTCCACAAAATGTATTCAGGCTGGTATAATAATAATCAAAAATTCTAACCACAACACTCGTTACATTTCGAAAAAGTTCATATTTTTCTGAGTCTATTACAACAGTTGAAAACAAAAAAGACCCCTCCGATTTTTTTAAAATTAATTTTGAATTTATTAGAAAAAGTAAATATATTTCGCTCAAATGGTAGTTTATCTCTAGCAGCCCTGATTAAGTAACCTCCAAATTTTTAAATAAAAGCATTTTTACCAATTAGGCACACGTTTTAAGTGATTTTGGTCACATTGTACCTACTAACTGGTCACACTGGTAGGTTATAATTTTTAATTTTAGCAAATTAAGAGATGAATTTGGAAGAATTAGCTGCGAATGCAAGTAAAATAACGATATAAGCACTTTATTATTGCTAAACTAGAAAAAAATAATAAGCTGTACAGTTATTTTTCATGCAATTTATTTATCGAATTTAAAAAAAATTGGATGTGTGAAAAAATCTAAATTAAATATTTTTGGGAAGCCCATGTAGCAAGCTTTCAAATGATGTATATATCGTCTTGGTTCGATTTTTCTCTGAATAATATACCACTTGTGGACGTCACCTTTTTTACGTTGACAAAACTTGCTGCTACAACTAAAAGTGTTTGATACGAGTACTTGGTCTACGTACTTGTACTGTACTGTACCAGCCTTTTTAATAGTCCACTGCAGGACGTAGGCCTACCCACGAAGGGTGTTTGGGCCATATCCACCACGCTGGCCCAGTGCGGGTTGGTGGATTCACATACACCATCGAATTTCTTCTACTGACATATGCAGGTTGCCTCACGATGTTTTCCTTCACCGAAAAGCCAGCGGTGTTAAATTCCGTACATAAATTCCAAAGAACTCATTGGTACGGGACCGGGATTTGAACCCACGACCTAACGATTGTAAGGCGGGTGTCACTACCACTAGACCACCACGGCTTATTCTAAGTCTACGTACTTGGTAGACACCAATTCGGTTTTCTCAATCAGTCTCAAATCGTCTACCAAGTATAGTCGGTACCTTGGCTGCTGATTATAATCTTATTGTTCACCCACGACGGTTCTCTTTATGCTCACACTATATTCAATGATAATAATAATAATATATCGTTTATTACCAAAAATAACAATTACATAATTCATCTACATTAATTTTCAAAACGCATGCATAAAATACAGTAAAATAATTAATTTGACTTAAACGACATAAGGTATACATATTATTTTCATGCATAACTATGGGATATAATAAGATAATGTCTGTGGGCCCCAAACTAGGCTTAGCCTGTATCTTGGGCGCCCGAGAGATACCAAGAAAAATATCCAATGGCGCTGAGGTGTAGGGTACCTACGTAATCTTATAAAATTTTGTTTACAAACATATCTTTTTCTGTGGGCACTAGTTGCCGCAATAAAAGCAGGTAAGCTGAACAATCAAATCAGTAAGTAGGTAGTTTACGGGACGTTCATAGAGGATTCACAATGCAAGACAGAGCCAGAATTTTAAATTTTTACATTATCACTGTTAGTTGCTAGTTATTATTTTCAGTTAAGATTTCGAATAATAACAGTGGTAAGATATTAACAATAAAAACAAAATAAATTGACTTTGACTGAAAACATATTTTGAATAATACAATAATATACATACCTACCTACACTGGTTATGATATCCTACATTTTAATTAAAATTAAACGTTAGTGAATGGATTATTTCCTTTTATAATACTGATACTATTCAATAACGATGGTGATTTAACTATCTGTGATCAGTTTACCAGTAAACCGTAGGGCCGTGCTGAAAGGAGGCCATGTTAGCAATTAATCCACACCCTTCCGTGTACCCTACGCGCTGAGTCACAAGGTGATAATCACCTGTTTTCCACCCGGTCATTATCATTCATCTTCCAGACTTAGATTGATGTTTTTATCAAAATATTTACCAGGTTTTTCATCTTTGCGTTGAAATTTTGTAATCTTATCTCACAGGGTTCAGCCGCTGGTTTCGTTTTAGTTAGATTTTGTGAATGGTGGTAAAATGTCACATATTTGTGAGAAGCCAGAGAGATTTCCAGTTTTCAACCGACTTACAAAAAAGAGGAGGTTCTATGCTCGTCTGTATGTTTTTTGTGTATGTTTATCGATATTGTCGCTATTTGTGTACCGATATGGATGGATTTTTTAATAGATCATAATTACTTCAGAAAAAGTCTCAGAGAGCGAAATGGGCTAGTCGTTTTTGAAAAATCAACAATAACGTGAAAATTACCAAGTAATAATTATTGAATTTTAATTGTTAATTCTTGATTATTGACATTTTTTTTTATTATTTTGACAATTGCTTATTTATGACTATCTCTAACCGAAATTTTCATTTAAATTGACATATTTTTTCTGACCTAAATAAGCAAATCTCATTTTAGTTTATTTGAGTGGTGTAAACCGGCCAACCAACCCAGCTGGTAGGAGTGGTTGGGTTTCCATAACTCTCATATGGCAACATTGTGTTGTAATTTTTCAATGAGGTTATAATTTTATTGTTATTGTTCATTTGTTTTGTGTATCTTCTTGGATTAATGATCATCAATCATTTAATCTAAGGTTATATTATTGTTTTTCACGCTATTTGTAAATGATTTCAAAATTGTACATTCATGACGTTTCAAAAGTGTATCTTAGGTACCTACTTACTTAATTGAAATAAATAAATACAGTTGAACTTGAACTTGAACTAAGTATACGATACTTACATCGATCCGTGCGAACTATTCGAATTCTGTACTTATACGGTTGAAGGCAGTGGCAAGAATAATTGGTTTTCTGTCAGTAGTACCTACCATTGATTAGTTCCAAAGATGGTACTACTCACTTCTAATTTAACTATTTTGCTTTCTTCTGTCTTAATGTTTATTCTACTGTACAGGTCAAATTTTAACTTAATTTGGTACACAGGTTTTATAATTATATTTTTTGTAGCAAGCGATTTATGATAGGAGGGACATTTCTCTCATCAAGAGGAGAAACTTCCTGTACAGCTATTAACCAGCCAATTTCAATAATATTTCGCATAGCGCGGAGGACTGATAACCAATAGGAGGAATATACGAAACCGCTGCTTTCATACACTACATTTCGTTCAGCCGTCCGGTTATAATGCTTAGGTATGTATGTATACAACTGCGGCTTCGTATTTTTTTCTGTGTTGCGACAGCGGGACCGCATAGTGCGTACGTGGCCGTAGTCTTCTCATAATCATAATAAAAAAAATGAAAAAAATATTAATACTATTATATTTTTATTTAATCTTTCGTTGAATTTATTGTATTAGCGTCTTCTTTTAAATTCTTCTTTATTATTTCTAAAGATTTAAACGTGAATACTTTCGGTTTTGGTTTTTCTTCCTCTACCTTGTATTTAAGGTGCTCATCTTCATTTTCTTTTGATTCCGTCGTTTCCATTGGAACGTGAGTTTGAGTTCTGAAAACAGTGACAATAAACACGTAGTGATTAATTCCTCTATGCAATAAACTTAAGTAATGTAAATTTTATTATTATAATAATAAACACCTACCTACTTAATTTTATCTAAATCTTAGGCATCAATTTTATATCATAAGATTCTTACCTGCCGCTTGACTTGTCAATTAATTTTCCTAATTCTCTCATATTCATTCGATCTAAAGTCGAATTCATAATATTATCTTGAAATTCATTCATATTATTTCTACTTTATGTCATAGTTCTCTAAACTTAGGTTTTAATTCCAAATATAGAATTTTTGTTCTGGTAAGTTTTTCTATGATAAAGAGTAAATTATGTTCAAGAATCTCAATAAATAACAAACTTAAATGTTTGTGCGTTTTAACACCGCATAATGCCATCTAGTTCAAACTTAAATACTATTTTCTACTACGCGAGAAAATAAAATCAGCCTTGATAGCTTCTTTGCAATAGTTCAGAATGTGGCCGATAACAGCGCTGTCATAGAATAAAAATGATAAGTAAGTAAGTAAGTTCGTATAGGCCGGGTGGCTAGCCCTGGTGTCAGAGTTTTTAGGCCGCCTGAAGGCCTAAAATGAAAATGATTATAATTATCAACAGAATAATATTTTTTCTTTGACGCTGACGCACCACGCAACGCTATTCTATTTTTTTTTAATTGCTTTTAATTACTCATCTAGTCATTATAGTCGAATAAATACACTAAAAGGAACCTAAACATAACCAATAAAATTATCAATGCTCTAAAATTACCAACGCCATCTGTGGTGTTTTCTTAAAACTTTCACGTTGACTCATGAAACGGTGAGCTAAGTAAGACTGTAAGTGGTTCAGAAAGTTTTTGTAGATGTCGCTACTAGTGACATCTTTCCTCACATTTCTATACATTTTTAACCGACGAGAAAACGGAAGAGATTTTTTTTTATGTATGACGTCTATACGTTTTCTGTTTGGTAGAGCTTAGGTAGTTCAGATGTGGTCCCATTTAGATTTCATTGAAATCGATAGTGGTTTTAAAAAAGGTTAGTAAGTAAATAATATTAAGTATTGTATATCGATTCAAGCAAACTATTTGAATTTTGTACGATTCAACTCGGTTGAGCTATTTTCTGAATAGAATTATGTATCTATTATAGTAGAGGTACTTATAAACTTTAAAACAAAAGCACCTAATCAAAATATGTTTTTATAGCATAGGTAGGTACCTAACGCATACAGCATTTAATATCAAGATGCTTATGCTCTAAGTCTTTCTGAGATCGAATCAGATACCTATAAGGAGATCCGTACATAATATTGGTCCTTCAGGTACCTACGCTTAGGAAGGTACGTACCCATTAACGGATTTCCCCATTTCCGATACCTTGCTCAGCAGATTAGCGATGTTGATTTTCCTTCGTTATTTACTTACCTACTACCCAAACTAGTTTGACTGTGGTTTGATCCGAATATGTAGGTAAAACCAGGGAATGGAACAAACTTACGGGTCTCCTGTTTTCTGAGAGATATACAGGGCTATTTCTAATCAATTAGTATCCTTCTAGGGGCTTATTCTGTACATCAAAACTAACAACTTTAGTTCTACGACTTTCGCCAAAACTAAAAAAAATTTCAGCTGTTCCATACATTTTGTTGCGGGTGAACTATATTTTTCTATGGAACAACAAAAATTTTGTTGACTTTTGACAAAAGTCGTAGAACAAAAGTTGTTACTTTTGATGCACAGAATAAGCCCCTAAAAGGATGCTAATTGATTAGAAATAACCCTGTAAATATTCTAAAGCTTTCAATGTCGGAGTGAATAGGTAAATTCTAAATCTACGTGCTTCATCTTCGACCACAACGTCGCTTACCATCAGGCGTATGGTTGCCAAGCGTGGACTTATTGACGATAAAAAAAAAACGGGTTGTACTGGCAGAAGTGAAAATATTTAAAAGAAGGAGAGGGGGATTACCCCGCGCCGGCGGTCTATTCTCTCTCACTCTTTCTTACGAATTTTCGATCTTTTATGTGTCATGACGCGAGTTTAACATTTTTTACCCATTCCATAAAGTGCACAACGACGCTAAAGAAGTTTTCACTACAAAAATAACAATTTAAAGCGTCACTTAGTGACAGGCAGCACATTATCTTGCAAAAGTGATGGTCGATGCGACAGTCATTCCTCCATCCATCAGACCGCACATAAGACGTTTACTGCTGGACAAAGGCCTCCCATATGAATTTACTATAAGGCCTGTTGGAACTGCATCCAGCGCGGTCTTGCGGTACCATCGCTTCTAATTGGTTTTATATGAAATACGAACTGATATAATATTTTCAAAGAGACTTTTAGAGATCTAAAAGTACAACTAACTACCATTAAGTATAAACAACTTTGGTTATTTATAGTACATGGCTACAGGGTCTCTGCTTACCCTGCTTACTTTGTACTAGGCCAAAAGAGGGTTATTAAGACCATCGATATGAACAACTTTTACACTGAGGCCAACACTAAATTAGAGAAAATCAGCTGTTTCATACAAAATTGCTACTCGGAATCGACAAAATGTTTGAAACAGGGTGATTTTTTTTCTCGAACTCTGGCTTTGTTCTATAGTAAAAGTTGTCCACAATGATGGTCTGTATCACCTCTTTTCGGTTCAGTACACCAGTTATGGATAACCCAGTCTATAAAACCTAGAGTTTTACGGCCGATACTGTTAGACTTCTTTAATGAAGAGTTGTAGAACGTACTATTTACAGCTATCTACATAATTAAAAATAAACTTATACAAATATCACTGAAACTAATATATATACAAAACTAAATTTATAACATATAAAACTTAATCTAAAAGCCCCTTTGTAGAAGGAAACGTGGCCAGAATGCTAGCAGCATTGCCTCGCTGAATGGCAATGCTGAGCTTTTGACCAAAGTAGACGCCAGCATTCTGGTCACGCGTCACTTCTACTAACCGCCTGGCCAAGTCTTTATAGAGTGATAGGGCGTCCGGCCCCCATGGACCTAAAGTCTCAACCCCAAACGGCACAAAGAGGTATATATATCTGTCCAACGACTCATATTTGTGCCGTTTGAGGTTTTCGGCTTTAACTGCGGCAGCGCCAGCCCCAATTGTTGTGACAGGAAGGTGAGACGACGCCAGTGTGTCGACACAAGTTGCGTCCCACACTAAAGGTCGTCCCATCTTCCATGGCACCAATGTCATTCCGTCGGGCCTCTTACCGTCGTCTCGCAACAGTCCGTTGGGCTCTAAGACCGACGGGACGCCGGCACTGACGAATGCCCGACGGATGACGTCATTCAGACTGGCGTGTCGCGAAAGGCGTCCTGCACTTTTGACACATGACAATGCATGGTGGCCAAAACGGTCGACTTGATCACCGCATTGGCATGTTGAGATGCAGATGGATTTATTCTTGGGCAATCACGAAGTACAAGATAATGGAGCTCAGTGTTGATAATTATTATTCGCAAAAAACGGCATGACCGACTTCAACCGTGTCCAGGATTCGCGAATGGTACGCACGGATCGATGTAGCAATTTCACATTATTGTTGATTTATCAAAAATGGCTCAGCCGATTTCGACAAAATTTAAATGGGAAGAAAGAAAGAAAATGAAGAAATGGGAAAAAGAAAAGAAATAAATGGGACCAATTTCAAAGTATACTCTTTCCAATAAAGAAAGAATTATTGAAATCGGACTACTACTTAAAAAAAGATATGCGTGGTTATATATAAAAAAAATGTACGCGTCCAATTGAGTATCTCCTTCGGTTCATCGGTCAAAAAACAAAGACGTGTGAACAAGTCAAGAGTCTTGAATAAAAAGACGTCGAGAAAAAACTATTTTGACCACATTTTGACAGTCATCGACTATACAAACAAATAAACAAACAATAACACTTTATTAGACAACCACATTACATAAAAAACGAATTACAGGGACAAAACAGTACAATTTATAGGTTTCTAACTGGCGGCCTTATCACTTTAAGCGATTTCTTCCAGGCACATAAACATAAACAAAGCACATACCTAGGTGTTTTGTATTTACACAGATAACATAATTTAGCAACATCTATCGATTTGTGACTTATCGATTTCAAAATCTATCGTTTTCCAACTGATACGATAATGATCCGTCACAAAAATCTCCGAAAAATAACAAGCGGCAGAAGCATTATTATCCAATTACAAAAACAATTTGGCGCCAAACCTGTTATTAAGTCATCGTCATACATTTGCACATATTACTGGGCTGTCCATACTTTCACTGATTGATCGAGGATGCTGTAACGATAATTATGGATGTGGTATCTCAGCTCTTCTAGTAAATTTTTAACCGACTTCAAAAAAGAAAGGAAATTTCTTCTACTAATTATGTGGACATTTTGTCGATCCTTTTTTTGGAATAGCGAAGTTTTTTTTTACAAAGTCAACGTCTAGATTTGATTTATTTTGGTTCAGTAGTTTCGAAGCCAACTCAAAATTAAGTAAAACAGAATAGCTTGTGTTGGTTAGCTGATTTTAGTTCTATTCCAAATAAACCTTTCATTTTTCTGAATAAAATGTCACGTTCCGCTTGAGCTGAGCGTGCAAGATAGAGCGCGGAATAAGCGATAAAGATCGCCTAAGCGTTCCGTTTGGTTCAGTTGTTTATTCAGCAATGTTTTTCTATGACATTATCACATAATATTATCAGGTACTCTTCTTGAAAGCCCCCATTCGGCCCGCATTGTTTGGAGCGGGCCGAATGGGGACCTTCAAAAAGAGTCTTGGGCGATTCGCCCCGCGGCAGGCCAAACAGCTTGCGGGGCGAAACGCCGCAATACTCATATTATCGTCCATAAACTGACTTTTCAGACAACTTGTTTTTTTTTGAGACGTTTTATTTTCTCAACACATTATGTCATATCCAAAAACAGCATCCTTCTTACATCCGCCCTAGCAACTCATGTTTCTCCGGCTAGTAAACTAGTCGATTCAAGAATTTATATGCAAATCCCGGTCTATTATCATTTTATACTATTCACATTTATTTCAATCACTTTCCCCATATTGTTACATGCATTCCGCGCGTCCATTATTCTAATTCTTAGAGAAGTGAAACTTGTAAGCTTTTACGAGATTGAGGTGTGTGTATTATTTGAATTATTGTAGGCAGATAGAGTCTAGGTCCTAAGGCGACTATGTGTTACTATTTTTAACTGACATTCAAAAATGAGAAGGTTCTATGTTCATGTTTATGTACCTATATATTCTTTTTTGTTCTTCATGTATATTCATCGATATTTTCGCTAATTTTGAACCAATTAAAAACTTTTTTTTGTATCAACAGCGTATACTCCCAAGGTCCAATTTAAATTTTACAAAAATCGGTTGAGTTCTTTTTCTAAAATCAAAAATTATGAAAAAATACCTACATCGATTCCACTGAACGATTCAAATTTTGTACACAATTGAAGTCGGTTGTAAAATTAAATTATTGAGTCTTTTATTTTCACCCAAGAATAATGGTGACAGGCTTGCTGGATGGTTTCCATTCGTCGGCCATAAGACGTCAACTGCTATACATAGGCCTCCTCTATTGATCTCTATAAGACCGGTTGGTAGCGGCTTGCATGCAGCGTGATCCTCAGATCTACGTCCTACGCTGCTCTTGCGGGTACGTGGTCTCTACTCGAGAACTTTTCGTGCCGACCGGTCATCAGTCCTCCGTGCTATGTGCCATACCCACTGCCATTTCAACATGCCATTCCATTAACTTCATAATAAAGCTATGTTATAATTATCGTGTCGATTAACTATTACAATCACGTAGTATAGTAATTACTTACTGCTTTCGCACATTAGTTATTCAAAATACTCTACCGGAAGAGGTTAAAGTTCAATAGAGGAAATTGATGCAAACTGTTCTTCCTCACACTGCTTTCTTTCACCGAGGGTTAATTAGTTAATATTTTTAAAGTATTCTTGTTTATATTAATACTATTATTAATTGTGTTTGGTACCTCCCATTTGTACCTACTCAGGTTTGTAATATCTTTTCGTTCAGTGGTTTCCTGGTAGAGATCGCTGTCAGCGATAAGACCGCCATTTTTGGCACTAATTCAAGATGTAGGTATACTTTGTACCTGTTGTTATAATGATTTATATGTGTGCACACAATAAAGAGTTCTGTCTGTCTGTTAAATGCCTTTGCACATTAGGAGGTGATTATAATGTTGCTAATTCTAACCGACTACAAAAAGAAGGTTCTTAATTTAATTGATTTTTTTTTCTGTAAGACTATAAGTTCGTATAGACCAAGTGGAACAGCCGTGCAAGCCCTGAATTCAGAATTTTCAAGCGTCCTGAAGGCCCCTGACTTGGCTAAATGGTCAGAACAACCAGAACCTGGTAAAAGTTAGCGTTTCAAAATATAAGCGTCCAGTGCATAAAGTGCTTAGTACCTACGCTGGAGCGTCTTTCCATTCTATACAACGCCAGAACGCAGCCATAGGAAACTGCTCACGTATATATTGTAATGTTGTTTTAAAATCTGTTTTACAAACCATACAAGAATTTTGCGTACTGATCGTGTCTAGTTTGTAACGTTGATGCTCGCGTCGCGTCTTTCCATTCTATACAACGCCAGAACGCAGCCATAGGAAACTGCTCGCGTATATATTGTAATGTTGTTTTAAAATCTGTTTTACAAACCATACAAGAATTTTGCGTACTGATCGTGTCTAGTTTGTAACGTTGATGCTCGCGTCGCGTCTTTCCATTCTATACAACGCCAGAAGGCAGCCATAGGAAACTGCTCGCGTATATATTGTAATGTTGTTTTAAAATCTGTTTACAAACCATACAAGAATTTTGCGTACTGATCGTGTCTAGTTTGTAACGTTGATGCTCGCGTCGCGTCTTTCCATTCTATACAACGCCAGAACGCAGCCATAGGAAACTGCTCGCGTATATATTGTAATGTTGTTTTAAAATCTGTTTTACAAACCATACAAGAATTTTGCGTACTGATCGTGTCTAGTTTGTAACGTTGATGCTCGCGTCGCGTCTTTCCATTCTATACAACGCCAGAAGGCAGCCATAGGAAACTGCTCGCGTATATATTGTAATGTTGTTTTAAAATCTGTTTACAAACCATACAAGAATTTTGCGTACTGATCGTGTCTAGTTTGTAACGTTGATGCTCGCGTCGCGTCTTTCCATTCTATACAACGCCAGAACGCAGCCATAGGAAACTGCTCGCGTATATATTGTAATGTTGTTTTAAAATCTGTTTTACAAACCATACAAGAATTTTGCGTACTGATCGTGTATAGTTTGTAACGTTGATACTCGCGTCGCGTCTTTCCATTCTATACAACGCCAGAACGCAGCCATAGGAAACTGCTCGCGTACGGGTATACCTAATAATTATATTGTAATGTTGTTTTAAAATCTGTTATTAGAATGCATACAAGAATTTTCCGTACTGATCGTGTATACCTAGTTTGTATCGTGGATGCTCGCGTCTTTGTTCCTGACTATACTTATTTAATTTATAACAATAAGTTACATGTAAAATAAAACCTAATATCTTTATTTGCAGGTAAATCTAATAACTAATAAAATTGATTTTATAAAATAAAAATTGATTCAATGATATAATAATGAACTTACACTTGACAAGAGTGTAAAAAGTCAAAGTATTTTTTTTTTGATTCAGTAAAAAATGGAATTATTTTTATTTATAGGATAAAATAGCTAGGGTTAAATTTTTAAAAAGTACTTTTTAACGTGCATTATTAATATTATGTCAGACGTTAAATGCTAAGGGTTGAATATGAAATTTGGTAATTATGAATTACCTACCATAAAATAGAAAGAGAGGTCAATAAATCAAAATGGCGAGCATGCAACTGCTCACGTACAAATTGTAATGTAGAGTTTAGCGCGCTTATTCCGAAACATACACGATTAGTCCGTATGCGTACTGGCGCTATACATTATGGAACAACAATACTTCTACGTTACTACACGTATATGCGATTATTTGCGTACTGCTCTTATAAGGTTTGGAAGAACTTAGTAAAAAACTTATTTCCAATCTATACGTGATTAGTTTAATACCCTTGCGTTCTGGCCTTGTTTAGAATGGACAGACGCTACGCCGGATACCAGAAATCCCCTGTATCGATATACCTATGTATATGATTACAATAGTAATGAGTAGTTACCTACAGACGAAGGATGTTGCCGCCGGGGAAGGAACTGTGGAAACGTATGACGTATCCGTTGAAGCATGCTCGGTTCCTATAGAGAAATAATTTATTTGCTTCTGTTCTCATCATCATCATGCCAGCCAGTAGTCTGTCAGACTGTAGTGTATACGCTTTTCCAAAAGATTTACAATAGGATCAGATGTTGCGTCACCATTTTTGATCACCAATATGGAAAAAACAAGAGGCCAAAAGTATGAAGTATGAAATTTGACACAATTTCACGCCCTCACACTGATACTATCTAGGTGCAAATGCTCTATTTATCATTAAGCCTATATCAACCCATTACTGTACTGTACTGTACCAGCCTTACAATAGTCCACAGCAGGATGTAGGCCTATCCACGAATGGTGATTCGGCCATATCCACCACGCTGGCCCAGTGCGGTTTGGTGGATTAACATACGCCATCAAATTTCTTCTACGGACGTATGTAGGTTGCCTTACGATATTTTTCTTCACCAAAAAGCCAGTGGTGTGAAGTTATGTACATAAATTTTAAAGGACTCATTGGTACGGGACCGGGATTCGAACCCATGATCTCAACATTACAAGGCCGGTGTAATTACCACTAAACTATCACGGCTTATATTTCTAGATTTAGTCGTTACGGCCTCCTCTTTTCTACCAATACTATGTTTCGAGCCAAACGCATACACATATGACCCGAAATTAATCTGGAGCCCAAGGTTTGAAACTTTCCTAGTAATGTTTAACGTTCGTTTGCAAAGTATAGCTTGTTGTCTCCTGTTCACACAAGCGTAGATTTTCAATGCTGGTTCTTGCTCTTATTCAATCTCATGATTATTTGCTAATTCGTTCTAATAATTCAATTAAGCATACTTACATAATAATTCAATCATACCTACGATCTAATCTATCAGGTGACCCTTTTTACGCACAACCACTTAGAACTATATGAGCGGGAAGGTATCTACTCTAGGTTAAATTTAAGAAGCAATGCTAGGAAATACCAATTAATGGTGACTCCTTCGCACAGGCTGGCAAAATCTGAGACGTCTGTATACATTGGTGGGGCCGAACTTCTACGGGTATTCGGTTGTATATTGCAATACAACCGAATACCCGTAGAAGTTCGGGATGCACCTTCCGCTGCGTCGTTTAAGAATAAATAGAAATGTTGGCTACACGAACAGCTATTTTATGACATAAAATTAAATAACTTTTTAAATATACCTGCATTGTAGGTATTAAGATTTAAGACTAATTTGGTAATTATCAAGTATTTCTTTTTATTTTATTTTTATTCCTGCTGTAATTGTACAGTGCTGTAATGAAATGTTTTGTAACGTAAATTCTGGCCATGTCTTACTGCTACAATATACATATTATAGATATTTCGAATAAAAAGTTCAAATCTAATCTAGATAATCTTTCAGCAAAAAACCTTTAGCTCCGAAGGTCGTCTCTATAAATCCACTTTCACATAATGACAGTTACCAAACATCCTCTTAAATATTATTTACCAATCGCAACCGCAGTTGCACTGCTATTATCTATCTATACTTACTTACTACTGGGTTATTATTTTGCGTCTTTTGGATGATAATTTTATTTCAAGGTATCGGCATGTCCCGGCTTATTTATTTATTTAATAAATATTCAAACATTTACAATACTTCATACCAAAACATTGGGTTGATCATTGGGTTGATAGTTGTAGATATTACTTAACAAAGCTTTGAGTGTTTTAAATCAGGTTTCTTAATTATTTTATTACAACAAACTAAGACACCGAAACAACAATCTGATTACTAGTGATACGACTCGGCAGATGCAAACTGTTTTCAAACATTTTTATTGAATATATTTGGGGAAATTTTGTCTAGCATTGGTTTTACCGGAAACAACACTTTGCAAAAGAGAGAAAGAACTCTAATTCTAACTACTAGCATATATTAGTCCGTCCTTGATCAAAGATATAGCACGCAGACTTGGTAGATAGGTACCTAATTCACTCAGACGTCACTATTCACTGTCCTGAAACCAGAAAGCCGACAGTATGCTTCATTCTCTGCCCGAACAGTTCAGTAACTTTGTTGAGTACCTTAGCTTGAATGATATCAAATTGTAAGCCCAATTAGTCACCTACTGATCAACAATAACCAGCTTAGATAAGTTCAAACGTCTTTAAAACTTTTACATCCGGCAAATATAAACTCACACTGAAACAGAGATATTTGTTTTACTACAAGAGAATGAGATAGTACCTATCACCTGGTTCCTTTGTATAACCTCAACTCTGCCCTAATTATTAAGCATTGTGCACATGATTCGTCACGACGTAACATAAGTTACGCCACCTGTCGGCCTAATCAGCTAGCAAATTAGGAATCGATGGAGCTCGAGGTGCCGCGTCAAATTCCTCATTTGTTGACATGGCCTTTGTAAAGGGGAGTTCTCACTTGACTAACGATTTTTTTCTTAAATTTGTTTATAAAGCAGTAGCAAACCAACATAGCTACTTACTAAGCAGCTGAAACTAGGAAATATGACTGTAGGCCGTCTGATTTTTGCCGCGGTTTTCCTCAAACTGGCCAGAGGGGAAGGAGGTCGAAAAATGTAGGTTTGTCGTTCAAGTTGGCTAAGCACATAGCACGTAAAGCTGATGGCTTATGGGGTTCTAAAATTCTCGAATAGAGACTACGCACCGGAAAACGTAAAAAGTAAAAGAAAAAGTACAACGTGGGTGTCTTCAAATCTCGAGTAAATAGGAATCTTCTAGGTAAGCGTGCTACACCCTAGACCCGTCTGCTTAACATCAAGCAGTGTGTAGTGAAACGCGAACCTATTCGAAATGAAAAAAATAAAAACGCTGTCGGCCATCTTTGACAGGGTGGAAAAAATACAAACTGCGACCACGACTAGAAAGACTGCAGAAATGTAAACATCTTCCAACCGATTTTATTGGAAAGCAATTAGAGCGCCTTGTATAGGTAACTAAGTTAGATGGTAGACAAGTGTACAAGTCTAAATCGCCACCATCTCATTTACCATCTAAGCTAATGGAGCAGTTATGTCAGCGGTCCAGAACCACGCTCCGTTACTTTAAGGAGCTGGGCTGGCTCGGGTAGACGCGATGGTAGACCCCATGCTGGACGTCAGTGCAGGACTTATCGCCCCTACTTATCAAATTAGAATTAGAAGTGTACAAGCTCTCTAAGTCTCCTCGGTGCGGACTCCTATAGAAAGCTTCACTAATTGTTACGCAAATCAGAATACTGATGATTTGCCTTAGATTAGTACGCTTTGTCCGTACTTCCGTGGTAGGTACTTCTGTTAGTTCTGCTGACGTAATATTAATTTTAAAGATATGGTCATACTCTAAATAAGTCGGGGTATGAAACACAAAGATTTTTAAAATTCTATCGACTTATTATGATGTTTATTTTAAGTGCTTTCCACACTAGATTTTTATCTCAAAGAGTTATCTTTGTGATAAGCATCTCAAAAATATGAAGCGAACGCAGGATTCGAACCATGCCCCTTCGGATCACTAGCCCGACGCTCTAACTACTGAGCTAGCTCGCCTCCTACGCAACCTTCTGAGTGCTTACATTTCCAACTTATAGCGTTGGTGGCGCCACCTGTGATACCCGTATTAGACAGGTTATCACTCAACTAGAAGTTATTAGAACTTCTAAGATTGACGAGAGATGACACACTGCTTAATCACTGTTATGATGTTTATTTTAAGTGCTTTCCACACTAGATTTTTATCTCAAAGAGTTATCTTTGTGATAAGCATCTCAAAAATATGAAGCGAACGCAGGATTCGAAGTTCTAATAACTTCTAGTTGAGTGATAACCTGTCTAATACGGGTATCAAAGGTGGCGCCACCAACGCTATAAGTTGGAAATGGAAGCACTCAGAAATTTGAAGGTTGCGTAGGAGGCGAGCTAGCTCAGTAGTTAGAGCGTCGGGCTAGTGATCCGAAGGGGCATGGTTCGAATCCTGCGTTCGCTTCATATTTTTGAGATGCTTATCACAAAGATAACTCTATCGACTTATGTTATGTCGAAAACAAAATCGCGTAAACCTATGCCTCTTTCTGTATGTAATTTTGATCCCATTCCTAAACATTTCACTTACACATATACCTACTTAATAAACACGTAACTATTAGGTACATTTTCTTGTGCTTACTCATGTCAGCCTTTATCAAAGTATTGACTTGAGGTATACATTTGTCTTTAGGACAGTATAGCGATTCATGCATTCGGAAACCGTAGTGTGGCCTGGACGGCGTAGTATTAGTACTAACGGTCGCATTCACACGATTCAAATCCCGGTCCAATTCCATAAGTCCAATCCAAAGAGTTCATTTGACCAAATTTACCAAATTTTCACTGACCGCAGGATCGCGCTGGATGCGAGCCGCTTCCAACCGGTCTTATTGAAGGAGGCCTATGTCCAGCAGAAGACATGTGGCTGATGGATGGATGGATTGTATTGCCCAGATCTGGTAGATATAGAAAGCCAAATTGTCCTTTGTGAGTAGATACCTTTGCATATTTTAAATACATACTTATATAGGTAGAAACATCCAGACACTGAGCAAACACCTATGTTCATCACAAAAATGCTTGCCCTGGGTGGGAATGCAACCCACGCTTCCTCGGACAGTAGATAGGGTCACTAGCCACTGGGCCAACGAGTCAAGTTAAATTTTATCCTAAAACCAGCAACAAATGATAATGATGACAAGCTAGTAATGATTATAGTGCTATAATACAAAATCTAGGATTTCGCATTGAATCACAAGGAAGCTAATATACCTAATGGTACCAATTTCACGGTCCCTGCGTCGCCAGTAATGTGGTGTTACAACATATTCTTATTTGCTTGCGTTTTGTTGTCTCAATGTGGAAATATAGAGAGGTGTTTCGGTATGACAGGTATTTGTAGAGTGTGATAGATAAATATTTTTGTTTGATGTTAATCTACGTTTAAAAGTTTAATATTATCGTCTCTCTTTCTCAAACATATAAAACAGGCCAATTGAGGGCTCAGTTGTGGGAAACGCCCGCCAGCAAAAAGCCTTCGTCTCAAAAGCTCACTGCTTTAAAAATTCCAGTTCCGTTTGTTTGTTATAGGTTTAGCAAGTATGTGTAAGAATCTGTCTGTATCTTTCTTGCCTCCTAATAAAAAAATCAATGTGTTGCGATTTTTTTTTACACGAATAACAATCACGTCCATGAAGCAGGAATAATAATAATGGTAAGCGGATTGCGTCTAGATCGAGCTTGCAGTTCTAATTCAATTTTATGTTTATTTTGTAGCAGTGGGTTTAAAACTATGTTACACTTGTTAACTTAAAAATATTTGCAAAGGTTGTAACAACTCTATAAATATCAGTCAGAAGTGCACTCGCATTGTTCACGCATGCAACTTCCATCGACGCATTGTCGTCACATCGAGATTGCATCGCGCCTTCCTTTTCCTTGCTTTTGGAGCAAGGCTTTCTAATGCTCACTTTGTAGCGAACAGGCTTACAATGTACTTGACTGATCTGTGTTTTACCTAGAAGCCTTTATAATGTACTTTATACTGCGCCTAGATTTTATTTTTATTTGGTATAAGTTTGCGTTTGGTTACATACCTACTGCAAGATGTTAAGCAGATATGCGGTCTAGGGTGTAGCACGCTTACCTAGAAGTTCGGTTTCGTTTGTATTGAGCATTAAGCTTTTTTAAAGTTCATAAGGTGGCTTTCTGTACCAGCTTTTTTAATAGTGCACTGCAGGACGTAGACCTACTATCCACCTATACCCACCACGCTGGCCCAGTGTAGGTTGGTACTCACTTTATAGATATTTTAACATCACGTTATGTCTCATTTACCTAATTGTGAATTGTGACTTTATAACAGTGAGTGCATAATTTCGTATAATTTGGGAGGTAGTGCAGGTGCCTGTTTTATTATTCCCACTGAAAACCGTATGAGAAGATATTTTTTGTTATTTTCAGCAATATTTGTATACTCCAAAAGTTGTCCAATTTGTGACTAAATATAGTGACAGTATAAGCTTTTACTAACTCCTGTTGGTACTCGTAGGTTTAGTCAGTATAATGAAAGACAGATAAATCAAATGTTGTAACGTTGTAAGTACATCTTAAACAAAAAAAAACCGGACAAGTGCGAGTCAGGCTCGCACTTCGAGGGTTAAAATCTAAATACCTAACCTAACCATCGACAAACAAGTTTTTTTTTTACTTTTTTCGTCATACATCGAAAATTACACATTGTTAAAATAATTAAAAACCTGTTTTAGCATGTGCTTATGAAGTTTTTTTATATGACATCCTACATGATACGATTTACTCATTTTGAATTTTGAACCCATATTTTGTGAATTTTGAGGCCCTATTTTTTGTAATTTAAATATAAATGTACAGTTTTCAGATTTATTCCTATATGTGTACTCTAAAATAATGCTTCTCACCAAATTTCATAGTTCTATGTCAACGGGAAGTACCCTGTAGGTTTTGATTTTTGTGAGTGTCGAAATATGCGGTTTTTTACGACATAAACGGCTCTTAGTTTTTTAAACGGTAACTGAGAAGTTTTTCTTTTACACAACTGCAAGAAATCATAGATATGCATATACAGTTTAAATTTCAACTCGATATCTTTACGCGTTCCTGAGATAAAGAATCTTGACATATACACAGACGGACAGACGGACAACAAAGTGATCCTATAAGGGTTCCGTTTCTTCCGTTCGAGGTACAGAACCCTAAAAAATAAGTTCGTATATCTATAGGCCGGGTGGCTAGCCCTATTGTCAAAATTTTTAAGCCGCTTAAAAGCATGACATGACTAAACGGTTAAAATGACCGGAACCTCAAATGGAAATGCCACCCGCGGTCACCCATCCAAAGGCTTACCGTACTGAACAGCATAAACTTAATTTGTGCCACATTTTTCAAAAATAACTATCATCATCCTAGTCTACATTAGAATAATAATGACGGTTCAATTTAGATATAAAACCGCTACACTACAACGTGTTACCATTAAAACTTACGCAACACAATTCAGCCGCATTTTTTCATTACAATGGCGACGCCAGTCATTCAATAGAAAGTAAATTATTCAATCGTACCTTCATAAAACTAAATAAAGTCTGGAAGCACCGTTGGTGGACGGTGGACGGTAGACCACAAGCTGTCGACCGCAGAGCAGGGGCGGTGTGGTGAGTGGTGGCAGTGACTGAGCTTTCATTCTTTTTACGACATTTCAAATGACTACAACTATTTTTCTTGTACATTTTGCTTGCTTGAGTACATCATCATTATCAGCCGTAGGATGTCCACTGCTGTTTTTTTTTTAATGACTTAGAGCTGTTCGCCTCTGAGGCCTCTACAGCTTACCGGACTTGGGCGAGCGCAGAAGGCGGCTGAGCCCTAAGATTAGGTTATAGGGTGACTAGCGCAAGGGCACCTGAGAAGGTACGGACCTCGGCATGGGCCGTCACCCGGCAGGGGAGATCAGTCTTGCCTTACCTTTGAAGGGGTGTGCCCTGTGGTCCTAATGGGTTGAGCTGTTTGATTATTTGGAGAGAATCTAACCGATCTTCTAACAGATCCTGAGGGACCTCGACCTCGCCGGCGGGGTCGGTGTATGTCTGTGTGCATTTGGTAACTGGCGCCTATACCAAATACGGAATATTTCCTGTTGCAGGGAGTTGACGGATCGGACCACTGCTGAACATATTCCTCATCTATGGGTTTTCAATAAAAACGGTTGGAAGCGGCCTGTATCTACCTCATTCCTGCGGTCTTAACAATATCGTCGTTCCACCTGGTCGGTGGACGTCCTACGCTGCGCTTGCTGATGCGTGGTCTCCATTCGATAACTTTACTGCCCCATCGGCCATCAATTCTCCGAGAGTGTTCGTGTTTGAGTACATAGGCATTGAATTTCTAAAAACACCACTATACCTACTCGTACTTCATAATTACACTTAAAACGTTCTCAACTCACGACATTCTAGAGCTTTTTTATTTAGTCATCTCCACAAAAATGTTTTTTTTTTGTGTGTGTTATGCGATTACGCCGCCAATTATTATTATTTAGAAACCAATTTTGATGATTCCTTTTTAGTTTGTTAAATCATACTGAATTTAATATTATATCGAGACAGACTGGGTCGTTTTTGATAAATCAACAATAATATACCTAAATATTATTTCATCGACTCGTGCGAACTATTCGAATTCTGTACGATTGAAGTTTATGTTGCTATTTTTGGAAAAAAATAAATACCTATCGGTTATCTGTTCTACGAATAAGATTAATTAGCATCCATCAGACGTAGGACGTCCTACGCTGCGCTTGCGGTTATGAAATCTCCATTCGAGTACTTTATTGCCCCATCGGTCGTTAGGTTTTTGAACTATGTGTTTTGCCTACTGTCATTTTAACTTGCTTATCCGCTGGGTTATGTCTGTAACCTTAGTCCGTCTGCAGATCTCCTCATTCCTGAAAGAAACTCTGAGAATTGCCCCCATAGCACAGATCTGATTTAGTTTAAATTAATTATAACATTGGGTACTGCAAAAATAAGTATGTTTACAGATATTCCCGGTGTAAGTCACAGACTACGTGCCAGCCTGAGTAACGGAGCTACAGATTAGAGCCTAGGTGTTGAAGATGGCCGATCTAAACGCTAGTCTGTGGTTTGACTTGCGCAAGCGCCAATTCGTGGCATTTCCTCTAAGGTTTATGATTTTATCGAAGTGTTAAATTGTGGTTTGGTAAGTCAAAGGTATCTGCCATATTTTAACTGTAATTCGTTTTATCAGTGTTCACTTTGTTTGAAAGATAACGTGCCAGTAGTTGTGTACTATACCTATACTGTATTGAACCTGCATCTTTTATACTCCATTGCTGGATGTAGGACAGCAAAAGAATGGTGATCGAAGATTCGATCGCACTAGCACTCGACTGCCTCGGTGGCTCAGTGGTTAGTGACCCTAACTTCTGGGTCAAAGAGGCGTGGGTTCGAGCCCATTCCAGGGCAAGTATTTATGTGATGAACATAGGTGTTTGCTGGGTGTTATTGAGTTATTATCTATATAAGTATGTTTATAAAAATATGTATATGTAGTATATCAGTCTCTGGCAATCATATCACAAGCTTTGCTTAGTTCGGGGTCGGAAAGCGTGTGTAAGATGTCCCCAAATATTTATTTATTTATTGGACTATATCCACCACGAATAGTTGTGTCCGCAAAAATTGTTTTTTACTAATTTAGTGAAGAGTAGAGTTGGTAAAAATAACATATTGTAAAGCAATCGACTAAATTACCTTGGCCATTGATTTGTTAGTAACAAGCAAACTAAAGTTAGCTGCATTATACGTTTCTAAAGTTCCAACAAAAAAAAAGGTTACCATACAAAAAAAATAATTACTGATTCTTTTAAACCTCTAAACGAGCTATTCTAGTAGGTATATTTGTTTGTTGGTATATATATTTATTAGTTTATAAAAATAATTGTCAAAAATCGGATGTCGATTTTTGTGATCCTCTATATAACTTTACAGTGGGTATGCGGTATTTTGGGTTTGCGGGAAGCCGTGGTGGTCTAGTGGTTGTAACGCTGGCCTGTCATTCTTGAGGTCGTGGGTTCAAATCTTGGTCCCGTACTTTTAACTTATTTTCCTTGGAACTTATGTACGGAATTCCACACCACTGGCTTTTTCAGTGAAGGGAAACATCGTGAGGCAACCTGCATACGTCCGTAGAAGAAATTCGATGCCGTGTGTGAATGCACCAACCCGCACTGGGCCAGCGTGGTGGATATGGCCCAATCGCCCTTCATGGGTAGGCCTACGTCTTGCAGTGGACTATTAAAAAGGCTGGTTACGGTATGCGACATTTTAGAGACAAAGCTTATTTATATTTTTGTCGTAAATTTTCTTCCAGCAAAGCCAGGTCGCTCTCTAGTTTATCAGTCGTCGCTTAGTCGACAAAATAATCCTAACTTGAGAAAAAAATATTATCTTTAGCATCTAGAATAAAACTATGAACAAATGTGTTTGATGCCGCCGCAATCTGAAAGGCCATCAACAGCCTCTAGCAAAAAGTATTCCAATACAATTAATATAAAGTCAATTTTGTGGGTGTGAAATATATTTTCAACATCAACAATTAAAGTCATTTAGCAAAATAACAAGTCAAATTACTTTATCGCTTCTGCAATCATATTAAAATTATAGATATACCTATATAGATGTTAAAGTTTGTGACTTTGTTTGTTTATATTTGTACTAGTTTTTACCCGCGGCTTCGCCCGCATGATATTTTGATTTTTGACGCAATATCATTATAATTTATAGCCTATGTGTTATTCTGATATATAAACTATATTATTGCAAAGTTTCATCTCAATCCGTTCAGTAGTTTATGCGTGAAAGAGTAACAAACATCATAATCATTATAACATTAGTAGGATATACCTATGCTAGGATTGTGGTGGAGCAGGTTTCTGACTGAATGGTGGCCCCATGACTGGAAGCGCAGTCTTGGTAGACCCATACAACGGTAGAGTGATGCATTGTGGCGATAACGTGAATTGGCGTGGATTTTGCAATTAATGATTCGTAAACTAAAAAAATAACTAAAATTGGCTAATTCAGTTCAGAAATATAAGCCTGTAAAGATTTTGGTAGGGATTAAGAGGGGAAGCTTTGTCCCTTTCCCACAAAGCATTACATATTATGGCGAAAATATGACATTTACGCACCGTGACGTCATATTCTGCCATAGTGCGCTCATTGTCTAGCAAGTAAATAAAATGCTTGTAACTTCTTTGTTTCTAAGTTGATTTTATTTTTGTTTTCGTTAATCGGCTCTGTTTATGGTTAATAGCTATTAGGTACAAGAGGACATTAAAAAATTGTCAACAAGCCTATGTATTGGCGTACCTAAGGAGGATGATGCTTATGCCCTGCAGTGGGCGGAAATAAGCTGATGATGTTGATGATGCTAGGATTTGTGATTTCTGAATCATCAAAAACGTTGTTTAACATTATTTCGAGGAACTAAAACCTAACGTGTTTAGAGAATATAATATTTTTTATTTTGATCAATTCATAGTCATTATCTTAGAAATTGATCTCTTCATAAATTGTTATTATAGAGTAGCCAACTATTTAATGACAATTTATAAATTAAGTTTTATCATTATAATAATCACCGTCACTCTACGGCAGCCTACCATAAGTTCGCGTGTCTCAAGACGCGATTCGATTTTTGATATCTAATATCTGAACTGAAAATAAACCTTCTAGCGGCATTTACACAATGCACCGAAACTACTAACTTAGGCTAAGATTTAAACTAACCCATCTCTATTGTACAGTCGTATTCAATCAAATGTCAATTTACTTAACAAAGGGCACAGTCCCTGTAACTGTAACAGTAACAGTAATACACATCAAGTAAAACCAGCAGTTACGCTTAGCAGTGTAATATTAAATCTTCACATGTTGCTCCACCTCACACAAACTATATTTCAATAGTTATGAAACCGAAGATGTCTCGCAAGTAGAGCATGTCATTTGGATGAACATGTTAATGTTCCTATTTGTAGCGGACTTTGACTTGGAATTCACACCTTGTTTTTTTTCGTGAGAAAATTGAGTTGCAAAATATCAAGCGTAAAATTGTTAATATATTACGCTGATATAAGAGAGTTATATATTAGCGTAGCAAAAATATACAGATGAGTACCTACTATGCACATACATTTACCTAGCTACTAACTATCAGTGTTCTATGAGCGTTCCTGGGCCTCGAATTGCACGTTGTATATATGCCATTTTATTCGTACTTTAACTTTCAGATAGAATACAGAAACAACCATTGAAATTATTTGATTTTTAGGGTTCCGTACCTCAAACGGAAAAAACGGAACCCTTATAGGATCACTTTGTTGTCCGTCTATCCGTCTGTTCGTCGGTCCGTCTGTCCGTCAGTCCGTCTGTGTGTAAGTCAAGACTCTTTATCTCGGGAATGCGTAAAGATATCGAGTTGAGATTTAAACTATATACGTAAACTTATGAATTCTTGCAGTTGTGTAAAAGAAAAACTTCCCAGTAATCGTTTCAACAAGTTAGAGCCGTTTATGTCGTAAAAAATCGCATATTTCGCACTCACAAAAATCAAAACCTACAGGGTACTTCCCGTTGACATAGAACTATGAAATTTGGCGTGAAGCATTGTTTCAGAGTACACATATAGGAATAAATCTGAAAACTGTACATTTTTATTTAAATCACAAAAAATAGGGCCTCAAAATTCACAAAATATGGGTTCAAAATTCAAAGTGAGTAAATCGTATCATGTAAGGTATTATATAAAAGAACTTTATTAGCACATGCTAAAACAGGTTTTTAGTTATTTTAACAATGTGTAATTTTCGATGTATGACGAGAAAAGTAAAAGAAAAAACTTTTTTGTCGATGGTACAGAGATTTTAACGACTTACTTCACAATTTTGTGAATTTTTCTGGATTTGTACGGAACCCTCGATGTGCAAGCCTGACTCGTACTTGACCGGCTTTTTTTAAAGAGTATGCAGTGTGAGTTATGATAAGAAAAGTTTACCAAAAGTTACTGCTATTCAGTATACAAAATAATATTTAGTAAAATCTAATATTTAATGATATTTCTGATTGAATTATGTCTAGACTAATTAAACTGGGCCGTCTCGTATACATTCTTCTTAATTTGTCTTTTATCGATGACTAAAATTATGGTGCATAAATATTATGAAATAAAATTAAATGCTCTTATTTTGTTTCGCTCAATTTCAGATACAAAGATAAAATGGCCACAACTCAATTAGTCTAGACACAACTCCAATTAGAAATATCGTCCAGATCATCGACTACTGATATTTATCATCAAATTATTCAATAACCACATGATATTATCATAACGTAATATTATTCAACTTTGATAGTGAAAGTTAGAAAAACGGTAAGGTGTCATAACTTGCACTGTGACATCTTGCGTCACTTAAGTTATTAATTTTCTTTAGGATTTTACGATCTTACAACGTGGTCAGGAAATAGGTGAGTAGAATATGTTGGCTGTGTTTTAATATGGACGGTGAAAGTAAACTCTATTAGGCCGGGTGACCAGCCCTGGTGTCAGAGTCTTGAGCCGCTCGAAGACATCTTTTTTTTCAGGCTGTTTTTTTTAGTGCAGGGTAAAAGCCTTTAATAGAGCTAAATGGTTGAAGCAACCGGAGCTTGTAAATAATTTTACGTATCATCTAAGCCACGACAGCGCTCATTTAAGCTTACACTCTCATTATGGAAAAAAATATAATATACAGATGAAAAGGGATGATCTATAAAATTTAACTTGATCTCTGCGACAGTGACATTGACATAGAAGATTGACATTTTTAGAGTTGAGATAGTGGTGGAAAAAATCGATTTTCAAACATTGTTGTAATGAAATCGAAAGAGTAGTTGAAGGTGAGAAAATGGATTTTATTTACTTACTATTATTTAAGATCAAGTATGTACACATGTAAATAATGTTATGATATTAATTAAATACTCAAAATAATGTAACGATAGTATTTATCGACGTTTTTCACTGTTATCGATGCTAATGTAACATATAATTGGGCTTAATTTAATTACACATGTAAAAAATGTTATGATATTAAAATATACAATAAAATTAACCATAAATTAAGTTTTATATATGATATTTTAAATAAAACTCTATCTAAAACTCTGTGGTCACGATCATTCGTCGCCCATCACTAATCGGCATGCCCAAAAAGTATGACATTGACAGGTACTCTCTGTACTATTAAGACATTCAGGACTTCATAGGCGTGATTTTTCTGACAGCTGTCGCAGAGATCAAGTTAAATTTTATAGAGTATAAGCGTAATCAGGTTTTTCACCACCTGACACCAGGGCTAGCCATCTCGCCTACATAAACTTAGTAACTTAGCGTATACAGTTCTAAAAGAAAATTAGTTGTATGTAAAGTCAGTTTACTGGAGGCTCTGGAGTCTATTGAGAGGCGAGCCAGGAGGCTGATTGACAACGACACCTTGACTAAGACGCAGCTGCAAAGTCTTGAGCATCGTCGCAAGGTAGCGTGTTTGTCAGTCTTTTACCGGATACACTTCGGAGAGTGCGCCCAGGAGATGCACAATCTGGTCCCCCTGCCCCTTTCTTCTATCGTACGGCTAGACGGACACGACCAAAGCGTCACCCTTTTATGGTGGACATTCCGCGCGTTAGAACCAAGCGCTTCGAATCCTCATTCCTCATACGAACAGCCGGAATGTGGAATGCTTTGCCTGGGTCTGTCTTTCCGTTAAAGTACAACGTGAGTGTCTTCAAATCCCGAGTAAATAGGTATCTTCTAGGTAAGCGTGCTACACCCTAGACCGCACATCTGTTTAACATCAGGCAGTGTGTAGTCAAAAGCAAACCTATTCGAAATAAAAAAAAAAAAAAAAAAAAAAAAACGAACGATAATTTTAAGTGTTATCATAAGAAAACATTGTTGAATCAACAACTGAAACGAGTCGAATGCTGCTGATTGTACCTCTGTAGCGCTTGTTCCGTGCTTTCGCTTGTCTCGTTTGCTCGTACTTATGTAAAATTGTTAAGCCAGCAAAATATATAGGTATGTAATAAGAATTTCAAAATGATCACTTCAAATGTAGAGCGAAATGGCTTCCTTACAAGCATCGTTTGAAATACTAGGACACCCGACGTTCATAACATAATAATCATTGAGCTAGTGTCTAGTATCTGTAATAATATAGCTCTACAGTGCAGTTATCAGTTAAAATGACTTGACATACCCGCCTATACCGGGTTATTTCTATTCAATTAGCATCCTCTTAGAGGCTTATTCTGTACATCAAAACTAACAAATTTTGTTCTACGGCTTTTGTAAAAACTCAAAAAAAAAAAATCAGCTGTTCCATATCCATTTCGAGAGTGAACGATATTTTTGTATGGAACAACAACTTTTTTTGACAATTAAAAAGTCGTAGAACAAAAGATGTTAGTTTTGATGTACAGAATAAGCCCCTAAAAATGATGCTATTTGATTAGAAATAACCCTGTATATCTCAATGGTCTATTTTATCAGTAGATGTTCTACGCTAAGGTATAAGCTGTAGATGTACATATATATGAGAGCTTTAGGGTCTTCCCTAAATGCCATATTTACAGGGTTATTGGGAATCAATAAGCATTATTTTAATGACATTTTTATACATAAAAACAAACAACTTTTGTTCTATTACTTTTCACAAATCTCAACAAATTTTCCAAAGAAAAAAATTGAAAAGTGTAATCAGCATAGAACATATTAGTTTTTTTTACATTCTACTAATGTTTTGACTTGTTTGTATATTTTACACTTACTTCCTCTGAAGTTCAAGTCTCGCGGGGTTTTTTTTTTTAAGCAGATGTGCTGTCTAGGGTTTAGCACGCTTACCTAGAAGATACCTATTTACTCGGGATTTGAAGACACCCACGTTGTACTTTAGCGGGAAGACAGACCCAGGCAAAGCGTTCCACATTCCGGCTGTCCGTATGAGGAATGGAATGTGTTTTTTACATAGAGTTAATTATGTGTAAACCAGTCAAATTAATGCTTTAAATTTTGTATTAAAACAAAATAAATGCAAATTTCTAAAAATCGTAATACAAAAGATATTAATTTTTATGTACAGAATGTTCCCTTAAAAGGATGCTAGTTGATTACTAGTAATCCTGTAGACGTTGGCAATATCATGAATTTATGTTATTTTTACTATAGCTTTTTTTTTTGCTGATTGTTTAATATTTTTTTTTCTTTTTATATCATGCGATGTCAAGTTTTTGTCATTTATTATTATACTTTTTTTCTTTTTTTTTTATTTAAATTCAGTCATGCTGTCCATGTTTAATTATTATTATATATTTTTTCGTCATTTATGATTTGTTATTATTTTCCATTTACTTATTAATACTCTATGACATCAATAACACTAAATGTTACTTCTTATTTTCAACTTTCAGCTTGCCTACTGGCATAAGCCTCTTCCTGGGACTTCCATTGTATTCGATCTTGTGTCATTTGTTTCCAATTAGAACCAGCAACTTTCTTGACATCATCATCCCGGGAATTTATGTTATAAGATTTGTTAAATATTTATTGTTGTTAGAACATAAAAAATTTCGAGTGACATGCACTTACAAAAGGGCAACAGAGCATGGTAGAGTCAATGACTCACTTTCTAATGTTCATGCATTTTGCTCTATATCATTTTCGGAAAGGGTAGAGTCAAGTACTGGTAGAGACGTAGAGAAAGTGCGTGCTTTACCGTTGATTGAAGGCGTTATTAAAAACGTAATCGTGATAGAGCTATTAGATAAATTAACTGAGTAATGAAAGTGGAAGTGTTGCTAATGTTATGTTACTTAATTTTGTGGAAATTAAAGAAAAAAATAATAAAACATTAAATGATTACATGTTTTGGATATTAGTACCTAAATTCGAGAGCTTTCGATCCGTGTGTTTTTTCAGTGATGGCTTAGGATAATTTTAACTTACTATTAACTTTGTAACAATAGACTAAATAAAGTAAGATAAAAAGCCTTTGACGAGCTATGATAGAGGTAAATTTTATGTTCAAAGCCTCTCTCTCTCTCTACGAGATCGAATTTAATATTGGAATATTTGTAAATAAACTGAAGCTGCCGTACCGGTGCATACCAATACAGCCCATGGGACTAGCAAGTTGAAGCTGCAGAAAGTAAGATACATAACGCACAGGGGCATTATTTTTGACATCCGCACAGCCTGTACGGAACTGTATGAAGACGGCTAGGTCGTTTACGGATGCTCTATACAATCTCTCAAAGTTCCGCGTACGCTCAACCCGTACGGTAGTCAAAAATAAATAGAGTCTGGAACTTTTTGACCAGCGCCACTAGCACAGCGACACATCCACTCTCTACACCGATTCCAATCGACTCATTGGAAGTTTTGAGGTGGCTTATGTCTTGAAGTAGACGATGGATGAGTGTAATTTTATTTACAGAGTGTATCTATTACCGAAACTTATTTCAGTCCACAGATAATAAAATAACAATCGGCTTGTAGACTTTTGGCAGTAACATGCATTTAAAGGTAAAGTTATAGATGTTTCGGCCAATTTAAGTCAATTATTTTCGGTAATGGTAGTCCTAGCGAAAAAAAAATTATGTAAAATGTTGCCAAGACGAAATGACTATGACTCGCATTGTCAATAATTATTTTTAGCAAAAAATGGTAAAACCGCCTTCCATCGTGTACAAAATTCCAATGTTTCGTTCGAATTGTTTACATTATTGTTGATTTTTTAAAAACAATTTCTGTAAAATTTAAATAGGGACACCTTGGAAGTACACCCCTTTGAACTAAAAAATATTTTTTCGATTCGGTTCAGAATTGGCGAAATTATTAATGAACATACACAAAAAAATACATACTGACGGACATTTCTATGTTTTCCTCCTTCTTTTTGTCGGTTAAAAAGTTATCGGATCTCACGTAAAGCTAAGCTTCTAACTCTACATGCTCTAACTCTACACACCCTAACTCACAAAGCTTTACACTTTAGTCAAAATATGTGATTTAGTTTACTTAAAAATGTACTTGGCAAGTAAAAGTGAGTGCTGCACATCACACAATCCAAAGACTAGGTTATCTAAATCTAGCACCATCTCATAACCTCTGGTAAGTAGCTAAAGATAAAAAAAACAAAAGCAAAGATCGCGACATTTCTCACAGAGCTATCATGGCATCCATATTTCCTATTTTCTCCAAAGTTCAAGAACCGGCAAGGTTGTTCCTATTCCTATAGTATATGGTTATGTAAAAACTAAGTTCAGTTCGCGATCTGTCATTAGACTTAATGTGTTACATCAGTGATTGGTAGGGTGACTACTCTTTGGAAGTTGAGTGGAATTGCGGAAGACAAGTCAAATTTTATTTAAACGTTGATAATTGTAATAAAAAAACATTGAAAAAGTTGGCACCCCGAGCAAGTTGTTTTTGTATAATAACTTGGCAAAATGTGGGTATTTATAAAAATAATGAAAATGTGTGCAATAAGAAGAAATAGTTTTATTGTTAAACATTAAATAACACTGAAAAAGATATTTACAGCTACCCAATAATTAAAAAAAAACTTATACTAAAATCACTAATACTTAAACTAAAATCACTAAAACTTAAACTAAAATCACTTAAACTAAAATCACTAAAACTTAAACTAAAATGACTAAAACTTAAACTAAATGCCCTGTCAACGGGCCAGACTGCTGGCGGCATTTGAAAGTAGAAACAATGTATTAGAATTAGCGGCATTTTTTTTTGAGTAGATTTTGTTCCATACATTTCAATAACGCTATTAACTGTTGTTGACTGCCTCGGTGGCTTAGTGGTTAGTGACCCTAACTTCTGGATCAAAGAGGCGTGGGTTCGATCCCCACCCAGAGCAAAAAATAAGTATATGTAGTGTATCAGTCTCTGGCAGCCATATCACAAGCTTTGCTTAGTTTAGGGTCAGAGGCCGTGTGTAAGATGTCCCAAAATATTAAATTATTTATTTATTTTTATTTTGTTACCTTTTTAAGAAAAAATCGAACTTCTTGGCGTCTGTAAGTCTGTAAGTCAAGTAGTCCTGGTTTTAGTCCCAAACGGTTATGAAAATGTTAATGCTTGAGCTTAAAAGCTCTAACAGTTTTGGGATATCAGAAAATAGATAAATAAGTAAATAACTATGTCAGTATTATATATTATGTATATTCTTTATGCTAAAATACGTATCTTATTTCTTCAATTGTACCATTACAGTGGTAGTACTAAATAGCTCACTCTAAAGTTTACTGGCAAAATCAAAGACACTCCAGCACGGCATAATGATCAAATCTGCGCTTGCCGCTATCCGAGCCGCAGCCAGTTCCGTTCCGACGCACGCGGCTTTCAGACGCGGGCCCCGCCGCCAATATTTTATGACTACTAGTTTTCCCTCCGCGGAAACCAAACCGTCAACTTATAGTGCAGTGACTGTTTTTTTGTTTTATTGGATGATTTTTGTTTTGTTTTGTGGTAAGTTTTGTACATTTAATTTTTTGGCGTCAATCATGTTACAGTAAAGTTATTTTACAGGCATGTTCATAATTGAAATTAAATGAAATGAAAATATTTTTGATAACACAAACATAGGAAAAAATTACACACATGCTACATATTATAATAAACACAATATTACCTATGTTTATGACAGTTTTATACAAATAAAACGTAGTACAGCAATTTCGCACTAGGCTAGGCCTGTGTCGCGGAAATCTAATACAACTTTTCATGTAATTTGGAACCTCTACATGTTAACATTTTTTCTTGGCGTTTAAATTTCTGCTAGTAGATACAAAGTAACGGATCCTTGTAAATTAATAATAATAATTTGTATATCATTTGCATGGAATATGGAACAACAAAGTTAAATGACGGTATTGTAGAAGAATCATTTTATCAGAAAAAAAACCACAATGCGGTTAAATAAAACATAGCATTGTAAAAATATTTTTATCTATATTACCTGTCAAACCGTAGAACGTTTGCAGTTGAGCCTAAAATCTCCATATTTTTGGTAAATTACAGTTACAAGCATAACGTTCCAAAAAATCAATGTTTAGTTTACCTTGTAAGTAAGTAATAATATCAATAAATTAATTTATATATCCATTCATTTATCAGCCATAAGATGTCCACCGCTAGTCATATGCCTATTATATGAATCTGTCGACCAATAAATGAGCATATCTTGTAGCATTTTTGATATAACTCAAGTTTCTACTAAACTATTAAGCATTGTTTTGACCTATATGTATATGGTATATCAAACATCTTTATAAATAGGATTATTTCATTCCTAAAAAGTAATTCTTTTCATCTAGAAGGTAAATAGCAACAATAAATAAGGTGCTATTATAGTAGAAAAGAGCAATAACTATAAAATAATATATTTGAAAGTTTGCATGTTGCAGTCATAAATACCTGGTAGAGTTTATAAAAATTTACCAAAAGCAACGTTGATAGACGTTACGTAAAACCACTTAAAATTAATTAAACCGTTTTAGCTAAACTTTCCAATGAATCCTGGCGTTTTGCATATTATCTACATTTTAGCGGTTTGCGATTTCTGTGTAGAAAGCATAAAGTTAATTTTGAACTGTTGTTGTGAAATAATAGATTATTTTACTTTGTTTTTGTCTTACTCAGTTTTATTATCACTCCAGAACACACTATATATTCAGAGGTGTTCTACGCTGTGGAGTATGTTTTAAAACAAATAACTTATTTGGAATTCTGCGGTCTTAATAAGGTCATCCGTCCACCTTGTGGGTGGACGTCTTACGGTGCGCTTGCCGGTACATGGTCTCCGCTCGAGAACTTTTCGACCCCATCTGTTTTCAGTTCTCTGTTCTATGTGCCCTGTTCACTGCTATTTCAGCTTGTCAATCCGTTGATCTATGTCGATATCGTTGGCTCTTCTCCTTATTTCTGATTCAATCTCACAGGGAAACTCCGAGCATAGTTTTCTCCATAGCTCGGTCGACTAATTGAATCTTATAATAAGGCCCATTGTACAAGAACATTTAAGTGATTTACATTACCATCATTTTAGTACTTTTCCCAATAATTTTCTGTATCTTTGGTAAATCTATGTGTTTTATTAAGTTGACATAAAATCAATATGTGTCAATTTGCATTCACATAAAATGACATGATGATGATGTCATTTTTTGTGAATGCAAATTGACACAGAATTACACATATCTATCAAACGAATATAGATCATATTTTGTGAATTTTGAGGCCCTATTTTTTGTGATTTAAATAAAAATGTACAGTTTTCAGATTTATTCCTATATGTGTACTCTGAGACAATGCTACTTGCCAAATTTCATAGTTCTATGTGAACGGGAAGTACCCTGTAGGTTTTGATTTTTGTGAGTGTCGAAATATGCGGTTTTTACGACATAAACGGCTCTAGCTTTTTATACGATAACTGAGAAGTTTTTTTTTACACAACTGCAAGAGACCTTATATATACTTATACAGTTTAAATTTCAACTCGACATCTTTACGCGTTCCCGAGATAAAGAGTCTTGACATACATACAGACGGACAACAAAGTGACCCTATAAGAGTTCCGTTTTTTCTTTTTGAGGTACGGAACCCTAAAAATAAAGTCTTAGAAACAGTATTTTCATTTTTATTCCCAGTATAGTAATGACAAAATAACACATACATTCGTGAAGCAATCGTAGCTAGAATCCGAAGTAATTTGTGTCATTTGCAGATCGCGGCTTTTTGTGCGGATTCTATCTTGGACCTTACACTACTGATGACATAATAATGACTCTATTATGTTAATTCATGCAATATTTTCTACTAATGCATATAAAATTATCGAAATTTTCTCATAGTAACTCGTATAATTTATTTGATTTTAACTGGTCTATTATATCAGTTATGGTTACACAACTATGGACAGTGAAAGAATTAATTTAAGTCAATTTAGATGCCAAAAGATGTGTCCGAAAACCACATTATTTGTTACAAAAATTTGCTTTATTTTCATTTTATAGTTTTAATTTGAGGCAATGAAATTATTGCTTAGTTATAATTTATGAGAGCCTTCCTTGTATTTTGTTTTTTTACAAAAGTAGACACTAAATAATATTTTTTGTATGAAAATTAATGGATTTATCATGAATTTCAATTAACATTGAAATCCCTCTGATGTTTCCATAAAATTATGTAAGAAAGTCGCAATATCGTATAAAAAAACTGATTTGAAACAACAGCTACTTAAGTAGCTGCTGTTGCTGTAGTAGTAGCTGTTGTTTCAAATCAGTTGTTTTTCGAAATCGAAATGATTGCGTAAGAATATTTTTAAAATCATTTACAGAGATGTAACCTACACATACCTATTTTTCCCAAAAATAGCACAACCGATTTCAATCGTGTCCAAAATTCAAATGCTTAAATCGATGTCCAGGATTTTTAAAAATTAATATTGTAATGTTAATTATTTATTAATATTGTTGGATCGAGACTCATGGCAGGAAATGGGGGAGACCTTTGCCCAGGAGTGGGACAGTATAGGTTAATAATAAAAAAAAATATTGTTCATTTTTGAAAAATAGCTCTATTGATTTCGATAATATTTATATAACATCTTTGGACATTCTGGACATTAACAGGATATTATTTCGAGAGTATACCCTATTGAGCTGAAAATTTAAATCGGTCCACAGTTGGCGAAAATATCGATGAACACAAAAAAACTTACAAAGGAACATAAAACCTCATCCTTTTTTGAAGTCGTTTTTTATTGTTAATCAACACACCTTACAAAACATAGTTTTCTACTTACAAAGAATACCAAAAAAACGACAGGTTTGTGTTGGTACCTCATTATGACTCACCTCGATACAAATCTTATGTACGCTTACACACTAAATTAATTGTTATAATGTAGGTAAACCCTATATGATTAAAAAGGCCGGTACAGTACAGTTTCTTGTAATAGAGAAGGGCGGTGCTCATATTTCTATCTCTATGTGTTAATAAACAAGGAAGTTTGTTCGAAGCTGCAATGTTCTCAAGTTAATATTGCATCCCGCGTGTGAGATCAACCGGAGCGAATAACGGCAGACTTAACGTTACCTCCCGCGGGCGGGAAAGATATTCATGGAAACGGGGCAAATTGTAATGTAGCTTGTAACTAATAATGTTATTTATGAGGTTCGTGAAGTAGGTAATGAACGCAGAACGCTATCAACATTATAACATCTCAAAATTATATTGTCGCAAAGACGGATACAAAAGTCTATTCAAAAGTTAGATTTGAGACGTGACGTTATATTTGTTTATCTATATATCCATCAACCATTGAACTATCACTATTAAACATAGGCCTCCACTATGGATCTTCGATAAAACCGGTTGGAAGCGGCTTCTATCCAGTGCAATTGTGTAGTCTAATGAGCTCCTTATCCACCTTGTACGTGGATATCCTGCACTACGCTTGCTGAGACATGTTCACTTAAGAACTTTTCGACCCTTCGGTCAACAGTTCTTTGTGCTATATGCCCTGCCTACTGCTATTTCAACTTGCCGATCCAATAAACTTTGTCGGTAACTTTTGTTCTTCTATGGATCTCCTCATTTCTGATTCGATCGACTCCAAGCAAAGCCCTCTAGCCTAAGCCCAGATTGGATATTTTTACTGATTATTTCATCAAATTCCTCACTTCGATAATTATATTTTGCAACACATGACCGCTTAGTGCTGTTTTCCGCCATTGCAGCCCGAGTGCATAATTACTGCTTTCCCTCACCGCAGGACATAGCGCACTACACTACTATTAATGATGCAATTTCATTACTTACATGCGAAATAAACTATTACAAAACATGAGCTAGTTATGTGTTATAGTAACATAATTTCTACTAGGTGGACTGACGATGTAATATAAACCGCAAGAATAATCTGGATTTAACTCGCTTCCAAGTAGTATCATTGGCACAAAAAGACCGGACAAGTGCGAGTCAGGCTCGCACACCGAGGGTTCCGTACTAATCCAGAAAATTTCACAAAATTGGGAAGTAAGTTGTTGAAATCTCTATACTATATCATCGACTGTCAAGTTTTTTTTTTCACTTTTCTCGTTATACATTACAAATACCACATTGTTAAAATAATTAAAAATCTGTTTTAGCATGTGCTAATGGAGCTCTTTTATATCATACTTAACTTACATGATACGATTTACTCACTGTAAATTTTGAAACCATATTTTGTGAATCTAGGCCCTATTTTTTTGTGATTGAAATAAAATTGTACAATTTTCAGATTTATTCCTATATGTGTACTCGAGACATTGCTTTTCGCCAAATTTCATAGTTCTATGTCGACGGGAAGTAATCTGTAGGTTTTGATTTTTGTGAGTGTCGAAATATGCGGTTATTTACGACATAAACGGCTCTTACTTTTTATACGGTAACTGAGAAGTTTTTCTTTTACACGTCTGCAAGAGACTATAGATATACGTACACGGTTTAAATTACAACTCGAAATCTTTACGCGTTCCCGAGATAAAGAGTCTTGACATACACACAGACGGACAGACGGACGGATGGAACGGAACCCTAAAAAAAACGGACAAGTGCAAATCAGGCTGGCATACCGAGGGTTCCGTATAAATCCTCTATGTATCCTGTATTTCACAAAATTTTAATATTGAAATCTCTATAGAATAAATTAATAATCATTGAAAAAAGTTTTTTTTACTTTTCTCATCATTCATCGAAAATCACACATTGTAAACCTGTTTTAGCATGTGCTAATGAAGCTCTTTCATATGGATACCCCACATGATACGATTTACACTCTTTGAATTTTGGGCCTAATTTTTTTTTGTATTTAGGTCCAATTTTTTATGACTATGTAGAAATTTACAGTTATGAGATTTATTCGTATATGTGTACTCTAAGGCAATGTTTTTTGCCAAATTTCATAATTCTAGGTCAACTGGAAGTACCCTGTAGGTTTTGATTTATAAATGTCAAACTATGCTGTTTTTTACGATATAAACGGCTCTAACTTTTTTATACGGAGACTGAGTAGTAGAGCACAAATTTAGGAACTTATAGATATACGTACATGGTTTAAATTTCACGTCGTTAACTTTACGCGTTCGTGAAATAAAGGGTCTTGACATACTTACAGACGAACAACAAAGTGATCCTGTAAGGGTTCCGTTTTTTCTTTTTGAGGTACAGAACCCTAAAAATAATAATTCGAAAGAATATAATTACTCCCGAAGTAGTTTCATTTAAATTTTATCAAAATCGGTTGACCCGTTTTCGATAAATCAACACAACTGTATATGGATGTCACATCGATTCGTGCAAATTATTCGAATTATCTACATGGTGTTAGTTGGTGTTGCAATTTTTTAAGGAAAATAATAATTATTATAAAAGTAGTCGTTTCACATTCCAACCTTTGAACTAAATCAAGTTTAAATCCATAAATCAAGTCTACCTGTTGTTTGTCGCTGCCATAAAAGAGTATCAAACAAACAAACATACTGTTAGGCTTATAATAGCATGGAAGATACATGTCTAATTTAAATGGAACCGACAAACAAGTGTGGTGTGAAGTTAATGCAATATAGTAACCGTAATTCCTATTTGGCCATAGTTGGTCGAAGAGCGCCATTCCGTAATGCTTGGCGGAAATGATTGCTTACTGGTTCTAAAAACTTGACAGCAAAACGGCTTTTACGTTACTGAGCATCTTTATGCAAAAGAAAAATTACTTTTTATTTGCCTTTTTTACGTCTTTTACGTCATGGATTGAAAATATTGCCCACGTTGTTTTCCGCTACGTTAGACTCGTAAAAAAATCCAGTTATTTTTAATTTTACTATGTCGTCTATAATTAAGCTATGTTTTACTTATACACATATATGTATTTACTCATGTACTTATGCATTAATATAGACTGAAAGAACATAGTTACATACAAGTTTAAAAATATAAGCAGATAATAATAAGCCCGATTATAGAGGCGCCAGCGTAAATTTAATAGCAATGTTAAAAGCGTTCTCTCTATCGAATGCCTAAAGTTAAAAAGAAACAACTACCTATGCTATTTGACTATTATAATAATTACGATGGTGCTTCTGTAATCGGGCTTATTATCGCACAAAATGTGAGTCTTTCGACGCATACACGAGTATAAATGTCAATACAAAAGAGTTCAACGGGCTCACTGTTCCATGTTCGCTCATTTAGATGGTTTTAAAATAGAGTTCGTGATTTGTTATTTGATCGATAATTAAAATATGTTTTTATTCAATTGATGTACAAATAAAATTTGAGATGAAATATCACATACAATTTAGTTATTAATTAATTATTTAAATAAAAAATGGTTCGGCAAATGATTTTCATAATATTATCTCATTAGATCCTTGATACAAATTACAATTTTGTTAATTTTGTGATTAATTATAATTTATGTGTATTGCTTGTAAGTAGATGTAAACTGTTGTTTACCAAATGTCATTAAATTTTGAATTAATAAAATTGCAAAATTTAATCACGTTCTTTGTTGATGTAATAACGTTAATATTACGTTAATATTCTGAAATTTCATAATCGATGACAAAATTATTAGGTGTTATATTATACCACTTGCATAAAGCTTAACTTAGAATAACTTAGATTTGAATAAACGTAAACCTAGTTTTTAAGCTGTTTTGAATACTGGAACTTGTTTTCAACAAATACATTTAAATGTATTATGTTCATCTGTATTTTTTGTGAAATATTTGCAACTGTTATTTTGACATCGATCTTTGAATATTTTATGCAATCGATATGGACCAAAATTCACTTAAATATTATTAGTTTGGCAAATAAAATTGGCTCTTCATTTGAAGGTTTACGATTTTATCATTAGATAATATGTTTTATACTCTCTATTTTGTTTCAAGACTTAAATTAAATTAAATAGGGCAAAATTATCACCCCGTAATTGTACTTGTACCAGCCTTTTTAATAGTCCACTGTAGGGTATAGGTCTACCCACGAAAGGTGGTTGGGCCATATCCACCACGCTGGCCTAGAACGGGTTGGTGGATTCACATACGCCATCAAATTTCTTCTACGGATCGTAATTAAAACTTTGAATATGACCTCAAATAATTTCTTCTTTTTTTCTTTACAGATCTTTACTTCAAAACATGACAAGAAATCGAAACGACCGTGTGTGACTAGAATCATTAAATTTAGTTGAGTGTCAAAATGCAACTTGTTAAGTTTGTGCCAGTGAACTGACAAAAACACTATCAAAATGAGTCCAGCAAAACTTGTGCTTGTACTAGTTGTATGCGCGTTGGCGAAGCAGACGCTAGGTAAGTTATATTGAAATACTTATCGTCACCATCACCATGTCAGCGCGTAGTACGAGTACGTCCTCTGTTGGACTGGTCATAATTTTTAATCTTTATGAGATCGTCTGTCCATTTTGGCTGTAGAAGTTTTACGCTGCGCTTAGTAGTGCATCTTCTCTATTTGAGAACTATACGGCTTCGTTGGCCCCGTCAATTCTGTCTTAATTCTGTTCTGGACTTCAGGGATGATTTATATTAGGACGGGGCGTGCACGTGACGGGTCCGCACGTTTCATACATTTTCTAGTGGCCCCTCTGGGCTTTTACACAAAATTTATGGAACGTGCGTTTTTTTTATTCCGTATAGGTTTGCATTTGACTACATACTGCTTGATGTTGAGCAGATGTGCGGTCTAGGGTGTAGCACGCTTACCTAGAAGATACCTATTTACTCGGACGTCGGTTCGGTGCGTCGAACATGAGTCGTATGGGCCCCATCCAGGTCCGCCCCGTGCCCGCCCCGTTCTAAAATAAATCATCTCCAAGTCCAGCTCACCACCATTTCAACTAGATTACCTAGAAAATCTACATATGTTACGAGGTAATCACGGTGACACTACCCTGGTAACGCTATTAAAATAATGTCACCTATAATGTCACCTGTATGAAAGATATTTCAAATAGTGGTGTCCTAGCAAGGTAGGACTTTTAAGTAACCCTATTTTTTTGTATGTTCGTCAGGGAAGATCTGACGAACATACTGATAACGTCCTCAAGACGGTTTGTCTATGCTGACAATAAAATAAATCATAGTCGTTGCGTAACAAACATTATTGCATTTTTTATGCAAAGTTTGCTGTATGACGTTTTTAGTCGCAGACATAAGTATAGGCTCGTCATAGGTCATCATGACTGATTTGAAAGAGATTTAATTTATTAAATTTACATTTCAGATTACTTGTTATTTCTTAACATTACGACTTATTGCTATAACCCTATTATAGCTAACATGATCATTACTTTATTATGTTGTATTTTTAAAAACTCAATGTTACTATTTTAACTCTTCTTCATCTTTAACTCTTCTTCAAAATCTTATTTATTTACGAAAACATACAATTTTTTAAACCTACACTTGCAACTTTTTGAGCGACGAACCACCGGAGGAAGTATACAATTCGACGCGTATATTTTTTTATTATTATGTATAACCACGCATAACTTTTTTTTTAGTGATCCGGTTTCAATAATTATTTTTTTATTGTAAAGAATATACTTCGAAATTGGTCTCATTTAAGTTTTATCGAAATCGGCTGAGCCATTTTTGATAAATCAACAATAATGTCAATAACGGGCTCGTAGAAACTGTCCAAACGGTGGGTTCTAAGTTCTTTAGACCCCGCCGTTCAGATAAACCTAAGAAATTCTCCGATCATACTCTAAATCTCATGGCCGAACGACGCTCGCTAAGACTGCAGTCTTCCGATGATGTAAAGTCATACAGGCGGCTCAATAGACAGATTTCAAAATCGGTGCGGTGCGACATTCGTCTCTTTAATACTAAACATGTTAAAGAGACAATAGAGCGGAACAAAGGCTCCAAAGTGTTCGCGAGGCATTTTTCTATTGGGCAAAGCCAGTTGACAAAGCTGAAGAGAGAAGATGGCAGTATAGCGTCAACCAAGGCAGAGGTATTGCAGGAGATCGAAAGGTTTTACGGACAGTTATACGCCTCGGTAGCAAAGCCTGTAAACAGCACGGCCAAAGACCCAAGAGCCAAGCTGACCCGACACTTCACCGAAGACATCCCGGACATTAGCCTATATGAGATTAGGATGGCCCTGAACCAACTTAAGAACAATAAGGCGCCGGGTGACGACGGAATCACTTCAGAGCTTCTGAAAGCGGGTGGAACGCCGGTACTAAAAGTCCTTCAGAAGCTTTTTAACACCGTCGTCCTCGAGGGCATAACGCCAGAAGCGTGGAACAGAGGCGTGGTGGTGTTGTTCTTCAAAAAAGGTGACAACACCTTATTGAAAAACTACAGACCCATCTCGCTTCTGAGCCATGTTTATAAGTTGTTTTCAAGGGTCATTACGAATCGTCTCGAACGCAGGCTTGATGACTTCCAGCCTGCCGAACAAGCCGGTTTCCGGAAGGGCTTTGGCACCATGGACCACATACATACGCTGCGGCAGGTTATACAGAAGACCGAGGAGTATAACCTGCCACTGTGCTTGGCGTTTGTGGACTATGAGAAAGCCTTTGATTCGGTTGAGACATGGGCTGTGCTTGAGTCTCTTCAACGATGCCGTATTGACCATCGGTACATTGAAGTGCTGAAGTGTTTGTATAATAACGCCACTATGTCGGTTCGAGTACAGGAAGAGAGCTCCAAGGCGATCCCTTTGAAGAGAGGCGTAAGACAGGGAGGCGTAATATCTCCGAAACTGTTTACTACTACTCTGGAGAACGCCTTTAAGCTCCTGGAATGGAAAGGACTCGGCATCAACATCAATGGCGAATACATCACTCACCTTCGATTTGCCGACGATATCGTAGTCATGGCAAAGTCGATGGAAGAACTCAGCACGATGCTCGAAGGCCTTAATCGAGTCTCTCAACAGGTGGGTCTTAAAATGAACATGGATAAGACAAAGGTCATGTGTAATTCTCATGTTGTACCCACCCCTATTTCAGTTGGGAACTCGGTTCTTGAAGTCGTTGACTCGTACGTCTACCTGGGACAAGTAGTCCAGTTAGGTAGGTCCGACTTCAAGAAAGAGGCCAATCGCCGAATCCAACTCGGTTGGGCAGCGTTTGGAAAATTGCGTAACGTCTTCTCGTCCGACATACCTCAGTGCCTCAAGTCGAAAGTTTTCGACCAGTGTGTGTTGCCAGTGATGACTTATGGCACAGAAACGTGGTCTCTCACTATGGGCCTTATTAGTAAGCTCCAAGTAGCCCAACGAGCCATGGAGAGGGCTATGCTCGGAGTTTCTCTGCGAGATCGAATCAGGAATGAGGAGATCCGTAGAAGAACCAAGGTTACCGACATAGCTCAGCGGATTGGCAAGTTGAAGTGGCAATGGGCAGGGCACATAGCGCGGAGAACTGATGACCGATGGGGTCGAAAAGTTCTCGAGTGGAGACCACGTACCGGCAAGCGCAGCGTAGGACGTCCACCCACAAGGTGGACGGATGACCTTATTAGAACCGCAGGATCGCGCTGGATGCAAACCGCTATCAACCGGTCTTATTGGAAATCATTAGGGGAGGCCTATGTCCAGCAGTGGACGTCCTATGGCTGAAATGATGATGATGATGAACAATAATGTGAAAAATGCTACATCGATCCGTGCAAAATATTCGCGAATTCTGTACACGGGTAAAGTCGGTAATGTCATGCTAATTTTTGCAAAAAATAATCTTGTAAAATAAAATAATCAACAATCTAGACGCCAACCAAAAACAACATAAAAATATCTTACACCTGCATTACAAATTCAGAAGAAAGTTCAACAAACTCGCCAATTAAAATAAAAATATTCGAGTACATCCAGTTATTTCTCGACTCATAACTTATGACTCATCTCTACTCAAATTACGACAAAGTTATGACAAAATGACCGCTTAAGAATTTAATAACTCCGCATATTGCCTTAAAAACAAACATTACGTATTACTACACATTACTCGGTATTACCAAGTTTGTACATTACTAACTACATTTACAGACGGTCAGACATTTTATTACGGTTTTATTCGCATAATTATTCGTATAATTGGAATAATTACGGTTCAGAGATCATAGTGCTATACCGCTTTCGCCACTTTCCCTTTGAGATATGATTTGGCGTGTTGATAACGCTTGGAATCTTTTGTTTTTGTAAAGTTTTGTTTGAATAGATGCTTTATTGGGATGGGAATACATATTGTAGTGTTTGTTTAGGATTTAGATAAGTTTTTGTGATATTTTGAGTCGCTTTTTGGACAATTATAGGGTTCAAGTGGTTTACAAACAACAAAAACGGATAACGGTTTCCTTTTTAGGGTTCCGTACCTCAAACGGAAAAAACGGAACCCTTACAGGATCACTTTGTTGTCCGTCTGTCCGTCCGTCCGTCTGTCCGTCTGTCCGTCTGTGTGTATGTCAAGACTCTTTATCTCGGGAACGCGTAAAGATGTAGAGTTGAAATTTAAACTGTATATGTATATCTATGGTTTCTTGCAATTGTGTAAAAGAAAATCTTCTCAATCATCGTTTAAAAAAGTTAGTGCCGTTTATGTCGTAAAAAACCGCATATTTTGCACTCACAAAAATCAAAACCTACAGGGTACTTCCCGATGACATACGAGTAGAACTATGAAATTTGGCGAGAAGCATTGCCTCAGAGTACACATATAGGAATAAATCTGAAAACTGTACATTTTTATTTAAATCATTAAAAATAGGGCCTCAAAATTAACACAAAATATGGGTTCACAATTCAAAGTACTCACTTTGAATTCATGTTTGAATTCAAATCGTATCATGTAAGGTATCATTTAAAAGAACTTCATTAGCACATGCTAAAACAGGTTTTTAATTATTTTAACGTGTTAGTACGGAACCCTCAATGTGCGAGTCTGACTCGCACTTGTCCGGTTTTTTTATTACTCACCACCGTAACTTTTTTTTAATCTTTTTAGTAATTTTAGTGTAATAGGCGTTAATTTTATCAAAATATATTTATTCGTCGGTCACATACGGAAAATTTGATAATTTTCAACTGCATTTTTTTATAAATACATACATGATCACTGCCACAAAACAAATTAATTAAATTATATATATGTCTCCAGCTAATAATAAGTTATGAGTTTTTGTATTTCTATTCTTATTTTGTATCTAATATATATTTTGCCAATAATGAGTACACGGTATAATGTCCTTATATACTTATAACTCATAATTAGGTATTAAGCTTTAAGTCTTAAGTGTAATAATAATAAATAATTATAATATATAATAATAAATAATAATAAAAAAATCGGTCGCGGGCACAATTGTTTCAATTCAATTGTCACGTTTTGTCAAAAAATAATTATGCATATTATTCTCAACAATGCGAGAAAGTTAAGTAAAACTTTTGTATACATTTTAGTAGCAAAAAGCTTTGTCATGTTATATTTCAAATTAGTCCAATTTCTCCAAAAGGCTGTAATATTACAGACTAGCTGTCCCCGTGGCTCCAGCTACGTAGCTTATTATAAGTTTTTTTTTAAACTGGATACATACTCTCATTTTTAGGGTTCCGTACCTCAAACGGAAAAAACGGAACCCTTATAGGATCACTTATTTGTCCGTCTGTCCGTCTGTGTGTATGTCAAGACTCTTTATCTCGGGAACGCGTAAAGATATCGAGTTGAAATTTTAACTACATACGTATACATATGAATTCTTGCAGTTGTGAAAAAGAAAAGCTTCTCAGTTACCGTAAAAAAAGTTAAAACGCATATTTCAACGCTCGCAAAAATCAAAACCTACCGGGTACTTCCCGTTGACATAGAACTATGAAATTTGGCTAAAAGCATTGTCTCAGAGTACACATATAGGAATAAATCTGAAAACTGTACATTTTTATTTAAATCACATAAAAACGGGGCCTCAAATTCACAAAATATGGGTTCAAAACTCAAAGTGAGTAAATCGTATCATGTAAGGTATCATATAAAATAACTTCATTACCACATGCTAAAACAGGTTTTTAATTATTTTAACTATATGTTTGTACGGAACCCTCGATATGCGAGCCTGACTCGCACTTGTCCGGTTTTTTTTTATTTATAATTATCTTAAATAGCGAAATTTACGAAATATAATATGTAAGAACTTGTATTATCTAATTCGTTTAGGTAGTGGTACTGGTAGTTTACATTTGTAGCTGAAATAAACAATTACATATTTTTGATTTGTGGAATATTATTTCTTTATGTCAGTTATCAATTTGTTGTTTTTAAACTTTCGCGATTTGAACACATTATTATTATATACTACGGGACTAATCGCGCACTAAAATTACGAGATAAATAAATACCTCCTCATCCCGACGTTTCGGCCGAGTTTCATCGACCGTGGTCACAGGTAGACTGAGTCAGTTATCAATAGTAAAAACATCTACCTTCTGTGTACTAAATATCGGGAATTTGTCAATAAAACAAGAAATACAAATTATTCATCTAAATTTATTTTATCGCCTTCAAAGTAGGCCCCATCGCTTGCAATACAACATCTCCAACGCTTCACCCAGTCTTCCATACATTTTTCATAGGCTATTTGCGGTATGGCCTTTAGCTCATTCAGCGAATTTTCTTTTATGGCTTCTATCGACTCAAAACGTTTTCCTCGAAGTGGTAATTTTAACTTGGGAAATAAAAAAAAGTCAGACAGAGCCATATCAGGTGAATACGGTGCTTAGTCGAGAACCGGTGAACTTGGTGATCCGTAGAAGCTCGGGAAACCATGTCTTCAGCGACATGCTTTCGCTGCGCTTTTTGAACAAAATTGAGCTCTTTTGGAACTAGTCGAGCGGCGACGCGTTTCATGCCTAAAATGTCAATGAGAATGTTGTGGACGGACTTAAAAGATATGTTTACCTCACTAGCCAACTCTCTCAGACTCATACGTCGATTTTCGAGCACTAGCTTCTTGATTCTGTCCATGTTTTCTTTGGTCGTAGCGGTTGAAGGTCTACCAGAACGAGGCAAGTCTACTACTACTTCTCGGCCTTCTTTAAAAGCCTTATACCATTCATAAGCCCTTGTTTTCGATATACATGATTCACCGTAAGTATTTCGCAACATTTTTAGTGATTCACCACATGAAATATCATTCGAAACACAAAATTTAAGGCACACTCTTTGTTCAACAATATTTTCCATTGTAAAAATCGCCGAGAACTCAAAACTATGACCAACAAAAAGTGTAGTTTAAAACAAATTAAATGACAGATCCCGCTCAAACTTTGCGCGCTAAATCAGTACAGTGCTACCAACATGCAGTAAAAAAATTAGAACGACCTCTTTTACACGGGTCTTTTTATTGAAATATTCCCGATACTTTTTACACAGAGTAGTATATATTATTAAAAATAACACAAAATACCAAGTAACTTTAAACGAGGAGTCGATATAATCGTTCAAAGCGATCTCTTCCAGGCTACCTTGGAATGAAAAGCTAAATGTTTTACATTCCAAGGTTGCCTAGAAAATAATACATAATGACAAACGCTCAGCAACTAAATTTAAAACGACCGTTTTCTGGAATGGAAGTTAAAAAAATCATGCAAATATTATAAGTAGCTTTCGCGTGAAAATAACCTAAACAAACGTGAAAACAACATAAACAGACAGACAGAGAGACGGCAAGCTCTATAATATAAAAGGAAGACAAGTCCATAAAGTCGACGTTATCTTGTAAAGTGAAACGAGTGTAGAGACACAATTTGGAGAGATGTAGAGCGAAACTCGATGGTATCAGCGCTGAGGCCGCGGCAAACTGGATTATAACCATAGAAATTACTGTTGACTCTGTGATAAGTACAGATTACTGTTTTGAATAGATGTTTCACAAATCAAATTGTAAAAATACCTTAGTTGTACTTTTATTTTGAAACATTCGCATTTTGAACACATTATTGAAGTAAAACTCGATCGCACTAGCACTCGACTGCCTCGGTGGCTCAGTGGTTAGTGACCCTAACTTCTGGATCAAAGAGGCGTGGGTTCGATCCCCACCCAGGGCAAATATTTATGTGATGAATATAAGTATTTGTTCTGTGTATGGGTGTTATTAAGTAACTATCTATATTGTAACTAAATAACACCCAGACACAGAGCAAATACGAGCAGAAATGGCTCGTTCAACCTGCTTCAGAATGAACAAAGTTTTGTGTGACAGAGACCTGAGTCTTGTCTTAAGACTACGCATAGTACGTTGCTACATCTTTTCGGTGCTATTATACGGCGTAGAAACATGGACTCTCACACAAAATTTGACAAAGAAGCTGCAGGCGTTTGAGATGTGGATCTATCGCCGTATCTTGAGGATTTCATGGCGTGACTGAATTACCAACGTTGAGGTACTAAGCAGGCTTAAGAAGATGGAGCTTATGAATACCACTCCAGCTCATCATCCAGGGAAAGATTGCCGGAAAGAGAAGTGCTGGCAGAAGGCGGCACTCATGGTTAAAGAACCTGCGGGACTGGTTCGGCTGCAGTACCACCTCATTATTTAGAGCAGCAGCTTCAAAAATTAGAATTGCCCTGATGTTGTCGAACCTCCGATAGGAGTGGAACTATAAGAAGAAGAAGATCTATATAAGTATGTATTTAAAAAGAAGTATATGTAGTATATCAGTCTCTGGCAGCCATATCACAAGCTTTGCTTAGTTTGGGGTCAGAGGCCGTGTGTAAGATGTCCCAAAAATATTTAATATTTATATTTAAAAACTTCTTTAGCGGCGTTGTGCAATTTTTGGGATGGGTAAAAACCATTAACTCGCGTCAGGACACGTTTCCTAAATTTTTAAGACGGCGCAGGGCACTTGCGCGTGTGTGATATCGTATTGTACCACATATATGATAGTACTTTATATCTTCAAGTTTTTTTTTGTATTACGAGACTAATTGTATCAATTGTGAATCATGAGTCTACCCCTGACCATGATCGATGCAACTCGTTCAAAACGTCGGGGTAGTGAGGTATTTGTGTTTTATTAATCTCGTATTTTCAGTGCGCAATTAGTTCCGTAGTGAGTATAAAAATAATGAACCATAGTTATAATAATTAATGAATTATTATTTTGTAGCGCTCATAGCTTAGTTAGACAAGAAGTTTCTTAGCGACAATAAAAGTTAAGCAAAGTTTTAAATGAATAAATAAATATTTTGGGACATTTTACACACAGCCTTTGACCCCAAACTAAGAAAAGCTTGTGATATGGCTGCCAGAGACTGATATATAATTATACTTATTTTTAAATACATACTTATATGGATAGTAACTAAATAACACCCAGACACAGAGCAAATACTTATGTTCATCACATAAATATTTGCACTGGGTGGGGATCGAACCCATGCCTCTTTGATCCAGAAGTTAGGGTCACTAACCACTGAGCCACCGAGGCAGTCGAGTAGTTCGGCGCGGTTAGTCTTTGAATGAGTGACCGCGAGTGAAATCCACAAACGAGAGCTGTCCATGACTCGGATGAAACGTTAAATTGGGGATATTGGTTGTTTTAACCGTTAATCATGTCAGAGACCTTTAAGCAGCTCCTAAATCACAAAATTGCGTCTTAAAAAAAATTCAAAACAACGATTTCTTGAACTTGAGTCAATGAGTTACCTTTTACTTACCCACTATAAAAATGGATACATAAAAAAATGTACAGTGTGTTCGGTAAACCGTAACAAAGGCGCATTACTGCTCTCAAACATGCAGTGTTTTGTATGAAACGTGCTTGAACTTCACGATAATCACTATGACAGTATTAAATATTTATCACTGCCACAGATCAGAGTAAAATAACATCATTTTTTTTACCGGGGCGAAAAAGTAGGAGAATTTAGAATTTGACCACTGTGTTTGTATTAAATAACAGATTTTGTATCAATTTAAAATAATATTGAATTACCCTATAAATTTTCTATGTTCTCTATTACGACTAATACTCGTAATAATGATAAAACAAAAGGTAGAATGATGTAAATATAATATTACAAAAATAACACAACATATGTATGCCTCTCAGTGTTAACACAGTTACTCTCACAGTTTTTAAATGTTTCCATTTATTTTTATACAGTTTTTTGTAAATGCATAATTATTCTCTAAAATCTATGGTTGAACTTTTGCATCAGAGCTCTTGTTCACGGCTGTTTTTTGTACCGGACAACGGACCGTCAATAAACAAACGCCTACATTTTTCGCCGGATGGATGTCCGGTGCGTCACCACACGTTCATTACAAACCATACATCATCGCGAATCCGGTGAAAAAAACGGTCCGTGGTCCGGTGAAACGAATTGCCGTAAACAAGCACTCTTAGTCTTACATAAATATCGATATAGTATCCAAGACATTTTTAAACAATACTCTGTTGCAATCATAAAACGATGCATTATGCATCTAAGCTTTTACCAATAATGGTAACGTAAGCAAATTAGAATATAATGATATCTCTGTACAACATTAACATAACAAGTGAAGCCTACTGTTTGTACTATGTAAATTTAATTTGAAATTTAAATAGCTTTATCTAATTGGAAGTGACCAAGCTACATAATTTTACGTGCGCATTTATAAAATTTAATACAAGATTACGTAACCAGATGTAGATTAAGTGGAAAGGGGGTTTCAGAGCAGTAAAAAATAACAAACAGTGCTTCATTATTTCCTGGCATTTTCCAACTGAGCGCTACCGTGGCTCGGATGACACGTTAAATTGTAGGTCCCGGTTGTTTTAACCGTTTAGCCATGTCAGAGGCCTTCAGGCGGCCTAAAAACTCTGACACCAGGGCTAGCCACCCGGCCTATACGAACTTACTTACTTACTTTCTTATTTCCTACTTTTAGGGTTCTGTACCCCAAAAGGAAAAAACGGAACCCTTATAGGATCACTTTGTTGTCCTTCCGTCCGTATGTCGAGACTCTTTATCTCGGGAACGCGTAAAGATATCGAGTTGAAATTTAAACTGTATACGTATATCTATGGTATATTGCAGTTATGTAAAAGAAAAACTTCTCAGTTATCGTAAAAAAAGTAAGAGCCGTTAATGTCGTAAAAAACCGCATATTTCGACACTCACAAAAATCAAAACCTATAGGGTACTTTCCGTTGACATAGAACTATGAAATTTGGCGAGAAGCATTGTCTCGTATGTATAGGAATAATTCTGAAAACTGTAAATTTTTATTAAAATCTCAAAAAAATCACAAAATATGGGTTCAAAATTCAAAGTGAGTAATAAAAGAGATTCACTAGCACATACTGAGACAGGTTTAAATTATCACAACATTGTCTAAATTTCGATGTGAAAAGTGAAAAAAACCTTTTTGTTGTTGATTATACTATGGAGATGGATTTTTCTGGATTTGTACGGAACTCTCGGAGTGCAAGCCTGACTCGCACTCGTCTGATTTTTGGTTTATTTTTTTTTTATAGTAAACTGCTGAATACCTGCCTACCCAGGAAGGACAATTGGAGTGTATAAAAACGTCACGACACCACTCCATGTTGGGCAATGCTATCGGGTATAGATTATGGGGTTGGGGGTGGTACGGTAGTACCCAGTTGTAAATACTAGTCGCGATCACCCATCCAAAGACTGATAGTGCCAACCGTTGCTTAACTTCATTGTTTACTTAGTGTTTTTTGGCGAAACGTGCCCCCATATTGTTAACTTAAAACAATTCGTGTAATACGTCTAATATGATTGCCCAACATGATTTTTGTGTGAATGTCACGAGAATTCGGTGCTCATCCGTCACAGGACCGTAACGTTGATGTAAGTCGTGGATCACGCCGTCACGCGTGCCATTGTTTTATCACTAAAAACTGCTTTATTTTACTTTTTTATTTCCTAAATTGTGTGGGATCATGTTAGGTTAAAAACTTAATGGCATTAGGTATATTATAATTTTCTAACATCTTAAAAATAATATCTCAAAGCATTCAGAAAATATTGGTCCGTTTGTAGAAATTTAAACAACCCAAATTCGCCATTCTGCTATTGGATCTGCGTGGTATAGATATGACCAAATTGTTTACTAAAGATAGACTAATGGTCGATATACAATGAAACACTGGTGCCTCTATTAACTACAACAAAATACAATAACACTTTATCTGCTAAAACTACTTACACTACTACTACATAAAAATCAATTGGATCATACATATACCCTTGAAGGTCAAAATATAATCCAAATGCTCAAGCCCACTGCCAGTAGGCAGCGCGCCCGCATGCTGGCAGCATTGCCTCGCTGAATGGCAATGCTTATGCGTTGAGCCAAATAAACACCAGCATTTTGGTCACGCGTTGCGTCCACTAGACGCTCAGAATTATTCAAATGAAATAATTAATATTTTGAACCGATAAATACCAACGTCTAATTCGATTTTTCGAATTCTACATTGTTAAATCTAAACATAGTAGATTTTGTAGAACATAACTTCCTTGAGTATATAAGTAGAAACAAGATTTAATTTACTTTTATTTTGCGTCAGACATTTGATTATTTATATATTTTTTATATTGACACAAACCAATCATGAGCAGCCTGCAAACTTCCACAAATAACACTTTTCACATAATACAATTACTAACTCTATGACGCTATTAAATAATTTAAAGAAAAAGTGACCCAGAATTAAAAATATTTAGCTGAGAAAAAAGCCATTCATTACTTCCCTAGGAAGTGACAATACTCATATGTCTGGAAAGAAAACTTCTCAACAATGGTCCCAGATAAAGCTAGACGCATTTCTTTATTGTTCATCTTGGAGCTAACGTATCTCACGCTTCGAAATCCATAACACTTGCCGTCAGAAGTTTCCTAAGTCTCACGGAGTAGAGTTCAAGTTATAAGTTATAGCCAGCGTCTTAAGTTGGTAAAGAATAGCCCACTTTTGCTAAGTTTGTGTAATAGCGATGACACGCCGGCTTTTTTCTTTGGCTAATTAATTTGCTCGGCTTAGTGAAATCTATGGGAGTTTTGTAATTTTTCATGACTTTGGTCGGACTTGACTGTTAGACAATGATGGGGTCAGTGGTTTCGTTACAATGGAGACGTATGTGGAACTATAGCTCATTAGTAATGCTTGATTTGGTACTTCTTTGTTACTTATCTAAACTTTAAGGACAGATAAATATAGGATGCTGTAATATAATTGATTGCTTTAATTGAAATAATACAAATAATCGGCCAAGTGCGAGTTGGTCTCGCGCACCAAGGGTTCCGTACCGTATGGAAAGCCTCCCTTATTACATTTTATTTATTTATTTATAAGGAATATTTTAAGCATCTTCCTGTTGCTGTTATGTATACCGAGCAAAAAAAATACGTTACTTGCACGGGAGGCCCCTTTAAATACTTATTTTATTTTAATTTACTTATTTATTTTTAGAGTGAGCAGAAAAAAACATATTTGTTTTATGGGAGCCCCCCTAAAACATTTATTATTTTTATTGTTGTTGTAGCGGCAACAAAAATACATCATCTGTGAAAATTTCAAAGTTTTAGCTATCACGGTTCATGAGATACAGACTGGTGACAGACAGACATACAGACAGAGGGGCGGACAGCGGAGTCTTAATAATAGAGTCCCGTTTTTACCCTTTGGGTACGAAACCCTAAAAAATGAGTTTAACGATAAAAAATTACAACTCAATGTTATTTTTCTGTCACTTTCTTTGTTTGTTTCATTTATGTTTCGGTTACCTTTTATTCTTATTTCTCCGTTTTTCAGAACTTTAATGCCATCTTTTCAAATACATTTTTAGATTTTGCTTTTTTATACATATTTTTTTTCATTCATTCCTTGACCATGTTTGAGGGAAGAGGACGACCCGCCACACGACGCCGCCGTACGCAAGAACTTGGCGAGCATGAGTGCTCCAGGTATACACACATCTCAAATTTTATTTATAAATCATTTTAAAAATTACTACTCATACCGCTCAGAGCCTCCGTCACAGCCGCGTTCCGGTCTTTAATGGCCATCTTATATTTTAAGGAGGTAATAGGTATAAAAAAATCGAAATATAGGGCTAGTCATCAATCATCATTTTATTATCGTCAAAATATAAGTTTTCGTCAATGACGTAATAGCAACAAATTACTAAGGAGGTAATTTTACAATTACACGTAACACATTGTCAGATTACGGTTACTTTATTCAATAACACAAGTAATTCAAATTTAATTGTCCCTTTTGCTAAGACCATGATAAAGACGAGTTTCACAATTTCACCACAAACGGCTCAGCCCTTTTGCAATTGAATTCAGTACGTTTTGTAATCGCATTTAAATGGCAAATTAAGATGTGAAATAACAATTAATTAAGAGGCAGTACGTTAAAAATATGCAAGATAAGAGATACCTAAGATTACTTATTTGTAGTTTGTAATATTATGTAATACATTGTTATTACTTTTGTGTGCCTCATTAAATAACAAATTAAACACTTTATTTTTCAGAATAATTAATTCGTTTTTCGGAATCAGTTATTCTTTATCATTTCGTTATTCATTCATTCGTTATCATTTGTTATTTTTACACAGTTTCTTTCTGCAACCCGTCATTGCCTAGCGGATCAGCAAGTTGAAACGGCAGTGAGCAGGGCACTTAGTTCGAATAACGGATGGCCGATGAGGCAGTAAAGTTGTCGAATAGAGACCACGTACTAGCAAACGTAGCGTAAGACATCCACCTACTAAGTGGACTGAAATTTTAATTAAGACCGCTGGGACGTGCTTGATGTAGGCCGCTCCTAACCTGCCTTATTGGAAAACCATAGGCAAGGCCTATGTTTAACAGTGGGTGATGGATTACGGATGTATGATTTCTACAATAATATGTTTTAAATGATAGTGGTTTAGTGGGAGAACGATCGCCTTACAAGCGACGGTTACGGGTTTAAGCCCGTAATAATGAGTTTTTTTTAAACTTTCGCTATTTAAGCACATTATTCTTAAGATAAGGAACTAATTGCGCAGCAAAAATCTTTACTAATAGTCTAAATATAAAAGTGTGGTTGAAGGTTTGTTGCTTTGTACCGTTTCATGCAGCAAAAGAGCAAAAATGAAATTAAAAATGTATGATCCCCTAACGCAAACAAGTAAATACCCAATATGCGTCAAACGTACCGCACCTAACATATTTTTTTTTTTGCAAAATATAGCATGACCGACTTCACCCGTGTACAGAATCATTACATAGTATAAAACAAAGTCGCTTTCCGCTGTCTGCCCCCATGTATGCTTATATCTTTAAAACTACGAATAGATAGAGTAATTCAAGAGAAATGTTTATATGTATAATACACCTGTGCGAAGCCGGCGCATCGCTAGAACGCAAATATTATGCACGGATCGATGTAACATTTTTCACATTATTGTTGATTTATCAAAAATGGCTCAGCCGATTTCGATAAAATTTAAATGAGACCAATTTAGAAGTATACTCTTTGCAATAAAAAAAGAATGATTGAAATCGGACTACTATGAAAAAAGTTATGCGTGGTTAATGGTTTTAAATTAAAAAAATTTATACGCTTCAAATTGTATACCTCCTCCGGTGGTTCGTCAGTCAAAAAGAGCTGAAACGGCTAAATGATATTCATCAATCATAGCTAAGGACTCTCTAGACAAATTCACCATTCAAACAAAAAAAAATACATCAGAGCAACGATGCCACAGACAGACACACACACATACACGTAAAACTTATAATATAACACCCGTCGTTTTTGTGTCGGGAGTTAAACATTGTAAATAGCTGTTATATTTTAGTATCCTCTATTACCAAATTAACAGTCTAAATGCAAAGTTACAGTAACATTGCAAAACTAAGTATTTTATAACTTGGCTTAATAGACATTGATAAATAGATACTGACTATCATTCTGATCTAGTTTCGAAACTACATCTAGATTGTGCTTAAACTGTACTTTTTGTTTTCTTTGTTGAACTAGTTATAATATCCAAAAAAAGAAATGTTGATAGGTAATGAATTACAATTACAGTAACATCATAAAATATATTGTTTATAATTAATTACTATAAAAGTAAGTTTGTATAGATGGGATGGCTATATAGCCCTGGTGTCAGAGACTTTTTAGCCGCTAGAAAGCCTTTAACATTGCTAAACGGTTAACTTCAACCGGGACCTACAATTTAAGCTCGAGTCACAGCAGAGCTCAGCATGCTGAGTGTGAGTTTTGTCGTAAACATGACGCGGCGAGCGCGTAAGCATGTAATTTGTATGAACTTGTTGTGTTTCAAAAACGCGCCGCTAGTGGCGCTGTACATTTCTTCATACAAATTACATGCTTACGCGCTCGCCGAAGAGCGCGTCATGTTTACGACAAAACTCACACTCGGCATACTGTTGCGGTCACCCATTCAAAACTTGAGCGTGCTGAACGTTGCTTTACTTTGGCGATCGCTAAGAAACAAATAGGCAAACTGCACTATGAGTGCTACATATTATCAAGACCTGTAGAGACGTAAAGATTTCTTTACGTTATTTTTTACCGTTTATGGCAAAAAGTAAGTTGAAGTAAGTATTCGGTGCCGCTATCGTAGATAAGTTTTGATAGCTTAGTGGTAGTAACGGTCGCCTCACAGTCATGAGGTCGAGGGTTGAAGTCCCGGTCCCGCACCGATGAGTTCTTTAGGCTGATTTACGTTTTTAGGGTTCCGTACCTCAAACGGAAAAAAAACGGAACCCTTATAGGATCACTTTGTTGTCCGTCTGTCCGTCTGTGTGTATGTAATGTGAGTAAATCGTATCATGTAAGGTAACATATAAAAGAACTTCATTAGCACATGCTTAAACAGGTTTTTAATTATTTTAACAATGTGTTTGTACGGAACCCTCGATGTGCGGGCCTGACTCGCACTTGTCCGGTTTTTTTTAAATCACTGGACTTTTGGTGAAGGAAAACTATATAGGTACGTCCGAGAAAGAAATTCAAAGCGGTATGTGGAATCAGTAACCTTATCCTATTAGAACATTATTCAAAACTCTTTGATTCTTTATCTATCGTGTGGTGTAATTGAATTGTGGATAGTAATGATGGATATCAAGCTGCAACATCAAATTTTTTTTTGAATTGCCTCGCTGTGGAAGCATTTCCATAGATTTATTCACGTCAATACTTGATAAGTTACGTTACTTTATTTCGATAGGGAATAAGAGCCCTGTACGATCATAGTTAAGCAAAGATTTCTCTTAATTAAGGTCCAGATTTTATAGCCCCATAATAATAAAACAATATTTATTACTCGTTCAAAACCCGCACTAAACTAACAACCTCACACTCATTCATAACCGTGGCCATTGAATCGAGTAACCTCATCAATAAATAACTGGCCCGTTTCCTATGGAACTTTGTAGAGATATCAAAGCTCTGTTTCGCGCAGACTTAGAGTACGCAACCAATACATAACGCTACAGCACAATGGCTACACACTGCCACTTTTAATGATGGATAGGCATTTTTTTTTATTCCGTATATAGGTTTGCGTTTGACTACATACTGCTTGATGTTGAGCAGATATGCGGTCTAGGGTGTAGCACGCTTACCTAGAAGATACCTATATACTCGGGATTTGAAGACACCCACGTTGTACTTAAGCGGGAAGACAGACCCAGGCAAAGCGTTCCACATTCTGGCTGTTCGTATGAGGAATGAGGATTCGAAACGCTTAGTTCTAACGCGCAGAATGTCCACCATAAAAGGGTGGCACTTTTTTTTTACTCCAATGTGAATAACAAACAACAAACAAATAACTCTTTATTGTACACACAAAATAAACTAACAATAAATACATTAGTGAAATTCTTAAGATAGTGCAACACTAGGCGGCCTTATCGCTGGAAGCGATCTCTTCCAGGCATGAATAGCATTTCCGTAGGTTTTTTTTTTTTTTTTTTATCGTTTCATTTAAAGCTAAGCATAAATGGGCAGTAGAATTTATCAGTTAAATTCCTCACACACATTCTGACTAGTTTACAGCCCGGCATTAACCGCGGTGGTTGGATGTACAGACATGAATAGGTACCAAAATTACTATTTTTTAACCGACTTCCAAAAAGAGGAGGTTTTATGTTCGTCTGTATGTATTTTTTTGTGTATGTTCATCGATATTTTAACCAATTGTGAATCGAATCAATAAATTTACTCTCGAGATGGTCCTATTTAAATTATATCAAAATTGGCTCAGCCGTTGTGGAAAAACCGGACAAGTGCAAGTCAGGCTCGCACATCGATGGTTCCGTACAAACACGTTGTTACAACAATTTAAAAAATATTAATTAGCATGTGCTAATGAAGTTCTTTTATATGATACCTTACATGATACAATGTACTAACTTTAAATTTTGAACCCATATTTTGTGAATTTTGAGGCCCTATTTTTTTGTGATTTAAATAAAAATGTATAATTTTCAGATTTATTCTTATATGTTTACTCTGAGACGATGTTTCTCGCCAAATTTCATAGTTCTATGTCAACGAGAAGTACCCTGTAGGTTTCGATTTTTGTAAGTGCGAAATATGCGGTTTTTTACGACATAAACGGCTCTAACTTTTTTAAACTATAAATTAGAAGATTTTCTTTTACACAACTGCAAGATACCATAGATATACGTATACAGTTTAAATTTTAACTCGATATCTTAACGCGTTCCCGCGATAAAGAGTCTTGACATACACACAGACGGACAGACGGACAACAAAGTGATCCTATAAGGGTTTCGTTTATTCCGTTTGAGGTACAGAACCATAAAAATCAACAATAATGTAAAATTGAATAGAATTGATGTATACTATACTTACATTTGAGCGGACTATTCGAATTTTGTACATGATGAAAGTTGGATTTGCCATTTTTAACGAAAAATAATTATGATCGCCGCTTTTGGTTTGAAGTCGACTGTTACGAGTGTAAATCGGTTGTTACGTTTTTGTCAAAAAATCATTACCTATGGCATTTAGTAAGTAAGTTCGTATAGGCCGGGTGGCTAGCCGTGGTGTCAGAGTTTTTAGGCCGCCTGAAGGCCTCACATGACATGACATCTGACATGGCTTAACGGTTAAAACAACCAGGACCTACAATTTAACGTGTCATCCGAGCCACGGTAGCGCTCAGTTGGAAAAACCTATGGCATTGTAATCCAGCGTGATAACTGTGCGGTCTTGCTCAGCCCTCTGTCAAATGGCACTGGCTGACCTTTTGGTCTATGGATGATCCTATTGCTATATAATATAGTTTAGGTAGGTATGTAGTATTTATTGTTATGTTTTTCATCGTTGTTGTCGAAAAGAATTTGGCCAAAAAGAATCCTCATTTACAGACAAATAAAGAGCTTTCTACGGAACTTACATAGTCTACTTTATTAGACTTTAAGTCTTGTAGTACGCTAGTGCAGTGGATCGAACTCGCGCCGCGCCGGTCGTTGGCTCCGCGGCAAAAACTCAGGAAATATAGCCATGCGTAGAGAAATGACGCGAGCAGTCGCGTTCGCGCGTTTGATGTTAGTGTAGGGCTTAGCTTTTATATCGATAAACTGATTATTTGTAGACTAATTTAAAACCACTTCTTTATATTAGTCATGTCACTACATGAATGGCATGCCTTAAATACATAGTTTCCAGTTTTTTAAGCGATGCCTCAATAGCAATCATTCAATATTTTTTTGACATTTCTCACATTTGACAGGTGCATGACCAAAAATTGTTTTGTTTTTCATAAACTTTATAAAGTGTTTTTATTAAGGTAAAGGTGTATTAAATGTGTAAAATGTAGGTAAATTAGTAAGCGAAAGAACCCTATTATCACATAAAATATTGCATGCCAAAAGGCTGAGTATGGCGGACTATTTATACGATTATTCTGTAAGTACCAACCATGTACACCCGTATTAAGCAATGAATAAATATGAATATGAATTTATTTAAAAATATTACACAGCTCAAAGTATGAGCATTGCAATACAGCGTAGTGATACAGCCAGCATGCTGGGCACGATGCCATTTGGAATTGTGGGTCTGTGGATGCTCCGATTTTTTTATGTAATGGTTATTAAATTTAAGACCGTAATTTTATTGTATTTTGCTGTAGAAAATAAATTTACTTGCTCCTTAAAAGATTCAGTTGTCACTCACTTGATATTATTGAAGGCAGACACTGTGCCTACTATACCTACTTTGGAACGCATTTGACATTTTTGACAGGTCTTTTCAAGACCGAGTATTAGCCTACGGACTTGTTTCACATAAAATCATAATAACGGCGGGGCGGAAAAACGCACCTATTAAATAAAAGATTAGAATAAAACATGTCAAGGCAGAGCTTTTCCCATCACTAAAGTATCTCGCCATAGTGATGGGAGTACATAAGTGCATTAAAGTTATGTAGTGTGAGAGAATTCGATCCGCTGATTGTTTATGAATGAAAAGAAATTCCTTTTCCGATGTGTTCCGCATTCTCCTCAAATGGGCACAGTAATTGTAACACTGTTTTGTTATTATTATTTTCATATTTGTATTTAGAAAAAAAAATGTTTGTAGTGGCTCAAAAAACATGTTATATTTTAAATTCTGATTGTCTTTATCATTTATGTTTAAGTTTAAAAGACTGATCAAAGAGCTAACCAATCGGTTTATACTTTAGTGAAATTTAATATTAAAAAAAGCCCAAAAAGTTACGATAATTCTGTTATTTCTAACAAGTACTAGGATATCAAATAAATAAACTAATTACTCCTTTACGACTTAGAGATAGTGCAGATCAGATACAAAGTTATACATAATACTTACTATTGCCACAATTACTTGGGCAAAACTTGAAAAAATAATAATGTATACTGACCCAAAGCTTTTCCAATAAAATTCATCTTTATTTGACCTGCAAACCAGTTGTTAAACACTTTCTAATGGCACTATGAACTTCCTGGGCGGTCGCTTTGATAGTTTACTCAAATAGAGAAATCGAGCAATAAATGTGAGAAATCACTGATTAAAGTTTCTATTAATGTTTATACTAAAACGTCTCACTTCCTAAATCACCTACGAGTAGTACTCGTGTCCTCAGTTACCATAAGCTCTAGCGCCTTAATTCAGCTACCAGACGAAACTGAACTGGAATCTTTTTGAACCTTATACGTATTTATTTACCACTTCCCGAAGGATATTAAGAAACGTTAATGGTAATAATAATAATGGTATTATTACGGGACATCTTACACACATCTCTGACCCCAAACTAAGCAAAACTTGTGATATGGCTGCCAGAGACTGATATACTACATTATACATATTATTATTATTATATACTACGGGACTAATCGCGCACTAAAATTACGAGATAAATAAATACCTCCTCATCCCGACGTTTCGGCCGAGTTGCATCGACCGTGGTCACGGGTAGACTCACGGGTAGGTCTACCCGTGACCAAGGTCGATGCAACTCGGCCGAAACGGCGGGATGAGGAGGTATTTATTTATCTCGTAATTTTAGTGCGCGATTAGTCCCGTAGTATATAATAATTATGTGTTCAAATCGCGAAAGTTTAAAAACAACGTTCCCATTACTTTTTGTTTCGCGAATAAGTCCGCACTTGACCACCAACTTGACTGATGGTAAACGTCGTTGTGGTCAAAGATGAAGCACGCAAATCTAGAAGATACCTATTATCTCTGACCTTGAAAAACCTTAATTTAAATCTCAAACAGGAAAGCAGGCAGACTGTTCGCTGCCCTGGACGAATCAGATATGTTGAATCAATCCGTTTCCAACGTATCGAAGGAAAATCGACATCGAAAATCGAAATCGAGCTAAATACTCTGAAACTTGTTGGATTCCTTGCGGATCGACCGTATAATTATAACGTGAGTTTTAGCCGTATTCTGTTATACTTATGATGAATACTCACGGTAGTTTTAATGAAGTGATAGTAAATATGTAAGTTTGTATAAAACGGGTGGCTAGCCCAGGTGTCAGAGTTTTCTGTAGTTTTGTTCAAAACGACAGTGTAGGGGTGGTAGTGAGACTTTTCTACTTGTCTTGTAGTAAAAAAGGAATAGTAAGACAAGGTGCTTGTGGCTAATAACGTAGAAATGTGTCATGTTTCACGTTTTCTAAGGCGGATAAATGGATAAATATTGTTCAGATTTGTCTGATCTTAGTCGAATTGCCCCGCAAGAGACTGCGTTAGTTTTAATGAGGTTTGCGTGTTAGATACCTATAAATTATCATGATGATGAGTTACGAAGTTATATGATACTTGGAATAAAATTATTTTCTTAGAACTTTTTCTCTGTACTTGTAACCTAAACAAAATTACCAAATTGAAAATTCTAATACATTTTGAAATTGTACCATTACAATTTCAATTTGTATTTGAACGCATAGACGCCCTTAAAGCATAAAAAAACGTTTTGTTGATGGTTACGTAATAATAACCGCTAGTCACAGTGCTGACGAGTGCAACGATATCCTATTCATAGTTATTTATTCATAATAATAATATTACATGTGTATTGATTACATGCTATCATAATTTGATTATTTAAATTATGATACCATGTAATCGTCTAAGGAAACTGTAGGTATTGTCCCTGACTGCAATTATGGTCTTTTACATATTATCTTTGACAGACTTTAGACTTAATTTTCTATTTACGCCTATTACGTCATCTACGTCAACCCACATATTAAGACATTACTCCGTCTCTCCAATCTAATTTTGCCTTCCGACTAAGCAGATAATGAGCATTCATTTGTACAAATTGTTTCGTTTGCGTGTGGAACTACTAAATCGTCGTAATAGACTACTTCAGATAGAATTAGAATTAGATATCCATTAGTTCTAAGTATTCGTATAGAACGGGTGGGTAGCCACCACCAGTGACTCCAGTTTCAAGAGTTTTTAAGCTGTTTAAGGCATGACTAAACTGTTAAAATCACCGGGACCCACAATTTAATGTGTCGTTGGAGCATCAGCAATGCTCAGTTGTAAATGCGTTGTAGTTGTAAAACGATGAAGCAAATTAAATATAGCATCATCATCATCATCATTTCAGCCATAGGAAGTCCACTGCTGGACATAGGCCTCCTCTAATGATTTCCAATAAGACCGGTTGATAGCGGCTTGCATCCAGCGCGATCCTGTGGTCCTAATAAGGTCATCCGTCCACCTTGTGGGTGGACGTCCTACGCTGCGCTTGCCGGTACGTGGTCTCCACTCGAGAACTTTTCGACCCCATCGGTCATCAGTTCTCCGCGCTGCCCATTGCAACTTGCCAATCCGCTGGGCTTTGTTGGTAACCTTGGTTATTCTACGGATCTCCTCATTCCTGATTCGATCTCGCAGAGAAACTCCGAGCATAGCCCTCTACATGGCTCGCTGGGCTACTTGGAGCTTACTAATAAGCAAATTAAATATAGCATAGGTATTAGAATTATCTAGTTTGGTACATAAGGCCCAGGTAATCCTATTACTGTTTTGTGTGATAATGTATAATTTTGAATACCACCCGAAGTCGCTCATTCGAAAACTGACCTTGCTAAGCGTTGCTTAACTTCAGTGATCGCTATGAAACACCTAGTAAAACAATGCTATGAGTACTACATATTCATATTCTAGTTGGACTCGATAAATTCCAGCACTGCAATAATTATACAGTAAAGTGGTTCCCGTTTTGCTATTTCGATATTTAAAGTACAACATTTTAGTAGTTCCTAGTTAGTAATTGACCGCAAAGCTAAAAAGTGGTTACAGTCGTTGCATAAGTACAAAATGATATGGTTGAAGCTGCATTGCTCTAATTAAAATTCAAATATAAGCTGTCTGTACCGAACTATGTCTATCCTAGATTTACTTACCTAGGTAATTGATAATCCAAGTAGGTATAAACCAGGCGTTTAACCAGCCTTTGAAAAAACATGAGGCCATGGCTACCCAAAATTCAGCCAAGTTTCAATTTAGATATTTTAAACTTTGTTTATCGTAGCAAAAGCCATCTGTCGATCAGGGTTTGACTCAGTCCTAAACGACCCAAGGAGTCATCACCGCCTCTCCTTCGAATTTAGATTATGGACATGCCTATGTTGCACATAGATTTGTGTTAGATGCGATGCAGTTAGAACGTAAAAAATATAATTATATACTTTGAGAAATATGTATAATTATGTCAACTGACTTTAACCTTAGCAATATACACATTCGCACAAAATTCGAAGAGGTAGTTCACTCGAATTTCAAAAACCAATGAACCAATTTTTATTAAATTTATAGTTCTGGAACTCACTTCAAGGTACATTCTATCCAATAAAAAAAAACAACATATTTTATTTTAAACTCTGTGAAAACGGCAATGTTATGAACTATGTATGAACACACAAAAAATATACGCATTGACTTGATCTTCACCTCAGTATCGTCGGTTAAAAATTCATAAGTAATGATTCAGGGAGTATTACTAGGGGAATTTCTAACGGAATAAGACGATGAAGAATTTATTTGCCTTCTGGTTGTGTCTGTCTTTATAAGTAATGGTGCGTACAGCTGCTGTTTGTAACACGCAACATCATAATCAATGCAATATGCGCGACAGGTAGAACCGTACTGGGTTTTAAGTGAACTTGTGTACCAGCCTTTTTCATAGTCCACTGCAGGACGTAGGCCTACCCACGAAGGGTGATTGGGCCACATCCACCACGCTGGCCCAGTGCGGGTTGGTGGATTCAGATATGCCAACGAATTTCTCCTACGGACGTATGCAGGTTGCTTCACGATGTTTTCCTTCACCGAAAAGCCAGTGATGTTGAAATTCCGTACATCAATTCCAAAGAACTCATTGGTACGGGACCGGGGATTTGAACCCACGATCTTACGATTGTGAGGCGGGTGTCACTACCTCTTGACCACAATGGCTTTTCTTGACCACCATGGCTTTTAAGTGAACTTAACAACTTAAAATTGAACGAAACAAATCAGGAAGCAGTTGTCGAAATATATAAAATTGAATTTTCAAATTATCAAAACCTATGTGATTTTTGAGCCTCGTGAACTGGTAAACACTGATTCGGTAAGTAAGCACTTACCGATAATGAGACGATTCAATTTGTGACTTACATGAGACTAATATTACGTGACTTTCGGCATAAAGAACAACACTTGTTTGGCCTCACCATAAGATAATAACAATTTCACAAAACGAAACAGGTACTTAGTTTTTTTATCGAACATATAAACCTGTTAACAAATCGATGTACATAATTGGCGTAATATATCCAACACAATTCTCATTTCATGCTCAGGTGCGTATTATGCCAACTGGGTCATCAATTCATCACATAAACTGTCATTAAAATCGTCAAATTGAATAAACGTAGCCATGATTCCCATAGCCCCATAATAAAACTTCTTTATTGAGCATAATTATAAATCTCGCTACCAAAAACACACTAATACCATCGCTTAGCTCTTGTTACTTCATTTTATAGCCCTATCATATCATTACCATGTTAAATGCATGGTCAACGACATCTAACGATAGCCATCTTAGGCGGTGCTGTGTGACCACTTTCGTTTTTTTCTACAACTGGTTTTTTTAATTATATCTGGTCTACGGTAGGCTCATCCGCTTTTTTGGTTTTAACTACTTCCGTAACTATTAGTTGTGTAATCGTGTGTACCTTTTCTCAGATTTAATGTTCGATCATTGATGGCGGGTGACCTTTCCTCGCTTATACAACGATCTATTGCATCTGTTGGCTGGTCTTTCTTTATTATAATTTGATGCACTGTATTATGTATTTTTATAACGACGTAGATTCAGTTTATTTCATAGCTTGGCAATACTAAGTTTCAATAATTATTACAGGAACTCTAAATATTTAGTCGAATATGTTAATATTTTTCTTAAATTTTTTTTTATAATGTTTTTTTGTATAGCGATGAATCACGTGTATTATATAATTCAAGTAGTAATCAAAAATATCGACTAAATAGGTACAATATATTGTTGGTCAACTGTTTTTTAGGGTTCCGTACCTCAAAAGGAAAAAAATGGAACCCTTATTGGATCACTTTGCTGTCCGTCTGTCCGTCTGTGTGTATGTCTAGACTCTTTATCTCGGGAACGCGTAAAGATATCAAGTTGAAATTTTAACTATATACGTAATCCTATGAATTCTTGCAGTTGTGTAAAAGAAAAGCTTCTCATTTACCGTATAAATAAGTTAGAGCCGTTTATGTAGTAAAAAAACGCATATTTCAACGCTCACAAAAATCAAAACCTAACGGGTACTTCCCGTTGACATAGAACTATGAAATTTGGCAAAGAGCATTGTCTCAGAGTACACATATAGGAATAAATCTGAAAACTGTACATTTTTATTTAAATCACATAAAAATAGGGTCTCAAAATTCACAAAATATGTGTTCAAAATTCAAAGTGAGTAAATCGTATCATGTAAGGTATCATATAAAATAACTTCATTAGCACATGCTAAAACAGGTTTTAAATTATTTTAACAATATATTTGTACGGAACCCTCGATGTGCGAGACTGACTCACACTTGTCCGGTTTTTTTTCTAATAAATAAGACAGCAAGGTATTTAAAACTTCGATAGAAATCGAAATGACAGATGACAAAGATAAAACCTTAACATTATTCATTCAATTGAATAAAAAAGATCTATAAACAATACCCTGCCTAGGAAGTCGGGTATAAAGAGACATAAAATTGACAAATCATAAGTACTTATCATTTGTTGAAGCATTGTATTAAACTTTGAATAAGAATTATTTCTCACAAAAAACAGCATGACCGACTCACCCGTGTACAGAATTCGCGACTATTTCGCATGGATCGATGTAGTATTTTTCACATTTTTGTTGTTTATCAAAACTGGCTCAGCCAATTTCAATAACATTGAAATGGGACCAATTTCGAAGTATACTCTCCCCAATAAAAAAAGAATTATCGAAATCGGACCACTGTGTAAAAAGTTATGCGTAGTTATACATAAAAAAAATATACGCGTCGTATTGAATACCTCCTCCGGTCCGGTTCGTCGGTCAAAAAGACTTTAGATTTAGTGTAATTAAGATTTTTATCTGGTAGACATAATTTCTAAGCAAAGTTTGACTAGTAGGTACACACAGATGAAAAACAAAGCCATCAAAGTGAAATGTACAATTTTACAGCGAAAACTATCAGACACTAGCAATAAATCAAACGGTAAAAAAATTATAGAGCCAAATAATAAATCCTATAAACTAAATAAAGATGTAAATAGATTGTAATAATTTATGAGACAATGTAGAAATGTGTAAACAAATATAATAGCGCATATCAAATATCCTCAAAGTAAGTTTAAATTAAATTATATTCAAATTAAATTAATAAAAATAAGATATTTATAGAAAGTGTACATCTAGATGACTCAGGAAGCACTTTAAAATATCATCAGTATTCATAATCCTGTGAAATGAATCAACCATTTACGAAGTGAAAAAAACTAAAAAATTAATAAGGTTAAAGAATGAAAGGTTAGTGAAACATCAGATATGATAAAGTTTTTTCTTGCACTTGTGCTTTCGGAAAACCGAAAATATTGTCACGCTGAATATCATCTATACATGTAGTATGTTTAACATAAAAATTACGACATTTTCTTTCGCCGAAAAGCCAGTGGTGTGAAAGGCGTCATTTAACGACGATAAAATGTCATTAGAAACATTACTTTATAGCAGAGCATTTTAATTACTAGTAACAGTTGTAACCAAGCCAACGTAACGGGGGAACAAGTTTGTGTAGAAATCGAAACTGCCGGTAGATCAGGCATCGACCCCAGAGTGGACGAGCGACCTTGTAGGCTTATTCAAATAAGATTTAAGCTATGTTATTTACGACAATTGAAAGTGCTTTGTAGAAAGTTACTTAAATTCCTGTCATATTGGAAGATAGTAATGATGATGAGTAATGATTGAATACTTTGTAAACGTAATAAATTCTGTTAATAGAAAATATGTTGGTACCTAATGGAAGATGTGTTGTACATGCTTGTAATTATCTGTTTTTAACATTTAGTGTAAAGCTTATCGACAATGTAATAGGATCATTTTGTATTAATTTAACATTAGTGAAATTTTGATGTCTTGCTGCAACTGCATCTCTCTACTGATGCATTTGATCAAAGGTTAATAGGTAATTTTGTTTCAATGGCAATTAAAATTTCAAATTAAATGATATTTAAATAAATTCGCAACAATATATTGATAGGTATCGATATATAAAAGTGTATTTTATCATAATATAGCACGAAAACTTATTACGTACTTACGATATTTTTTTAGGGTTCCGTACCTCAAACGGAAAAAAACCGGACAAAGTGCGAGTCAGGCTCGCACATCGAGGGTTCCGTACAAAAATATTGTTAAAATAATTTAAAACCTGTTTTAGCATGTGCTAATGAAGTTATTTTATATGATACCTTACATGATACGATTTACTCACTTTGAATTTTGAACCCATATTTTGTGAATTTTGAGGCCCTATTTTTATGTGATTTAAATAAAAATGTACAGTTTTCAGATTTATTCCTATATGTGTACTCTGAGACAATGCTCTTCGCCAAATTTCATAGTTCTATGTCAACGGGAAGTACCCGGTAGGTTTTGATTTTTGTGAGCATTGTAATATGCGTTTTTTTACAACATAAACGGCTCTAACTTTTTTATACGTTAACTGAGAAGCTTTTCTTTTACACAACTGCAAAAAATCCATAGGTTTACGTATACATATATTTTAATTTCAACTCGATATCTTTACGTGTTCCCGAGATAAAGAGTCTTGACATACACACAGACGGACAGACGGACAGACAGACAGACTTTCTGGACATTCTGGACATTCTTGCAGTTGTGTAAAAAAAAAGCTTCCCAGGGCCTACAATTTAACGAGTCATTCGAGCTAAGGAAGCGATCAGTTATAAACGCCACCCGCGGTCACCCATCCGAAGACTGACCGTGCCGAACGTTGCTTAACTTTGGTGATTGCTGACAGACAGTTCAACTTCGCTTCTGTGGATGAAATGATGATGTTATAAAATGAGGCGATGTATTGAATGTTTTGTCTTTTGAAGCAATAAATAAAGTTTCTGGTCAATTAACGTAAGAACAATAAAATTCTGATCCGATGCGTGACCAAGGTCAGCGTACGGCACATTTCGGTACAGTTAAAGAAGATAAGTCTTATGAAATCTCAAGTATTTCAACGGTTTTAGATAAATTTGTGCAAATATTCACAAATACAAGGAAATTGGTAAATGTTATTTAAAACGATGAAGTCTGAAATGTCAAACCGCTAATAGATATTCCAAACAGATTAATATTGCGAACAGTTTTTGTAATATATTAATATGCAATCGTTTTAAATTACACGCTAAAATAGGTACAAAAAATTGGATAAAAATCCAAATTTGAATAAAAATATACGTAGAATTACATACATATCTTTTTATCATATTTGTAATAAGTATGTCTCAAAAACAAACTATATTGTGTCATATGTTTTTCCGTCATTTTATAGTTCGAAACTTTAGATAAAATAACTTAATCGCGATTTTATATTTCATACATCGGATGACGCCAATTTTACCAATGACGTCATTATTTTTATGTATAGCAGGTCGTCGTCCGTTATTTTTCATTTCTGTCAATGGACGTTCACTGCTGGCCATAGGCCTTCACTATAGAATTCCAATAAGACCGTGCGAACCTGCGGTCTTTATGAGGTCATCCGTCCATGTTGTAGGTGGACGACCTACGCTGCGCTAGCCGGTACGTGGTCTCTACTTGAGAAGTTTTCGACTCCATCGGTCATCAGTTCTCCGTGCCCTGCCCTGCCCACTGCCATTTCAATTGCCAATCCACTGGGCTATATCAGTAACTTTGGTTCTTTTACGGATCTCCTCAATTCTGATTTTACCTTTCAGAGAGATTTCAAGCATAGCCCTCTCCATAGCTCAATGTGCTACTTGGAGATTATTAAGGCCTATAGTGAGAGACCACATTTCTGTGCCATAAGTCTTCACTGGCAACACACACCACGGTGTAACCATGTGTCTAATTTAATCAATATGTCCATCAATACCTTAGAATAAACATTAAAACTAAGGAAACATGATTGCATAAAGGTAATCTAAACTCCAAACCCGATCCATTTGGATACTCTCGCTTTCCACGCTTTCTTTGGAAATCGATATTATCGTAGAAAAGTATTAGCATTTGTTTACGCAATAAACTTATTGCGTCATTTAAATTTATTATGGCTGCCATATGTATTTAAAAATAATTTATAGCGAAGAAAGTGTTAAATCAGTAGGCGCAGCTATTGAGCTGATTAAATATTTGATAGTTTATATTATACTTTGTAAATAGAGCATTAAATTGTTTGTTTACGTAAACTTATGTAAATTGTGTTAAATTATTTAATCCGCATTGTAACTTTTGATGTTATGAGTTGTTATATAAATCCGACCGAATGTCAGTCTATGATTCTATACAGAATAAAAATAAAAGAATTTACGTGAGAAATAATTTTAGCATCTTAATTAAGAAATATTTTGACAAGGTAGGAGTATCTAGAGTTGATCTAGAGAATCTAGTAAAAAATTGGCCATTGATCCTGGTTTGTTGCAGAATTAAAGTTAAGATAGTAAATTTAAAGCCATTATAGCAAGCTTAATTAAGTGTAACTTTAAAATCAATAGTTTTGAAGACTTCGTTCTACATGCTAAGATTTATATAATTATGATTTTCTTTTGATTGTAAATTTGACGTACCTAATGTAACACACGTAGTTATAAGGTCAATCGAAAATTCTTATTCTAATTCATGTATAATAATATACCAAAAACGTGGCCGTCTTTTACATCATGATCAATAGACCAAAAAAGCTATAAAATCATACTTTCAGAAGCCTCTACAATGAAGCTCAATATTCAATTGTTGTACAAAATACAAAACCTTTTACTTGATGTCAAATATCAAACTCTCTATAATAAAGTAGAGAAAGGCTCAGCCCCCGAGTGTAAGAAAGTGCTTTCCGTTAGATCGACCTAAATTGCCAGCTCTACCCTTCAGTTTAAATAATTGTATAGACGCCGATAGTGCAGGAATATCTGATTTATCTGACCTGTGCGGGAGTTATAAAGATCATGAGAAGAATAAACATCAATTTGAGATGAGAAATGTAAATGACTTAATTGTTTTTGTGAATTCCACCATGTACAGTATTCCAATAATTTGCAAGAATCGATGTGGCATTTTAGCCGTGGTGGTCTAGAGGTAGTGACACCCGCCTTACAGTCGTGAGGTCGTGGGTTCAAATCCCCGGTCCTGTACCAATGAATTATTTCGAATTTATGTACGGAATTTCACACCACTGGCTTTTCGGTGAAGGAAAACATCGTGAGGCAACCTGCATACGTCCGTAGAAGAAATTCGACGGCGTATGTGAATCCACCAACCCGCACTGGGCCAGCGTGGTGGATATGGCCCAATCACCCTCCGTGGGTAGGCCTACGTCTTGCTGTGGACTATTCAAAAGGCTGGTAGAGTACAGTACAGATGTGGCATTTATGTACATTTTTGTTGAGCTATGAAAAACCGCTCAGCCGATTTCGATAAAATTTAAATAGAATCACTTCTTACTAACTAAAATGAATTTTTAAATGGGTTTGCCATTGGTGAAAATTTCGATGAACAAACACAAAAAATACACACAGACGAACATAGTACTTCTCCTTTTTGGAGGTCCGTAAAAACGCTTTGATGGCTTCGTTCCTTTGTGTTTTACCAGCCTTGACTTATGGAATTGAAACTTACTATTTCACTGTGGGCCTTTAAAGAGTAAATTTAAAATAGCTCAACGTGCAACGTATAAACCAGATATTAATGTTTCTGTGAAATCGAATCGGAAATGCAGAGATCAGACAGTATCGCAAAAATGACATTAAAATTTTATTTTGCTTTAGTGTATAAACTGTTTTTTTTTTTAACAAAACCATCTCATTCACAGATCTAGTACAACCAGAGGGACAATTTGTTTGATCGAGAAAATCTGAGGGAGATGCATGTATGTCTCGTTCTAACTCAAGCCAAATTAAAACATTAATGTGGCATGAGTGAGCATGAGTTAGAACGAGACATAAAAATATGTCGGGACTATTCAGTGGCTGTTGCCGTGTTTTCCTCCCGATAGTGTCAAATTTTAGTTGTTATTTGTCAGTTTTGACAGCTCCGTCCATCAGCCGTAAGAAGTCTACTGCTGAACATACTATAGGCCTCTACTACAGATATTCAATAAAACCGGTAGAATTGGCTTGCATCTAGCGAAATTCTGGGATAATGAAGTCATCCGTACACCTTGTGAGTAGACTATGTTGCGCTTGGTGGTACGTGGTATGTGCCCACTACCATTTCAACTTGCCAAACTACTTGGCTACACGGGTAGTTGGATACATTTCTTAGTTTGATACTTATTCACGCAGTTTTATAAATATTACTATATTATAGTAGGCGGCAAACAACTTAAACGTTAAACCATAGCTACCTCTCTTTCTCTGCTAACGAAAGGGAGAGCGCGATATTTTTTTGTTCAACTTACGTGCCGGGACCTATACGCAGTATTACTTTTGTAAATATTGCCAGCTCCATAATTTTTCGCAATGCTCCAGTACTCGGTCGGTATTGGCCGGATGTTCCAGCATTTATCTGTTAATATTAATGTTATCTCCGATTAGAGCTTCCTTTGCATTATTCCAAGTCGTTGCGATATAACATGATTGATTAGATGCATTGTTTCACGAGTAGATTGTTATCTCTATTAGTATCAGCCATTAGTAGAGGATGTAAGGTAATGATGATATTATAATCTGTTATTAAATTACGCAAAAAGTTACAGTGTAATGCAATTCGCAATTTTTTTTGTAAAAATTAAAAGAGTAGCATTGGTAAACAAATTATCTGTTTGTTTTTTTAGCTTCATATTTTTTTTATTCATTATTGTTGTTTCTGTTTCAATATTTTTTTAATTTGTAATTTGAAAAAAAAAGTGAAACGTCCTAAAGTTCTTTCGCACGACGTACATTCAAATGTAAGGTTCCTAAGCAAGCGACTACTTTGCTTCGTGCTTCCCTAATAATCAATTAAGCATGTATACGTATACCATGATATTTTTCATACCAAATATCTGCAAAAGTCCATAAAAGGAAACATTTTAGGGTTCCGTACCTCAAACGAAAAAAACGGAACCCTTATTGGATCACTTTGTTGTCCGTCTGTCCGTCTGTGTGAATGTCAAGATTCTTTCTCGGGAACGCGTAAAGATATCGAGTTGAAATTTAAACAGTATACGTATATCTATGATCTCTTGCAGTTGTGTAAAAGAAAAACTTCTCATGTTCTTTTTAAACTTTCGCGATTTGAACACATTATTATTATATACTACGGGACTAATTGCGCACTAAAATTACGAGATAAATAAATACCTACTCATCCCGACGTTTCGGCCGAGTTGCATCGACCGTGGTCACGGGTAGACTGGATGAAGAGATATTTATTTATCTCGTAATTTTAGTGTGCGATTAGTCCCGTAGTATATAATAATAATAAAAACTTCTCAGTTATCGTTTAAAAAAGTTAGAACGGTTTATGTCGTAAAAAACCGCATATCGACACTCACAAAAATCAAAACATACAGGATACTACCCGTTGACATAGAAGTATGAAATTTGGCGAGGAGCATTGTCTGAGAGTACACATATTGGAATAAATCTTAAAACTTTACGTTTTTATCTAAATCACAAAAAATAGGGCCTCAAAATTCACAAAATATGGGTTCAAAATTCAAAGTGAGTAAATCGTATCATGTATGGTACCTATCATGTAAAAGAACTTCAATAGCACATGCTAAAACAGGTTTTTTAATTATGTGGTTATAGTATAGAGATTTTAACAACTTACGAGTACTTCCATACTTCCAAATTTTGTGAAATTTTCTGGATTTGTACGGAACCCTCGATATGCGAGCCGGTTCGGTTGTCCGGTTTTTTTCATTGGAGCAACCGTAACATTAACATTTTTAAAATCCCCGATGAAAAACTACCAAAAAAAAACACAAACAACCAAAAACCATAATAGTTAGGGAGCTATAATTATACAAACATACTCGTTCATATACGTAGACACGCACATCAAACTTATAACATTTTTTTTGTCAGGCGATAAAAAATATAACATAACGTAACAGTTACATTTCACACATTCAAAAGGCATTCGAAGCCCAGCCCAAATCAAATTACGTTGCTATTGCAGCATACAAAATTTCCTCTAACACCAATGAACCATATTTTCTTATACAACCCTGCATTACCGACATTGTTGTCTGTAACAATGCACCTAAAAACTCCCAGCCAATATTCAATGAACAAGATCAACACTTTGTTATCATGTAATAAGCAGTCGAGTATGGAGCACCGTTATTTGAAACTATAAAGCTTGAAACAATGGGTAGGAAGCTTTTAGCGATGCAAGGTGATGTTGTTGTGAAGGATCGAGATCTAAAATTAGAATGAATTGGCAGGTTTATGTTTGATTGACGACGGAATATTTTTTATCCTACTATGAATACGGGTCTTATCGTGCAATAAAACTTGAAATATGAACTAATTAAGTACCGTCTTTTTCTCCCGACGTTTCGACCAAGTTGCATTGGTCGTGGTCACGAATGTTTTTTAGGATGATTATGATACTATTTATGATGTGAGCCATAAAATTTAAATAAATAAATTTGGGAGACACACTGTCTCTGACCCCAAACTAAGCAAAGCTTGTAATATGGCAGCCAGAGACTGATAAACTTCATCACATAAATACTTGCCCCGGGTGGGGAACGAACCCACACCTTTTTGACCCACTAGTTAGAGTCACTAACCACTGAGCCACCGAGGCAGTCGAGAGGATTTGTGAGCAATACTGTGTAAATTGTAATGTAAGAACAAATGAGTTTGTATCATCATCTGTTGCGGTAGGACGTTCTCAAATAGACAGATGAGTAATTTTAATAAGACCTGGCTAGAAAGCAGGTTGCATGGTTTCTTCTTCAAGTCTTGATCAGAACTCAAACTGATATATCGACCAATAGGGTCATAAAGTTCTCGAATATAAACCTGTAAGCTTGGCGTAGCATGCAAACTCTTACGATAGAGTGGATTTTTTAGTTTTTTTTAGATATATGTCAAACATAGTTATTGTCAATCTTGCGTATTTACAAGGTCAAAATAACCGTACATTCGAATCAACAATAAAACACAATCACCGTTATTTCTCTGTCATTTCCACATTCAATTACAGTACTATAAAATAAAACGCACGGCTATAAAATCACGCGTTACATCTGTATCCAATAAAATTACTTCTTTAACATCTATTTAGATGCTATTAATTAACTAACGAGAGAACTAAATAAGAGAGTCTCCGTTTTGAATATTGCTAATTTTATTTTGCTTTCGTCTGTCCGGATGTTGATTTTCCTCAACAAGTCGCATTTTTCAACAAATTTAAAAGAAGTTTGATAAACAGTTTTTATATATTTGAAATGTCTTCGTCGTCGATATTTTTATTTTCTCCCGTTTCCCTAGAAAAGAAGAAGTCTTCTGTGGTTATAATTATTATATACTACGGGACTTATCGCGCACTAAAATTACGAGATAAATAAATACCTCCTCATCCCAACGTTTCGGCCGAGTTGCATCGACCGTGGTCACGGGTAGACTGATGTTGACTGATGCAACTCGGCCGAAACGTTGGAATGAGGAGGTATTTATTTATCTCGTAATTTTAGTGCGCGATAAGTCCCGTAGTATATAATAATTATGTGTTCAAATCGCGAAAGTTTAAAAAGTCTTCTGTGGTGTTGTTTTTTATCAACTTATTTAAATAATTACTTACAAGATTATTTTACAATTAAATCCTAACAAGATTTGCGAGTTTGAACTAAATAGTTCAAGAGCAAATCAAGATAATTATATTATGCTTCAGAAGATTAAGTAAAAAAGAGTCAAACTAATGCGAGGTCTACTATTTATAGAACTACTAGTTTAATTTTATAATTTCATCAGAACAGACATGTTTTTCCCCCTTCGTGTTTGTTTCCCTTCGTATGAGTAATTTACAATCCGCTCCATACTGTGTAGAGGTATGTTGTTAGTTCTTGCGGTATTTTATCAGAGATCAGTGCCCTACTACAGTGCCTTGAGACACTCCGGCTGTCAAAACTGATTTTGTAACTTAAAATAGGTTAGTGAGGTAATTTTCAATAAGATATGTAAATAAAATGAAGCTACTTTGCTCTAATAGTATTGTTATAGTCTAGACTTTAGCTAGTCCTAGTGTATTAGCAAGATAAAATACAAAGCACCTATTGAAAAAAAATATAACATAGTTGCGTATTTAAAATACAGATAGAAATATTCTATCTAAAGCTCGCACGGATTTAAAAATAAATGTAATAGATAACAATGAGTATTTACTAATTACTATTAATAAACGCAGAGTAGTAGCTTGAGCAGTTAGTTTATGGCAGTAGTATGTAGTTTGTCCGTCTTTTATACTTTTGTCAAAGAGTGACAAATAAAAGATGGACTAACAAATCCAAAGTACCTAACTTCTTTTTTATTACCGTACGAGTAAGCGCTAAGTACACATACGAGCTTATACCATTCTTATTGGAATTTATGGGAAAAGCATGAAAATAAATAAATCATTGATCATGTAAACCTAATTACAAGATAAACTATAGCATATCCCTTTTTTCCAACAAAAATGATCCATGTTTAGCGGTAGGAGAGTTCAATATACAAGATCTAAAAAAGACGTTATATGACTTATTAATAACGATGTACTTAAAACAGTCTTATTACAAAATCCTAATGAATAGTAAACTATTACAGACGATGTAAAGTGATATAAAAGTAAAATGTTAGTAGGATAACCTGCAATTGACATTTGAAGTTTACAAGTCACGAATGTCTCAACTGGTTGTTAATGACTGAAGAATGACAGAACTAATAAATTTTATACTGTTAAAGTAGTGTTCGTATGTATTTTGAAACATTTGTGCGATGGTAGTAATATGTTTGATACAAAAATAAAATAAAAAATATTCAAAAGCTCTCAGAGTACAATTGTATAAAGCCATCTAACGATTTTTTGCAAAAAAAGGTTAGATTAGTGCAAATTATCTTATGTGGCGTGAAAGGCCAATTATGAAAAAAAGCAGTCGACGAAAAGTGCATTACATAAGACAGTCATTAAACTTACAGACAGGTGTGACTGAAGCAAATAAGTTAGTAACAAATTAAATAAATAGCTTTGGTACTAAAATGTCTATATTTTTGTCATTGCATCTAGCTTTCAAAGTATTATCACAAGATATGTTGTTGTTGTTGCTAGCCTGTCACACTAAAGCACTATATCACTTTACCATAGAATTGGTAGACTATATAACAAAATCGTCAAATCTGGAACAATCGGGGGGAGGCCTTTGCCCAGCATTGGGACACGACAGGCTAGCAATAACAACAATCTCAAGAGATAATATAAAAAATCGAGCTTAGGCCATTACCTTGTAGGTAGAGTATTTATTTATTTGCTTCTTTTGGATAATGATTTTCCTAATATTTTTGTACAATAAAAATTGCCATTTAATATTTCCTCGTATCTTTTGAGATTGTTTGTAAAATACGGTGGCGCGATGATGACCTTGAACAAAAATCAAATTAGAAAAAGTAGATTCTATAATAATTAAGCGTTAAATAGTGTTGTTTTTTCCTGTGAATTTCTTTAACATATCTTACGATTTTTGGGCTACTGTACAAAGTCTGGGCCAACCCTGCAAAATCTTCTTTGAACAGTTGTAGTAATTTTATCAAGAATATGAACAGAGAGTAGACCCTTCCATTTACTCAAACAATCCTGATATAATAAAGTATTGATGATGATTTTGATAATGATGATTATTCGCTATTACTGTAGCTAAGTCCTGAGTTTCCAACAACATTGCAACACCCATGGTCGATGGGAAAACGCGCCATGGCGGCATTTGCAAGCGAATTCGCCGCGGACCTGAGAAATCTGATCATAATATTGTAATGAGGAAGCCAATTGTTAGTCAACTACTGACGAAATTTTGCTAAAAATGTTGCAAAAATTGATTATTGATTTATGTTGATTGGCTTCGGGTCTTAATGTTTGCTGTTTAAAATATTTCACGTTTTAATCGTAATATTAAGTAAATTATGTTGATAAGTTTTGAAACGATGATGCTTCTTATAACTTGCAAAATTATATTTTCGAGTTTATGACATCAAAAATTTGGAGAGGGTCTGTGGATGATCCAATTGCTTTCTATGTAGTAGTAGTGAAGTATTAAGAAAAAATTAAAAAAAAAAAATTGTAGTAGGTATTCCACATAATCTTGGTACGCTTTCAAGGCGGTTTTGTTTGGGTAGTACTTCTTATTTCAAATGTGTGCAATATCTAAATACATTTTTATAAAGACTAGACCAATCACAGTTCTATAATTTATAAACAATTACTTATATTTAGCCCACGGGTTAGCAATAGTAAAATTTGTAGTAAGTTATATACAAATTATTATTATTTAAAACATTGAATCAAATCAATTGATTGTATCGTAGAAATATATAGATTCCATAGTCTGCACACATCAGCAGACTACAGTGTCGTCAAGCGACACATAGACTGTTATGGTCTCCTTTTCCCACTTTCGCTACTAGCCATCGTATTTAAAACTTCTATTTAGAGCTTAAGATTCTTTAAGTGTCATGGTTCTCCTCCTTTTTTATGGTTATCTGCAAAGGAGTATGTTCTCCAAATTTTTCATTGCGGTGAATGGCTTGCAAGGTCTAACTCTGATCACAACTCTGTCAATAACCCTGTATATAACTTTAGATACCTCATTGTCTTAATCTGGGAGAATATTTCGCTTTGCGCTATTGTCTTTTTGGGTTATTAAAACGACATAATAGATATTGTTTCGTGACACTTGTGTGTCTTACTCGTTCATTACATACTTCTTAAGTAATCGATTAATAATGATTACTCAACAATCGAATGTTGGGACAATCGAACTTTTTAGTAAAATTATATTTTATGCACGTAAGTGGTTTGGTTTATTATTTTTACTAAATCAACAGTAATTATCACATAATAGACAATCTCTTTACCTAATTGTTTTGATTAACTCGAAAGTGCAGCGACATTGTTTTACGCATTCGTAATTTAAAAATTATGGTACCATTCCACTCTGTCATTCCTTTTTCCACAGTAAAACTAAGCAATTTTCAAAACAATTTGGATGTAGGATTTCATTATTATCCAGATAATTTCTTTGTATTGAAATTTTAGATAGATATATACAGTAACTTAACATGCACACGATAAACACACATTATGCAGTTTGCAGTTGATGCCAGCCATTTAAAACTATTTTAACATGAGGCCTTTGTTGAAAAGTGGACTTCTCAAGAGACGGTGATAATTAATAGCTTGCATATCTATAAACTCTCTACAAGCAGGATCGCCGAAAAATCGATGCGCTGCAGATGTGATGTTGGAGACGACTGTTGAAAATACCATGGACAGCGTTTCGCACTAACAGTTCCATTCTCAAAGAACTTCACATACAAGATAGGTTATCGTCGATTGTGCAGTTGCGAATACTGAAGTTCTTTGGACATATCTTCAGGAATGAGAACTCGATGGACTTTTAGTGCAGGGCCAAGTGGAAGGCAAGCGAAGTCCATGTCGGTCACCAACTCGCTGGACCGATCTAATTAAAAAAGCCACAGTCTACCGTGGTGCAGTGTGCACGTGATGCGACTGATCGGCACAGACGGAGGAACATCGCGAGACGTGCAGGAGCCCTGGGAAGAGATGACAACGGCGAGGAGCCTCCGTGAACCATCTACGCAACCACGACCACTTTGACAAGAGTGCACGATTAAGAAGATATCTATAAAGGCATAGAACTGAAAAATATTATCCTTCTGTTTTTGATGGCGGGAAAATAACTAACATAATGTTAAATAATATTAATTATTAAAAAATATAACTTTTAAAAAATACAAGCTACTGAGATCCTGGATATCATGTAGCAGCAGAGTGCTAGCCAAGACAAGTAAAAGAATGGGTCTGTATTGTTTAGTACAGGAGTTCCTATGGCGACTTTCGGACTCCATCATCAGATCAGCTCCGTAGTATTGCATTTTCACACGATATACATATGCGTTCCAACTCAATCGGATACGGGAAAATTAGTTAAATTTAACTTACAATATTTCACCCGAACTTACATGCATACATAGGTACATACAATATGTGCAAGTTGAATGCAAGCTTGTATTTAAAAAACCGGACAAGTGCGAGTCAGGCTCGCAGACCGAGGGTTCCGTACAAATCCAGAAAAAATCACAAAATTGTGTAAGTTGATAATATCTCTATACCTATACCATCGACAAAAAAGTTTTTTTTTTTCGCTTTTCTCGTCATACATCGAAAATTAAACATTGTTAAAATAACTGAAAACCTGTTTTATATCATGTGCTAATGAAGTTCTTTTATATGATACCTTACATGATACGATTTACTCACTTTGAATTTTGAGCTCTTTTGTGGGGAATGCAATACTGTGCTATAATAAAATTCCGGAAGAAATATTATGCCTTAATGACAATAGTTTAAAAAAAAATACCAAGGAATATTTAATAAATAAGGCATATTATAAATTTGAGCACTATGTTCAAGACAAGAAAGTATGGAAATTGTCTAGCTCTGACCGCGATCAATTGAACTATTACCGTAAGCTGACCATCAAATAATTATACATTTTGTACTACATATTATATACTAGATTATAGGTACATATTTTAAGTTTTGACAAGGCCCCTCTACAGCCGCTGATTATATTTATTAATTCTGTTTGCGAGATTGCTTTTTCTTATTTTATTCTGTTCTATACATCGACGTGTCCAAGTGTTCTCATATGTGTTTCTACGGAAATAAATGTTTTTGACTATTTGACTATTGAACCCTTATTTTGCTTGTACAATGCTTCTCGCCAAATTTCATAGTTCTATGTCAACGGGAAGTACCCTGTAGGTTTTGATTTTTGTGAGTGTCGAAATATGCGGTTTTTTACAACATAAACAGATCTATCTTTTTTAAACGATAACTGAGAAGTTTTTCTTTTAAAAGACTGCAAGAGATCATAGATATACGTATACAGTTTAAATTTCAACTCGATATCTTTACGCGTTCCCGAGATAAAGAGTCTTGACATACACACTGACGGACAGACGGACAGACGGATAACAAAGTGATCCTATAAGGGTTCCGCTTTTTCATTTGAGATACGGAACCCTAATAATCAATCTTATTGGATAAGCATGAGCAAAAACTTTTTGAAACTAATTGCTGCCTTGCCCTGAAATACCTACTATTATTATTAAATAAGTGGTCGGTCTCGATCTTTTTGTCCGAACTAAAGACACGCAAGCATTAGACCATGTTAGTACACAAAGGTCCTAAACCTTGAGGACTAATCTCGAGCTGATTGAAGTATTAGGATTACCAGCTGAACCTTGAACGATCTAATCCGACATCTTTGACGGCTTGCTATTGTCGGACTATAATGTCAAAGGACAAGTACCTTTACCTATTATCTACCAGCTCATCTTATAACTATTAGGTATGCGTGAAACAATCAGATCACACATGGAGTGGTGAAGAAAACTAAATAAAATTGAATAAAATCCCTCTATCAGTTGCAATGGAACCAGTGGAAAAGCCGATGAATTAGTCATAAAATACTACTACAGTTGTTTTATACGTAAAGAAATTTTTGTTAATCCTACTAATATTATAAACGAGAAATTTTGTGAGGATGGATGGATCTATGGATGTTTATTACTCTTTCACGCAAAAACTACTGAACGGATTGAGATGAAACTTTGCAATAATATTGCTTATATATCAGAATAACACATAGGCTATAAATTATAATGATATATTGCGTATGCGGGCGAAGCCGCGGGTAAAAACTAGTCTTCAATGTTTTTAGAATATCTGTCGATTATCCATATTCTTGTATATAGGTACGGTCACATATTATTAATCTTATTACTTATAAGTTAATAAGGTTTTCTTCTACTCGAGCTTTTTGGCTCGGTCTACTAAGCTCCACGATAGTGTAGCTTTCCATTAGTGAAAGAATTTCACAAATCCGTTCAGTAGTTTTGGAGCCTATTCAATGCAAACTAACAAACAATCATATTCCTCTTTATAATATTGGTATAGATAATTTTAGAATACAATAATAAGTTCCTGAATCGGCCAGCATTTGGCTAGCGCTGTAGATAATGGTAAAAAATCATTTCGTAATTGGGATATGACCTTGACCGTATTTTTAATCGATATGAGAAGAAGTCCATGTTCAATGAATAGTAAGTGGTACATGGGGCTAACCATCATCGACTTACTCCGGAAAATAAGCCTCTTGGAGTTTATGCCTGACCTGTACGCACTAATGAGCATACGCTCCATATTAAGCCAATAACCCACACAGCAGTAACAAGTCATATTTTAGTTTATTGAATCAGGCGTTACTTTGCGGAAGTTCATCTTCAAATCCTTGTTTTGAATAAATATTTAGTTTCTCTCGGACCTAGCGGAAATAAACTGAATATTTATTTACAACAAGGATTTGAAGTCATATTTTCTATGGAATAGATAGAAATATTTTTATGAAAGGAATTTTGTATTGTTTTCAGGTTGTAACTTCTACCCTGTCGGAGAGTACCTGAAGTTCGTGAGGATACCAGAGAACCTTCAAGTTGGCGACGAAGTGCTCAGAGTAGAAGTACATCCCAGGTAAATATGATAAAACAAGGCAAGATATCGATCCTTATAGCGTAGCTTGACTTGGTGTTTAGAAGTTTATACAAACAGAGAAAGACGGGCTGAAAATTGGGCCAAAGTATTATTGCAAAACGGAATATTTCAGATGAAAACTGATAAGCTTAACGAACTTTGTAGAGTACCTAGACGATCATTTATGACAGTTCGAGTACACGCTATGTTCTATGGCAGCCAGCACAATATTTACCACTTACCAAAGACCCCAGCTCTGCTATCTGCTTTGTTGGCTGCTTTAGTTTGATTTTATCCGACTCCCAATAAAAGGAGGTCGTCTTTATATTTTTTTTGTGTATGTTATTCGATATTTTCGTCAATTGTCAACCGATATAAAAAAAATCGAATTCAAAAAAATATACTCCCGAAGTGGCCCCATTTATATTTTATCGAAACCTGAAAAATCAACAATAATATAAAATTATACACATCGATTCGAGCAAAATATTTGAATTTCGTACACGATTAAAGTCATTCAAGTCATTTTTTGGAAAAATAGTAATTTGTTGTTATTACGCAGCTGCCTCCGGTGACTAAAGCCACTATGGCTTTGGAGTGACGCGAAGCGTTTTTAGTGGAAATTTTAAGAATAAATTTGGGTCTACTCCGCGTCAGTTTTATCACCTTTCTATCTGTATCGATCTAAGAAATTAATTCTCAAATTGCAAAACGTTTTCGGGCGCTCAAAAGCTATTCTTTTTTCCAATAATCATTAATAATGCATTTTATGTCTACAAGGAAAACGCCTCGCAAATCATAAAAGAATAGAATATCAGCAATTGTGTTGATATCCATCAATACTAGTGGAATCATCGTGTTGCATCATGTGATAGTAAAAGTGCGATGACACTGAGCCGTGATCGGATGCGATGGGTCGGTATGTTGGTCGTGTCTGGGGCGTGCAGACGAGCGATTTATTGGCAGTTTTTAGGGTTTCGTACCCAAAGAGTAAAAACGGGACGCTATTACTAAGACTCTGCTGTCCGTCGGTCTGTCCGTCTGTCTGTCTGTCACCAGACTGTATCTCATAAACAATGATAGTCAAAACGTTTAACAACAAAAAAAAAACAATTTTTAGGGGGGGTCTCGTACAACGAAGCTGAATTTTTAGCCGTTATGCATTGGGATAATCAGTGGCGATAGCTGAGTAGTCAGTCCGTTAATCATGATCCACAGTCTTCTGCAACCCAATGTTGGATATACGTAAACCCCTATTAATAGTGTAATTTTACTTGGTAGGTACCTGTATAAAATTTGTTAAACATTTTTGTAGCTGACTGTACATAAAATCACTGTCGAGCAAGTTAACGACACAATAATTGTTTTGTGCAAAAAATAGCATGACCGACGTCACCCGTGTACAGAATTCGCGAATATTTCGCACAGATCGATGTAGCATTTTTCACATTATTGTTGATTTATCAAAAATGGCTCAGCCGATTTCGATAAAATTTAAAGGGAACCAATTTCGAATTATACTCTTTCCGATAAAAAAAGAAATATTGAAATCGGACTACTATAAAAAAGTTATGCGTCGTTATATGTACATAAAAAAAATATACGCGTCGAATTGAGTACCTCCTCCGGTTGGTTCGTTGGTCAAAAAATAGGTAATATCGGATGGCGGTAACTCGCTCGCGTAAGCGAGTTTCTCGCGAGCGATTTACTGAATAAGTCGTGTAAAGACTACGCCGTAATTAAACTCATAAGTTGTGTGTCGATGTCGATATCAAATAAATTGTTTGAAAAGTGGCACATTTTTTTAAAAAAAATATTTGGGGACATCTTACACACGGCCTCTTACCCCAAACCAAAGAAGATATAATAATACTACGTATAGAACGGCCACTCGTTACCCCCCACCCGTTTGAGTCTTCCTCACTTCCACCCCGCGTCAGGACTCGTCAAATTCACTCTGCGCGCGGGTTGCACAGGCCGGTGATTTCGACTACAAAAAATACAGACTTACAATGGGGAAGACGTGTGCTGTTTATGGCTTTTCTACAACAATTCGCAACAAGATATCATTTCATTATTTCCCTAAAGATAAAATAAGGTACCTTATTTACTTTTAGTAGGTAGATAATATTGTTATAAAAATTATGTCATTCAAATTTAGTTCCTTTCTCTTGATAATTTGTTTCAAATAAAATAAATCGTTTACTTTTAGTTACAGTGCTGTCAAATTATTATGAATTCATTATACTTTATAAGCACTAGAATGATATTCATTTTCGTAAATTTATTTCGCATCTAGCTCACTTCCGCATGAAAGTATGGCGGATCGGTCGTAAAGTACGCCAAGATAATTCTGCGCGCGGCCAAAATTGGGAACTAATTCAATGCTGATAGAGAATTCGTAATGCTACCAACATAACGTACGTAGCGCCGCTACTCGCGCGCATAATCTCTCGTTCGCTCGTCGTGCTGATCACAGATAGAGTTGCCATGGGCGTGAAAATACTAGTTATCATCGTAACGCAATTGTTACAGAATATCGGTATCGATATGCAATGTATTGTTTCGCGTTAACACATACATACCTAGTAGATAAGTGCTGATTTGTATTTGTATATTTTCTGTAAATAAACGAACATGTATATAACATTGAGTTAATATGTACAGTCCTATAATTTGTAGTTATTTTTTCTACATAAATACTAATACTAAATATTTTTTCATACATAAAGAATTAGATTTTGTTAATCTCACAATAAATGACAAAGATAAACCTTGTCAAAGTTCGGGAGTAGGGAGTTATACTTTTCTTTTTTATTTTTGCTTTTCGCGGAGATGATTTACATAAGACAAAATGTTTGGAACGTGCGTTGTACGGGCCCACGTCCGCGTCCTGAGCCCGCCCTGTCCTTAATCATACCTCAACGAGCTATATCATTAACAATTTTTAAATCATTGTTTTGAATAAATATTTAGTGCTACTTAATTGACATCAGAAAAAAATCGTGTCAAATATTATTTAATAATTATCTATCTAACGGACTAATTATATTTTTTTGTCATCAAGCCAATTATATCTTTTACAAAAAAATCCTCTAGACATTCTCAAAAAATCTTTTTACTAAGACTTTTCCCAAAATATCAATATTTATTGAAAAAAACGACCTCTGCAAATATGCCTAAAGTTCTGATATTATATTCTAAAAAGTCGACAGAGACACCGAAAAAATACCGTTTAAAATTCTGGATTCTCATCACACTGGCACAAGACATGTACTGTACGTAGTATTATTATATCTTCTTTGATACATGTTAAGCTACTAAGAATATTGTGATAAACTTTTAGAACCTCCTTTTTTGCGTCAAGGGTTAAAAATATTTTTTTGCAATTATTCGGAAACATTGCCAGAAACAGTTATAAAAACCAGCAACGATCCCGCAACCGCTATTTAACCAGTGAGGGGCCTCACTAGCGTAGGTGTATGAAATATGAAATTAGGGACTTCCCTCAGTTGGCCATCGGTCGGTGCGTTTAGCGCGTGATTTACTTAATCGTTAATTACTAGGCTTATCTTTTGTTTAAATTATGGGATGATTTTACAAATATACATAATCGTGTGTGTGCGTGTTCATATTACTGGATACTTCAACAAAATGTGAGAAAATTAAGGGAATTTCGTAACAGTGCCGTGTTTTGGTTATGTTCTACGTAGGTAAATGAGTGATTTCATCGAAATAAGTGTATGTACGATTGTATGTGAAACCTGCAGCGGCTAGTACATCGTATAAGTACTCACAAAACTTTTTGGTAAGTCAGAATTACAATTCATACGGTCGACATACCCGTTGACAACCATAGGCGTTCTACACACAAATACCCGTGTAGCGTTCGTGCGTATGTGTAGTGTCTGTGAGTAAAATGTACTGTTGTGTGCGTAAGACAGCAGATTTTGTATGAAGAATCGCGGAGTGTCCGGGCTGTGCCCAAACTAAGCAAAGCTTGTGAAATGGCCGCCATGGAGACTGATACTCTACATCTACTTATTTTTAAATACATACTTAAATAGATAGTAACTAAATAAGACCCAGACACAGAGCAAACACTTATGTTCATTACATAAACATTATCCCTGGGTGGGGATCGAAACCACGCCTCTTCGATCCAGAAGTTAGGGACACTAACCACTGAGCCACAGAGGCAGTCAAGGCAGCAGCAGAGACAGCAGCAAATCAACAAGTTATCATATTTATACTATATCAATATTAAAGTAAAGTTAATTATCAATCACCTCATGACTTAAGCGTTCCCCACTAAGGTACGAGTATCTCTATATTTTCATATACTTAACTAATTTTCGATATTAAACGCTCGTCTGCAACCACAAAAACACCGCTATTCTCAAAGATGAGTTGCAAGTTTTGTCTACACGTATCTATACTTGCTCTAATGTGGGTTAAAATGCTGTCTTACGCAACACCCGCTGGTCAATAGGTGATGACTTATTTGGTATCGGAATCCGATCGGACACGTAATAGGTCAATTCGTTTGAGATAAAAATCATTGCTTTTCTTTGTACTTTTGGGTAAAGCTTAGTTATGTTATAAAGTTATCTGAGAAAGCCCTAAGGACATGTTAAAAGATATAGAATAGTGTTATTTTAATTTCATTTCGGTTTTCGACTGGATTTTTTTCATCTTTCTCTTTTTGCTCGATATGTCCAACTTGACAAAAGACGAAATTTATAGGCAATGAAATTGAGAAATTTTAATTGTGTTAAATTGTAGGTCCCGGTTGTTTTAACCGTTTAGCCATGTCAGAGGCCTTCAGGCGGCCTAAAAACTCTGACACCAGGGCTAGCCACCCGGCCTATACGAACTTACTTACTTACTTACTTAATTGTGTTATCTCATATTATACCAGTGCGTATTTTTTTCTTTTTTAGGGTTCCGTACCTCAAACGGAAAAATACGGAACCCTTATGGGATCACTTTGTTGTCCGTCTGTCTGTCTGTTCGTCTGTGTGTATGTCAAGACTCTTTATCCCGAGAACGCGTAAAGATATCGGATTGAAATTTAAACTGTATACGTATATCTATAGTCTATTGCAGGTGTGTATAAGAAAAACTTCTCAGTTATCGTTTAAAAAAGTTAGAGCCGTTTATGTCATAAAAACCGCTTATTTCGACAATCACAAAAATCAAAATCTACAGGGTACTTCCCGTTGACATAGAAATATTAAATTTGGTAAGAAGCATTGTCTGTACACATATAGGAATAAATCTGAAAACTGTACATTTTTATTTAAATCACAAAAAAATAGAGCCTCAAAATTCACAAAATATGGGTTCAAAATTCAATCTGAATAAATCGTATCATGTAAGTAAAAGGTATCATATTTATAAAAAATATTCATTAGCACATGCTAAAACAGGTTTTTAATTATTTTAACAATGTGTAATTTTCGATTTATGACGAGAAAAGTGAAAAAAATAACTTTTTTGTTGATTGTCTCAATACTATATATTTTAACAACTTACTTCCCAATTTTGTGAAATTTTCAGGAATTGTACGAAACCCTCGATGTGCGAGCCTGACTCGCACTTGTCCGGTTTTTTTATTCCGTATAGGTACAATATATAATTCAAATTACAATTAAAGTTCAGTTTAACTACATCAGTTATAAATAGCTCTACTGGTAGTCCGATCTATAGAAAAAATGCTACTTCAATTTACTTGCTAATTCACTAGGTTACCTACTAGCTTATTAATATAAATGCGGCACTTCGATAAACTAACTAAATTAAATCGTACACCTACAGCTAGGTGGATAGCTCTGGTGTCAGTTTTTAGGCCTCTGATATACATAGCACTTCAATAAGGTTATATCTCAGTGATGTCACTGAGACATAACAGTTAAAATCTCTTATGCCCTACAATTTATGTGATGTACGGAATGTTCATCTAAAGCTACAGTCTGCGGTCCAGAATACAGTAATCTTTGCGAAGTCACCGCTCGGTGGTCGGGCATAAATAACTGGATAAAACAAACTCTCTGAATTAAAATCGTGTCAACTGGTCACATTTACTTTTTTTAACGTCCAAGAAGAAGGGGATCTTGGTTAGTTATTTGTTTTGTAAAATGATTCCGCTATTATGTTTAAAGACCTTAAGAAGAGTGTGAGGTGCCAACTTGTCCGTAAAAAAACAATATGCTTTACCTACCTTTAAATATTATCGTATTTGAGTGTCTTTAGGGTTCCGTACCTCAAAAGAAAAAAAACGGAACCGTTATAGGATCACTTTGTTGTCCGTCTGTCCGTCTGTGTGAATGTCAATACTCTTTATCTCGAGAACGCGTAAAGATATCGAGTTGAAATTTAAACTGTATACGTATATCTATGGTCTCTTGCAGTTGTTTAAAGGAAAAACTTCTCAGTTATCGTTTAAAAAAGGTGAAGCCGTTTATGTCGTAAAAAAACACATATTTCAACACTCACAAAAATCGAAACCTACAGGGTACTTCCCGTTGATATAGAACTATAAAATTTGGCGAGAAGCATTGTCCCAGAGTACACGTATAGGAATAAATCTGAAAACTGTACATTTGTATTTAAATCACACAAAAATAGAGCCACAAAATTCACAAATTATGGGTTCAAAATTCAAAGTGAGTAAAGGTTTCATATAAAAGAACTTCATTAGCACATGCTAAAACAGGTTTTTAATTATGTTAACAATGTGTAATTTTCGACGTATGACAAGAAAAGTGAAAAAAAATTTTTTTTTAATTGGTTATAGTTTAAACATTTTAACAACTTACTTCCCAATTTTGTTAAATTTTAATTTTTAAGGAACCCTCGATGTGCGAGCCTGACTCGCACTTATCCGGTTTTTTTATTTTTTTTATGTAATCTAACACTTCAGGTTTATACGTCTTAGTTTCAACAGTTTTTTAAGACCTTGATGTTATAAGCTTCTAAAAAGTCATATTTTTACGCAGAATCTTGGCTGATATAATAAAAGTATAAAGAAACTAAGAACTTTCCTAAAAGAAATAAGACGTACGAACATGTCGAACATGCAATGTTTCTTACTCAAGCGATTGACACCAAAACAACACTTCGTTACAATTTAAAGGGTGAAAAGAGTTATCTCCAGGATTTTATAAAAAAAACATGTACTGAAATGTATCCAATGTTCTACAGAAAAGGCGAAAACAGTGGTCACCTCACACTCCTCTTAAGTTTATATTCAATTAAACTTAATACGATCGCAGTATCGTGACATTGCTCGCATAACGGATTTACAAAAAAAAAATAGAAAATATTTTCATAAGTAAATTAATGATTATTTACTTTTGAAAACATTTTCAAATTTTTTAGATAGTAGGTATATTTCTTTACTTAAAACCCAGTTATGTGGTGAATTTGATACAAAGCAGACAAATTATGCAGTAGTTTGAAGAATTTTTAAAAATAATCCGCTAAAGTTCAACTGGTCTATGTGAAACTGGATTAGAAACAAGGACGTTTTTACACCTGACCCGGCAACCAAATGTAAAGTGTGAGGCACGCACGCTAGTTCCGCATACCTGCATCTTCATCATTAAAGTTCATTGCTCAACGAACTGATTGCTCGCCAAACTGATACCGATTTATTCTTTTCAAAACTCAGTGAAATAATTCGAAACTGTGTTATTTGCTTGCCTAATATTTGTAATTATTCTTAAGTGTTTAGAGATAAGTTATTTTAAGCTCAAAAACGTTTTGGTTTTTTAACTGTAAGTTTTTGAATGTTGTAATAGAATAAATAAATCAATAAATCAATAAATCATCATCAGTAATCATCATCAGCAAGGATATATTACATACTAGCTTTTACCCGCGGATTCGCCTCATGGTTTTTGTGCTATCCCATGGGCACCCTTTATTTATCCGGGATAAAAAGTAGACTATGTCACTTTCTGTCTATCAAACCCGAGGCCCTACCTTACCACGTTTAATAAAACAGGTGGAAAAAAAAGAAACGATTCGGTTGTTCCATTCGACAGTTGTTTTTTTTTTGGCATTTCTTGAAGCGCACTCTAGAATAGCTCGCAGATAGCAGAATTTTTCCTACTTATTTTAACACGTTTATTATGGATTATTTACGGAATATCATTATAATTTATAGCCTATGTGTTATTCTGATATATAAGCTATATTATTGCAAAGATTAATTTCAATCCGTTCAGTAGTTTTTGCGTGAAAGAGTAACAAACATCCATCCTTACAAACTTTCGCGTTTATACTATTAGTAGGATCTAAAACTGAATAAATAAAACTAATACTTTGGAGACATCTTACACACGGTCTCTGGCCCCAAACTAAACTAAACTAAACTTGTAATAATAATATGGCAGTGAGTCATGTACATACATACATATTATTAATGTTTTAAATACATGCCTATAATAGATAGTAAACATCCAGACACAGAGCGAACATTACACCTAAACTGTACTGTACTGTATCAGCCTTTTTAATAGTATACTGCAGGACGTAGGCCTACCCACGAAATGGGATTGGGTCATATCCACCATGCTGACCCTGTGCGGGTTGATGGATTCAAATACAACATCAAATTTCTTCTCCGGACGTATGCAGGTTGCTTCATGATGTTTTCCTTCACCGAAAAGCCAGTGGTGTTGAATTCCGTACATAAATTCCAATGAACTTCCAATGAATGGGATCTGAACCTACGACCTCACGATTGTAAGGCGGGCATCACTACCGCTAGACCACCATCGCTTATTATATTTGCATATTACACCTATACATATATACACTACAAAAATGCTTGCTCTAGGTGGGATTCGAACTCACGCCTCTTTTGGCATAGGATAGAGTCAGGACCACTAACCACTCGGCCATCGAGGCACTGGACTTTACGTAATCCAAACCAAACCAAATCTGCAACGCAATTTTAAATAAAGTTGGTTTAAGGGCGAGTATGCGTGGGTGGCATTTGCAATAGAGCGCTACCGAGACTCGGATGGCACCTTAAATAGTTTGGCCTGGTTATTTTAGCACGAAACTGCGTAACGGCGACACTAAGACTAGTTAAAGAACTTATATTTCTCTCTTTGCTTTAACTTATTTATTAGAAAGCTTAAAATAATACCTAGTACGTGTTGTGGAAAGTGGGTAGGAGAGTCAGGAGATACCTAATTTAAGCTAATCACTACCTTCGGTTACCTTCTAACTTTTCTTGTGGTAATACCACAGATTATCAAGTACCTAGTACTTTTACCGTAGTTCGTAGAACGAATGGCCAATGGGGCCATCAAGTTCTCGATCAAAGACCACATATTGCCAAGCACAGCGTAGGACGTCTATTGATACTAATCTAGCTAGCTGGATACGGGCCGCTTTCAACTGGTATTATTAGAAGTCCATGAGGAGGCCTATGTCTATGATGTCTGATGATGACGACTTATACCGTTCTTATATTTGTTTAAACTTGTAATATAATTTATTTTATGATTCTAAGAAGCGAAGCCTTGTAATAAAAGCAGGTTCTCTATTAGTCTAGACTGGAAAGTACCGTTTTTCCTGCATCAGCAACGGCGACAGCAACATCCTGCAAATTTATTAAGAATTTGCATGTGATTTTATTAATTTTTAGCGATAATTATCCCTATGAATATGGTAATGTAAGCAGATTAATATATTAAGTAATTTACAACGTCCAAAAATAACTGGCTCACGGCAAAGAAAGTGGTAGATGAAAATAAACTGAAGCTGGCCATAGCAGGCTTCCAGCCTCTCAAATCCCCGGGTCCGGATGGCATCTACCCAATACTATTGCAAGAAGGGGCATCTGTTTTGATACCTCATTTGAGTAAGCTCTACAGAGCCTGCATAGCCTTTGGGTATGTACCCAAGGCATGGAGGGAAGTCAAAGTCACCTTTATACCGAAGGCAGGTAGACCGACTTATGAAGAAGCTAAAGCTTATAGGCCAATCAGTCTATCATCTTTTCTCTTGAAAACTCTGGAGAAACTGGTAGACAGGTACTTAAGAGAGGGACCACTGAAAGTACTCCCTCTGCATAAACTACAATGCGCCTACAGCCCTGGCAAATCTACGGAAACGGCATTGCACTATGTTGCGAGTCGAGCCGAGGCTGCGCTAGAGGGACAAGAAATCTGTGTCGGGGCTTTCCTCGACATAGAGGGAGCCTTCGACAAGACAACATTTGAGTCCATACGCATTTCTGCAAAGGAGCATGGCATCAACGATACCATGTGCAACTGGATTGACTACATGCTGAGAAGCAGAATAGTCAGATCGGAACTGATGGGTGACAGACTTAGTGCAAAAACAACAAGAGGTTGCCCGCAAGGCGGAGTGCTGTCACCATTATTGTGGTGCTTGGTAGTAGACTCGCTACTTACCAAACTCAATACCGGACCATTCTACACAGTAGGCTATGCAGATGACATAGCTATAATGGTCAATGGTAAATTCCCGAACATAGTCTCTGGATTATTACAACAGGCATTGAGGATGACGGAGGAATGGTGTACAAAGAATCACCTCTCTATCAACCCAAGCAAAGCAGTAATTATTCCATTCACGAGGAAGAGACAACTGGGTAACCTAGAAGAGCTCTCCCTCAATGGAATAAAACTGCCTTGGTCCACCGAAGTTAAATATTTGGGTGTAACGCTTGATAAAGAACTCAGGTGGAAAACTCATGTGGAAAATATTACGACTAAGGCCTTACGAGTGTTCGGCATGTGTCGTTCCACCTACGGCAAAACTTGGGGGCTAAAGCCCAAAGTGATACGATGGCTGTACCGGACAATGATAATACCTATTATTACATACGGCAGCATAGTGTGGTGGCCTAGAACAAAGCTTGCCTCGTGCAAAGCGCCACTCACCAGGTTACAAAGAACAGTGTGTCTTGGCATCACGGGTGCTTTCAGGACAACACCTACGGCAGCGATTGAGAGATACCTCAATATCCCTCCACTGCATATGATGGTTGAACTCGAGGCAAGGAAGACACTACATCGTCTTGCTGTTGCAGGACTATGGGATGCCTCTAAGCCAAAGACTAACCATACAAAGTTCGACGAAAACGAAGGCCTAGATCGGGTAACAAGCATGTTATCCGATAAAATGCAAACTGTGTTTGTGTTTGAAAGATCTTTTAAGGTCCAAATCCCTACAATAGAGGACTGGACGAAGGGACTTGATCCACCAGAGCAAGATAGTCTGGTGTGGTACACTGATGGATCCAAAATGGAATCAGGTACAGGAGCGGGCATATACGCAAAAGGCTACAAATGTAGCAAAAGCTTAGGGAAGATGGCAACTGTATTCCAAGCAGAAACATATGCCATAATATCCTGCGCTCAAGAGAATATAGATAGAGGAACCAGTGGTAAATCCATATATATTCTTAGTGACAGTCAGGCTGCAATCAAAGCCATGGCATCCTACAAAGTGGACTCCGGACTTATTCTGGATGCTATCCAGACCCTAAACAGGCTTGGGAGGCACAACAGGGTAAGACTGATGTGGGTCCCTGGGCACAAAGGATTCCATGGTAACGAAGTGGCCGATGAACTGGCAAGAGAGGACTCAGCAAATGATTTTGTGGGTCCAGAGCCATGTGTAGGCATTTCAACGTGTCTCGTGAAAGCCGCATTTAGGGAGTTTGCAGATCACAGACAGCGAACTTATTGGCTGTCTAATACCGGTCTACAACACTCCAAGAAGTTCCTAGGCTCTACGTTTAAAGCCCGGGAATGCATTTGGAACATGAGCAGGGGACAAATCCGCTACCTGCTTGGGGCCTTTACTGGGCACTTTGGTACCAACGACATGCTCATGAAGATGGGTCTAACCGCGACACCCATGTGCAGGTTGTGTGGGGAACATACGGAACGCATGGAGCACCTTCTGTGCACATGCGATGCAATGGCTAGTAAGCGAATGAGTCTCCTAGGCGTCGGATATCCAAAACCAGAAGACTATAGGCTCGTATCTCCTAGTCTCGTTGTAAAACTCATGAGAACAATCTTCGACGAGACTGGGGAGGAGTAAGTTATCTAGGGGACCACAATAGATCCCAATGGGTCGAAGTGTCCGAGTTATTTCTTGGCCCCTCTGTAAGATAAGATAAGAATTTACAAGGTTGTGCCGATGTAGTTAATAACTTGACTATAACAAGTAAACTTTGATAATAATGTAGAGACGTTCCCTCCTGCTCTAACAATTCATTATCATCATTATTAGCCTTAGGACGTCCATTGCTAGTCATAACTTGAAACTAAAACTGAACTAAAAATGAAACTAATTGCTAGCTTTATGTTCAAAGTATTTTGAAGTACCTATTTATTATTATTATATACTACGGGACTAATCGCGCAATAAAATTACGAGATAAATAAATACCGCAACTCGGCCGAAACTCTATATTTATCTCGTAATTTTAGTGCGCGATTAGTCCCGTAGTATACAGGGTTATTTCTAATCAATTAGCATCCTTTTAGGGTCTTATTCTGTACATCAAAACTAACAACTTTTGATCCACAACTTTCGTCAAAACTCAAAAAAAAAAATCAGCCGTTCCATACATTTTGTCGCGGGTGAACGATATTTTTCTATGGAAAAACAATTTTTTTTTCAGTTTTGACAAAAGTCGCAGAACAAAACTTGTTAGTTTTGATGTACAGAATAAGCCCCTAAGAGGATGCTAATTGATGAGAAATAACCCTGTATAATAATAATGTGTTCAAATCGCGAAAGTTTAAATAGATAGATAGATAGATAGATAATTCTTTATTAGCTTAACCAAATACAATACAAACACATGAAAAATAAAAACATTATAAATTAGTTATACTAAATGGCGGCCTTATCGCTTCAAGCGATTTCTTCCAGGCAACCATGAACGGACAGGAAATAGCACATTAACTAAAACAGCGGCCTTAGCAAAAAAGATTTTAAACAATAAACAATGAACACTTATAACAAACAAAAAATAAGCAATACTAACACCTAACCAATAAATAAATATATATACCTACCTAGACACATAAACATACATGTATTACATAATACAAAAATAAACTTACTTATATAATTACATTCTATTAATACTTATACTTACTTAAATAAATAAATATATAAAGCGAGCAGAAACAATAATGTACCTAAGAAGACAGGTAATGCAATTTAACTCTTTGTTTGAAAACATTCAGTGATGGGGCGCGTCTGATATCCACCGGTAACTCATTCCATAATCTAACAGATTCCACAGTAAAAGATGAAGCGTAAAAGTTTGTCTTATGTTTAGGAAAGTCAAGTTTAAGATTCTCAGATGATTTTAAAAACCGGGTTAGAAGAGAACGCCGGAAAATAAAGCGTTCTTGAAGGTAGGAAGGAGAAGAAGGATTGAAGAGAGTATTGTAAAGAAAAGAAACGATATGAGCATCCCGGCGACGACGAATAGGAAGCCACTTGAGTTTTGCGCGATATTCTGAGACGTGGTCATATTTACGCAAGCCAAAAATGAACCTTATGCAGAAGTTTTGAAGTCGCTCAAGTTTATTTAGCAATTCCTGAGTGAGATCCAGATAGTAGACGTCAGCGTAGTCAAGGATTGGAAGTAGAAGGGACTGTGCAAGCGCAATTTTGGTGGTAATAGGAAGAAAGTTACGGAGCCTACGTAAAGACCCTCCAGATGCAAACATCCTACGACTCGTTTCCGCAATCTGTGGGCCCCAAGAGAGAGATTTGTCAAGAGTAATTCCAAGGTTCTTGACAGTATCACTAAAAGGGACTGTTACACCGTCAAAAACTACTCGAGGAAGAGAATCCCAATCAACTTGGGCGATACTACGGGAGCTACCTATCACAATGACCTGTGTTTTTGCCGGGTTTACCTTTAGACCAAAAGTTTTACTCCACTCAGTTATACGACACAGGTCATCGTTTACAGCTTCCACAGCCTCTGAAAGCCACCCAAGCGGAGCCTGGCAATATAACTGCAGATCGTCTGCATACAGGTGGTAGGATGACGAAAGATTATGAGATATAGAGTTAATAAAGATAGCAAAGAGAAGAGGAGATAAGACACCACCCTGTGGTACTCCGGCTGTCGTATCACACCAGGAAGAGTATGATTCCTCCAAGCGGACTCTCTGCCGACGACCAAACAGGTAACTCCGAAGCCAGTCAACTGCCGTTGGAGATATGTTAGAAGAGTCAAGTATAGCGAGGAGGATGTCAAGGTCAACAGAGTTGAAAGCATTGCTAAAGTCCAGGAGCGCCAACACGGTTAAATCACTATTTTCCATTCCTAGACGAATGTCGTCAGTGATTTTTACAAGTGCCGTAACCGTGCTGTGTCCCGGTCGGAAGCCAGATTGGAAGGGATTAAGGAGATTATTGCGTGTAAGGAAAAAGTTTAATTGATTATGGACTAGACGTTCAAGGACTTTGGATAGGAATGGAAGTATAGATATAGGACGATATTCAGAGAAGGAGACAGGATTGGCTTTTTTCGGCAACGGAATAATTTGGGCTTCTTTCCAAAGGGAAGGGAAAACGCCATTGGAAACGGAGAAATTAAAAATATGAGAAAGAACTGGGAGTAGGTAATCAAGGATAGGTAATATCATATTACGACTTATCAAGTCGTGCCCAACAGCGTTTGAGGAAATGGATAAAATGGATTTTCTAACATCACAATCGGCAAATTGGCGAAATTCAAATGGAGGAAAGTCTGGAGCGGCTAAATTTGAAAGATGATTTAGCGTGCTAGCTTTAGCAGCAGCATCCATGATTGGAGACGCAGAAAAATACTGATTTAGTGCATCAATATCTAGGTTTTTAGAGACAGTTTCTTGACGAGATTTGCCAACTCCTAAAGACTTGAGAAATTTCCAGACCTTTGATGGGTCTTTATCCTGTACAGATTTGAAAATATGGCGTCGTTGAGCATCCCTACACACCCGGTTACAACGATTTCGCAGTTCATTATAACGAAGGTGATTTGCACCGTTCGGATGCATATTATATTTCGTTTTGGCCACCGCTTTCTTATGTATTAAGGATTTGATTTCGTCAGTGAGCCAAGGTGCAGGCAAGTGTTTAATTTTAATAGCACGAAACGGAGCATGTACGTCATAAAGCTCTGTCAAAATTGCATTAAAGGCCAAAACTTTGTCGTCTATTGTGTTTGCCGATGTTACAGGGGACCAATCAATGCTTTCAACGTCATTTTTAAGATTTTCATGATTTATTCCACCAAAATTACGCTGCATTATAGTAGGTGGCTTAACTTTAGGTGGGCGTACTCTGTAGGAAAGAAAAAGAAGATCGTGGTAGGAAAAATCAGCAGAAAGTTGACCATGTTTTGCTACGTACTGTGGAGAAGAGACCATTACTAGATCAAGAAGAGACGGGACAGAATTGGGAAAGTGATGAGTGGCATTTAAAGGAAGAATGTTCATGTTACAGGACGTAACCAGAGTTTGTAATTTGTTGGCACGATGATCAGATTTTAGAAGGCATGTGTTAAAGTCACCCATGACAATAGTATGATCGTAAGATGGAATGAGACTTTCGAGGATACTTTCGAAAGAATAAAAATAATTATTGTGGGAAGAATTGCTGTAATAAACCCCAAGGAGGATCTTAGAATGGGAAAGAAGAATTTCAATAAAAAGATGCTCACCGATGTGATCGGGGGGTGGCTGAGGAGATGTACTAATTATGGAGAAGGGAATATGATTACGAAGATAGATAGCTACACCCCCTCCGACTCGCCCAACCCGATCATTCCGAATGAGAGTGAAACCAGGTAACGTAAAGGAGACAGAAGGAAGAGAAGCTTGAAGCCAAGTTTCGGAGATCAAAATGCCATGAATATTGTTACTATCAAGAGACGCCTGCATATCGGTAATGTGTCCGGGGATGCTTTGGACATTGATGTGAATGAGATTCAGATTTTGCGGTACATCAGAGAATTGAGTTTCAATGGATTGCGATAAGTTAGGAATACTGCTAAAACTGTCAGTTAAGGATTGTTGATCGGACGATGATAATGATAAAAATTCATCACTGCCATCGCTGCTGTCATCAAAACTATTTTTCATTACTTGTCAAGAATAAATTATAATATAATATACAAGCTATATATATAAATAAATATTTTATAATAATAAAATATAAATGTATACCTAGCAAAAATATAAGCTAAACTATCAAATATTTCAAAATATACTAATACCTTTTACAACACCTGCCGGTTTAAGCTTCAGATTTAGTAACTATTAACAAAATATTTCGATATTACAAAGTTTTGAGAAGTAAAAAAAAAAAAATTAATAACCATATTACAAAATAATAAATACACAGAGATGTCAATTAAGAACATGAGAACGAAAAAAGAAAGCAATTTATCAAAATAAAATAAATCTATACAATAAGCTTGTCACTGGCAAATACACAAATCATGCGACGCCAAGAATATTGCGACAAACTCAAAGTCAATTTCATACGTCAAAGTCATCAGACTAACAGGGCTGCCATCTCAATACATAATACACTCTTAATGTACTAAAAATTAACATAAAGTAAAAGCTTTGTTCACAATGAAATTATGAAAATTATTGATTAGATTTTGTAAACATAAATGCTACAACAATCAACTAAACATTGCAAGCTTCATGTAAAGGATACAGATACTCATCTAATTTGTCTTGACTGAGAATCGACAACGCCAGTGCACTAGTGGTGGTTACTTTGGTGAAAGAGATCTAGCAACATTTCAAAATAAATACCTATGGTGTATCGATTATTGTACCTATCGAGATATTAAAATGCAATACATATTGAATATTGCGTATAACTGCGTGTTACAAATTAACTTGATCATCTCCAACAAGTGGCATTTAAAGATTAGGTTTTGTAAGTTATTAATTTTAATTAAGTCAACCTATCGGATAGCACCGCTATGCATTATGTCAAGGTCCTACGCTACGCACCTGCTCCCGGATGCGAGATACAAATTAATTGACAGATTTATAATGATGTCTATGATATTGACGATTTGTTTCAAAAAAAATATACTTACCTCTATGAATAAGTTCACGAATAAAAAAGAAGCAAAGAAAACTCTACCTGTGTTATTCATACTAATAACTATTATCAATACGAAAGTGTGTTTAAATCTTTGTTTTGAATAAATATTTAGTGTATTTCCTCTACCTTGTTGTAGGCAAATAAGTTTAAGGGCATTAAAAAAAAACTTCTTTAAAAATAATATGAAAAACTATTATAGGCGAAACACGTGTCGAACAGAGTGTAGTGCAGTGAGAATAAGGGTGTTATTTATTAGTAAAGTGTTTTCAATATTTTGTCATATTATTTTTAAAGATTTTTTTTTCGTTAAATGCCCTTAAACTTATTTGCCTACAACAAGATAGCGGAAATACACTAAATATTTGATAGTTGATTGAATCAAGTGTTAGGCTTTTTGCAGAAGTTCATCTTCAAATCTTTGTTTAGAATAAATATATTTGGTGTAGTATTTCCGCTCCGTTGTGTTGTAGGCAAATAAGTTTAAGGACCCTGTTCAATAAATTAATATAGTATCTAAAACAAAACTGGTAAAACAATGCAAAAAAATTGAACAACTACCTATAGTAATTACAATTTTTTTTAAATATTTTTACAAAATAATGAAAATACCTAATTAATAAATTGAACTCTTATTTTTACTGCACTCGACTCGAAATATTATTATAAGTATTGTGATTAATCCGTTAAAAACCAAACAAACGAATATAACAACATTTAAAAATATATATTTAAAATAATAGTGAAAACATCTAATTAATAAATAGCACCCTTATCCTCATTGCACTGCACTGATCGACGGCATTTATTTATACTTATTGATGACTGCACTCTATTCGACGCGTGTTTGTGTTTATTGGTTTGTTACTCTTTCACACAGCAACAGAACAACGAATCGACTTTATTTTTGGCATGGATATAGTTCAAATATCAGAAAGTGACATGTTAAGCTTTTTTTACCGGAAATTCAAAAGGTTCCTACGGGATAGCACAAAAATTAAAATATGACGCGAGTGAAGCCGCAGGCAAAGCTAGTTCATCCCTATGTACCTCATTAACTGCCCACTATTCAACATAGGCCTACGTACTTTTTTTTAATTTTTTTTTTTTATTTAATAATGACAATACTACACAATATAGAAAGCAATTGGATCATCCACAGACCCTTGAAGGTCTAAAGATACTATTACGTACTATTCACCAATATTGACATATAAGCCGCGCCATACAAGTTGATGTAAATGAAGTTGGCTACATTAAGTTGCGCAATATCTAATCAACGCGCGGCTTTGTGTGAGCTTCACTGCAGTTATAGTGTGAGCAGGATTGGATGATGCGCAGCTTGTACCTAACTTCATTACCGCCAACTTGTGTGGCGCGCCCTATACCTGATAGAGCTGTTCCATACAATAAAGTTCAATGACAAAATGTATGGTAAAGCTGATTTCTTTCACACAATTACATGATTGGTCCCATATTAAAAGCTAATCAGGATGATAACTACAAATACAATGATGTTCAACAATATTTTCGTTGTTCTGATAAATTCCTAAATGCCATATTATATGGTAATAGAAAGACTAATAGTTATTCAACTATTACCTATAAGTATATATCTATTACCTAAGTATATAACTAAATATTGTTATTTTATTATTCAAACTTGTTCTTCTATTATTCTAACAATCTGTAAGCCAGTGCATTAACTTGATGAGTGAGAATGTTCAACCACTGTGGTTTTACTATCGCACCCAAAATCTCAACATCTTAATAACCTTTGACACTAATAACTGCTAACAACCTTAAAAGCAGATAATTTAGATACAACCGTAAACAATGGACTGTTTACATAAGGTCTCATTCACACTTACCTTCGGGACGTTTCCGGAATAGTTCCGGACCGTGTGAGCTGAGCATTATCTCATAACTTGACATAATAGGCGTTTGACCGAAGCTCTACTGAAGCGGTGCGGAGCAGACCATAGCGCCACAATCCCTAAATAGATGCACTACTTGTGTAATTTTTGGCTACTTTTGCCACACAATTTTACAATACAATACAATACAACAACCCTATGTTGACACCAACAAATAGGAAAACAGAACAGAAGAAACAAGGACAAAAAAGACACAAAAAGCGCTAAGAGCGATTTCTTCCCGACCTCCTTTGGCTGCAAAGTCCCACCCGCATCGACAAGAACGACAAGGACGGTGGTATAAACGTAAAATATAAATAAAAGATAGTTACAACTCTAATCCTACTAATATTATTATAAACGCGAAAGTATGCATGGATTTTTGTTCCTCTTTTACGCAATAAACTATTGAACGGATTTTTCTCTCAAAAGTGTCAAGTTCGTTGTTTAAATTCATCACTCAGGCCGAGAATCACACTTGGGACTTCCTGCATGGAAGGAATTATTATTTTATACTACGGTACTAATCGCGCACTAAAATTACGAGATAAATAAATACCTCCTCATCCCGACGTTTTGGCCGAGTTGCATCGACCGTGGTCACGGGTAGACTGGAATGTAGAACAGCTGGTACCGCCAATTCAATTCAATTCATTCCGGTAATGGCAAACATCTGGATGGAACATTTTGAAAAGTCCATGAATTTATCATATATATATATATATATCAGCTGCGATAAAGGTTTCGTAGGTTTTCGTTATGACGTATTCTGCGTAATGAAGGCAGACAAAGAAGGGGTTGACCAGTTTGTGGATTATCTCAACTCTATTCATCCTAACATTAAGTTAACTTATGAGATGGAGGTGGAGAAAACTTTGCCATTCTTAGACGTCAAGGTGATGGTGAGGTCCGATGGCTCCTTGGCACACACAGTTTACAGGAAGCCCACGCACACAGACAGATACCTACACGCAACTTCACACCATCATCCGCGCCATTTGCTACAAGTAGGTGGCCAAAGCGCTGCTGGACAGAGCGGATGCCCTCTGTGACGCTGAACATGTAGCGACTGAGAAAGCGCATGTGCAGGAAGTTTTAAAGAGAAATGGTTATAATGTGAAAAAGCGAGACCTAGGTAGACGCAGGTATCGGAAACACGGTTTCGACGTTGAAAGGCAGCCGGCTTTCATGCCTTATGTTAAAGGAGTGACGGATAAGGTGGGGACTTTGTTAAAGGATTACTCCATCAAGACAGTGTATACTCCCTTATCCAAACTACTGGGCCAAGTCAGAACGCCGAAGGATGTCATTCCGTTTCAGACTCCTGGTGTATATAAGGTGGATCGCAGCTGCGGTAGTTTCTACATAGGTCAAACGAAGCGTACTATTGCTGAACGGATCAAAGAACATATCGCGGCAGTCAAAAACCGCCAGATACAGAAGTCTGCTATAGCTGAGCATTTGCTTGACGGAGGTACTGGTCATTGGATCGAGCTCCACGACCCAAAAGTCCTCTCCACGGGTCGACACTATTTTTCAAGAATAGTTCGTGAAGCGGTGGAAATCAAAAAACATAAGAATTTCAACCGGGAGGATGGATTTAAGTTATCGGCGTCGTGGAATCCTGTTGTCAACAAATGCAAATCGCGTAGTGTAGGTAGAAGGACATTGTTAGATACCGTCAGTGTTGTGCGTCGTAATGACAATTTTTCAAGTTCAAATTGAATTGGCGGTACCGGCTGTTCTACATTCCAGTCTACCCGTGACCACGGTCGATGCAACTCGGCCGAAACGTCGGGATGAGGAGGTATTTATTTATCTCGTAATTTTAGTGCGCGATTAGTCGTTATAAAATAATAATGCAATGACTTGTCCAGCTCTGCACTTTCCGCTTCTCTCTGCTTTGGTAGAGAAACTGCTATTATGTCATAATAAATGCCACCTTTTCTTTGGTTTAAAACTTTAATTGCGTGTGAATTTTGGAACAGTACTGGATTTTACCTAAACAAATTCGAGGCTGACTTAAATGTTACAAGTTTATTGTTTTAAATGCCATCTAGCGATTATGTATAGAACTACGTCGTTGTAGATGACCCTTATTTTGAATTGTTGAAGGTTACGTTGATGTTGAAAATGAACTTGGAACAGTTGTTAAATTGTATTTAGTGTCATCTAGCGGTTCTCTGGGAAACTATCTCGAATAGGAGTTTTGGTCCTGACAGCTTTATTAAAGGATTCTACAGCAGAAAGTAGTTCTTGTAAAAATTGCTAGATGACGCTTTAAACAATTTTTTTCACTAAGGATGAAGACGATAGAGAGTTTCGGCTTTTTGGCAGGAACGTAGAAAAATCATGTCGCCGTAATGTATTCTTTAGTAAAACTTTTTGTGTTTCCAACAGTTTTTATGTGAATCTTTACAATCCACTCGACTCGCTCGAGACAAATTTGGTCCATACTCGCAAAGCAAATCTTGTTAAGTTTTAGAATACATACACAACAATATTACCAAATATTATCGAAACTGATAAACGGCTGATAAAAAGCGCGACAGCAAATTTTCCTCATTTTTTGAGGGAAATAACTTAAACTCGATCATTTGTACTGTACTGTATCAGCCTTTTTAATAGTCCACTGCAGGACGTAGGTCTACCCACGAAGGGTGATTGGGCCATATCCACCACGCTGGCCCAGTGCGGGTTGGTGGATTCACATACGCCATCGAATTTCTTCTACGGACATCTGCAGGTTGACTCACGATGTTTTCCTTCACCGAAAAGCCAGTGGTGTGAAATTCTGTACATAAATTCCAAATGACTCATTGGTACGGGACCGGGATTTGAAACCACGACCTCACGATTGTAAGGCGGGTGTCACTACCTCTAAGCCACCATGGCTTCTTTCACTCTTTTTTTCTTTTAACTCGATCATTTATTGCAACATAATTATGAAAACCTACATATGACCCTATAATTTTATTATTTGTATTGGAACGATGTATGTTTTCTTGATTATCGTTGAAACGAAATAGCGCTTCTATCGAAAATCGACGGTAGTTAACCGTAGTAGGTACACCGTCGATTTTCGATATTTTCGTCGAGATTCGTCAAAAATGCAGCCTGTAGACGAAAACCATCATCTGGACGGACGAAGGCAAAATCGCCGTGTTGGGGCGGAAATCTTGGCTTAAACTAGATCAAAATTGGTCTCCATTAGAAAACTTTGTCCATCCGTCTGCCATAAGACGTTCATTGCTGATCTTATAAATTGAAAACTTTATATAAGGTCTAAAAACACGCAATTTATTTTCCAGGAAGAATCTCAGTTTACAACCGGTAGACAAGGAAGAAGACGCGCACTTGTTCACGTATCGGGATTTGAACCGCACACACGTGTCAGTGGTGCTCGCTCAGAGTGTCGACTCGCTCGTTGATAGCGACTCTCCGCAGAACGTGGTGAAGTTCAGACTGGGCTGTGACTTCGACTCTGGCGATGACTTGGTGAGTTTGGACTTTGACTTTTGTGTGCCTAAGTCAAGTTTTAACAAGGTATTTTATGAATGAACAGTCATCAACACGGTACAAGCGGTCGATCGAGCGAGATATTTTGAAAAAGATACATTCATTCACAACGGCACGAGTTATGAAGGAAGGGACGTGGTTTGTTTCTGCGATCCCGTTGAGTGCGAGCAGATTTGACCGTTACATTTTTGTGGTTAGTTTTACTGGGGCTAGATTGTAATATTCCGGCTTCAGTATCGACTAACTAAGAGCCAATCAATAAGAGCATCTAGGCTTCTTGACATAGAACTGATGCACAGTCGTTTTTCATGTGATTTTTCCAGCTGTAGCATCTACCCGATCTAGCTTCTAGACTGTTATGAGATTGAGCTGTTGGACGGTTAGATTTATTTAGTGGTTTACGTTTAATTAGGTAACAACAGTACATCTTGCCTGCGCTATTACACCGCGTAGCATTGGTGGAAATGGTCACATGGTTTTGTCTAGTTCAGTGTCAAGTGGGAGATTTGCAAATCAAATCGGATTACGTTTACGTCGCGTTGACCGAGCGCGCCGTGCACACACGCGAGCAGTCGAGCACAATCACAGACGTTGCCGCGCTCGTGTTCGATCGGTTTGGCGCTCGTTATATTACCGTAAAAAATACTCACACTTAGCTATTTAGTTTTCTGTACGTGACACAAGATGGCGCTGTGCCATTTCCATAGAAATCAGAATCACATCAAACGTTAACGCGATCGAGCTCGAGCGAAAATCTCGCACTTAGCTTTCTGATCTCACTCACTGCCACGCTACAACACCAGTGACTGGCCCGCGGTAAGCACAACTGAAAGCTGTGCTACTATAAATCATAGAATTAGAACTAAAGTAACTAAATAAATTGCAGTATTTTCTGTATACGTCGGCTCTATTTAATCAAGCGCAGCGAGACTAATTATTGATCTAAGTTTTGTACTATTTTTACCACTAAAATACATTTTCTCAGTAATTATAGAGATAAGATGATTCTTAGATGGTTTTGATGGTTATTAATAGATATCTGTGATTGCTGTGTATCTACATACCTTATATCTCTAGAAAAGCGAGCGAAGTATTTACTTATCTAATAGGAAGTACATAAACCTATCAAGCAGATTTAATATAAGAACGTGGCCCATAAGCCATCAGTACCAGAGAGGAACACTATAAACTAAAATTACCAAGTTTTACGTTTAATTTACAGCCAAACATAAAACCGGAGTCGATGAACTGTGACACCATGTAGTGAACGTTCCGAGTTATATCTTACTTTAGTTTTATGGTTTGAGACTACGGAAAACCTACGCGAATAAGTATGTGTTAAAACCATGCGATAGGAGTAAAAATTAAGTCTACAGGGTTATTGGTAATCAATGAACATCCTTTTAGAGAGTTATTTTTGTGATAAACAATTCAAAATTATTCGCGGATGCAGGACTCGAACCTTGCGTCTTCGGAACACTAGCCCGACGCTCTGCCCAACTGAGCTAATCCGCAATACTGCATACGCAAAATAATTTTAACGCGATAATAATTTTGAATTGTTTATCACAAAAATAACTCTTTGAGATAAACCTAGTGTGGGATGCACTATAAAATTAAAATAATTTAATCCTTTTAGAGGCTTACTTTATTATTTTATTCTGTACATGAACTTATTCTGTACATCAAAACTAACAACTTTTTTTCAGCGACTTTTGTCAAAACTAAAAAAAAATAGCTCTTCCATACATTTAGTCGAGAGTGAACGATATTTTTCTATTGAACAGCATTTTTTTGAGATTTGATAAAAGCCGTCGAACAAAAGTTGTCAGTTTAGAATAAGCCCCTAAAAGGATGCTAATTGATAACCAGTAACCCTGTATAAGCAGCGCTTAAATCGTAATTTGACTAAACGTTTCTTAGCGATCTTCAAAGTTAAGGCGCTGCCCAAAGACAAAAATCCGTAAAACGTCATGTTTTTCGTCGCACAGTTGGGCGTAACTGTTTCTGATAAAAACTTGGAAAAAATACAGAGCACACAATAGTTCCAAAAAGAGACTTTTACAATAATATTGCATAAAAATCATCTGGTATCATGAAAAAAAAATCACAAATAAAAACTTTAGAAAAAAATCTTTCGTTTCGCATTTTTCAATATTTAGATCGATAACTACTATATTTTTTGTAATCATAAAATAGAAAATTTACTAAACTAAAGACATATCTATATATTTTATTGCAAACACGGCTTCATTTCTTTTTAAACGAACTAAAACTGCGAAGAATTATCGAATTCTCATCTCGAGTTTCGTCTAAAAACAAACGACACGCGATTTTAGACTCTATAATTGTAAACTGCAAGACATTATTATAAAATACCTAAAAGTTTACTGTTGCAGTAAGCTTTTACAACTAATGAAATGTTGCTGCCTCTCGAATTCTGGGTCGCGGTTGTTTTAAAACCGTTTAACCATTCAGGTGGCTCAGAAACTCTGACACCAGGGCTAGCCTTCAGGTCTTTACGAACTGTGTTAGCTTAGGTAGAAAAAATCATGACGAAAGCTAACGTGATTCAATCCCAGCTTTCGCTAAAAGCTCATGGTACGGGCCCTGACACCTGGACACCTGCCACAAAAAACACTATTGTCTGTCCGACCGAAACAATGCAGTGGACCCCACGGCCGAAACCTTCACCTATTTCACGAAACTTTCATGAAATTATACCTACAGAAGGCGAACAGAAATACTTTAGAACTATAACTTCCTACAAATACGCTAGTATGAATGCATCGATCAAAATCTGGAATCTGGATCAATCTATCGATATCTTAACATATAAAATCCAAGTCCAAGTACCTAGACTTTATCTAATTCAGACTGAACTGCAACAGGCTGCAAGGGCGTGCACTTACTCCGCCCTAGACTTCAGAATTTACCATCAGTCTCACACTGAGTACCCATATTACAAATTTCCAAATATTAGAAAGTACCTACCTCAAAGATTTCGCGCTTGCTAGGCTCATTGATGATGATATTTTTTTTCGCTTATAATAATAATATTTTTTCAGCACATCTATTCGAAAAGGACTACTTGGTTCGCCTTTAAGTACGCCCAAATGTGGTGTTATCTATAAGGAACTTTATAAGTGAACACTTTTTGAATTTGGAACAAATAAGTGCGCCGGAATGATCTTTGCCGCGCACTTTTTAAATTTGGAAGTATTTGTAATGTTAGTGTTCAGCGCCAAGAAAATGAATGAAAAGAATGTAAATATAAGTTTTCATTTGTTTTATTATTAGATACTTACCATTTAATTTCAATTTAGTTGTTACTCTACGTTTTATTAAATAATAATATTACAATAAAATATGAGGCGCCTTTTATTTTCTTATAGAGGTGATGAAAAGTAGAGTGTACCACTCGGGCGCAAAATATATTTTTGGCTCGGGCGACGTACTTTGAATCCCTCGCTACGTTCAGGATTCTACTAAAGAATCCCTCACTTCGCTCTGGATTCAAAAAAGCGCCCTCGCCGTAAAAATATTATGTGGTTCCCATATGATACAATCTACTATTTTTATATAAAAGGCCAACTCTTTGTCTACTTCTTAAATAAATATTAATTTTAATTGGAATAATATCACAGGAGTCTTAATTACGGCATGTTCAAGGGGGTGCAAGGCGCGAGGGCGCCATTTGAAATCTGATGTAAAGATTCTATAGTCAGTTAGTTTAGCCTTTGATGTTAGTATTCTATAGTTATTTTATTTGTAGCCCTCAGTTTATCATTTTAATAGTTTTCTGAAGGCCTGAATCGGTATTGTATTCAACTTGTCGTGATTTCATTTTAATTCACTTTACTGGTTGTCTTATATTTTTATCGTTCTAGCAATAAAATATTGATATTTATGCGTAGAACGTCTACTAAGTTAGTCTTAATAGATTTCTCAAAAGAAAATGGCTGCATTCAACGTCCCTGTCGTTTTTTTCAGGCCGCCTTGCCGGTGGACAGACGGTAAAAAAATCGTAGATAGTTATTTTTCGAAAAAAATGGTAATATCGACGTACATCGTGTATACGTGAATAGCTCGCTCGAATTGATGTGTTCAGTTTTTAAATGAATCTTGACTTTTCAATAACTGCTTCGTCGATTTCTATAAAAATTACATGGGAACACCTCGGGAGAATAGTTTTTGAATCTAGAAAATATTTTTTTGTTTTGTTCACAATTGCACGAAAAAAGTCATCCGTAATGATAAGTATATGTTCCTTGGCGTACGAATTCGAGAAATAGGGCCCCTGGAGTAACAATAGTGTACGTTATGTTACAGATATCAGCGTACCTGTCGGTGACGGTCTACATCGAGGATGTGAACGACAACGTGCCTCAGTTCCTCGACACGCCATACGAAGTCGTCGTCGACGAGCTGACACCTACAGGTAAGTCCTGGGGCCTTATTATGCAAGCGCTTTTACGTTCGGCTTCGCTTTACTCCTGCTCGCGCCAGTTACTCACACCACGAGAGCGAGCGGGAGAAAAAGCGAAGCCGAACATCAGAGCGCTTACACAATAAGGCCCCTGACTATAGAGAATGGTACGGCAGCCCTCTCCTGTGATTCAGCTTGTTATAAATCACTTTAAAACACAAAGGGCTGCAGGACTAGAAATGAATCCTACTTTAATACTATACCGTTGAACATGGGCTGACGTAGGAAAGACGATTGAGCTAAATGCACCACGCTAACCCAGTGCGGGTTAGATTTATTGCTCGCAAATACTTACGTGAATTTAAAAAAAAATCGATAGATATTTACTAGTAGAGTTTTGCGCAACTTATATAAATAAATTCAGATATGCCATTTAGTTTGATTCAAACTAAATGTCTAAAAACGCAAAAATGGAAATCTTATTTGAAGAAGGTCAAATATAACTAAGCGGCGAATCTGAAGTTAGCTATAAGCTGCCAAGCCCCCACTCCGCATCCCATTTAATATAAATGAATTTGATATTGCGCTTCGTGTTCATATAATTCAGTCAAACTCAGATGTCCCCATAGATTGACTAGCCGTGAAAAATTGTGAGATTAGAACACAAATCGGTTAATTTATCCCATACCAACTTAGCATAAATCCTTTGATACAATTTTACTTATTCGTGTTTCTTTTGGGATTCGTTTAGCTAAGACAAGATAATAAATAAATTCATCGAGTCAATCAAAAACTAAGGAGTAACAAAAACTAATAAGCAATACGTGCCCTGTGTAATAGGGCCTATTCTGTGGCAATACGTCACTTTTGTTAATGAATTCCCTTCACGGGTTCTGTGATTTCTCTTAACAAATGCAGAAAGGCATACGCTAGGCTGTAGCTCAAAAACTTTGAGCCGAATTTGAGCAACACGACCCAGTTGCAGTCAGACGTATTTAGGGCTTTAAAATAAATTGTCTGTATTCTGGAGAGACGATCGTTCAGACTTGGATTTATAGTGATCCCTCGTGTAATTGTTGTGTACATCTATTGTAAATCTAGTAGAAGCTTGGAGAAAAATCTTTAAAACGTGTGTTTTTCAAAGCCCTATTTTGGTACGAGTTGCCGCTAGCTATCAATCAATCTGTAAAGCATTTTGATTACATTTTTTTATTTATAGTTAGGAATCTGTTTGGCTTTTTAAGATATTGTCTTACGTTGGTTTGTTTTCATACCTGCACAGCTCTTAATAATATATACAGTGTGATTGTAATGATATCACATGAATGGTTAGGTTTTAAGTGTACCATGTCTTTTGTCAGACATTATTATTTTATACCTACCTATATTAATTCCCTTATTATTGTATAGTAAATTTTGGAATGTTTTAATAAATTGTAACACACTTTATTTAGCAAAAATAACATCATACATAATAATTAATAGTTTAAAAAACACTAGAAAAACACGCTTTAGTGCCTATCTTCCGGCTTTATCATCAGACCTTGAAACCTAATCGTGGTCAAAGTTCATTACAAGACTTTTCTAAGAAATCCAAAACAGCTATGATACGATTTTCCATCATGAAGTTCCAGTTCATATCTTCCAGCTCCATCGGCAGATCAGTTCGACAGTACCATATTATTGTATTGTCATCAGAACTACATAGAGCTGCCAATTTTCATTGCGCTACGGTCCTTGGAAGATGGTTAAATTAGTTACCTTAGATTCCATTACATAGTTACATTAGTTAGATACAGGTCGACCTAGTAAAAGCCTGTTAAAAAAACCGTCCCAAGTTATTTTTTCTCAATAAGTATTCTATGTTCATCAGTGAACGCCCCAAGACAAATATATGAAACTGATGAAGCTAAAAAAGCACCTTGTAATTCCAGGGTTGACAATCTTCAAAGGCATCCAAGCGTTCGACCGCGACAAGCCCAACACCCCAAATTCGGACGTTCAGTACACTATCGTGTCCGGAGACCCGAAAGGACACTTTGCTTTGGAGAGCTCGCACAAGCCGGCTCTGGTGTTAGTCCGGGCACTGGACTACGACAAAGGAGACAAGGAATTTCTGCTTGTGGTTTCTGCATCGGTAAGTTTAAATATTTTTCCTCAAGAAATTTTATCAATTTTAGAGATATATAGGAGTAAAAAACGTAAGTTTGCTCTGCTCTCGATTTTGTTTTACTAAAAAGAGCACATATTACGTGTATATGTCGCAGACAATTTGTATGATTCCGCCGTTTACATACGGCGTCGTCAGTTTAAAAACGCTCGCAGTTATGTAATATGCCGAAGGCAAAATGACAACTCGTTCAATTGTAATTTTAACGTCGGTTGTAGTTTTTTTTATTTTTTTGTTATTTCAAATAGGTTTGCGTTTGACTACACACTGCCTGATGTTAAGCAGATATGCGGTCTAGGATGTAGCACGCTTACCTAGAAGATACCTATTAGTTTTAGGGTGACCATGACAAAACACACTTCATACGAATCAGATTGACAGATAAAACACATTTTGGATAATTCAAATCAGTCAGATCGATTATAATCTCGAGATTATATATCAGAATATGTCCGTCGTCAAATAACTTAAATTTTCATCAAATCTGAATGAAATCAAATTTTGTTCATTAATTCGTTAAAAGTCCTCTTTCCTAGTAACCGCCACTAGACCTTAAAGGTATCTAAAAACTAGTCCAAATTAATATAAGTACTCTCAAAGAGCACCGTGCGGAACAAACTAATTAATCCTGAAACTTTGTTTAATCTGCAAATGTAGAACACGGTAAGTCTTGGTCAGAGCCCGATTCTGACGCCTTCGGTATTATCCCGTCCTTTCCTCTTTTATTCCAAACATCAGGAGATTGAAAGTGACGGAGATAAAATCGAGTCGGATTATATCAAACAGATAAGCACGAGCCGATCTCGGGTTTAACGCACCCACTCGAAGATAATTGTTTGCGACAATTTCGGGAGAATCTTAAACCTCTTAGATATCATCGTTAAAGGATAGCAAAGTATCTTTTAATTGAATCAAAAAGTATATTTTCGGCTTGAAATTTAACCTCTTGGTAGAGGTTTTGTTAAAAACAGTGATAACAAAATGATGGAGAGTGGCACTTGATACCGAAAGTCCTAAAGTCATGATTAGTTTTGTAGGGTGTGGGCGTTCGATCAGATTGTTGACATCCTTGAAAATAATATTGTATTTATAGCGCTCAAAGAAGTTACGCTAACATTACGAATTGGTGAAATCGCCAACCAATTCTTCTATTCCAAAAAAAATCCAATCTTTTCTGTACATAATATGGCTACATTTGGTCACCAACTTGCTTGATGGAAAGCGACTTTGTAGCCGAAGGTGGAGTTTGTAGACCTAGAAGATACTTATTCACTCTTTTTTTAAACATATCCAAATCGTAATTGCATTCCTTTTTATGAAAGAGGAAGCAAATAGCTTAAAAAGAGCAGAGGTGGTATGTCAACTATGCCAGGCAACCAGTTTCATTTTTTTCTGATTTCCAGGACCGCGGCTCACCTCCTCGCAGCTCAAACGCGACCGTGCACATCGTAGTGCAGGACAATGATGACCTTCCTCCGAAGTTCTCTAAAGAAGTCTATCGCACGCAGATACCGGAGTTCTACCCCATACTTGTGAGTTAAATTAACAGTAGCGCTGGTAGCGTAGCTTGAGTCAGAGATTATTGTCATCCCGCCGAAGTTTATGAGTTCCGCGTATAAAGTTAAATTATGCGCTTGCTTCAGCAACAGCCTGAAAAAACTAGACAACATGTCAGTTAAATTAAATACTTAAAAAAAAAGGTTTTTTAATTTGTTCGGATCATAGCTAGCAAATGATTAGATCATACACCTGTTTCAATTAAAAGTTTCAAATTTTCCTTCCATATCAAATAGTTTAGCAGGAAAATCACGTAATTCAATAAATTTAATATTTTGTAATATTTTACACGTGGTTTCTGACCCTAAACTAAGCAATGTTGCCAGCAGTCAGCTGTAATATTATAGCTGCCAGAGGCTGAAGCTGAGTTAGTATAATGTAGGCATTATCGAATGTGGCTTCAACTGCCGCAATTAAACCATCATCATCAATTTACAGGGCAAGCGCATCCACAAAGAACTGTTCTTCCCGGAGTCGATCCGCGCATACGACCAGGACCTGGGCGTGACGTCACCGCTGCGGTACGAGCTGCTCGCGGGCAACGAACGGAAGCTGTTCCACCTGGATCCCTTCAACGGCACGCTGTTCCTGGAAAAGGAGGTGGATCTGGACGCCGAGACTAACCTGCCAGGTGAGACTATAGACAACTAGCTTCTGCCCACAGCTTCGCCCAAAGTTACTTTTCTTGACTACTACAAAAAAGTATTTTAATTATTAGTTATGACACAAATAATGTGTCTTTCTATTAATAAAATAATTTTCGAAATCCGTTCAGTAGATCCTGAAATAGGAGTACTTTACAACCTCACAAACTTAACCTCTTTATGATACTAGTATAGAGCGTATGGATAGTTACATCTATAGATAGAAAAGCCTCAAAAGACATACTGAGCTTAGAGTTTAGGAACAACTTTTTGGAGACAGCAATCTTAAGTTCATAGTTGGAGGTTGTGCTGCAACTATGGCGCAGGACTTCTCGTTTCTGAAAATAATCTGCCACATAAGTATCTTCATTATATCAGCCATCCAGAAGACGTGTTGATTATGAGAGATTACAAACCATGGACGATAGAAAAAACCTAATAGCATCGTGGTCTGTTCACGTAGTCAGTGGACATGTTACCGGTACGTGGTCTCCATTTGAGAACTGTGCGGCCTCATCTGTCATCTGATTTACGAACTATGTGCTCTGCTCTTTGCCATATCAATTTGCTTAGTCGGTTCGGTAACTTTTCTTTCCATTTCTGATTCAATCTCACAGAGAGACTGGGTACAGCTCTATTCAAAACTCGTAACTTATCAAATAAAAAAATCCTAGTGTGTCATATCAATTTAAATTTTAAGTTTCCTAATATATATTATTCAAAAACTGAAAATCAACCTAGATTCCATAACTTATTGAAATAACATCCAAAATTTGCCTAACTTATTACTAACGTAACAATGAATTGTTGTAAATATTGGGGCAATTAAATGGAAATGCTAAATTAGCCCAGTTTCAAAATGTAGCACAAACTGAACACTGGAGCTTTATGTAAGCTTGTCGGAACTTTATAAAGTTACTTTTCTTTGCTCATGGAAACCAATCAATTCCTGAATAAAACCTGTACAAACTGATCAGAACATTTACAGAGGACTGAATGGGATGTTACTTATAAATAACACCACTGCCCGACAAAAAAAAATGTTTTTTGTCGGGCATCATTGTCTAAGCTCAAATAAAGTTTACGTGCTATTTAAAATTCCCTACTATCCAAACAATTGTGTTTGAATTGTGTGAATTTCCGAGTAAATATTTTGGATAAGCCTACTCAATTTACCACATCACCTAGTCGATGCCCATAGGCACTTTAAAGATTTGATGCTTGCGTAGGAGGCGGGCTGGCTCAGTTGGTTAGAGCGTCGGGCTAGTGATCCGAAGGGGCAGGTTCAAATTCTGCGTTCGCTTTAGAATTTTTGAAATGCTTATTACAAAGATAACTCTTTTAGATAAAATCTAGTGTGAAAAGCACTCAAAATAAAGTCATAACATTGATTTAGCAGTGCGTCACCTCTCGTCAATATTTAGAAGTTCTAATAACTTATAGTTGAGTGATAACCTGTCTAATATGGGTCTCACAGGTGGCGCCACCAACGCTATAAGTTGGTGTAATATAGGCACTTCAAAGATTTGACGCTTGCGTAGGAGGCGGGCTGGCTCAGTTGGTTAAAGCGTCGGGCTAGTGATTTGAAATTGGTATGTGACAGAGCCGTCTGTCAAGGAAGGGTTATATTTAATTAATTGTAATTATGGTGGTTTACGATGGGTTTGGTATTGGTTAGAAAAATTAAATGAGGATTTTTTTAAATTAATCAGTTTCTCCTTTTTTTGGTGTGATAACTTCTTGATGTGTTCATTATTGACACATAGCCATTTCTCGAAATAACAAGTAGAAGTGTCCCCTAACTAAAGCAACAACTTAGAAGCAATATCTCTGCAAAATCTCTTACTCAGTGAGCTCCATTTGATTGCGGCTATAACTTGAACGGCAATCAATTTAATAATTAATTGGTTTTGTGGATTCCTCTCACGTTGTGACACCACTTCTCAGGGCAAGATCAGGGCAAAGGTTATACCTACGAGTACGATGGATTTACGTAACGTACCTTCGAGAAAGTAAGCGGTAATAAAATGTTTTACTGATACTTGCAGTCAATATTTTCAAAAGATGCTATTAGGTGTTAGTAAAGTTTAATTATTTAAAGAAAGTTAGTAAAACCTTCAACAGCGAATCAAACAAGTTAATGTGTCAAACGGCAGGGCTTATAGTGAATTGCTTGCTAATATTATAAATACGAAAGTGTGCGTCAAGGTGCCGCATTCCGGTTAATTGGATTTTTTTATTAGTTTATTACTCTTTCGCGCAACAACAGAAGGAGCGATCGATTTGGTTTGTCCATTGATGTAGAGTGTCATAAATAAAAATGGATCCTATGAGGACCCGTAGGTAAAGCTAATTACTAACCAAGACATAGACTTAGTACTCACAGACAAAACATTTTGTATGATTTTCCGTTCTATGTATATTTAAACTAAAAGGAAACCACAAAGTTCTATATTTGGGAAAAAACAACCGTTCCATAGAAACAGGTCGTATCACATACGTTTTTGTGGTTTCACGTTTGATCTCACAGTAACAGTAAAGTCGTAGACAACATAAAATAGGTATAGGTATGAATCTATTCGTATTTGTAAACATGAAGAAGATGGAAAATAATAGCTTGTATGGGCCAATTTTACTGCCTCGGTGGCTCAGTGGTTAGTGACCCTAGCTTCTGGGTCAAAGAGGCGTGGGTTCAATCCCCACCCAGGGCAAATATTTATGTGATGAACATGTGTTTGCTCTGTGTCTGTGTGTTATTTAGTTACTATCTATATAAATAAGTGTGTATTTGAAAATAAGTATATTTAGTATATCAGTCTCTGGCAGCCATATCACAAGCTTTGCTGAGTTTGGGGTCAGAGACCGTGTGGAAGATCCCAAACTAAGCAAAGCTTGTGATATGGTAGCTTATTTTCCCCTAATATCCCCTAATATAAAAAAAATATTGATAAGCGTCGCTTTAAAACTTCCAAATATGACATAACATATTTTGTTTCAGCAAATACATTCATCCTGCAAGTGCAAGCGTCTCAAGTAGACAACCCGCTGAAGACGGCGCAAGCGCGAGTCGAGATCGAGATCTTGGACCTCAACGACAACCTGCCAGAGTTCGAGGTTGACTTCTACAACATCAGCATTGTGGAGAATTTGCCTAATGGTAAGATCAGCACAAAAGTTAAATATAGACCAAATAAAACTACAACCCGGTCAGAATATCTGTGCACCTCGCTGGAATGCGGCGCTTCTCCCGCTTCCCCTGTCACCTCTCCGCGCACTCCCCGGTGCGACAGTACGGTTAGCATCTTCGTTGCCGATACACGTCCCGATAACTTCCCGATATTTTCGCTTTGTTGTTGTTTTGTTTTTTAATATTTATTGTTAAGTTTAGACTGTTGACGTCACGAGGTGAGGTGCACAGATATTGTGACCGGGTTGTACTACTACTACTGGCGTCTGTACTAGGTGTAGGTAAATACTAGGTGAGTAATTGCGCAGTAGCCAATTCGGCTAATGCAAAATTATGTTACCTGCACGAGATATGAGGATTTGCGCAGCTTGTAGCTAACTTCACAGTTGCCATTAAGTTTGACTTGGCCTAAGTAAAACCACTTTTTTAGGACTTATAATATTATAGTGTAGTTTGGCTAGGTGTTTTTAGTAATCACTGACGTAGAGCAATGTTCACCACGCTCAGTCTTTGGATAGGTGACAGTCGGTGGCTTTTACAGCTGGACGCTGTCGTGACTCGGAGGGCTCGTTTGATTATGGGTTCTAGTTTTTTTAACCACTTAGTCATCTCAGAGGCCTTCAAGTGGCTCAGAAACTATGATGACGGGCCTAGCTACCCATACAAACTTACTACTACTATTTTTACAGTAAAGTTAATTGCTGCACTATCATTATCTCTTCTTACAGACGCGTACTACCTAGTTTTATTTTAATATGTTATTAGTATTTTTTTATTTATTTGCAATTTTTTCGTTATCAATGTAACATGTAATTTAACGTTTTTCGAGTAATTAAAGTGTAAATTTTAATAAATAGCTCAAAATTATTTATAATAATTTAAAAAAAACTTTCGAATTCGAGTTTTTTTCGATTTTTTGCATTTTCTGAGAAGATTTACTATAGTAACATATATGTTTTTTTTCACCATCGGAAAGTAGAGATTTCAACAAACAGAAAACATAAGTACCAACTTTTTGAAAAAGCTGATATTTTGACGGTTGAATTTTCGATTGAAAATTAGGGTGTTTTTTCGATATTAATTCAAAATAAGGTGAAGAAAATTAATATTTTTAATCAAATAAATTACAGCGTATTTGTGACATAAATAGGTAAGTTTTCACCAAATTTCGTTAAAAAAAAAGATTTTTGTAAAAGATAAAAATAAAAAACCAAAAACTTGGTTTTTTGGATTTTCACATAAATTTTGAGGTTATTAATAAAACGAGAAATTAAAATAGCAGAGTTTTATTTGTACGACTTACACGGGAAACGTCAAACGACAGAGAGAGAGTATTGCCAGTAGGCTTTCTAAATAATTACAATATTTGATGTACACAGATAACTAATTTTAACACCCCCACTACATCAAATAAACAAAGATACCTACTTGCTAATACTATACTAAAGGTACAATTCCCAAACCTTTAATACATTTGTAATGTTTCATAGAGTTAAGAGCTTTTGTTAAAACATCAGCGGGCATTTCAGCAGTTGACAAGTACTTGATTACTATTATTTTATTATGCAAAGCATCCTTGACAAAATGATACCTAATATCTATATGTTTACTTCTCTTATGAGATACACAACTTGTCAACAACTTCTGTGCACTCTGACTATCGTTATACAATACAACAGAATACATATGATTAGTAATTTCACATTGCAAAGCTCTTAAATACATAGCTTCTCTGCATGCTTCTGTGATCGACATTAATTCTGATTCCATGCTAGATAAAGCTACTGTTCTTTGCTTTTTACTTTCCCAAGAAACAGCTGATCCTGACATCACAAAACTATAACCAGTATAAGACCTACGGTCTATTGAATTACCTGCCCAGTCGGCATCAACATATCCTTCAAGTTCAGCTTTTTCTTTACAATATTGCAAACAATAATTTTTAGTATTTTTTAAATACCTAAGTATACGTTTGGCATAAACCCAATGAACATTAGAATGACATTTGTTAAATTGGCTCATGAAACTCACAGAATATGAAATATCTGGCCTAGTTAAAACTGACAAATACATGAGACTGCCAATTAATTGTTGATAAGGAATGTTTACATTTGAAACTTCACCAACATCTACATCTAATTTACATTCCATTGGAGTAGTAGCGATTTTACAATCTGACATATTGAATTTTTTTAATAATTGTTCGATATAATGCTCCTGATCCAAAGTAACAACATTCAAATCTTTATCTATTCTTACTCTCATTCCCAGACATTGCTGCACTTGCCCCAAATTTTTAATTTTAAACTGTGAGCTGAGAACTGAAACTAGCTTTTCAGTTTCAGGAGCGTTATTCGAAAAAACAAAGAAATCGTCCACATACAATGCGACAATGATCTTAATATTATTATTATTATTAATTTTTGTGAATATACATGGCTCTAATCGACTTTTCTTGAAGTTTAGTTCACACAAACATTGGTCAACCCTCTCGTACCAAGATCTGGAAGATTGCTTTAAACCATAAATAGCTTTCTTTAATTTTACTATTGAATTATTACAATTTTTACTATTTTCACAAATAATCGGTTGGTTCATGTAAATATCTTCTCTGAGAAAGCCATTTAAGAAAGCTGTCTTCACATCTAAATGTGTTACATCTAAATTCAACTGTACCGACAATGCAAACAATAATCTGAGGGTTGAATGTCTAACTACAGGAGAAAAAGTCTCTTCATAGTCAATTCCTGGTTTCTGAGTGAAACCTTTAGCCACTAAACGCGCACGGTAACGGACACTGTTATCACTATCAAGCTTTCTTTTAAACACCCACTTGCACTGCACTAGTGTTTTGTTTGGAGGTAACTCGTTGACAATATCCCAGGCATCATTCTCTTCGAATGCCTGAAGCTCTTCCTGCATTGCCTGGAACCATTTGTCCCTTTCTGGACTGCTTAAGGCTTCTTCCACAGTATTGGGGTCGCTAGCGAGCTCACCACTCTCCTCTGTGCATAAATGTGTGACTTGAAAGCGATTAGGAGGCCGTCTTATTCCCTTCAGTCTCGCCTGCTCGGTTGGTTGCAAGATTACAATCTCCTCTTCTGTCGATTCTGAGCCTCTGGTGTCCTCATCTGAGTTCTGTAATGTACAATCAAAGTCACTTTCAGCATTAAGATATTCTGAGTTTGAAGAAGAATTTTTCATGGTAGTTTGACCAAATTCTATGTTCTCATCTTCCCAGTGACTAGACATAGGGCTCTGACTGGGAGCTTCGATTGCTGGCGAGCAATCCCCCACTGAAATTGTTACAATATCATCTTTCCGAAAACTTTTTTCAGTATTTTCATGCTGCAACATCTCTGCTGGTGGATATACACTTCCTTTCTGGATCATATACTCTGTATCCCTTCACATTATCAGCATATCCTACCAAAAGGTGCTCCTTGGCTTTATTATCCCACTTAAGCCTTTTTTCTTTTGGGACATGCACCATCACCCGGCTACCAAATATTCGAACATGACTTAAATCTGGTTTTTTGTTAGTCCAGAGCTCATACGGTGTCTTGTTACTTAATCCTGATGCCATAGATCTGTTCTTTAGATAAACTGCAGTATGAGCTGCCTCTGCCCAGAACTTTTTATCCAATCCTGCATCAAATAACATACAACGAGCTCGCTCTACAATGGTACGATTTATTCTTTCGCTCATACCATTTTGCTCTGCAGTGTATATGTTTGTTTTCTGATGAACAATACCTGATTGTTTTAAATAATTTTCAAATTCATTACTGCAAAACTCTAAGCCATTATCGGTTCGAAATATTTTTATTCTTTTATTTTGCTGATTTTCAACTTGGGCTTTAAATTCTTTAAAGTATTTGAACACTTCACTTTTTGCCTTCATAAAATAAATAAATGCCATGCGGGTATAATCATCGATAAAAATTAGAAAATACCTGGAACCACCGATGGATGTCTCTTCCATGGGACCGCATACATCAGCGTGAATGGTATGTAGCGTCTCAGTGCTTCGCTGGCCAATGTTGTTGAATGGTAGGCGGCACTGTTTTCCTTGACAACAAACTGTGCAATTATTTTTGCCAATCATTTCCTTATCACTGAATGATACACCTGTCACTGCACCATCTTTCATTTTGTTCATGTCATTCATGTTCAAGTGACCCAATCTTCTGTGCCACACCTCACTTCTTAGTGTAAACAAACACTGTTTATACTCTATGTTGATTTTGTAGACACCATCAATCAAATCTGCCACAGCTACTAATTGTCCAGCTTTATTATATATGTGACAGCATTTTTCTTTGAAAATCACTCTGTTTCCGTTCTTTATAAGTTGACTTACGGATACTAGGCTAGTACCCAGTTATGGCCCTTAGTTAGCTTAAAAGTGTTTTTTTGAGTTCTAACTAGATGAAAAGTCACATATTTCACTACCATTCCGCGTATTTATACATACTCATCGCAGCCGTCGCGTGGTTAGCGACGCCGGCAGTTTTCGACAAGATGGCCGAGTCGCGTCCGACTGATGCCAATGCAATGCCCGTGCATGTTAGTACCATTACTAACAATACTTCACTGTTAGCAAGTGTGCCCAAATTACGAGGAAGAAGTAATTACAGTGAATGGGCATTTGCCATGGAGAATCTACTCATATTGGAAGGTGTTTTCATCAAAACTGAAGGCGCGAGCAGCGCAGTGGAAGCGTGCTGGGCCCATAACCTAATAAAACGAGAAATTAAAATAGCAGAGTTTTATTTGTACGACTTACACGGGAAACGTCAAACGACAGAGAGAGAGTATTGCCAGTAGGCTTTCTAAATAATTACAATATTTGATGTACACAGATAACTAATTTTAACAGTTATGTGAAAAAAGTGTCAATACAAAAGTTTTAGATCTTTTTATTACCTACAACTTTGCGATTTGACTTTTTTCGATAGGACTTTTAGTTTTGCCGGAAATCGAGAAAAACCGTTTTTTACCCTTAAAATCCCCCCCATCCCCTTCCCTACCTCAGATCGCCCGTAAATTATTTTCCCTTTTATTTTTATAATATTCCCCTCTTTTTCTAATGGGTTTCATCCTACTATTATTTTTTTGGTTGTATAAATTATCGACCCTGGTGTATTCGTATTTTTTGAAAAATATAAATCCCACCACACCTACTATAAAAAGTTAATATTAATTTATATAGTATGAAATGAAAAAATATTTCAGGCTTTAGCGTTCTTCAAGTAATGGCAACAGATAAAGATCAGGAGGATAATGGAGAGTTCACCTACCAACTCAGTGATCCCGAGGGAGCTTTCTCCATCGATCCCAGGAGTGGCTGGCTCACTGTTAGAAACCAAGTAAGTTCTACCACTAGTAGTTCTCCATAGACATCGCGGCGCGACACATCTTCACTAAATCTCCTTAAGCCTATATAGCTATTTGATTCATACTCGCATTTCTTGTTAGTATTTAGATATTTAACATACTTGCAAAATATGATCGTAATCGGTTGATAAATAGACCGACAGCAATTTTTTTACCCTTCTTTTTGGGGAATATTCTTTTTATCAAAAGTCGCCGACATAAAAACATAGACGATATTAAAATCCTAAAATATTTTGGATTATATAGAACCCTTCTACAAAGTTTTGATCAAGATTCGTTGAAAAATGTGATCTGTAGAAGAGAATCAATAAATAACCGGATAGACGGAAGCAAAATTGTGAAGTCAAAACAAACACCGAGTCTCATTTCGTTCGCGCGCTCAAAAAATCTTAAAATAAATACTTATTTAATTCATTAATTTTATCTTTCAGAGCGTTTTAGATAGAGAAGTACACTCGTCTCTTCGAATGAAAGTTTACGCCAAGGAAAAGAATCCAAGCATAGTGGGGACAATCTATGAGAAACATCGCATGTCAAAATGGAGACGCACTCCTACCACTCCACGACCATTTGCTCCAAAAGACAAAACAACCTACGTTTTCCCTGACAAATTGGGAACTAAAAGCGAAAATATTGAATTCTTCGATGATCAACTCATGTCTTTCGTCAACGTTGAAGTCACGCTTCTTGATGCAAATGATAATAATCCAGCATTTGTTCCGAGTAACTTATACGAGTTTACTGTAAAATCAAACGCTCCTGTTGGTACGTTTATTGGCAAAGTAAAGGCTGTTGATCCAGATTTGGGAAGAAACGGAATGGTTTTGTATGATTTGCAACGGACCAGCAATTTGACGATTACTTCACCTTTCCAAGTTGATGCTAAGACGGGAGAAGTGACAGTGGCCGAGTCACCTATTGTCGAAGGAAGACATGCTTTGTTTATTGAAGCGTCAGACCAGCCGGCTAATCCTAGTGAAAGGAGATATTCTTTGGCTGTAGTAACTATAGACGTTGCAAGAGCTATGAAAGGTAAACTTTATTTATATTCAATTTCAATAATATGAAATTTAAATTGCACTTTTATCAGGGAGGTGTCGCTTCGTAGTTTAGACAAACGTAGAAGAGCTACATCTACAATGTGTCAGGACACCGATTTTCCGTTCTAAACAGTGACAAAATTACGTATTAGATAGAAAGTGTATGAGTTTGTTAGTTTTCTGGGAACGGTGGGCACTTATGCAAACTGAATCACACTTTATTACGTTGCGGAAAGGGTCGCTATCTGTATGATTATAGTCTAGAAGTGATTTTTCTGAACTATGTTTTTTTATTCTGTGCTAATATCGAGCATAAAGTTTATCATCATTTTAGGAAGAGGTCCAGGATTTGTGGGATCTCCATACGAGTTTTGGGTCGGATCAAATGTTGGCATTGGAACTAGCATTGGACAAATTAGAGTTAATGATGCCATGGACAAGAACGACGTATCATATGATTTGTTGCATGGATACGAAGAAGGAGGTAAATATAAAATAAATGTTTTAGTAAATATAGCTTTGTGAATGGAAGAATTTTCTCTTACTAATTAACTGTCAATTTTCTTACTTTCAGTGCCATTTGCTGTAGAAGAAAGATCTGGAGTGATAACTGTGATAGATGAATTGTCTAAGTATAATAGACCCATGTATGATTTTGAAGCTGTTGCCATACAAGAAAACGCGAATATTTCAATTGTTACCAACGCTACTGTCCACGTTGTTGACGTAAACGACGAACGAGGTGTTTTGTTGAAGTAAAGCTTTTATTACCTTGTATTAGTTTGAAAACTTTTACCAAGTACAATTTTAACCCTTGTTTCTATTTTCAGAGGTGCCCACTCACCACTTGTTTTTCATGTCAAAGAAAATATTGCTGGTGCAGCTATTGGTCAAATCTTTCATGTCAATATGAGTTCGCTCAACAGCAGCGGAAATATTCAGTTTTTGATAGCTAATCAACAAGATATAGCAGACGAGATTGCAATAGGTAAAACGATATAAAATATTTTTTACATTTTATACTATATATAACGGGACTAAACTCACGTGTAGGGATAGTCGTAACGACGACAACACACAGAACGCGTGCGCGGGTCGGGCGCGGGGCGGGCGCGAAACAGGTACAAATAGACACGCCGTACTCCCGACCCGCGTGTCGTCGTAGCACGCCGTCTCGCAATGCACTGTTAATTAACAGTGCATTGCGAGACGGCTCCGCGTGCTAGCACTCGCCAACTTGAGAAAGGTCGCCGAATGCGACCGAAACTATAGTCGTTACGACTATCCCTACACGTGAGTTTAGTCCCGTTATATATAGTATAAAATGTGTGAAAACCACGTAAATTTTCATAGTAAAATATTTTTTACATAAATTCCATATCTTTTTTTTAACATCTCTTTTATACTTCATTTTTTATTCATTTACAGGCCAAGACGGAACTATTTATACTCAAAAAGCTTTAGATAGAGAAAAACGAGATACGTATGTTTTGACGGTGATAGCTGAATTTACCAAAGGACTTATTTCTGGAGCTGGTATTTATCAAGTTACCATCCATGTTGATGATGACAATGACAACCCACCTGTGTTTGAATTGCCAGTTTATGAAGGATTTATCACTGAAAATTCTAAGCGAAGAACAGAAGTAAGAATGACTACCAAAATTAAAGCCAAGGATGCAGACATTGGACAAAATGCTATGTTTATGTATACTTTGTTTGGTGAAGGACGAGAACTTTTTAATGTTGATGAAATCACTGGAACAGTTACGTTTATAGGCAATAAATTAGACAGAGAAGAGAAAAGTATGTACATGCTCAAAATTATTGCAAGAGATAGAGGTGGTCTTAGCTCTGAAGCTAAGCTAACTATAAACATTTTAGATGAAAACGACAATGTACCAAAATTCAACCAAATTATAATGCCTCTAGGAGAAAGTATAGATTTGATGGAAGCCGATGAAAAGTCAACAGTCAAAATATTTTACGAAAAGAAAAACAATAAGAGCAGTGGAATTATAAATGTGGAAGCAAAACCAAAGAATAAATTTGCGATCAAGGCAGATAAATTAGGGCCTTTGTTTGAAGTACCAGAAAGTGTAGCTGTTGGTTCTACTCTTTTGAAATTACATGCAATCGATATGGATAGTGGTGCAAATGGACAAGTGAGATATGAATTTATTTCAGAATTGTACATACCTACATACACATTACCATCAAAAGCATTACAACCTAAAAGATATTTTGTTATAAACGAGAGACAAGGACACGTCATTGTAGCCAGAAGTTTGCCTCCTGAGTCTGAATTCAGGTTAAACGTTTCTGCATTGGATGGTGGTGATTTAAGTGACCATATTTCTATTAGAGTGTTTGTAAAGGATGTCAATGATCATTTTCCAATGTTTAAAAAATCTTGGTACAACTTTAATGTCGAAGAGGCCCAATACACAAGAAGAGTTTTAGGCAAAATTGATGCCACTGACGCTGATTATGGCCAAAATGCAAATTTGACTTATTCCATTCATCCAACGAATAAAGATATTCCGTTTGAAATATCTCCACAGACTGGTGTATTTAGTGTAAATGGTGAATTAGATAGAGAAAAAGAGGACAAGTACATTTTAACAGTTATTGCTAGAGACAATGGTCAAGATAAAAAACTGTCATCTTCAGTGAGTGTTGAAGTACAAGTTTTAGATGTAAATGACAACGCACCTAAGTTTTTCGCTTACGATGAATTACTTGAATGGAAACATCCTGAAGCAGGTGAATTGTCTAATCACAATTTTGAATCAGTGATGATGTTGCCAGTGTACAAAGCTACATTAGAAGAAAATGCCCCAATTGGTACTACTGTGACAAGAGTCTATGCAAATGATACTGATTTCATTGGCAATGGAAATGGGTTGATTCTGTATAGTTTACCACAGAAGAAAAATCATATGAATTTATTTACAATTGACTCAAAAGAAGGCATAATCACAACGATAGCTAAACTTGATTACGAAAATCAGTCGGTTCATAACGTTACCGTAGTTGCTTCTGACTTAGGTTCACCGAGTTTAAGTTCTACAGCTATAGTTATGCTGACTGTCAAAGACGTGCCAGATGACTTAGAACTTTTAGACAAACCTGTATTTATTTCCCGTTACTACGAGCTAGAAATCGAAGAAAATGTTCAAGCACCAGTAGAACTAGTCACGTTAAATGTCACTGAATATTATGAGAATTTCAAGATGCGATATTATATTTATAACGAAAATGACACAGACGTCAAAAAAACTTTTGTCATCGATCCAAGAAACGGAACATTGTATTTGGTGAGAAGTCCAGATAGAGAAGTGAGAGATGTTTATGAAGTTATTGTAAGAGCCGAGAGACAAAAAGTTAGCAGAGAGCTGCCGCATATGATTTATCCCGTAGCTGATGAAGTTTTGGAAGGAATGAGCAAGTTTGATGTTAAAGTGATAGTGAGAATAAAGGACGTGAATGACAACGCTCCAAAGTTTACCAATAGTGGACGACCTCTTGTTACTGCCATACCTACTACTGCACCTTTTGGTTATCAAGTGATACAATTAAAGGTAACCTAAAAAATAATTTTATCTTTTAAATCTAACATTGTGTGATTCACTCGATATATTTTTTTTCAATAATGATATCTTCGAAGATTTTATAAGCCAGTTCAATTGTAATTGGGAAGATTCGTTTGTTGAAAGACCCGTCTTTACATAGTGAAAACGCAACATCCCCTTGGCCTCCCCAACTGTTATGATTATCAAATTGGAGATTGGAAAGAATTTTAATTTTTATACTTTAAATATTATTTTTGTCTATCCATCCATCCATCAGCCGTAGGACGTCCACTGCCGAGCATAGGCCTCTCCCATGTATTTCAAATAAGGCCGGTTGGAAGCGGCCTAGATCCAGCGCGTTCTTGCGATCTTTATGAAATCGTCAGTCCACCTAGTCGGTGGACTATTTTTATTTTTGGTGGATTATTTTTGTCGTTGGTTTTAAATAATCATCAATCATCTTAGGCAACAGACGCTGACATTGGCATCAATGCTGATATACGTTACCAAATCATCAACGAGCAAGCTCCTCGCTTTGCAATCGATCCAGTCACAGGCAAAGTCAGAGTTGTAGCAGCATTGACAAGAGACGCGGGAAGAGTGTTTGGATTTGACGTCAAAGCCACCGATAAAAAGGGAGCTGATGATGGAAAATCAGCAATTGCTAACGTATTTGTAAGTTTTTTTAAAATTAGTATAGCTTTTCATTTGCCTGGATTCTGCCTGATGTTAATCAGAAATGTATTTTAGGGTGTAGCACGCTTACTTAAAGATAACAATTTACTTGAGACTTGTATACACCTATGTTGTACTTTATTGAGAAAGCAGACTCCGGTAAAACGGTCCACATTCTGATTGTTCGCATAAAGAATGTGACAAAACGCTTGCTTCTAACGCAAGAAATGTCCACAATAAAAGGGTAGCGGTGAAATTATTCTAACAAGTTGCTTTTTTCAATCAAATAAGTGTCAATAATGATGTAAATGAATGAAAAATTACAGATACGCGTACATTTTTTCAATAACATCTGGACCTAATAGAATAAAGAGCTAATGTTTATATTATTTTCAGGTTTACGTGTTAGATGAGAATAAACAATTAGTTCTTCTCATAGGCGGTAAACCAATGGAAGTGGAGAGAGGGATAGAGAACATCACTCGGACTCTCACTGGAATCACTGGATATGATATTAGAGTGAGACGACTGGAAGCTAATATGAAGGCTGCTGTGGAAGCGTGAGTTTAATACCTACCAACCCTAGATTTAATGAGTTTTTATAATTTGACTCTTCACTCCACTCTTCGAATGGGTAACAGCGGGTGGCATTAACAATTAAACGTGAATATGGCACGACAAATTGTGGGACCTAGGTGTTTCATCCATTTAACCATGTCAGAAGCTCTCAAGCAGCATAGAAACTCAGACACCTGGGCAAACTACCTGGTCTATATTAACTTATTTGTTTACTTAATTTAGCAATGTCACGGATTGTTTGATTAAATTTGACTAACCTTTTTCGTATATTATGAGGCACTACTATATACGAGCAATCAAACTTTGCTCGAAGCAAAGATATTTCTTTCTTTTTTAAATACATAATTTCTAAAGAAAATATCAAAATCTTTAGAACTGTTTCAGAGATCCTAATTTCCTACAACCAAATTAACAAATATTCAAGGTTTTCCTCGTTAAGAAAATGTTTTACAGCGCTTGTTCACATTTGTTTCACCGGACAACGGACCGTTGTTTCATTGGCTTCGTAGTGTACGGCTTATAATGAACGAACCGGACATCCATCCGGGGAGATTAGCACCGCATATAATAAATAAATAATAAATTACCGTTGACGAGCTCTTTAAAAATACTTAGACAATAGAACAATATTTTATTGACGAAAACAAAACACTGGAAATACAGCAACAAAGATTGGAACTACACTAAGACTAAACTACCTAGTGTTTTATTTTCGTTACCAGCCGGTCCTTACTTACTACTCTCTACGATTGATTTCAGGACTGATATGTATATATACGGAGTGGATCCTCTATCAAATGCTATCATCGACATGGATGTACTTCAAAAGTAAGATTAATCAAAATTCAACAATTAGTATTATTTGTGTAAATATAGAAATCATTTGCATACGTTCATTCCGTATTTTCCAGGTCTCTATTGAAAAGAGAAACAGAACTTCGCCAGAACCTCGCAGGTTACCAAGTGCTTGAAGTGGGCGACAACACAGTCAGCCAGGCTCGGAGTGGGCGACTACTCAGTACCATGGAAATCAGTGTAGTAGCTCTGGGTTGCATCGTGTTTGTCGGCGCCTTCACTACTGCCGTCTGTATACTGTGTGTTAGGAGGAGTAAAAGGTGAGAAACTAGCTTATGGAAAATAGACAGTAATTTATTCAACGAAATTCTAATAGTTCTGGGTTGCATCGTGTTTTTCGGAACATTTGCTACTGCCGTCAGTATACTGTGCATTGGGAGGAGCAAAAGGTGAAACTAGCTTTTAGACAAAAGACAATAATATATTATATTCAACGAAAACAAAAACATTGGAAAAATAAAAAGTCGACTTTCGTCAGAACTTCGCCGGTTACCAAGTGTTGGAAGTGGGCGACAACTCATTTCAACATTTTAGCCTGCGAGACCATTGCAGCAAGATACAACTATTTGCGTTATATTAAAAAATAAAAACTGTGACAGACATGCAAAAGTTCTTAAAATACTGTTAAAGTGGTAATTCAATTTTCTTAATAAGGTCCTGACTGACGGTAAACTTCGATAGGCATAAAGGTTACCATTTAAATAATCTGTCCATTATAAGTATAACATACTATGCCAGAACCGTGCTAAAAGTGAATCAGGAACGGAAAACAACGCGATACGCTCCGCTATGCCCACTACAACGTACCATCAACGTACGTAGAGAAAATTTTGCCGGTGTCAGCTCGCCATGTGCATGACAAGCGACGTTGCTGGTCGGAGACGGAACGGCTTAATCTGCATAGTTTCATGCAACAAATAGTATTTGTTTGCCTGACACGATCCCAGCACAGTGATGGTATGATACGTCATAACAGACACAAATCCTAATACGAATGAGAGTAATTTGTAAAATAGCTATATTGTACGACAAATTGTAAGCTAGATTTTGTCATTATTCAATTTTCAGAAGACATCAAGGCAAACGAAAGCATGTGACGCACTATTTCACATGAAGCCACCATTAGCTTATTTTTCATATTTGTTTATATATCTCACAAGACTGTTGATAACTCAAATAAAATTAGTTACTTATGTAGTGCGTTTGTTATTTTTGTCGTGTAGATATTCTGTAGATGTAGTTCTTTAGTTATATTTGTAGTTCTGTTTGATGTCTTTGATTCTTTGCTTATAAATATGCCACTGGCCTATGACGCTACACTTGGTTTTCTCGCACTTCTTCTCAACTACATTTTTTTATACTCTACACAATTAGGCAACACCTTGTATATTCATAGTCATATATCTCTATTGCGTGTATGGTTAATACAAGATGGTAAGTTAAAAACAATCAAGCCATATTCTACCTGTTAGAATATATTGAACATCTTCTTTCTTTATCATTATCACTTTATGCAAAATACACAAAAACAAAACTACTTCTAAATGCAAGCCTGTATATACGCCATTGATCAATTTTCTCCGCATTAATCAGGACCATGTCCAATTAATGGACCATCAAAAGACTCTTAAGGATACATAATATCACAAATTTCAAATCACCATAATAATAAATGGAACCTTATAAAAGTAAATAACACGTGAGAGTGTTTAACTTTGACAAGATTCCATCTAATTAAATGCTTTTACTTGGATGAAATCTTGTTGGCGAGGAGAACTGAAAATTTTTCATACATGAAATGTAGCCTATGACACTTTTTGACTTTTGAACTATGTAGGTATATCTTTTCCGAAGTTTAAGTGGATCCGTTTTAACCGTTTAGCCTTCAGACTGCTTAAAAACTGTGCTGGTGTCAGAGTTTAGCTCAAAGGCTACCAACCCGGCCTATCAGAACTTACTTTTTTTTTGGTGGATCCGTTGCTCTGTTGCTGCGCAAAAGAGCTTCAAATAAAACAGTACACCAACAAACACACTTTCAGTAAAGATTAAAAGAAAACCGTATCGTCATAGGCCTCTTGTACCATACAAAATAACCATTTCAACTGACTTTCCGTATTTGCCCTAACAGAAAACACCACAAACCATATTCCCAGCAGCGTCTTAATGCTTTCTCGACTGAGCACCTAACAAAGTACGGTGGTCTCTTCCCATCCGGCGCCAACCAGTGCCAAGAGCTCACACACTCGTACAGCGAAGCAGATTCTTACATCGATGTGATAAATCACAATGTTCCAAAGAAAATTTGCCCACACGGGAACACTGTGGAAGAGTTTGGGAAAGCGCATCAGAAATGCGTGAAGAATCAGTTCGAAACGGATATGTTTGGACAGAAGCATGAGAGAGTGTGTATAAAGTTCAATCAGAGGCCTTTGCAGAAACGGTAAGGTTACACTTATATTTAACCATTTTATTCTAACCCCAAAAATGCCATTACAAATCTGCTTTTTATAAATTTGGTCCGTCTCTTATTACTGTCATTGGTGTAGCTAGAAATTGTCTCTACGAGGGCAATTGCCTACTGTTTCTCTCCCCAGTAAAATAAAATCTACGGATTATCAAGTTTACTAGAGTGGGCAATTGTTATTTCGCGGTAACTGGTCTCCGAGACTAAAGTGTGTATTGTAATGAGAGACAGGCCCTGTTGACATGTAAAACAAGGGCTTTCACAGTCTAAAATGTGTGTACTAAGATAGAATATAAGAAAGATAAATATATCGCTGCAAGTCTGTGTACTTTACAAGAATGATATACAATACTTCTATTTTTACAACAGGATAAACTGCAAAATTGTAAAAAATCTGCTGTTTCACAAATTACATTTTGTCGACAGTTAGTGACCTTTTTATATAGGCAAGCTGGTTATTTTTTGCTTTATTGCAGTTGATCCCATAGGTATTATTGAGTTGTTAAATAAATAAGCAAATTCATTTTCGAAAGTTACTGCATTTTGCAAAGCAACACCTTGAATATCTCAATACACATATTTTAGAGTGCCAAACCACATTCTGATCGTAACTGGTGCCGAAACCTCTTAGCAAACTAGGACACATTAGATGGGTTTCTGGTGTTTACCTAAACTTTGGCCCAAATCGAGACTCCCCAATTATCTCCCCGTGTCAAGCCGTAAGCCACATAATCTTGAGACCGGGAATGCTGGAATAACATAATGTTTGGCAAAAGCTTATATTTGGATTTAATAATTATCATGTAACTGCAAATTAATTATAATTATAATGCGCTGGTAATTTTCATAAATTAATTTTACTAACATGATTATACGCGTTGTTTTGAGAAGTGGGGGTTGTAAGAGGTGGACATAGTATTTTTCATCACATCTATTCGAAAAGGACTACTTGGTTCGCCTTTAAGTGCGCCCAAAGGAGGTGTTTTCTATAAGGAACTTTATAAGTGCGACGGAATTATCTTTGCCGCGCACTTTTTAAATTTGGAACAAATAAGTGCGACGGAATGATCTTTGCCGCGCACTTTTTGAATTTGGAAGTATTTGTAAAGTTAGTGTTCAGCGCTATGAAAATGAATGTAAAGAAAGTAAATTTATAAGTTTTCATTTGTTTTATTATAAGATACCATTTAATTTCAATTTAGTTGTTACTCTACGTTTTATTAAATAATAATATTATTGGAAAATATGAGGCGCCTTTTGTTTTCTCATAGAGGTGATGAAAAGTAGAGTGTACCACTCGGGTGCAAAATATATTTTTGGCTCGGGCGGCGTACTTTGAATCCCTCGCTACGTTCAGGATTCTACTCTAGAAACCCTCATTTCGCTCTGGATTCAAAAAAGCGCCCTCGCCGTAAGAATATTATTTTGCTCCCATATGATACAATCTACTATATCATGATGAAAAACGTTTACTATGGAACCAAACCCAAAAATCAGCTCTATTTTCAATTCTAAGCTTTTTCATTTCATTCCCATAAATTGAGTGAAATATATGAACTTTCTGTATGGAGCAGCTGATTTTTTTGGTACTTTGCAAAGCAACACTGTATTTTCAGATTTGATATATATTTGACGATGTTGTTGCGTTTATATCACTATTAATAACATTATGAATGCTTATGTATCAGCCTTGGCTGTTAAAAATATAGTAAAAAGAGTCGAACATATAGTTCGTTTACATATAGGTCAGAGACCGTGTGTAATATGTCCCCATATTCAATTATCCACGACAAAAATAATGTTATTTTTAAATACGTTACTATTTTTTTGTGATTTTATTTTGTACTTTTAACTACTAAGTACATTAAATTAATTAATTTCTTTATTTTTCTATACTAAACTATAAACTTGGCATTACTCTTTCATCTCAATACCAACTCTCTCATATTCATGTTTCTATCTTTCATAATAACAAATGAAAAAACATCATTCACTTAATTAAGCAAATAACTAATTCCTTGTAATCCACTTCTGACTCATGAATCATGCTCTCCGTAATCCACTTCTGAATCACGTAACAGTCACCACTACCTACAGTTCAATAGATTCATAGCAACACTCCCCATGTATAGGAAGGGACAAGACACGTCGATCACTTCTGTGAACTCGAGCGGGCAGGACTCTGGCATCGCTGAGGTGACGAGGTGCCCTTGTGGACAGTCCAGCGTGCACACTTCAGAAGAGAGCAGCGGGTAAGACACTAAAATACTTATTATTTTCAACCTCTAACACAAATTCCACCGACATTTATAAGGTAAAAAATAGTTGAATGTCAAATGTGTCAAATAGGTCTAAGGATGCGCACATATTAAGTAACATGTTGACGTTGTATATCTTTAATTTACAACATGTTATAAAACTTATTAGAAAAACATATTTTATGTCCACAATAGTCCGTAAGGCATAAGTGTCAACTAAAATGACCAGGGAAACAATTGAAAGTTTGAAATTGCGGCGAATCACACGTAGACAAAGCAGATTTTAGCTTTGACATAAGTGTCAAAATAGAGCTTGTGCAGACATAAGAGTTAACCTGTAGACTTAACGCATATAACGGATGATAACTAATTTTAGACTAAAATAGCGCTTATTACTTTTTAACAGTTGACATGTTTGACGATTTTTTGTCTATGTACGTGTTGGTCTGAAAAGTTAATGTGAGAGGCAAAGATCTAATAAGTTCACTGGTCTGAAGAGCATTTTAAGTTTTCTTTCTTATTTAAAAGCCATGCCATGATTTAATCAGGATATTTTGAATTATGAATTTCTCACAATTTTATGAAAATCTTAACCACGCATAAATTTCACAAATTGATTGAAATAACTAAAATGAACATTTTAAACAGAATTGTTGTAGGTATCTTTTATTTTGAATAATCAAGAAAACTCCGCTGACTTCCCCAATAAAATTAAAAGGTTTGACATTTCTAGAGCATTTATTTTACTTAATATATTCTTTTGACAGTTATTTTAATAATGCTAAGAGCATTTTAACTATGTTTGCGTAATTTGAATAAAATTTAATTTTCAACTCATCTTCACTGGTATACAACATTCAGTAACATAAAATGCATTAAGCAAAATGTTGTTGTCTCTGTAGTTTTCCGTAGCTACTCCCTAAAATATCGTGTGTGCCACTTATGCCTATCTATAGTCATTGTCATCATATTATTTGTACGATGTTCAGTGTCCACTGTTAGTAATTATTAAAAATTTGAAAATATCCTCTCAAACACATTTTGGCTAGATGAATTTACTCCATTTGAATTCAACCGCAAGCCTGCGTTTACCGACTTCCAAACAGGAGGAGGTACTGTGTTCGACTTTATGATTTTTTGTTTATGTTCATGAATATTTGCTCCATTTATTTATTATCGAAATTGGCGGAGCTGTTTTTGATAAATTAACAATAATGTACATGGATGTCACATAGATTCGTGAAAACGTAGCGTTCGTAGCGTTTCTTGCGAAAAAATATTTTATTCAAATCTAATGTACATCTTATAAGTGTCTTCAATAAATAAACATCCCAGCTGACTAATTAAAAACAAATTCATTTCAAGATTTCATTTATTTTCTTGTCTTTTCTAGATGCAGCTACGAAGACTCCCTCAAATCCAACCACAACCCTGAACTACGCAAGTCATACCGCAGGGACGAGCCCCGCGCCCGCCGCGCTTCCTTCAACCACCAACCCGTCGACACTCGCCAGTTCCACCTCAGACGTCAATCCTTCTCCGAAAACATGCAACGACACTTCCAACCCATCGACAGAAACCCTCGCATCACGAAACAAGTCTCCACACCAAACGTTTCTAACCTCTCTAACTCCTACTTCATGAATAACAAACGAAAAGACGCGAGAAGAAAAGAAGTAATCAACGAACCGATGGTGGATTACGACAACAGTGAAGGAGAAGATGTCTTCGATACGAGGATTGAGAGAAGAATGAGTGGGAAACATAAGAGAGGGAAGTTTTTGGAGTTGGGAGGACAAGCTGCCGTTTTTGTGACGCCGGCTGCAGCAGAGATGATGAGACGACAAGGCAGTGAAAGATTAATGTTTGCGAGGCCTTTATAATAGACAAAATTTTAAAGCATGCAAGACTGAATTGCATTGGTGGTAATTACAACGAATTTGAAATTGGCACGATGACTGGGTAAAAAAAAAATATAATTATTCCGTGAGTTATCAAAAAATATTGGAGGCGTATTTTTCGTTTAGTCAATCAAATACCAAATGACAAAGATAAACCTTGCAAAAGCTTGGGAGTGGGTCGTGACATCACTTCGTTAACAGCAGCCTGTATATTTTGTGTGTGACTTGTGACGTCACCCGGAAATTTAACGGACTATTTCTTCATCAATTTTGTTTAATTGACAAAAGAAAAAATCCGTGTCTAATATTTTTTGTTAATTACTTCTAACGGTATAATTACATTTTTAGTCATTTTAGCCTGTTGTAGAGACGGTAAAAGAGGATATTGAATGAAAAGATGTGAGAAGAAAGGAAATTGAAACACTATTAGTTGTGAGGATTTCTGAAAGGAAGTGTGAAAAGTTATTTATAAGCATGCTGGATTTAGTGGATTGATAGGTATTAGGTAATAAGATTAAAGAAAGAGTCATGTACCAAATGTAATACTCATTGTAAATAGGAAATTAGAAGATGAAGGACAAAGTATACATAATTCCAAGCCAATTCAAATATCACATCTATGGAAATAAAGTGAAACTCTCGAATCGTCAGCTTATGTATAAAAAAAGCAAGAATACAAACTATATTGAAATTAATACGTGTAATCAAAACCTTGCTAAATAGAATTCATGTAAATATATAATTTTAAGTCTCTAGTTTTTACTTCACCTCCTCTCTAAAATGTAAATTATAACTTTTTAACATTGTAGATATTGTAAATTTTTGGAAAATCTTGCCCTCTAAGCTTTATTGTAAGTCCAAAATCTTATTGTTTTAATTAAGTGCCATTCAAAATGCCTTGATGGAAGAAGGCGTATTGATTACTTGTAGTTCCAATTAACCACCTTTAGGTAAAGTTGTTCATATTTTGTATCTTTTGTAAATAATAACTGTATGAAATAAACAATTTGAATAAAATTTAAAATTTATTTTTCTTTCATTTCATTTGGAGGTCGAATGGACAGGCTGAATGGATGGATGGATGGAAGCATATTTTTTTTTTTTTTTTTTTTTATTAACCTATACTGTCCCACTCCTGGGCAAAGGTCTCCCCCATTTCCTTCCACGAGTCTCGGTCCATCGCAATTTCTTGCCAACCCCTCTCGAATGAGTCAAGATCGTCACGCCAGCGCTTCTTGGGTCTTCCCTGGCTGCGTCGTCCGTCAGGCACCCACTCCGTGACGATCCTGGCCCATCGATCGGGGTGCATCCGCGACACATGTCCCGCCCAGTCCCACTTTAGTTTGGCGGCTTTTCGGCCGACATCAACTACCCCTGTCATAGAGCGCATTGTGCTGTTGCGGACTCTATCAGTTCTTTTGATACCAAGCACGCTGCGTTCCATTGCTCTTTGGCAAACCCCAAGTTTGGACCTTTGTGAATCAGTCAGTGACCAAGTCTGGGCACCATAGGTTAGGACGGGCAAGATGCACATGTCGATTAATTTGCGTTTTAGTGATATAGGCAAGGTGCCTTTCATGTACTCCTTCATTGACCAGTAGCTTTTCCAAGCATTTTCGACGCGACGTTCTATTTCCTTGTCTTGGCGGTTCTGGAAGGAAACTATCTGGCCTAAGTATACGTATTCTTCGACAAAATCTAGTGCTTGCCCGTCTATTACTACCATATGTTTTTTGTTGTTGGTCATGATCTTTGTCTTTGACCGATTCATCATTAGTCCAACATTGAGGCTTGCTGCGCTCAGTTCTTGAAGCATACTTTGTAATTCAGGGGCAGATGACGCAAAAAGTACGATGTCGTCTGCAAATCTGAGGTTACTGAGCTTTCTGTCGCCAACATCGATACCTCTTGTAAGCCACGAGCTTGCCAATATCTTGAATATTTCTTCTAGTGTACTAGTAAATAGTTTAGGAGAGAGTGGATCGCCTTGTTTGACGCCCTTTTCTATGGAGAATTTCGGTCCGTGGATATTAAGCTTGATGTCTGCTGTGCTGTTATTGTATATAGTTTTTATAAGATCTAGGTAGGTATTGTCTATTTCTTGTTCTTGTAGTGCTGAGTATATTGCTTCGTGGGTGATACTATCAAAAGCCTTTGTATAATCTACAAACGCTAGATAAAGTGGTTTGTTGAACTCATTGTGCTTTTCGATAATTTGATTTAAAGTGTGTAGATGGTCTATGGTTGAGAAACCCGGTCGAAATCCGGCTTGCTCTGGTGGTTGGTGGCTATCTAATTTACCTTCTATGCGGTTTTGAATAATTTTTATAAATGCTTTATACAGATGTGACACTAAACTGATGGGTCTGTAGTTATTTATGTCGCTTTTGTCTCCTTTCTTGTGGAGAAGTACTATGTTCGAGTGACACATTTTTTCTGGTATAATGCCAGTTGTAAGAATAGTATTGAAAAGGTTGGTAATGTGTGGTAGCAAAACCGGTGATCCTACTTTCAAAGCTTCCGTTGTAACGCCGTCTTCACCAGGGTTTTTATCGTATTTCATACTTTTGAGCACTTTTTGTGTTTCGTGACCAGTTATGTAAGGGATGGAGTCGGGATGCGAGTATTCGATTTGATGAGCGGCTTTGGATGGGTCCGAATATAGAGATTTATAGAAAGCCGTGCATATTTCTAATACTTTTTGTCGGCTTCCATGTTTTATGCCTGTGTTATCTTGTAGGCGATTTATCCAGGTTTTTCCTCTTGTCTGTCCTTGTTTAGCAGTTCTGAGTGATGAGTGGTTTTCTAGAGCTATCTTTACAGAAAATGTGTTGAAATTTCGTATGTCTTGCCTGATGCTACGCTTTACTATTTTATCCAATTTTCGATGTTCGTTTGTTCCTATTTCTAGTTGCAATCTTTTTTCTATTAGTTGAATTGTTTGGTGAGATAGTTTATTTTTCTTTTGTTTGTTTTGTTTTAGCTTTTTGCTGCTGCTGTGTACTGCTCTTACGATGTTGTCATATTGTATTTCTACGTTGTCCGGTTCTTCTAAACTAAGTAAGCTGAAGTAGTTTGAGAGTTCTAGATTGTATTGGTCTGCATTGTTGAAAAGTGTGTCTTTGTTGACTTTTTTCAATCTGTTCTTGAAAAGCGCTGCTCTTTGAATTTTGAAGTCAAATCTAACTTTTGCTCTGAGTGGCCTGTGATCGGAACTAAATTTAATCTTGCTAATGGTACCTACGTCTTTTATTATCTGCATGTTAGGGGAAGCATATATACAGGGTTATTTCTAATCAATTTGCATCGTTCTAGGGCCTTATTCTGTACTTCAAAACTAACAACTTTTTATGCGACATTTGTGAAAACTCAAAAAAACAGCTGTTCCATACATTTTGTCAAGGGTGAAGGATATTTTGCTATGGAACAACAACTTTTTTTGAGATTTGACAAAAGTCGTTGAACAAAAGTTGTTAGTTTTGATGTACAGGATAAGCCCCTAAAAGCATGCTAATTGATAAGAAATAACCCTGTATAGGCTGGGTGACTAAACCTGGCGTCAGAATTTAAAACTGAATACCTTTGACATGGTAAATCGGCTAAATCAACCGACACCCACAATTTTACGTATTATCCGAGCCGTTTAAAAATTACAGTACAAAAGACAATACCTACCGAACCTTGCTTAACTCCGTTGATCGCCAAGATACACTCGATCAAACTACGCTATGAGAGCTACTATACAGGGTTATTTGATTTCCCTGTACTAAACCAAAAGGGGGTAATCCAGCCCATCATTATGAACAACTGTCACTATGGGACCAACCCAAAATTCGAAAAAAAATCAACACTTCCACACAAAATTGCAACTCGGAATCGACAAAATGTATGAAACAGGAAGCTTCTGATTTTTTTTTTCTTGCATTCCGGCATGGTCCCATAGATAAAGTTGTTCAAAATATTGGTTTAAACCACCTCCTTTTGGTGTAGTACACCAGTTCTGGATAACCCTTTAAACTAAACTAAGATACACTCTAAAATTTTCTGTAACATAAATCCCATTCATAGCGTAGACTTTGCGAATAAAATTAATTAGGAAGGATTCTGCTCTAAAGGGTGCGTAATCTAAGACTTACTTCGCAGGCAGAAATTTCTGGAATATTCTGGTAATATTACACAGAGTTCAATGACAAGCATCCGGTTGACACGACCATAAAATCAATATATTATACGTACAAGAGGAATTTATATGTGTTTCACTTCAGTCTTTGATAAAATAGTGTTTCTTTGCAAAATACAGGGACTTTTAAAGTACATGAGCATCATTATGAATAACGAATCCTCATTCCTCATACGAACAGACAGAATGAGGAATGCTTTGCCTGGGTCTGTATTTCCGCTTAAGTACAACATGGATGTCTTCAAATCCCGAGTAAACAGGTATCCAGAAGGTAAGCGTGCTGCAACCTAGACCGCAGGCAGTATGTAGTCAAATGAAAACCTAAACGGAATAAAAAAACTTCTACTACGGAACCAACTCCCAAATCGCCAAAAGAAGCAACTTTTCCGCGAGTCAATGAACTTGTTGCGAAACAGCTGATAGAACTTTTCGTAACATATGTAACGATATAATAGTTATGATATAATGTTACGGTATAACGGCACCAGCTGTAGTATTACAGCTGGTACCGTTATAATAAATGGTTTTAATGACGAGCTTATAAGTGCACTTCTCAGTGTGCACTTTGTATAATATTACCTTTCATATTGACGAAAATAGAACATGAAACCTAGAAGAGCGGTTGAAAAAAAAATAGTGTGTAGAGGAGTCCCTCCGCGCTGAAGAAGTGAAACTTGGTAATGTGGAAATGAAAATAGGAAGGGGTAGAAATTGATTTTGGAACGTTGCCGTTGAACGTTTAACGCAACAGTGCTTTCATACCCCCTCCATAGTAGCGTTAAACGTTTACCGCAACCTTGTTGGAAGTCGCATTAGGAGTTTCACTTCAAAATTTGATTATATGCAGGTTGCTTCGATGTTTTCCTTCACCGAAAAGACAACAGTATGATTAATACCATACTATGTAAGAGTACAATCCAAAAAACTCATTTGTACGTGACTGGGACATAAACCCCACGACCTCACAATAAAAACCTGCGTTTCAATATGTTTCACTACATCAATTACAACATCAATCAAATCCAAAAACAACTACAACTTTGTCACAGACAACGCAACTCTCGCAACAACACAAGAAATCTCATACTTCTTTGTATGAAAAGGTTCCACGCTGTTCCTAATATTTTCTTTCCATACCTGAAGGATAATGGAATCCATAAGAATGGTGTCTTGAAGTATGGGAGCCATAAATAAAAACCGACAAGGAAAAACAGAGGGAAATATGTGTTTGCTGGCTAGCTTAAATAGAGCTTGGCATGTAGGGTGACCATGAATAAGTTATGCGGAAGCGATATGGGGAAAGTCCTTGTGACGTCATTTCAGCGATATTTTTTGTTATTGTGTTTTGTTTCCTTATCGGGCATTCCAAACGTTAATTTTTTCATGGTATATTCTTTATTTACTTGAATTTAATATATCCAATATGGTGGTCTAAGGCCATTGCGTATAAAGTATAAACTCGTCGCTGCGCTGGGGCGTTTATGCTTGATCACACCATGAACGATATAGTCCGGAGATCCTTGGTAACTTGGCAAAGGCGTAATACAAACGTCGTAAGGTTTTTCTATATTGGACGGTAAAATGCCAGACGGGTTGGCCACGGTGCCGTGGAAGAACTGTAAGCACAAAGATATCAGAAGGATAGTGCGGTCGATCGAGAAAATCTGCAAGAGTTGCATTAATGTAATGTAATATAACACGAGTTAGAAAGAGACATGATAAATATCTTGATTTGAAATTCCTATCAAAATCAGATTTTTAGGCAGATTTTCATACATTTTTGTGGTTGAAAATTGCTTTAGCTAACAACTTTATCCCTCTAGGGTTTCTGTGAAAGTAAATGCCTTATATGGGACGCCACTTGCAATAGCACTGTTGTGGCCAGTAACCGAAGTAAACGAAGGACGCTGTTGACATGAAATGGCGAAAGTATTATATCGTACTAGCTTTTACCCGCGGCTTCGCCCGCGATATAATTTAATTTATGTTTATCTTGTCAAAAAAATATGGTAACTAATACAGTAAGTGCGCCACAAAATATTAGCCCCAATTCAATGTGAAACGGTACACAAATATTGTAGCAAATAATCATTTCAAACCCAAAAAACAGCCAATCTCAACTAATTTGTTTCGTCATCGTTATCATACGCAGCTTTCTTTGACCCACTGTTGGGTATAGGCCTCTCTCTTGCAGTGCCATCTGCCTCGGCTTTTTGCCGGTCGTGACCAGGCTCGACCGGCGGTATTGATGATATCGTCGAGATAGTCGACCCACCTTGCTGCCGCGCCGCACATAGCTGAGCGCTCTCACCTATTCAAGTACCCTAGTTGACCAGCTTGGTCACCACCGTCTTTCTTGGTCAAGAAGCGCTGGTCGAATTAGTTGCCACGCCATTGTGAACGATGTCATACGCAAGGCTTTTGCGACCGCCAATATCGCAGCCGTACTCTAACCGAATGGGTTTGCGCGTGGTGATGGCAAAAGGCCTGACGGTATGAAGCTGGTCCCATGGAAGTGTAGACGACCCTTAGTATGGGACGCGACTTGCGTCGATACTTTGGAGCCGTCAGCGGAGCAGCACAAACGGCGCAAATATGCTAACCTCGGCAGTGGTTACATATTTGAGCCGTTTGAAATTGAGACATTGTGCGCGTGTTGGCCGGGAGCTCATCTTGTTTTCAAAAGTCTTTCTGAGCGTCTCGTGTATCCGCCACGTGACCAAAATGCTGGTGTTTATTTGGCTCAACGTATAAGCAGCATTGCCAAGCTGATTGGCAATGCTGCCAGCAAGTTGGGCACGCTGCTAACTGGCAGTGGGCTTGAGCATTTAGAATATATTTAGACCTTCAAGGGTCTGTGGATGATCCAATTGCTTGTTATGTAGTAGTAGCTTATGAAGTTTTACATTATAAGTCTGTATTTAGTGGTAGTTAATCACTTAAGCACTTGCTCTGTAAAAAAATCAAGTACCTTGCACCTTGTTGTCACTGTTCAGACCTATCCCGATATCAAAATACCTTATACTTATAAATGCTTCTGTTGATTAAGATATGGTTAGAGTATACCCGCTCATAGGTTTCCGCCTTGTCGTGGCAGGAGAACTTAGTAGCCGAGGTCTATGGGCGGCGCGGGAATCCCAGGTAGAGCCGCTTCTCTGGTTTTTTTCTGAGACAGCTGAGAAGGCGGCGCTCGAGGTCTCCCCATTCTTTTTGGTCTTTTCCCCCTAGGCAGTTTAGAAGTTTGCACTCGAGGTTAGGCCAATTTTCTGGGGTTTTTAAATATAGCAGCTTAGAGGCTGACCGGCAAGTTGCGTGCCTCATGAGGAGTGCCGCAACTGAGCCTGGCTGCACTTTTATCACTGTTCAATCCTAACCAACCCAAAGAAATTTATGTTCGTGTCAAGGTCACAACTCAGAATCAAGATTAATAACCTTAGTGTCAAGATATTCATACTCATGCCATACTACTTTTAAAAATCAAGTCGATCCGTTTCTTCGTATATTTGCTTGGATTCTCTACCATAAAGGTAGAATAAAGAAATATGTTTAACCTCTAATGGTGGTATATTTAAAAATATTTTCAATGTCAGACGGAATGACGGCCCGGTATTAAACGTCATTGTAATATGTAGCATGGCAAAGGGAAAACTATTTTGTCCAATTTTAATGTCAGTTATCATTGTCAATTCATACTTTATTTCCTCTTCGAGGAGCTATAATGGTGGAAAGACAATTTGTCCATCTGCTATGCTAAGCGAGACATTTATAAAAGTCTGCAGTCAATGTATGTCACCTGTCATCTAATTACGTTTTGTGAAACCATGTTAGGCTCAATCAACCCAATTATGAATGCGCCATCGTAAATTTAATAGCAACGTAAAAAGTGTTCTCCCTATCGAATTCCGAAAGTGAAAAAGAAACAGAAATAGTCTAATTAACTGTTATAATTACGATGGTGTATTCAAAATTGGGCCTTTTAGCGTCGTTGTGATAGGTGACAGTTGTGCTAACGCAAGATTTTGTCCTATCCAACGGGAATTATGCAATTTTCGGGATAAAATGTAGCCTATGTAGATTATCTGTGTACCAAATTTCATTGAGATCGGTTCATAGTTTTGGCGTGAAAGCGCGACAGACAGACAGACGGACAGATAGACAGACAGACAGAGTTACTTTCGCATTTATAATATTAAAATAGTAAGGATAATATATTATCAGTATGATGATATCCAAGGACTGCTCGTTGATTGATTTGACAGATATTCGATCGACATTTTGACATTCTTGCAGCGCACGCTCAGTAGCTCGCAGATGGCAGAATTTTCCTACTTACTCAACATTTATCGTTATATTTTGGACAATTCACAAAATATCTTTATAAATTGTAGCCTATGTGTTATTCTGATGTATAAGCTATATTATTACAAAGTTTCATCTCAATCCGTTCAGTAGTTTTTGCGTGAAAGAGTAACAAACATCCATACATCCATCCATCCATCCATCCATCCATCCATCCATCCATCCTCACAAACTTTCGCGTTTATAATATTAGTAGGATTATACTCGTAATACTGAGCTGAGACTTACAATCAAACTATAGGACTGAGACAAGTGCGGGCGGTGGGGACCTGCCGCCCGCACGTGTCTCAGTTCCCTTTGTCGTCTACCCCCGCGCCCCTGTACCGCGCAGGCGAAGACTCAATTCAACGGTCGGACTATAGTCAATCAACAGAGCTTTTTTTTCAGGCTTTTTCATTGTTTCATGAGCTGCTGCAAAATTAGAGAACCAAAGTTATTTTTTTTTTTTGGTATTCGTTTGAGAAATTTCTTTTCAGGTAACAAGAGCTATTAGAAACAAAAAATATCTTACATAATTCATAGCATTTTTTTAAAGTCATTAGAAAAGCTATAGGTAATTAAATTGTGAATAAATGTTTAGTCATTCAGCACAAAAATTATGATCATACTCAAAATATCTACAAAAATCTATTCTCAGAAAAAGTTATGAAAAGCCTCTAAATTGCTCTAACTACATCCAAACAATCCCAGTACTTTGTAGCAAAACCCCGCAATATATTCAAATGCCCAACAAATCCCTCAGCAAAGTCAGCAATCCCACTTAAAAATCAACTTTCCGTTCTAATTGGCAAATAGCGGGATCATAAATAACCGGCGGATGTCTAACCCGGGGTTTACAAGGTTTTACACGCCAGGACATGTCCTGAGCCGCACCTACGGAGGGTCATTCTACTCCATTCATATACGGGAAGGGGCAGTGACCGCGGATTCGAGGAACTTTTCATTTTTTTGTACCATTGTACTAACATGGCAGTTCGTGACACCTTAGTTTTGGTGTGTTTAATTATTCTGTTCTAGTTAGAATTACGTTCAGGAAGGCAGACTGGTCATAGTGCCAGTGCTTGTAAGCAGCGTGAGAGAGTTTCTTAAAAGTGCGAATAACTAGGTACGGCAGCTGCTTCTTCTTCTGATCCATAGCATATCCACTATTGGACATAGGCCTCCCCTATAGATTACCAATTAGACCGGTTGGAAGCGGCGTGCATATAAAGCGATTCTACGTTCTTCTGTCTACCGTAATACCTACGCGATCTCCACTTTTCGAAACATAAATTCACGACCGACCCGAGTCGTCTATTCGTTATTTTGTGTTATTCCACAGAATAGAGATATTACTCCCTGCCATTTCGACTTTTAGCCTATTACCGTTAGGCTATTTTAGTAAAGTTAAATGTTAAGTAAGATGTGTATTAGCAAAACCAAAGTAAAATAAAATTATGTGTCTGCTTCCACAAATAGATCCAATATCCGGCTGACAGGTACATGACATGTATCATGCTAAAATAAGCATAAAACATTATTTTTTCATACTTTTTTAGGGTTCCGTACCTGAAACGGAAAAATCGGAATCCCTATAGGATCACTTTGTTGTCCGTCTGTCCGTCTGTGTGTATTTCAAGACTCTTTATCTCGGGAATGCGTTGAGATATCGAGTTGAAATTTAAACTGTATACGTATATCTATGATCTCTTGCAGTTGTGTAAAAGAAAAACTTCTCAGTTATCGTTTAAAACAGTTAGAGCCGTTTATGTCGTAAAAACCGCATATTTCGACACTCACAAAAATCAAAACCTACAGGGTACTTCCCGTTGACATAGAACTATGAAGTATGGCGAGAAGCATTGTCTTAGAGTATACATATAGGAATAAATCTGAAAACTGTACATTTTTATTAAAATCACAAAAAAATAGGGCTATATATGGGTTTAAAATTCTAAATAATATATGGGTTCAAAATTCAAAGTGAGTAAATCGTATCATGTAAGGTATCATATAAAAAAAGTTCATTAGCACATGCTAAAACAGGTTTTATCATGTGCTAATGAATCCTATAGGCGGCTACCACTCCCGCAAACGACGACTGGCCCTGGTAACACACAACGTGCGCACAATGAGGACTGACGAGAGGATTGCTGAGCTGGAAGAAGAGTTGAGTAGGTTGCGTTGGGATATTGTGGGGTTGTCTGAAGTCCATAGAGAGGGAGAGGACACGATAACTCTGAAATCCGGCAACCTGCTCTACTACCGGGAAGGTGACCAGCGGTCCCAAGGTGGTGTCGGTTTTCTCGTTCATAAGTCCCTCGTTAACAACGTTATCACCATCGAAAGTGTGTCGAGCAGGGTTGTATATCTAATACTCAGAATATCCAAGAGGTATTCGCTGAAGGTCATTCAGGTATACGCACCGACCTCGTCACACCCAGATGACGAAGTGGAGACTATGTATGAAGACGTAAGTCAGGCCATACATACGTCTAAGACCCACTTTACTGTTGTTATGGGGGACTTCAACGCAAAGTTGGGCAAAAGAAGCGATGATGAGCTGAGAGTGGGGCAATTTGGATATGGACAACGGAACCCCAGGGGCCAGAGGCTGGCTGACTTTCTGGAGAGAGAGGAACTCTTCATGATGAACTCTTTCTTCCAGAAGCCGCCTCACAGGAAGTGGACCTGGATGAGCCCCGATGGTTCCACCAAAAATTAGATAGACTTCATCATGACCACTGAGAAACGGATATTTAATGATGTCTCCGTGATCCACAGAGTGAAAACCGGTAGTGATCACAGAATCGTAAGAGGCACATTGGATATTAAAGTTAAACTCGAAAGGTCACGCCTGATGAAGTCTACGCTCCGGCCTACTCGTGCCCATATCCAGAACCCCGAGAGCTTTCAGCTTGAGCTCTCAAATAGCTTTGCTTGCCTGGAGAACTTTGCGTCGGTGGACGAGATTAACAACAGGCTCGTAGAAACTGTCCAGGCGGTGGGTGCTAAATTCTTTGGACCCCGTCGTACAAATAGACCTCAAAAATTTTCCGATCAAACTCTAAATTTTATGGCCGAACGACGCTTACAGAGACTGCAGTCTTCCGATGATGCAAAGTCATATAGGCAGCTCAATAGACAAATTTCAAAATCCGTGCGGCGCGACATTCGTCTCTTTAATACTAAACATATTAAAGAGACAATAGAGCAGAACAAAGGCTCTAAAGTGTTCGCGAGGAATTCGTCTATTGGGCAAAGCCAGTTGACAAAGCTGAAGAGAGAAGATGGCAGTGTAGCGTCGACCAAGGCAGAGGTATTAGAGGAGATCGAAAGGTTCTATGGACAGCTATGCGCTTCGGTCGCTAAGCCTGTTAGCAGCGCGGCCAAAGATCCAAGAGCCAAGCTGACCCGACACTTCACCGAAGATATCCCGGACATCAGCCTGTACGAGATTAGAATGGCCCTGAATCAGCTTAAAAACAACAAGGCGCTGGGTGACGACGGTATCACATCAGAGCTGCTGAGAGCGGGTGGAACACCGGTACTAAAAGTCCTCCAGAAGCTTTTCAACACCGTCGTCCTCGAGGGCATCACGCCAGAAGCATGGAACAGAAGCGTGGTGGTGTTGTTTTTCAAGAAAGGTGACAGCACCTTATTGAAGAACTACAGACCCATCTCACTTCTGAGCCATGTTTATAAGCTGTTTTCAAGAGTCATTACGAACCGTCTCGAGCGCAGGCTTGATGACTTTCAGCCTTGCGAACAAGCCGGTTTCCGAAAAGGCTTTAGCACCATAGACCACATTCATACGCTGCGGCAGGTTATACAGAAGACCGAAGAGTATAATCTGCCACTTTGCTTAGCGTTTGTGGACTATGAAAAAGCCTTTGATTCGGTCGAGACATGGGCTGTGCTTGAATCTCTCCAACGATGCCGTATTGACTATCGGTACATCGAAGTGTTGAAGTGCTTGTATAATAACGCCACTATGTCAGTCCGAGTACAGGAAGAGAGCTCCAAGGCGATCCCTTTAAAAAGAGGCGTAAGACAGGGAGACGTAATTTCTCCGAAACTGTTTACGACTACTTTGGAGAACGCCTTCAAGCTCCTGGAATGGAAAGGATTCGGCATCAATATCAATGGCGAATACCTCACTCACCTTCGGTTTGCCGACGATATAGTAGTTATGGCAAAATCGATGGAAGAGCTCAGCACGATGCTCGAAGGCCTCAATCGGGTTTCTCAACAGGTGGGTCTTAAGATGAACATGGACAAGACGAAAGTCATGTCTAATTCCCATGTTTTACCCACCCCGATTTCTGTTGGAAACTCGGTTCTTGAAGTCGTTGACTCGTACGTCTACCTAGGACAAGTAGTCCAGTTAGGTAGGTCCGACTTCAACAAAGAGGCCAATCGCCGAATCCAACTCGGCTGGGCAGCGTTCGGAAAATTGCGTAGTGTCTTCTCGTCCGACATACCTCAGTGCCTCAAGTCGAAAGTTTTCGACCAGTGTGTGTTGCCAATGATGACTTATGGCACAGAAACGTGGTCTCTCACTATGGGCCTTATTAGTAAGCTCCAAGTAGCCCAACGAGCTATGGAGAGGGCTATGCTCGGAGTCTCTCTGCGTGATCGAATCAGAAATGAGGAGATCCGTAGAAGAACCAAAGTTACCGACATAGCCCAACGGATTAGCAGGTTGAAATGGCAATGGGCAGGGCACATAGCGCGGAGGACTGATGACCGGTGGAGTCGAAAAGTTCTCGAGTGGAGACCACGTACCGGCAAGCGCAGCGTAGGACGTCCACCCACAAGGTGGACAGATGACCTCATTAAGGCCGCAGGATCGCGCTGGATGCAAGCCGCTATCAACCGGTCTTATTGGAGATCCATAGGGGAGGCCTATGTCCAGCAGTGGACGTCTTTTGGCTGATGGATGGATGGAAAACAGGTTTTTAATTATTTTAACAACGTGTTTGTACGGAACCCTCGATGTGCGAGCCTGACTCACATTTGTCCGGTTTTTTTCTTAGTAAAACATCTCAATGAAGTAAGTAGGTACCTACGTACTGACGAGCGGATATTCTCTACTCTAGGTTTTTGTGAATGAAATTTTAATAAATAATTACATATACAGAATCATTAGAAAATTGTTTGCTATACTTAGAATACTCACTTTAATATTAGAAAACCACTCTTGTTACGTCTATGTACCTATTTACCTCTGCAATCGGGTTTAGGTCACCAACGACCATAGGGCAATGACCAAATGAGACCAGAAAACTGAAAAATTAATTAAGATAAGCTAAATTTATACGCGATAATAATTTTGGGCACAGTTTTGATAGAGTGGCAAAGTTGAAAAGTTTAGTCTTGAAATGCTAAAAGAATGAAATGGGAACAGATTGTTTGTAATCTCAGAAGTTAAGCAAAATGGTTTCACCAGAAAGAGGTAAGTATTTTAAGAAATCATAGTCTCATATGAAAAATACACATCGTCAAATTTATATTTAGCCTAACATAATATGGAAAAGGTATACTCGGCGTCTCTATGTGAGATCGAATTAGGAATGAGGAAATCTGCAGAGACCGCATACGAATCAAAGTTACCAACAACACAGTATATGAGCCAGTTAAATTGGCAGTAGACAATGCACATAATTTGGAGAGTGGATGATTAATGTTGCCATAAAGTTTTCGAAAGGAGACTACATTTCAGCAAGCGCAGAGTAAGGAATTACCATGACCATCAATATGGATAACTGCCAATTCGATGTCATGCACCGACTAGTTGCATGAGTTGGATGCATACCGTTTCCAAGCGGCCTTAATCGACATCCGGGGAGAGGAGGCCTATGCCAGGTCGTCCTATGGGTGATGGATAGATACGCGGAAATTAATAGGTACTTAGGACCTTGGGTACTATTATCAACAGATATAAATAAAGAAATAAAGGAAGAAACAAAAAATAATGTTTTTTAAATATCAGAAACATGTTTTACTATGGAAATTAACGTGGTTTTCACACATTTTATACTATATAAATAACGGGACTGAACTCACGTGTGGGGATAGTCGTAACGACTATAGTTTCGGTCGCATTCGGCGACCTTTCTCAAGTTGGCGAGTGCTAGTCGTTACGACTATCCCCACACGTGAGTTCAGTCCCGTTATATATAGTATAAAATCAGAAACATGAGTTAGTTAAGATTTTTTTAATAATATGTTTAGGTTTGTACATTTAGCGTATTAGTTGTAATATACAAGGTAATTTCTAATTAATTAGCATCCTTCTAGGGGCTTATTTTGTACATCAAAACTAACAACTTTTGTTCAACGACTTTAACTTTAACTACGACGAAAGTCGTAGAAGTAGAAGTAGAGTGTTAGTTTTAATATACAGAATAAGCCCCTAGAAGGATGCTAATTGATTAGAAATAACCCTGTATGACATTTTATTTAAGTTTTGTGTAAATAAAATACATTTCAAAAAAAAAGTTAACAATTTAAACCAGGTGTAAGTACATTTGAAACGGTATTAAACGCTTAATTGTTTAAGAATTTCTTATTTTCTGATTTAGTCGTTACGACTATCCCCACACGTGAGTTCAGTCCCGTTATATATAGTATAAAATCAGAAACATGAGTTAGTTAAGATTTTTTTAATAATATGTTTAGGTTTGTACATTTAGCGTATTAGTTGTAATATACAAGGTAATTTCTAATTAATTAGCATCCTTCTAGGGGCTTATTTTGTACATCAAAACTAACAACTTTTGTTCAACGACTTTAACTTTAACTACGACGAAAGTCGTAGAAGTAGAAGTAGAGTGTTAGTTTTAATATACAGAATAAGCCCCTAGAAAGATGCTAATTGATTAGAAATAACCCTGTATGACATTTTATTTAAGTTTTGTGTAAATAAAATTTATCTAAAAAAAAAGTTAACAATTTAAACCAGGTGTAAGTACATTTGAAACGGTATTAAACGCTTAATTGTTTAAGAATTTCTTATTTTCTGATTTGATTTTAGTTCAAGGTCGCCAGCACGGCGCCATATTACAAGCATGCGAAAAGATAATAAGATCCGAAATATTAAATTCCTTTTTGAGATTTTTACTAAAGAAAATGAAAAGTAGTAAATCAACACATTTTGCAAAACAAATAAAGCAAATAATTAAATACTTACCTACTGTACAAGGCTAAGGCATAAGCTCTATATATTTTTGCATTATCTCTTTTAGATGGATTTAGTTTCATAAATAAAAATATTACTGTGTAAAATTTAAGACTACATTCCGTTTCAATCGAACATTAATTGCCAGTAGAACAGACCTAGTTAAGGTGACGCATTGATAAACTATTGTTTCAAAAATCGAGTACCGCGCCCCTTCACGCGGACAAATTCGACGCGGTCGCGCCCGACAGGATCACGCCAGAGCGGCGGGCGGCAGTGAGTTTTTAATAAATTACTCATAAAGTACACATTAAAAAATTAACTGCTTGGTCTGTAAAATAGAAAAGTGATCAGGCTATTTTATTCGTAAAAAATAATGGGGTGTTGTCGCTGATAATTCTGAGCATTCGAATTATTAAACTTTTTTTTTGGTGAGAAATTTGTAAGTTTTTTTTTTAATAAAGCCGGTTACTTTTCATCATTTTGTCCGGTTCATGAAAATTTTCAAGATTTTCGCTTATCTATGATATTTTTTAAATTTGAATCAACATCATTCGTTATCTCACATCGCGCATTCAAAATTACTCGTTTTCGTGTTTCTCGACCTGATGCCTCGTCTTAAGAACCCGGTATTTGAACCCGAACCAAAAAGTTCAAGTTCCTGGACCTTTCGCCCAAAATTGTGGCTATTGAGTTAAGTGGTTTTGTCATCGTAGCATTAACTTAAAGACGTAAATAAAGACGTAAACGATGTAGTACAACGATGACGTACTGGATAGAGGGACTAAAATGTTACGACAGGTCATATGGGAGATTTATACTCAAATTAGCATAAATAATCATAAAATTTTGGGGTTAGTTTGTAAAATGTAATTTGTTTTATTTCTTTTTGCATATTCACCACCGATCATTGTTTTGTCCATCTAATTCCTGGTAGAAATTGTTGAAAGCGCTAAGATCGCCCTTTATCCCAATTGTTTTGAGATACTTTGTGTTTTTAACCGACTTCCAAAAAGGAGGAGGTTTTATGTTCGTCTGTATGTCAAATACATACAGACGAACACAGAAACTCCTGTTTTTTTGATAGGCGGTTCGTTGTCGGAGTTCTCGGTGTTTGTGTTTGTTCATCGATATTATCGCCAATTACGAACCGAATCGAAAAAATATTTCTTTGTTCAAAAGGTTAAATCTAAATGTTATCGAAATCGGCTGAGCCATTTTTGATAATTTAACAATAATGTAAAAATTGTATACATAAATACATACACCAATTCGAGTGAACTATTCGAATTTTGTAGACGATGGAAGTCAGTTTTGTAATTTTTGCGAACCCCGAAATTTAACTACTTTCGGCACGGGTAGCTTTTGGATGGGTTTTCAAGTTAGCGCTACAATACATTTAATTTTAAATTAGATACAGATAATGCATGCATATAATTTAAGATCAAAAAGTAGTTCGTCATAAACATAAAATGAAATAAAGTTTTGAGAACCCAGAAGTTGTATATAAACCAGAATAAAACCAGAACTGCATTTTGTTAGTAAAATGTAAAATATTAAATAAATAAATAAATATTAGGGGACATCTTGCACACGATCTCTGACCCCAAACTAAGCAAAGCTTGTGTTATGGCTGCCAGAGACTGATATACTACATATACATATTTTTAAATACATACTTATATAGATAGTATCTAAATAATACCCAGACTTAGAGCAAATACCTATGTTCATCACATACATATTTGCCCTGGGTGGGGATGAAACCCACGCCTCTTTGATCCAGAAGTCAGGGTCACTATCCACTGAGCCACCGAGGCAGTCAAATAGAGTATAGTCTGGTTATGCATGAATATATTTTCTACATGTTACTCAGGTATTATTTTAAACTTTGACAACTATTTTAATCACATTGTAACATGTTAAAACATCACATGCTCATAATTCATCAACTCGGATTTATTTTAAATCCATAGGTAACTGAAACTTTTATTGACAACTTTTATGACACAAAATACGTAGTTATAAGGTTCAGTACACGGTTCACAAACTCTCTATCTGAAGTCGGTTTATCCGTATAATATTAATATTAATATTGATCTCCAATAATACCGGTTGGTAGCGGATCGCATCCAAAACGATCCTGCGGTCTTGACACAGTCCCATGCTTCGCTTGGCACGTGGTCTCAACTCGAGAACTTTTCGACCCCTTCGATCATCAGTTCACCTTGCTACGTGCCCTGCCCACCGCCCTGCCATTACAACTAGCCAATCCGCTGGGAAATGTCAGACAGGCAGACATACAGATTAGATAGACAATAAATAAATAAATATTTTCGGACATCTTACACACGACCTCTGACCCCAAACTAAGCAAAGCTTGTGATATGGCTGCCAGAGACTGATATACTACATATAGTTATTTTTAAATACATACTTATATAGATAATAACTAAATAACAACCAGACTCAAAGCAAACACTTATGTTCATCAATAAATATTTGCCCTGGGTGGGGATCGAACCCACGTCTCATTAACCCAGAAGTTAGGGTCACTAACCACTGAGCCACCGAGGCAGTCAACTCTGTAATTACAACCACTATAACAGAAAATAATACTATGATACATATTTATGACAAAATATGGTCATAAAATGGCGGTCTTCCGGCCCATGGCGATTTTTCCAGGCATAATTATTTTATGTCAATGTGTGACTGAGTGATCTCTAGCAAATAGTTCATCGATGGCAAGTGATAAAATATAATGGGCTCTGAAACGCCTGGACGTTAATTTATGACAGAATTTAGGTTTATGGCAGCTCCAAAAACCCTTCAGATGATTGAGAAGTTCCGACAAAAAACCATGTTTGTGTATCAAAGATTGGGAAAGTTACATTACTTTGTGATTTAATCAAGTAAGTGGATTTTTTCCTATTGCTCTTTAATCTCGCCCACTCGACGTTATCTGATCGCTTTCATGATATCAGAATTAATTAATTGAGTCAAATTACGTCACACTATCACATTTCAACTGAAAATATTGAAGTTGGTCTGTAATAGTAGATAAATGTTTGATTCTGATCTAGTTCAATTTTTTTTGCAAAAAATGGCATGACCGATTTCAACCGTATAAAGAATTCGCCAATCTATCGCATGGATCGATGTAGCATTTTCACACTATTGTTGAATTATCAAAAATGACTCAGCCATTTTAGATAAAATTTAAATGGAACCAACTTCGATGTATTCAATAAAAAAATTATTATCGAAATCGGACTATGTAAAAAGTTATGCGTGGTTACACATAAAAAAACCGGACAAGTACGAGTCAGGCTTGCACGTCGAGGGTTCCGTATAATATAGCATGTGCTAATGAAGTTCTTTTATATGATACCTTACATGATACGATTTACTCACTTTGAATTTTGAACCCAATATTGTGAATTTTGAGGCCCTATTTTTATGTGATTTAAATATAAATGTTCAGTTTTCAGATTTATTCCTATACGTGTACTTTAGGACAATACTTTGCGCCAAATTTCATAGTTCTACTCGTACGTCAACGGAAAGTACCCTGTAGGTTTTGATTTTTCTGAGAGCAAAATTTGCGGTTTTTTACGACATAAACGGCTGAAACTTTTTTAAACTGAGAAGTTTTTCTTTTACACAACTGCAAGAGTTCATAGATATACGTACACAGTTTAAATTTTAACTCGATATCTTTACGCGTTCCCGAGATAAAGAGTCTTGACATACACACAGACAGACAGACGGACAGACGGACAACAAAGTGATCTTATAAGGGTTCCGTTTTTTTCGTTTGAGGTACGGAACCCTAAAAATATATACGGGTCGAATTGAGCACCTCACCCTTTTTTGTCTGGGTCAATAAGATTGAAATTTAAATTAACTGGAAAAATTTACGTCTTTTCATAAGCTACTAGCAATGGGAGTAATATTATTTCATCAGCTTTATTTGAAAATTGTGGTACTGTAATAATTTAACAATTTCATTGAAATCAGTTCTGTGGTTCTTGTAACCATTTCAAATAATATCAATTTCATCATCTTCATCATCATTGGCTTCATAGGACATCCACTGCTGGACATAGGTTTTCCAATTTGATGGATTTAAAGGTAACTGCTTTCAGCGAGACCTTACGGTCTTGGTATGATGCTGGTCTTTTTCTTGGTTTCTATAATTTACCGGATTTTTCTTTAAATTATTTTTTCATTTTCTAGTTAACTTGTCCGTCATAGTTTGAAAAAAAATCTGTTTTTGCCGTACAAGCTTGCTAATTGTAATAATTCATTTAATCCATTTGTAATTTAGAATAATTTGATTGCTTGAACTTGAAAAATATGTATTAAAGTGCAGGAGCTACCAAAAACACCGCTAGTTCTTGATACAGTGAGTGATAACCTTTTACTATAATACTCTTTCATAATACGTTTGTTTTTATGAAGCAAAAGAATTGATTGATGGAGAACTTATTGATTGATAATAGTAAAAGGACTGAACTCGAAGTTCAAGGACACAGGGATGTGATGAGTAAAGCTGGAAATAAACTATCGGACGCGGCTTACGGACGCGACTGAAAGCCGCGACTGATAGGTATCTAGACAATGAATGTACTCGTACACTGAGCCGTGCAAACTACCTAAGTCGCGGACGTCACGTTGGGTTGACCTTGAGCGTTCGGACGTCCGAGAGCGATCTGGCGCGCTGGATGTTGAAGACGTGCACACTGCTAAGTCGCGACCGTCAGCCGCGTCCGATAGTATGTTTCCAGCATTACGAGGGCCCTTACAGAAGATTGCTTGATTTGTCAACAAGAAATTATTTCTGATTTTTCTAAAAATAACCTACAGGCGCAGTAACTTATTTGTGGTACTGGTGGGATATGGCTTGTCTTACTTGACTGACATACGGACTACGACAGAATTTTATCGACGCGTGATAGAATTAAAATATTACACCTGATTGTAACCTTGTCTCGTTTTGACACATCGATAAAATGATGTGGTGCGTATGCTAGCCGCGTTGGAAAGCCTAAAAAATGCCATAGAAAACAAAGGAGTAACACTTGTGCTAAATGTTAGCTAAAATGTGCAAAAACTTTGCTGGAGTATGTGCAAAAAAGGAACCGTCGTGGCGTAACGCTGAACTAACACAGTTTACAAAGTTTGATTTAATTATTATTTTATACTACGGGACTAATCGCGCACTAAAATTACGAGATAAATAAATACCTCCTCATCACCTCAGAAGTCTGCTATAGCTGAGCATTTGCTTGACGGAGGTACTGGTCATTGGATCGAACTCCACGACCCAAAAGTCCTCTCCACGGATCGACACTATTTTTCAAGAATAGTTCGTGAAGCGGTGGAAATCAAAAAACATAAGAATTTCAACCGGGAGGATGGATTTAGTTATCGGCGTCGTGGAATCCTGTTGTCAACAAATGCAAATCGCGTAGTGTAGGTAGAAGGACATTGTTAGATACCGTCAGTGTTGTGTGTCGTAATGACAATTTTTCAAGTTCAAATTGAATTGGCGGTACCAGCTGTTGCACATTCCAGTCTACCCGTGACCACGGTCGATGCAACTCGGCCGAAACGTCGGGATGAGGAGGTATTTATTTATCTCGTAATTTTAGTGCGCGATTAGTCCCGTAGTATAAAATAACAATGTGTTTAAATCGCGAAAGTTTAAAAACAACATTTGATTTAATGTTAGTCATTTTCAGTGTTTGTTAAAAGGAAGCCGTAAATTGTACGCGACGGTCACTTGCCGGTCTCGACGGAAG